>CM073595.1:14090000-16590000 GCA_037074705.1 Zhengitettix transpicula | reverse complement strand
AGCTAAATACGTTGCTTACGTGAACTAATTTAAATAGAATAGACATAATAATACATTGTAATAAACAATTTAATATATAAAATCCCCCCGTCGGAATGTCAAATTAATGTAATAAACAATTTTAAAATTATAAGTGTGTCTCTAACAGTAATAGGAAACAAACAATGCCACCACGATGTCAATAATTATTTACAAATGAATTAAAACAATTAACTTTTAAATATAAAACATTTAATACAAATTTATATTTAGTGTGGATTCTGTACATAAATACCACAGCTTTAGTGAAATTCTTCAGGGCCGCTTACCGGGCCTCTAACAACTACAGTAATCCGCAATTATAACCGAATCAAATGAAAACAAAATGTTACAAAATAATTAATTATATTTACAAGAGAAATGTTAACAAAAAAAAGTCTAAAGAAATCTGAAATATAGAGAAATCTGAAGTTAAGAAATTTTTATATAAGGTTTAAAATGGAAATTTTGTACATACCAAATCATCAGAGCTGCTCTCATAACACACTGCTTATACACTTCACTGGTAATTTAAAAAGAATTTATTTTAACAGGCCACGGTATTCACTGTTCACAACCTAAATAAGCACAGTACCACAGATAATGAAGTCCTACAGAATGTTGATCCGTTTTAAATCGCCGCTGAGTTCTCTCATCAACCTATAACCACTTTATCAAAATCTTACTCCATAATTTTAGTTTCACTTTGCTAAAAACCGGCCGACTGTACTTTACTGTCCTGGAAATTAATGCAGACCCAACACTTTCCTGCTTCCTTTAATCCGTAGGTTGAACGCGACCACCACTGGGCCGGTCGTCCACAACAGACTGAGTCGTTCACTCGTCCAAGCTTTCAATCTCCAAATACACCGAAAATAATACTTCTCCAGCACATTCTTACGCACCGGTAACTGTTGTCTACAATAATTATTACGCGTTCAAAATACAAATATTAAAGAAATTATTTTAAAAAATCATTTCATTACAGATTGGTGGTCATCACAATATATTTAACGACCAGACAGTTTTTATAATTCAAAAAATATTATTTTACAGTGCTACGTTCCGGTACGTATTACTACCATCAAAAATTTGAATTCACTTATTAATTTAAAATAAGAACAAATTTTTTCAGATGTGTTGGAAGATAACAAATATGGTATTGTTAAAAATAGTATGTTCTGGAAACCAACATATTCAGGACATGTTAAGTATAAATTTTTAACTAATCGTCTAGTAAATCAGAAAAAAAACCTATGATATTTAACCTTATTGAGCAAACAATTATAATTTACGTAGAGCGACGTTTCGATGAATTTCCCTGACATCATCTTATGCCGATGTCAATCCACGTTTATTCCACTCGATTAGAATCCCAAACAATTGTTTGTTCAAACATTACGCCGAGAAAATCAGAAGCTTTTATTTCATCATCTTGAGCCAGAATTGTTATCAATTTACAAGTACTACAAAAATATATTAAAATTGCTCAGAATATTTTAATTCTAATTTTTACTCTTTAAACTTCATGAGACAACATATATAAAAAAATACTATACATAAATATAGCAGTAAATTTAAGAAGAAGAAAGATAGTGAAAATAAAGGTGCTCATGCTGAAAACGAATAGCGTTACGATATTCTGGTAAAGATAGTGAAAATTTGAAATAGCGGTCAACAAAAATAAATTTTCAAATTAATAACAAACTTTAAATCATTAAACGAGGTAAAGACAAATTATAATGTTATTAATAAAATAAATTATAACAGACATTTTGAAATATTTTATTCTACGACGATTCTGTATATTTTTATATTTTCATGAGGTTATGTTATATTTCTACGGTAACAGAATATATTACAAAATTCTGTTTCACAAAACTCATTGATTTACTTGGTATACAATGTACGTATTATATATAAAGCGATTATTTACCTTATTAAATAATAATAAATCATGTAACCAAAGACCATTCCAATAACTGAAGGGAACAATAAAACATTTCAATTTACAAATTCATATAAAAATTATTTTTCCCTATTAGATAATTATTTTAAAACCGCAAAATCTCATATCTGAAATATTATATTTAGACCAATTATGAAAAGAAATATTGTTCTCCTTAAGCATAATTTTTTCTTATTTTAATTTGTAGTTGTTCCCTTCACTTCTTGGAATTTTTACATGGTTTTTGTGGTAACATGCTTTATTATTATTTTAAAGCAACTTAATCGTGTTATATATAATAAGTCAATTCTTTTTCCGCTAAGGAAAGGATTTTTTCTGTCTAGATTAAAGAAATAAAAAAAGCCAAGATTCCTTCTCATTACATTTATTACAAAATGTCGACATTTTATAATAAATGTGATGAGAAGGATTCTTGGCTTTATATTTTTTTTAAGTAAATTCTATAACAAGTAAAAGAACCCGCTTGGAAAATTGTAATAATTATATTTACCCGACTTTTTTAATTAATAAAATAACATCGCTCAATTAGTCAGAGATTTATGAAGATCAATTTAAAACACTGTAAATCACAACGTTTCGTCCCTAAATTTATACGAGGATTCGTGAAGTGAATTTCAAAGATGCGCTTTGCACAAAGAGTAACATGCGGAACAAAGTTTACTTTAAAGTGCCTTAATGATCATTCTATCGTAACTTTCCGTCAACTTGAACACCGAGAAACGATTGGTTCTTCGGTTCGCGAAAACTGAACAAATTTGATTTTTCTGTAAGTCCAGCATGATTTTTTTTTTGCACATGATTTCATGACATTGACGATAGTGTCCGTAATTATGAAAAACTACGTAAAGAACTAATTTTATAGGTTTTATGCAATCTGGAGTGTCTTTTAGACCTAGAATCGACCCTGGAGGATTATTTAATTCCAGCCAGAGGCGCAATGTCTATGAAACATTTTGCTTTAGTTTAGTAAGACATGATTTAAAATCCTCTAATCTTCACTAACTTTTGCGATCAACCAAAACCAATGTTTCTGCAAATATTCCTGTTACATTTAATTTCCCAAACAGAAATCCCATTATTGATTGTGTAAAACCGTACATTATTTTTGAAGAAGCCATGTTTCTCCGGTGATGTGATTTTATGTTTCTCCGTGAAGTTTCCCACCCGCAAATTCAAAACAGCAGAGCGTTTTTAAACAGCGGGATTACCTTAGCTGCTTTTCATGAATCTGCATAATTGCTAGTTAAGGACGACGAATTAATTATATCTTAATATGCTTCTGTGATTGCTTCTGCACATTCCTTAATAAGTTGATTGTTAATTCCGTATATGCCACCAGATTTTAGAACATTTTAAGTTACTTATTGTATTTAATACCTCATCCCTAGTTGACTGTAATAAAAATATTGAATTATGAGCTGTTGTTATATCGCATTGTGTGCAGCGCCATGTTTCGCCGCATCCTTTAATCAGAGCTCACCCCAGCATTTGCTTAAACAATTTGGGAATCTAGACAGAGCGAGGTACGGATTTTAGGAGAGACAGAAGCTAGCTACAACCTTGCATTTTCCAAAACGAAATTGATTCTTAACGTCGAACGCTAATACTCATCTCTCTTTTATATTTTACCTTAATCACTTGACTACCGGCTGGAAAATTGTCACTCATAATTTTTCCACGTTCGGTTTTCAGAAAAGGTAATTTGCTACGATATAGATCAATGTATTAAAACTGCAAGTGACATCTCATCATATACAGTATCCGTTAAAATAATGAGAAATTCTATTTCTACGAACGCTTCTTTACTATTTCATATTTCAGTTCTGTCAAATACACGCTTCCGGGAAAAGAAGCAATTACTTCGGTATTATATCACATTTACTCGTTCTATCAAACGGAATGTTTTAAAAATAAAAAGTTCATTGGCACGTTTAAAAATTAAATTTTAGGATTTTTTTTTAAAAAAAGAAGAAACGCTCCGTCGGATTTCACGTTCTTTATGTGCAATAAAATTCCTCCTTTATCCCTGAGAGATTAAAGTCCGCCATTTCGTACATCAAGGAGTCTCCAGCATTAATATAATTAATTGTAATGAAAAGAGAACTGCAAGAGAATTCTTAACTCGGTAACAACATCACGTTTCTCTTTTTTCATAAAGAACAAGTGTTATTTTATGTTTCATCTTGCACTTGTCTCCGCAAACGAAAATGCTGTGTATTTTTCCTTCCATATGTAGTTGAAATCGGAAGCAATAATGTTGAGATACTTTACTTAAAACGATTTATCACATTATTTTCACATTCCATCTGTCTCTAATAAACGTTTATCCTGCGTTACACAAGCGTAGGCGCCGGCAATTGAAAATATTCATGTATTATCCTCCCCATAAACTGGACTGAAAAATTTAGGGAACTTATAAAATTCGGTTATTTATCATTTAAAAGTACAGAAGATTGATCCTTGGCTCTCAATAAGCTTCACTAGATCAAAACAACATTACACAAAGATCTCAAATATAACGCTAGCGAACGGAAAGCTAAATTAAAATTCACTACTAAAATCTTACTTTAGTAAAATCTTCACCTGCAATTATTCCATCTACTATTTTTGTGATTCATATCAATAAAGTCTTCTAATAAATAAATAAAAGACGGTACGTTTGTGTGTTTCCGTGCGTATATGTTCCGCATACAAATCTACACCCGTGGTGCAAATTTCACCAAATTTCGTACACGTGTTCCTTTCGAACCGGAAACAAACACTGTGGGGGTGAAACACATCCAGCATCTCCAAGGGGGTGGGGTGGAAATTTTCAAACATGCTAAAATGGCATTTGCGTCGAATAAATATTTTACGCAGTAAATACCATTGATAGTGTTTCTCCCGGTGTTGTTTTAGTATAATTTCTGCACCTTTCTGTATTGGAGGGGAGCACCCTTAGGGATGGGGTGGAGGGACAGGGGCGTTACACTAAAATAACGCGATAACAGCAAAGATTGGAGTTGAATCCGTGGTTGTGGGTGTCGTTAAGTTTAATTATGACAAACAAAATGTTTCTGTCAACACAGGAAATAATGTGCTTCAAAATTACTCACACTTCATGAATGCAAAATCCCAAAACCTCTTTTATACAGAGTGTTTATACGAATATTAATGAATTTAATAAGAAAATAGCTCCACGAATTACAACTGTGTAACGCGTAATCAAGCATCGGGATCGCGATGCCACCGCCTTCTCCCCTGCACAAACAATATAATACAGACCGCTCCGTCACTCGACTTTGAATTTTTTATGAGCTAATACGCACATTTCTCAAAATGTATGCATAATTTTTATTCACTTTAAAAGTGAACGAAGTTTCTTTTACGACTATGCAATTACCCTAACTACTCCTGTTTAGACAAAATTATTCTTCAAGAGTATCGCACTATTTGGAAGAACGGCTGAATGGACTCTGATGAAATTTGGAATGGAGTTTTATTTGTTTATGAACTCGAAAACGAAAACAATGATCATTTCGAAAATTTACAGTTAATAACCCAAATTTGAAACTATGCTTTCAAAGTTTCAAAAACTTCTGAAACTCGCAATTTTGTAGTTTGAAAGTAATATAAGATTATTGAACCGGTTTGATGTCATATCTTCTACATAATAAAAAAGGATGTATATTTGTATGTATGTATTTACATTTATTTCTAAAGAAATTTAAACGCGTGGACAGATTGCATGAAAAATTGGTACACGTATTCTTAAAAATACGAGAAACGGTACTGTGGGGGTTAGAAATCCATGGCATAAAGATAGAAAGAATTATAATTGAAAAATGTGATCATTTTTTGTTAAATCACTGCGCGCCGAGATACCATTACGTCACGCGAAAGAAACACGTTACTTCGCGACGAACAAATAAATTAGTTCCTTTTTCCGTAATGAAGTAAAGCAGAAATATTTTCATTGAATAAAAAGTATAATTTTATCCGGTAATACTCCAGCGAATGATAATAAAAAACAATACGAACTAATTTACGATCCTTGCGGACGATGTAAGTTAATTTTCGCGCCATATTAGTGAGTTCAATATGGAGACCATTTATAACACTGTGAATCTAGCTAAGAATTTCTTCAATTTAATCCTTCGAAATGTCTGAAGGCTGAGGGACAATTATATCCTGCAGTACTCCAGGAGTATGTTTAAGTATTCTATTCTTAAAGAAATTTGTTGGGATTGATGCAATAAAATTCCATGTATTTTATAAGGGTTCAATTAATGCACTATTGGTCAAAAGTATGAACGGAACTAGGAACAATTATATTTAGGTTAAATCACTTCTTGAATAAAGATTAATATGGAATTAAATAATTTTTCTGGTTTATATAAATAAGTACACGGGCAATGCCGGGCACCCAGACTATATACAAAGTCAATTTCAAATGTGATAAAGTTCTGTAGCCCTTTTTAAAAGTACGATGATTTTATCTGCTCTGACATACTTAAAAAAGTAGATGGCACCATTTTCTTCGCATGTGGAATGCTCAGTTTGCTTTCGCTTTGCATCTCAGTACCAGTTCCATAATCCGTTTTGTGGTCTGAAGGTGTACCAAGAATTGAAATCCATAGAAGGGTTTCAGTTCAATAAAGCAGTCGAACAAGCGCGCAGTACGAGGAAAGAGTAGCAGGTCCAGCCACATCCTCTAGTAATGACCATATATTGAGTAAGCCCATGTCCTGATCCTGAATAACCGACGAGTGACTGTTGATGAAGTGGCAAACCGTATACACATTAGTCATGGTTCTGCGTATTAAATTATCCTTAACAGGCTGAATCAAGTGATCAACAGGTGAAGGTAACGGTGCATACGTGCATTTCTGCTCAACGGAATGCCGCCATTTTCTCTCAGGGTATCGGAAATCTTGACACTATGGAACAAGTGTGATGAAAAAGTTGAAAAATGAAATCATCGAAAGTTTCATATTGCTGTTGTGATAAATTAATGAACTTGAGAGCATTTACTTTTTGTCTTTCACTTCGTGTTAAAGCACAGTTGTATAAGTCTAAGCACTACACCACGCTTTACCTCATTCAGTTCATAAATCTGTACAGTAAAAAATCTCAATTCAGTGTGTTATGCATTCTTAATGTCTTCTGCTCTGGAAGTCTGTCCATAAATGCGGCCGCATGTAACCTAATCCAATCGTTAAAAGAACAATAAACGAACATTTACTTGCAGTCTGGTTGTGTGTTTATGAGCAATCCTACATTTATAATTTCATTCATCCGTGAATTTACATGCATTGGTCTGCCTGTATCCAACGCACGCTTTATGAAGATCGTAAAGTATAGGTTTTTATACTTTGTTATCCAGTGGTGTTATAGTTTCATTTTCATTACGAATATTTGTTGCTTTCTTCTATTCCTCATAACGAGAAAAATTGGCGATTCCTGGAGGGGTTTAAAAAAATAGAGCTGTGCTCCATAAAACTGTGTAACTTACACATTATATTCCCATTTAGCATTCACAATATTCTTGGCTAATCTTTCCAGAAAATGTAATAAGGGCGAGTTATTTTCTGTACCTTGATTTACTTTTGTCTCTCGCCCAGGGTTATCACTTGGATAAATTCAGAGATAATTAATATTTTTGGGACTCCGCGTAGACTGAAGTCATATTAATTTCTCGGATATATCGCCGTAGATTTAATTTAAACACAGGGAATCTTCATCTTATTTTCTGTACCTCATGGTCCGATTCATAATTACTATTATTCTATATATTACTTAAACATTGAATAATTAATTTTTAACCCCCGATTTGACTCCAATTTTGGTTGCTTTGCGTAATTTTTATGTAACGCCCCTCCACCCCCACCCCTAAGCGTGCTCCCCTATCATGCCGAAAGGGGTTGAAATTATACACAAATAACATCGGTAGAAATAATATCTATATCATTGACCCTGACAAATATTTATTCCACGTAAATATCGAACGTGTAACATGTTCGAAAATTTCCAACCCCCGCTTGGGGGAGTTAATCACCAATCTGAAAGTCGTAATTAAACTTAGTGACAGCCATAACCGCGGATTTGACTTCAATCTCGGCTGAATTCGCGTTATTTTCTGGTAACGTCCCTGCACCCCCAACCTAAGCGTGCTCCTCTCCCATTGTGGAAGGGGTTGAATTCATACACATAAAACATCGGTAGAAATATTATCAATGCCATTGATCCAGAAAAATATTTATTCGACGCTAATACGGACTGTTAAACATGTTTCACAATTTATACCCCCGCTCCTGGGAGTTGAATGTCATAATTAAACTCAGCGACATCCATAACTCTGGATTTGACTCGAATCTCGGTTGTATTCGCGTTATTTTCTAGTAACGCCCCTCCACCCCCACCCTTAAGCGTGCTCTCCTCCGAAAGGGGTTGAAATTATACTCAGATGACATCGGTAGAAACACTATCAATCTGTTTGGCCCCTAAAATATTTATCCGACTCAAATATCGGCTGTTTTAGCATGTTTGAATATTTGTATGAGGAACATACATACAAACAAACAAGCACACTGCTTTATTTATTAGAAGATGCTGCCATTATCGTGTATGACAACGTGGAGATGAATAGTTACAGGGTCTGAATTAGGTTATTAATACTATTAGTCCTTCTTTGCGGCATTTCATTACTTGAAAGTTGTGTATTGTATTTATCAAGAATTTTACACCTCCTTGAGGATAAGCCTGTGTGCGAACTTAAGAATCTCAGTATACTTTTAATACTTGTCATTATAAATTCATTTGATAAAAATTTAAAAAAATGACACAAAGTACTAAATAAACAAGACATAAATATTAAAAGAAATTAAAAGTACATCTTATTTGGTAATCACATTTGATTCGCAGGTTGACAACACAATATGAATGAGATAGTAATATAGAAATACAAACTGGTCACCTAACTGATAATTTTTATGGCAAGAATGTCTTCTAAATTAATTAGTCAGTTTCTAATTAATTTACTCCCCCTCGTGCTATTCATATTCAAGCTTAAGTATCTACTCAGCAAATTAAAAACTCTGTGGCTTACAAATATTGAATTTCTCCTTACAATTTCTTTCCTAACAGTCCCTGGCGGTATCAAAGTTGCTACGATATACATCACATTCACAATAGGCATTTGGAAGTAATATTTCCTAGTTTTTATTATTTTCATATGATTTAGGTGGGATTAGAACCACTCTTTTTAAAATTTACATTGGGCCTTTTTTTTCATAGGAGTATTAAGTGATCCTTTTGTTAGCTCAATGTAGCAGGAATTAAAATTATAACAAAAGATTTTGTAATTTATACTATAGGTGGCAAATGCGTCGTTGTTTTTTTTTCTTTGAAAAAATGAAGTGTATTATATATTTGATATTATTTAAAAATTTAGATGAACTTATGATGTAAAAATTTGTAATAAGTTAGAAAGAAAAATAAAGAGTCACGAAACTCCCGCACTGAGACGCTCTGTTCGATAGAATATTTTTACAGTGTTTCACAAAGCTATTGTTGTCAATATTGTTGTTAACATACAGACGAAGACTATTATTTAAAATTATACATGTGTGGTGAATGCAGACCGACTTACAGTTGCGTATTCCTTTTATTCGTCAATGATTTGAAACAAATAAATGTTATGTTTCGCCAAACTTAAAAATTTCCTGATTATCAGCACAAGAAAGGTTTTACATCTTAAAGCCCATTAGAAAATATTCAGGAGCTTCAGTATTTCAAACCTTCTGGAACAAGTGCGCCTTTTTGCGACGCCAAAACAACAGAGACGCCGCTATCGAAGTTTGATAGATGTTGAACGTTATCTACCATGTGACACCTAAAAAAAAAATTTTGAACGGAACCTGTAAATCCCGATTTTATCTTACTTCTTTAACGCATTATGCAGCACAATTTCAAATGCTTCTGAGAAATTTATGTCGACATTAGTTTTCGTCATAGCCTAACTACGTAACATTCACAAGGAATACTTCTAGTTCCGTGTAAATATAATTACGAAGCTAGTGTAATATTTAGCACACATGGCAGGTTCTTCTATTTGACCATCCGCTTGATTCGCCATTTCTCTGAGGTGATGTAATACAATTATGAAATCAATGTTAAAGTGAAATTGTTTGTTAAACACTGACGGCGGCATGCAAATCGTCTGTACGAACGTTTCTCCGATTTCCCCACAGTGTTTGAGTGTCCAGTGACTGCATTCGGAAGAAGTACATTTCCGGTATGCGGCTGTTTTCGGTTGACGGAGCCGCCGTTGCAATGGCGCCGATGTGTCCTTCAAAGGCCGTTGCGCCACATCACTGCAACGGCCTCACACAATGACCAAGTAAAATATGCACTCGAAATGCAGCCAAATATATCCAGACGTCCTTAATATTCCCCTTGCCTTTAAATATCTTGAACATTTCGGAATATTATCTCAGAGTATTCAACATGACGTCTTTAACCAGTTAATGTTACGTCCACTAGATATAATTATTCCGCACTACAAAAATGCTCTCAAGCACACGCGTTTCGCCGTTCTAACCAGGTTGGTCATCGACCTTGAAAAAGTATTTTTATAAAGGCATCCAGATGTTGTTTTTGCAGCCTCCTTGTGGCCTCCATTCAAGGCGGACAGGCGACTCACGAGCGAAAAAAAAAATCTACTTTCATTTTATTGCTTATAATTGATAAACAGTAAATACACACTTCGGAAACAGAAGAAATGCTTTAAAACAAAACTTATACAGCCTATGAAATTGAATTAAATGATCAGGTTGGAAAAATATCAAACCGGTCCGGGAATCGAAACCCGGGACCTCCACTTGATGCTCTTTTCCATCTCAGCTATCCGAGTGGAGGTCCCGGGTTTCGATTACCGGTCCGGTTCAGATTTTCCGTCCAAATTCCTTAAATATGCAATAGTGACAAAGTAATGAAGCGAAAAATCTCTCTATAACATTTTAAAAAACTATCAAGTAAAATAATACTAATATTTTATTTCTATCATTTCACAAATACTACTTGTAAAGAGATTAAAATATAAAGTAAATATACAGAACAGACGAAAATAACATTGTAACCGCATTTGTTTATAGAAACTTCCGAATTCAAAATAAGTAAATTCCATAAAGAATTATGGCTTATAGATATCAAGGTATGTCATTCAGAAAGTTTTTTTATTTGTTGTATAAACAGCATTTTATAGTAAACGAAGAGGCCAATTATATGTTTTTTTCTTACGCATTGAAGACGATGCGGCAAAGATCGCGCGACTCCTTAATAAATCCTAAAATTTGTCAAGCAAGTTGACAGACTAACGTCCGTTTTGGTCGCTACGTCATCCTAAGTTCTATGCAAACCTATTTCATAATGAACAGCCAAGTTTCAAAATTCAAAAATTTTTCTTTGTGAATCATATGCATAAAACGTTTCAGTATGCCAAACAATCGTTGGCCTTCTGAGTTTACAGCTCAAGATCAGTCAGTGAAAAATATAGTGAATGGGGTTATGAAACCGTGACGACGTCTGATAGTCGTGACCACCTAGAACTGCTCTTTGTCTTCTGACTACAGACGTCATTTGCAGATATTTTTAGGCACTAATCCAAAGAAACGTCAGCAGATGTAAGCACACATGCTGGAAACGGTTAGAATTTTGTTTGTTCTTAAGAATTCTGTAAAACTTGTGAAATTGGGCGGATTTCTGTAATTATACTGAACCTTTTGGGAGCCTCGTCACAGTTCAATATTTACAGGTCCTTAGCTGCTTCTATCCCCAATTCGAAATTTTCATCTGCTACATTATAAATTGTATACAATATATATATATATATATATATATTGTAATGCAAATTAATTAGGCCATTAATTGTTTCGACATAAAATTTGAATTGTTTGAGAAATCCATTATAGCGGTCTGATCGAACAAAACAACAATGAGAGAAGCGAGCCCACTTTGCTTTGTCGAAAAGTCAAAAATGGCGTATGCGTGCTCAAACTCGAGAGAGAACTAGGAGTGAGTTCGCGGAATAACATCGTGAGGAGCAGAATAAGTAATATAACTGTTAGTTGGTGGCGGGACATTTCAGAGGACGGAACAAATAATACTAGAGCAGAGACTAGCCGTCGTTATTGTATTATTAAACAAAGTTGTGAATTTAAGACAAAGTAAAAACATTCACGGAAGTATTGCCTCGTAAATATCGCTAAGTAAAAGCAGTTTACGTATATAGCCAGCCAGGGAAGGAAGCGAGCAGTTTTTACGTATACAGCCAGTTAGGAAAGTCTAAGAGAATTTACGTCCAAGGAAGGCAAGCAGACATTAGGAGGATAATCCGAGTTCCTGTGAGCCTATCAATTTTGACTTCAATAGTGTAAAATCTGTGAGTTGACTTCTAGAATCAGTGTATAATTTTGCAAAAGTGTACTTCCGAAACCAAAAGGAATGCTGGTACCAGCTGGACAGATGTGAGTAACAAAACCAAAACTAATGATTAATTGTAAACGTAATTAAAGGATAGAGTCAGATTTCGTTCTCTTTTAATTGTCAATCAAAGTTAATTTCTTTTCTTTTTAATTTATTTCTATCAACGTATTGTTTAGGTAAATATGAACTGTTTGTTAATAATATTTTAAAATCAATTTGTTGTGTCCATTATCAAACCCAGTGAAGGCCCTGAGAGATTAATATTTTAAATTGTAATTGTTTTTTAGTTAGAAGCCACAAAGTGAAAATAAATAATTTTATGTATTAAATTTTATTAATTCTTTGATTTAATTAAACCCAACTAGTTAATTATTACAATATATATATATATATATATATATAATATAGTGTAACAAATAATTTTTGGCTCAGTAAATATCGGTTTTACTGAGATTTTTCCGCACCGAGGAAAATTTAATCCGTAGGAAAAACGAATTTCTTTATAACTACCGCACTCAATCTTCTAAACTTATTTCTTTATAGAAAGAAGACATTTTACTCGATTTTGATGACCAGTCACATAAAATGACGCTTGGGTGTTGAAAAATCCACTCGGATGTGAATATTGTCTAATAATTCGGTGCTTATGAGAAGGAGAACCACTTCCACATATTAAGAAATCTATTAACCACAGCAGATAAACTAACTCTTTCATAACAAAAGTTCGATCTACGCAACTTTATTTTTCTTAGGAATTCATTACATTGTGTATAATTTCTTGCAGGTATTTGGTGAGAAATAAATTTATGCTGACACCAATAAAAATAATCTTTTATTTTAATTAGTAATGGACAAGTTTGGAAGTACGACTAGCCCAGTTTATAAAATAATATATGATTTAAGCAAAATAATAAAAAAAACTTAACAGTTATAAAACACTTTATTTTAATTTTCGTAAATATCTCATTACTTTTAGCGAATAAAAACGTTATTGCATTTGCCTATTCATTCATAAATTGTTTTTAAAATTGTTGGGAAAAATGGAGCCGATTGTATTAGGCTTTCTCAGATTTTCCCTGCAATATTCTAAACTAGGAATCATTTTGCAATACAGATTTTTCAGTGCTAATGTGGTAACCTTTACTTAATTTCAAACCCAAAAGGATCAAAGCACGTTAACCGCAAATTACAGCTTAATACGAAACGTAGATGAGAATAATCATTGGCCAAAATATTTATGTTTAATTGGATACACATGTCTGGATTCCCACTGCGAATTGTAACCTTCCCTCAATTATGTCCTGCGTTTTATGACACGACCATCTCATTCAGTTAATTACGCAAACTTCGATTTTATTTGTATATATAACCCATACTAAATGAAGTAATCATGGAACACATTATGGTTTGTAGGTTATATTAAAACTCAGCCACACGCACACGCACACACACACACACACACAGACATATGTCATTTATAAGGGATTACTCTTCCTACTGGAAGTCCAAGTCGATTTTTACTGGAGCTGGAATTTCTGAATTTAATTACAACATGCTTTCAGGTTAAACATGTCTGGAATTACATTACAAACATTTAATAGCTTTAATCTCTATCACTATGATACTTATTTCGGTTCATGTCAACATCTGTCGAATTAATTTTCTTTGTACTGCAATAAAAAAAAATAGATTTCCTACACAATCATCGTAATGTTTTAAAATTAATTTCAGACATTGTTTACTATATTTAATTAAAGACCTTTTAAAATATTTTATTCAACACAACGACGTTTCAATACCATCTTCTACTTTTATCAGGTCGTTACGCTTCAACGGTAACATATTTTTGTCATACACGGTGAAAATAACAAACAATATATCAAATTATAAATTTACATAACATTTATTTATTCTTATTCTTCTATATTAATTAAGGAGGAAAATTTATTTAATTTATATCGTTAATATAAAGACGTAAACTATTATTTATAATTAAAAGTTTTAATTTAACGTCTGTTTTGAATAATTAAAACAATTGATGACCTTATACAGACACTTTTTATTTTTTATTTATACTTTAACGACGTTTCGATACATTTTTTTATCTTCTTCAGACACGTTTTATTTTTTATTTATATTGTAACGACATATAACAGTATAAATATAAATAAAAAATAACGACATTTCGATACCTTTTTGTATCTGAAGAAGATACCAATCTCACCTATGTGAATAATATACAAAAAGGTGTCGAAACGTCGTTACAATATAAATAAAAATTAAAAAGTGTCGGTATAAGGTCATCAATTGTTTAATTATTTATAATGTTTATTACATTTTAAAATATACAACGAAGCATGAGACTCTAAAATAAATTTACAGGGTATTAATCGCAGAGTACATTAAAGAAATTGGTCTGAAAATACACACTCCTCAGATATAATGTAGAATTATCCGTATTGTATTAGGTATCGTTCACATTATTATATGTGATGCTTAAACGAATACAGGTGGTCTAAAAATTTGAATATAAATATCTAATATTGAATTGAAAACTGAGGACAAATTTTTAAAACCCCGGAGACGTCCGTGGGTTCATTAAAAAAACATGTCCACGGAAACCCGGATGTATGGTCTATAATGTACAAAAAGTAAAGAGAAAACTATGCGTAAATATTAGTAACATACACAAATTAACGGTATTGTAAAAAAAATTAAAGTTTATTTTAGCAATCGTGGGTTAGAAGTTCATGTTAACAGAACAAGGTCTCGATTTATTTAATACACGCCCAATACACCTTGGCTATTTCAATTTTGTTTACATATTCATTGACAAAATATGCACTTTGAAGGATTTACAAAGAAATATCATTCGCTGTTTTAATGTTATAAATCATTGATTATCGGGACGAATGGTCCGCCCTTCATTGATCCCATTGAACTTGCCTCTTAGTACGGTATTTTGGAATGGAAGTAAATATTTGTGTGTA
Organism: Zhengitettix transpicula; assembly: GCA_037074705.1. Lineage (NCBI taxonomy): Eukaryota > Metazoa > Arthropoda > Insecta > Orthoptera > Tetrigidae > Zhengitettix > Zhengitettix transpicula. Next base: position 16,574,559 of record CM073595.1, on the reverse strand, counting down.
GTGGTAGACTCACAGGAGACACGCCTTCATTGTACAGTTGATTCATGACACTTGTCGCTCATCATTATCGTTCTCGATGACGCAACGAACCGTCAATATATGCTCTGAGAAAATTCAAAGTTTGGAACCAGTCGACCAATTTGATTTACCAGTAAAATTTATGCACGACAAAAACTCGTAAACAATTCATCTGCACGGATATATATCAACAAATATTTAATATACAGTATTTCACAGTGTTTTAAAAATTTTATTCTGACAAAACTATTATAATTAGATATTTCTAAATCTTGCTGTAAGTTTTTAATAAGATTTTTTACGTGCGCCGTCCTGGAAGCTCGGATAATGTCAACACCAACGCCAAGTTCTGTCCAGCACTTCTCCAGTAACGCAACAAACAGCATCTTTTTTCATAGTTTTCAGTGTTTCAATATTTTAGAGCAGTTTCTCTCCAAAAAATGTGGATTCTCCTATTCCCAGATACGCAGTTAATGGCCTGTTAACCTTTTGGGGCTTACAGGAAAGGTTTGTTCATCTGAGTAACAAACACGATTTAAATTAGCTCTGTCGACATCTTTTCTGTCTCAGTTTCAAATTTACAATCAAACAAATAGTATTTTACGAAAAATTTGGGCCAATCTTTGTGTGTCTGCGGTCCTCTCAGCTCTGATGCTCGACAAGTTGATTTTGTACAGCTGAGTTGATATGAGCGACTAGTCACTTGTTGGAAGGGAAGGTCAACGACGCGACCAGTATCTTTCAAGTTTTCATATCACTGCTTCATACCAATTTGTATAAGATATCAGGCAAATGAACGAAGGTGTGATTTCTTCAGATCTGGAGGAACGCGTCCGTAACAAATCAACACTCACGTTAAAGGAGAAATGAACGATTTAGTTTCATAAAACCAGAGAACGTAATGCGTTTTTTCCTTCATCGACGACATATCGTAAAACAAATATCTTAGCTTTATTGTTTTAGTTGCTCAAACTATTGGACGAGAAAACTAAATTTTCACAGCTCTGAATGATTTTCTTCGTAATAAAATACTCTGTATTATTGTTTATCGAGTTATCAGCCAAACAATGCTTAGTTGGTTCATCCTGTCAACATTTCTGCTAATCTTTGTTGCTGCACTATAAACGCTTGTCTCTCTCTTGTTATTTCACTTAAACGATCTGTATTCCCACAAACTAGATTCAGTAATACCTCTATACCAGTGAAGTCAGAAATAAAAATACCTCGGGATGCACCTTGATGAAAAACCTGGAGCACACGCATTAACGCCAAGAGGAAACAACTAGGCTTAAAAGTCAAACAATTGTAGTGGTCAATTGGAAGAAGAACCCATCCATCATTAACAAACAAGATACTGTTAAACAAAATAATATTGGAGCCCATACGGACGTACTGTGGGGATGAGCAAAGGCACCTCACACCAAGATACTGCAGAGATTTCAATCGAAGACCTTGGGAATGCTGGCGGATGTACCGTGGTACCTCAGTAACCGTGCTATTCACAGCGAATTAAAAATACCGAACGTCACCACCGAAATCCAGAGGATGGTAAGACAATGCAACATCAAGGTACAAGGTCATGAAATCGACATCGTTAAAAATCTGGTAAACCAACCGCCAGTAACACGGCCTCGTCAATCAAAACTGAAGATTACCGGGAAAATACAAGACATGTAATTTACTCATTACTTAATTGCAAAGTAGATTGTAAATAAGCAATAAATAAATTTTAAAATATATGTTACACATTCTTTTGTATCACCGTAATCAATTACTTATTTAATTATAGAAACCATCTTTTCTACAATGTATTAGGATGTCTTCATCCAATCTTACTCTTACGTTTGACATTATTATTTCTAGTGTAATTAATCTGATAATCGTTTTATGAGTCCTGCATTTTCTATTGAAAGCCTGAAATTAAAATGATATTCAATTTTGTAGAAAAATAATTGGAACAATAACTGTCTGGAATACACAGTATCGAGCACGACGATTTTTTTTTTAAAAAAAACTGTAGCTTTTATTTCAATATGTTTTCGGTACCAACTAAAAGAACAAAGGTAGGATCAGCTCGTGCTAAATAAGTAGGTAAATGTAATATCACATCGTTGAAAAGAAAAAGAATTTGTAATTAATTAAAATCCAGTAATATTTTACATCACAATATTTGTTATGAGACCAAACATTTACTTTTCACCGATCATATTGTGACCCTGTATTTGTTAAGGAAAACGATTCTCCAAAAATCCAAACGAAGCGTCTCGAATTGTTTTTGAAAAAAAAAACGTTTTAAGATCGCTTAATGTGGAGCTTCACCACCATTAATCTACGACCCGTCTAGAAATTTATATTCGAGTAAATAAAAAGTTTGTATACGCAAATGTTTGAGAGATTGATCGCTGACGGCTCAAGAAATTTCCTGTCGAATGCAGAGTTGTTCAATAAATCCCTCTCCGAAAAGCAGAGAGAGTTAATTTAGCTGCCACATTGTCTCTGCCGTTACTAATCATGCTAGTGTTTTAAAACTGATAGAGGAGCTAGTGTTAAACTGTTTCATTTAATTCCACCTTAGTAACGAAAATAAAATTACTTAAATTTAATATCCCAGGATGATCGTTATTATATACCATTAATAAGCCCCTTATAATCATACGAGAAAATATAGCATAAAACTCTCCTTTAGTTGTCTCCTGAGGTGACCAGACGTCCATAAATTAATTGTGACCAACAAACGTTTCAGAGTTTTGTAAACTCATAACCGCGAAACACAATAATTTACTTTGAGTCTTTGAAACAATCTGTTCCGACGATTCAGAACACCCTCCTATTATTAATTGTCCAGGTGCGATTTCACAGCCATGCGCCTCCAGATTATTTTACTAATTGTAGCGATGAATGAGCATTGTTCCGTTAATCCTTTCATCAAAGTGATCATGTCGGCATTCATAATTCAACGTGGAATAACATCATGTACTTTCTGTGCTCCAATTATGAGGGGGATGAAAAGAGTGCTTATGTGGTTCCTGTTTTCTGTCCGCGCAACAATGGCAGGTGTTGTAGGAATGCGTGAAGTTCGTATTGTTTTAATATCCTGTTATGCCGCTATGTTCGAGAGAGCCGTGTTTCGCTTATATCCTCGACAACTTTTTATAGGCGTCAAAATCCGTGGAAAAATCCTCGTGTTTGTAATCTGCTCAGGGCTTGGACCTCCCGAAAATATGATCGCGTACGCCGTATTGGAAATCGTTCTTGCACTTCGAAGCTAATTATAACAATATCAAAGTTGGGTCCGTCTGTAGGGAAATATTCTCAAACATGCTGTGTTCGGAATTGTAATGGGAAATACACGGCTCCAAATCCGGACAGAACGATATCAAGAGTCCAGCAATAACCGAGGAGAAAAAAAGGAGACATAGAACCAGGCACGTGACACTAGAAAAATAAATGTTGAATGCAATTACAGACGAGTGAAAGAGGATAAGTCAGGAGTCAAGACGATTCACAGAGATATATAGGTATTTAATATTGCACAAGGGTTTGGAAATTAATTTTGTAAATGGTATGAAAAATTGGTGTTTAAGGCCTCATACAAGTCAGATTGAGACAGATACGATGGTCGTTCGGAAAGTACTCGTCCTGACACAGAAATAACGCTAGTAGGCGCCGACAGCGACAAGTATAATCAGTTAGATGGCATACTATAAAGTTTCAACCGTGTCTCTTAAGTGTAGGTGTTACGTGGAAAACTGATTTAGCAGTTACAAAAGCAGTTGAAAACGCTTCAAAAAAGAGGAGTTGGATTCGATGTTAAGCGGATCTTAGCATCGTTGTCAACAGTTGAATATGAACGTTCAGGGACGCCAAGTAACCGCTAAGAACGAGGATAAATAATCAATAATTCAGTTTGGAAAGATCGCCGATTGAAGCGATCTCGCTGACACTGTACAGATTTCAGTAGATCCTATCCACATTTAACAGGAACATTTGAGCATGAAAAAGATGTCAGTGCGGTGCTTACCGCATTTGAAGCGTCGACCAAAAACATATTCGAAGTCTTAAAAACCATTTTTAATTATACATATATATTTCTGTAATTCACGCAATGCCCTGGTTAAATTGTATTTGAAACAAAACTAATTTTTTGCGACATCAGACTAAACCCTATGCGACAAAAGATCAAAAACGAACACGGTTAAACGAAATATTTCCCAACTTCCCCGGGGAGTGAGTGCCTGCAAAGTTCGACAAAAGAACAAACAACCGAAACTCGTACATTATTAACGATAATGGGCCAAGAATAAACTCACTGCAAGTAAAACTGCTTTCCTTTGTCGAAAAGTGATTCCGATTGTAGTGCCCTGTGTGCTGGCTACTCTCTGAACGGCAAGGAAATTTCGTCCACAAGAGGGGGGGGGGGAGGAGGAATAAAGTAATCGTGCTTTATTGCGATAAATAACTCCATCCGCATGTTTCTGCGGAACTCGGCGCAATGGAAAGGCCAGGTAGAAGTTTACGTGCTTTGAATACGTGTAGGGTCTCAGAAACGTAGCTTCATCGCGAAGCAACTTTTTCACCGACAGAAAATAATCTTGAAATGTAAAAATTTACGTCTGTTCGAAAATCTATCTATTTAATAAAAAAAGAGTTTATATTTGTATGTATTTGCGTTAATGTTTATACAAACTTTAACGCGTGGACAGATTACAACAAAAATTGGTACAGAAATTCTTAAAAACACGAGAAACTGCACTGTGGTGGTGATAAACCCCTAGCATAAAGATAAAAAGAATTATAATTTAAAAACATTATAATTTTGCGTTAAATTACTGCGCGCCAAGATACCATGACGTCACGCGATACAGAGACGTTACTACGCGACGAACAAAGGAAATAGTACCTTTTTTCCGTAATAAAATAAAGCAGAAATATTTACTTTGAATAAAAAGTATAATTTTATCCATGGAATGATAATAAGAAACAATACGAAATACTTTATGATCGTTGCGGAATTTTCGTGCCATATTAGTGACTCCAATATGGCGACCATTGATTTACATTGTGAATGTAGCTAAAAATTTCATCAATTTAATCTTTCGTAATGTCTGAAGACTGAGGGACAATTATATCCTGCAATAAACAAGAAGTATATTTAAGAAGAAATTCGAAGGTATGTTTGTTGGGATTGATGCAATAAAATTTATTGTATTTTACAGCTGTTAAATTAATGCACTATCAGTCAAAAGTATGTACGGAACTACGAACTGTTAGATTTAGGTTAAATCACTTTATGAATTAAGATTAATATAGAATTAAATACTTTTTCTGGTTTATATAAATAAGTACACGGGCTACGGCGGGCACCAAGCTAGTTAAAAGATAGCCAAATATAGACAAAATAAGTGGAAGAAAGGGACAAGGATCCCAGAAACGTGGTATTTATATTATCACTCATTTTGTCTGTATTTGGCTATATTTTTTTTCTTTTTATAGAAAATAATCTTCCACTAACGCTTAAAAATTCTCAAGTGACATCGTGAGATCAAACTTCCTATTGTAAACATAGTAGAGGGGTGAATTAAGATCCATGGAATAAAAATTTGAAAAACTACGTCTAAATATTTGCGAGTTTATTTATTTTAAGCCGCAATAACAAATATGAGCCTTCAGCATACTATTAGAGGTCTGAATCTGAATTTGAAGCTTCACAAAGCAATATTGAGTACCTCTAATGTTCATATTCCTGATTCAGAACAGACGGATATGCGTGATAAGCTTCTCATCAATTAGGCAAGAGACAGATAAGAAAAAGATAGCTATTTTGAGCGTCTGTTTATCAACCGAATCAATTGCTTCTTACAACACAACGTTTCAGCGAAATTCATCTTCGTCGTCATAAGGTGACTGGAGTACCGAGATATCATCGATGATTTATTAATATTTGATCAAACTTATCTCGGCACTCCAGTCACCTGAAATGTTCTGTTACAATAAACAAGTTCAATAGCCGAGAATCTTTTTACTAAAACAATACACCGGAGAAAGCCTGGGTTATTTGATTGGGACGGAGCGAATTACTACTCAAAGCATATGAATGAGATTTGTGCGTTTTAGATAGTGAAAACGCAGTTGTATTTTATAATATCACTAGAAGAACAAAATTGGAAACAATCTGATGTAGTTTTTATACGACGAAACGTATGTCAAATAAAATTCTGACACCAACAGGAATCTACCTCAAGAACTAAGTTGCATTTACCGATTTACGAAGTTGAACATCGAAGGTAGAATTTTACTTGACTCAAAGTTTGTTCATACATTTCAATAGGAATTTCTTATTTATTTTAAAAAGGCGTTTAAAGGAGTTGAAGTTGAGAAGAAACTAAAACTTCCGGTGAAAAAATAAATAAAATCACTAAATACTTCTCGGTATTCGCACGGGATATGCATATTTATATTTAAACGCAACGTTTCGACGACTAAAACCTCTGTCGTCTTCGCCTAGAAGATGACGTTGCGTTTAAATATAAACATGCATATCTTCGCCAAGAAGATATATATATATATATATATATATATACATATATATTGTAATGCCAATTAATTAGGACATTAATTGTTTGGACATAAAATTTAATTGCAGAGGCAGGAGCTTCCAAAGCGACAATGGAGCCGAGCTCTGTTACTTTGTCGGAAGGTCAAAAATGGCGTATGCGCGCTAAAACTCGAGACTACGATAGTTCAGTTGGTGACGGGACATTTCGGACGACGGAACAAATGAGTCTAGAGCAGAGACTAGCCGTTGTTTAATGTATTTTAAACAAAACTGTGAGTTTAAGACAAAGTAAAAACATTCACGGAAGCATTTAAATCGTAAATATTGCTAAGTAAAAGCAGTGTACGTCTGTAGCCAGCCAGGAATAGTAAAGTTGCAGTTTAAGTCCCAAGCGGTAAAAAGACTAGCAAATCTATGAATCACAGGATTCATATAAGGCAAGCGGTCACCAGATAGCTGACAAAAAAGGAGGATCATCCGAGTTCCTGGGAGCCAATCAAGGTTGATTTAAAGAGTGTAAAATCTGTGAGTCGATATTAGAATCAGTGTAAAAATTTTGCAATAGTGTATTCCCGAAAACAAAAGGAATGCTGGAACCAGCTGGACAGATGTAAGTAACAAAATAAAACATAATGATTTATGTAACGTAATTAAAGGATAGAAGTCAGATTTCGTTCTATTTTAATTGTCAATCAGACTTAATTTCTTTTCTTTTAATTTCTTCCTACCGACATATTATCTGGGTGAATTATAAACTGTGTGTTAATTATTTTTTTAAAACATCTTATGTCCATTATCAAACCCAGTACAGACCCTGAGATCTAAAATTTTAAATTGTAATTGTTTGTGAGTTACAGCAACAAAGTGGAAATAAATAATTATATGTTTTAAATTCTTGTTGATTATTTCATTTAAATAACGCCTTCCATTTGATTATTACATTTTGGCGCTTCACGTGAGGTAAATTTATTTAAATTCAAATTAAATTAATGAAAACTCAATAGTTGTTTATTACATTTTTGGCTACCACAACGTGGGGCAAATTTCATTTAATTAACGTCATCTTGTTAATTACTACATAATGGCGCCCAACGTGGGGCAAATTTCATTTAATTAACGTCATCTGGTTAATTATTACAATATATATATATATATATATATATATATATATATTTATATTTAAACGCAACGTTTCGACGACTAAAAACTCTGTCGTCTTCGCCTGGAAGATGACGACAGAGTTTTTAGTCGTCGAAACTTTGCGTTTAAATATAAATATGCAATTCCCGTGCGAATACCGAGACCCATTTATTGAACACCGGGAAAGACTTCAATCGTTGACAATAAAATCATGATCATGTAACATGCCTATAGAAACCAAAATATTTTATTTCTTAAAGGATCAGGATCGAAAGATCTCGGCCGAACCACCAGGGTCTTTCACATGGAACGTGGGTGTTCTCCCATCTGAGCTATCCGAGTCAACTCCCCCGCCAGGCACGAGATTTCTCCATCAATTGTATAATTAACAGTTTACTAGATCGCATTCTTCACGTCCTAATTTTTAGGTAAAGAGCACACCGTACCAAGTGGAGGTCACGGAATCGATTCCCGGGCCGGTTGGGATTTTACTATTCTGATCCTTTCATTCAGGTTCATGGCCTATATGACTGATCTTTCGTTTGAAATCATTCATTCTGTTCTTGAATTAATTGTTACTTATTTATTTTAATTAATTTTTGCTATACTTTTGTTACAATTACAATAGTTTCCAAAACAGCCTCTTTTACATAGATATCAATATATATCTATTTATGTATTTTTTTATTGTTTCATTCTAACCAAATACATACTTTTTTCTAAATTTTATTAGTGACCCGAATAGAGTAATTTCTATAGGAAAATTAATTATACAACGCTAGATTACTTATAAATATCGATTTGTAATGTATTATTCGATATGACAGCAATTATCTTGTTTGGTTTAATATTTGTGAATGACGTAATTTTTTCCAAATAAACTCAATATATATTCTAGCAATATTTTTTTTACTCTCTTAATAAAAGTTAATACAATCATTTTCTACCCTTTGGCATATTTTCGACATTTTAACCCCTCTTCCTATTTAATACCGCTCCCATTCCTGTAATTAAATATTCTTTGTAGATAAATTAATTCTCTGCATCTTCAATATAACATTTATAAAGCCGGTGGCTCCAAATATAATTATACTTATGATAAAATTCTAACACTTGAGGCTTATTCTCTGTGAAAAAATATACCGACTAAAAACAAAACACATGCACGACAGTTGAACGCGAACTTGATAAGTCAACTGAAGACAAGTTTTAACTTGAAAGGTGATAAATTGGAAAATTATCTGAGGTTCTTCAAAGGTATAGTATAAATTTTAATGGCCAAATAAGTCAGAATGAAAAGTCCAACAAACAAATCACAGATACTTGATAGAAATTTGTTACGCGGACCCGAAGTTTCGTCCTTATCAGGTATTAATTAATTAGGATTCATTTGGAATATAAAAAAATTACATTCAGTTAAGTGCAATTACTGCTTCAACATTCACGAATAAAAATCAGTAAATAATTATTGAATTTAAAAATACATGTACTTGCTGTATGCCAACAAATACTCCATTACAGTGAAGTCAAGAAATAAATTACATAACGCTATAAAACGTTATATTTAAACTGACTTTTTCGAACTTTAAGTTTTATGTTACTTCTTCGTTTACTTCAATTTTGCTGTGTGTAAGGTTTTAATTATAAAATCTCATCAAAATTTGTAGGTGGGAGGAGTCACAGCGCGCAGAAGGCTTTGGAGACGATAACTGTACAGTTAACTCATTTTGGCCTCTTTTTTTTTCGATTTGTCAAGATATCCCCGAAACCTTCCTATCTCCTATGCTAACAGTTCATGTAAAAGGGTTTAAACCCCTTCTTCATCCATGAAGACAAACTCATTTGTTTTTCCGCTTGATTCGGCGCTCTATCTCCGATGTCACAATTTATTTTTCACTCTATGACTTTGTACATTTTTCCTTTCTCACCGAAATCACTTCGCGTGGCAATGGTGAGTCTGATTTTTTTTCCCCCCGAAAGGGCAGGGATGGTCCGTCGCTTATTATCGCAAACCTGCGACGATTTAACATAAACCCGCATAAAGAAAGGCGACAAGTTTACCGTTCCGTAAAATAATTCAACGCGCTCTGTGACGTGCTGCACCGTTCTGTTTGGAAAAAAAAACACACACACAACGTTCTCGTCAAGACCTGCCACGTTAGGCCACACCCCTCGAAACGTTTCTCGCACGGAACACTGATTTCAATATTACCGTTTTACGAATCCCACCCGTCTCTGCCTGATAATTTTTCACACTAATGAGTACGGTACATCGAAAATATATTTAAGCACGTTCTAGCATTCTTGAGTAACTGAAGTAGTGTTTGTTTGGTCTCGTCTTACTGGACCGCCGGTTCAAAGCTAATATAAACAAGTGGAGTGATAGTGAAACTGGGTAATAGAAGGATCGAGGACTTGTTAATTACTTACGTTAAACTCTAATTGGACTTCCAGTGTACGTACCTGTTTTAAAGTTAGTTTGGAAAGTATATTGTTAACCACCATGTTTATTTTTAATAAATTCATTAATATAACCATCCATATTTAAATTTAACGTCTGTTTTGAATTAATAAAACAATTGATGACTTTATGCGGACACTTTATTTTATTTATTTATATTATTATAACATTTCGGTCCTTTTGGATGTTATTCAGGTATTTTCCTACAGTGGAATGATTAGATTTATAGTATGACTAGCTGGGTGCCCGGCGTTGCCCGAGATGTCATTTATCTATAACCCCCGATATGACTCCAATTTCGACTGCTTTTGCGCAATTTTTATGTAACGCTACTCGAACCCTAATCATTATAATTAACTCTGAAAAATATTTCTTCAACGCAAATATCTGCCGTGTTTGCATGTTCCAAAATTTGCACCCCGCTACCCCTGCATCTGAGGGGTAAATGCCAATTTGAATGTCGTAACTAAACACAGTGACTTCCATAACCTTTCATTTGACTCCAATCTCGGTTGTATTCGCGTTATTTTACTGTAAAGCATCTCCACCCCAAACCCGAAGGGTGTCCTTTTCACAGGGCGTAGGGGATGAAAATTGTATTCAGATAACATTGGTAGAAACACTATCAATATCTTTGACCCCTAAAAGTATTTATCCGACTCAAATATCGGCTGTTTTAGTATGTTTAAATATTTCCACCCCCGCTTCTGGGGGTGGAAGACGCGTCTCACCCCGACAGTGTTTGTTTCCTGGTGGCAAAGAACACGTGTACGAAATTTGGTGAAAATTACTCGACTGGTGTAGATTTGTATTTTATTTAGAAAACGTTTGTATGGGAAATAGAAAAGGGCTGTTTTTAGGGTTTTCCCGGAAATTATTCGATTTTTTCTCGCCTTTTAAACCTTCCCTAGACCTCCACGAACATTTCAAGACTAAGATAAGATAAATCCGTTCAGCCATTCTCGAGTTTTAGTGAGACTAACGAACAGCAATTCATTTTTATATATATAGATAGATAGATTGTTTTTTTTAAAATTTATTGTTAAAAACTTTTATTGTTAGATTGTACAGTTTTGTTAGTATAATTGTACAAAGTAAAAAAAAGACGAGATAAAGTACACAAAAAGAAACTAGAAACAACTTACCGAATTAATATCATAAACTAAAACAACTAAACTGAAGTGATTTTTGTGCCTCAGACCCGTTCTTTAAAACTGTGCGAATTTAACAACTTGTCTTTGTTTACTTTGTACAATTATACTATCAATCTAATCATTTGTCAATACCGCCTCTGTATGAAAATACCTGAAGAAGATACAAAGAGGTACCGAAACGTCGTCATAATATAAATAAAAAGTGTTTATGTAAGGTCATCAATTGTTTTTATTAATCATTCATGGTTGACACTTTAGGATTGCGACCGCCACAATCGTCAGGATTTATATTAGAATCCTCACGATTATGACGACTTTCATTAGAAATCGATTATCAGATTTGGATTAGTTAGGTTATTAAAGGAGGATAGTAGGTTTTAAGAATCCGTTTTATATTTTTGACATGTCGTTTCCACCGTGGTGGCCCTTTGCAACGAATTCACGGGGAAAATATAATATTTTACAGCACCCGAGCATCCGGGTAGGAAGATCGACAACTCCTAAGCTGCATCACGTGTATAGAACATCTCACGTAAGACAATTGCGAAGCTCGAGACGGAGCAGGTGAACGCCTTCAAATTTTTCTCGGTCGGGGGTGCGTTAGTTGTAGGTAGTTCATCGATAAAACCGGGGATCGAGGTTCGCAACAAGTGTGCGGGCGTAGCGCTCGGCTCACCTGTGGCGGATGTTTTCAGGACGGGCGTAGGTGTCTTTTTCCCAGCGTCGCATTCCGAGGCTTGTGGCGCATGCGCCGTGCGTTGCTGTGCGCTGTAGGCTGGCCGCGCCGCGTCGCGCCGGGCCCGGTTCGTCGCTCCTCATTCAGTGCGGAGCCCGACGAGCGGCAGCCCAGCTCCAGTCTCAGCCTCAGCTCGTCCTCGCAGCTGCGGCCTGGCCTTCACCGCCATTGTTCAGCGTAAGATGCGTGCTTTCGCCGCGAGCGTGCCGAACTCAAGAGACTAGCGGGGCCCGCGCGAGGAAGCCAGAACCCGACAGCACATCTGTGTATGTTTTGTGCAATGTGCTCGTGTGTGAGTGAAGTCGCGAATGAAAAAGCGGATAATATTCGTAGTGTGTACGGTGACTGAGCGTTTCGAAGCGATTCTCGGCGGTTCTCGTGAATCTTCTCCGACGGATTGGAGTTTTGTTGTGTGCTTTATACGTTGGATGTGATAGTAGTGAGGTGTGAAGCGACGCCTGCCACAGACTTCCGGCTGGATACCCGTGTTTCACTTGGGTACGTATAAGTGCTTTAATTATTCACGTGTGTTTTTGTCGTCGCGGTCGATGTTTTAGCGTGTAAGCGGGTCGGATCGGGCCCGACGGGGCTGCGCCACGGCGGCCGTGTTCGACCGTCCTGATTTGCGTTTCCCCGGTGTCCCACCCACTCCCCACGCTCCCGATGCCTGACGGAAGTCGACGTGTCCAGATCGACGATAGTGCTCGCTTTACGTTTACCATGTGGCTGGGAACTGCTGGCGAAAATTCATGCTGATAGCCGACCAGTAATTCCTAGATATGTTCCCTCGAGTAACATCGGTGGTAATTCAGCGTCCCCGGACTTTTCGGATCGACCGACGAGGGGGTGATTTCGAACGCAAATTCCCAGTTTAAGCCACGTATTGAGTACGATTGAACTGTGGTTTAAACTGTCTGCTCCCTTTGCACAAAAAGCGACAGCACTGTAGACCGGTTCCGGAGAGTAAGCTCACGTCCACGGGGGGGAAAAGGAAAGCCTCCGATGCCGGGTTATTGACGCCATGCAGTCCTACGTATGTAGCTTTCTACTTAAAACAAATTCCCTTTAAATACCCTTCAGAGTGCTTCATTAATTTGCCCTCCCCCTTTTTTTTTAGCAAAACCGCTAGCAGGGGGAGGGATTTCGATAAATGGGATCTACCTTTCGAATTATTCACATTTAAGTTTCGGAACTTCTTAACCGGGCTGAAATAAATCTCATAGGGTCGGAAATTTCTTTGAAGTGTGGGGTGGGGGGGTCGGATGGACGCGATACATATAGTTCTACATAATTCTTATCTCACGCGGTCTCTCACTAATGTTTATACAGCTTATAACCGTTAATCACGCTCCCTATTTCTTTTTTTTTAAAAAAAAAAAATATAATCAGAAACGATGGCTTATGTCCGCCTTGCAGTGCCTGAACACTCCCTGAACGTTTCATGAATAACACGAGGAACATTCACGTGCGGATTGTCTTTGCCCTGTTGTGAAATAAATTTGTTTTTGTGTTCTTTGCTCCGTTAGATTTAAAAGGCGAAGGTTGAGGATTATCGACGGTTCATGTGGCGTCAACACCTGCGCCCCCCCCCCCGCAAAAAAAAAATCTCTGCAAGAAATCATCACTTTTCCCCGAAGCTTCACATTCGGAAAGTTAAAAATCCGTGGGAAACTAAATTTGTTATAATCCTCCACAATTTCTCTCTTCTAACTCCCGAGACTCACGAATTAAATAATTTGTAGACCTTAAATTATTACTTGCTTTTACTGAATGCATAGACATAACACGTAGGATTAAACACGGGTAGCTACAATCTTATAATGCTAGTTAAAATCCTCTATAAAAATAAATCAATTCCCATTCCGCCCCTCCTATACTAGGGTAGAGAAAAATATCTTAGTTACTGACAAGTCACACAGAAAACTTCAGAATATTAAGTTATAAATAAGCACCAGATAATCCCTGCCGAAATGTATTTTTTGTTTAAATCTTGGACAGTCTAAACCCAAATTTACACCAAAAATTAACAAATAAGTTGGTAGCTAATTTTTACTGTAACAAATGTTATTGAAAAAAAAAGATTCCATCCTTGTCAATTAACAATTGTTAAAAGGAAATGTTATAAAAGGGCTTAATAATGTTAATAACATCAATAATTTTTCTAATCAAGAATTACTTTAACCAGTATTGTTATAAAACAAGTAATTTAAACATTTTGATTCACACTAACAGTTTGTTTACTTTGGCTATGGCATCCATTTCAGGTCCTGCTTCCTTCCAGTTGTCAATTTATTTTGCTTATCTTTATAAGATGTAATTTGCATGTTCCAAAGACACTCTATAATCCTGAATTTCTTCAATTATTTACTTTTTCTTTGCACCACCCCCTTTCAAACAACACTGCAAAGTCAAAACTACCTCGAAGAACAACCTTCCAATCATCGACAGTTATATTAGTTAATATTTGTTTCATTATCTTTACTGATAAGAAATGGATTATCCAAAAATAAATGTTTATAAGATTGTTATGAACAGTCTTGAAAATAAAAATTGTTACTTGAATTTTTTAAATGTTAGTTGACAAATGTTACTTTTCTGTAGAAAATGTTTTGAGCAAATTTTAGTTGTTTATAACTTTTTGTTAATTATATTGTTGTTTGCAATTTTAACATTGGTGTAAATTAGGTTTAAGAAAAATGCCAGATTCCAAACCTTTATTTTTCTACTCAGGAGTGATCACTCTCGTGTCATCACAAACTGTCCACTTCTGATCATCACAAATTGCTTTAACCGCTCTTAAAAACAACAGTAGACATTTGCAAACATTAACTTTATAAATACCAGTTCTTACTATAATATTATCAACCAGAAAATTAAGTTTTTTGGGGTGCAATCCTTTCACCATGTCTTCTTTCTTAAACTCTTTGGAATGTTGTAGGTCTGTCTGCATGTAATGAATGCAATGCTCTTGGTGAACAATTTATAAATAGAGAATGTGTTTCTATGTAGAAATAAAAGTGTGATGTGGCATGAGAAGATAGAATGAAGAGTGGGGTTGTTAAAAATCTGAAAATCTATGGAGTATAATTCTTCTTCATGTCTTCACTCATTTCTTTTTCGCTTCATTCTAACAGCTTAATCTCGGATGAACTGTTCTTTCCACTCGTCTCACAAATGTAATATCTGAACAATTTTATTAGGATTATTAATACCTCATTTTTTAACTTAATTTTCCTCTCCATTTCTAGTGTGTCTCGTTCTTTATCAGGTCTTAGGACCGGAGGCCGTGAATAATCTTCTTAGAACCTAAATGATTCGGCTTCTGTTGACATTTTAAAAACCATATGATTCACAGGTGCATGATGAAGAGAGTTTCTAGTTAACGTGGGAGCGATACTCGATTGCATCGTTGAAACTGTCACATCCCGGGAGATGACGGCCTTGTGCCAGGTTTCCCTTTGCCATATTCGGTATTTTGATGTTTCGCAAACGCAAGGCCGCGTACGTACGGACAACTGTTAACAGTTTTCGTGTTTGGGACTCCTTTGTACCTCACAGTCTCATTTACCTGGTGTGATACAGATTATCGGTTTGCGAAACACTCTTGGGCACTTCGTTGCAAGAGTAAATTGAGCAATAAAAGCAAGCCGAAGTTATTGCGAAACCGGCAAGGCCGCAGGAGAGCGAGTAAACTCGCCGCGGAAATATCTCCCTTAATATCGGGAATACGATTGATTCATTAGCATGCTGTTTTGTTCTCCTGGGGTATTCGTGAAACAGCAGATTTTTTTACTTCGTGGTTTCGGTGAAAGCTCCAAGGCGGGGGGGGGATACAAGTTTCTTTTCCGTACGAAAAGTCGTCCGTCATGGCGAACAAAATCTTGCACTTCGCACAGAATATTACTACTGGAGGAGGTTCATTTAAAACCAAGAAATTAATTTGAAATTTAATATATATATATATAACTCTTTCCATGAAATCAAGAGCTGAAATGAGTGCATATATATATATATATTTAAAACTTTCCATGAAATCAAGAGCTGAAATGAGTGTATGTATGTATATATATATATATATTTAAAACTCTTTCCATGAAATCAAGAGCTGAAATGAGTGCATATATATATATATATATATATATATATATAGCAAGCGTACTGGTATTCATTATTTGTTGTACCATCATTTCGATAAGTTTCATCACCATCTTCACAGCTATATACATCAAACCAAAAACTTATCCTCATTTCAGCTCTTGATATATATATATATAAAACTCTTTCAAGAGCATATATATATATATGCTCTCATTTCAGCTCTTGATTTCATGGAAAGAGTTATATATATATATATGCTCTCATTTCAGCTCTTGATATATATATATATATATATATATAAAACTCTTTTCATGAAATCAAGAGCTGAAATGAGAGCATATATATATATATATATATATAAAACTCTTTCCATGAAATCAAGAGCTGAAATGAGAGCATATATATATATATATATATATATATATATATATATATATATATATATATATGTGCTCTCATTATAGCTCTTTATTTCATGAAAAACTCTTTTATTTAGTTTTTTTTCGCAGATAAACATTTCAATATACGCATTTTAATCGTATCTCGATATTAACGTACTTTTGAAATTTTTTTGACAATGGTGAGGTAAATGTTAAATGTCGAGATAGCTCTAGAGTGTTCGGACTGTCATATCCTTGATGTCGAACCGAAACAGAGTTTCTTTCCTGGTTAGAAACATTAGAGAAATTTCTACTTTCACTTCTGTATTTCCCTTATTGTCTATCCACTCCTCCTGGCACATTTATTACTTCGTCACTATCAACTGCACTTTATCAGTCTGGTTTTTACCTGACTTGTTTCTTATATCTATTTGCCTTTTGTCTGTATCAACTGTTTCCACCACTCTTTTCTCGTATTTTCTTCTTCTCTACTTAGACGATGGTAGTACTTGTATTATCTCAAAATTACTCTTGGATGTTTTCCTAAAATGTCGCGGCTATTTGTGTCAATCCGCTATTACTTTATCAAGAAAAATAATATTTACCCACCACGCCTGTGATTTTGTTTTCTCAATCTGAGTTTCTTTATATTTACGGTTCATGTACGGGAAATAACGTTTCAAACTTAATTAAAATTTCCAACCTTACCCCTAAACTGAATTTCTCCCCTTAATTCCGATAGATTCCAACCTCTCACTTCCTTTTCTATTCCAGTATACGGTAACTGAGCCGTACTAACTATAGTTCTAAAATAATTCTATTTGCAGAAAACCAGTAAATTTAAATCTAGCATTAATTTTTGTAATTTTTAATGAATCTAAATCTTTGCTAACACAAACAGCTTCCTCTTATAAATAATAAAAATAATTTCTATAAAACATCCAAATTTAAAAATTGCATGCATATGAAGCTCTCAACTCTTAAACAAGACAATTCATGTAATATTAAAATACTCGGCATGTAAACTGAAAAAAACTTTCGTTACACTACGTATATATTTTTTTAAAAAGTTCAGAACCAGCATAAACCCGACGATTTTCTATATTATAAATTTTTCTGTGGTACAACATCCTGAAATTTTAACGGAACTCCCAGTTTCATAATTTTTAACAAAAATGAGAAAAATCTATTTTGTTGGCTTCTTTATCTAAACCAAGCGTACTGATATTCATTATATTTTGTACCATCGTTTCGATAAGCTTTATCACCATCTTCACGGCTATATACATCAAAGCAATAATCCATTTAGCTATTATTTTATAAATAAATTTGCAAATTAAACCAGAAACATATCTCATAAAGTTATTTTTGTTACTCATCAAACTGAAAATTTATGTGATTTGATTTTATGGTGTGTGTAGCCCTGAAGATGGTAATAAAATATGCCGGAACGTTTCCACAAAAGTAATGAAATCACATACTCTTTTATAAAGTACATTCTGTTAATTGCCGATTTAGTAATTGTTTATTTAGAAACATAACACATGATACAGAATTTTAAAAAAAATATATTGGCTTTGATGGTGTCGGTTCCTTGAATTTGCAAAATTTTCTCGACTTCAGAAAGTTTGAAGTATGAATGTGGCGTCGTGTCAGAATAATTCTTCACATTAATATTTAGCCATGGAAGGAAGTGAACTAAATAATATAAATGAATAAATATAGGCCTTGAGTCAGAAAATTATGTTAACTAAAAAAATAAAATAAAAGACGTTTCGTCCTCTTTTTAGGAACTCTTCGGGTTCAATAATTTTGTATATAAATACTGGAAAAAAAATTAGAGGCAATGTTTTGCAGTCTTGTCTCTTTTAATCGAAATGTTTTAATAAAATTTTATTACTCAAGACCGTATATTTATTTATAGTATTATAAATATCAGATATTTTTTTATCATTATTATGAAGTCGATAATAATCCTTACAAATTGAGGTATTCTTCCGATAAAGTCGCGTAGAAATTTTTATAAGGCTAATCGTTGTGTTTTTGTTTTAAATATTAGTGACATAAAATCGATTCTCATAATCACTTGCACATATTCACGCTGATTTAGCTCTCGAGGAAAAGTTGATTGCTAACCGCCCGTAGTATTTGGGGAAAAAAATGTCGGAAGACGATTCTTTTTAATTGGTGTGTTCTAAAAATAAGTTAGAAATAATAAGAAGACATATATAAATTATTCCGGTCCAACAGAATCACCTCTCGACAGATGCAATTTTATCTCGTGCATTAGAAATTGTAACTCTGTTTCTGTGTAATGAGAAGTTAATTTCGTGTGCACTTTGTAAGAAAATATCTTTCAGATACGCGGGGACATGAATTTGTGAAACAAGCAATTTCAGGTTCCCGCTGAACACAGTTTGGTCTAGGACACGGCATGAGACCCATTATTCAGTTCATGAAACCGACACCAAATAATGCTGAATGAACTTAACAGAGGATAGTTTTAAATTAATCTGCACCTGCCCAACACTTCAGAACGGTTAATGAGTTCCTGAGTGATTCAGAAATGCTCACGCGGATTAATAATATTTTTTTTTGAATTAGGGTGGGCCACTTTGGGGGTTCATGATCTTGCAGGAAAGCTATTTAATAATGATTGTTTCTCATCTCTCGTGCTGACTGAGGTGGTGCAGGTCTTGACTGAGCCTGAGCTGTTGTTCCTCGCATCAAAGCCACGCCATTCACAGCCAGTTTGTTTCGTTTTAAGATTCATATATAAACACTTGGCTCAGGTCCTTTTGGGACAGGCTGTGCCTGCAGGTACCCGACCTCTTTCTCGCCTCTTTTACAAGTTAATGATTACAGGCCAAACCCGCCGCGGCTCAAATTTTACTATGTGTGGAACATAACTTCCCAGCTTAAATTTCCTTGGCGGCTCAGTTTATACTCGCGTTTTCTTCTTGTACAATTCACGTTACATTTGTAATGATAATGGAGTCGTGTAAGCGTCACTAAAGTTATTCACGTGTTTCTCTACGGAAGATGTCAACATCGAAAGCAACACTTGCGCCACAAGAAAGTAACGTAAACTTCAATGTTTTATTAACGGCCACAGATTTGAACATACCTGATATAATACATTCATTTCAAGCTAAAAAATTGTGCTCTAGGACCATAATCCAAAATTCCAAACCGGTTACAAGCATTTATATAAGGTTAAAGTAAGTTAAATATTTATATTTTTTGAATTATTTATGTATGACTGATTTTATTTTTTAATTAATTCACTCCTGGTTTATCAGTCGAAAATTAAACACTTGTACTAAATTTTCCATAAGAATTTATTCAAATTTAATAAATTCAAGGTGCTTTTGGCTGCAGCAATAATCAATATCTTGATAAAAAAAAAATTTTGCTTTCATTTGGAAACTTAGTTGCTATATTTTTGTTCCATAGATAATCATCATATGTGTCGTAACATGGATTTACCTGTTTAGTATAAAATTTTGTTACTACGTAGCTTGGACCCGGATGGTCGTTATCAATTCGTTTAGGATGTCAGAATGAAATTGGAATCAGTCGGATACCAGTTCTTTAGATTTATTTAATTTTGTATATATGACTGATTTTATTTTTTAATTCGTTCACTCCTGGCTTATCTGTCGAAAATTAAACATTTGTACTAAATTTTACATAAGACTTTATTCAAAATTAATAAATTCAAGGTGCTTTTGGCTACAGCAATAATCAATATCTTGATATAAAAAAGTATTGTTTTCATTTGGAAACTTAGTTGCTATAGATAATCTTCAGATGTGCCGTAACATGGATTTACTTGTTTAGTATAAAATTTTGTTAATACATAGCTTGGACCCGGATGGTCGTTATCAATTCATTCAGGATGTCAGATATATTAAAAGTGATTTGGTCTTAGTTATCCATGCAACAAGATTATAGCAACATGTAGGTTGGCACCAGAAAAAACAATTTATAAAAAATTGTTTAAGATGGTTGAGGATGGCTTTAAGTGGAAGCTCCTTAAATTACTGAATTTTGAATAAATACTTATGGAAAATTTGGTACCAGGTTTAATATTCAACTGGTAAACCAGGGGTGAAAGAATTATACCAACTCAAATAAATTAATGTATGAAACAATAATGATAGATATTACTCAAAGAGTCTAACAATAGTGTTTTTAATAGAATTCATAAACATCAATTTATGAACTTAATTCCAGAAATGTTTTCACTGAAACAGACTTAATTTGTGAACTGACACAGACTCGTCAAGTAATATCTGTTTGTTATTTCTCATAGATTACATGCTTTGGTTTAGTTTAAATTTACACATAAATATATTTGTAATTTTTTATGTATTTCACATATCACCTGAATGTGTTCCTGGAGCAAATAAATTATTTTTTAAGTTCTTGAAATAGTATCTACCAGGCCTATTAAAAACAGTTTTAATTGGGAGCTGATACAAAGTCATTAAGTAATATCAACGACAATTTTTTATTTTGACTTTATACACAAGTGTATTTGTGACTTTTTTTTTTGTTATTTTTGGAATTGATTCATGTTTCTCCAGATAATTGACATAGAGTAAGGTCTGAAATATGTACAGTAGCTTTTTAATTATTTTGTCTGTGGCTGTTAATAAGACAAAGTTACTTGACATACAAAATTCAACAATTTTGGTGAGGTGACACTCAAAAAGGGAAATAAATATCTCAATATTGAAGTTTTAGGTTATTCAGATGTTGAGTCGAAATCATAAATCTCTTCTTGATGATTTCTAGATCTCTCTCTGCCCAGAGATACAATTTACTGTCAGCAGTTTCATTGTCAGGGCTTGTCTTTGAAATAACTTGATATACTGAGGACTACATGAGGACATGAAATTGGAATAATTAATAATTTTATTTATTTAGTAAGAGCTACTTTTAACAATATTTAGAGACACCACTTAAAATTTCAAAGTGTATAATTAAATCAGCGTTAACTTCACTATCAGTATGTATATGTGAACTATCAGTTCACTCACTCAGTCTACACTTCTAGCCTTCCTGGCGTAGTCCTGGGCCCATAACCTGTTATTCGGTTGTAATTAGTTGAACTGGTTGGCTATGATTTGTGAGAAACATCACACTTGTAGAAGCACAAAATACATTCGTTTATTCTGATTAACGTACAGCCATATTGTTCAAAACCTTAACACACACTAGTAGCAGTAACTAACACTATGTTAACATTTATCAATGCCATCTAGTGGCAGTTATTGCATCTCATAAGAATAAATATTTTTATCAACTAACAAAATTTTCATAACCATTTATCAGATACACAATTTTTTCCTAATGCTAGTTATGTCAAGCTCTTCTGTTTAACAATGTATGGAATTGTATCATACTTATAATTTAAATTCTTAAAAAACTATGAAGGCAACAAATTTTGATGCATTTGGAACACAACTAAAGCCTTGAACTTTTTCAAAATCCCAAAAACACAACCAATTAATTTCTCTCAAATAAATCATTTATGGTCACATCAAATATTTCTGAACACTATATTTTTACTCTTATGAAGCCTATCAATATGTTTTAAGTCCGTGCTACACAGAACAACACAATTATATGTCATGGTTTTAGAATTGTTTAGAATCCTAGCTTTCAACTTATATTTGTACATGCATAATGCATATGATAATACATTTTCAAACTTTGATCTAATATAACTCCTAAATATTTGTGTTTAAATGGCAGACTGGTTATTGTTAGTGGACTTTTGATCCAACCATCGGTAGCTCCTTTGCGTTTTTAGCTCATATTAATTGGTAGAAATTTTATCGTGGTACTCAGTCGTTTATACAAAAAGTATCAGAGAGGGAATGAATCAAACGTTACTGTTGTGAATCGGAGCCCAGATCACGGTTTCTTCTTGATCGAAACGTTGCATTCTTTCCCCATACGGATATTTTTTTCAAACCTAGCCAACAAAACACCCGATTTGATCCCACGCGACTGTCGACAGACCTGGAAACGAGAATAGTTGAAATTCTAATTTGGGGTGAAAGTTGTTGCGAGCTCCCCCCCTCGAAGGAGGGGACGCTACGCCCCGCTGACGCCTTGCGCACACGCAACAGCCGCCACGACAGGGACGAGACAACTCCAAATCGAGCCACAACTGCTAATTTCACCACGGCGCGACTAGCTACGTTAAGAATCGTAGCCTTCTTCGCCGTGTGCGTTGCATCGCCGTGCAGGGCCGCGTGGGCGTGGCTTGTCTCCCTCCCACGCAACGAGCGGGCCACGCATCTCGGCCACGCACGTGCCTCCAAGACGACACGAACTGGATTACGAAGCTAATATTTGTGGGGATTGACGATTAGATACGTAATCGCCCGGACGTAAGCTGGCCTATCATACAAGGTTTGATCAGTTGATCCCCGTTCAGTTGCTAATCGTAACAAAAAAAAATCATGTTCTTTCAAATCTCGCTTCGATTTCGTCTGGTTCCCTTTGTTCCCCTCATTTTCGGTGCTTTCCGGCAGGTCAGACTCGTCTTTCGGTCGAGATATTAAATAATGAAATACTTTAATTTACATGATGCCGGTATTTACAACTTCACACAGGAATGTTCTGCTCGACCGTGACGTCAAAACGTAGATATATTTATTCCCAACAACCTTCCTCCTCGCAAACAAAAACTGGCTGTCCTAGCTGGTAAAGGTTGCTCCTGGTCTTGAAACTTACACAACGTGCCAAAGCTCTGCATGACCGTTACTATGAAGAATATCTGTGTTTCTCACCCTTATCTGGTTAACTTTTGCTCTGACTCACTAATAGTTTCCTCCTTATTTGGCTATTTAATTGCCGCTTACTCGATTTTCGAGGCGAAAATTTGTTTGAGGAACGCGATACTATTTTTCCTAACGCGTTGAGAAGCCATATGTCGCGTAGCTCGCTCACTCGCCCGCCGATCTGGCAACGCTGTCTTCTGTGGGTGAAAGTAGACGGGTCGCGTCCAATAAGGCACTGGTAGAGGGGCTCCGGATTGCCAAGTCTCCAATGGCCTTCCGATGAGTCAGGATGTCCCTGTGGGCTTAGCCCTGCCCTTCCCTCCCCATCCTTCCCTCCACCCTGGACTATTTAAAGACGCGACCCTCACATGTGTGGCGTAAACACCCGTTTTTACACATGTCACGCCACGTAATAGCTCTCGAATCGCTTCCGGCATTCCTCAGCTTCTCCCACAATGGACCGCTAGGTCAATGCATACCTCAAACGTGGATGGCTTCCAAAATTTAACTGGCGTCGCTGGAGTGTTCTGCTTCCTGATGATGTGATATGAGCAAGGAGGGGAGATGATCAGCTCCGAGCATGAAGAACCCGTCTCCAGACTAGGACCGACTTAATATTTCGGTTAGTGTTGGTCGGGTGTTCCATTGTCTGGCTTTAAGAAAATTCAGGACGCATGAAAACTAACAAAATTCAGTGAAGGAGGAAGATGTTCCGTCGACAGCGGTTTCCCCAGTCTGGGCTGAACTGAGTCCATGTCTCACTGACTCCCTGCCCTGAAATGACTACCCTTAATCCCTGAAAACGGACAGAGACTTTTACTGTTCTAAACTTCGGTTCAGTTCCCTCATTGATACCATCACCCTCCACCCAATTTTCTTTTTGAAAATACAGGTATCATAAAAGGTTAATTCTGAAATTTTGTTTTTATGTGTGTTTAGATTCGTGTAAGTTTTCACCTGATGAGATCTACGGATAAGTAGAAGAAACTTTTTGCAATTCTGTAAATTCTTCAGGTAATCGATTATTTATTATAATACATTAAAAGACTGAAGGCATAAAAAAAAATTTGGTAACTTCCAAAATTTTTGATACGAGATTTTCTGAAAATAATTTGGATATCACTGATACAGGAGAAACTGAGGCAATTTTTCTCTTTGACATACAGGTTTAAAGAGTAAAATCTCGGATGTTCAGGGACAGAGAAAAAAGTCGTGTTAAAACTGACAGCCGACTTTCTATTTCACAACCAGTAGCATTATCGAGGTTCGGATTCCTCCATATTTACCTGAAGATCAACAGAATTTTTATTTTAACTTTGTCTTAAACGTTACTTTCTGTCATCCGTGACAGTATCCACTCTGTGAAAATCACAGTCTTTCATTTTGCGCCTTCAACCTCGTGGATTGAGGAACACACCAAAAATATCTGAAACATACGATTTCAATTGGCCCTGTGATTATCCACGTCGCATAACAAATCCAGGATACATTTCTAAAGATATTAAATAAATATTTTGGAATTACATAAGTCGAGCCCGATTAATAAACTTCAAGAATGTGAATTTTATTCGGATTCATGACGTCATCCAAATCGATGGTTTAATGATAGATGAAATGTGGCCCAAGTTCTAGATTTGACTTTGTAATCTGTTTTGCGACAAGTTGAATAAGTAAATTATGCCGTTGTCGTGTAGGGGCTTGTGATTGGCCTTTGACTTAGGGCTGGCTGTGACGTCACTTCACCCTTCCGTGACGTTTTCCAACACGCCCACGTACCTTACAGCTTCAGAAAGTTGCGCTTTCACTCGGTAATTTTACATTTAATGGTGATGGGTTCAAGTTAAGCGATAGCAGCACACTGGCAATTTCCTGTGGCCAGTGACGCGACGCACTTGCCTCGTCCACAAAAAATGGCGCTTTCCAGGTATTTGTTAAACAGCAATAAAAGAAAAAGTCTACACGTGTGGCTAAACGACTGTATTAAGTTAACTGCTAAAATTATTTGTCGGCTGACCTAAAGAGGAATCATTCGCACATCCGCAGAATCCCGCAATTCCAGGAAACGTTTCGGCTAAGCCCCACTTGCGCCTCTAAATTTTCAAAGTCCATTAGCATTTGCAGTTACAAGTTTGCGTGTTCTCGTTCGAATCTATTACGTGTTACGTGAGCTTACGCACGTATTGTTGCGCATTGCTGGACTGAAACTCGCAGGGTTCTTTACCAATAACTAAATCATCAGGAAATATAAACTCGGAAATGGATAAATTATTAAATCACAGCGGAAGACTTCACGTTAATCAAATTTATCTTCCACCGTACGATTATAATTGTCCAAGTTGGATAAAAAAAATTATTATTCATGACGTTTTGTGAAATTGCCCGTCGTCCATTATTTTCCGGTGACGTTACCGGATAAACGTTCCCTTCTTCAAATACGTAACTAGCCCCCGCCGCTATTGAATTCTTGCTCTTAGTGAATGTCTAATTGATTTGACGGGTTTTGTGGGCCCTGAACTCGGAATAGATCCAACCGTCGCTGCAGATAAATCGCTCGTTATCGTCCATTGTTCTCGTTAAAATAATATTCACGTGTCTTCTACCCTGGAAAAAAAAATTGACGGACGTCTTCGTTAAAATATGACATCAGCACGTGACATTTTCTAGCTCCCCCCCCCCCCAAGGCCTGTAATTAAGTCAGAGTAATTAAATATGATTTTCTCTTCTAATCTTACAGTTTCAATTGCCTGAAACGAGGAAGAGAATCGTGTTGGCTGTTAAACAACGGCAATAAGCTTAATTTGATCTTTAGTATTATTTAACATCCTGCAATGGTAAAATTTAATGCAGCCGTTTGTACAAAGAGTACAAAATTGATTTTCGGGACGTTTGCCCGTAATTTTTGAATGACGGATCAGAGACCGAATCTTTCCACGAAAATATCGTCGTGTTGCCGAACCGCGACGATTGGTTTACCGATTTGATCGCTGTAATCTTTATTATTTCCTGGAAAGCATGAAAACGTACCACGCTGGGACACGTTTCGCATTTGTCGATAATTAGAGGGGAATTTGTTCACGTGTAAAACTGTTTTAAATAGCACGCGAAAGCTGCTCGACGATTGCGTGGACGTAACGTAGACTGTGAAACTGTGAAAAAAATATATTTAAACGTTTACTGCGGCGAACATTGAAATATACATAAAAAAAATTAAATAGTAAATTTTATGACGATATTTGTTGCGTTCCTCTAGTACGTGAAATGATTTTTTTTTCTTGCAAATTCGGCGATTATATCGAATTCATATCTATAAATCGACGTTTAGAAGTCGCCATAGCTATCTGTATAGTTAAAACTCAATTTTAGCATATTTTATTTCATTAATCGCTCCAAGTTATTTTTGTCAGTCACACGAATAAAAAAAAACTTGCTTTCAGCAAAACGTTTATTTGAAGTTTTTGGACATGAAGTAGCTTTCGGCACATGACGTAAATTGTCTTCATCATTTCAAACAAAAAAAATTAAATTGAATATTTATGGGAGTACGTTTATTTATTAAAAAATCAAAATTAAACCAATGGTTTATTTTTGATCCTTTAAAAAATTAGTTAAAATATAAAAATCATATTCAATTCACATATCTGTTTTTAATTTAAATTTGAACATTTAAATTTATTATTTAAACTGTGCCAAAGCTACTAAGGTTCCAGTATTTTAAATAAATGGTTTGACAGAATTAAATCTTTTTTTCTCACGCGACCTTCGGATTATTACTAAATCAAAATATACTAAATTAAATCTGTCTACAATATAATTATGCTAATCAATATTATATGAATTTTAGTGAATAATTCGTGAACCTTAGTTCTCTTTTGAGTTAAGAATATATTTTTATTTGCAGAAAACCTATAATTTTACATTTATGCGTTTACTGACGCATCCAATTCCTACATTAGGGAACAATTTGAAAAAAAAACAACATACGAGTTCACTTTGGATGACTCTACAATAAATATTTTATTATAATGTTAAATAAAATATTTATGACCTTATAAGACACTTTATTTTTAATTATGACGTCGTTTCGATACCGTTTTGTAACTTCTTCAGGTATTTTGCAACAGAGGAGGTTTTTACAAAAGATAAGATTTAAAGTATGATTGTACAAAGTAAACGAAGGCAAGCTTTTGTAAATACCTGAAGAAGTTACAAAAAGGTATCGAAGCGTCGTTATAATTAAAAATAAAAAGGGTCTGTTTAAGGTCATCAATTGTTTTATTAATTCAAAACAGAAGTTAAAATAAAATATTATCGGGCTTCTAAGCGACTGTAAAGATGTAGGCGCGAAGTCACTTTTATTGAAAGTGGATGACAGTGAACGTCATCGAAACGTCGGGCCAACAACTTTTCACTCTGTTAGAAGCCCGAGAATATTTACACCGGGAAAGACTTCATTCTTTGTTAAATAACATCACATATCTATGTACAATGGCAATCAATGTGCATAATTTACAGATGGAGATGGTTAAACAAACCGAAAAGTTGGCGAAATTTTAAACAATTGACAAATTTTAATCTAATTTAACATTATATATTGACGGTTAAAAAGGGTATTGACATTTATATGAAAGAATTAAATATAATATATAATACAATTAATATAATTATCTCGTATGATGTGTTTCACCGTTTTTCCAGGCACGTGAATACAGAATTGATTAATATTTAGGAAGAGGGATGATGTTAAGGGAAGCTCAAAGTCAAAGGATTGTGAAATAAAGAATATCCGCCAATATTTAGATAAAAATTCGTATTTTAAAAGGAAAAATTGTGGCTCAACACTTTTGTACGCACAGTAGGACTAATTAGAGCTTGTGTATATTTTTCGCATTCGTCAGAGATATTCGTTTATTTTTACAAAAAAAAAAGGTAATTAAAGCAACATGGAGTGGTGTAGACGAACACAAGACGTGCTATTTGTAAGCGGAGGAGGTTCCGACCACGTTTGTTGCTTAATTAGATCAGTTTCGTGTTACTGAGGGTTACGTTCCGTTTCCCATGGATGCGATCGCAAAGATCGGGGCAAAGGAGTCGACCTCTGGTAGCACGACCTTGCGTTCTTAAGTTCCTGGTTCCAGCTGCACAATCTCCTGCCAGAGTCGAGGCAATACTTCCCAAGGAGAAAAATCGATGTCAATTATTTCTATAGCACGCCACAAGAAAATTCTTTCCCCTCGACCTTTGTGGGAACTTTGTTTCTACGCCCGCAACCTTCTCAAAAACTAAAAATAAATTCAATATTAATCGACCGTTTGTCACTATCTCAAAAAAAATAATTGTACGTAAGTGAAATTTAACACTAAGGATGTGTTGAATTGTCTCTCGTCAAAGAACTTAATAAATAATGATTTACAGTCCCACGTCAGACAACGGCGAAAATATATATTAATCTTTTCATTAGCTCTTTGTTAATTCTTCAACGTTAAATTAGGCTTACGTTAAATAATCACAAATTTTCGTTTCTATTATTTGTCAATTAAAAATGGCTCCTCAGGAATTGAAAGAATGCATTTGAGCCTGGATTGCACTGCGTATGCAACCGTGTATATTAAAGAGGAAAATATTTAACGTATATTCGTATAAAGCTATTTATTTTTCTTTACGTTTGAATTTTCATGGCGTCTGGTGTACTTTAGTTACATTAAATACGAACGTGGGGAAAACACCACTTGCGGCTTATTCAATTGATTATTTACAGAGGCGAGCAAATTTCTAAATAGTTCACTTGCTTGAGACGTAGGAGTATGCATAATCTGTAAAAAAAAAATATTCGCAATGAAGCTGGAGCCAGGCGCAGCCGACACGAATATCTTTTAGAGCTTTTAAAAGGTCAAGGAAGTCATGAAAACGAACACGAACCATCGTGAGGTCCAGAGCTTTTATTTTCTGTTGAAGTGAATGTAAGTCGGAGGAACGTTTAACGGTAAGAAACTGTTGAGATATCGATTGAACGGGAAACAAATGTCAATCCACCGAATCGTCGAGCAATCATCGTTCGATTTTTGCGCAATTCCGATTCGACGTCGGAGAAATCTGAGCTCCCTCGATTCGGAGAGGTCTTGAGCGAGACTCGAGGAAATGCATCGTTATTTTTTTTTTTGGAATGAAAACGTCATTTTTGTTACAATAAATTTGAAGTTGCAAGCCGTAGTTTAATTTCCGTCGGCGCTTGAGCTGACTCGTATGGCATTTTTTAATCATAATTAAACCCTTTTCCCCCCCAAACGAAGCTTCCAAATATAAGCTTTTTTATTCAAGTTGTTGAAATTTCTGAGAAGGCAGAACTATAAAAGTCTTGAGCGAGACTCCACGAAATTGCGACATATAATCAATTCTAAACATACATTTGATTGGCAAAATGCTAAGATTTTAGACAATTCTGGCCTCATTTTAGCGATGCTTCACATTAAATCAAACATCACATCTATTAATGTACAAACAATTGCTATGATCCCTTATTATTACGCTAAACCTTCTGTTTTCCATTGTCGTTGCTCCCCTATTGTTACGCTAACCATTCGACTCTCCCATTGTCGCTGCTTTTGAGTTTTGTCAACTGACGCGTGTAGTTGTGTCGCTCTCGGCTCTTCTTAGCACCCGAAGAAAGGTTACAAGGATCCCAGAAACGATGTGTGGTATTTATATTAACCCTTTTGTCTGATTTGGTTATCTTTCTTATTCATTCTAAACTTTTTTATTCAAGTTGTGGAAATTTCTGAGAAGGCAGATCTATAACAGGCATTACAGTTCGTATTTTTCAGCGGGACTTACTTATCCCACATATATTGCTCGTAGCTGTCCGAAACGTCGGGCTCCCAATGTTCCTTCCAAAATTTCCGGGGATTGAAAATCCGCCAAGTATGATTATATGTATTGTTGTTTTATTTATTTATTTATTTGTTAAACTTTATTTGTACAATTATACATTATTGCTGGGTTAAGATATATTGATTGTGATACTGCAGTATTTGTAGCATAGTATTTATTGCATTTAATATTATAAGTTGGTCGTTTAGCGGAGAATAAATTTGATTTTTGACGTATTTCGGACGATAACGTAATAGAAATCTGCACCACTTCAATCTCAATATCTTAAATACTGAATCTTATCCTCCTCCGCCTAAATCCCTCAGAAGGCTAAAAAGAAAACGACAAATTGACCCGGAAACCACCGCAAATTAATATATATATATATGTTTTAATAATAATCAAGATTTTAAAATAGACAAACAAATTAATTTATTAACGCACAAACAATTAAATTTACATAAGTTATCAAATGAATTTAGAACAGTTTTTAAGAAATTAACTTTCAATTTACATTATTAATTAATCTTATACAATAAAATGAATATATCGCAGGGTCGTTTACTGGGCCTTTAATAAAGAACTACTTGTTAATAATTAAATTTTATCAAGCTATCATGGACTTACTTCATCAATAGATTATTACAATGTAAAAAATACCCATAAATATGAACTTTAAATTCTGCACGAAAAAGGAAAACTTTACTTATGAGTTTACAAATAGTAATTCTGTGAAATTTTAACTTACTGTCTCTGGTACTCAGTGAAATTTGGCTCGTTCGTACATACACAATTATCGCACTTTATAGGCAGGCCATTTTTAACACTGATTCTAAGAAACACTTTCAGTTTGCAAAATGGTTCACTGTTCATGTAGGAAATATTATTCGCTCGTTCCGATGTTTATTAACTGCTGGATGCAGTTGCCTCGGCTCCCAAAATCGAAGACGATGGTCTAAATAGAAAATATAACAATTTGGACTCTGCGCTCTAAATATTTAGCGTTGAATATTATGAGTATGATATTTTCATTAGCGGAATCTATTCGCTGTAATATACAACAAAGTCCTTAAATAGCCTCATCATAAGGCTACTTCACAGACTTTTTCGCTGTTGTTACATGTATCCAGACACTTTCTGGATATTTTACTTTTCGTCTGACCACTCCTAAATTTCCAAGACGACTTTCCTGGAGCTCGCCTCCCCACAGACTACGTCTAGCGAACCAAAAAAGCCTACAATTATCCACAAACATGGCATTATTGTCACATTCTTGTGTACAGCCTGTGTGTTTTCATGCCGCAAACAATGCGAGTCCAAATTTCTGTTTATTAATTAATTATTTCCTTTTAATTACCAGAATATACGAGGGTGTTCTGAAAAGTTTCCGACCCAACAATGATAGAAGATATATTTTTTAATTTTATTTTCTAAGATAGTCTCCTTGTAACTCTACACACTTCTCCCAGCGATGCTCCCATCTCTGTAACCCGTCCAAAAAGTACTCGGCGTTTTTCTCTGCAAAATAATAGTCGGAAACTTTTCAGACCACCCTCGTGTATGTATGTATATATATATATATATATATATGTGTGTGTGTGTGTGTGTGATATATGTGTGTGTGAGTGAGTGTGTGTGTACTAATATATGTATTTAGATAAATAAATAATTCAACTACACACTCAAGCAGCACCTGCATTTCTTCAAGTTAATTTTAACATGTTAACGTCTTCATTGTATCACAATCTTAGGATTATAAAATTTTCTGTATATTAGAAAAATCAAATAAAAATAATCTGACGGTGAGTGTGGAGGATAGCTGTTGTCCTAGGCAACACGGTGTGTCTAGTAGTGTACAAGTGAAGCTGAAGCCAGCCGCCTTTATTTTGAGTGTAGCTACTTGTTGTATTGGCGACCAGCCCCGGCGCTCTGAGCTGGGCGAGGGCTGGAATCCCTCCCCTCTCCAGGGTTGCTCTGCACCTGGAGCCTGGATCCTGGAGCAGGAGGCTGGAGCCTGGAAGCCCTGCGCATCCATAGACGTGGCAACAGCGTCCCCATTGAGGAATTGCGACAAGGCTCGTGCGCCGCGCCGCTCAGCTCTCTCCCTGGCGAATTTCTCCGCTTTCTAGGCATTGTGCCATATTAGGAGCACGGCGAAGTGCGTTTCCTCGATTCCCATCTTTTCGTTCGTTTGTTTTCGTGTTGAGGCTTCCAGCGTAGTTGGCTGGGCGGGCTCGTAGAAAGCGCGGCTCTGCTCGATCCTTTGTCTACCAGATGTCCACATCTTTCGTAAGGTCGTAGGTGTGTCGTGGCACTCGGAACGACCTTGAGCACAGCATCTGCATTCCGAGGCACCAAAATATGCTCCAAGATAAAAATAAACCCGAAAAATTAATACGCCACGAACATGTCATTAGCGGAATCTATTCGCTGTAATACACAACAAAGTCCTTAAATAGCCTCATTTTAAGGCTACTTCACAATTATTATAACATGTGTGCCATTCCCACAATTTTCCTATAAACCAATCAGTCACGTATTAGGCCTACTTTAATATTTTTTTCCCTAAGTCTCTACGTCACTCCCCGCCGTAACTCTGAATAACTCGATCATAACCATCGTCCCGAATAAACCTCAGATGAAGAACCGAGAATGCAGTGTGTCACTTCTAATAACAAAGTTGTGGTCACACAATTTTTTTAATATACAGTAAATTTTTTATTCCGAAGATTTTACAATTGTGATACATTGATGACGTTAAGATGTTAAAATTAACTTGAAGAAATGTAGTTGCTTCTTGAGTAAGTAGTTGAAGAGAAAGTTATGAATTATATATATATATATATATATAGCGGAATTACAATCATTTTGGCAACAGTTATAGCGTGAGTGCTATATAAATTAATTAAATAACTCTCATGTCCTTTAAAATTCAGGAACTTTGATTTGAAATGAACTGATGTTAACAACAATAATACAACGATGATACTAATTCTTTTTTAGCGATAATATATTATTGTAATTCCGCTACATATATGTAATGATTAATAAGGTGGTCTTAATTAATAGGAATAATTAACAAAATTATTATGTATTTAAAAATTTATTGTTGATAATTACACATTATTATAAGCCCTGCTTTGCTCGCCGAATTCCATCAATTTAACAAACAAATATTTCAATTTTATTTTATTAATTCGTGGCGTTCTATAAAAATACAGCTTTATATTTTTGCAATCTACGTCGAATTTCTCTTTATTTCAGGGTCATCACTGGGTTTGATAGGAAGAACAAATACAATGAACTAAAATATTAACAATCCAAACTCATTGAAGTTAACGGAATACAATATTAAATACAAAAGAAAACGAACGAAAAGAAAAACCCGAACGAAATCTGACTATACTCGTTAATTATCGTTTAGTCATTAATAATTGTTTGTACTCACGACAGTGCTTCTGGTACCAGTTCGAACTCTTGTAGCTTCAAGTCAATACACACTAAACAGGCCATTATACACTGATTCTACTCATTAAATTTTGAACACACGGTAGTTGCTCTGGATCTCTCCTATCCTGGAACCTGGATTAGCCCAAACCTCAGCTAGTTGCCAAACGTAGATCTCCTCAATGTCTCTCTATGCGAAAATTAGTTCAGTTTGTGAAGCAAAACTTCTGCTTCCAAACTGCGATTTTACGAGTCTCTCCGTCAAACTGTTTACGTGTGTTTTCTGTAAACTATTATATCTCGCCGTTAGACTTCCTGGATAGCCTTATTCATGCTTTTAGATTAGCAAACATTACTGTGTTATATCTCTCGCAGACTCCTTTCTCGACCCAGGCTCGACGCACATTGAGTTCTCTAAGCGCGCGGTCTCCAGTCTCCATTGTTAACAAAGAAAAACCCGCTGCGATTGTCGTCTTTAAGCACCCGTACCGCCAATAATTAAATTATATTAAAACGATTAATAACCTGTTTAATTGGTATTACAATATATATATATATATATATATTAATTTACTGTGGTTGCCAGGTCAATTTGTCGTTTCCTTTTCAGCCATCTGAGTGGTTTAGGTGGAGGACGGTGGGATTCTGTATTAGAGATAATGGGATTGAAGTGGTGGAGATTTCTTTTACTTTGGATTATGTTTTTTTTTTGGGGGGGGGGGGGTTGAGGGAATATTTAGGTCATTGTGGATTCTACAGTTAGTAACGTACCAACGACAGTTAGTTAGAAAGCGATGTATTTAATCTTTGGGTAGTTGAATTTTATTTATGTGGGTTGTAGAGGCCGAAACTGAGATATAACAGGCATAAAACCAGAGGGAATATATGAGGGATGTGTAAAGGAGTTTTGTTGTTGTTCTGAAGGGTAAAGGAGATTTCGGGTTCAGTAATGGCTTTAATTTCTGGAATCTGTCGAGTATTATTATTTTTTAAGGTGGGAAGTGTAAAAGGACTGTGTTACTTTGGAGTCGAGGATTAGGCCGAGGTATTTATGGGAAGATTTAGTAGGGGTAGTGGAGTTTTTGATAGTGACTGACGGGTCGTACTTTTTTCTTTTTAGGGAGAACGGAACGGTTACGGATTTGAACGGAATGATGACTATGCGAGAGTCGTTGGCCCAGATTGAAATGAGGTTTAAGGATGTTTGAAGGTTAGTTAAACATGAAATCGTAACTTTTCGTGGGAGGACTGTTTTACGTTAAAAACCCACACAAGCATCAAGAGGCCAGTTACCAATTTCTTCACAGTGTACCAAAGGCTTCCTTGTGACCTCACAGGAGGGATAGTAAACATTTTACCAAGTGGTAGAATAGACTAATTTGAATAAAGTAATTCATAAAAATGTCTACAATTTTTATTAATTAGGGAGATACAGCTCATAAGGTGTTAAGCCATGACAAATGTTTATTTCTAAGCAAATTCCACCTGCGTGATATATATATATATATATATATATATATATATATATATCACAAATATACAAATATTCGTCTTATTCATAACGCGAAAGATAAATTCGTTTTTTGTGTCGCCTTTTAACTATTCCCATTAAAAATCAACCTGTCCTTTCCTAAACACCTTCTACATTTCTGTGGGCGAATTCGAAAATCTGGATTTATAACCAATAAAATTGGACACGTGCTCATAGGATTTTAAGATTATAAATAGTCGATATTTCTGCTTCCTAAAATAATTGGTATTACGCTTGAAACACGCTGTAGTTATCTTAAGTTCTGCAATACTTGGTCTTTGTTTAGTACAACGATTTTTTGAAAGGGTGTCAGATTTCGTAGATAACATTAAGTGTGTCACGTCATCACAGTATGAGAAAGTCTTCTGGAGATCCTTGGCACTGCAAAGCCGACATGATTTTTATTGTTGACCTGCACAAGATTATTTCAGTCGTCTTTTTGCAGACCACTGAACACGCACAGTGTTTCTTTAGAAGGTCTAATGTAACTGATCTGGGTTTACTGTTTCTTATCTTCACATTTTCGTCACCCTTTTCAATTCCTCCCGCACTCCCTGAACGTTCATCTTTGTAATTTCACCTTTATGACTTACTTCAAAGACACTGGAGGACGCAACATCAATATATTTCCTGCGAACAGCACATATTAAATTCCAGTCCCCTCTTCGGAACGAATCAGTGGCCGCGTGGTTCACAACAGACTTTCCCAGTGGAATAAGGAGGTGAAGGACGCACGCGGAGGGTTGAATGGCTGATTGAGCATTTTCAGTCCTGATACTGGTTTGCTGAAAGTTCACTTTTCCTTTCGGGGAAAATGATTATTTCCCGTTGCCTTCCGCCGGTTGGAAGAGATGCACCGAAGGCTTCGCTTGGACCGGTCGTCATCTCGTGGATTGGCGATAGAGGAATACTCGAATCACAATTCAAGCGATCTTTGACCGTCGTGAAGAAATTTTGTTCGTCTTCAAGGAGTTGATATTTTTGTCTGCCCAAGGATTTTGACCCCAGAACGTACGAGACAATTTAAAAACGAGGGCAATCCGTTATCTTGTGGTTCCAGTGCCGGCCTCCAAATCTCTACGACACGGGCTGAATCTCGGTAGAGGTTGGCGAAAACAAATTTCGTGGTTTCACAGGACGTTAAGCTGGAGGTGTAAGTAAAGCAAAACATTTCTAGTCAGAAATTCTAAGGTCGACAGAAATACCCGTTCTAGGAACCGGCCTTTTAGCGTCCTTGACAACATCGAACCGAGCAGACTCACGTTAAGCAATCAAGAGAATGAGTCGTTCAGGACAGACTGGTAAAGCAGACTATAAATGCGAAACGTTGTCGACTAGAAAGCTGTGATCTGGCATCACAAATACATAAACTCTCACTTTCAGTAATTTTGCGTACAAAAACCAAAGCATAAACCTTCCGCCATCAAAGCTCGAATCCCCGACAGGACCCTTGTTTCTTCATAATATCGGAAATACTGTAAAGGAGGCTGAACTAATATTATCAGTTATACAAATGAATAATAAATAGTATTCCTTATTTCCAATAAGTTGCAATTTAGATATTAGATTTCGATACTGACCAATCATCTTGGTCATTGCCAAACTGATGATTTCTTGAACAAAATAATATAGGATCTTACAGTTGTTATACAATCATACTTAAAAGTTCTGTCCCCTGTTATCAAATGTTTAGTACACTTTCTATTTTACGGCCAGTAATTTGACTCTGTTTATAAACAGAACGAGATTTTCGAGGATTCGTGTTCGAATCCTCACGCAGCCACAATTGCCTGGTCTTTCCGTTTGTTTACGCAATTCCATCGGGAATCGATCCTAACACTACATCAAGCTGTTTCCCTTGTCAACAACCTTTCAAAGTGTAGTGGATATGTATAAAAGTAGTCATGACCTGGAAGCTTGTTTATTGCATACCACAGGCACGTTATTTCACAGGGAAGAATATTTCCGGGCACGACACGGAACGGAATGCGATGGGAATTACCCAGTATTTCACAATCACTTGTTCTTCAGGTCTTATTAATGTCGGGATTCAACTCTCCATGCTTGATTTGAGGCGGCTTCGTGAGAGCACGGAAGTAGGACACCAGGATTTCTTTGTTTCGTCTCGAGCAGCTGTTTCGTAAATCCCGGGTCAGCGCCCTTATCGCGTACAAATAATTGCAGGAAAACAGTTCGGCAATTATGAAACCATCGAAGAAGATCGGTGCCGCTGGCGAGCTGGTGCCTTGAGAAATCTACGAGGGAAACGATTTGCTCGGACTGTGTTCAGGACGAGTCACGTTCACTGAACAACCTATGCTCAATGGTAAATTTTCAAGTGCAAAGAATAAAATGTGGTATACGACTGCAACAAGGAAAGATCATGTCACTAGAAACGTTCATGTCAACAACTGCAGTGAAGATCCGGAAGATAAACGATATCAATATCGCGGTTTAACCTACCACTTATTAGTTGTTACCAATTTCACCCAGTACAAGAGCTCATTTTCTTCCCTAAATACATCTGTTACCTTCAAATTTGTCATTCTACCGATTTCTATTTGCCCCTGATTTATATTTACTTTTGCATCGACAGATTTCTGTCTCTACCATTTTTCGCGTATTGTGGAATGTTCTGATAAAAACTAATATACTTTATTATTCAGCTTCCTTCATTCCCGGCAATTTATCATTCAATATTTGTTATTTTCTGTCGGGAGTACTTTATTTGACCTGTAAACGTATGTACTTCATCCATTGTTGTTCGCAAAATGTGCGCTGATAGTGACGGAAATGATCGATCGACTCATTAATGCGAAGTTTGGTTGCTGGAGCGTCCTTTATTCCTCGAGATATGCGAGAAAAACGAGTTTCTAACTTTCGGAAAATGTACTCCGGCGCAGTTCAGGGCTTCGAAGATTTTGAGAAAGCTCTAAGGGACACATAAAATAATTAATGATTTCGTGGCGGATGAAACTGATTTAGAAGGATCAGGATGGAAAAATCGGGTTCCATTCGAGATTTTTCCAACCTGAACCTGTAAATCAGTTTCATGGTCAATATGGCTGAACTTTGTTATTCCTTTTCGGTGAATTACTTCATTAATATTCATCGGGGTTTTCTGAGATGGGCTGACGGAACACATTTCTGGATAAAGAAAGTGCGGAATTCCGTGCAAGTGTTGCAAATCTTATATGGAGGTGATACCTGCCCGTCCGTGGGAACGCGGCCTATGGAGTGCAAAATATACATCCGATTACTCCGGGTAATTTGTCCTCTGTCGCAGAACACGTCATGAACACAACCCGTAAAATACCACAGGAAGGCAACTGTCTCTTGCCAGGGAAAACTTGTTTTGCGCTTGGAAGATTCGTGAGGCCAGAGAATTAGAAAAGGGGCCATATAAATTTAACCGAGATTCCGGATACGCCCTGTGGCTCCTGTGGTATTGCTGCATCAGGAACGAACGGGACGAATCCTGTGAGGTTAGCGAAGCTACAAATCGGACGACGTTGGGAGTGTGATTTTGGATCGGGCTGAGGGTTTCTTCAATCTAGGCCCAGCCTTGAAAGCGCTCGGAGTTCCTGAGCGAAACGCGATGATACCAAAACGGCACAAAACCGATTATTATTACTTAAAATAATATTGGAAAGCTTTTTATGGGGTTATAAAACGGTCGTGAATATTAGAATCGTCATATGGTCCAATCAATAAAGGATTTTCTGGGATCTGATTGTTAAAGAAAAAGACTCTTGGATCCGATGATTTTAATCGTATTTCCAGGACCTAATTTATAGATTTCCTCATCAAACGTTTATAATTTTGACATAAACGTCGGCATCCTAGTGACTGAAGCAACGGTGGTGATCGTGGATGAGGCACGTCACCGTCTCATACGTCGACGTTTTCCCTGGTCACACCCAAGATAGCGTTGTAACATGCCTTACATACAATACGAGGTGGAGTTGAATTCGAACGGAAGGCCTCTTCAAGGCCAACTCACGACCCGTATCACCTCCATTAATTCCATTCCACGAAATATCTGCAGTGTGGATGAAGAGATACGCGAATCTTGCTCATAATGCCTTTTTTTCTCTGTGACCCATGGCTCTGGCTTTTTAAAATTGGGATCACGGGTTAGTAATTTATGCTGGATACACCACGTGATGCACGATAACATTGTGAACTAACGGTGTTCAGAAACCACGACTCTTTCATACTCACGTACTCAAGGTGCAGCGGTAAACCAACGCGTGCCGTTCCGGCTGTTTTGCGGAAAACGAAAATTTATTCGTCAGGTCGTACGATACGATTTGTCCCTGTTAACATCACTCCACCAGCGACGGTTCGATGTAACCGATTTTCCAACAAGCGAGAGATCCCTCAAATTTGACGCAATCGGCTCATGAACTGGTGCGCTCAGTCTCGGTGACCACGCGATTGGAGACGAATGAAGACATCCGTCGCTTTAGATGATGAGATGTGGAACAGTATTGCAATTTTTGCAGGAATGCATCGACGAATAAATTAGTTTATCAGGTGTTCCCTTATATTTTTTTTCGGAGAAAAAGAAGCTGTTCGGGCAGTGAGAAACTGATTCGTGGGTTAAAGAAATCACGACTCCTTGCATAATACGACGGTGCGTTCCTAATATCAGGAATCAGAAGTTGCAGTTTGGGATTTTATGTTGATAATATCAGTTGTAAACAATTAAAACTGAGTAGTCTTAATTTTCCTACTTACAGGTGTTATAGGAGTAACTAGTTACAAGCAAAAGTATCTAATTTCCTTAGACCATTAGTAGACCATTTGGCCAATAAAATTGAAATATATGAAAAATTATAAGTAATTTGTTCTGGAGTCCCAAATATTTTTTCATTCAAGTAGTTAACGAAGGCTATACGGAAGTAGGAAGAGTGGAGTGATTAATCAGAGCAAATCTTAAGGCCTCACGCCTTTCCCACCATGGAATATGATTCGTATCAACAAATTTTAAAGTATGTATTTTCTCGGCCCGATTTCGATTACGTTATTAAATTAAGAATATTTTACTTGATGTAGATATATTCTAGACTAAGGCAACTCCGTTTGGGAAGACCGAGCTCACAAATTAAGGCTCCAAATCCAGTAAAGTCCAAATTTACAGACAACGGTGTATCTACAGTTGAATATTAAACGTCACTGGACTTCAAAATCACGGCCGGGACAACATTTTAGGTCGTTGAAGTATTTGCTTGCAGTTTGAATATTAAATTACTTTACTAATTAGCTGTCTCATAACACGCGTCTGAATTGGTAGATTTATGATAAACCTCTTTGACGCGAAGGACGTATGTAAAGCACAACGGCCGCCCAAGAAGATAAAACGTAACGGTGAATATGAAACTGCTGCCTTAGGAGCCGAGCACTTATTCCCATAATTGGAAGCAGAACTACAGTAAAATTCCAGGCCACGTTTAGCTCTCTATTGACGAAACGGGACTCTCGTTACGCGCCATGCAATACATACGTATTGTAATCATCGTCATTATTACCGCAACTCTTTAAATCTTTATTTAAAAAAAAACATGCAGACTGTATTAGCAATTTATTGAATTTCCTTCTACCGTAGTCTAATCTTCGCGAAACAGTAATTGCAGTAATTTTGTCAAAAAACATAACCGATTTCCTACCGCTTACGCTACGCTCTTTGGTAGACAGACTGTCATCTTTTCCGTGCTGTGGCTTAGTTCTTTCGGTCGATTGCAACTGTGTTCTTTTTGTGACGGAATCGGTCGCGGGCGGCAAAATTGTGATTACCTCAAAGACACAGAAATTACACTACATTCGTCAAGGACATGATAATACAGTGCAGACATAAATTGTGAGTATTGATTCAGCAGTATTATTGCCTCGTAGACATTATCATTTGTGGTGATTTTGCAATATATATCAAAACTGCCCATACGTTTTCTTCGAATATTTCATAGAGACGTTTCTACTCCATATATCGGTTTATTTGTTGTGCAATCACACGGTTCTCAAGGACAGTCTTTAAATTCCACACCTTTTTAATTTTAAATGTCTCATAAAGCACGATAGCGTTATATTTTCTTTAAGCTGTTGCACGTTCATGTTTAGTACTTAAAAATTGACTTCAATTCTGTGTCTGCAACCAGATTTGTCATTGATTTACTGCTGAAAAGTCGAAAAAGTAAGCACCATACCCTGTTCTTTTGTCCGAGATGGTCTCCGTCTTATTTTACTCGTCGTTCTTTATTCGCCTAGGTTAAGGTACAATATCTTTCAGAGGAGACCTGAGACGGAACCAGAATTCCCCCCCCCCTAATTAGGCCGGCCCTTCCTCCACCGGTTCCTTCCATTTCTTCGACGTAATGGCTGCATTCCTTCGAAATTCACGTCCTAAATCGCTTCCGCTCGTATTTCCCAATGCATGTGAATCTTCTCATTGGAGAAGAACCAACACGAGAGCCCGGATTAATGTATTTTTCTAGGAGCGGGCTACAAATGACGAAGAATTGATGGCATCCTTTAATGAAGAATACAGGTTTTTGAATTCTCAACCGTAGAAAGTTTTTTTTTATTGGGTTATCATCCTCGCATTTCCTCGTTAGATACATTCCAGGAGATTTTTTTGTCGTTGTAATTTCTCTCTCAACGTGTCCTGCCCGGAAAATCTCCACCGTCCGTGGATCTGATTCGTCTTCATAGGTTACTAATTTTTTTTTTATATATGTTTATTTTTTTTGAACGGTGAAATGTCTGGTCTGGGACGAGGCAAACTGTTGAAATCGGAAAAATCTGCGAAGGAGCGTCGTGCAGCGGACGGTCAGGGCTGGAGGGCGATGTTTTCCCACAGAGGAAGAAGCTGCCGGTAGGTCGCGGCGTTGCCGTCCTGCGGTGTTGCCAACTCCGCTCGATACGGCCATCGCATTTCTCCTCCGTATTCCACTTAGCTTTATTGTTAATTCCGCTCTGTACGACACAGCCCTCGCCGTTGTGGACGCTTCATGTAAACCACTTGAGTAATACGTTCCCCAGCAAGGAAAATCTGCATAGCGCTCTAATGAAGCGAGTTTTTTCTTCTCTCCCTCTCCATCTACTAAACGAATGGTCGGCCGATTGAGTTATCCTACCACACACACAGCCCTCAGGTCCCCTCGGCATCGTCATCAAAAAGCCTTGGGAGTCTTACGAAAACATTTTCCTTTATAGTCGTTGGACTCCGTCTCGTTCCACCCTCGCTAAATTATTCATCTTCGCCGTACTTCCAAACGGTGAACGTCATTCAAGTCCCACAAGTCATACCGTTTTTATTTCTTAAAAAAAAATCCGGGGCATATAAAAGTACTGGTAACCGTGTTCATTCCTCAGATCACTGAAGACCCACCACGAACAAGGGTCAATCGATCCGTTCTTTATACATTTAAATCACTATTCAAGCGACGGTCAACCAACTAGTGCAATTCTCTATAAGCCTTTTCCCGTCCAAATATTTCCAGAAATGCTCCCCCACTAACTTTTCATTCCTTCTGGACGAAGTATCGGATCGAACAGTTTTTATTTGCTTACTAGCTGGGTGCCCGGCGTTGCCCGAGATGTCATTTATCTATAACCCCCGATATGACTCCAATTTCGGCTGCTTTTGCTCAATTTTTATATAACGCTACACGAAAAATATTTCTTCAACGCAAATATCTGCCGTGTTTGCATGTTCCAAAATTTGCTCCCCGCTACCCCTGCATCTGAGGGGTAAATGCCAATTTGAATGTCGTAACTAAACACAGTGACTTCCATAACCTTTGATTTGACTCCAATCTCGGTTGTATTCGCGTTATTTTACTGTAAAGAATCTCCACCCCAAACCCGAAGGGTGTCCTTTTCACAGGGCGTAGGGGATGAAAATTGTATTCAGATAACATTGGTAGAAACACTATCAATATCTTTGACCCCTAAAAATATTTATCCGACTCAAATATCGGCTGTTTTAGTATGTTTAAATATTTCCACCCCCGCTTCTGGGGGTGGAAGACGCGTCTCACCCCGACAGTGTTTGTTTCCTGGTCGCAAAGAACACGTGTACGAAATTTGGTGAAAATTGCTCGAATGGTGTAGATTTGTATTTTATTTAGAAAACGTTTGTATGGGAAATAGAAAAGGGCTGTTTTTAGGGTTTTCCCGGAAATTATTCGATTTTTTCTCGCCTTTTAAACCTTCCCTAGACCTCCACGAACATTTCAAGACTAAGATAAGATAAATCCGTTCAGCCGTTCTCGAGTTTTAGTGAGACTAACGAACAGCAATTCATTTTTATATATATAGATTTATACTGTTACTATTTTTAATAGAACTTTGTCTCCACAATAAAGACATTTTATGTAACTCTATTTACTTTTCAAATTTGTTATTTTTTTACTTGCAATATTATATGGCAAATCACTTTTTTTAAGAAAAATTCAGATGAAATTATTATAGTTATCAACAGTTATGATCCAAGAATATTACCCAAAATTCTAAGCTCCTTTTTTAAAAATATATATTTTTTTAATTATTACAAACTCTGCAAACGTTAGAATAGTTTTGAGTGTAATTAATAAAGTGTGAAATTACTTTGAGTGGTATTTACAACAAGCAAAATTCCCCAGTTTCACAATTTTTGCTGTATTCCTGCACAGCTTGTGCTGTAAATGTCAACCGTCCGGCGTTCAGTCAAACCGCTACATTGTCCATTCGCATGTAAACTAAGCGTTTCAAACATCTGTTGTGTATTGACGCGACTACCTTGCAATATATTTTTTTCCCCGGAGCATTTGGATAAGGATAAATAAAAAAAAAATTGTTTAACTAGAACGTGTCACTCGGTGAAATTTAACATAATTAATGTGAATTATGTTGTACACGTTTGTCAGATTCCGTATTAAGTAATCGGTCATATGACTGGTTTCTTCTCCATCCTAGTTTATGGTGAGCTACGCCATCAATTCACAACACGTATGTAATTAATTATTTTGATCTATGCACTGAGGTGGATATCTTCCCACCAGCCAATATTTCCATCAACTTTTCTTTCCTTAAATGTCTTCCTATTTAATATTCCGAATCCCTCAGTCTTACGAGGGTGGTCTGAAAAGTTTCCGACCTCAACGTGAAAATTGCAGCACTAGTAAATAAAAGCTAGTGAATTTCGTTGTTCATCTGTTGACAGTTACTCACCAAAGTTTCAGCCATTTCGGACACGCAGTTGTTATGTAACAGTCGTTTGAGTGAGTTGATGTGAGTGTTTTTGTAAAAATGGAGAAAATCGAGTATCGAGCTGTTATTAAATATTTGTTTTTGAAAGGCAATACGCCCACACAAATCAAAGATGAGTTGGATTATGTGAACGGGGACACTACTCCATCTTTTACCACAGTGAAATTTTGGGCAGCTGAATTTAAACGTGGCCGTGAGAGCTTGGGAGACGATGAACGTTTGGGACGTCCAAAAACTGCAACTACCGACGAAAACATCGCCAAAGTTCACCAAATGGTGCTACACGACCGCCGAATTAAAGTGAGAGGTCATGAACCTGTCAAAAGAACGTGTTTGTCACGTATTAAATCAACATTTAGGCGTGAGAAAGCTGTCTGCGCGTTGGGTGCCGCGTTTGCTCACGTTAGACCAAAAACGTGTTCGAATGAACATTTCCAACGCTCTGTTGGCGAAGTTTAGGCGCAATATATCCGAGTTTTGGCGCCGATTAATTACTGTAGATAAAACTT
The DNA here is from genome assembly GCA_037074705.1 of Zhengitettix transpicula. Classification (NCBI taxonomy): domain Eukaryota; kingdom Metazoa; phylum Arthropoda; class Insecta; order Orthoptera; family Tetrigidae; genus Zhengitettix; species Zhengitettix transpicula. Next base: position 16,529,610 of record CM073595.1, on the reverse strand, counting down.
GGATACATAATCATACGCCCGAAACAAAAATACAGTCCAAACAGTGGATTGCAAAAGGGGAACCGGCTCCAAAAAAAGCAAAAACTGTTTTTTCGGCTGGGAAAGTGATGGCGACTGTTTTTTGGGATAGTCATGGAGTTATTTTAATCGAAAAACCTTTATAGGAGCATCATTACTTGACAAGCTGAAGGCAGAACTTGCGGAAAAACGGCCACATTTGCACAAAAAGAAAATTCCGTTTCACCAAGACAACGCACCGTCTCAGACCTCAGCGGTTGCCATGGCGAAAATCCACGAATTACGGTTTGAATTGCTTGACCATCCAGATCTAGCCTCAAGCGACCTCTTCTTGTTCCCTCATCTAAAAATTGCGCTCGGAGTACAGAGATTTTCGTCAAATGAAGAGGCAATCACCTTCGTGCACACTTATTTTGCAGAGAAAAACGCTGAGTACTTTTTGGACGGGTTACAGAGATGGCAGCATCGCTGGGAGAAGTGTGGAGAGTTACAAGGAGACTATGTTGAAAGATAAAAAATAAAAATTCAAAAAATAATATCTTCTATCATTGTTGGGTCAGCAAACTTTTCAGACCACCCTCGTATTTTCGGACTTCTGAACAGCACAGTTTCGGGAACTTTTCACGTGCTCCTTAGTCAACAGGTTTCTCATCTTGAAGAATATCTAATCGATCATTTTTCATGTCTGTACCCTAGAAAACAGCTTTCCACAGATCGATTTCAATGCGGTGTACCAGTGCTTACTCGTCTGTTACCAACCAGAAGTCGAACTTCTCCAATAGTTTTCCCATTCCTCTGAGAGAATCCCTACCAATTATTCCTACTTCTCACACAGAAAGACCATACGGTTCGACCGTCTTCATGTTTCAACGTTGATCACCCTGTGTAACTATTTATGATTGGTTCGTTGACGAATATTTTGTCTTTTAAAAATTGATATTTATATTTTTACTCCTTTCAGAAATATTTTAAAATTACTACGTGAAATGTAGAGCTCTAGTGTTCACGTTATAGATTTTTTTTAAGGGTAACAGGCTACATGAGGGTAATCCACGTGGTGGCAACTCCTCTTTCATAGCATAGGAAAGGATTTGAAAGGGGGGATGCGGAAGGGTAGAGGAAGGTAGCCAAGGGTTAACTACGGCACCAGGGCTATAGTTTAAGGTTCCACCCGGCATTCTCCTAAAAGTAATGCAGGACAAACCCTAGAAAACCTGCATCAGGTATGTCGGGCATTGGGTACTTGTCCCACACCCTTCCGGTAGCGGGAGAGGAGTTTGCTGTGGGGACTCAGCGTTCCCTTTTCCGTGCCTCGACCTGTTTAGGAGGCAGCTGGCCGACTGTTTCAATGGGAACAGCTTACCGTATGCCCAAGATCTGTGACCCCGGAACAGGCCTAGGTGCCTCGGCTTGTGGGAACCTTAGTTCAAAAACGAAGAGAGGAGAAGGCATCCCCAAAAGTAGCCCCTTCCGTCTCTCCTACAAGGGAACATCCCTTGCAGGTACTGCCTGTTATCGACCCACGTTATAGACCACCTCTTATTTTCATTTTATAGCACCACACCTTAGTTTTTAACAGCAAGATATAACTAAAAGGAAATTTCTCTAGACCATTTACTTAGAAGAGTTTTTCATCACATTACAAATATTTTTCGAAAAAAATTCGTGTAGTAAAAATATAAAATTTAGCTCTTTTTTTTTTAAAAAAAGTTGATAGTTATAGATAAATTTTGTGAGCACGAAATTATTATTGTCGTTTCAGTTATTATTATTTTTTCCATTGAGTACGAGGACCGTTCGAGTTCAACATATTTCACTTTTATTCTGGACTCTGTTCAGCAATTATTAATGTCGCTGTTCGGCCGAGGACTTTATGGCAAACGTTACCGTGAGTACCCGGGTTGCACAACTTCTCGAAACGTCACGTTTCCTTTGTCACGGAGTCATGCATGTGACACGAATCCCGGGTTCGATCTATGACAAATCCGGTTGGAGAAAGTGCTCGGACCTTATCCAACAACGCATTTTCTTGGTAATTTGCCTTGTGGACCAAAATTCGACTCTCGTAAAATTACATCATAAAGTGAAAGTTTTACCGTATAATTTTCTGTTTAATTGACCTGGCGAATAACGAAGAAATTTACGAAACTGTGTGGCGCTGGGGAAGATGGCAAAATTCTGTTTTATTTTACCCAGACGCTGAAAGGAGGGAAAAAAAGTGCAGCAGTGTGTTTCAGCGGAATATAACGGAACCACTTCAACACTAGTTTATCTTTTAATTAACTAAAAACTAACAGTATGACTGTGCTCTGCAGGGTGGCCTATTAACTGAAGAAAACCCATCGTTTTGGAAAAAGAAAGGTGTACTGAAATTTATTCGACAATTGATACCAAGCTCTACTCCTCCACACGTGACCTCCTGGAAAATAAATACTTTAAATTGGAACCACTATTTTTTTCTTGCAGATTTGGATACTACAGGGGGGGGGGGATCTATTAATTTGACCGCATTATTAATGTAATTTCGTTACAGGTGGCTTTGCAACCTCAAGAAATCTGGAAAATTTGTTTATTCGTTTATAAATAAGTAAAAAAATAATTTTTACGTTATCCATGGACACCGACGGATCGTAGTATTTTTTTTCTCCCGATAATAGAAATGGGAGCTTTGATCGAAGATTTTTGAGTCCCCCCCCCCCGGATCCCTACCTCCAGGAAGGAGCCAAATTTAGTGACATTGGATACCTTTATATATATATATATATATATATATATATATATATATATATATTCTGAACAATTTTCGCATAGAGGGGACCGGCATCCACTAGCTGACCAAAGGGGGCGACTCATCCGAGGTTCCAGGTAGAGAGAGTGTGTTAACCAAACACGTCTACAGTTAATTTGTTAATCTGATCTGTATTTCTCGAGATATCCTCATTTTTCTACGCTTTTTGTCGATTTCAGCGCCATCAGAAAAAGAAATTATGGTCAATAATACGGTCAAATCATTAGATATTTTTCCCCTGCAGAATCCAAATCTGCAAATTAGGAAAAAGTGCGGGTACAATTTAAGTATTTTATATCCTCGATCTACCACTCCACGTGGTATAATTATATGTGCCCCTTCGAGATCAACAAATTTTCATACCTTCTCCTTTTTTGATACGATGGGTAGTTTTTTCAAAAATTTTACGAGTGCCTCATGACCTGTCAAAAAAAATAATGAAGGGCATGTTCCCTTTCGTAATCCTGAGTTTCCTAATCGTGCCTCACTAACTTGTTAAGGTGCTTCTCAGATTTTTGTCCTTCACCTATGAAAACCGCGCGACCTTGTCGTGTCACGCCTTACTGGTCCCGTTTAGCGGGTCTTGAATACAAAAATAACCATTGTAAAAAATTAAAGGCAACTTGATTTTCTTTACCAGGTTTATCCCTGCTCATATTATTTTTTTTTAATTTATCCATTATCGTTTAAAAGACTACATATTTATTTTTTAACATTAAAAAATTAGTCAGGTTTCCATAGTCGTCGGTTTCTAGTGTAATTTTCAAACAATTTACTGATGATTATGGCAGCCTTAACTCCCTAAATCCCTTGCTTTTGATTTTGTTTTAAGAGGAATGTAAAAGAAATTAAGGTGTAATTAATTAAACCCACGACTGATAAATGATGAAAGGCCAGAAATATATATATATTGTAATAAACAACAGGTTAACGATTAAATTGTGAATCAATTAACGAAAATTTATTTATATTTAAAAATTTATATTTGATAAATTTACATTGTGTAAGATCTATTTTGCACGCCGAATTTCATCCAGTTAACAACAAATAATTTTTCATTTATTAATTCGTGGCATTTATGAAAATACAATTCTTATATCATTATATCTCAGGGTCACTACTGGGTTTGATAATTAGAACAAAAGCAATGTATAAACTGACAATTAACAATTCAAATATAAAAAGTTGACCTAAAACAATATGAAGATAAGTGAAACAGAAGGTAAGTAAATGAAACGAAAACTGAACGAAATATGACTATACCTTTCTAATTATCGTTTACAAATTTGTATAAAAGTTTTGTTACTCACGGAATGTCTGTCTGGTACCAGATCTCTCTTGTATCTTGAAAACTACCACACTAAAAGGCCATTTTTACACAGACTCTACACTTCATTGAATTAATACACACGATTGAAATACTCGTCCTCTGCTACCTGGATCCTCGGATGAGTCGCCCCCTTTGGTCAGCTAGTGGATGCCGGTCCCCTCTATGCGAAAATTGTTCAATCAGCGTGAAGCAACCGTGTGCAAATTATTATGTAAAACTCTCTATAAAATATTTGCTTGCTTTCATGTAAAAATACAGGATCTCGCCATTCGTACTTTATATCTGCAGACTTTACTGTTTGTTGCTCTAGGTGAATTGAACTGTATTATCTCCCCGTCGACTTTTAACTGTTTCATCTCTCGTACGCAGATTTTAGACTCCTTCACCGTTCATCGCCGATTCCAGACTGCCGTTCTCCAACCCCGCCATTATTGTCGCCTTAACGCGTTCGTACCGCTAACAATTTAATTATATCAAAACAATTAATGGCTTGTTTAATTGGTATTACAATATATATATATATATATATATATATATATAATCGCCGGGAAACAATGAAACAGATTATATCATTAGTCGTCTGCCGTCTCGTAGCCTCTCTAAAACGTTTAAAAATGGCAGTTTATTTAAAATCTTCCAGGACGTCGTCCTTTACATTTCAGTGCTTCCAACACGCGCAACTGTAACGTTATCTGGGTCTCAGAATGAGTTTTTGTAATTACTCGTTGACATTCCTGAAGAAATGTTCTGTCCTTTGGATGCAACTAAAATGTTACTTAGATTTATTTTTTTCGATAATCCATGTAATGTACGAGGAAAAGCACAATTAATTTCCTTTCAGTAAAATTTGTTTTTATACTTTATTTAATCAACTAAATATTTGTGATGGCCATGATAATATAATTGCACCGTAAACATCTCACAAGTTTTCTGTGCACTGCGAATATGTTTGTAACTCGGGACTCGGTTGGGCTGCACGACTAAAACAAATTCGACCCTGAGAAATTTAGATTTTATAATTACCATGGAATTACCATGCAACATAATTTTTTTTAAATTGTTTTAGAAATATTTCAGAGATTTTGATATTCAGTGCGTTTGAAAGCCACGTACGTATGCAGAGAAATTTCAACCTTTTTCAGGTAATTTTACACGCTTAATTGTTTGATGACAGCAACCAAGGCAAATTACTGAAAAAATAGCTATTGTTTAATTTCCGGTTAGTTTATAAGGAACGAATTTCCTGGTTTGGTCACCAGAGCGACAAATGAATTGGTTCAATTAGGATTCACGTGATTATGCAACGTAACATTATCTGATGCGTTGTAATGAAAACTAAAAACTGTGTCGTATTCAATTTAGAATCAAAACTTCAAATAAAACGTACCTTTAATAAAAAAAATTTGAATACTCGGCATTGTACCAGTACATTTTTTAATATTTCGACCATTCTAAATGTATCGTTAAATATAAAGACCAAAGCAATGACGTAAAAAATTTTAAATTTCAAGAATCTTTTCCTGAACGTTCGTCCTACGATCATAAGATAGTTAGCAGAACATTGCTTCTTGTGGATATGAATACGAGTAGTTCCCGTTGGAAACGCTTCCTGTTCTCCGTAGATGATGAACCATCTAGCCTCTTTTGTGACGCGCTTAAAGCTGATGAGACGGACTGGAGTTGAATTTAAATGAGTGAAAAGGCTATTGTTGAGTTGTTGAGTCTCCCACGATATACAGCATTGTTTATGGACGTCGGCATCCAGGCATCACAGACTTCTGGCCTACGCCGAGATTCGTATGGTATTCAGTTTATATTTATGGGCACTCGTAATACATACATACATACATACATACATACATATATATATATATATATATATATATATATAATCCTTTGTAGATTGGAAAATCATTGGAATCATTTTTCTGGGAGAACGCAATATATATATATATATATATATATATATATATATATATATATATATATATCGTGGTGGAGTAAAAACTAGAGTTCGGCACATGTTACACAGGATTGAACATTTTACAACATTCAAAAACTGCATAAAAATATACTAACTAAAATATTTAAGTTTTTCTCTTTCTAATTGTTCGAAAAGATCTGCATATGCAGACTCAAGTTATTATTAAAAAAATTATACTTTAAATATCGGCATTTTAATAATTTAAAATATCTGCAAATGTTGCTTGATTATTAATTAATGTCTGAATACTTTTTGACATATATATCGTAACGGACGAATATAAAATTAAATAATTCAAATATACACTGGAATGTGTCAACGCTGTGGGGGCTTATCAATGTGTTCCGCTTTGTAACGAAGAAGGCGTCCGATTGTCCGCGGCACCTCCAAGATTAGGACTAACTCCCCTGCGCCGCGTCAGACCTAGTGCCCTTGCTCCTTTCCGGTGGGAAATTATTTATCTCCTTCACATGTACAAACAGACTGGACGGACCACCAATCGTGTCAACAAGGTTGGTTGAACCTCAGAGCGATAATGCGTCTCCCGAAATCAATTCTACTGGCAAGACAGGGAAAAAGTTAAGTAGGGTATAGGTGATAGAGCTGTAATGATTTTTAACGGATTCTCTTGAGCAACTGAAAAGAATGAATTTATATCAATTTGAGCGATGTAGAGGTATAATGATGTGTGGGAGTTTTAATTGTTTAGGAAGTAATCGATAGTGGGGATGTGTTTTAGGATGAAGACAGGTTGAACACTGGGTTCAGTAAAATAAAACATCTCGCTTTCAGAGAAGAAATCTGAACGAAGACTCTTATTGGTACATAATATGCGACTGACAGTGTGCCAGTTAGGTCCTTGCCTGTGCGAGTGTTCGCACTTTATGATGAAACGTAACTCATATCTTTCCCTTCATCCCCGACGGAGAACACAGAACAGAACATTAATTTCAACTTTCATCTGAAATTATCTTTTAACCCACTAGACATTGCAAAACACGAAATAAATGGCAATTCTTTGCTTGATCACCAAAGTCAGATGTGGTGCCTCACGACTGGCTCAACACGATTCTTCACGTCAACGAAATTTACTATTGTACTATGAGCTTGAAACATGCTCAGCAGAGAGGGTTTTCTTTACATAGTATATCGAGTGTGGAAGATAGGTACATCCATGATTTAAACAGCGGAATTACGGATGGTACAGTTCTTATTTCCTGGCTTCCCAGTATCATGACTCTGCATCGGGCTTGGCGTGCAATCCATCAGAAATCTCCTAGCCAAGGAGGACACAAAGAGGGGACCAATATTTAATTTTTATGGGAGTTTCACCCTAATCCAACGTGATAGAAATCTCCACCACTTCAATCCCATTGTCTCAAATACAGAATCCTAATCCTCCTCCACCTAAACCCCTCAGAAGACTAAAATGAAAACTACAAATTGACCTGGCAACCACCGTAAATTAATATATATACAAATAAATATATAATTCGTATCTTCCTCTTCAACTACTCACTCAAAAAGCAACTACATTTCTTCAAGTTAATTTTAACATGTTAACGTCATTGAAGATCTTCTGTATATAAAAAAAACAAGGGAGACGATGTGCAACGTACAGGTGGAGGTGCCAAGGTCAGAAATGCAGCCAGTGGGCCTCGAACCCGTGAGGCGCGAATACCTTCCTTTTATGTAGAAAACCTTGAGCGTACCTTTACGTAATCAGCGGGATTTGATGACCTTCGCGGCATTTGGCCTATTGGTTATTTATAAACCATAAACCCTGACTAAGCGATAGCATGTCGCAGTGTTTTGTTACACAAGGTGCGGTTGGGACACAACGCTGCCAAATAGTGTGATTTTTCCTGTAGGTCCATTTTCAGTTTTCACAAGAAATCAATTGGCGGGAGGAACGTCTCAAATCGGTCTCGCTGAATAAGTAACAAATTGGCCTTTAACACAGCCGATAGGCCGGTTCTCGCTGACTATTTTGTTGACACGGCGTCCATTCTTGGGTTATGACTAATGCGCGCTTTACAGTCATTGATGGGACTGTGTTTTCGAATGAACGGATTGCGTCCTAATCTTCCCTGCGTGTACGGGCGAGATAGCTTTTCAGACTTGCGGCGCCACTGAGCCTAATGAAAGCTATATTCAATTAGCAGCATCCGTTGGCGGAACACATCACAACTTTCAGCCATATCGTTCTCCGACTCCGTTTCGCTTGTAACTGATAGGAAAACTACCAACATTTCGAGTGTCGACCACTTCATCTCATGACATGGTAAATATTAAAACGACTTCTAGGTGGTTTAAAACTTTTGAGACTTGATCAATCATAATATTGGAACGACTATCAACAGACTAACAACGTTGATCAGTTGCATTTAGCAGGAATGTATGAAAAATAGCATTGTTCAATAAAGTACATTACTCATTAAAAATTATGTTTGATCCTTAAAGGGAAGTTGCTGTTACTTTAAATAATAAGTGGTGTAATGATCTGTTACTTTGAAATGGTTCAGTCTTCAAACTGAATCTGGGCCAAAGAAATTACCCACATCAATGAAAGAATAATTTGGTTCAGGCTTCAAACTGAATCTGGGACAAAGAAATTACCCACATCAATGAAAGACTAATTTGGTTCAGGCTTCAAACTGAATCTGAGCCAAAGAAATTACCCACATCAATGAAAGAATAATTTGGTTCAGGCTTCAAACTGAATCTGAGCCAAAGAAATTACCCACATCAATGAAAGAATAATTTGGTTCAGGCTTCAAACTGAATCTGGGACAAAGAAATTACCCACATCAATGAAAGACTAATTTGGTTCAGGCTTCAAACTGAATCTGAGCCAAAGAAATTACTCACATCAATTAAAGAATAATTTGGAAAGAATAATTTGGTTCAGGCTTCAAACTGAATCTGAGCCAAAGAAATTACCCATAGAAATGAAAGAATACTTTGGTTCAGGCTTCAAACTGAATCTGAGCCAAAGAAATTACCCACAGAAATGAAAGAATACTTTGGTTCAGGCTTCAAACTGAATCTGAGCCAAAGAAATTACCCACATCATGGAAAGAATAATTTGGAAAGAATAATTTGGTTCAGGCTTCAAACTCAATCTGGGCCAAAGAAATTACCCACATCAATGAAAGAATAATTTGGTTCAGGCTTCAAACTGAATCTGGGCCAAAGAAATTACCCACAGCAATGAAAGAATAATTTGGTTCAGACTTCAAACTCAATCTGAGCCAAAGAAATTACTCACATCAATGAAAGAATAATTTGGAAAGAATAATTTGGTTCAGGCTTCAAACTGAATCTGAGCCAAAGAAATTACCCATAGAAATGAAAGAATACTTTGGTTCAGGCTTCAAACTGAATCTGAGCCAAAGAAATTACCCATATCATGGAAAGAATAATTTGGAAAGAATAATTTGGAAAGAATAATTTGGTTCAGGCTTCAAACTCAATCTGGGCCAAAGAAATTACCCACATCAATGAAAGAATAATTTGGTTCAGGCTTCAAACTGAATCTGGGCCAAAGAAATTACCCACAGCAATGAAAGAATAATTTGGTTCAGACTTCAAACTCAATCTGAGCCAAAGAAATTACTCACATCAATGAAAGAATAATTTGGAAAGAATAATTTGGTTCAGGCTTCAAACTGAATCTGAGCCAAAGAAATTACCCATAGAAATGAAAGAATACTTTGGTTCAGGCTTCAAACTGAATCTGAGCCAAAGAAATTACCCACAGCAATGAAAGAATACTTTGGTTCAGGCTTCAAACTGAATCTGAGCCAAAGAAATTACCCACATCATGGAAAGAATAATTTGGAAAGAATAATTTGGTTCAGGCTTCAAACTCAATCTGGGCCAAAGAAATTACCCACATCAATGAAAGAATAATTTGGTTCAGGCTTCAAACTGAATCTGGGCCAAAGAAATTACCCACAGCAATGAAAAATAATTTGGTTCAGACTTCAAACTCAATCTGAGCCAAAGAAATTGCCCACATCAATGAAAGAATAATTTCGTCATTTATCCTTTCATTTATACATTCAAATATAGATCTAAATACCTTGAAATTCCAATGACTAATGATTTTGATCGGACGGTGTTTTCCAAGGAACGTGATGTCAACGCGCTGATCGCCCGACAGTTTTCCGGGCAGCGTATGTCCACCCACTGTAAAGGAGTCGATCAGTCGAATAAGAATACAGTTCTTAACTTTTTTTTTGTCTTGGTATGTTTATTAAGATAATATAGACCTTAAAATAATTCTATGAATTGGTCTCTGTCCATCAGATTTCGCATGGAAATTCAGTATTTTTTTTTCTTTATCACACAACTGTTTTGTGTCGTGTAATTCCAGAGAAGAGTCGCTCACGGTATTTGTTGCATATAAGGGTAGTTTGTAGAACAACCTTTTAGCAGCTCAGTTGCAAGGAATCCGTCCGTTATTTTTCAGGCGATTTTTTAAGAGGTTTGTTCCTTGCCAAACTTTTATTGTCCACCTTCCTTCAGGCTTTTCGTTGACCATGTGGTTCGTAACAGCAGTTTCACAGACCCCTCTGCAGGAAGAATCTGTTCCCAGTGAAATACGCGACGGGCTCTCAGGTTTAAAACCGGATCCAGGTAGTAGGAATGTACAACGGCGTTTCAATAAGTCACGGGTATCCTTGGGGTAAGTCGCAAAAAAAAAACTTTTTCAGTTAGAGGCTCTTCGGGACTACCTTTGACTTATTCGTATGATTTCCTACTTTAATAAGATTGATTTATTAATCAATTCATTTTTACATCAGCGCTATTATGTAGAAGAAGTGATTAATAAATTAAAAGTTATAATTTAACGTCTGTTTTCAATTAATAAAACAATCGATATCCTTATACACACTTTTTTATTTTATAATTATATGACGACGTTTCGATACCTTTTCGTATCTTCTTCAGGTATTTTCCAAATTATAACAATGAACTAGCACAACTAAACGAAACAAGTTATTAAATTCACACAGTTTTGAAAGGGGTCCGAAGCACACTATTCACTTCACGCTGACAAGATTCTAGCAAGACACCACCAAAAAGGTATCGAAACGTCGTGATAATATAAATTGAAAATTAAAAAAGTGTCTGTATAAGGTCATTAATTGTTATATTGATAATTTTTTTTTGAATGATAAACAGGTCTCGGTTCTCACACGGGTATAATATATTTAAACGCAACGTTTCGACGACTGAAAGCTCCGTCGTCATCTTCTAGGCAAAGTAGGAATGTACAACGACGTTTCAATAAGTCACGGGTATCCTTGGGGGGGGGGGTAAGTCGCAAAAAATAAAACCCGTGTGAGAACCGAGAACTGTTTATCGAACAATTACACCGGGAAAGACTTCAATCTTTAAGAACAATTTTGGTTTGTAGGTCATTAAAATTAAATATTGACGTTCAAATAAAATATTTTTTTCGTGATTTAGTTATAAATTTTTTGACAGGGACAGAAGACTGAACACGTTAGGTGTATTTTCTAGTTATATGGAACTGATCTGCTAAATCTTTCATTCATACTGGGATATCATTTGTCAGAGAGACAAAATTTGGCATTTTTCATCAGTTCTTAGAGCTGTGGTAAATAAAAGTGTATAAATAATATGCCTGATCGGTGATAGGTCAGGATTTTGTATCATATAAAATAGATTGATAAAAAAATAAATGCAGGTTTTTCCTTAAAGAACAATGAACGACTCTAGTTAAGTGGATCTGGATTAAATAGGCAAAGTTTGTCATTAGAGCTTCCAAATACTGTTTATGAATTTCCTGTATATACGACCAGTATGTATTATTCCACAAATACTGAATTTTCATTTTTACTGCTGACACATAAAATTCTTGGAGCGAAAAATGAGCTTTGTGCACAATTTGTACTTAAAATATTCGGTATCAAAACATATAATTATGGTGAATTGTCAGATATGTTATGTATTTTAAGCAAGTCTTTGACGGAGTCAAGCAACAGGTTCCGGTAGAGTTAATGACAACAGGCACGCGTTATTACCTCTTCAAGAAAATAGGGAAACCGGAGGAGAGACATTATTCGATTATAGTGGCCTATTACGGCACTAATCTATAATGTTTCGAGAGTGAGATGTTATTTCTATTTTTTTTAACCTTCTCTTCGTGATTTGCAGCGATATTGCACGTCACTTTTGGAATAGTTACGTTTTAAAATTATTGAATCGTACGTCGTTTGGATGTATCCGATGTAATGTATGGAAAAATCTATTTGTATTTCGTGTTAAGCGCCTAACAGACAGTTTTCGTCCATGAATTTCATTTCTCGGCCTTGACTTTGGAGGAAATGTTCTCTGGATACTAGCCGAGGGAATGAATTTACAGTCGGACGAGGTTTCGGCAACGAACGTCTCCGCCGCCATCTTCCAAATTCCGAATTTGACATGACCGGAAGATGGCGGCGGAGACGTTCGTTGCCGAAACCTGCCCGAGGGAATGAATTTATAGTCGGACGAAGTTTCGGCAATGAACGTCCCCGCCGCCATCTTCCAAATATCGAATTTGACTTTACCGGAAGATGGCGGTGGAGACGTTCGTTGTCGAAACCTGCCCGAGGGAATGAATTTACAGTCGGACGAGGTTTCGGCAAGGAACGTCCCCGCCGCCATCTTCCAAATTCCGAATTTGACTTAACCGGAAGATTGCGCCGGAGACGTTCGTTGCCGAAACCTGCCCGAGGGAATGAATTTACAGTCGGACGAGGTTTCGGCAAGGAACGTCCCCGCCGCCATCTTCCAAATTCCGAATTTGACTTAACCAGAAGATTGCGCCGGAGACGTTCGTTGCCGAAACCTGCGCGAGGGAATGAATTTACAGTCGGACGAGGTTTCGGCAAGGAACGTCTCCGCCGCCATCTTCCAAATTCCGAATTTGACATGACCGGAAGATGGCGGCGGAGACGTTCGTTGCCGCAACCTGCCCGAGGGAATGAATTTATAGTCGGACGAAGTTTCGGCAATGAACGTCCCCGCCGCCATCTTCCAAATATCGAATTTGACTTTACCGGAAGATGGCGGTGGAGACGTTCGTTGCCGCAACCTGCCCGAGGGAATGAATTACAGTACAGTCGGACGAGGTTTCGGCAACGAACGTATCCGCCGCCATCTTCTGGTCAAGTCAAATTCGGAATTTTGGAAGATAGAGGCGTAGACGTTCGTTACCGAAACCTACCGAGGGAATGAATTACAGTACAGTCGGACGAGGTTTCGGCAACGAACGTATCCGCCGCCATCTTCCAAATTCCGAATTTGACTTGACCGGAAGATGGCGGCGGAGACGTTCGTTCCCGAAACCTCGTTCGACTGTCTATTGATTCCCTCGGGCAGTTGCTAGAGAAAATTTCTTGCAATTTCGTTCTTATTACTGGATACGATTGTTTATAAATTTATTAAAAGCAAAACATCTGGAGCAGTGAATAACGGATGAAACCTAATAACGAGGCTGAACGTAAAGCAACTCCGATTGACATTTTCCGGGGTTAGAGAAACGAGGCGTGTTCAGATGACGAAGTTAGCCTCGGGACAGTCGCCGATGAAAACTTTGTGCTTATGAATTGTTAAAACCGAACTATTCACAGACGTACTCGTGTTTCCAGTTCTCCTCTTCTTTATCGCCGCAAATTTTTTTTATCAGTTCCTCGAATCCAAACACTCACCCCGCATCTGATCAAATTAATCGCGTCCGATAACTTAGCGAACGAACGGCACACAAAAACATGTCGTAAATCTTCACGATAACCGTCATATTGCTCACGAATGACTTCACGATGGCACGGAAGAAATTCGAATTAAATGCAGAGTGTAATTTCCAATCGAGAGGAAGATTCTGTTTCCGTTCTAAATCATCGTTGTCCTGACTTCGGAATCAAAGATTCGATCGTCGATTTAACGTTTTTTTGGGGGGTTATTCATCACACCAGGTTTTGTCGTGAGTAAGGTTCTCCTCGTTCTGCGTTAATGGTTAAATTATCAAAACCGCAGCTTCTGATAAGCACTCTTACGGACGAGAATGCACGTGTCACGTCATCATGAGTCACCAGTCTCAGCAAGGCCGCAGCCAGCTTACACTTAATATGATATTAACACATATCAAGGCTGAGAAAACAAACATTTCAAGCTTAAATATTGAGTCGACTAAGGAAAGTTTTCAAACTATTTTCATTTTACAAATTAACAGTAGACTGGAAGCTGAATTCTTGACGATTCCCTATGAACATACGATCGTTGATTTTTCTGTCACGGAACTATCAAATCATAAACACGATAAGGTATCTCAGCGGCCTAGATTCTCAATAGTCTGCCTGAAATACCTCGTACCTGGTGTGATATTCATCCACAATGTAATGCTTCTTACTCTAGTTTTTATATTTTGTTTCTATATTAATTATAAGCAGTTGGAGGGACTTGCAGTTTGACTTCATACTGAAGTGACACGTCGATGCTCTGGATTATAACACAAAGGGTTTCTGGCTAGTGGGTATTGTGATGATGTGTAAGATTCTTATTTTTGGCTTCCGTAGACGGTGGTAATGTTGACCATGACCGAAATAGGAAGAAACGAGCGATGTAGTGCGACATGTGGTGTTGTTCCAAACGATGGAAAAAACTGTTCATGTTCCCGGTTTTGAGAGGTTCAATCAGATAAGAGCGTAAATAGCACCTTGAACGTCAGACAAAAATCTGCATACCGTACTTCGCAGCCACTTTCGTCTCAACTTAGCCAAAAAATCAGCCTGACGTGCGTGGTGGGAATTAAGTGGGAGCTATCTTAGTTCAGTTCTCAATTTGTTGCCACTGTCACTCCCACCAATATTTTGAATCCTTCGTCTCTTCTCTACTTGTCATGCAGTCTTTTCAGCTTTCTGTTCATTTAGCCATTTTATCCACGCAACGGCGGCAACGGGAACGCCGTACGATTGTCACTTAAACCAAAAAATTCTGATATCACAACCGTTTCCGTACTATATTTGGTTCAGCCCAACTGGAAAAAGTGCTTCCGTGTGCTTTCTCTGTATCATAAGTTCTTTTTTATTTTATTTTAATATACAGAAAATTTTTTAGTCTAAAGATTTTACAATTCTTGAGCGAGTACTTGAAGAGAAATTTATGAATTTTATATATATATATATATATATATATATTGTAATAGAAAATAATAGCAAATTAAATGCATAGATTGGCCACACGTTAAGGCATCAAAATATGGTACTGAATAATGAAGATATTCAATTAAAGTGAACTAATAATTGAAAATTATGTAATGAACGTTACATGAAATAATAACATTTATTTAATTTAATTAAACAATTATTATACACAACTATTTTACGTTACAAAACAAATTACTTGCTGAACTTTACAACAATTTTTATACAAAAATGTCCTTTTCTCTTAACTCAGGGTCTTTATTGGGCCTTTTAAATAAAGAATATTTATTCCCTTTTTAAACAATTAATTTAACTTACTATTGACATATTTTTAATAAAACTCTCGAAATGTAATCGAATAAAATCGAAATCTGACAATATTCTACCTTTTATTAACGTTTACAATTTTAATTTAATTTTTTTCTTTTTTTACTCACTGTTTGTACTGGTACCAGGGCAATTGTAAAGATTCTGCAACACACTTTCACCTCGAACACTATTACGAACAGGCCATGCTACATAGAATTTATTTTATATTGGTTTGCAAACACTTAAAAAAACTGTTGATCTCCTTCTGATCTTGTATGTTCAATTATTGGTCGATCACACACCGCACACAAATCGCTGTTCACTGTTCAAATTCTGAATATCTGTATTAATACTCCCTATATTCTCTTACAATCATTGGGAACTTGCATCAGCCTGCGATTGTAGACTGCCAAATTTTAATTTCCTCCGTACTCAGCAATGTCTCGTGGCTGACTACCCACTCCATCAACTTACGCGCGCTAAGTCCAAATAATACCTTGCCTGTTCAATATTCTCGACCATTATTGTATCTCTGTGTGTTCGCCGGAAACAATTCAATTTTATATTTATAATTATTAATTCTTATTTGTCCTTTTATCATTACAATATATATATATATATAAAATTAATTTACGGTGGTTGCCAGGTTAAATTGTCGTTCTATTTTTAGCCTTCTGGTTTAGGTGGAGGAAGGTTGGACTCATAAGTTCTGTTTAAATTTCTCGGACACTCCTCTCCGTGGATTAGATTTAAATGATGCTCCTCCATTCCGATGGTTCCAAGGAATTTGAATTCAGCGTTTTATGGATTAAGATATCCTAAGTCGCTTGGCAGACTGAATCTGGATGCGTCTTAAAAGAAACACTTGCTTAGTGTCCAAACACCAACAGGAAACACTTGAGGCGTGCACCTCGAATGGTGTCCATGGGCGGTCTGCCAAGAAATACCTCTCTTGTGACTGGTTAAAGAACCAGCAGTTGTGAAACTGTGGCATTAATGCGTATTTTCTCAAGAAGTCTGCTAATTTTTTTTTTCATTTTGGTATTGAGGAAACGTTATTAAATATAGGTTTAAAATTTAATTAAAAACCACTATCAGCATCACAATATTTATTACTGTTCGATCCTCAGTAGCATTTAGACCAACCCCGATGTGTGTGGGGTCAATTCACGGTCTGCGCAGACCGGGTCTTCACAATTTATTATGACGCCTGCGCAGAGCGGTCCGTAGACTTTTCACCCGAGGTGCGTGGAGCCCTTAGACGTCCCACACTAACATTCATTTATCAGCTTCCAAGTCTTCTTTACTTATTTTTAAACATATTCCGCCACACGTGCTTGTTCGGAATCTAGTTTCAAAAACTTTTGAAATAATAAAAATATCAATAATTGTAGTTATCTGACATATTTCAATTTTACAATAAATAAGTCAGAAAAAAAAATATAGGAACTTACAATAACATTTTTTTTATAACAGGCAGTCCAGATATTCATAATTTATTTATATAAAATCAATTTTGAATAATGCATAAGAATGGTAGCCTATTCAGACAAAAAAGTGATAGCATCCCAGAATTGGCTATCTTTCTTGTTCATTATTTTCAATCAGACGTAAATTTTTTCATTTTAAAATCAAATTTGGCTGATATTAATGGAATAATTTTGTAATGTATAAAATTTATGTTTAATACTCCCAATCAATTGTACACCAGTTCAAGTCTATTAAGGACGAAACGTAGTTTTATTATTGTCAGTTGCTTTATTAATTTTTTTTCTGACTTGTGTCTGATTTATTTCTTGAAATTATGAATCTTGTTGTCTTGTAGGTTGCAAAAAAAATGATAGAATTTTGTCTCCCTTTGTTCGAACTTCACCCAATTCTTTACCATTCCACTCCGATTCCAGAATGCCACGAAGTAGTTTTCTATCATAGAAGTAAATGTTAAACTCGCACTTTGAACGTTCTGAGCTGAATTTAAAAAGTCTCCGCTTTCACACGTTCTTGTTGGTTGAAAAATACGAAATTTCGGAATTTATTCACCTGTAGTGATCACCAGTCCTTCAGGGTCATGTCGCAAGTTCCTTTGAAATATCATGGTCATTAATATATTAATCGGGCGAGTCTATTTTGAATTAATATCACGCTTGTAGTGTCTTTGTAATGATAAATGCTGATTACTGAGGTTTGCTTGTATTATTCTAATACACTTGCGCCTAAATTTTTTTGTAGCAAATCTTATTCTAGAACACGAGAAATTTTTGTTGTTAATTTGCCGGTCGCCCCGTGCCAGCTCGTTACCTGCCAGGACTGAGAAGCTCATCATGAGGACGCGCCAGTTTTGGCAAATGATCTCACCTCGTAGCAAATATTTGCTTTATTTTGTTGCGGCGTCTGTCTGTCTTGTGACACAGACACTGCAGCGTTTTTCTTTTCTGCAGCAGGGCCTCTTTCACGAACATCACACCCAAGTGTCCAATAATAGATGCTTTACGGCGAAACCCTCTTCGCGATAACGCAGGTATCAGGGCTGTGAGAGTCTGTGATTTGCCAATACGGCAAAATCGAATCAAATGAGGAGTGATGAAACTTCCGTATTTAGGCGCGTAATAACAACATTTATAAATTTGATCCGTACGTTACGAGGACGCAGAGAGATGGATTCAATTATAAATTTTTATTTAATTTACTTCTGTATTTTGGCACGCTGTGCTTCAGTGCTTCCGATTGTTTAACAACTCCTTGATTTCATATCATCGTGGTCGGACAAACATAACCGAGAACTTGGGAATTATTTTCCGTGTTGTTACTTCCCACGCGGTTACAAATTACAACTAAATTGATCCACTCAGTTGTAGTTGGTGAGAAATTGAAAAAAGAATCCGGTTTATACGCTACGCCTTGACGTGTGATACAACAGGACTACGCTTTACCGTACCAAAAATAAAAATATGACTCAGAAAAGATCTGTGTAATATATCGCAGTAGAGGGCGGATGCTCACCCAACCCTCACATTTTATTCAAACAATTCGGAACGGTTTTTTTTTACAATAGTAATACTACATCGGTTGAACTGGGAAATATTCCAGGTCTGTAGGTACGTTAGCTTTTAAGAAATAAATGGATTAAAAAAAAATATTAATACTCTTGTAGGTCTGTAGATTCGTTAGCTTTTAATAAATAAATGGATTCTGTAAAAATCTTAATACTACATGAGTTGAACTGGGAAATATTCCAGGTCTGTAGGTACGTTAGCTTTTAATAAATAAACGGATTCTGAAAAAATCTTAATACTTCATGGGTTGAACTGGGAAATATTCCAGGTCTGTAGGTACGTTAGCTTTTAATTAATAAATGGATTCTGAAAAAATCTTAATACTACATGGGTTGAACTGGGAAATATTCCAGGTCTGTAGGTACGTTAGCTTTTAATTAATAAATGGATTCTGAAAAAATCTTAATACTACATGGGTTGAACTGGGAAATATTCCAGGTCTGTAGGTACGTTAGCTTTTAATTAATAAATGGATTCTGAAAAAATCTTAATACTACATGGGTTGAACTGGGAAATATTCCAGGTCTGTAGGTACGTTAGCTTTTAATAAATAAACGGATTCTGAAAAAATCTTAATACTTCATGGGTTGAACTGGGAAATATTCCAGGTCTGTAGGTACGTTAGCTTTTAAGAAATAAATGAGTTCTGGGAAAAAATCGTAATGATGAAAGTACGTTCTGAGGACAGCGGTAAAAACATACCGATTGCCACACTGCGTTATAAGTCAAGCAGTTTATTTTTTTTAATAAATGTTTATTGTCGCAATAACATAAATTGTCATTAGTGACCGCAACATTGGCTTACGTAGGTTGAGATATACAATATATAATTATGTTTAAATTAGATGTTAGCTTCCTTGCCGAACTTCAGCACCTTGAAGATCGTCATTGCAGATGTCGCTCGGTCTGATGGTGCCCAAGACGCTGTTTCTGGTTCTTGAGTAGTGCTCGCAGCTCTGCAGGATATGCTGCATAGTTAAATTTTCATTACAATGTGGGGAACACATAGGGAACTTGGAGATAGGAATGGGATAATTCCCTGTTCGAGGTTTTACTCATTCCTGCTCTTGGGCAGGTATCTCAAAATAAGGATCCCTTAAGCCGTGACAACTTGTCTGGGCTTTGAGGGGTGTATGTTCCGGGGTCGCAGACGTTTGGCGTATGGTAAGAGTTGTCCGCTGATTGAACCAGTCGGCCAGCTGCCCTT
Organism: Zhengitettix transpicula; assembly: GCA_037074705.1. Lineage (NCBI taxonomy): Eukaryota > Metazoa > Arthropoda > Insecta > Orthoptera > Tetrigidae > Zhengitettix > Zhengitettix transpicula. The sequence continues at coordinate 16,509,700 of CM073595.1, read as the reverse complement.
CAAATTCGGCCGAGGCATGGAGTTTGGTATGCTGCGATCTCACAGCAGACCAAAATTCTTGTTATCGGAAGGACAAGGACCAAATGTCCGACTCGGGTTTCTCTAGGGTTTTACCTGCATCATCTTAGGCGAATGCTGGGTAGGAGCCTTAAATTATAGCCCGGGGGCCCTAGTAAACCCTTGCCTTCCTTGCTCCACCTTCCTGATCACCCCTTTCCTATCCCTTCCTATGCTATTAAAGGGGAGTAGCCATCAAAGTGGATAACCCTCATGTAGCCTGAAAAAAAAACACATTTGATGCTCAGCTTTGGAAAATATGAAATTCTGAGTTAATTTAGTATGCCCAGATATTATTCGTGAGAGGATAATTTGGCTTTTTCTGTTTAGGTCCTTTGGGAGTTTTAATTCATTAAATGCTTTAATGTTTGTATATACTGATGAATAATTCTCATCTAGACTTTTCTTTGTCCAGTACTCGGCGATTTTCTTATAGCAAATTTTTAAATGATCATCGCTATTTCTTCTAATGTTCACATTGACATTCAAGAGATTTTGTTGCGGATTGGATTTATCCATTGTAGGGATCTCCAACTCGAGTTGGTTTAGCAGGTTGTGTAAAGACTCCCTAAAAGATCTATAGGTGGTTGACGCTGATGCATGTTGCTGTTGTTTAGGAGAGGCATATTTATCTGATAATAGGACAGCTGGACTCATGTGACATGAGAGAATATCGTATTGTTGTTAGATTCATCCTGCACCTGAGGTTGGGTTCGCCCGATTCGAATAGGAGTTTTTCAATATTGGTAGATCTCAAACAACCTGAAATTGTCCGGAAGGCTACGTTTTACACTGTGACTATTTTGATTAAGCAATTGTTGTCCAGTAACAACATCACAGTCGTTGAAGGGAACCGTTTCTGGACAGTGTGAGACGTTCGAGCCGACACGGTGGAGCTTGACGGATTGATAGATACAGACATGTTTCGAGTTGAAGAATTGTCTTGAATCAGCGGGGTCCCACCAGTAATTGGTTTTGATTGTCGTCAACTTATCCGTGCTTCAGGATCCAAAACAGTGGCGTGGTCATATCAACAAACCCGATTTCCGTCCGGGCTATTTTGTCAATGTTAGGTTATTAAGAGTAGGAGAAAAGCGATACATGGGGGAAGAGCTGATTTTGTCTGGTCGAAGTGACCGAGGCTGGAGACCGAAGCGGCGTTCGTCTTCACACGGGTGCAGTATGAAATCAATAAACATCATAAACAAGGTGACGAAAAATCAACGACTTGGATGTCCTAAATTTAGTTGATCCATTTACTAAATCATTTCTCATACCTTCATATAATTTCAACGCCGGAAATTTGGCATTTCACCCGATGTAACATCAAACATTTGACATATTTCACCACTTCCTCTCTTTCCATTTCTTTATTTTATCATTACCGTTATATTTTAAATATCGTAGGAAACACGTTCTGTCAACCGCGCGATATCGCAGTTCTGAAGACTCGTGATCCATGACACACACCTGTTTTAATGAATCGTACTGTGATCGACCATAGTCTTGCGAACTATAGTCCCCACTATTTTCGTCATTATCACGCGAGCCTGTTTATAAAAAAAATATTTTCCGATCGATATTTTTGTGTCCTTTTCACCCTTTGTTTACCGCCAGTATCGATGATCTTACTTCCAGAAAAGTACTTCACCACATCGAATGCGAACAGAAAAGTTGGTCTAGTATTTTTCCAGATATAAAACGTAGGCGATTTTTTACTTTCCGATAGTAATGAAAGTCTTGGCGCATTTTCGAACTACCGACCATAATACGACGCAAGATAGTGATATAGTAAAAACTACATCAGGTCTGCATAATATATTTGAGTCCGTATTACTGTTTCGTTAACGTTTAAATTGATTTGTTGGCGAACCAATGAAGAATCAGCATAATTATAACGAAGTCATGAAGGAATGAATATCCTTCCCCCTAGAATAATAAATATTCCACACTTTATTTCTCAACTCGTTGGTGTCCGGCGTTGCTCCTGTACTTATTTATATAAACCCGAAAAGTATTTAATTCTATATTAATCTTTAGTCAAGAGTTGATTTAACCGAAATCTAAAAGTTCCTAGTTTCGAATATACTTTCGACCGATAGTGCATTAATTGAACAGCTATAAAATACATTGAATTGGCATCAATCCCAACAAAAATACCTCCGTATTTCTTCTTAAATATACTCCTTGAGTATTGCAGAGTATAATTGTCCCTCTGTCTTCAGACAGGAAATATTAAATTGATGAATTTGTTAGCTAGATTCCCAATGTAAACAAATGGTCGCCATATTGGAGTCACTAATATGACACGAAAATTAACTTACATTTTCCGCAAGGATCGTTAAGTGTTTTATGACAATTCGATGCAGTATTACTGGATAAAATTATGCTTGTTATTCAATGAGAATATTTCTGCTTTATTTCATTACGAAATAAGTTACTATTTTGTTGTTACGCGGTCGCGTAGTAACATCTCTCTCGCGTGAGCTGTGACGTCACAGTCTCTTGCGCGCAGTAATTTGGAACTTAATGATCACGTTTTTTTAATTATAATTCTTACCACATTTTTGCTAGGGGTTTATCACCCCCCCCCCCCCGCACAGTACCGTTTCTCGTGTTTAGTAGAGAATATGTTGCACGCGTCTATATCTGTATAGAAATTAACGTAAATACATACACACAAATATACATTCTGTTTTATTATATAGATTTAAAAATATTCCTCTCATTCGACTATTTTCTCTGAACCGCGGAAAATTTGCTCAAACTTGTAACATGTAATTTCTTCAATATAATTTCGGATACCTTTTTTTAATTTGTGTTGCCATCGGAACGTGAAATTACGTTCTTTTCAGAGAAATCTGAAATCCGGTGCCCCCAAATATCCTTTAAACTCATTACGAAACATAACATTTTCGCTTCTCCTTTCCAACGCTTCCCGTCCCAATTCGCAAAGTTTTTAATAGCCAGATCCGGTAACTTTTGCAGCCTTTTATCTGCTCCCGTTCTAGACGCTTTAAGGCGAAAGGTTCTTTCTGAATCTAAGTGCATTGCACCTCACTGAAATACTAATCGTATCAGCTATGCTAGAGTCATTCCTCGAGTTCTAATCGTTGATTTTGTATAGTCCTCACCGTTAAATTCAGCACAGTTATTATATGAATCGAAATATTTAACACTCGACAAATAAATGTCTTCCGATCGATATCTTCGGGATCCTTATAACTTTTTAACAAGCTTTTGTAGCTACAAACTTGGAATATTTTCAAGCTTAACCGATGCGGTATTACGCTTTGAAAAGAAATAATTCCGACTCCAAGGAATGAAGTGTTACGGCTGGTTAAGCATCCGTCCTCTATTACGATATTCGATGCGGTTCCGTTGTGATCCCTTATGCCTCGTACTTTACTTTCTGGAACGATATAGCGTAATCATGATATATTAAACTTCAATGAACAGTGTTACACGCTTGCCAGTAGTTGCAATCATAAATTGTTCTCCTAACTGCCAGGCGCTCGTTTGAGAATTAAGGGGGGGGGGGGGGGGGAGAAATGTGTAAATATCACATTAAGCGCCCTTTTTCTCTCTCAATAGTTCAATTTAAACTTATCTTTAATATGTAACCCTTTTCTACACATGTGTGTTCTTTGGACGATTTTGTATTGAGGAAGTGAGTCAAGGGGGAACCTTAGCGGTACAGAAATACGCTTGCTTGACGTGGAATTCACGTGACGAATCCAACAACTAACATCCATGCTCCGATCTTTTAGGCTTCGCTTAAAATAAATTATCTGATACGGATTAAAATTCTATTTATAATTAATTGGATGGATCATTTAATTCATAAAATGTCATATCAATAGCATATATAATTTTGAAGCAGGAGAGTGGTCGAGATCTTCATCGACAGTGGTGCGGAATTGGTTGCTTGAGATTAAGACGAGTTGTCTATGAAAGGAGGGAGAATCCCAATTCCTCCTAGTCATAAGTTGTTGTTTGGCGTTGTGTAACGTGTGTGTTTGTGTCGCAGGTCCTATGACGTGACGAGCCTGGGAGATGAGCGCCCTGCTAGCAGTCCTGGGACTTAGCCTGGTCCTGCGGCTGGGCAGCGCCAACATCGTGCACTCGTTCCACGACGATGGCACCGACCGCTTCAACCACCTGGTCGTGGACAAGAACACGGGCCGCGTGTTCATCGGCGCCGTTAACAAACTGTACCAGCTGTCTCCGGACCTGCAGCTGGTGATGCGCGACTCGACGGGCCCGCAGGACGACTCTCCCGAGTGCTCCGTGCTCGACTGCCCGCCCACCGTCGTCAAGAAGCCCACGGACAACGTGAACAAGGCGCTCGTCATCGACTACACGACGACGCGCCTCATCTCGTGCGGCAGCATATTCCAGGGCGTGTGCTCCGTGCGCAACCTCAACAACATCTCTGACGTGGCGCAGGTGGTGAAGGAAGCGGTGGTGGCCAACAACTCGACGGCGTCGACGGTGGCGTTCATCGCGCCGGGGCCGCCCAACCCGCCGGTCACTCAGGTCATGTACGTGGGCGTCACCTACACGGGCAACTCCCCGTACCGCTCCGAGGTGCCCGCCGTTTCCTCGCGAAGCTTGGACCGTGAGAAGATGTTCATGATCGCCGAGACTGCCGTCACCACGGGAACGCGCATGTTCGTCAACTCGCTGGCCCGGGAGCGCTATCCCATCCACTACGTGTACGGCTTCAGCTCCGAGGGCTTCAGCTACTTCCTCACCACCCAGATGAAGCACACGTCGCCCTCGCCCTTCGTGTCCAAGCTGGTACGCGTGTGCCACGACGACGAGAACTACTACTCGTATACGGAGATCCCGATCGATTGCATCAGCGACGGCGGTCGTCCCTTCAACCTGGTGCAGGCGGCGTACGTGGGCAAACCAGGTTCGGACGTGGCCTCAGACCTCGGCATCAACGCACAGGACGACGTGCTGTTCGCCGTGTTCTCCGAGAGCGACCAGAGCGAGGGAGAGGTGTCCAGCAAACCCGCGGACTCCAGCGCGCTGTGCGTGTACTCGCTCAAAGCCATCCGTCGCAAGTTCATGCAGAACATCAAGACCTGCTTCAGCGGCCAGGGCAGCCGTGGCCTCGACTTCATATCGCCCAGTCACCCTTGCGTGCTCACGGTAAGCAATAGCTCTCGTATGATATGGAATCCTATTCAGGACATTATATACAGAATATACAGAAAAAATTTTAATACGAAGATTTTGCAATTGTTATACATATATCCACTGAGTACTTGAAGCGGATTTTGAGATATTTTAAATTTACGGTCGTTACCAGGTCAGTTTCTCGTTTTATTTTTAACCTTCTGAGGGGTTTCGGTGGAGGAGGGTGGGATTCTGTATTAGAGACAATTCTATTACGTTGGATAAGGGCAGTTTGAATTATGGTTTTTATTCAGCACTATGTTCCTTAAATTATTTTACAACACCCCACCTAAATAAAACGTGCTGTCTGACATGTTCTACATTGCCTTAATCTTATCATATACCTCAAGGACCTTTTCATGTTCAAATTTATTTTTAAAATGAACCGAATCGCATTCTCGGTCCAGTACTCTTTAACGATGGCGTTGATTCTATACTTCGTTATGTTTAAATAATTTCCTACAGCCATATATTTATCGGTGTACACTTAAACCTGTAACGTCAATCGCTCACACACGACCCATAAATATCTGGTTTTTATCACCGGAAAGGACGTTTCTGTAACTATTCCGTGCAGTTTTTTTTAAAAACCAAGAATACGTAATTGGCAATCACTTAACTTATTATCATTTATGAGCTAAAGCACCATCTTGTATAATGAACTCGCCGTCGCAACTGTAGTACGCAAGTTTGGTCGATTGACAAAAATAGTTTGATATAAATAGTTTGGAGACAAACTATTTATTCAGACAGTAAGGAAACATTGCAAAACCGAATCTAGTCATATATTATGTAGCTTCCCGGATATAATAATTTGCAATTCGTTCCCAAAATCCTCATCAAGTGGAACTTTTTTATATAAAAATCTGAAACGAAGGAATTGTGCATTCTCAAAAGGTCCCAAATATCCCCACAAATTGCGACCTTCAATTCAAACCGGTCCTGATTCAATACGACGTTTGTCTTGTACGAGGGAAACAAGCTTAATAGGGAAATAGGCGATTATTAGGTGACATAGGAACGAAGGTATCTAACTCGTATATACTATGGCTCTCCCCCCCCCCCCGAAGGGCACAACATTAATAAATTGGTGCTAATAACAGGTGTAACCAGGGTTTTTTTATTTACATATTCTAGCATTGTAAGAGTCGATAAGAAAATTATATAGGATTAATGCCTCGTTTATAAATGGTGTGGCGGGATTACTTGATTTAATATATTAATTTTCGTCAAATTTGGTGTAGTGAACCGAAGGATTATTCAAATATGTTCCTTTGTGTCATTTCAGTAGTGCGCGGGGATTGTTATTTTTAATTATTTGCATGTTCAAAATTCGCTTTGAATTATTTTTTTACTCGAGTGCCTCGAGTGAGGTTAATCGAGTCCATCTCAATCGCAATGTTAGTTATATTGAGCGTATCAGGAAGATAGACGTGAAGGGCACGTGCTTGGCCGTTGTACCTGTAAAAGTGAAATGCCTTGAGCAGCGGCAGTGCCTATAGGCTTATCCAGAGCCGGAGCCAGAGCGAGTGGCTGGGCCTGCTATTGATCGCAGCCGGGCGCCGGCGCCTGTGAGGCAGGTTAGGAGGCGTCGATAACCCACGTGTTGGCCCAACTGTCGCTTTCCTTACAAACAATCTTTCGCTCCTGAGAGTCACTTTCGAATATGCGACTCCTGCGAGGATCAATAGCTTAAAAAGAACAGGCGTCAGCGTGCGCATGCGCGTGGCCGGAAATCCTCCTCGGGCCTGCGAACGTCCGTTCAAATAATTGCCGTGGAATTGTCTTCGTAATGCAGGCTTTCCCCGGGTAGAACTCGCAGTTCTTCCATTATCGATTTCCTTTAGCGAGGCCGTCCGAGATCATTTGCCACGTCGATACGGTTGAATCATTACCTCATAAATTACAATGTGCTGGTTGCCCCTCAACGTAACACACGTGAAGTCCCCTTCTGAGTTTCTGCGCCGTTTTCTTCAGCCTGTAGAAACTATTGTTCCCTGTAAACGTTTGTGGCTTCGTAATTTCACCGGGTAGAACTCGCAGCGCTCTCTTCATCGATTTCGGATTATCGACTTCGTCGTGGGAAAAACTGGAGCTCGGACGTTCCAGCTCATTTTTCATGTGCATATGCCTTCAAATAATTCGTTGCTTCTCAGTGTAGATGTCGTAACGTACCTGTGTACGATTATGGAATACCCAACGTAATTCTTAAATCCATATATGTCCACGTCACATCAGTCGCATAAGCTTTAAGCCCCCCCCCCCCCCAAACACACACACACTCTTTTCTGTTCTTATAGAATTCCCTTTGGCCAGTAGATATCAATTTTTAATAGCTTCCTTCAAACGTCCGCGCCTCCGTAATTCGGGATTTCCCGGGTAGACCTCGCCGTGCTCCCTTCATCGATTCCGTATTATCGACTGCGCCGTGAGAAAACTGTAGCTCTGTCGTCCTACAACATTCATTTCCCCACCACTTCATCACGTTGAATGTTCAAACGCTCTCAAAGTAGACCTTTTGAGTTTCGGAGCGATTATTCTTTGCCCATCAGGAACTATTATCGGCTCTTCCAAACATTCGTGACACACAAGAGGCTTGTATCCAAGCTTCCTCATGTGAATATTCTCTCTACTTTAACCTTATTTAAATACCTCGTTTCGTAATCCAATCTTATTTAATTTCATAACATTCTCTTTTCCGTATACTAACTAATTCGTACACACTACTACATAATCGCCAAAATAAGAAGTTAACTGTACAATAAAATAAATAGTTTCTCCTAAAGCTTCTCGGGATTAATTGACATGAATTTTTCGTTGTTCGTCCTTTTCGCCTTGTATAACTAACTCTCTGTGCTACTGTGATCGATTTCAGTTAATTAACTCTGGCAGAGTCGTCGTACTGACGCATTTATGATCGCCCACATACGTGAAGGTTTTCACCGCTCGATACGAAATTAATAATACTCGACCTCATTTGGAAGTGACCTTGTCCCTTTTCATTTTCTTAAGGGCTCGGACACGTGTTGGAATCCATTGAATACAACATCCACTTTCCGTCTCTGCAACAGTTTCCTTCGACGCAAGTTTTTTTTTCTGTGAACGTGGAATTACATTCGGAATTTTCCTCGGTTGAACAGGCCGTGCGTTATCGATTCCGTATTAACGATTTTACGGTAATAAAATCCCGAGTGTCGCAGTCCAAAGTTCTTTGCTATAAACGTTGACGCCAGGCGTTCATAATCCTACATTTACAGTAGTTTTATAATATTGTTTTTTTCCACGTAGTCATTTACTAACATTCTCTCCGTTTCTCAGTCGTAACATGGTAATAGGAACAGCGACGGGGGAAAATATTTTCTTCTTCTATATAATAAAAAAGGATGTATGTTTGTATGTATGTATGTATGTATGTATGTATGTATGTATTTACGTTAATTTCTATACAAATTTAAACGCGTGGACAGGTTGCAACAAAAATTGGTACACATATTCTTCGAATCACGAGAAACGGTACTGTGGGGGGGGGGGGGGGGTGAGTAATCCCTTACATAAATGTGGAAAGAATTTTAATTAAAAAAAACGTGATCATTAAGGTCAAATTACTACGCGCTAAGACACAATGACATAACGCGAGAGAGGAAATAGTTCTTTTTTCCATAATGAAATACAGAAGAAATATTTTCATTGAATAAAAATAAAAAACAACACGAAATACTTTACGATCATTGCGGAAAATGTAAGTTAATTTTCGTGTCACATCAGTGACTGCAATATGGCGACCATTTGGTTTACATTGTGAATCTAGCTAAGAATTTCATAAATTTAATCTTTTGTAATGTCTGAAGACTGAGGGAAAATTATATCCTGCAATACTCGAGGAGTTTATTTAAGTATTCTATTAGTAAAGAAATTCAATGTATTTTATAAGCACTATCAGTCGAAAGTATGTACGAAACTAGGAACAATTAGATTTAGGTTAAATTAAAATTAAATACTTTTTGTGGTTTATTTAAATAAGTACCCGGGCAACGTCGGTCACTCAGCTAGTTATGAATAATTATCGTACATTTAGGATTTTATGTCTATTTTCAAACGAAAACCTTAGTTCAGTAACTGTCGCTAGTCTTCCATCGCCATTTTCTGAAACCCTCTTTAAATACTTTCACTTCGGCGGAAGTCGATTCTCTGCGAGAAGTGTTTTGTTGTGAAGCATTTTGCAGCGGTGGCTCCGCTTTGTGACCTTTCGTACCTGACCTTTATAATTCTCCAAAAAGATCAGCGGCCGGAGTCGACGCATATATTTTCTGGCGCCCCCACGTTGCCGATATTGGAGTGGCTATAAAACTAACGAGGCGACGGCACTCACCTCTATGCGAATCCACGTTTGTTTGTGTTGATAAATAATTCCGAGTAAAGGATCGATCCCGGGCCCGCAGGAGAGGTCGAAGTCAAGGTCGACCGCGGGTGCTATCCGCGGTTCGTCAATTTACTACTTCAACATCACGAGTTATTTCCTGTATTATTGTATATGATACGCTTCTGATCTCCAAATACACGTCCAGTATCTCGATAATGACCTGTCTCTGCCTCCCCCTAATTTTTTTCATCTTCCATCCCCTAACCTAATTATTTAATTAGATTAACTCTGTACCTTTTATGTGTATCAATCTCATCATTTAAGTAAACGGAATCACGCAAATAATAGAAATGTGTGCAAGTCGCTCTGCGCAGACCTGGTCTTGAAAACACTTCTCGATCTTCAGCCTCCTCCACACTCTGTCAGACCTGATCGAAGCAGGCCAAAGTTCACGTCCTGACGATAAAATGCGTTTTCTCGTGCGTCCATTTATGTCAGACCGGGTCAGTATATTTACATACATTTTCGGACATATATTCTGTATTGCAAATTCACGTGTGCCGTGCGCAATGGAACCAATCACCCAGGAGAAACATTTGAAATTCATTATATTTTGTCAGATTTTTAGATATCGGCATGCAGACGTAAATCTTACTTATTTTTCAATCTGAATTAAATAATAAAAATAGCAGCCTATTAGTCAGAAAAATTTTAATTATTCAATTTAAAGCACACAAAAAATACGGAACATGACGTTTCGTCCCTGATTGCGACTTCTTCAGGTGTATATCATAATTTATTAAAAGAAAATTTTAAGTTGACAAAATTTGTAACGTGCGTTTTGTCGACACGTTGCGGCCGGAATTTTTTTTTTAATTTACTGATTTCTTTTTATATTTTAAGAAAATCAAATGACGTCACGAAGCATAACCGATTACCCAATTCTGCGAAAAATTCCGGTTGGGTCAAGGCGTAACGTAACGTAGTTCCCAACACAGATAATTTAACTTGCAATTAATACTATCCACTCTGCAATTTCTGGAACATCGTGGAGTCAATATTTTTAAAACATCTTGGAGTCTAATATTTTTAAAACATCTTGGAGTCGAATATCTTTAAAACATCGTGGAGTCGAATATTTTTAAAACATTGTGGAGTCGAATATTTTTAAAACATTGTGGAGTCGAATATTTTTAAAACATTGTGGAGTCGAATATTTTTAAAACATTGTGGAGTCGAATATTTTTAAAACATTGTGGAGTCGAATATTTTTAAAACATTGTGGAGTCGAATATTTTTAAAACATTGTGGAGTCGAATATTTTTAAAACATTGTGGAGTCGAATATTTTTAAAACATTGTGGAGTCGAATATTTTTAAAACATTGTGGAGTCGAATATTTTTAAAACATTGTGGAGTCGAATATTTTTAAAACATTGTGGAGTCGAATATTTTTAAAACATCGTGGAGTCTAATATTTTTAAAACATCGTGGAGTCGAATATTTTTAAAACATCGTGGAGTCTAATATTTTTACAACATCATGGAGTCTAATATTTTTACAACATCGTGGAGTCGAATATTTTTAAAACATCGTCGGGAAGGTCTAAATAAATTAGGAAATGCCGATTAACGATCGGATGTGCTATTCATTAATGAAAAAATTTTAATTTTTAATTTATGAACTTGAAACTGCGATAAAACGTCCTAAACGGTTCGTGTAACCGTAACTTTTAACTACAGTAATATAATGCTCTCTATATAGAATATGGTCAACCGGACGCTTTACTGACGCCTTATGTTCCTAAAAATTTTATTATAATTCCGCATAATTTTTTTTCATGACAATTGTGAAGGGATTGATCAGGAAATGTTTTGGTAATTACAAGGGTTAGACTCTAATTTTTTTTAAAAGTTTATATCGCAGTGACGATTACTTCTTAACTGCAGTTCTGATGAAACGTTTCGTTTGTGCTTGAGAGTGACCAGCAGCCAGAGTTTCATACAGCTTCCCACACAGGCAGGCTCTAGGGTCAACCACCTTACTTCATGATTGAGCAATAAGAGAAGCAGAAACTGCGGCCCGGTATACAATATAGCCTCTATTATTGATTAAGTGAATCGGTATTGTAGTTTTCGCATAACTAACTCAGAATATTTGCTATTATGTGCTCATATGGAGTTTCCTTCTAATAATGGATTTTTTTTAATCTATTTATGGGAGCGCTTTTTATCTCCAGTAAACATAATCGTATTTACACACACACACACACATGTATATATATATATTACTTGCTAAATAGCTTAATAAAATTTGATGATCTTTATTTCCCGGCCGAACTGTTTGTGCGATTGATTCTTCTGTATATTTGTCCGTATACTTTTAATATTTGACGACCGAGATAACCGCATTATTTTCTTAAGTTGATTTTCATCATGCTAAGCAATCCAATTTGAATTAAATTTATAGTGTTAATTTCCCTATGTAACATACAATAAACACCTTGTAAACCGAGAACTAATTTAGGTGGCCAAAAAAAATTATAAACACTATGAGTATGGTCAATAAGTGCCTATAAAATCTCAAATATGACGATATAATTTGTCGTTCAGAATTCCCATTTTCCGACACAATATTGTCATAAATTTTTTCTCAGAAAATTAACAGCTAGAGTGGTGCCGCGTTATACGCACGCGCATTCGATGTGTTCGCTTCGGTAGCTTGTTTCACGCATTTTCGTCACATTACTGATGAGTTTCTACGTGGACACATAAATGTTAATGAGACAAAGATCGTCCATTACGCTCAAGTGACACAACAAAAGTCGAAATAGATGGTTTATTCAGACGACCCTCTCTTGATGTGGATACAAACTACATGGGAACAACTAACATTCTTCCAATAGTCAAGAATTTGAGTTTGTTTCCCGGCGGACAGTCAGATCAAGGTCCTAGAGTTCCAAAATAACTACTTATCTGTTTATAATACATAATACACAGATATGGAGGTCCTGCTCGAAATGCCGTTCAGAATTTCAGGAAACCATCATTTGGCACGTAGTTTAGTGATCAACAACGAAATTAAAGCGGCCTCGGTAGCTCAGGTTATATCTTTAAGTGACTTTCATCTGTCACTACTTTTATTAGAAAGCCACGATTCTGCACCAGTTACCGTATGTGCCGTATGTAATATATTAACTATAAAATTGCCTTAGAACAGTCTCTTCGTGACACGAGTCTTTGTAACACTAAGGTCACTCCAAAAGTAATACACAACATTTATTTTAAATTACATTTTCATCCTTCTGCTTTTTTACAGCGTGTTAATAAATCCATTAGGGACAAAATATCATTTTTCCACATCCCTCACAACCTCTCTGCCGCTGCGAGGAGTATTCTGAATATTGGCGTGCCCTCCTTCTCTACGTAATCTGTTTGCCCACCGTCTAACTGTTCAGCGATTGACACCTATTTTTTTCCCAACATCTTCTGGATGTTTCCCACTATCTCGTTCTCACAGCACAGGAATACTGTATCAGCACGTTACTTTTTCTAGACATCTTGAAGCCGTGCAATGACAGCGCCACACACAGGAACGGGTTGAAATAAATTTAAACACGACCGGGAAGGGTGTGTCTTTGAACTCCATACGTTGCAAAGATGTTGAATGAAAAATAAATATTACTTTTTGAGTGACCCTCATAGTTTTCAACCTATATGGTTTGGAGAAATAAATCGAAACGGATATACTGTAATGCCAATTAATTAGGCCATTAATTGGTTTTAATAAAATTTAATTGTAGCGGCAGGAGTTTCCAAAGCGACAATGGAATCAGGCTCTGTTACTTTGTCGGAAAGTCAAAAATGGCGTATGCGCGCTAAAACTCGAGACTACGATAGTTCAGTTGGTGACGGGACATTTCGGAGGACGGAACAAATGAGTCTAGAGCAGAGACTAGCCGTTGTTTAATGTATCATTGAACAAAGTGGTGAATTTAAGACAAAGTAAAAAAACATTCACGGAAATATTATCCCGTAAATATCGCGAAGTTAGCAGTTTTTACGTCTATCAGCAGCCAGGAACGGAGTGCAGTTTGTACGTCTGTAGCCAGCCAGGAATAGTAAAGTTGCAGTTTAAGTCCCAAGCGGTAAAAAGACTAGCAAATCTATGAATCACAGGATTCATATAAGGCGAGCAGTTATCAGATAGCTGACAAAAAGGAGGATCATCCGAGTTCCTGGGAGCCTATCAAGGTGGACTTCAAGAGTGTAAAGTCTGTGAGCCAATATTAGAATCAGTGTAAAAATTTTACAATAGTGTACTTCCGAAAAAAAAAAGGAATGCTGGAACCAGCTGGACAGATGTGAGTAACAAAGTACTAAATAATGATTTATGTAAACGTAATTAAGGGATAGAAGTCAGATTTCGTTCTATTTTAATTGTCAATCAGCGTTAATGTATTTTCTTTTAATTTCTTCCTATCGACATATTTTCTGGGTGAATTATAAACTGTGTGTTAATTAGTTTTTTCTAAAACAACTTGTTGTGTCCATTATCAAACCCAGTGAAGGCCCTGAGATCTAATATTTTAAATTGTAATTGTTTTTGAGTTATTGCCACAAAATAAATATATATCTTGTTTGTTAATTGATTATCTTTTCATTTAATAAAAGCCTTCCATTTAATTACATTTTGGCGCTTCACGTGAGGTAAATTCTTCAAACTAAAATCAAATTCATTTAATTCTTTAAATTAATTAAAGCTGAATTGTTGTTTATTACAATACATTTACAGATAATTTAAAATATAAGGGTCAACGTACGTTTTGAGTGACACCTTTTACAATTTTTCCTGCAAATTGATACCGCTGTCAGGTACACTGTTCTCTTATCCTCGTATTTTTCATTAGTTCGATCATCCGGACGCTGTCAGATCACAGACTTCCTCTGCTCTGTTCATCCGTCGGTCCGTATTTTCCAGACCTCGCCTTCCCTTTCCCCGGTTCAGATGAACTCCATCTTGGGATCTTACCGGATTATTCCCAAGATTTTTCTCGCTCCTAGTTGATTACGTCGTTCGCAGTCGACACTCGTCAAAGTGACGTGTCTCTCTCTTGGTCTGACCATCCCACGGGTATGACCTTGGCATACCTCAAGTTTCCTTTTTGCACACACGTCTTACACTTCACCTTTCACACAGTCAACACACATTCTCATATTCGTATCGTTAATTCTGATATAATTTTTTTTAAAAAAACTCCTAGGTGTCTGTAGTTTAGTCTATTCACTTTTTCAGTGCGCTGTACTGGATTTTATGGCGGCCCCAAGCATTTTCCCATTCGTATTAAACATTTGTTTAATTTCAAGAGTTAATTTCAAATGTTCTCAGGACTAGTTTAAACTCTGTCGCTATTCCTTGTTACTCTTTTCCAGCTAGAGAAAGTAATTTTGGACCCTCCTTAAAAATGGGACCTTTATTTTTCCTGACTTGACCGAGAAAATGCACTATTTTGCGAGATATTTACAAGTCACCTCCTTATATAATTTGGAACTTCTTCTCAACTCGCAGAAGTTTCTGAAGATAACATCAGTACACGAAACTAATTTCGCCCATTCCTCGACTTATTTGCTCCCTCTGGCCACAAGTATTAGTCTTCACCATCCACCTCATAGGTGTTCGGAATTGTATTTAATACGAACAACGAACGTCAAAGGGAACCGATTTCTGTAAAGAAACTTATTCAGTGTCATTAAACGGCTAATTCAATTAGACACTCTTATTCTCATCGTTTATTTCGCGCAGGCCTCGTTCCTGCTTTGATGATGTTGATGTCGTTATCTAAGGACCTGAGTCATTTGCCGTTGTAGTGTCAAAGGATTCTAGATGGAGGCTCTTTTATTATTTCGATGGTGAAGTGAAGGCCGCAGACTCTCTAATTATTTGCGTTTTCGAGAGGTCAATGGCGCAGACTTTGTTAAATTGTTATGGAGCGGGGGAGGGGGCGGGGTCCTAACGGCAGTTTTCAGTTTAAGCTTAGATTTTCAACGGATCTGGGATGGGACGGTTATAGTATGATCATTTTTACCGTACCACAGGCAATGGAATGCCCGGAAAATCATAACAACAATTTCTCATTCTCTTACTCAACCTAATTTATAATTCTCAATTGCAGAACCGTATTCGATTTCTGTTAATATTACGTCCCACGTCTGTACCACATGTATTAATCGCTTCTTGTTGTCAGACCTGAGTTTCCTTCTTTCAGAATTTACACCCATAAACCCGTCTCTCATCCGCTAATGATGAATAATACGACCTCACTCATGATTCTGTAGCCTAGTTTTCGGGGAATAGTGCTAACTGTATAACAGAACCTTGCGTTCAGTCGATTCTGGCTCTGTGCCCACTTTACAATTGAGTTGGTTTTGAGGAAATTTAGCACGGTTCGGTTAAGATGGCATGGCGGAAGAGGACCAAGCTTGTCGTGTTTCAGGACATGAGTTGAAGTGTAGAGGAGGACGAGCATACGGTGCATTCGTTCAGCTCTGAAACGTCTGTTCTACGCTGCTGCTCAACGCTTCGTGTCATTGTACTTAAACTAAACCTCTCCGTCTTCAAATCCGCTTTCGGGAAACTTTTGCAGCCTCACTTAACAGCGCAGAAATTTCTACGAAGTTGGAGCCATCTGCGGAAGCTGAATATTTAAAGTAAAGACGTAATCCTTGAACCCACCCTCCTGTTCGAGGGCAGCATTTAAACAGAGAAACAAATGTGTGAAGCGAAACTTATTTACGTGCGCTGGTGCGTTACGATATTCGTTGTGTTGCTGCGGAAATAGACAGAAAATTGAGAGGGAGTGGGAGGGAGCTGGAATAGTAAACCAGCGACGGAAAATGGAGAGCGAGTGTGGGACGGAGCTGGAATAGTAAACCAGCGAGTCTGTTACATAACAGCGGTGACGCTCGTTTTCACTCATCTCTCTTTAACACTTTCAGATTTTTATAACGACTATTCGAAAAATATCGTTTGTTACATCAAAATTACAAAAAAAATAGAAATACGAATACAGAATTATAATAAAAATATATAATTCATTATTAGACGCTTGAAGTCGCAAATGGTTGGCGTCATTGAGATGGAGGATCAAATTATCCAAAGATAGGCTCAGGAAATATACAAAAAAAAGAGAGAAATTAGTGGCGGTAAATTCATTGATATTATATATTGATGAATTAAATAATTTATTGAACCAGTTTCACGTATGTTGTATGATCATATTTTGTCGGTCTTAGTACTTTCACGTAAACAATTGAAAAAAACGATCACGGTAGAGTTTTCACATTTGCAACACAAAGGCGGGCGGAAAAAAACGCAGTCAGCTTGCTTCGATGATTCATTTGCACTTGACGACGACGAGACTACCATTTGTTTTATGAAGTCGTAATGCATGATTTTCGTCATCGTCTACGTAATCAGGTAGCTATCGACGCGAGTAATTGGGAAGAGAATAATTTCGAGGCTTTACTATTTCAATAGCTTTGCATATTTTCCTATATAAATACTGAAAATAACGACAAAAAATTTAATTATAGGAAATTACAAGAAAATCCATACTTTGTTGATTTGTAAATTTTATTATTTATGATTTCATGTAATGTGGCCTGTTTTGATGCTTATCCAGGAGCTGTAGAGAAAATAAAAAATAAAAAGTATGTTCATGGGGGAATGTTTTTAAGCGAGTTTAGTTACAGGTTGAAATCCTGAAAAGAGAATTTTACATTACCATGGTCCGGACCCAAAGTTGGGGAATGAAATGGAGAGTCAAAAAGTTTTCCAAGATGTTGACAAAGGAAAGAGACTCGTATGTCGAGGTGACACCATTCTCATATACACGGTTGGCCGATTTATCTGAAGTCATTGAGATCTCGGAAACTACCCATCGTTTCAGAATTGTGGGTAATGAAATTTGTTCATCTCCACTGAGGGACATCCAATGAAACCACACTCGACTCCCCTACCAAAATACTTTTACGTCTTGGTAAAATTATATTGATTTACAAATAAACTTTCCGATATATTTAGATGGCATCCCATCTGCGAAAGATATACATGGTCAAATCGATGGATTCCCCACCCCCCTGGAGATTCCAAATTTGCAATGTTAAAGTCTCCCCCTCTTTGAGTTTGGTATCATTGGATGTCCACCTTCGAGACGAACAAATTTCATTGATGTTTTTGTATATGTTGGGTATATTTCGAGATATTTAAATGTCTGGACGTAAATCAGTATATACAAATCAGTTGGTCGGCATCAGCTTCTATGTGCTCATAGTTGAAACTTAATTTATATATGTACGACTTATACAGACTATATAAAAAGGAAGATCCCTTCCATGTCATACATTTGGATGCGAAATCGGAAATACACAATTTGTTTGATAGATTTTGTGGATTCGTCAAGCAGTAAGTCAGTTGTTCTTAAATAGGGATTTTCCCGCCTACGAGGGTGGTCTGAAAAGTTTCCGACCTCAACGTGAGTTGATGTGAGTGTTTTTGTAAAAATGGAGAAAATCGAGTATCGAGCTGTTTTTGAAAGGCAATACGCCTACACAAATAAAATATGAGTTGGATTCTGTGTATGGGGACACTGCACCATCCTTTACCACAGTGAAATTTTGGGCAGCTGAATTTAAACGTCGCCGTAAGAGCTCGGGTGACTATGAACCTTGGCGACGTCCAAAAACTGCAACTACCGCCGAAAACATCGCCAAAGTTCACCAAATGGTGCTACACGACCGCCGAATTAAAGTGAGAGAGATATCAGAGGTCGTGAACATGTCAAAAGAACGTGTTTGTCACGTATTAAATGAACATTTAGGCTTGAGAAAGCTGTCGGCGCGTTGGGTGCCGCGTTTGCTCACGTTAGACCAAAAACGTGTTCGAATGAACATTTCCAACGCTCTGTTGGCGAAGTTTAGGGGCAATGAATCAGGGTTTTGGCGCCGATTGATCACTGTACATGAAACTTGGATACATCATTATACGTCCGAAACAAAAATACAGTCCAAACAGTGGACTGCAAAGGGGGAACCGTTTTTCGGCTGGGAAAGTGATGGCGACTGTTTTTTGGGATAGTCATGAGTTATTTTAATCGATTATCTTGAAAAAGGAAAAACCATTACAGGAGCATCATTACTTGACAAGCTGAAGGCAGAACTTGCGGAAAAACGGCCACATTTGCAGAAAAAGAAAATCCTGTTGCACACCTCAGCGGTTGCCATGGCAAAAATCCACGAATTACGGTTTGAACTGCTTGACCATCCAGATCTAGCCCCAAGCGACTTCTTGTTGCCTCATCTAAAAATTGCGCTTGGAGGACAGAGATTTTCGTCAAGTAATGAGGCAATCACCTTCGTGAACACTTATTTTGCAGAGAAAAACGCCGAGTACTTTTTGGACGGGTTACAGAGATGGGAACATCGCTGGGAGAAGTGTGGAGACTTACAAGGAGACTATGTTGAAAAATAAAATAAAAATATCTTCTATCATTGTTGGGTCGGAAACTTTTCAGACCTCCCTCGTATAATCGGCAGTACAATTTGTGTGTTGGGGTATTTAATCTTCTCTACTATATCCGTCTCACATTCACTTATATTAACATCCCACAAAACAATGCAATACGTGTGGAATTGGTGGCGAAAAGTTTAGATGTAGCAATGTTGAGAAATATTCAGAGAAATTCACGAAATGAGATCATTGAAATCATTTCACCCATAGCCTAGTCAGTTAACATTCATTTGCGGTGAATACATACATCATTTGAGTATGTTTTCGTTGAGTAAATGATATATATGCTTGTGTCAAGAATGCTTTTATTGACTGCATCCGTTTGGAACGTTAGATTTGATCTTCGTGGAACCGCTGTACGTCAGTCTGCAGACGTACTTGTCACGATTGCTTAGATCTTCAGTAGGGTCCACGAGTGTCCTTGAAGGCTCCCGGAGTTCTGGAGGAGCGGGGAAGAGGTCGTTACTGTCCATTTCCGCTGTTGCCATGTTATCAGGTTCATGGACATCGTTTATCGTGCAAGGAAGCAGGAAGCGTGGGAAGGGATCCGATTAGACGCGCGCCTGCATCATCAGCATTCTCGACGGCTGCAGCCCACACTTTCTGTTGTTGCGTACAATTTTGCTTCGAGTATCTTTGTTCACATTTCTTTCCTCAGCCTCGCGCTACGTCGTGATCCCTTTAAATTGTCTCCGATCCACCCATCCAGATTTACCGCAGAGACTGTTTTGGCCGAGAGGAGTATTTCGCCTTGACCGAGATTGAACCTTGACCTTGAGTTTCGGAGGCCGGCTGGATAACTGCGAATTCTCCGAGTAGGGTTACAGTTTGCCTGAAGGAGTACATTTTAAATGCTGACAGTAATTGCAATTGCATATACGAACTTGATTTGCCATTACAGATTGACCAAACATCATTTACCCAATGAAAACATACTAAAATAATGTATGTAGTCACCACCATTGTATGTTAACTGGGTGAAATGATTTCATATCTATGACTGGGATCTCATCCTTCCTGGATTTCTGTCAATATTTCTCAACATTGTTACATCTAAACTTTTCTCCACCAATTCCACAGGGATTGCATTATTTTGTGGGATGTTAATATAAGTGAATGTGAGACGGATATAGCAGAGAAGATTAAATATCCCAACACATACATTGTACTGCCGGTTATATTTACAGCTTTTTCTTACATCTGTTTCATTTACTACTCTTTTTTTTTCATGTTCGAAAAAAAAAACAGACCCGAGTAATTCATGACCCCTCGATAAATTCCTGATTTTACATTGCAGATCAAGTTTTCGTGGGAATAATTCGCAGATTTTATCTTAAATATTTATCTGTATATTTAACACGTACTTTTGGTATTTCAAGTTCCACTTTTGGCGACTACAGCCTGTCGTGTATAGAGAAAAAACCTGTTTAAGAACAACTGACTTACTGCTTGACGAATCCACAAAATCTATCAAACAAATTGTGTATTTCTGATTTTGCATCCAAATGTATGACGTGGGAGGAATCTGCCTTTTTATATAGTCTGTATAATTCGTATATATATATATATATATATATATATATATATATATATAAATTAAGTTTCAAATTAGAGAAGATGGAAGCTGATACCGGTCAACCGTTTTGTAATGAACGGTTTATTATTAAATAATGTTGGTTGTGTAATATCTTTGATGAGGGAGAGAGAATCGCTGGTGGTTTTTTTATTAGAGGTTAGTATCTTTGCTGTTATCGGAAGTAGCTGCCGCTTGGGAAGAAAATAAATTAATTAAAAATGTTGTGTGGAATTACTGTACATTCTTATGTCCATGTGAATATCGCGACATGATTCAAATTAAATGCAGGTAAAACACTTTGGATGAAGGAACAATAGCAATACGTCTGAGTGCGGTGCAGAGTATGGCCAGAGACTGCTGAGTGACAAAAAAATGAAAAAGAGGAGTACTACATTATTTTGTTTCTTCAACATTGATTTAAAAAAAAATTAAAAGAATTCATTATAATTTTCACGCCCAATACTCAGAATTGTATCATTTGGCGCCCAACGTGTGGCAATAACATTTACAAATTTTGCTACCCAAAACGTAGGGCCTAAAGAATACTCGTTACAGTAATTTTATTTGTTCCCTTCACAGCGTCGTGGGTCTTTCTTTAATTTATCTGGCTTACATTTCCGTTTGGTTTTGTTTCTATATTTGTACTCGTATTGTTGATCTGGCCTTATACTGAAATATAATAGCCGACAGATGCATAAGTAGTAGTTATCCGTGCGTGAGTTCGTGAGGGCTTTTTCATTGATGTGTGAGTGCATCCATTCAGAGCATAAGCCTCTTACAGTCGTGAACCTGCTTAGTGCGGTCCAGCCCTATCTCGACTTTTTGCATCTGAAGAAGCTCAAAGGATCATATGAAAGTTAAGTACGAGGAATATTGGGAAATCGAGTTTCCCTGCTATTTTCGAACACAACAAAATATTTAATATATAAATTGTAAAGCCAAACTAATGCAGTTTTATTCTTAACACAATTTTGATGCCGTTTTTCAGTATAATATAAATAAAATAATTTAACTGTAACCGAATAATGGAGAAGGCCGGAACGTCGTTGCTCGTAAAGATTTACTCGCGATGTTCGTTTAAGAGATTTCACGCCCACTCTTTAGAAAACATGCGAAAATTTTCGCAGCTAATTAAACCCTGTCCTATTTAAGTTTATTGCTCATTATTAATTTACGGAGAAGTAGGTTTCGTCAATAAATCAAGCACAGTGGAAATACAATGCACTATAAAGTATCCATTTTGAGAGGAAAGTGTTTTGCGTGGACAACCGACGCTGTAAATTTTGTAACCCACGTAACATGTTGAAATATTCAATACATATCTTGCGAGGTGCAGCCATCATAAACGAATTTGGATTATTTTACGCGTTTGAAATATATTGCAATTTTTAACGTTTTTAAAATCTCAAGAAATCCGTTGTCCGAGCAAATCTACGTTCTACGGTAACCTTCACACATAGAGAATAAATTATCAGTAAATTGAATTTATGTAAATGTCGATTATTGCTCTCTTGTCAGGATTTATTAATATATATATATATATATATATATATATATATATATATTAAAAAACGGGCTATAGTTGGACTTATATTCGGATCTACGGATACCAATATTCCTCTTCTGAGGAAAATATGGCATGTCCATTACATGGACAATAACTAGGGAAATGCACCGCTGAGAAGAAAACACAAATATACAAACTACATATGTGAGAAAAATATTGAAATAATAAATATACATCTGAGATTTTAATTTGTTTTATTCTATAAGTCCTCGATATACATAAAATTACAATATAATTGTTAGAAGCTACAATTAATAACAATTAGAAGTTAACCTGCACATAACTAAAAATCGTGAACACAAATTTTCCTGTCCAACATAACTAAAAGTACTATATAGTAATAATAATACTAATAATAATAAATTAATTAACGTTACTAAGGGTATAATATAATATTTACAGTATACCAACAAATTTCCCTGTCCAACATAACTAAAAGTACTATATAGTAATAATAATAAATTAATTAACGTTACTAAGGGTAGAATATAATATTTACAGTATACAAACAAATTAAATACGCACTTGGTAAAAAGATAATTATTTAGAGACTATCACAAATAATAAAATATTGCGAATAAACCGAAAACACTTGGAAGAAGCACAAGACGCAAACAACGTACAGGGCACTTTAGAATTTAAAATTGAATTTTAAAAAATGAAACTGGAAAATATAGAAGTAGAATATTAAATCATTAACGAGATGGAATTAATAGTTACATTTGTGTTAAAATTTTTAAAAATATTCACATGGATGAGAGGTAAAAAACATGAGTTATTTTAGTGTTTTCAATTTAATTAAGTTGTTAGGACTTAAGAGTGGCACGTTATAGTAATGATGCACTCGTCCCCATAAGTTGAATATTTCAACCCTATGTGAGCAGCTCGCTCCCAAGTTACCGTCATAATAATTCAGTATTAAGGGAAACGTGTAAAATTCGGTATAAAAATTCAAACCAGACGTTCGTTTTCCAAGTTTGATTCCCCTCCCCCTCTCGTATTTCATGATCGCAGTTTCTACCAAGTACTCGAAGCTGTGTGCAAGTTTTCAGAAATTGTCAGAACGTCTGTTGGACGCCATTTTGTATTCCACTTTATCAGGGGTCGAATCGCAAACGGACGACATTGCAATATTCAGACATCGTGGCAACGATGGGTGACGTCGCAAATAACACGATAGCTGTGTCTTTATCGATTCCCTGGCCATCCATACGACTATCTATGGCGACGGAACGTACCGCACCTTCTAGCCCCATCGGCCACGCTACGTCATCAACCAAACCTAGAACACACTCATACTCTTACGCCAGTATTGAGAAACTACGCCAGCGGCCTCAACTCCACCTGATGATCAAAGGCCAGATTTTATGATTCTCCAGCAACTTTTTAATTTTCAGCGTAATCGCTCTTAAGACTTAATACGGTTACGAAGCTCTAAGGCCATTATCCCGCATCTGTAGTGATTCTTTCACGATGCTCTTAACTCTATTATCTCGCAGCTGTAGTGATTCATCGTAAGATCTCCATAGTGTCGTTCAACAGATACGACGACTTTCCGACGAAGAGCGTTTTCTCAATTTTGGGAAGGAGATGAACGACAGATAAGTTGCGTATTGCAATCATTCGCACTGCCCATTTTTCACACTGAGAAAAACAACTGAAAAACGATTATATCCATAGTAGACCTTTTCTTGTCTAAAATTGCTTTTAGAATGACGTTGGGAACACACATAATTTCGCCATTTTTTAAATCCACTTCAAAAACAGTTTTCTTACTGCTATTCTTTCCTGAGACTTTCAAATGAATGGACGAATTTTCTGCGCCATCTTTATATCGCGAAACATTACCCTACACGCCTCTATTCAGACTCGTCAATTTCACGCATTTAACCCTCCAATATTATGTGCTTGATGTATGATGTTACATGCTTTGGGAATAACTTCCAGTCTCACTCGGATGTATATTCCATCCAACCCACACTCCAATAATGTATGCCCCTCAGACACAAATTAGGATACTAGAATAAAAAATTTTAAAATTGAGGTTAATTGCTGGATTAACCGAATTACCATCCAACCATGTAAATTATGTACATTTTTAAAATATGTATATACTATAACAAATAATCTTATGATAAAAGTTTTGTCAAATAAATTTAAAAACAAAACAAAAAAACTCTGATGTATGTATCCCAATCCTTAATTCCCCCGGAAAGGGAAACTAATTTCATAACGTTGCAAAATTTATAACGACAGCGTGATTCAAAATTATGTCCTATTTCAGACAATTTAGCAGATTGACGTGTGTAGCCGATTGTGACATATTTATGTTGGTTAATAAAAATAACGCGACTGATGCTGTAAGGTTGTCTATTCTGATAATCCACCATTACAGGTCGTCGCCTTCAAAGTAGGACGCAATTGAGTGAAAACACACTTCCACTGCTCCAAACATTTCTAACTGCGCTGGTTTTCACTTGTACGCCTCTTCCGTCGTTGAAAAACGGGTCCCTTCTAGCGTCGACTTAGGGGAATAGCACACACAATTATCGTCATTAGCTTCCAAAATTATATTTTTTTTAAGTTTCACGAGGAACCTGATGCCGACGCACTGATCACTTTTCGTAATCGAAATTTCCGTCGTACTGTAAAAAAAAAAAATCTTTGCAAGGGCTCACCCACTGCTACTAAGACGTTCAAGATAGTTGTAACGTGTTACTGCTTCAAAAGACACTCCAAGGTCGATTATATTCACAGCGCAAAGCAGTATGGAAAATAGTTCCAAAGTTGCAGCACCAACCTAGTTATTTTTATGTAAAAAATTGCTATTTGCATTTCCATCTGCAATTCTGCCAGAACATTTCAGTTCAGTACTATGATTTGTTACATTGCTTCGGGGTATTTTTCCCATTATATATATTGAAGTATTTATTTAAATACAAAGGAAAATTAACTACACGTTAGAGTACCAATTTGTAGTGATTCTAATTTTATAATTACAATGCAAAATCGGGCGTCCAATAAAATAATTACCAAAAACAATTAAAATATTACTAAGAAAAACCACACGTTGACGACGCCAATTTTAAAGTAAAACAATTAAAATGATTGTTTGTTTTAATTTAAAAAATCAAGATTTTAAATATACAAACAAATTAATTTATTAAAGCAAATTATTTAAATCACAATACATATTAATATTTTACAATAATACCACAGCTATTTCTCAGGGCCGATCTCCGGGCCTTCAATAAAGAATACCTATTAAACAATCAAATTCACAAAGCTATCACGGCATTAATCATTAGTTCAAACAATCAATGGAACATTACAATACAAAATATGAGATATAAAATTTAAAATCTGTACTCGGAAATCAGAATATCATTTACTTGCGGGTTTACAGATAGTAAGTTGTGCAGTTTTACTTTAATGTTTTCTTGTACCAAGGGCTCGTTCACACACACAATTATTAACACTTTATAGACAGGCCATTACACACTGTATTTAATGGGCTTCGCTGTTCCTTCTATCAAAATCCTACTACCACACTCAAAAGTTTACCTGCTGGATGCAATAACCTGGGGCTCCAAATAATGGAAGAAAAATGTCTAACTCATTAATGTAAGCTAGACTCCGAACTATTCCGGCTCAGGGAAAATAATAGTCGGCGTTGTATCGTTGCAGTTATTCTCTCATAGACTCGAAATCCATAGATAGTTGTTAGACTATATACAGCCACACACGTTCTGAATTTATGTCCTTTCTCTACCGTCTCCTACCATACACTCTGGAGCACTGCTCCCCACAAACTGCAGCTCTGCGTGTAGCAAAACGAACTTCGACAATCACAGCAAGCATGCATTATTGCCACATATTATCGTACACAAGTCGTGTGTTTTTACGCCGCCAACAATACGAGTCCAAATTTTGTTCATTAATCAATTATTTGCTTTTAATTACCACAATATATATATAAACTAGCTGGGTGGCCGGAGTTTCCCGTGTACTTAATTAAATAAACCCGAAAAAGTATTTAATTCTATATTAATCTTTAGTCAAGAAGTGATTTAACCTAAATATAACTAGTTCCCGTACATACTTTCGACTTTACTTTGTGCATTAATTTAAAAGCTATAAAATACATTGAATTTTATTGCATCAATCCCAACCAACATACATCTGAATTTCTTCTTAAATATACTTCTCGACTATTGTCCCTCATTCTTCAGACATTACGAAAGATTAAATTGATGAAAATCTTAGCTACATTCACAATGTAAACAAATGGTCGCCAAATTGGAGTCACTAATATGACAGGAATATTAACTTACACTTCCCGCAAGGATCGTAAAGTATTTCGTATTGTTTTTCTTATTATCATTCTATGGAGTATTTCTGAATATTATTATACTTTTTATTACAACTAAAATAGTTCTCCTTTACTTATTTACGAAATAGTCGCGTAGTAACGTCTCTCTGTGACGTCACGGTCCCTTATCGCGCAGTAATTTAACTCAAAATGATCACATGTTTTAATTATAATTCTTTCCACCTTTAAGCTAGGGGTTAATCACCCCCCCCCCCCTCACAGTACCTTTCTCGTGTTTTGAAGAATATGTGTACCAATTTTTGTTGCAATCTGTGCACTCATTTAAATATGTATAGCAATTAACGTAAATATATACAAATATACATAATGTTTTATTGTATAGATTATATCTCAAATCACGACGCATTGGAATTTAATTACTGTGAAAATTTTTGCTGTTATTGTTTAAAGTTATCATTTGAATTTTCAGTGTACTTTATTGCATAAAACGTATTTGGTCTGGGAAGTTATTTGCAGACCCGCGACTGTAATAAATTGCTCAATTTGTTACACATAATTGATTCGACTTATTACGAGGGTAGGCCAATATATATATAAAAAAATTAACGAATTATGTTGTGTTTCAGCTCAATACAATTTAACGTTTGTTCAATCTTTTCGAAACTTCCAAAAAGTTAATTTCAAATTGTTTTCATTTTGTCAATCATTTCTTTGTTCGACGGGAATTGTTTGTTTTTCTCCTTTTGGGAAGTAGCTGGTCACTGATAATGGCGAATACGATAGATGCGTAACCAGAACAATTTTCTCCATCGAAACTGCACCCGTGCATTGTCTCGATGAAAGAGCACTTTCTTCTTACCCAAATGTCTTTTATATCCATTTCTTAACTCGAGCAGTCCAAGAAACGACGCATAATAGTCGCCATTTAATGTTCCTCCTTTTTCTAAATAATGGACGCGGAAAAATTCCGTCTGCACCCCCCTCCTCCGTAAAAATACCGCGTGCACCACCTTCCTGGTCGATTTCATCGTGTTCACCTTAATTGGAGCCGGATCGCCCGCAGAAACCCACTGTTTACACTCTTTTTTTTTTCCTGGTGTATAATGCTGGATCCATATTTCGTCATCAGTTACGTATCGATGTAGAAACTCGTCCAGATCGCAACGAAAATTCGCGAAGCGACGCATTGAATCGACCACACGACTGCGTTTATTCTCCACCGTGAGCAAACGCGGCACCCATTTTGAAATTTTTTTTTTTGATACATTTTTAGAAAATGCCTGTCGTTTAAACAAACTCGCGAAATTTTTCTCGACACTAATTCGTCAATTTTGTCCATCACTTCGTGTATTGTCACGTAGTTTTCACATCACTTGTGGCTTTCCGACCTCGTTTAAATTCTATAACACAATTACAAAGGGGGTTTCAAAGCTTTAACAGCTGTGGCATGTATTTCAAATCGATTTCGAATTCTTTAGCCGTTTTGGATTTTAAAGGGATTTAACCCAGTGCTCGAAAGTCATTTGGAGGTTTTAATGATAGTAAAATACTTCGCATCGGTTATGGCTGAAAACATGACAGCAAAGTATTTTATCGATATTAGGTTTTGTATTTTGTGAGTACTTTTTGGCCGACTCTAGTGTTTAAATAAGAATGCGTCATGGAGGCTTCAACATTTTGATTTTAATCTCGTTAAGATCGTCTGTTGAAGGACGTATATTGTAATGGACACAGATCATTACGGTTTAAGACAGCTGAGGTCTGAAGCGTTAATAATTTCCACTCACAGTGTTTATCAGCGAGTTAACATGGCGTCCGTCGTTTGGTTGTTTTTTGATAACTTTCCAGAAGAACAAATCGTAAGATGCATGACGTCCTTGAAACCAAAAACTTTATAAAGAGGAAAGATAAATTTGGAAAGCACACTCAAGTAATACGAAACGGAGGATATTTAAAACGGTATAAAGTTTCTGTTAACTGCTCTCCATTTCTGAAAGAATCGCTCGTCCCACGTCTGTGTTTGTTTCCCTCATCTCGAAAATGGAACCAACATTTGTGCTGTGCGCTGAGCCTGGCCTCACGCCTTCCGAAATTTGCAGCTATTCACAGCCTTGATCCAAACACTAAATCACAAGCCTCCAGCAACCCTTCTTAATGAACCCATACAACTATTCCTAACAAACCGGCCCTCGCTCCGTGATTACTTTCTGGTCCCTGTTTCCACTGTAGTTCGTTATAGAGCACACAATGTAAGTAAATACGAACGTGAAGCAAAGCAACTGTCTGCGGTTGTGGTTTTGTCCTGAAGAAGTTGCCGGGCTCTGGTTACAACCCAGGGACTTCCAGACTCGAGCGCCGTTAACACGTGTCTGTCAGTAGCGAAAGAACTCGATTAACAGATTTGTCGTATATAACTTATATATTCTAATAGCGGGACCGAAAAAGGTCCAATGTTGATAGAATATTATCTGGACGTATGATCGTTTTCAAAATTTAATTATATATTAAAATTGCTTTAAAAAGGAGGAGGAGTTCATAACAATATTTTTTTCACATCAATTTGGAAGATTTATTTATTACATGATCGGACCGGAATTCTATGTGCCTACCTCCATTCAAAGACCGGAGGCTTATCAAGGTGCAAAGTCGTAGCTTCCTTGTTGCACTATTAAAGGAACGGGTCACGTTTTTGTAGGGAAGCTGTTCAAGTTGATCCACTTAATGGACGCTGCTGTTTATAGACGTGTGGCCGATTCAGGTCTGATCGCCTCAAGGGACGATTTTGGGTGTACCTAGGACAACATTTCTAAATTAGTCTTTCTGCTGACTGACAGTGTTTCAAACTTCACTTTCGGGTGTTTTCTTGCCCCTTCACCCCCCAAATCATGGTTTTCTATTTTACTGATATTCCTTCATCCCGCATCAACGAGCTTGCTTTGGCGAAGGGGGCAGGTTAATCAACAATATACTACTAACAACGTTGGAAACGAAATTTCAGTGGCGGTAAAGGCAGATCGAAGATGAGGAATTTTTTTATTTAAAGGAGTATGTAAGTAATTAAGTACAGGACGGTTAAAAGAATGCTGCAAGAGAGGAGAACGTCAGGGTTTTTAATGTTAAATAAAGGAAAGAACATGTAAGGGCATTTACTTACAATTGAATTAAGTAAAATTATTCATACAAATTATATTGGTTCCTCTAATTGGAGAAACAATTGGATATCTTAATCTACTGCGGACGTAGATCCCCCGCCCCGAACCAGGCACGTCAAGGAATGAGAAACTTGGCAGTTACCTTCGTCACGCTTCATCCATGGATCAGCCAACCTCACGTCTGTATCCGACGACGACATGATGAAGAATGATGGTCTTCACAGCACCACGGCTGTGCGAGAAGTCTCTTTTATATCTCCCTTTTTTTTTGTCGATCATCCTGGTCCACGAAATTCAATTGATCCAGGCACTCACGTGTCGAACAATATTTTAAGTTTAAGGAGCCGTCCCAATGTAAATACTATTATTATCACAACTGTAAAGTCTCCGGACTAAGAGTTAATTTTAATAAATAAATGAAAAGGAGCTAACTCGTCCCCATTTCGCTGACACGGATCCACATCTCGGGTTAAACCAGGTGTCGGTCTGCTTCGTGCTTATTCTCAGATACCAGGGATTATCTCCCGGACAAACTTGACAAGTTCCAACATTTCAAGTCCTCAACCCTTGCAATAATCTCTAATAAATTAAATTAAATAAAATATATCAAGTAAATTCTAAACTGTAGCAGTACTCATTGTTACTATCTCGCTTGCTTATTTGTTCTCTGCTAACATACTACTTCCTTTTATTTAAATCGAAATAGTCAACCACAAAAAAATGTTCTTATATACTACCATTTCTAGACTGAACAAAAATTGGAGAAATATATAAGATGATCAGTGATAAGTTTTGGTCTATGCAGATATAAAGCTTAATTTCTGAAAAACGGCACAATTTCCGAATTGTGACTCATGACTAGTATGAATGATGCCGTTTCCCAGAACAATGATCCGGGGCTCGATCCAGAGGGTGGATTCTAACAATAACACATTAATTGTGGAGAGAACATCGCCTCGACAGTTCCTCAGAAAATAAAATTCTTTTACAAGTATGGTATAAAGTGTACGAAAAATAAATTGCCTGGTCTCCAATCACGTGAAAGCATTCTCTTGATTGGAATGTATAAGTGTGTCGGGGGGGGGGAGGGGGGGGAGATGTCTGCAATGCGGTGAGCTGTATTTGTAAGCACACATGTGAAAGAAGCTTTTTGTGAAATCAAATATTTACGAAACCAACGAAGTCGCGGTTTAGAACCGTATAGACATGAACATATTTCAAAATAAAATACTGAATGTATTGATGAAAGTGTGCATATATTTTCGTTCGATGTTATAGTTTTCGCGTACGTAAAGCCAATATTTTAAAGCATATAAGTCTTGGCGTGTGCTGAAGGTTACAAGTACTGTTCCACCTTATGAATAAGCACCTGTGGGCGTTTTCTGACTAGTATTAAAGTCACAAAGTATAGGTTTAGCGACTCACCAGAGGACAGACGGGAAGCCATACAGGCGGGAGCGGATGAAAGTCTTATCAGCATTTCGAAGCACCGGTGTTGCAGAAAGATTTCTAGGGATTTTCAACATGCATACACTGCGTGGGTTACTGCTTTATCTGGCGAAAATCGTAATATGTAGGGCACGGGTATTGGGAAAATCTTTACTGGCGAAGCCCCATCAGCAGAAAAAGAAATTATTTATTAGTTATCATAGTCATACCACCGATGTATATTCTCAAATCGTGTCTATAGAATTTTCAATTTTCGTTAGATCGGTTGCTAAAATTCAAACGTCACCTGAAAACTGTGGGGAAAATATTTTGATGCTGAACATTGACAGTACAAACTTGGTAATTGAGGCTTCCTTAGGGAATCAAACACAATGGATTTACACCTGCTATGGAAACGAAACTGAGATCGAAGGTGCGTACCTGAAATTCAGTATCGGTGTCGCCATTCAGCACAGGAGGACGTTCATCAAATTTTCGGAGGCGTTAGCCTCCTTCACGAGAAACGTAAGTCGTGTGCCTGCGCGGTTGAGGAGTATCTTCCTGTGCTGAATGGCGATACGGAGAGTCAAGTTCAAGCACGTAATCTTTCTGTCTTTACATACCAATTGCTATAATTATTTCAAAAATTGTCGCATCCTTACTCGCTTTTATATATTGTAATAAATAACACTAGAGCTTTAATTAAATAATTTTAATTTAAAGAATTTTAAAGAGTTTGCCCCACGTTGGGCGCCAAAATGTAATAAATAACAATAGAGCTTTAATTAAATAATTTTAATTTAAGGAATTTTAAAGAGTTTGCCCCACGTTGGTCCGCCAAAATGTAATAATCGACTGGTTGGGTTTAATTAAATAAAAGAATTAATAAAATTTAATACATAAAATTATTTATTTATTTCCACTTTGTAAATTTCAATTTAAAATATTAATTTCTCAGGGCCTTCCCTGGGTTTGATAATGGACACAACAAATTGATTTTAATATCTTATTAACAAACAGTTCACATTTACCTAAACGATACGTCGATAGAAATAAATTAAAAAGAAATTAAATTAGCTTTTATTGACAATTGACAATTAAAAGAGACCGAAATCTGACTCTATCCTTTAATTACGTTTGCAATTAATCATTAGTTTTGGTTTTGTTACTTACATCTGTCCAGCTGGTACCAGCATTCATTTTGGTTTCGGAAGTACGCTATTGCAAAATTTTACACTGATTCTAAGATTCACAGATTTTACACTATTGAAGTCAAAATTGATAGGCTCACAGGAACTCGGATTATCCTCCTTTTTGTCAACTATCTGATGTCTGCTTGGCTTATACGAATCCTATAATTCGTAGATTTGTTAGTCTTTTACCGATTTGGACTTAAACTGACTTCCTTTCCTGGCTGCTACAGACGTAAAAACTGCACTCCTTTCCTGGCTGCTGATAGACGTAAAAACTGCTAACTTAGCGATATTTACGGGGTAATACTTCCGTGATTTGTCTTAAATTCCCAACTTTGTTTTATAATGCATTAACGATGGCTAGTCTCCGCTCTAGTATTATTTGGCCCGTCCTCTGAAATGCCCCGCCACCCAACTAACAGTTATATTACTTGTTCTGCTCCTCACGATGTTTTTCCGCGAACTGACTCCTAGTTCTCCCGAGTTTGAGCGCGCATACGCCATTTTTGACTTTTCGACAAAGCAAAGTGAGCTCGCTTTTTCCATTGTCGCTTTGTTCGATCAGACCGCTATAATGGATTTCTCAAAACAATTCAAATTTATGTCGAAACAATTAATGGCCTAATTAATTGGCATTACAATATATATATATATATATATGAGAAATCTGAAGAATCAGTTAAAACAAATCGATTTGTTGTATAAAAAAATGGTTGCAAGAGCACAAATAATGTATGGAATTACGAAATGAGCCTTGTTAAGCTGATAGGATCATATTAAAATAACTCATGAATAATTAAAACAAGATCCAAGAATAAATGAAGAACAATATACTAGTGCGAAGAAATGAAAAATTACGAATAAACCGGGTGATGTTATCAGAATGCGAATTTGCGAATGTTTAGGGGAATATGGAAATAAAGATATATTTGATAAAAATGGACGTACTCCTTTCCATCTGTCACGCAAATTGAACGACGCTTTTACGGCGATAGACAAGTCCCGGCAATCGTCTCAGGTGGAAGGGAAAAGACTTTCTCCCGGAAATGTAAGTCGAACAAAGACCACTTCTGCGAACGTTGATGTGATTTGGATATAAATACCAAACACTTGGAATACGAGAAGCCTCGTCTGATAAAGGAATGTGTTACCTGCCGTTCAATATTCCTGAAAAGCATTAATGTTTTACCTGGTGTAGCTGCTCTATACTTTACCTCACAGATTACTGCAAAATATATCTAATTGAATGTGTTCTTCCAGAATGAATTGACTATCGACATTTTATCGCATTTCTGCAGTTGTTATTTTAATTACACGATTCAATTCCGATCCGCATGAATCATAATGAAAAACCGGTTATGATGATATATAGACAAGAGTTTTCCTCAAACCACTCACAAATATATTTTTGTATGGAGATCACAACTCGTTCTCACCTCTAGTAGATTATATTATACTATCCAGCCTGCATTATATATATTTTAGATAAGTGCGTGTTTGCACTTCTGCAGCCGTTATATTTATTCTGATCAACTGATGATGAGCTTTTATTTTCCGTCTTGCCGCTTGTGGAGGGACTATTTTTCGTTTGGACATATTTAAAACGAAGCTAAGTAAAAAACTGTTTGTTAACCGAGAGGTTACAGGTCTGTGGACGGAATTAAACAAAATAACGCAAAAGGAAATTTCATAAGACTGCAGTCGCGGCCACGGCCAGTTGGACGTCACGTGTTGTCGATTCAAGTAATTTGTTATATTTATCTTTAGTTCATTACTTTAGTGGAATATAACGCGTACACTCTCAGTCGAGTCGTGTTTTTGAAATTGGACGATATTTGCCGAATGTGACCGAAGCTGTAGTCCGCTAAACACCCAACTTTATTATTTATATGGAAAATTATAGACGAAAGGCAGCAACATGGGCAATAATATATCTATCTATAGATACCACATGTATGCGGTTTAATTTTGTTGGGCGGGATAAAACCTCGTTTCAGCTTAAGTTAAATATTATATATGATATATGGAGAGAGACAGAGCAAATAATGATGTGAAAAACATCGATGCAGGTTTGAACCTTGTGCTCAACACGGAAGTGCCTAAACTAATTGCCTGCCGAGGCACACTATAAATAGTTATTCTTTTCTTTTACCCGCACGCATTTCCGTCGACTGCGGTTGCAAAGGAAACCGTATCCTCTCAGACAGCAAATGATTTGAATAATAGATAAGCCAGCGGTGGAAACAGGTGGTTGAATCCGCTAAGTCCGTCCACCGAGCTTTCCGCACGAAAAAGCAATAATTTTCATTTTAATTAATATAGCGTCCTTGGGAAGGCAGTCGCCATCATTATTCCACGTGGTTGAGAGTACTCAAGTTGTCAATATGGACCGTAAAACGTTTGTAAATGCTCACTTTAACCGAGCGTAAAAGTGGAACTGCTGAGAGCTTTCTGGAAATAAGAGACGGTTTACGTTGTTAGATATAGATATTTTCTACCAGAAAAAAAGACTGATAAAATTGGTGTTAGAATTTTAATGTAAATGGTGTGTTTGTAATTGGCATGCTGTTTCGACTGAAACGACGGAAGGAATCGAACACTTACGATATGGCAGAATAAAAATTCCTGTCTGAATGATTGGGGGGGGGGGGGGGGTCATCAGCTTCTAGAGTTCAGGACGCTTTCCACGTATGGACCTACACGGTCCGGTCCAGTCCCTGATAAACTGCTATATCGACTTTCCACATCTGAATGAACGGAGGTTGAGGTAATTTAAAGGAAGATCAGAAATTCTCGATGGTCGGTAATCGAACTACGCAGGAACGGAAGAAATATTGAATTATAAATTTCATGGTTATTTTTGCACGGCTTCATTTTTTTTTCGATGTTAAGTGTTTCCGCGCACATCTGTCTCCGCTCGCGTTCAACTTATTCAAGAGTCGCACGTTTCTCTTCTGCGGGCGTATTTCATGCTCCCTAATGGTGACGGAGACATTTCTACCTGGTTCGCCCACGTAAAAAAAAAACACTCCTTTCGACTTTCAACTTTAAAGGAATTATTTCCTCGCGGCGGTTTCGCGGTGTTAGCCCTCGCGGAAGTAACGTAAGAGGCAGGATTGAAGACGCCGTTCGAGGTATTTAAAATTGAAGGCGTCGATAAACGATATAATTGAATGTAGCGGCGAGGCATCGATTGGCGTGTACGGCCGCACTCGGCCGGGTTCGGGCGCGCTCGGTCAACTTCGGCCCCGCTCGGCTCGCCTGTCCCGGGCGGACTGCAGCTTCTGATTCCAGCTCACACGAAATCAATAGTGCGTGCAACCTAGGCGACGTTGCCGCTTCTTCATTCTTTCATCAAATCGTCTCGATGCTCACGTGCGGCCGGCGTGGCCTGGGGGTCGACCACCCTCATTTCGGCCGGAACGAAGCGAAAGCGCGCTCGCTGGGGTGTGAACTCTCAATCTCCGCATGCCTGCCTCCGCTCCGCGCTCTTCAAAACTCTTTCTCGCGACGTCATAATACCCCCAAATATCCACAGGTAACAACAATTTCAACGCGGCTCTTGGCGCCAAATCGAACTCCGATAATACGGCAACTGGAAGTGCATTCAATCTTAATTCCTCGTGGTCCGTCGCTCGATACGTCAAGTATCGTCGACCCGACTGAAAGTGTTCACTAATATCAACACTCTCACATTAAATATTAGCAATACCGTCAGTAATAAGAATGTAGTTTATTTTTTTTAACCTGAGGTGAAATCGTGCCGCATAGATTCATGTACATTAACGCTCAATACCACGCCGACAGTCGCTCGATACCTCAATTACCCGAGAATTTCTTGCACTCTGATTGTCTTGACACACCTTCACCGAGCAGTATTATTCAAATCCAGAGTTTGCATGCTTTTTTTCCCCCTTAAATTGCAATACGATAAGGCAACTTGAACCTGACGTCGTGATACCCTCCCTGTCTATCGCTGAGGGCGGCAATACTAATGTCCCTTATACACGGAACTGCTCGATTTGCGATGATTAAAAGTGGTACATGAGTCATAGACTCTTCAATATTAAAAGTTCGGGTTTCCCGTTTTTAAGAGGAAGAAACAATAAAATAAAACTTAGTCTTCAGGGAAGATGAATAGCAAACTGAGCTGTGCCCACTCCTTAAAAATATGAACCTACTCAATTCAGTCTATTCCAGAAAGGCGGTTATCTAGGCTTTTGCACCGAACGATTCTATTCTACTTCCCTGAAGACGAACGGAGTTTCTAATGAACGAAGTATTCGTTGGACGGTAACTCGCGTCGGTCGTATATGATCAAGTATCGGCGGACTCCTGCGTGCGGTATCAGTTCGTTGCAATATGTCGTAATCCGTCGCTCAATACGTCAATTAAACCGGGATTCACGGACTCCACGTCGTGTGATTGCTCCGTTTCTGAAGCCCAGTAGCCGAAAAAAAAATAACTATCGTAGGTAAATACGAATATTACAATAACTTGTTGGTTTTGCCATTTTCCGGAACCGTAATACGGTACTTATTCGTCTTTTTCAAGGGTAATACTAATTATTAGTGGGTATTGATTTTGGACGTGGTATGTCTGCGACGAGAATAAGAAAGTGAGACGGACCAGTTTCTCTTAGTAGTCTATTTCTTCTTCTAATTTCTAATTTTTTCTGTAATATTTTTGGTAAATTATAAACCTCACCAGGATAGTGCACCATGGACCACAAAAAAAATAAAATGCCAGTTCATAATAAAATATCAAAGATTTATTTGCAAATTTATTGTATTGAGTTTTACGACGATGACGTCACTATGTTAAGGCGGAATAAGGCAAATTGAAAATTATCTGACATTCTTCAAATATACTATTAATAGCCATATAAGTCAGAAAAATAAAGTAATGAAAAATAATAATTTCTTCATATAAAAATTTATTATTACATAAACTATGACGTTTCGTCCTAAAATTAGGTAATGACAATAAATAGTCAGGAGAATTTTAAAAAAGTAAATGACCAATTATTTACATTTTGATGTGATGGTGTCGAAAATTCAAATCTATAACTAATGAAAGTAAAATTCGATAAAAATTCAATTGCAGAGATGAAAATACAAATTACGTCGTTTGCGTTTAACATAATTTGTGTGCAATTAAAATAATCTGATATGTATCATAAATATCGACAAAGAATGAGAACTGTGCAGAAATGATGCCAACAATTAAATAACCTAAAAATTGAAAGTTCTATTGTTGAATTGGATTTTAAACGGTCGCTCGTGTATATAAAAAAGATTGAACTGATATATATATATATATATATATATATATACTGTTTAGATTTTGAGTGTCTTATTTTTACATTAATCGCCTTATTTATTAGCATTTCGCTCATCAATATCGGTAACCATTTAAAGTCCTCATGAAAAATATTGTAAGTAACCCAATCATGGTAAAACTGAATAGTTCTGAACAGAATCGGATGTTTAAATTTAGAAAAAAAAATATTTAATTCGAGTTTTAGTGCTAGTGTTGCCTGTCCTATGTAGCATGCGTTACAGGCCAATCTATTTAATATTTTGCATTTTTTTTCAAAATTTTGATTGGGGTCTTTCATATTCTTTACAAAATTTAAAATATTAATTGATCTGAAAACAAGTCCAACGTTTCCAAATCAGTTTGTGGTTTTTATATAGGTACGGTAAAACAATGAAGCTCATAGTTGATATTATTGTACTTAATGGGATTTCAGTTTCTGAACAAACTCATGGAAAGAATGTTAAAAAACTTAAATTTTCTTTTATGGAATGACGAGATAATTGTATATAACATTTAGATATGATGGTTGGAAATAAATTTTAAGATTTATCCTGAATATGTTGATATTTTCTGCCAATTGGTAATTAATTTGTTACCAAAACGGATAATCAAGACAGCGAAAATTAATGGAATTATTTTTTATATTAATTCAATATGTAAAAATTAGGTTTTTTCTATTACACATTATTTTTAATAGTAATCCATTTCAGGGAGCCGTTTTTAACTTGAATGTGGAAGATAGTCCGGGGGTAATGAGTTTATTCAGAATTTTGCCGCATTTGGTACGTCGTCGTGCTCCATTTAGATTATTATTGGTGCGCAGTCTTTGTCCATTACAGCTTCCAAAGTAATTCACCGCAACTGGTGCCAATCTGTGTCTCAGCAAATTCAACTGCAGGCATTTTTCCAAGTTTCGTTTCAGCGGAGTGTGAATTCTCTTTGCTTCTTTAAACCGTGTCAGTACTATGTCTCGCACATCGACTGAGTCACTGTGGGAAAAGAAACTGCGAGTGAAAGCGACGTTTTTCTCCTCGGGAGTGCCAGGCCCTGTGCTCAAAAAAATCTGCGTTTTTAAGTAAATCAGTCCGGCCACTCCATCACGAATGTCTCGTGATGTAGTTTGTTATTCTAAGGCAAAAACATAGATTTAGCTATTAATAAGAGAAGATTCCTTAAGAGAAGTGAACGCCGTGTCCTCGTCAGCAATCGTTATTGATACTTGATAAGGGCCTTTTTAATCTCATTACGCATCAAATTTCAACTACCCGCATGCTATCTATACGTGAGGGTGAGCTATTAATTAAAGAGACCAATTTGTGCAGAAAAAAAATAAACCGTTTTATACTTCTTGACCCCCACCAACGTAGATGCATTTGTCCCAGCAGTGCAAAAAAATATTTGTCTTGTTATATGTTCCATTTTCCCACAAATTATTTACATCCTCGTTGATCTGGAACTTCTTCCCACGTCATGGACCAAGCCAGTGTAATCAGATGGCTCCAAATCTGATCTTCAGTTGGTAGTATGTCCCATCCCATCTTTATGGATGGTTTCTTGGGTTAGTTGATCAGTGTGAGGGCGTGTATCGCCTTTTATGTGAGATCCACGTCATTTTCTGGCTTGACCTTGCTCCCAAGCATGTCTTGGCTGCTTCATGAGAATCACAGGAAGCTACACACTTTGAGCATCCCAAAAGACCGTCTACATGGCTTCCGTTGCTGATACTTGGGTTATAAATGATGAACTCAAGTTTCATCACAGGTTCTTGCGATAACTACTTTGGAACCCACCATTTACTTATTTCGTGGTACGTGTAACTGATAAGCTAATGAAATGTTCCAACACGATCTTGAACTTTTTTCTGCAATAAATTCGACTGTGACACATCGTTTTCCACTAATAATGTTATCAATTCGAATTTCAAGTTGAACTGGCCAGACCGAACACAGTTCGTCGATCATTGAGGTTTGACCGTTCTTGAACCATTCTGTCACACAACTTTACACGATTCATACATATTTTCACCGTTCAAGAATAAATATTTGCTGATTTTTCACTGAACTTTGTTCGACTAGTGTACGATTATTCAAGTGGATTCGCCATCGTAAAATTAATTTTGAACACTACAGTATTGTAGCGGTCGGGGCTCATCCCAGTCAACTTCGTCATTTAAACCAACAGTCTTTTCTCGAGATGATTTTGCCCCCTCAATTATAATTATTGAATTGCCCTTGCATTAACAATGAGCGTTACTAATCAAAAGACAATTAAGTTATCCCTAGATGTGTTTGAGATTTCCCTTAAACCTCCATTCGTGACTTGAATTTCAGCAAACTATAGCCTCTGTTGTACCTTGAGAGAGTAGAAGTACAAATTGGAAAAAAAATTTCAGCCAGTTTTTGAGTTTATCCCGTTCATTGACATTTTTCTCCCCGAGTTTCCGTCTCTCTTTCGAAATCTTAATTTGCTGTATTTCCTCCATCGCAATGCCAATACGATCATGGAAGGACACGGCCGTGGTATTGTTTTACAAATTCATCTCAACCTGTTGCCTTAAATATGTAGGAAAACAGGAGCAAACCCAAATCAGGATGACCAGGAGCGAATTGGAACCCCCAACTCATCCTGATAACGTATCTCACACTCTGGCGGACTTCTTGGAAAATTTTCTGGCCACAGTCCATACGTCCCTATAATTTCCGTAAAATGTTGGGATAGAAAAACTTTTTTCCGGGCTGTAGTGGCTTCAATTTGTATCTCTTCGTGTGGGGGGGGGGGGGGGCGCGGAGAAGCGCTAGTAATCTCGGATTTCGACCAGCCTTAAAACCACAATCACCCGGATGGAGGGCTGCACGAGTTTCCTGTGCACAGAGCGGCTCCGAAGGATGCGAGAAACCGGACATCCGCCGCTCTGTATCTCCGACACCGTGAACAGCAATTCTGATCCCTTTCCCAAGTTTCGCCCGGGATCACCTGGCA
This sequence comes from Zhengitettix transpicula, assembly GCA_037074705.1. NCBI lineage: Eukaryota > Metazoa > Arthropoda > Insecta > Orthoptera > Tetrigidae > Zhengitettix > Zhengitettix transpicula. The sequence continues at coordinate 16,468,977 of CM073595.1, read as the reverse complement.
CGCGACGTCAAACGACCTCTGAAGAAATCATTCCCGTGGTTTCCGCGGGTAAAACGCACCCTGCTGTCTATTCCATAACGAATCCCAATCATTGGTAAAAAAAATTCTGGACAATTCTATGGAGATAATTTTGCAAAATATTTTTGAAGTTCATTCTATTTCTGAGAAAATCTTACGAACTAATACTAAAAATATCAATTTCTGATAACGTAATCTTTCTGGAAACCGAAACCATTATCAGACTTTCGTCAGGGTAGCTAAACTAGAAACTGCTGTGACGTGGAGATGCTCGATGATGATGGCATTGACAGTTTGTACTTTTAATCCTGTGACATCTTTAGACATTGTTCGCGAATCTTAAAGTTCACTACAATACTTTAACGGTGTAATGCTCCTGAAACAACGGTTCTCTACTATTTCGACATTATACGACGGATACGAAACGATTTAAATGAAATTAGGAATATATATTTTTTTGTATCAATACGATTGTTCTATCATGTTAAAAAGTTCCAATTTACCGTCTCAGAAGTCATTTTATTTAAACATTAATATTTACGTTGAATATGCCCGCGAGGGACCGGCATTTACCGTGCAATTATTTATTTAAATACAACGTAATTTTTTTTATTATTTTTATTATTTGATAAAACTACTCCTACTATAGTTTTTTTTTAAAACGAGTGGGAAAAAAGTGATATTTAAAAATTTAATATCATATTTCTGTTATCGATTTCCATTGAATTATTCGTGATGAGTTCGAGTTTGTAATTTTTTGCAGTCTTCCACTGGCACTGCGCAAACAGAGAAAGCAAGTGTGGGTGGGGTTGACAAAGAGAGTTATCATCGCGAAATCTGCTCATCCCGCCAAGCGTGCTGCGTCATCTCTTATCGTCATCACTAATCGTACAATTCTTTGGAAAAATACAACTTAATATTTGATATATTAAAAATATTTCCATCAGAAATTATACTCGGGAAGGCAGAGAAGACCAAAACGCTTCAAAATGAGCGTGGTGCAGGCTCGATTTAATCATTTTCAAATCTTTATTGCATTTTTATAGCAGCAATTCAACAGTTTTCTTTGTAAATGAAAGCTAATAAGTAGGCGAATGGTAAAGAAATTAAATTCTCATTTTCCTTACAGAATTATTTGATAAAACTACTCGTATTATAGTTTTTTTTAAGCAAGTGGGGGAAAAAAAGTGATAATTTAAATACTGTTCTCGTGTAGAATACGACGATATTTCTGTTATCGGTTTCAATTGAATTATTCGTGATACTCTCCGTGAGTTCGAGATGGTTTTCTTTGTCGTTTTTCGCAGTCCGGCGCAGCTCGCTAGGCGGTCTTCCTCTGGCACTGCGCAAGCAGAGAAAGAGAGTGTGGGTTGGGTCGTAGCTATTAAAGATTCAAGGAACAAATTACGTGGCTTAACATAAAGAGGCTAAGTCATAAAGAAAGTGAAGTGATTGAATAGTGAAATAATAACAAACGCAACACTCTTTTCGTCTGACTACTTTCTGTCCTGAAAAATTATTCTGATAAATGGGATGTCACGTGTCGTTTATTCTCTTATTAGGAACGTATTCGTGTCACCCACTCCAGGATCTAATTGGTTTCAGTCAGCCCGGGAATGATTTGTGAGGAGTCGTTTGAGAGTGTCACTGAAGTGAGAGGCTGGGATCTCGATTTCAGGAATATCGGAAGCTATACAGCGTCACAATGACGAGTTTTAAAAGGAAATCGAAAGACGGTCGTGTGCCGGATATTGGTAATCGATGTGTATATCGGAAAAATTTTTCCAGTCACCTGCACAAATCAACAAGTTGCCTCGCTAATCCCGAACCTTGAGATTGAAATTCCAGTTTCGCAAATGATGACGCACTCTTTCTAGATTAGCGCCCTCTAAATACAATATTTTTTTAGCCATTAAAACTTCCAAGATCCGGGCTGTACAGTCCCATACTCCTTTATTATATGTTAATATTTATTCATTGGCTTCCCAAACGTATTTTCTACTACGACTTGAATTATACGTTTAATTCCTAATTGCCTTATACTTAGTTAAAGAAGTCTTACATTCTTAATCTTATCTGCTGTATCAATCGCCCTATTATCAACTACGGCATTAGAGTATTGAACTCCGACAGATGTGGGCCTACTTTATTCAGTCTAGCCGATACGTGACGGCCGCTGCTTGGTATATTTTCGCACGTGGTGAGATACCCAATCGCCATTAAAACCTACCAGTACCCGAGTACTTTTTAATTAACCTAAAATTAATGTACTCAACTTAAAAAAATACCAATTAATTATATCGTCGGAAAGATGAGATTTTTTTTTTCAATCCTGTTGACTGTGGCTCTGATAGCTTTGAAAACACGTTGGGACACAAAATACCAAATTTTGTCTGTAATTCTGAGATGAAGAACAAAGGCGAGATCGGGGTAAGTAGATTCTCTCCAGGGAAATATAGCATCATCAATTAACTCATTTTCAAAATATTCGAGAAGGAGAATGTTATTATGAAGGAAAATTTAAATATGGGGCTGGTCGTGGTCACCTACCGAAATTCTGTGTGTCCCATAACTTTCTCATCCTTTAAATGCTGACCGTAGCTGTTAAGTGTTTGTCATTAAGCCTTGCCTCACGAGTAACTAAATCCACCCAGTTATCATTGCATTAATTTATCAGATGATTTGTGTGGTCGTTAGCAATAAATATAATTGTTAAGCAGCAGTTATTACCTGTGTATTAATTTCTGAAGATTTAAACGCATAGCAGTTTTTATTCTTACCCGAAACGTATTTTTAATTGCTCGATTACAAATTAATGTATAACTTGCTGGTTGCTCGGGTTGTCATAATTAAAGTCAGCGACATCCATAACCCCCGATTACTCTCTGTTGTGTTTTAGTTATTTTTATGTAACGCCCCTCCACCCCCATCCGTAAAGGTGCTCCCCTCCCATTCCAAAAGTGGTTGAAATTATATACAAAAATATCTGGAGATACGCTACCTATCTCATTGACCCCCCCCCCCCTTTCCCCAAGAATTTTCTTACGACGAAAATATCGTCTGTTTTAATGTGTTTAAAAATTTCCACTCCTGAGGGTGGTAACAGAATCTTACCCCCACAGTGTTTTTTTCCGGTTAGAAAGGATCACTTGTACGAAATTTGGTCAAATTTACTTCACGGGTGTAGATTAATATGCGAGAGAGAGAGAGAGAAAAACGTAGTCTATTTTTATTTACTTTTGTATAATTTAAACAAGGCTTTCGTTGGGGACGGAAATTTTTTACCAGTTTAAAATATATAATAATTTTTTTCTGTCTGAATTAACGCATTTGTGAGAGCCATATTAAATTTTACGACTTTATTAGATGAGACTGATATAAAAAGGGGTATTGAAATAACTCATAACTGACACGTGAAGGTAAAGGGATAGCAGAATGTTCGAGTGTTGATAAGGCGTGGGCTGCATCCTTTTAGTAAGAGGTGTGGCTGGCTCGTAGGACGCTCAAGGTCTGTCTGGAAACCGTGTCACCAGTAGGGTTCAACTACATTTAAAAATAGTCGCAGTCCCCGTCAGAACGTAGTATCCCTCACTCCCTAATCTGCCAAGCTGTGACGGAGCCTCGTCGTTTCGAGATGCGGCATCCTTTTGTGTAATATAGCGACCTACTCGCTATAGAAATAAACTGGAATATAGTCTCTTTATGCGGTGTAGTTGGACAAACAACTGCTCACTACGAACGTCATCCATGATTAAACGTACGTCAATTTCTGGGTGTAGTCTCCGTTAAGTACATTTACACTTACACCTTGAAATGGCCCTCCATATTTCTTCATTCCTACTCTCTCTGCTCTCTACCGTTATTCTTGTTTGGAAACTAGCCGAATACCCATGCTTCGTAAAAATACTTCTACTACTAAGTATAGAAGTTGAAAAAGTAATGCGTTGATTGTACAAAAGTACAGTTAGTACACTTGTTTGGGTGATCATTTTCGCTCTTGATCAATGTTGAAGCAACAAATAGACATTATTCAGAGCACTTAATAATGATACGTACTGCAGAAATGTAAACAGTTTGCTTTTACATCCCACCTACTTAATTAAAGCGTTCATTCGTACAAGATTACATAGACGATACTGGGAGCTGATATACACAAAGTTTCATTCCTAAATACAACAATTCTGGATTAGAATAGCCTGTCTGCTTACTGTAGCTAGCCTCTAGCCATTTAATCTTCAATAGGATTAACGACTTATGAAAGGGATTAATTTTAACACTAGCTGGGTGCCCGGCGTTGTGCGTGTACTTATTTATATAAACCTGAAAAAGTATTTAATTCTGTATTAATCCTTAGTCAAGAGGCGATTTAACCCAAATATAACTGTTACAAGTTCCGTCCATAATTTCAACCCATATTGCATTAATTTAACAGCTATAAAATACATTGAATATTATTGCGTCAATCCCAACAAACATACATTCGAATTTCGTCTTAAATATTAGTCTTGAGTATTGCAGGATATAATTGTCCATCAGTCTACAGAAAGATTAAATTGAAGAAATTCTTAGCTAGATTCACAATGTAACCAAATGGTCGCCATATTGGAGTCATTAATATGGCACGAAAATCAACTTACATTTCCGGCGAAGATCGCAAAGTGGTTAATAATGTTTTTTTGTTATCATTCGAAGGAGTATTTCTGGATAAAATTATAATTTTTATTCAATGAAAATATTTGTGCTTTATTTCATTACGGAAAAAGGAGCTGTTTCCTTTGTTCGTCGCGTAGTAACGTTGCCTCTCTCTTGCGTGATGTCAGGGCCTCTTGGCGCGCAGTAATTTAATCCAAAATGATCGCATTTTATAAATTAAAATTCTTTCTACCTTTATGCTCGGTACAGTACCGTTACTCGTGCTTTGAAGACTATGTGTACCAATTTTTGTTGCAATCTGTCCACGCGTTTAAATTTGTGTAGAAATTAGCGTAAATACACACATACAAACATACATCCTTTTTTATTATTTAGATTTCTTGCTATTATACATTGAGTGAAGTGAATTTTTAAATGAAAGTAATTACGTGTGAATAAAAATTAATAATAAGAATGATAGCCAAATACAGACAAAATAATTGACACTATAAATACCACACAACGTTTCTGGGATCCTTGTGCCTTTCGTCAGGTGCTAAGAAGAGCCTAGAGCGACACAACTGCACTCGTCAGTTGACAAAATTGAAACGATCCCAGAAACGTTGTGTGGTATTTATATCATCACTTACTTTGCCTGTACTTGGCTGTCTTTCTTATTATTAAAATAATATTTTCGTAAGGGGGTGGCTTTTGAAATTTATTTTAATCCGTAAAGAATTCCGGTGACGTTAAGTGCAGAGTACTGTAGGTCGCTATTTATGGTCTTTATGGTAGTTATTCTTCATTAGTATTAAGTAAAAAAGGTTGATTGTTGTAAGGGTACAATTTTTTGAATATTTATGTTTATGTTCACTACGGATAATTTGAACATTATTTTACAGGGCCCTTTTCGGAAACGAACATAAATTTTTCTCGAATTTGCACAAACGTTATACTCACGGGAACAAAAACCAGGAAGAGCCTACCGTTTCTTCGTCTCATTTGAAATGCTAATAAATTATTCATATCCCCGTATAAGTGTGCGAAATTTGCAGGGGAACCTTGGATTTGTTCCGATAATGTATGAGAAAATGCAGCTTTTTGAATCCCGGTTCGTCATTCATATTTGGGGGTTTCCTGGCGTCTCCACAAATAGTTCAAACAAGGAAGACGTTCTAATTATAAGCCCTAACCTTCCTACCACTTGTGCCGATTGCGCTACCAGTCCTGAAGGAGACGAAACAAGAAATTTACGAGTCCCTTTCAATATTGAAGAGAAAATTTTTATCTAAAAATTCGGGTAGGAAAGATTAGATTTCTTTTCAGATTGTTGTTACTGTGTTGATAGTTTCTACGTGTCTGAGTGTGCTCGACAGGGATTCAGCATCCACCGTCCCCTGAATGCAGAAAAATGATATGACCGTATCTTTTCCAACGACCACTTACGCCTTTTTTTTTTTTGTGTGTGTGTGGCTTTGGCGATTCCTGAGATTCCAACTCAAGAGCTTTTACTTGCTCTCGTCGTCAAACGTTGATACAGACAAGTTTCATCAGCTGCGATACATTTCCGAAATAAACTCTTGATCTTGCTGTCACATCAATTTCCGTTGCGAGGAAACGTGGTCGCGGACATCCTGTTTCAGTAAGCGAAATTGAACACGTTTCAACTCGTGCTGCTGTCACTGGCGGAATATAGGAGTGGAATCAATTAATCCTGCGACAGACATGAGTTACATACTAACTATATAACATAATTTGCGCTATAAATTATGTGAAAAAATAATTATATTTTTTTATTGTGCTTATAATTGGCTTTATTAGACGAGGGATCCCCAACGGGGTCCAGGGTGATCCCTTGGTGGTCGATGGAAATTTAAAAATGGGCTACAGTATCCAGGATAATTTTTTTAATAATTAAGGGATTTAATTGTTGTATAATAATGTCCATTTTAAAATGTATAAACAATACAGACGATGTGACCCATGAAATATGGAAGATAAAATTCATGTTTAAACAAGTGGTTATGCCAATCTTAGAGTTTGTAATGATATTCGCAAAATAATACGGGAAATTAAACCCATATTACCGAACCATTAATTTTTCAGCTTTTCCTAGTTCTTGTTTATCGTTAACAATTTATTAAGAAAAACCTAAAAATTATTTTTACGATTATTACTTCCTAATTTTACGTCTAATATAAAAATATTACAGACTAGCATCAACCACACAAATGGTAATAATTTTTAAAAAAATTTTATTATAACATATGAGCGAGTAAAATTAAAAAATTGTTTAATAAATATTTGTGTGTTGTGTTAGTTACTGGATTCTCCTTACAATGGCAACTTGAGATGTGGCGCTATTTATAAATTATAGTATAAAAAAAAGTTGTAAAGGGGGTCAATGTTGAGAAAAGGTTGGGAATCGCTTTCCCAGATTTTGAGGGTTTCTTTCTGATTGTTCTCTTAAAAAAATTCAGTAATTTTTAATATTTTACTGTGGATTTTATCGTTTTACTTATACTTCAATATGGACGCAATCGAAAGCAAAATTCCCTTGAGATAAATAGAGATTGTTCCCCTAATTTCTCAGCTTTTAACGCAATCCCCCCTCCAACAAGTCGATGACTTCAGTAACCTTATGTACGGAACCAAGCTAATTTCTCCTTCCCTGCAGCGTTTTACAATAAAAACCACACCTGATTCCTCGCCATCTAACGTTTTCCATAGTCATTTGAGTCTGTGTTGAAATAAAACGCGGTCAATGTTTCCAGCACACGCACCTCTGTGCAAAACGCATATGTAGGAATCGCTTATCTCAACACACGGATTGATGGTTCCCCTCTGCTTTTTGTTCTTCCGATCCTCTCTCTCAGAGCCACATGTGTCGCCGTCCTTGCAGAAAAAGAAGTGATTAATCCTTTATGCAGTTGTTTCTTACGCGCAGTGGAGCACATAACAGCCTTGTAGTCGATTTTTTTTGCAAACAGGGACTTTGTTGAACCTGCGAACTATCTGGCGATGTTACCAGTTGTACGTATTAGCATAGTAGGGAATAAAATACACTCGGGAAGGCAGAGTAGTCCAAAACGATGCAAAATGTGCGTGGTTCAGGCACGATTTAATAATCTACAAATCCTTCTTGTATTTTTCAATGTAAATGAAGTAGGTGAATGGTCAAGAAATTCCATTCTCAATTTCCTTACAGACGTTATGATTATTTGATAAAACTACTGCTACTATAGTTTTTTTATGCGAGTGGGCCTAAAGTGATACATTAAATTTTAATACTGTTCTCTTGTAGAATAAGACGATATTTGTGTCATTCGTGATACTCTCCGTCAGATCGAGATTGTTTTCTTTGTCGTTTTTCGCAGTCCGACGCAGCTCGCTAGGCGGCCTTCCACTGGCACTGCGCAAGCAGAGAAAGAAAGTGTGGGTGGGGTCGACACAGAGCGTTTTCAACGCTAAAACTGGTCATCCCGCCAAACGAGCTGCGTCAGGCTGTGATTGATGCACTTATCGTGCAATTATTTGTTTAAATACTACATAATATTTTGATATATTTAAAAATATTTTCATCAGAAATTATACTCGGGAAGGCAGAGTAGACCAAAACTCAGGAAAATGAGCGTGGCTCAGGCACGATTTAATCATCTTCAAATCCTTATTGCATTTTATAGCAGCAATTCAACAGTTTTCTTTGTAGATGAAGGCTAATAAGCAGGTGAATGGTCAAGATATTCATTTTCCTTACAGAATTATTTGATAAAGCTACTATTATAGCTTTTTTAAGCGAGTGGGGAAAAAAGTGATACTTTAAAATTTAGTACCATATTTCTGTTATCGATTTCCAATGAATTATTCGTGATACTCTCCGTGAGTTCGAGATTGTTTTCTTTGTCGTTTTTCGCAGTCCGGCGCAGCTCGCAAGGCGGTCTTCCGCTACTGCGCAAGCAGAGAAAGAATGTGTGGGTGGGGATGACGCAGTGCGTTTTCAACGCGAAAACTGCTAATCCCGCCAAGCGAGCTGCGTCAGGCTGTAATCTATTCAACCAAAACAAAAATTATTTTTTAGACTTTTTAATGTTTATAAATAGGTCTCCAGTCCTATCTGGAATACATTTCGTGCACTTCAAATTATAAGTTTCGTGTTTAAGAGGGTGTGAATGTTGGTGTTACAGAAGCTGCAGACCATCGGTGAGGACTTCTGCGGTCTGGACGTAAATACTCCTCTGGGAGGAGAGATGCCGATTGCCGCTGTTCCTGTGTTGGTTTTCAATCACCACCTGACTGCCGTCGCCGCCACTTCCACCGGAGACTACACCGTCGTCTTCCTCGGGACAGCCACTGGACACCTCAAAAAGGTACACAGTCATCTCCTTCATTCAAGAGGTTGCAATCTTCTAAGGAAATTTAGTAACTATCCGTCAGAATCTGAGGTTCTGCGATTAAACTCCAGCATACAGTATTTTTAGTCTCCGATGGTGTAATTGACTACCTCAAATTTTGCATTGCCTGGTGGTGCATTAAAAAATCTGCCCTGTGGAAGAATTCTATGTTGTGAACCCGATTTAGTTATATTTTGTGGCTCGGAAGTTAGTCTAGAAACCGTTGAAGTCTTAAGCAGGCCGCACACTGGAAGCGACGAAACTGTCGGCGACGTTTTGGCTCGAGTCAAAACGTCGCAAGCTGTCTGAAGCAAAATGACTCGAGTCAAAACGTCGGAAGCAAAATGACTCGAGGCAAAACCGTCGCCGACAAAATGTTTCAAGCTGTCTGAGACGGTTTCAGGCTGTTTCGAGCTGTATCTAGCAACCAAACTCATTTAATATCAGTGAAGATGGAGCGTGACGACGAAATAGCTGTTATTATTTATTGATATATGTTGTTGGACGAAGGCAAAAGCTCTCGATATTTATGGGTACACCCAATTAATACTAAAAGAAATATAAACGGTTTTCTTAATGAATTACGAGCGGACGAAAACAAATTTTTCAATATCACAAGGATGAGCTCCAAAAGTTTCGATGTCAGAAATTCAGAGAGAACTTTTTGCACTTGAGGAATATGACATTGATCCTTCTCAAACAGTTTTCAGAGGATCCAATCCTGCCTATGGTATTCGAAACAGATATATGGATTTCTTTAATTCCAACTATGGCTGCGTACCATGGCAATATAGTTTCATTAAAATATTATATTGATTGTAAAAGCAGTGTAAGAATGACTGGTCATTACAACAAAATATTATTTAAATAAATAATGTAGGTACAGAATAATAATAATAATAATATAAACTGTCTCTTTCTTTCACATATTCGCTCAATTTAATTTAGCAACAATACGCGTGCTTCGTTCATTACAAAATATTATCTATAGCAGCAAATGAATGCAACTCAATACACACACACTCGTATATATATATATCCATTTTCGCCTTCCTTTGCCAAGTAAACACCGATACAGTAATGAATATTTGGGGGCAAAGACAAGGTTAGGTTTCCCGCTATGTGCTGGGCGCATGCGCAGTGCTGTTTGACTCGCCAGGCAATGCGACGAGTCATAATTCCATCTGTCAGCGTCCGACACGACGAAACATGACTCGAGGTGTCTGGCTGTCACGAGGCGACGGTCGCGGACTGTCTCAAACCGTCGCACCGTGTCGGACGCGACAGTTTCGCCTGGTGTGCGCCCCTGCATACGGAGCCCATGTATTTTCTTCCTCGAGTCCTCGTCCGACAAAATGACTCGTCGCGTCGCTTGCAGTGTGCGGCCGGCCTTACAATACGATGGTAGTGACCACCTCTTTTAAGTCTGCAAGCATTTACATTGTCAAAGCAGCACGAAGGTCGAGGACGCTCAAGATTCGGACCAGAGTTCATGCTGAAAGCATCTTGGCCGTTTGTCTGTGTTTTTGGGCTATCGAGCTTATTCTCCAACTGAATATAACTCTTGGAAATCGATAGCTCCTGTTAACCAATAAATTATTGAGTCTGTTATTATCAATACCGAGAACCTGGCTTCCAATATTAACGGGGAAAAGAAACTTCTGCATCTCGACGTTGGATTTTCCTGTAGGTGGTACTCCGGGCAAGCTATTTTCCTAAAATCCCAGGAAATTACGCGTACAACTACGTAGATCCTACGGTTACAATCCAGATCTATTCAACTATTTTACTATACGGCTAAACAGAAAAACTTGATTATCGCGAATGGAAAGAAATTGAGCCGCATTCCAGCTCATCCACAATTTAACGAAGTGTCATTTTAAACGTGGCGTAGAGAAACGTAGTCTAGCCAAGTGGACCAAACACAGATCAGATTGGAGCAGATATGGACATATCAACGGCTCCAAGGTGATGCGGACAAAAATGAATTCCCCCCTTTGAGTACTAACGGATTAATTTTAGTTTTATTGAATTCGATGACGTTATTGATAGCTGTTTTTGTTTGTGAAGTGAGCTGCTAAAATCGCGAGAGATTTTTTTTTTGACGTGCAGAAGGTCGAGCTGTGACTGAATTGGACGAAGTGCGTCCTTGACTCGTCCGTATAGCTTTCAAATAATGCACTCACATCCCACGCACGTGAACATAGATTCATTTCTATTAGAAACCACGGCCAATTCTTATTTTAACTTTTATCACATCTCCTAAAACTCCACTGCGTTTGCTTCCCATTTTATTAGTCGTTCCTTTACTCCTGTCGCAATGCTATACAGAATTATATCCAATTAATACTTTACGTCCGTTTTTTATTACTAAGATAAATTACATAAATTAACGACCATTATAGGAGACGCTTTAAAATATTTAATTCAACACCATGACGTTTCTGTAAATTTTTGTACGTTCATCAGGTTGTTTATGAAATGTTTCTACGAATATAGAAGTTTTTTTAATCCTAAATGCTGTTAAGAACAAACAATACAACGTATCAAATGTATATATCATTTTTGACTTCTAAAATTTTATATAATAGAAAAAAATAACAATTTTCTAATTTAAATGTTGTAAGGAATAATAATATGTTAAACAATATATTTAAAATCCAATCTAAAATTTTCAACATTCCTGTAATTTAATAATAAATGTTACCAATCTTAAAGTAATTGTGTATCTAAACGTTTTAACACAAAGTTACCTAAAAATTATGTAACAATTATTTTTAATTTTTGAGATATAATTTTTTAAAAAATATTTAATTATTATTAAATTACAAGACTTAAAAAATTTATGATTTGATTTTAAATATTTCATTGGTTTACATTTTAATATTCCATACAACATTTAAGATGGCAGAATATTGTTGTTTTACCTATTGGATAAATTCTTACAAGTAGGAAATAACGTTTTATGAATTTCTGATAATAAATATATTGTTTGTTCACAACCTGATTAAAGTACAAAAATGTACGGAAACTTCAAGGTGTTGAGTAAATTTATTAAAACATCTATCATAAAAACCCATTTCTGCTTTTGTCCTGTACCTCGGGTTAGTTAAATGACTCGGAAAAACAGTTTTCCTAAAATAAGATATTAAACTTTAAATGGATGACGAAATTTTGGAAATTGCTGTCCCTTCAATTCAATTCGCTTCCACACGTGATTAAATATAAATAATGAATGTGCATTTAAGGAATGATTCTCGGTTTATCATCAGGGTCAAGAACCAATGTTTCCACCATTATCATCATCTAACGTCCACCTGACGACGGCAGTGGAAACGTTGTGTTCTTACAAAAGTTTAGAGTCATTTATTAAATCCAATCACCGGTAAAAGCCTCATTTTATTAGTTAAATAAATGTTCACTTAACAGTTCGACGGTGGTAACGGTTGATCACTGAGGATTTCTGGTTGCAAATGCGCTCAGCGCGGAAAATGTAACTTTTGAAATGGCATCGTCACAAGTTCGTGATATCTGCTTGTAAAGATCCGTGTTTCATGTCTGAATGTGACGCAACGTGAGCGTGAGTCATTATGTTTATCGTTGAGTGAATACTTTGGTGCTGAAAAGAGGTCTCGGATTTATTCGTCTGGAAGATGACGACAGAGCTGTCTGTCTACGAATTGTCGCGTCTTAATGACTTGTTGTACCTGGGTGGAAACCCGAAAGCTCTTTCTCCAACTACACTGGGGAAAACATCGCTCTTCGACTACGTTAATGGTTCTGCAATCTTCCAAGTTTCACCCAATACAGGTTTTTTTTCCCTGATTGTCGATAAGGAGTTTTGGTGGTGGTGGGAGGGGAACCAGAATGCTTCAATGCACTGGATTGTGAGTCAGTTGGAACGTTTTTGTTTTTTTTCTGGATATTTCGGAATTTGTGTGATGTTTTTCGACAAGGCTTGTCAGTATTACATGAAAACCTAAAAGCACTGTATCATTCTTATTTTTTTATTAAAAAAACACAAAAAACTGGAAACCGTCATGCGGGTCAGAGAATATATATATATATATATATATATATATATTGTAGTGGTAGGTTTATTAAATGATAAATTAAAGCGATATTTTCCATAATTTATTAATTATTTAACTGAATATGAAAAAAAATACAAATTATGCGTGTTCAGCTAGCCGGGCAAAACAATCGAATCTCTTAATCCCAAGTTAAACCATGGTTTACGGTAATTCCCCCAGGCGCGTCAAGGATTGAGACAGTCTGATCTCTGGCCGTGGTCATGTGGCACCCTCGTTCTCTCCGAGTCATCTGGATGCACGTTTGGGGCTGTACGTCCGTCCCTGGCGACGGTTCGTCGAGGAGTCTCCCTACACTTTCTTTACAGCCCCCTCGCTGGATGTGAAATATCGATGTTGTCGATCATCTTTGGATCGATCTTTCCTGAACCAAGAAATGTGATTGGTTCAGGCAGTCACGTGTTAATTCAATTTCTGAGATTTATGGAGAGACGTTTCCCACGGTGCGACAGTCCGGGTAACTTCCGAGGGTCAACAACCTACGTGCCTTAAGTCCAAACCTTAGGGATTATCTATCCGCCACGGCGGCGCCTGGTCAAATTTAAACTTGCCAAGCTCTCAACCCTTGCTAATATCTAATTACATTAAAATAAAATATATATACCAATTATAAAACTATCGCGCTACAATATATATATATATATATATATATATATATATATATATATATATATATTTATTCTAAGTCAGCACAGAATTGATTAATGTTTAAATAAATCCGTTCCACCCAACATTTCTCTGTTTAATATAAACAAAAGTATAATTTTCCAATTTCCGACGCATCTCCTTCCTTTACGATTTGTTGAACCTGCTGGCGGGAACAACAGAAACGCCTGTTGTCATATAACATTTTCTGTATGTAATATTAAGTTACACTTGAGACTGATAAATTTGCCTACAGCAATTTATCATTGTTCGGCCACGCTCCATCACGTTCTCATTGATAGTAATGGAGCCGTCAAACTAATTGGTTTCTTTTTAGACGGCAAACATTCTCGGGTTTCCGGTTACTTGTGTTACCATTGTTTGCGGTTACAACTGTTGTCAGATCATGGAATGTATACGTTCGAGGAAGAAGAATATGTATTGTGTGTAAGGGTGTTCATATTTTCCTGGGACTCGAGATGAATTGCCGTGGCAGTACCTGAAATGAGGTATACAATTTGGGGTGAAGCCTGTAATACAAGAAAATGCGAATTGGCCCGCGTCTCAATCTCACGCTGCCTGAGATCTGGAATTAGATGTATTACGTTGCATTTCGTTTCGAGTGTGCTGGAAAGGGCACAGAGTTACTGGTAGGATATATTCATGGACGTGGACTGTCGCGAAAAATTAAGTACATGTCTGATTTCTAGTTGAAACATATTTGAACACTGAGTACGCTACTAATTAATTAAATTCTGTAACACCTGACGACGGTGTATTAACGTTTTGTATTAATAAATATGTAATCCGGTTGGAATCTTATCTCATGAAAAGACCGTGGATTTGCTATCATCCTCTGATATAGATAGAAAAGTAATTTATTACTTGGTTTTTATTTCTCGAATCAGGATTTTCTCAGCGGAAGCTGAGGCTTTTCCACTTTGAAGATTTTTTGAACTTCTTATTTGTATTACAGGATTTTATTTCAGTCCCTCGAAAAATAAAGCAAGCAGGATGACGTCAATACCAAATAACAAAACGTTGTTAATTTTTCGCTGTACCAATCACAATCGTCTCTGTCTAAATTCAGATCTTCACAATCAGTTTTCAATTCTTTCCATAATTTTCCACGATTATATTGTCGAGATTCAGATCTTCACGATAACTTTTAAATTCTTTCCAATATTTTCTACAGGATGATGACCAGATGTTGAGTTTTTAGATGTGCGGCAAAATACGAGATTTTAATTCCGCAATATTTGGATGATTTTTCTCACTGCGGGTCCGAGTAACATCTACTTTCCAACAATTTTTAGCGCTAAATATTGAATGTTTATATAGTTTTAGAACTGGATTTCAGGAAGTTGTCTAATGAATTTAATCCATGATAATTTCTGCCAAGAGTTGAATGCAAAATTTTGCTAGTACAGCGGGTTCTTGTCTATCGGGACTAATGTGGCGGAAGAGCTTGCGGATAACAAATGCCGGAGCTCTATAAATACTCACTTCCTGCCACCTCCATACCATTAAAAACACCCTCGCTCTCTTATTTTTCTAAAATATAATACACTACTTGTGCATGTTTCTTGTGTACTGCTGACATCCGATGCGCAACTGAAGGCGTGAAAAACAATGGAAAATAAAATCGGCACAACTATATTTTAAGTTTTACAAATCAAGTTAAAAAATTTAATAAAAGAAAGTATTCATTGTTTTGTTATGAAAGATTAATTTTTTAATAAGGCCGCATAGTTGAGAGTATGCCGTGGAAGACAACGAGCGGACAGACTTCGACACCGATTGACGACAGCATTTAGTAGAATATCTCAAGGGTGTCGTATTATGAGCGGCCGTGCCCTGAGCGGTCAACAGTCCCTTCCTCAATCATGACCGCTGAGCGGGCAGGTATAAAGTTTTCCGAAGAGCAACTTTATCAGTCTTGGTTTTAACATTACGTGAATGTAATCAAGTTTAATGTATAAATTTCTGAAACTTATCTGGATTTATAATTTCTATCTCTATCTATAATAATATGGAAACTTTTTCCAATTGGCAGTGATTCGTTTAATAAATATTCTTAGAAATGATCATGTATTTATCTGGCGTCATTAAATAAATGAAAACATCAATCCGTTTAGTTATAAATTTGTTATTAATTTAAATTATTAAACATTATAATAGAAAAAAAACATATTTTCAAAGTTTTATCCCTAAAGTATTAAGATCTCTTCAGGTGTTGTAAAGTCAATTTAAGGATATAATTTCAAAATCCGTGTTTCTAAAATTTTCAACAAACAAGATTTCACAATCATGATAATTTAAATACGATTAATTAAAAATTCGTTGTACATTACTTACAATTAATTGCATGAAATGTAGTGGACATAAATTTCTTAGATGCTATTTACCCACACTACATTTCATGTAATTAATTTAAGTAATGTTAAATAAATTTTTAATTAATTGTATTATAAATTATCATACTTGTAAAATCTTGCTTTGTTCGAATTTTTAGGAATACGTATTTTGAAATTGGATCATTTAATTTAGTTTACAACAGCTAAAGAGGTCCTAATAAATTGGGGATGAAACTTTTAGAATGTGTTTTCTTATTTATTTGATGATGCCAGAAAAATACAACTGTTAAAAGATTTGATTCTTAATTGATCATTTCTAAGAATATTTATTAAACGAATCACTACCAATTGGAAAAGTTTTCATATTATTGTAGATAAAAATTATAAATCCAGATCCAGTTTCAGAAATGTTATACATTAAACAAAGACTGATAAAGTTGCTCTTCGGGAAACTTTATACCTGCTCGCTCAGCGGTCAGGATTGAGGAAGGGATTGTTGTCCGCTCAGGGCACGGCCGCTCATAATACGGCGCCGTCTCAAGCGCCCACATACGTCAAAGTCTGAAACCCAGGTCTGTGCAGAGCGAAGAAAGACCGCGTTTGACGTGTGTGGAGGCCATAAAACTCTTACAGGTGTTGGAAGGAATGAAGGTAATGAATGTAAATTAATGGATCAGGATGGAAAAAAATCTTTACCAGACCCGGGACCTCCACGTGGTAAGTGGGTGCTCTCCCATCTGAGCTATCCGGGAGTTTTCCTCTCATAGTTAATAGTGAGTGTGTCTGCGGTTGACTCACATTTTGTCATATTTGCTGAAATGAAAGCCACCAAAGTGTCACAAATTGTCTAACACATCGACAGGAACTCGAAACTTAGGTCCAGGTCCTGACAGCACCAGAGTTTTGGAGGTTAAGTTGGAGGTGGCGTGTAAACACTGAAGGGACGCCGAGCTTTATCGATCTTGTCGTTAATAAAGCTGCGACTTGAGCTGCGGCCGTAACGACAGCAATTACCTGCATCTGTGGTGTCTCGGCCCGAACATCCGGATCGCTAATCTGCCAGTATCGCTTTTATGGATGCAGTTCCGTCATGCTAATTGCGTGGCCACTCTGCGCAGATGTTTTGGATAGTGTTCACGTTCGTAGCTCAGGGCAAACAAACACACAATTCCGTTTACTGCTGTGTGAATTGGAAATGTTTTAACGGACAACCAACCTTCAGTTGTGAGGCTTTTCGCTGTGGCGGGCTCAGGTACGAAGAACACTTCGAAGCACTTAGTTGTATTTTCATGTACGCCTATTCAGAACGTGTCTCAATACCAAAGTCGATGCCGCATATAGATAGTCCGTCGACCTCGGAAACCATGATTGTATTCATTCTTCGGAAAACCCGCCAATGGGGTAAAATCGCCTTGGGGAAAAGATTATATTCAACTAGTTATAATAGAGTATAATTGCTTCACATGAAGTATGGGCTTCTGAAAATGGTTCCTAAGAAGAACGACTTCTGTTACTAGTAGGACGTTTAAAGTGACAGTTGAGAGGATAGATTTGTCAATTGAGGTTGAGCTGGAACACACGGGATCATGAGTGGAACGAGTGCCGACACCTTTTGCGAGATTACTGAATTGTTCTCAGTGAAATAAAATGAACGATTTTTTTATGTAATCTCTAAACAAAATTCACGAATACGGTGACTGCAAAAAAATATAGAGTTAATTATTTAAAAATGTATTACCCCGTTGAATACAAAATCGGAGACCAAATAATTTATGGACATGATTTACGACGAGGAAATTAGTTGTGTGTAGGGTAAAGGGTGGAAGACGCTTCATCTCGTCAATAGGAGATTTCGACGTCAGAGAAGGAAATGATACGCCGAGCCTTGATTAAACCTATCCTGGAATTTGACGGGGTGGTATGTCGGGATCCATACACAGTTCCAGAGTTTTGATGATGTACAGGGTGGAGGGGGTGAAAATTGTTACAGAACTATGGAAAGCGGAACACGTAATTGGAATTCAATATCAGAAATAGGATATTCCAGAATTGGTTAGAGCCAGCTCAACTGGCCAGGAAAGAGATTTTTTTTTTTTTTACAAATGAGACAACTTTCATTAAATAAAGCACAAGGCAACGCATAGACGTCGAAAATTAATGGCTTTACTTTAGATTAAAATTATTTGTCCCAAAACGTGAAAGTGACTTCACTCAATATCACCAAGAATATGGAGTCACAACTTAATAAATGTTTAAGAAAAGTTGATTTACACATGGGTAACATATATAATTGTGAGAGAAGTAATTTCAGTCGATACGGAAATTAAATAAAAGTTTGTAATGTTTCGTGGATTTTATTAGAAAATGTGACACTGTTACAATCAAAATTATCGACAGCTCTCCATAATTGTCTTTATAGACTGAAAATAGTCGGGAAAACTGTAGCAGGCTGAGCAACCTTTTAGAGAAAAATCACCCTTTTACTTCTAAACGGCTCGGAGTATCGTTTCCGTAACATGAGTGACGTCACAGTTAAAGTGTTAAGCACACTGGATAACTGGCAAACACACAATGTTTTTAATAAAATTGAATGTGAGGGCTTGTTCGCAGAAAAACCGTGCTTTAAAAAACAAGTTTCATGAACGTATTACTGATCGCAAATTTTTTTTATCGGTTACTTAACATCTTAATTAATTTTATTTTGTACGAGGAAGTTCTTCAGCTACTAGACAACCGATACATCTACCGATGGCTGAAGTGAACTAAACCCTTTGAACTCGTCTAAGCTAGGTGTTAAAGTAGACTAGTGTGTGCGAGTGGCAAGTGAATTTATCAAAACTATATGACGTCATTGGACTAATTTAGAGTTTTGTTAAATACGTTTATGATGTAACAAGGAAAAATTAATATCTTTGGTTGGCTGCGCTTTTCGATCTTTCAATATTGTTAAGGGATGAAAATTACGACAGAAACCTCTGTACTGTTTTGTCAGTTTAATTCATATTTCATTACTCTCTCTCAAGCGTTAGTGAAGTGACTGAAGTAAGCCATATTTTTACTTTTGATTTATTTTGCGAAAAGTAGTATCGAAGTACTGGTATTCATATTGTAGTAAATTTATATATTGTTCATTTTAATTTTCGGTTTTCACCTAAAAGATAAATTTATCAAGATGATTACGGCTTAAGCAGAAAGCTTCTTGAATTATTTAATTTTGAATAAATATCTGTAGGAAATTTAGTACAGGTGTTTAATTTTCGGGGTGAATTATAGTAAATCAAATAAAAACTAAATCAGTCTTATATAAATAATTCTAGAGAACTCGTCATAATTTCAAAATAAATCCTTTGTAGGTCCCATTTCCATATTTGTCTGTGCCTCCAGATATTGTCGCGTAATTAGATGTATATCACAATCCTCATTTTGCCTTCCGTTTATGACGTGCCCTTTTTACACCATCGCTAGATTATTCCAACGTACTGCATCCTAAATGTTTGTGCTACGCCTTTATCTCCTCATTTCTTTTACGGTCATTTCGTGTTTTTCCACGATTCTTGGGCCGCCTGCGACTTGTGATTTATCTTCGCATTGACCGACCAAGTTTATGATCAATAAAACTGAACACACAGACTGTTAAAACTCTTTAATCTTGAATTAGATTTGAATTCTATTTTAAGGACGTCTAAATGCGTTCCATATAAGACTTTCCCCCTTCTCGTAACATCTTGAGGGGGGGTTCACCATGTATATTAATAGAACGTGGTAAATGAGTCCATGTTGAGGCATCCAGTTTTGCAGCATTTTACTGGCTGCATGCAATGACGTAGAGCCCGGGTTTGATCCCGGAGCACACGGACGGTCTTTCAGCCAGTTTTCCTACGCAGCCCCGCCCCGTCCCTGCCTTTAATCATTTAAAAGCAGCACTTCCGACAGAATCACGAGAGGGGAGGAGCCTTATCTAGCTTCAGTTGGACATTTTTAATGTATGATGAAAAGGAGCAATACATGTGAAGAGGCGAACGTCCTCAGCCCACTGGCGTGTCAGGGACCCGTGTTCGAACCTCGCAAAGTTAACGTACACAGGAAAACTAAATCCTCTGCTGGAGACCTCAATAAACTATTACAAATTTCATTTAGTTACCGTGTCGTGTTATTAATAGTAATATAGCCTCACCTTTGTGGTGCCAAATTGTAATTAACACTTTATTAAGAGTAATATATCTCAGGGTCGCCTACGGTCCTCCAATAAAATATAGGAATTTACAAAATGAAAACAGAAAATTATAGAACCTTTCACAGTAGAAATCTAAAGCTTATTTATTATCCACAAGTAAAACTAAACAAATAACTTGGAACGTCAAAAGCGTTTCTCAAGTGACCCAGCACACCTCAACGTATGCTTGGAACTTCGTGGTTAGTTAATGCTTCGAACAAAACTTCGGAAAACTGGAAAGTTTATTGAATCAATCCGAATGAATCGGCTAGACGGCGAGCAAAATGTAGCTCAATTCGCTTGTTTTTAACGAACCTATCTCACAACCCTAAACTAAACACCCTTCTCCACTTTGCTGTATTGCCCAGTGCCACCGTAGGAGGTGTGGAGATAGGAGTTGCTGGCAGAGTTATCATATAGACGGCATTACACAGGATTACCATATCCCGTGGCCTTTTACCAACCTTTGGCAAGTTTATCTAAACCTCGAGTGAGATTCGTTATACTAAATCTGCATGCCAAAACTAAGTCCTTCAAAAATACAAGTTGGATCAACTACAACGCAGAAAATTGCCCAGGATCAGAATGATTTCACACTCGGATACAAAAAACAGCGACCATAAACCAACGACGCAACCGGACAGATCATCCGACTCCAGTCCACTAGGCCCGTCACTCGACTGAGCTTTCCCCAGACACAACCTAAACACCACTAACAGCCACTGGACTGAGACTGCCCTATTACTTCTCAATACTTTTATACCTCGAGACACATTTTGACCCAGGGTTAAATGTTCGTAAACATTGCGTAGGATCAGAATGATTCTTACTCGGATAAAAACAGCGACCAAAAAAACACGACGCACCAGACAAAATGTAAATATTCACCAACAGCCGCTCTACTGACGCTGGCGCTCGACTGGCGCTGATGCTCGACTGAATGTAAACAACGTCACCAACCGCTCGACTGAGCTTTCGCTCTGCTACTGAACAATTGAATGCCGTGGCGCTCGCCTGACGGCGCTACGCTCGACTGATTGACTTGTGTTTACTTCTCAAGGCTTTTATTCCTTTACCTCGAGACACATTTTGACCCAGGGTTAAACGTTCGTAAACATTGGACGTAACGGAAATAACATCGTCTGTATTGCCAAACTGAAGACAGAACATCTTAAATAAAATAGATTCCTTAATAATCTCAACAATATATCGACATGATCATATATGGAAAAACTCTCCATCTATTTATAGCACGCAATTTTTATAATTCTCAAAATTTAAGCCAACCAATCACCGAGGCTGCAACATTTTTATTGGGAACGATTAAAAATGTTCACAGTAATTGCTCTATATGTTCGCAGCAGGAAAAAATGAAGTAATGACACCAATACATATCCTGCATAATGTCACTTTCCATTGAAAAATAATTTCACGACAGGAATTATTATGCACTGATGGTCATCTTGAGTCACAGTTACAGCAGAACAGGTCTACAAACTTTCCTGAAACACGAACGGAAGGAAACCCGTGAAAGACCAGAGATACCAAAAAAATATTATTTTACACAATTGAGTTTTGATCGCGATAAATGAACAAAATACAGTACTATTAAAATATTCACACAACCGTCAGGCATAGTTTCTAAGTGGATTCAGTATAATGGTGGGTTGGACTCATTAATGGCGTCGCTCACTCAAACAAATCCGCCTCAATCCGAAGAAATTTATGTTGAATAGTCATCGACTTACGCTAACCACAAATATATAAACTTGGTGGACGGTAATCTGCGGCGAAAAGTAATTTACGAATCCCACTCAACACTCTGCCTCATTAAGGAAAAGGTATATTGATGCCTGGAACTCAACAGGTCAGTTGAGAGAGAGAGAGAGAGAGACTTTAATATTTACATCTGAAACTCTGCATACTTTTAAAACTACATGTAAAGTTTCTCTAATTTTTCTTCTTCCACGCTGCTCTCTCTCTCTCTCTATCTATATATATATATATATATATATATATATATATATATATATATATATATATCATTAAAAAGGAATTTTCCGAAATCCCTGTTTAGATATAACAATTTTTTAATCTCGTTGAAGTGTTTCTTACGAACCATCGTCTGGCCACTCTTTCACACTTATCGCCCGATAAATTAGCGATTGTTGCATTGTGATGCTCTGTTGAAGGCCACATAACTCCACAAGAGTCTAAAGGAATGATATATGACCTTGAGGGGCCGGCTCAAATCACCATTCCGTGAATTAATCCTTCCAAGAAATGTTTTCGTGCAACTCTGCGAGTCTCACGCGCTGAGTGACATGTGGCACCGTCCTGCATTAAGAAAACGTTGTTTCCCACCTGTTATTGAATCGCGTTTTTTTTTCATGACGTATTACCAAACAGTTAAAGCAGAGCGTCAATATTGAAAGCAATTTTGCCAAGGCGATGGATTAAAGATCTGGCTCATTTTTTTTTGTTTTGGACAGACTCTTCACATATCAGTCGTCAGTGACAACATGATTATGAATATAATAAATTAAGAATTTTATTGATGTTATTTCATCAGGCATTATCTGGGACACTTGTCTCGAACTGGTAAATAATTATTAATTGTAATTCGATTTAGCATCATGTAACTGTAATTAAGAGCTGAAAAATTGCAGGGTTGAAACAAACGTGGTGTTAGTGGAATATCGAGAACTCGTAGGCACTCAAATTTAATGTGACATTCTAAATAAATGATACAAGAAAGGAAATTCTACACGGTTTTGAGAAAAAAAAAATATAAATATGTCACGAGTCATCGTTTTTAGTATGGGAGGAAATAGTTTCAAATTTACTGTGATAAGGGAGACTCTGTGATGTAAGAGTTTGGTCGTTTGGTGTATTAAAAAGAGACATTGCACGTATAAATTGAATTGAGTGGAATGAAATTTGGTCTATAAATATATATATATTTCTCATGATGTCTGTCTTGAAAAGTCCTTCAGTCATAGATTGGAATAGGAAACATTGGCACATTCGCTGGCACCAATCCAACAGTAAGGCTGTCGTGAATTCATCACTTACGAGAAATTGGACGGCCAGTGTTTTGAGTAAAAGTGAAGAATATCAAAAAATGAAAGTGTTTTTATTAGAAAAAGCGGCGTGTTACTTTATGCTTTCAGGTGCAGTGAAACGCTCTACAAAACAACTAAAGCAGTAGCTTTCTCCGCGAAATTAGGACCGAATGTTGCGTTCTCAGGACATGGGAGATATCATGACAGTCCATTACCGTGTTGTTGCTTTTTATATTTTTTTTAAAAAAAGCCATTCGTCTGTTTAGTGCGTTCGAATCCAAATGAAGAAAAAATTTAGATTATTCCTAATGACTTGCGAAACAATTTCCGTAAAAAGGAAGGTGCAACGAATTCTCTCTGAATTTACGCGTGTTTCCTGAAACGAATGGACAGCTGGAACCAGACGCACGAGATTCCTCAACCATGCGAATTTGTCACGGAAATAGAGGATGGTGATTACGTCAGATCCGGAGAGATGTGCGGCCTTCACTTACTCGGCTTTGTTTCATAATTATATCCCTTGCACAAGTCCCGGGCTTGGAATACTTGTAAACATGCAGGTGTTCGTTTCGTTATTCCTACCAGACTGCGCCATTAAAAATATAAAATTAATCTGATCACTCAACCAACATAAAATGGGTTTATCTGTCATTTATTTGATTAGTTCTGACTGATGTTGTTAACCCCAAACGTGTTTAATCAGTCTCAATTTTTTTTAAAAAAAAACATTTTATATTATTCTGTTTCAATTTTTATATCAATATAATTTGGCAGGTGCCATATTGAGGCAAACTACAGCTAATAATATATTTCCGATTCTTAACACTTTAATTATCAACAATTTTAATAGTTATCTAACTTCAATATAATTATAAATATATGTGTCAGAAATATTTTATTAACAAAAAAAATTATGACAACGTTTCGTCCTCAATCTAGGACTGCATCAGGTGTACAATAGTGAAAATAATTTCCACGCATTGTCAAAATTCTTCTATAAATACTAGCGAAATATTGAAGTACATCTTGCATAAAATCATAATTTTGGCAATGTATGGAAATTATTTACTCCTTTGTACGCCCGAGGAAGTTGTAGATTGAATACGGAACGTTGTTTATATTTTTCTTAATAAATTATTTCTGACCGATTTATAATTCATAATTCAAAATATTTAATACTGAAATTCCATCCTTTTTATCTTCACTTTTAATGTTGTTATCAAACAAGACCGTATGATAAATTTTATATATAAATAAACTCAATTGATAAGATTGAAAACTGAAATTAGCATTATGCTAAAAAAAAATTGTGATTAAAATTGTATAAATCTTAATTAACAGGCCCTACTTATATTTTTGAACTAACTAAGGCAGCTGCCAAAATCTTCTCGGATAATCAAAAATTAATTGAAAAGATTTTTTGAAGAAAATTATATAAAATGTTTATTTTTATAATTAAGACTGATAAACGCCTTTGGGGTTCAAAATGTTTACAAATGGGGTATTCAATGAATTTAACAAAAAATAAATTAGTTTTATTATCAGAGCCTGAAACTTTCGAGCTCAGCCGACGTAGAAACATTAATACATATAATAATTTACGTAAATGTACGATCTTGACGCATCGCCGGTTATGGTCACGATTTATACAACTTTGTATATATATATATATAAGTGTTAATAAAAGCGGTGAGGGAATTGTAAAACGACTTAATATTATAACCCACTATATCTTTGATACATTGCGAGTGACACAATACGACTATTTCGTAGATTGGCCTATTTCGAAGGAAATTTATATATGCAATGGTGTACTGTTATCGACAAGTAAAATAAATGGTTTACATGGTCTTTCGCATAACTTACGAATCCTTTACGAAGGATTGACGCTTCACGTATTTTGGAACGCTTTGGAATGCAGTAGTTCAGTACGGATATATATATATATATATATATATATATATATATATATATATTTAAATTTCCACAAATTTGTTATAAAATTAATCATGGGTTTATGTTTGCAGTGATATTTAATTTACAAATAAGACTCGCGATTTATTGCCTTTTGTCTTTAAAGGTGTGTAATGTCGACGTCTTAAATTGCAAATTAGTCTGAACAACCTCGAAATTGTACACGAGACTCCATTACGTATTTTGGAACGTTTTCATGCAGTAGTTCAGTACGGATAAGTATATATATATTTTAAAATAAATTAATTTCCACAATACTGTTACAAAATTAATCATGGGTTTATGTTTGCAGTGATATTTAATTTACAAATAAGACTCGCGATTTATTGCCTTTTGTCTTTAAAGGTGTGTAATGTCGACGTCTTAAATTGCAAATTAGTCTGAACAACCTCGAAATTGTACACGAGACTCCATTACGTATTTTGGAACGTTTTCATGCAGTAGTTCAGTACGGATAAGTATATATATATTTTAAAATAAATTAATTTCCACAATACTGTTACAAAATTAATCATGGGTTTATGTTTGCAGTGATATTTAATTTACAAATAAGACTCGCGATTTATTTCCAGTTTTGTCTACGTCTTAAATTGCAAATTAGTCTGAACAACCTCGAAATTGTACACGAGACGCTTCACGTATTTTGGAACGCTTTCAATGCAGTAGTACAGTACGGATAAGTATATTTTTTTAAAAAATTAATTAATTTCCACAAATTTGTTACAAAATTAATCATGGGTTTATGTTTGCAGTGATATTTAATTTACAAATAAGACTCGCAATTTATTGCCAGTTTTGTCTTTAAAGGTGTGTAATGTCTACGTCTTAAATTGCAAATTAGTCTTAACAACCTCGAAATTGTACACGAAAAATAGTGCTTTTATTTAATAATTTATGAAAACTACCTATTATTTATATCTCTGCAACGACTAGTGCCAGTTCACAGCATTTTTTTTTATTTTCCTTTTGTTTGCAATGGACCGTGTACTACTTCTCGGGAATGGATTGTGGCGAACTCAAACAAGGACAAATGTGAGAACGCCGGCGTAATTGACCCGAATACCTGCATAGGTTCCTAACTCCGTGTAGAGGATTACTTTACCTTCTCACAGACTTCGGAGGTGCCTGAACAAGCTCCCTGTTGTTTTAATATAAATCAACTGTAATTGTCGGAAATGGAGACGTGAGCAATGGCGGGCAGGCGTGGGTTTCCCTACTCGGAGGGGATCAGAGACGGTCGGAAACGATTTCACAATAACGTATTTCGGATTTATTAAGACGAGGGCAAACTGAGCTGCGTTCTCAGGACGTTGCTATCATCTGAAATTTAAAATATCTTCGTGGTGGTGTCGTAACAATGTAAATAATGCTCGGCGAGATGCGTGTTTTGACTCTTTATTTGCATTGTTGACCTTTGGCATTCTAATAGTAAGGTACAAGCTTAGAAGCTGCAAAGCATTTCGACCCATACTCCAGAGAATATTTGCGTATGTAACAGCAACGTGGGAGTCAGAGTGCTCGTTTGATGTTAGTTACGTAAATAGAAGCTACACGAGACCCTGCGTAATTGTGAACACTCCAGCTTTATATTTGGATCTCTGGCGGAATTACCTCTCACTGCGATCGAACAACACGTTACAGAATTTATTTTGCATGAGAACCACATTCTTTTCGAATGTATTCATTCGGAAAGGGTTTAAACACTTTTACGGGTTAGACTCGAAAGCGGCCGAACTGCTTTCAATGAATTGTCGAGGCACGACACATAGTTTGCTGAATTTCACGTTAATGGACAGAGTAGAATGTTTCTAAAACACATTTGAGTTCTTCAGATTAATAAAAATGTCGTTGTTTGCGAACGGATAAACCATTGGTTGTTTGAAAGAATCACTGTTAATAAGGTAACGAATATATTTTTTTAATTGAAAATAATATTTGATATGTAATTATTTTTAGTTTTTAACAATTCTGTAGTGGAATTTAGAGTTAAATTAGATTCTGTTGTGACCTTTTGATGATTTAGAGACCAGCTTTACGAATAACTAAATTTATTTCCGATGGTCATGTTTATAAATACATTAAAAACAACCAAATTAGTCAGAAATATTTTAATATGAAAAAAAGCATAAAAACGAGCACAACGTATCGTACTCAATCTGGGACTGTACAATGCAGTAAATAATTTGCATACATTCACAAAATTCATCTATAAATCTTAGCACAAATATTGTTTGAGAATTGGAAATTTGTTGACAATGGTAACATTATTATTTAGATTATTTTGCGTATTTATGTAACATCAATAATTGGGTGTTCCATTGTCTTGGAGGACAGAGGTGAGCAAGAAAAAGTGAAAGAAGGCAAAGAAAAGAAAAGAAAACATGAAAAACAGAAAGGAAGAGGCAGGTTAAAGAGATGAAGTGAAAGATCGTCTAGAAGGTCAGAAAAATTATGTAGAGACTTACTCCAAGAGAAGAAAACAGGAAAATCAGTAAGAGAGAGGCAGTGTGGAGGAAACAAGTTAGGTTAAAGAGATGACTCGAAAACTCGGCAGGAAGTTCAGAAAAAGATGTAGAAACACCAATCAAACTCAGATAAAAAAAACTACTTATATATAATCCAAACAAACCCGATCCGGTAACTTTATTACGAATTTTAACCATGTCCTACTTTTCTAAGCTAAAGAAAAATAGAAAGGAAGAAGCAGGTTAAAGAGATGATGTGAAAGATCGTCTAGAAGATCATAAAAAAAGATGAAGAAAAGCGAAGGAAAAAACAGTAAGAAAGGGGCAGTGTGCAAGGATCAAGTTTGGTTAAAGATATGAAGTGGAGAAAGTCTGCAGGAAGTTCAGAAGAAGATGCACAAACTCATAAAAAAAAGTGGAAAATTGCCTGTAGCAAATACACTTTTTTGGGAATTTTCAGCAGCGGAATTGAATTATAAGACTTGAAAAAGTAGGATTTGGATAATATTCTTAATAAAGTTACCGGATCGGGTTTGTTTGGATTATATATACGTCGATTTTTTTCCTCTGAGTTTGATTGGTGTTTCTACATCTTTTTCTGAACGTCCTGCCGATTTTTTCCACTTCATAAACCTAACTTGTTTCTTCCACACTGCCCCCTCTCTTTTTACTTTTCCTGTTTTCCTTGTTTTATTAGTTTGGAGTAAATCTCTACATAATTTTTCTGACTTTCTAGACGATCTTTCACGTCATCTCTTTAACCTTCCTCTTTCTTTCTGTTTTTCTTGTTTCCTTTTCTTTTCTTTTCTTTGCCTTCTTTCGCTTTTTCTTGCTCACCTCTCTACTCCAAGACAACGGAGTACCGAAATATTGATGTTATACAAATGCGCAAAATTTAATTTAATCTTATATAAATTTACTCTAAATTTATTTATATGAAGATAAATTTGTTCTAAAAATTGTCACGTAATGAAGTCCTTTGTTGTGGATGAAACGTTGTTTTACTTTTTATGCTTTTCGTTATTAAATTGTTTCGGAATTTTGTAGCTGTGTTCACACACTTTTAATTATATTGAAGTCAGATAAATCTATTAATGTTGGTAACTGAGTTCCGTTATCCGGAACATTCTGTATTTATAGCAGTCCATGAAATGTTACCTCGAGTTCCAGAATATGTCTAGAATTTTTATTGAGGATATTTTATGTGGGAAGCGCCATCTTGAAATACGAAATATCATGTAGAAGAAAATTATATTTTTTCCCTTTCGTAGCCAGTTATCGAGAGCGTTTCTTGCGTTACGTCGGCAGTGAGGTTATTAACTTCACGTTAAGCTTTTCACGATCCAGATCCTGAGACTAGAAAGTGGCCATATGACTGCAACGAGGTCTGACGAAATCTCTAAGTAGCATCCTATTACATACGTAGACAAGTCGCCATGTTTTGGTAGACCCTGACTTCCCCTGTTCAAGTTCATGTGGGAAGTTTCTTACTGTTTTGGAGCGGTAAGACTATCCACCAGCGTCTTCGTACAAACTGTTACAGCATAGAAATGCTGCGGTTTCTTCTTAATAACAGCAACATCTTGGCTTGTGATCAGGTTCTCCTACTGTGACTGATAACATTCCTCCATCCTAGGAGACGTGGATATCATTTGCCGTTAAAAGTGAACCAGAAAAATGTCCAACGTCACACGGAGACTTTGCCTTCAATATAATTTTTTTCTGTACGCTGTACGGGTCCCTCTGTTACAACCTTTTAAGACTGTGTAACATTAACAGGTACAGCAGTGACATTGGTACAGCGGTTTAAGAATTGAGTGTCTTGGAGCATGCGAGATTTTATCAGAGGGCGGACGCCACTCAGTGACGTCATCTTAAACTAAAATGCCAGAGAAACAGACTTTTTTTTGGCGGATAACACTCTACATGAGGGTAATCCACATGGTGACAACTCCCCTTTGATAGCATAGGAAGGGATATGAAAGGGGGGATGTGGAAGGGTAGAGGAAGGTAGCCAAGGGATAACTAGGGCCCCGCGGGCAATAGTTTAATGATCCTACCCGGCATTCGCCTAAAAGTAATGCAGGATAAACCCTAGAAAACCTGATTCAAGTAGGTTGGACATTTGGTAATGTCCCACGTCATGTCATTTCCGATGGCGGGAGAGGGGATTGCTTTGGGATCGCAGCATTCCATTATCCGTGCATCGACGAGTTTAAGAGGCAGCTGGCCGACTGTTCCAGTGGGAACAGCCAACTACTCTTACCGATACCCAAGGTCTCTGACCCCGCGCAAAAGCGAAGCACCGGCAACGCTGGTACTGGGTTTATCATCTTTCAAGCGAAAGACTGAAGAAGGGACAGTTCTACAAGTTACATAAGACCTTGTAGGAAATTTTTATCCATCTCACATTAACCATAAAGACCTCAAAGAATGCCATTACGATACCGAAGAATATCAACGACGTGTCGCAACCTCCCTTGCGGATGTTAATGATTTGGGGGAAACAGGCTACATGAGGTGGCAACTCCCCTTTAATATCATAGGAAGGGATTTGAAAGAGGGGAATAGAATAGAGGAAGGTAGCCAAGGATTAACTAGGGCCTCCAGGCTACAGTTTAAGGATCCTACCCGGCAATTCGCCTAAAAGTGATGCTGGGAAAACCCTAGAAAAACCTGTATCAGGTAGGTCGGGCATTGGGTACTTGTCCCACGCTCTTCCGATGACGGGAGAGGAGTTTGCTGTGGGGACCCAGCATTCCCTTCTCCGTGCCTCGACCAGTTTAGGAGGCAGCTGGCCGACTGTTCCAATTGGAACAGAGAACAACTCTTACCGTATGCCCAAGGTCTGTGACACCGGAACTTACACCTCTCGAAACAGGCCGACGTGCCTCGGTTACTGGGAACTTTGGTTCAAAAACGGAGAGAGGAGAAGGCATCCCCTAATATAGGCCTCTACGTCTCTCCAGAAAGGTTTACCTGGGAGAAAACCTCGCAGGTTGCTTGCAGAGAAACCTTTTTTTTAGGGTAACAGGCTTACATGAGGGTAATCCACATGGTGGAAACTCCACATTAATAGCATAGGAAAGTATTTGAAAGCGAGAATGCGTAATGGTAGAGATAGGTAGCAAACGATTAACGAGGGCCCCCTGGGCTGTAATTTAAGGATCCTACCCGGAATTCGCAGGACAAACCCTAGAAAACCTGCATCAGGTAGGTCGGGCTTTGGATACTTGTCCCACCCCCTTCAGATAGCGGGACAGGAGCCAGAGAAACCGTGAAGTATCAGCCTACTTTATGAACTTGTGTTGAAAAATAAGATAAACAGTATTGTCTAATATGAGTCTAATACGAAAGTGTACGCCGAACGTTTGGTTCTAACTCATATCAAGAATCATCAATCGACAAGTTTCATGAATAGGTAACTCTCCGTTTACACAATAATATCCACAGATCGACTTATGTTCTGTACACGATGATTTCCAGATTAATAGATTTTGTAAATTGTTAATGAACCAGAAGAATCGGCCATTTGGTACACGTTCCTAGCTATCTTTCTTTAATAGATACTGTGTTGATCTATTGCCCTCTGATAAAGCAAAAACACTGTCTCGGCATATCAAATTAGTTAAGTCCAGATGTCCAACCGAACTTTTTGACCTCAGTCGTAAAATTAGACCCCGACTGAGATAAACCTGAAAATCTACCCAAGAAGTAAGCTTTCGTCTTTTAATCACCACAAAAATGCCCACTCCGAAAGAATAAAATCTTGCCCAGTGCAAACCTCTCGGTTTCATTACCAACTCTAAAAGGCCCATAGGATGTTAAAATGTAACAGAATAATTTTGTGATGGAATTATGTGGCAGCACTTGTCAGGACTATTCGTGGGGAAGCCATCGTTGAGCTGCGCACACGAGTGTAAATATCCCACTTTTAATAACCCCCGGGCTCTCTTTATGACGTCAGCTATTTTTAGTTAACAGACTTTTACTGCTACGTGTTATGTTCGTTACGATGGTTACCAATTTCCTAAGCTTTCGTCTCGCGTCTGCAGCCGAGGTAGCTGTTGGAATTCTACAGACGCTTCAAGGTCGAAAGTCCGATCCCTCGTCACTAATATTCTCCTATTTCCCACCGCAGACGAAAACATACGGGATGCATGCACACCTGAAGCGTCAATTACAAACACCAAGATCAACAAACGAGCACAATGTAAATTAAAGAGACGCGTGTAAACAAGAGGCAGTGACCTTGAAGGCCCTCTTTTTTTGGGGGGGGGGTTTCTTAGTATAAAGTCACCTGTTGATAATCAATTTAAATTTCCGCTCCCCACATAAGATATCCTCTATAAAAATTCTAGACATAATCTGGAACTAGAGGTAACATTTCACGCCCTGCTATAAATACAGAATGTTCCGGATAACCGAACTCAGTTACCAACATTAATAGCTACATTTATCTGACTTCAATATAATTAAAAATGCATGAACACAGCCACAACAGTCCGAAATAAATTAATTACAAAAAAAAATACAAAGTAAAAGCACGGTTCGTCCTCAACCAAGGACTTCATTAGGTGTACAATGGAGTAAACAATTTTTAGAACAAATTTATCTTCATATAAATAAATTTTGAGTAAATTTATTTAAAATTAAATTAAATAAATTTTGCGCATTTGTATAACATCAATATTTCGGCATTCCATTGTCTTGGAGTAGAGATGTGAGCAAGAAAAAGTGAAAGAAGGCAAAGAAAAGAAAACAAGAAGAACACAAAGAAAGGCGCGGGTTAAAGAGATGACGTGAAAGATCGTCTAGAAGGTCAGAAAAATTATGTAGAGATTTACTCCAAGCGAATAAAATTAAAAAAAAAAACAGGAAAAGGAAAAAGGGAGGAGGCAGTGAGGAAGAAACAACATTAGGTTAAAGATATGACGGGAATAATAGGCAGGAAGTTCAGAAAAAGATGTAGAATCACCAATCAAACTCAGAAAAAAAAATCGACTTATATATAATCCAAACAAACCTGATCCGGTACCTTTATTAAGAATATTATCCACATCCATCTCTTCTCGAGAGTTAGCATTCAATTCCGCTGCTGAAAACTCCCAAAAAAGTGTATTTGCTACAGGTAATTTTTCACTATTTTTGTGAGTTTGATTGGAGTTTCTACAACTTTTTCTGAACTTCCTGCCGATTTTTTCCACTTCATATCTTTAACCAAACGTGTTTCTTGCACACTGCCCCTCTCTTAATGTGTTTTTTTTTCGCTTGGAGTAAATCTCTACATCTTTTTTTATGATCTTCTAGACGATCTTTCACATCATCTCTTTAACCTGCTTCTTCCTTTCTACTTTTCTTTAGCTTAGAAAAGTGGGATATGGATAATATTCGTAATAAAGTTACCGGAACGGGTTTGTTTGGATTATATATACGTAGTTTTTTTTTCTGAGTTTGATTTGTGTTTCTACATCTTTTTCTGAACATCCTGCCCATTTTTCACGTTATCTGTTTAACCTAACTTGTTTCTTGCACACTGCCTCTCTCTTACTGATTTTCCTGTTTTCTTCTCTCTGAGTAAGTCTCTACATAATTTTTCAGACCTTCTAGACGATCTTTCACGTCATCTCTTTAACCTGCTTCTTCCTTTCTGTTTTTCTTACCTTTTCTTTGCCTTTTTCCCTTTTTATTGCTCGCCTATCTACTCCAAGACAATGGAATACCCAAATATTGATGTTATATACGCAAAATAATCTAAATAATAATGTTACCTCACCATTGAAATTTCCAATCCTCAAACAATATTTGGGCTAAGATTTACAGATGAATTTTGTGAATGTATGCAAATTATTTACTGCATTGTACAGTCCCAGATTGAGTACGATACGTTGTGTTCGTTTTTATGTCTTCTTTTCTTATTAAAATAGTTCTGACTAATTTGGTTGTGTTAATATAGTTATTCGAGAATCTGGTATCTTAATCATTCATCCTCCCACAACAATGTCAAAACAGAATTGTCAAAAAACCTAAAAACAATTACTAATGAAAAATTGCATAACAGATCTCGGTTACCAACGTTAATAGTCATATTTATGTGACTTTAATATAATTAAAAATGTGTGAACACATCCACAGCAGTCCCGTAATAATTTAATAACGTAAAAAGTAAATAGTAGGTGCGTTTCTAAAGTCTGCTTAGGAATCGTTTCAGAATTTATTCCTTGATGGAAAATGATCTAGAAATTAATTACTGAAGCAACTTCAACGTTACCTCGAATGAGTGACGACTCACTAAAACGAAAAACACACTACGGAAAATTTAGGGATTCATATTCTGTATTCGGAGTGTCAGAATATCACAAGCTCGAGTTCCTCGAGTTTTACCCTTCTCCATTTTAAGAAGCTTGGATGGCGTGTGAG
Source organism: Zhengitettix transpicula (assembly GCA_037074705.1). Classification (NCBI taxonomy): domain Eukaryota; kingdom Metazoa; phylum Arthropoda; class Insecta; order Orthoptera; family Tetrigidae; genus Zhengitettix; species Zhengitettix transpicula. Next base: position 16,434,706 of record CM073595.1, on the reverse strand, counting down.
TGTGTTGTACTTTAAACAGGTTTCAAGCTATTATTCGCTGCCTAGAAATCTTTCTATACCGCGGAAGCTATTCGTTTCCCTTTCATACAAATGCGAGACAAAACAACCACCCTATTATCATCTTCCACGAAGAATAACACATAATGTTCATATTAAACAATGATTATGCCTGGGTATCCATTTGCAAACACGGAATTTGATGCAAATTACAAACTAACTTGAGGTCTTTTCCGTTCAAGTATTCCACTTTCTGACATGAATTGTAGTTCTCAGTCGTAAACTGATCGGATGCATTTCCTCTTATTTAGCTAGTAATATACATTTAATTCGAAATTTAATAATACGGCCGCTGTCGTTTTTACAAATTTCCCATCTGCTGTACTTGTTAGTCGGTCCAGTATTATTTGTTCTATGCTTAAATTATTGTCGAAATTTATTTTATCAATTGAAAAACTAATATGAACTCCCTCACATGAATCTAGGAATTATCTGTAGTAGATATATATGATATAGTGTCATGCTACTGAGATGATATTAAATTCTGACTTTTATATACGCGTCACAATACACAGAGACGACACGAGATGACGGTTATTAGAAGAATTATTAATTTTAAAATTCCACATTTCATATCACTATGCGTATTTATTAAAATGCGAAAATGAAACGAACGACTAATAATTTTATGCGACGATTCTACTTCAGATAAAGTTCTACGAGTGTCGCGTCGTTTGACGTTTTAGGGGAAAAGGTTGATGAAAACGTGAAAGATTCGAAACGAATCTAAATTAGGCCTGTTTCCCAGTAGTATAAAGCGCCTCAAGTTCAAATTTTGGGGGTTCATAGGCAACATTTTAGAGATAGTTAATTTCTAAATTAAAAACAAAATCAAAGGAATACTTTTTAAGTACTAAAATTTACAATGAGAACACTTCTTCATAAAAATTCCGATTTACCTTTACTTTCGTCTTATTTTTCCCTGATCCTGAAATTCGTTTCATTCTAATTGGCGACAAATAAAGATGGGGGTTCCTTAAGGTTCTATTCTTGGTCCATTCTGCTTTTTACATATATATACATGTATATTCTGCTTTTTACATATATATATATATATATATATATATTTAGTATAATCTGGAACCGGTAAACCCTACGAAAATGGAGTAATTCTTTATGAAAAATAAACGCACACACGCGCACACACACATATATATAAAATGGAGTAATTGTTTAGGAAATACACACATATATATATATATATAATGGAGTAATTGTATAGGAAATACACACACACACACATATATATATATATATATAAAATGGAGTAATTGTTTAGGAAATACACACACAACACACACACACACATGTATGTATGTATATATATATATATATATATATATATATATATATATATAAGGTGTGTAAATAACTCAATTTTCTGGGGTTTTACTGGTTGCAGACTACACTACCGTTTTAATGAATAATAAACCTAGGCCATTTAACCATTTACTGCAAATGTTTTCAGCTAATGGCTGAGTAATTAATTATGCAATTTCAAACAGACAAAAGTGACACACGTTTCATTAACATTAAGGTTTTAAAGGAAACCATTTGTGAAATTCAACATTGTTATGAACCAGTTTGGATAACGAGTTAACACATGTGGCCGGAATAGTGTCATAGAGCAGTGTGTCTGTATATTACGTAACTTTTAGTTTGCATACTTTTACTGTTTATCGGGTAATCTTTTCAGAGTAAGAGGATAATATTATGTTTAGAGAATTTTCTCCAATAATATCGTGCAGGAGTTAAAGAATAAAAATTGTCAATACTTGCAAAGAGTAATGTTATTTGTGATAAATAATATTAGTCTATTCACAGACAACTCATAGTGCACAGTCATGTTAGAAAAAACAAAAATCAACTTTATGGTGTTTTAATAAACTCCCAAATAACAATGAACAGTTAAAAGGATTCTTTTTTAAATAAAGGACTAATAAAATGTTGCTTGGCCACTACGATTAATCAATTAATAGAATTAGATTTATAATAATATAACCCTTCTGTAAAAATATTATTGCACATGCAATAAATTATTTTATTTATAAGTTATAATGAATAGTAAATTTTGTAGAATTCATGACTGATTCCACACCGTATAGGATTCCAGCAGATGTAAATGTAACTGTAAGAGTAGCACTCTCGTGGGGTTCTCAGCTTTTTGGTGTCTTAGCGATGATAACGTGTGAAGGTGTCTCCGAGGCCAGCTTTCCTGTTGTCTTATTGGTTTCTTTGTACCTTCGAGATCCCAGGTTGCCAGCTCGACCACTTTCTACAGCGTGGCGATTGGATCGCCTTGAAACAATCCATCCGCCTCACGGACGGTTCAATTTCGGTTCTATTTGATCTATCATCGCTTTCTATGTCCGATTCTTTTCGTGCATTTACGAAATATTCTTTTTTTCACTTTATAAATGCCAATTTAAATAAAAACAGTTATTACGGTGACTGAAGCTCTTGTTTAATACAGATTTACAACATGCTCATTTTTATTTAACCGTCTTAACCACTGTATCTTCTATGGCTACTCTTATAGTCTGGAGCAATTCGGAAGGCGGGTCGTATGATGGCATTTTGCACCGACGGGGACACGATTCTAGTTTAAAATGTACGGTTGAAAAACCTAATTGTCGAGGCAAAATAAAATATTGTTTGTTATCCTCTGTATAGTCCTCTCTGATTTTCGGCTGAACGAACTATTCGTTTCAAATCCCAATTGCTCTGGCTTTCTTATGAAATCCTTACGTTGGTTGACCCATATCTCTATTCTGTACTCACCTAATTGTTCCAAATAATGAGGAAACTTAACAGAAACTACAATAATGCCACAGCGCATACCTCAAGCCATCTGCGACTATATTAGTAGTATACGTCTCACCACTCATTAGTTTATATCTTCAACATTCTTCTGCATCCCTCTTTTTTTTTAAAAAAAACCTCAATTCTCTATTATTTTGGGTTTCCATCCGCGCAGATTTCACGTATAACAATGACCACCATACATATTTTTTTATAAAACATAATATTAATTCAATATTCAAAATTCCTCTTTTTTTAATTTCAATTTAGTAAGACTAATATTTAAATTCTTATTATTAATTGAATTTTTTTTACACCAGTCGCAAGAAATAGAGATTCAGAATTTTTCGAATCATTTATCTTGTCGATTTCATTTCTCCAGAAATTTTTCGGGCAATGATACATATTTCCCCTTCTGACATCCTGAAGAGATAAAAATGTAATTTTACATTATCTGAAACACTCTTGGGACATTATAAAAAAAACGACTGATATAAAAATATATTTTAATATGCCCCATCTGAGGTTCTACGATAACAATCTAAATGTTTATGCTTGAGCATTACCAATTTTGATGTTACGTGATTTTATCTTTTCTGTTACACAAACTCTCTTGGGATCGTTTATTTTCGAGCTCAGTTCGTCTACAATTTGCTTATGCACTTAGTCGAAATCATCGTTCATCTTCAGCAATTGGTCATAGCAGCAATTTTTTTTCCTGAGATTCCCGTTGTTTTTTTGTAAACTTCCCGCTAAAACATTGGATTTAAGATTTCTTCTTCCTTGAATTTTCAGTTTCTTCTTTATGAGCTCTTTAAATATATTTTTTTAATTACAGGAGTTTCCTAGATGTTATTTCCGATACACAAGGTTATGATAGGAATCGATGTCATCGTGAAAAACTTCCAGGGCAAAAAAAGCAGTGGCAATTATTCTAATGTAACTATATCACGTGATTAGGAAATAGTCATTATCGATAAAGCGTGCACTTACGAGCAGTACGAATCGACGAAACAGTTTGGAGGAAGGAGGCGAACGCAAGCGTTGTATATAGACGATTTCTTGTTTATCTCAGGATGAAAGTTGATTCCAAGCCAAAAACATTCGTCTGGACACTGATTTACAATCTCAAGGACGATTCGGAAGTGGGAGAGTCCTGAAATAATTCGAAGCCAAGGATTGTAAGTCAAATTACTCTGTTTGTTTGTCGGTATAATGAGGGACAATGTGCAAATAGCGATTTGCGAAAGAGAAAGGACACCATCCAAAATATGGAGTTGGTGCAGTCGAATGATATGGACTGCAGTAATGTGGCTAAAGCGGTTACTGTGAACAGACTGAGCTAAAGTGGGGAATTTATTATTCAACAATCCGGACTTTGATGTTCGCTTGACATAAGCTGTCAGTAAACGCAACTAGTGCTTAAATTTCAATGGTCTTGAAATAAGCGGCGAGGAGGACACTATAAGGATAGAAAATCATTTTCCAATTGATAAATGTTTCACTAGAAAACACTTGGAATCATTCAAGTAAAAAACTTGTTCTTGTCTTGAGAGGAACTTTCAAGGGAAATACCAAAACTTCAGCAATTTAGCTATAATTTAATCTTTAATCGATTACGTACACAATCACTTCTGTATTTCATCACATTATTCTTTGCCTTGCATTTAATCGTTTTTGTTAGATTTTTTTAAAGAACCGCGGTTATAGTTTTAATAGAATCACGAACACGCGGTTCTAGGGTTCTAGTGTTAATAGAATCACGAGTTCTAGCGGCTCCCAGGTTATAACGCCGGGGAATTCTGCAAATTCGCGCACGCGAGTCGTTTCCAGGAAGACTTTACCACGGGAAGCTTGAGGCGAATCCTGCCAAGGCCCACGACCAGGCTGAAAAGCCCAGGAAACCTGTAACTGCTCAGCGGAAATTGATGAACCGTTCCTTATCACCGAGAAAATCGTGTTTCATGTTACCGCGAATCGTTAAATAATTGGTTGTTATTTTTTCAAGTGACTACGACAGGTTAAAAATTTTTTGCTACCGGTTGCTTCGTGGTTTAGCTCATCGGTTCTTTGCGGATTATTTTTTGCTACATTATTTTTTCATTTGTCCTCTAAAAACAGTTTCGCGATAACGTAACAGTAAGATGTTACGATAAAATCTATCGTAGTAAACAGTTTATTAATAAGTTATGTAACCCCACGTTGGGGTCAAAAGATGTAATAATCATAATAAAATACCTCTAATTAAGATACTAAAATTACAAGCCCCACATTGGAGTGCCAAATTGTAGTAAAATTTTTAGTAATAAGTTATATATACACATATATATATATATATATAAAACATAGGAATTTACAAAATGAAAACAGAACATTATAGAACATTTTACAATAGAAATCTAACGCTTATTTATTATCCACAACTAAAACTAAACAAATACCTTGTAACGTCAAAAGCGTTTTTCAAGTGACCCAGCACATCTCAACGTATAGTTGGAACAATACTTCGGAGATCTGGAAAGTTTATTGAATCAATCCGAATGAATCGGCTAGACGGCGAGCAAAATGTAGCTCAACTCGCTTATTTTTAACGAACCAATCTCACAAACCTAAATTAAACACCCTTCTCCGCTTTGCTACAGCAAGCTGTAATTCCAAATGCCACCATAGGAGGTGTGGAGATAGGATTTGTTGACAGAGCTATCATAGATAGACGGCATTACACAGGATTACCATCTCCCGTGGCATTTTACCAACCTTTGGCAAGTTTATCTAATCCTCGAGTGAGATTCGTTATACTAAATCCGCATGCAAACACAACGTTCTTCTAAAAATGCAAGTCGGGTCAACTACAACGCAGAAAATTGCTTAGGATCAGAGTGACTTCACACTGGGACAAAAACATCGACCAAAACCCAACGACGCACCTGGACGGAATGTCCGACCTTAAGTCTACTCGGCCCAAAACCTAACACCATTTGACCCAGGGTAAACATTGGGCGTAAAGGAAATACATCACCTGTATTGCCGAACTGAAGACAGAAAATCTTAAATAAAATAAATTCCTTAGTAATCTCTACACTATATTTATTTATATTTTATCATTAATCAATAAATAATATTAAAACGCTGCAGTAATATTTACGGATATATAGTCTGACATCCGCATTATGAATTTTATTTATATATCCCAATTGCGTATTAAATATATATTTCACATCTATTATCCTGTAATTACTGATTATGCTGATTACTTTTTCTATGCTCATTTTATTTCTGTTTAGGCTGATCATTTGAGAATTATTTAATCGAGTGATCTTATGTAAGTGTTGGTCCATAAATAAATATTTTTTATTTCTCAACACCTTCTTTTACCTGGATACAATTCGTCCAGCGTTTCTACAACTTAATTAAATCGTCCAAAAAATAATACTTCGAAAGGTCCTCAAAATAAGCGTCTTTTTTAATGATCTCGTCGTTCGACGTGATTTTTCTGCGACGAATTATTTTTCCAAGTTAGTAAACAGGAAAAATGTCGGTAGGCAAATACGGTTCGCCATCGAATCTGCAAAAGTGTGCTTTGTCTTTGTGGACGAGTTCTAATCAAATTGTGGATATATTTCCTTTATTTCTCGGCTCAAGCGGCCTGCCAAGGTATCGGATAATAATAATTATGATTTTAGCAAAAAAAAGCTACTTATTGACAATTTTCACTCTAGTTAAATCAGTCTTAAATTTACTAACAGCATCACAATTACAAATTTTATGTGGCAACTGGTTAAATTCCATTTTTCAAAAACATAGCATAGCCCTACTTGTGTCTTCCTTACTCCTAACATACTCTTTACACGAATTTAAATTTAATATTTCTGATATGTTTGAATGATGTTTTTGTAATTTATACCCTTTGTCGCATTTTTTTAAAAACTAATTTAAATATATATTAATTTTTTTATAAAATTCATTTTCGAAAAGCTAGAGCTTTCGGTAATATTGCGATATTCTTCTGTACAGAAATTTTTTTCAACAAGAATCACATAAAAATATTTAATCACTTTGATCCACAATTACCAAAATGACGCGTGTAATTCTTGAACTTTTATAGTCTAATTTATTTTTCTTTCGGAAACTAATAAAATCTTGATTGCACCGGTTTCCAGCGGGATACGGATTTGTCTTACGGTCCAGATACGTCAGTATATTACGACTCTACAGATAAATATGGCAATATTGCAGAAATATCCAGAATTTAAGAATTAAATATTTTAGAAAAATGTTGATTAGTTTCCTTATAATAGTGCGACTAATAAAAACACTTAGGATAAAGTTGAAAAACATCCTTATTAAAATATGATGACTTATTAATGAATTTATATAACAAAACTAGAGCTCGAAAACACAACCAATTCATTTTTCTTTTACATCAAATAATTCTTTACACTCTATTTTGTAGCTTATTAAGCCTATCTATACGTTTATCCGTAACGTCGTACAGCACAAAGCAACTATAATTAATTAATAGCAAAATAGCACGATAATATAAAAGATTTTTGGATTTTTTGGTTAAAGATTTTCCTAATCTGTATAAAAACCGTATCTTTATACTTATATTTCTATATCTATAATCTATATGACAACAGATTTCGGTACTTGAAAGAAACAATGTAATAATAATCCCTTCGCTGTATTTTATTTCAACCAAGTTCTCGTTGCAGTGTACAAATTTAATTAATTTTTCAGTGCTTCAGGATCGGTTTCCAATTTGCAATGGCACAACGCTAATTTGTATTGAAACGCGCAAAATTGAACAATTTGAAACGAGTCATTGTACGAGTTGCGTATTAGGGAACGAACGAGCGAGCCGAACTGGTGGACTTTCACCCTGACGAAGCCTGCGCTAGGCCGCGGCCTTGTGACGTCACTTCCGCATGGCTCCCGTATGAAGGCGCTCTTAGCCACGCAAGATTTAATTTTCGGGAGTGTCCAGGTGCGCGTCCTTTGGAGAAAAACTATAAATGCTGAATTATGTGGGAGAAGCTACCGTCGAAGCTCCCGAGAGAGCTCTAATGTGCCGATTCCAAGGTGCGCCCCCGCGCCGCAATTCCATTTGGACCTCAATTTTACACCCCACGTGTTTGCCACGGATCGGAGGGGGATTTCAGACAGCGCACACGCGTAATTGAATCGCTCCGGACTCTTGCTAGACGATAGTCACAAATTACAGAGCCGCGCGCCAATCTTCTATTGAATCGAATACAGGATATGGAGTGCGAAAGTACGTCCCAAGTGCGCTCGGGGATTTCAGAGACGGACCCGAATCCTCGGCGAATTGGAACGATCCTATTCCTTTCGACGAGATATGATTTAAAACATTGCGGTGCCCGGATTTCACGGCATTTGGTTCAACGAAAATGACGCAATATACGAACGGAGGTTATCACATCCACGTCACATTGGAGAACAGTTGGGGCCATTTAGAAAACATAATACCCTGAATAAAATTATGACTCCCATTATTTTCACATTAAATAGTAATACGTTAATTAATATTTAAACAGACATGCTATTGCTCAAAACCTCAATCAATTTAATTATGTAAAAAGTCAGAAAATACTTGAGAGAACTGGGAATCGAACACGGAAGCACTCGTCTGAAATTTCTATTATCTTAATTAACATTCCTTCACGCCCTAATTAGTAGTAACTCATGAGGAAGGAACTAATATGCAAATCGGTTATAGGTCTGACATTTTAATTAATATTTAAACCGAAATGCTAAGCCCATGTCTAGTAATACGAGTAAAAGGCCCCTGCTGTACATCTTCATCTATAAGTGCTTTGGTTAACGGCTCAAATTAGTTACGTAAAGTAGATATGGGAAAAATGATGGCGGAAATGTTAACGGTGAGAAAAACAGACCAAGGTAAAAATGAAGAATACGAAAACTGGTCGCATTGACGGACTCTTTGTCTGGGAAGCAAGCATGGACCTGCTTAGTTGAGTCAAGCGCTTCAAAGACGGCTATCTCGCTAATTACAGCCGAATTATCATATACTGTATTTTACGGACTATAGGAAGCACCTTAATTTAATACCATTTTTTAATGATTACTTTGCAAATCAAGACTACAAAAATTCATAATTTATAAAACCGAAGTGACCTTTATAATCCCTGAAAATCGTCATCTGAACTTTCTTCCTCTTCAACATCGTTGTTTTCTTCATATGGTCTTCACCTCATAAGAGCCTTACTTATGCCGCACTTCTTGAAAGTCTCACTCTAGACCACGACTGTTTCATCCACTGACACACTGGTTTGATTGTAGGTCGTTTTAAAGCTCCCATCGACGTGAATTCATGTTGGATTTCAACCATCATCCATTTGTTCCATTCCTCTCTCACATACACTTTAAATGTTTTATTTATGGAGACATCTTTATTGTTCCGAAGATTGAAAACATCGCTTACCGTTATTTATATAGACATCAGGAGGTTACAATTTTGAAGCAAATCCTCCCGGAATAATAGCAATTTCCCTGTCTCAATTTCTCTTTCACTGAGTTTTTCAAATGATCAAGCACAAGAAGAGATCTCGTTTTCAATAAAGCACCTTTCCTTCTGTCCCACACACTGTTAATCCATAATTTCATACCAGCCTCGTCCATCCAACCCTTCGTCCGTCGCATCGGTGCATTGCTGCTGCCAGTTAAATCCAATGTTGCCAGAATGGCGGGAATTTTAAATCGAACACTGGACGTTTTTTTTATTAATTTCGAGTATAAGGCGCACCTGAATTTTGGAGCCAATTTATAGTCCGTAAAATACGGTAAATCTGTTCGCGTGGTGATATACGCACTGTGGTAAAGAAAATTGCTGAGATAATGACTTTCTTCCATTTTTAGGTCGAAACGTTGTATCTGAATCTTTATTATATTTCCCCAATCCACTATTTCTCGTCCCCCCCCCCCCCTGAGTGCCTTCACAACGGTTTCGTCGTAGCAGTCAAACAGCCCAATTCGCGTTAGAAATCAGATCATTCTTGTCTGAATCATCTCTAACATTTCAACTGTTTCCCGAATTTTTTTTTTCTGATCTTTCCAACCGTCGGCTTTAGTACTGTACATTCCCACAATTATAGAAACTTCTTCCACACTCGCCATACGATGTTTGAAACTACGGATTTTTATATTTACCATAATCGTCCATTTCTTGAATTATTCCAGTCTTGGTGCGTCTTCACCTCCACATTCTGCTTAACACTTGTAAATTCTCATACCACCAACCTGTTTATTCGTAATTTTTCTTTTATTAGTACTAGTTCCTCGTTCGTTCTTGAATTATAAATTTCATTTCACATACCTTCTTCTTCTTCTTTTATTGGCACTATAACCCAATGTGAGTTTTGGCCTTATTAACAATTTTCTTCCATTCCACCCTCTCCTGTGTCAGTCTCCACCATCCTCTTACTTTCATGGTTTGTATATCCTTCTCGATGTCATCTACCCATCTTGTCCGGGGCCTCCCCCTTTTCCTCCTCCCAATTGGCTTCCAGTCCGTAATCCGTCTAGGTGTTCTGCTTTCATCCATCCTAAGTACGTGTCCCATCCAGGCCAACCTTCTCCTCTTGATAAACCTAACAATGTCCTCGTTATTTATGAGCTGCTCTAGTTCTCTGTTTGTTCTAATTCTCCATTCGTACATACAGGTCCGTATATCCTTCTTGCGTTCAAATATTCTGAGTAAGTGCTTATCATTATTATTAAGGGTCCACGTTTCACAACCGTATATCACTACAGGTCTTATACGTGTTTTGTAAATTTTTAACTTCAATTCCCTATTTAACATCTTGGATTTCATTTATTTTCCATACATTCTGTTACCATTGATGATACGTTGTTTTAATTTCACCTAACTAATTTTCTTATTTGTAACTTGTTTTAATCTGATCCTGTCAGTATAACATCACGAGGCTGCTTTCGGAATTCAACACAATTTTTGTTCCCATAAAACAATTTTTTTTCATACAACAAATCGAATTGTTTTAACCGATTGTTCAGATTTCTTTATATATATATATATATATATATATATATATGTGTGTGTGTGTGTGTATCTTCTATATAATAAAAAATTATGTATATTTGTATGTATGTATTTACGTTAATCTTTATACAAATTTTAACGCGTGGACAGATTGCAACAAAAATCGGTACGCATATTCTTAAAAACACTAGAAACGATACTAAAGAATTATAATTGGAAAACATGATAATTTTGTGTTAAATTACTGCACGTCATGACGTCACGCGATAGAGACGTTACTACGCGACGAACAAAGGAAATATTTCCTTTTTTCCGCTAAAAAAAAATAAAAGCATTGAATAAAATGTATTATTTTATCCAGTAATACTCCATCGAATTATAATAAAGACAATACGACCCGTGCGGAAAATGTAAGTTTATTCTGTAAGAACTCTGATGCTTCATGTCCCGTCAATGACGAGTACTTTATAAATTGGCAACTGGAATAAGTTTTCTTATCGAACACTTGGAAAATGTCGTATCCATTTCTTCTTCTTATCAATTATTTTTACCACTTTCGCGTTTCTTTTTTTTTTAAAAAAAAATGTCCTACCACCGTTGACATCATGGACACTACCATCGGTAGTCATGAGTGTACTTTGGGGGAATGCAGAATAGGGATAAATTATGATACGGAGACGAGGACGGATTGGTTCAGTATATGGCAAGCTTGAAAAGCTCATGGGCACGGGAATTTACAAACACACACACACACACTCAAACTTTAAAAACCTTAGTAAGTTACCCGAAAACCATGAAAAGGTTTAATTCAATAACATGCAATCGCTCTTTGATCAATTCAGCTTTTTGACTGCAAACGCATGGCTCTTGAATGAAGCTAATAAATTAAAACTCGATTAGAGTTATAATATTCTAGATAGCATTATATAAGTAAAAAAAACTTCTTTTTTTAATTCTGAAGGGGTTTCTGATGCTTTACAGAGAACGGATGTGAAAAATTTTGCTTCGGGGATAAATGTGTGACTTTCTGTAATTATTTCGCTTCTAAAAGCTGGGACAGTTGCTACTATTTATTAGTACAAAAAGGACACATTAATTACAGCTAAATTTAGTAGATATTATTTCAAGGTTTAAAACAAAAAATGTGAAATTAATGACCATTATAACGGACAATAAAAATATTTTATATTAACTCGTAGAATTAAAATATATTCAAATGACTTTAATTTGAAAAAATTTAGTTTAATTTTTACTTTATGATCGGTTAACATTTCTATTATTAATAAAACAAAAACTGTGTGAATCTAATAACTTGTTTCGTTTAGTTTTACTGTTATTTCTTTTTTGTGTGCACTTTTAGCTTGCCTTTGTTCACTTTATACAATCATACTATAAATCTAATCAATTGTAAATACCTCCTCTGTAGGAAAATATCCGAAGAAAATACGAAAAGGTATCGAAATGACGTCATGATAAAAATTAAAAATAGAAAGTCTCTGTATAAGGTCATCAGTTGTTTTATTAATTGAAAACAGACGTTAAATTAAAACTTAATTCCTATTATTAAATTACAAGTGAGATGAAAAATTTATGATTTGGTTTTAAAAACATTGTTATATAAATTTATGATTTGAAATATTATATTGTTCGTTCCTTATACCACTTATGACAAAAAAAATTCTGTTACCGTACAAACAACATAAATATCCTTATGAAAGTACAAAAATGTACGGAATCGTCGTTGTGTTGAATAAAATATTTTAATTATTTAATGGTCGTTAATTATCGTATTAGTGAATGTAATGTAAGCTATTATTTAAATCGTGTGAAACATTGAAACAAGTGTTCTTTCGGTCCAACTGTAAACTGCGATGCAGTCTGGTTTCTTTAAATGGAAACTGTTTTGCGGAGAGCTGGAACGAGTCACTTAAACATAAATACTTTTCCGGGAATATTGAGTGGCGTGTGACACATCCCTTATCAGACCAAGGCTTCACATAAGTGTTTCGCATTCATACACAAATCACATCATCGTTCGCAGAAGTCGTCTTTGTTCGACATACATTTCACTGACAACGTAGTTTCCTTCCACCTGAGACGATTGCCGGGACTTGTGTATCGCCTTAAAGCCGTCATTCAATTTGCGTGATGGAAAGGAGTTCGTCAATTGTTGGCAAATATATTTTTATCTCCACATTCTGCTAAACCCTTGTAAATTCTGATGCCACCACCCTGTTTATTCGTAATTTTTCTTTTCTTCGTACTAGTTCCTCATTCTTTCTTGATTTATAAATTTCATTTCACCTTCCTGATTTTCTTATTTGTAACTTGTTTTAATCTGATCCTGTCAGTATAACATGACGAGGCTGGTTTCGGAATTCAACACAATTTTTGTGCCCATTAAACAATTTTTTTCATACAACAAATCGAATTGTTTTAACCGATTGTTCTGATTGGTTTATATATATGTATATATCTTCTATATAATGAAAAATGATGTATATTTGTATGTATGTATGTATTTACGTTAATCTTTATACAAATTTTAATGCGTGGACAGATTGCAACAAAAAATGGTGTGCATATTCTTAACAACACGAGAAACGGTACTGTGTGTGGGGGGAAGGGGGGGGTTGAGAAACCCCTAGCATAAATGTGGAAAGAATTATAATTCGAAAAACATGATAATTTTGTGTTAAATTACTGCGCGTCATGACGTCACGCGATAGAGAGACGTTACTATGCGACGAACAAAAAAAATAGTTCCCTTTTTCCGTTAAAAATAAATAAATGCAGAAATATTTACTTTGAATAAAATGTATTATTTTATCCAGTAATTCTACATCGAATGATGATAAAAACAATACGAAATATTTTACGATCCTTGCGGAAAAATGTAAGTTAATTTTCGTGCCATATTAAGTGACTACAATATGGCGACTATTTGTTTACATTGTGAATGTAGATAACAATTTCATAAATTTAATCTTTCGTAATGGATGAAGACTGAGGGACAATTAAATCCAGCAATACTTTACGAGTATATTTAAGAAGAAATTCGAAGGTATGTTTGTTGGGATTGATGCAGCTTCTTTATAGCTGTTCAATTAATGCACTATCGGTCGAAAGTACGTACGGAACTAGGAACTGTTAGATTTAGGTTAAATCACATATTGGCTAAAGATTAATATAGAATTAAATACTTTTTCGGTTTATATAAATAACTACATACGCAACGCCGGGCACCCAGCTAATATATATATATATATATATTTATTTATATTGTAATAAATAACAATAAAGCCTTTAATTAATTTAAAGAATTAACCTCTCGTTGAGAGTCAAAATGTAATGATTAACTGGAAGGCTTTTATTAAATGAGAAGATCGAAATTAACAAACAAAATATTTATTTATTTTGTTGCAATAACTCAAAACAATTACAATTTAAAATATTAATTTCTCAGGGTCTTTACTGGGTTTGATAATGGACACAACAATTTAATTTAAAAATCTTATTAACAAACAATTCACATTTACCTGAACAATACGTCGATAGAAATAAATTAAAAATAAAATAAATTAACTTGACAATTAAAATAGAACGAAATTTAAAAGTAAAGAAATGAACTCTGATTAACAATTAAAATAGAACGAAATCTGACTTCTTTTTTTAATTACGTTTACATAAATCATTATTTTGTAATTTGTTACTCACATCTGTCCAGCTGGTTCCAGCATCCCCTTTGTTTTCGCAAGTACACTATTGCAAAAAAAAAATTACAGTGATTCACCTAGCGGCTCTCAGATTTTACACTCTTTAAGTCAACCTTGATAGGCTCCCAGGAACTCGGATGATCCTCCTTTTTGTCAGCTATCTGGTGACCGCTTCCCTTATATGAATTCTATGATTTATATGAATTCTGTGATTTGTTAGTCTTTTACCGCTTGGGAATTAAACTGCAACTTTACTATTCCTGGCTGCTATAGACGTAAAACTGCACTCCTTTCCTGGCTGCTGATAGATGTAAAAACTGCTAACTTCGCGATATTTACGGGACAATATTTCCGTAAATGTTTTTTTACTTTGTCTTCAACTCACAACTTTGTTTAATAATAATACATTAAACGACGGCTAGTCTCTGCTCTAGTATCACTTGTTCCGTCCTCCGAAATGTCCCGGCACCAACTAACTCTGTTAAATTCTAGTCACCAACTATCGTCTCGAGTTTTAGCGCGTATACGCCATTTTTGACTTTTCGACAAAGGCGGCTAGCTTCATTGTTGCTTTGGAAGCTCCTGCCGCTATAATGGCTTTCTCAAACAATTTAAATTTTATGTCCAAACAAATAATGTCCTAATTAATTGACATTACAATATATATAATATTAATGCGTGTAAGGATTTGACATTCTCCAAATAATTAAAACAATTTGTATGCAAAGGAAAGAGAAATGTGCTGGCTTACCTCAAATTGAAGCTTGACGTCACCACTCAGGGCAGGAAGAAGTTATAAAAAAAATCGCAATGATTGAAAAAAAAACCAGCAACCTGTTCTATTTTAGTGGCGATGCGATTGTCGCTTTTCTGGAATGAGACACGTGACAGACACGAACATGCGCCCACTAGCGATTATTCAGTCACACTTCCGAGCGATATTGTCACTCTACCTTCGTAGGTTGCATTCCTTCATATTTATTTTATTTTTATAAAATGACAGACAATCCCAGTCGTCAGACTACGGCATCAAAAGCAGCGACAGATTGATTAGAGCAATTCCAAAAAATTATCATGAAAAATATGGAGTATCTCAAATTGGAAGGAACTGGAATACCTGAGAAATTCACACAAGTCTTCATTATTGATGGTATTGTTGTTCTGGCTTTTCCATTGCCTAAGGAGAAGAAACAGTTTCGGACAGTTGGAAAACAATCTTCTTAGAAGAATAGCAATCAGAGTTGGACACGATCACTCCGCAAAGGAATAAACCTACTAAATTCCAGAGACTCGAGGTTATCGAGGCGTTTGAATTTGCTCCAAGATGATTCGTGACTTGATATAAATTGGTCGTGGATAATGTCTGGGCGTTTGTGACATGTTATTTGTAGTGTGGAGGAGCTTTGCGGACAGTCCAATAATGTAGAAGTCCAAATATCTGGGAGATTTAGGAAATGGCGCGGAAATTTTTTAAATAAAATGTTTCTTTTAGTTCCCGGTTTGAAGGGAGTCGTTCTGCGCAGAGTACGGAGATATTATTGAAGAAAAAACCCGGTGGCTGAAATCTCGGCTAATTTGGAACTAAACGAGATTTTGATCTTCCCTTACGCAGATCCGAGTCTTTCCTCCATGTCGTCCACGAAAGAGAGCCGACCACTCACGGGAAATGGAATGGCCAACGTCAGATTTGTGTGATTTATTGGGAGGGTAGGGAAGCCTTTGATGTCACTGCGGAGAGTATTCTGAGGCGTGAAAGTGGTTTAAATTTTGTTAGCAATCCAACTGATTTTTTTTTTCAGACCGTTTCGGAGCATGGTGCTGATGAAAGCACTTTGCTCGATGCAAAGCTGTACTACCATTATTTTGTTCACGAGTATTAACATCTATTCTCCGGCGAAGTGGAAGGAACTTCATAGGATTCTGATATTCGTTATCTGCTGTAGTTCCTGCAGCCAAATTAGTAATTATAGACATCAAAGGTATCATGCCTTCATCATTAACCTCAGACAAGGAAGCCTGCTGGAGAATTCTCTCGCAGGTGAACCTTCCCAGAGAGCTCTGGCGGAGGCTACCTTTGGGGTGCCTTCACATCTCTCTGGTTTTTTGAACTAAGGTTCCCACTTTCCGAGGCACCTCGGTCTGTTTTGAGAGGTGTATGTTCCGGGGTCGCAGACTTTGGGCATACGGTAAGAGTTGCCCGCTATTCCTATCGGAATAGTCGGTCAGCTGCCTCCTAAACCGGTCAAGGCAAGGCGAGGGAAAGCTGCGACCCCACATCAAACCCCTCTCCCGCCATCGGAAGGGCGTGGGATAGTACCAAATGCCCGACCTACCTGATGCAGGTTTTCTAGGGTTTACCATGCATCACTTTTAGACGAATTGACGTGTAGGATCCTTAAACCATAGCCCGCGGGCCCTAGTTAACCCTTGGCTACCTTCCTCTGTCCTTCCACATCCCCCCTTTCAAATCCCTTTCCTATACTAAAAGAGGGGGGTTGCCACTATGTGGATTACCTGTACATAGCCTGTCTACACCTAAAAAAAATCATTAACATCCCGAATGATAAAGCTGTCTGCAAGCGCTATTCTCTCGCAGGCAGAACATTTTAGGAGAGACGGAGGGGATGCCTTCTCCTGTCTAAGTTTTTGAACTAAGGTTCCCACAAGCCGAAGCACCTCGGCCTGTTTTGAGAGATGTATGTTCCGGGGTCACAGACCCTGGACATACGGTAAGATTTGTTCTCTGTTCCAATTGGAACAGTCGGCCAGCTGCCTCCTAAACTGGTGGAGGCACGGAGAAGGGAATGCTGCGTCCGAAAATCCCTATCCCGCCTTCGGATGGGCGTGGCACAGGTACCTAATGCCTGACCTACCAAATTCAGATTTTTCTAGGGGTTTCCCTGCATCACTTTTAGGCGAATTGCCGGGTAGGATCCTTAAACCATAGCGAGGGGGCCCTAGTTAATACTTGGCTACCATCCTCTACCCTTCCGCATCCCCCCTTTCATATCCATTCGTATGCTATTAAATTGGACTTGACACCATGTGGATTACCCTCACGTAGCCTGTTACTCTAATAAAATAATTTAAAAAATCATTAACATCCGAGCCTACGAGAGCATTCTGTCGGGTGTGAACCTTCCGAGAGAGCTCTGGAGAAGACTATCTTTGGGGATGCCTTTTCTTATCTCTGGTTTTTTGAACTAAGGATTTCCACAAGCCGAGACACCTCGGACTATTTTGAGAGGTATATGATACGGGGTCGCAGACCTTTCACATACGGTAAGACTTGTGCGCTATTCCAATTGGAACTGTCGGCCAGCTGCCTCCTAAACTGGTCGAGGCACGGAGAACGGAATGCTGCGATCCCACAGCAAACCCCTCTCCCTGACATCGGAAGGGCGTGGGTACATTACCAAATGCCAGACCTATCTGATGCAGATTTTTCTAGGGTTTTCCCTGCATCACTTTTAGGCGAATTGCTGGGTAGGATCCTTAAACCATAGCCGGGAGGCCCTTGTTAACCCTTGGCTATTTTCCTCTACCCTTCCGCATCTCCTCTTTCATATCCTATGCTATTAAAGGGGAGTTGCCACCACGTGGATTACCCTCATGTAGCCTGTTACCCCCAAATCATTAACATCCGCAAGTGAGGTTGCGACGCGCCGTTGGTATTCTTTGGTTTCCTAATTTCTTTCTTTGAAGTCCTTATAGTTAATGTGAGATGGATAAAAATTTCCTACATGGTCTTATGTAACTTGTAGAACTGTCCCTTCTTTAGTCTTTGGCTTGAAAGATGATGAACTTAGTACCACCGTTGCCGGTGCTTCGCTTTTGCGCGTAACAAAAGTCCAGCCGAAGTTCATAATAAAAAACAGCGAAAATTAAAAAACATCAAATTCCCGTTAAAGTTTTGGTAATTAAATCTAATTTTTCATTTGTTGAGGTCTGATCCGTCCATTTCACGTCACTAAATAATTTTCTTGCGTGTTTTTGCCTGTGTAATTATTTTATTTATTTTTCCCACTGTGTGATATATTTTCTGTCCACAGTAAGTTGCTGCACTTATTAGATTTTGTTGCTTAATTGACGACGTTTTTTTTTGTTATCCAGGTGGTGGTGGAGAGTTCGGTTTCGGCCCTGGAGTACGGGGACTTGGAGGTGGACGACAATTCTCCGGTCAACCCGGACCTGCACTTCGACGCCCAGCAGATGCACCTCTACGTGATGACGGAGAAGAAGGTATGCCCTTGAATGGATTGGACTGCGGATTGCGAGCACATAAATCCTCATTCTACCCGGCGCGGAATCAAATTATTCGCAATGTTCTTCGCGTTAATTCGCAAGCTAGCTCCCGAAACGCGCGCCCGCCGCTTTTCGAATTTAGCTTTGGCGCCTGTTTTTGAGATATATAACCCACAGGTCGTGTTTTAAGTGGATTACGAACCGGAGCTACTACAAACTTGCCGCTTTACGTGTTACTTCACTTTTTGCTGCCGTTAATGAGGCGAGATGATAATTCCTCGACGGAATTTAGCCTGCGTAGTGTAATCGTTGAACTGTCCATGTGCGACTCTATAATTTGTTTGTTTATACCTGAAAATTTCGTTGGTGTACACGTGCAGCAAACATTCCATTCCTTTAAAGTTGTACGCCGTAAATTATGAGCCATCTCTTAAACTCACTCATTTTATACCTCTCGAAGTATAACAACGGTGCTGCGAAATTCACCAATAATTATTTTCTTATAAGAGACCCTCATTACAGTAGCCATTTATACTTATTATGTATTATGAAATTAAACTGATTGTTTTCCAATAAATTCTTAATTATACAATTTAAGAGAAAATACTAATGAATACAGCTATTAACAGTACATTTATTTATCGCGCCATTTAATCAAATTTGGAATAATAAATTTTACCAAGGGATTTATTTGTCAGAAAGAAACACGAGGTCTTGTTCAACGTTCTAAACTAGAAATTTTAAATTCGACCATGCTCAATCGTAAAATTATATATATATATATATATATATATATATATATATATATTGTAATTAACACCTTGTTAGGGTTAATTAATGAATCAATTAACGAAAATTTCTTTATATTTAAAAATTAATTGTTGATAAATTTACATTGTATAAGATCTATTTTTCATCCAGTTAACAACAAATACTTTAATTTTTCATTTATTAATTCGTGGCATTTATGAAAATACAATTATTATACCATTACAATCAAATACGTCGGATCTCTATATCTCAGGGTCACTGCTGGGTTTGATAATTAGAACAAAAGCAATGTATAAGCTGACAATTAACAATTCAAATATAAATAGTTAACCTAAAACAATATGAAGATAAGTGAAACTGAAGAAAACTAAATGAAACGAAATCTGACTATACCTTTTTAATTATCGTTTACAAATTTGTATAAAAGTTTTGTTACGGAATGTCTGTCTAGTACCAGATCTCTCTCTCTCTCTCTCTCTTGTATCTTGAAAACTACCACACTAAAAAGCCATTTTTACACAGACTACACTTCATTGAAATTATTTTAATACACACTATTGAAATACTCGTCCTCTGCTATCTGGAACCACGGATGAGCCGCCCCCTTTGGTCAGCTAGTGGATGCCGGTCTCCTCTATGCAAAAATTGTTCAATCAGGGTGAAGAAACCATTTGCTTCACCGTGTACGAATTATTATGTAAATCTCTCCGTAAAAGATTTGCTTGCTTTCATGTAAAAATACAGGATCTCGCCATTTGTACTTTATATCTGCAGACTTTACTGTTAGTTGCTCTAGGTGAACTGAATAGTATTATATCTCCCCGTCGACTTTTAACTGTTTCATCTCTCGCACGCAGATTTTAGACTCCTTCACCTTTCATCGCCGATTCTAGACTGACGTTCTCCAAGCACATACTCAGGTCTCTAAGCGCACGGTCTTCATTGTTAAACAAAGGAAAAAAACCCGCCCTCATTGTCGCCTTTTACGCATTCGAACCGCTAAGAATTTAATTATATTAAAACAATTAATGGCTTGTTTAATTGGTATTACAATATATATATAATAGTTTGTTAATAACTCAGAATTAATATTTATAGTACACTTTTGTTTGTCAGAAATAATATTTATAATAGACTTTTGTAGGTATAATCAAGAAAATTTATGGTGGTTCAAAGTTATTAGTTTTATAATAATTATTGATTAAAAAAACAGTCCTAAAGTAAATATTATTTAACGTAGTAGAGTTGATTATTAGGCTGTTGGCTTCTCATTTTTTTATTTGTCAAATACCGTTATATAAAGTATATTACAGTAACCATTTCCAAGTAAACGTACATAATGTAATATAATAACAGGATTTTTTGTGATACTAATTTCAGTGAAAATCGTTCTAGTTCTACTGTTTAGCACTTGGCCATTTAGTGTACTTTTAATTACTGCAAATTGATTTACAACAGGGTGGAATATATGTATCTGTATGGAAAGGCCACTTTATTATAATTAAAATGAAGGTTTTTCGAATTTAAAAAGTCGTTCGTTTTTCATTACATGATATTACGATATTAATGGAAATGCAACTTTTTACGTAACAAATGTAATTCAACTTATGGGGGATCATTAGAAACTAAGGTTCGGAAGCCTGCTGTAAAACGTGTACATTTTATTTTATACAACTACTACAGAAGCATTCTGCAAGGTTCTCTCCTCTTAAAATTAAAAACCTCACCTATCCACCCCTTACTTTAACCTCCTGTCTTACAAACCGGTCTGACCTTGTCAAATATCAAAACCATTTCTCCCCAATACACCCTATTCACTCAGCGGTCCCTCAAGGCAGTGTCTTTGGCCCACTCCTATATTCCATGATATCCCCCAAACAACCGCAACAAAGACTGCCATATACTTTGGCGAATAATGCCCCGAATAAAAACCTGAATTGATTTACTGTAACGTAACGCAGATTTAGGAGAAAACGAGCCAAATTTAAAAAACATAAAAACGGCTATATCTCCTAAACGGCTGCGGTCAACGGCATTGTGTTCAGCGTGGCCGCTTCCATGGGGATAGACATCTAATTCACGCGAAAAGACGCAAATTTGGAAGAAAAAACGCAGATTTGGAAAAAAAACGCAGATTTGGAAAAAAAAGCCCAAAGTTTTAAAAAGATCTGAAAAACGGCTACGATACAACATTAACCATGTAGTCATTTGGGCTAATAATTGGAGAATAACCATAAACCCGAACAATTCCATCACAGTTCCTTTTTCCCTAAAAAAAGATAAAATCCACTAACAATATCTACATTAACTACACATCCATTCAAAACAAACAAAACCATAAATACCATAGTTTAATCCTCGATTCAAATCTAGCCTGGTCCCAACACACCAGTCACATTAAAAAAAATCATCAATCACCGCTTCAAAAATACTAAAATCATTAATTAATCCTAATTCACCTTTTTCCCTTTCAATGAAAAATTACTTTGTCGATTATGGAGGTACGGCTGCAACATTTGGGGTTCCGCAGCCAAAACACACGTCAACAAGATCCAAATATCTCCAAATAAAATCCTTCGTTATATCACAAACTGTCCCTGGTACTTCTCCAATTCCCGCATCCATAGTGACCTCAATATTGCATATATCCACCAAACAATAACCAAATACATACTTCTTGAGTATAAAAAAAGACATATTTCACCTCAAGCCGTTAATATCCGGTACAGCTGCCTTCCCTCCACCTCCCATCCAACATCGCCGATTAAAAAGAAAGAAACCGAGGGACCTTATTAATAATCAATATAAAACATAAGTACAGGAGGTGAAACAAAATGCTCCACAGAATATATATACTATAACATGTACATATATCACAACTGTAAATTCTTTAGATTGTAAAGTTTCCTGAAAAAAAAAAAAATAGTACAACCACCGATTAGTACATACAGTAGTTTATTTTTCGATATAGTCTCCATATCTCATTAGGCACTTGTCGCTTCAGATTTAAGAGTTATTTTTTTCAGAATTCCTTATGTTTTTCCGGGCTGAGTGATTACTCAAATATTGGTAATAAATACATTTATACAAATTTCCACTAATATTAAAAATAATTCAGTAAATGGGCTTCCTGTCCTCGCCAGTTACAATTCTAAAGTTTTTGTGTCATGAAATATTCTGGAACGAGGTTAGTGAAAAGGTGAAACAGCCGCATGCTATTGACTGATGCGTAGAAATGATTACCTTTTTAGGTTAACGATGGGAAAGAGAATTTCATCATTCATCTTTGAAACTTCCTTGCGTTGCACTGTTATCGGTCTGCGTGTTTCTTGGACTAGTGACTCACAGAATACAAGTTTTCGGCCGGAAGTCGCGTGCTCGGGATTCCGAAATGTGTCCGATATCGTGCGAGGGGAATTGACTCCTGCGCACTCGCCCTAAGGTTTCAACTCTTCTGAAGATGTCAGCGGGGAAAATGTTAGGCCGAGAGGAAACACCTTGCCTTACGATTGAGTGTTGTCTTCCTGCCTAGAGCAAATTGCCTGGAGAGCCCTCGAGGCCGCTCTAAACTCGCTCTGCATTCAAGTCGTTGCCGGTGAGTAAGTACGAGACAGAGTGAAAAAAAAATTATAATAATAACACTGCGGTACCTGTAAAAATTGGTCTACCGAGAACTCGGATGATAGTTTGTCGGTAACGTGTCTCATGGCAGCGAAGATGAATTTACTTGGCACGTGTCAATGGTCTCTCCTAGCAGAGGCTTGCGATTTCAAACCTGAGAAGTTATCAGTGGCTGTAGAAACACAAGCAGGAGGAAAAAGGATTTCTGGGTCCAGAATAACTTAGCTCAAAAGAAGCACGATCAACTGGATCAACTGAAATTAAAGACAATGTACCAGAATCGAAACGAAAATTTCCTTCCCGAGATCACATTTGGATGAGTAGGCCGGAAACAACGCGGAAGATGGTTAAATCTCAATATGTCGGGACAGTTCTAAACTAAACAATGTTAACCCAACGAAGCGTTATTTTTTTCCACAGAACCTTATCCGAAAATGAACGCAATCGTCTCATTGAAATTGAGTTTGCCGAAGTGAACTTGTACTTGTGCCACGTGTTGAACTAGTAGTCACTTTAGAGCGGGGTGCGACCTCATATCAGAACGGCCGCTGGAGGTCATTCACCCACACAAGTCTACGTACTTCATTACACTGCCTCGTCATTTCGCCCTCTATGACGTCATTCACTAAAATACACTTTGTGATGTCACAAATTGCTCCTAAAGAAGATATGTGTCATTATTTATTATATAGTTTTTACTTCCGTATGTATTAAAGGAAAATTCTGAAATCTCCCATCTACTTATAATTCAAAATTAGTCTGCGATTTAAGCCTCCTTTCTAAATATAGTATTCGTATTTCTTTTCTGGATACTTAACATAGATACGTTTTTTGCATTATATATAAAATTGATAAAAGTCAGAATTAATTAATTAAAATTTACGTTTACTACAGTACACTAAACGTTTCATCGCTACGTTCAGGGACCTCTTCAGTTGTATATAATTAACAAAATATTAATTGAAATTGATAAAATCGGCCCTCGATGTTGTAAGAAGTAGTCGAAAATTTTCTGTTCCTCATATTTTGTCAATTATATATAACTGAAGAGGTTCCTGAACACAGGGAAGAAACGTTTTCGTATTGTAATAAATGTATATTTGCAATTTTTACGTTACCAAATAATAATAAATTACGTATTTCTACCAACAAAATTTTCTCCGTTATTTCTTCGATATATTTATGTCTAATTTCCCAATATATTAAATAAAATTTACTTGTCGTATACAGATTATTTAATATACTAAACCGTATATTAATTTGTGGATTTGTATTTCCAAAAATATTCACAGTCATAAGTAACGTTGTTTCTATTTCCTCAGGAGACGAACGATGGAATAAACAAGTAATCTTATAATGTTCACTGAACAGACGAAATAAATTAACTGTGCTAGCAGACTATATTTTTTTTCCTGTCAAACTTCATTTGTTAGGAGGTTTTTATATAGAAATTTTTAAGTGCCACGATTTTATTTTCGTTGTGCCTTCCAAATTCCACCCGAAGAAACCAGCTGAATGTATTTTTTTATATTAATTTCCGTATTGTTTGACGCCACGTGTCCTCATTCTATTTTCGAAGATAATTAGCTTTTAGATGTAATTGTGATTTACAGAAAATTTACAGGACCTGGCATTATATTCTACTGTAATTAATGTATAACTAATAGTAGAACGTACTTTCTGTAAATAACTGCCTGCTGCTGGCCGTTTAACGTTTCGTTTCGTTCTGTCGAAAATTTCTTTTGAGTGGGCTGCTGCAACTGACTTCTTATTTATGGTTTCCGGGAAAATAATGCGACTGTCACTCTTGTACCTTTATTACCGTTCACATCAATTTCATGTGCCTTCGAAAGGAGGATTGTTTATATTCCTGCTGGCTGAATTCATTTTTTCTAGTTCAAGCAGTTCGTTGTAATGATTGGCTAAATATTTCCCCGTAAAATGTTATAGTAATGAGATTAGCAAATGATGATTAAACAGCTGAAGAAAATTGGATAATCTTTTTTCGCCCTGAATAAATTAGACCGTTTCAGGATTTGTATCTTCAGTGGAATTTCAGCATATTACAGTAATTTTCTTTCCTATATATGTTATCCCATTGGCCGACGACACGGAGATCCCATGTTCGATTCTCAGCCACTCCCATTTCCTTCGACGCGTGTCGCTCCCTGGGAAAAGTTCGCATGCAGAATGTAATCTAACATTCTAATCGTCACGAACTCGTTTCGAATCATGCGATAGATGCCAACGTGCCTTTAAAAACACTCACACTCATAACATCTCATTCGGACAGCACGCAAAAAAAATTATATATATTCTAAAGCTACCTGATAATAATTTGAATCGAGTTGCCCTCTGTTCTTTAGCTTATATTCCTCAACGTTAGCTTGCATTTCTATTCTTAAATGTTCTTCCATGTCTTTGCCTATAGAATACATAAAAAATTCAATGTTCCATGATTCCTTACCGCCCAACCACATTATCGACTCTTTTTCGTAGATTTACTCAGTCTCTTGACTTGTTTGGATATGTTGAGAATTGTGAAAACTATATAATATCAGAACTTTTTATTTTAAATTAAATTAATATTTCCGTCCTAATTTACATTAAATTGCTATAGAATCAGGACAGTATTGTAATAGACGACAGAGATATGATGAACTCGTTTGACAAATATGATAAGGAATAAATAATAGGGAAAGGTAGTATTGTAAGTAATTATGCTTAGTATTGTTCCTATGTACAAATATTATTGAACAATCGTGAATCTAAATATTAAAAAAATAGTGACAGCTTGTCTGAAAAGAAAAATAATGTAACTGTATTACTTAGGTTGAATAAAGTCTGTGAAAAATAAAACATTTTTCCAATACGTTCATTATCAAACAGCGGTATAGAGTTAGTACAGAAAAAACAAATAGTTTCAAATGGAAAATTAATTTATTTCAAAATTCTTAATGAGGCTAAAGCACAATTAAAGCTTATCTTTTAATTCAACATGTTTCAGTCCTATTGTGAGCCCTTATCAGGCTTATAATAAAGATATTAAATTATATTAATGTATCAATATATAATTAAATATTTTATTGTAAACGTGCTGATGAAAGTCAACATTAGGACTGTAACGTGTTAAATTAATTTTTAATTGTCTTTTTTGACCTCAATAATAATTTAAACTATGCAGACGAAAATTATTATATCAATTTCTTTCAATTAGAAACAATGTGCTATGGTAGTACAAAGAGTACCCAACCTGATGGCGGGGGTTGTTATAAAACTAAAATGGTCCTTACAAAGTTTGAAGACTACATTGTTTTCTGTTTGTTTGACAGCCATCAATAGTGAACGCTCTCAGTGAATTTGTAAACACGGAATAAATTGATCGTCGTTAATTGATACATTACCGAAAATATCAAGCTTGATTCTTCTCTGGATGAATCTGTTCCTTAGTTTACAACAATATATTTGTTGGCTGAGTGACTTCTGAGCATCGCAGTGGTCGACCAAAGAAAGTGGCCACGAATATGCACAAAATGGTATTGGAAGATCGTCGATTGACTACTGAGCTAGCAGACAATGTAGGCATTTCAAAAACCTGCTTTACATCGCATATTGACTGAAAATTTGGACATGAGAAAGCTGTGTGTTAGATGGGTGCCGCGTTTACTTACGACGGAAGAAAAACAGCGTCGTGAAGATGTTTCAGTCGAGTGTTTGGCGAAGGTTCACTTCAGTGAAGCCGAGTTTTTGCGTCAATCATAAACTTGGGTCCATCACTTCACACGTCAGAAGAAAGAACATTCAAAACATTGAACTGAAATCATCACCCGGCAAGGTCATGGCGTCAGTATTTTGGGATGCGCATGGAATAATTTTCATTTAATAGCTTCAAAAAGGGAAAAAATCAACTGAAAATGTGCGAATTTATTACAGCGTTTGAGTGACAAAATCAAGAAAAATCGACCGCATTTGGCGAAAAATAAAGCGTTGTTTCATCACGACAATGCACCAGTTCAGACATCCATTATCGCGATGGCCAAAATCAATTAGTTAAAGTTTGAATTGCTTCCTCACGCAGCCTATTCGCCAGATTTAGCTCCCTCGGATTATTTTCTCTTTCCAAACTTGTAAAAATGGCTCGATGGAAGAAGATTTGCAAACGATGAAGAAGCAGAGTCTGAAATTGATGGCTATGTAGAGGAGCATACTTTAAACAGGATATCGCTGGGAATAGTATATCGAGCTAAAAGAAGACTACGTTGGCAATATTCTTAATTCAAATAAATATATTTGAGGACTGTAATAAATTTCTGTTTTGAAATTTTACGTGTAACGTCTACTATTCTTGGAAATATAAATGATGATTAGCTACGTGTTGCTCTTCTTCATAGCTCCTTATCCTTGAAACAGGAAATTAATCATTAAATTAAATGCACAAAATTAGCAAGCATAGGCAAAGAGATAAGAAAGTGAGGATGTAACATACTAAGATAATAAACCTGATCAAGATGTTCCCCTTCCGGAAGTTTGTGATTGAATGTAAGGATTATTCAATGT
The DNA here is from genome assembly GCA_037074705.1 of Zhengitettix transpicula. NCBI lineage: Eukaryota > Metazoa > Arthropoda > Insecta > Orthoptera > Tetrigidae > Zhengitettix > Zhengitettix transpicula. The sequence continues at coordinate 16,406,896 of CM073595.1, read as the reverse complement.
TATAATGTACTAATACAACGGCTCCGTATTTTGAGCGGCCGTGCCATGAGCGAACAAACCGCCCCCCCCCCCCTCCTAACAAATCCTGGATGAAACTTTGAGAATGTTTTTTTTTATTATAATGTTTAAAAAGTTAAATTAATAATAAATTTATAACTATACAGGTTGATGTTATCATTTATTTAAGCACGTCAGATAAATATAACTGTTAAAAGATTTGTATCATAATTGATCGTTTCTAAGCATATTTATTAAACGAATCTCTACGAATTTAAACAGTTTCCATATTATATATAGATAAATCCAGATAAGTTTAAGAAATTTAATACATTAAGCTTGTATTACATTCACTTAATGTTAAAACCAAGACTCCGGAAACTTTATACCTGCTCGATCAGCGTTCAGGATTGAGGAACGGACGGTGGACGTGGAGTTGTTCGCTTATGGCACGCCCGGACATAGCACGACACCAATGAAACGCACTGTAAAACACAATAGAAAACTTTCTGCGGGGGTAATAAAAATATTGTCAACGTTTATGATCTTATTTTGGTATATATATTTTTTGTAAATTATTTTGTTTAATCTCCGACCGTTGACAATCGATACACGGAAGAATAATGCTTTATTTTTTCACCTTCTTTATTAAATTAGATTATTTAATAATTTTTCGTTAGTTTTTTTTTATGAAACACCGTTGCGTCCAGTAAGTAACTCAATAATTTTGTAATAATTTGTAATAAATATTTCCCAGTAGCTGTGTGAATGCAGTCGGCCACAACAGCGACACGATAACAGGAGTCGTGGTATCAAATCGGTACAAAAAAAACATCGACACGAATTGACAAACATAGACGTGACCATTTACGAGTTAATTTTCAATTAAAAAGGTCGCAATACAGAAAAGTACGACAAAAACAAAGCCGGAGTCAATCATATCATTAATGTTGGGCGATTGTAGCCAGTGTCGGGGACTTGTAAATGTAAAAGCGATGAGATACGCTGATGGATGGTCAATTAAGCCAGCCGACCGTGCCAACTTAAAAAATCGTTATTTACTCGTTCACTCACAAACGTCACACCTGTCCAGATAATTACTTTGCCGCCAGAACCTTGGCTTATTCCAGGCACATCAGTTTTACATTTAAGAGGAAACTGGATTGGTGGGTGGGGATATTCATTTAGATGTTTTAATAATCATTAGGAAGTGCAGGGAAAAAATACCGCCATGTTTGCACAGAGATGCCTGAGAGGTTAAACGTTGATATGTCGTAATTTAGTAATCTCAAAGCATTACAGATATTGAAACAATCTTCAAATTTGCATAAGTTAAGCATGGATCCTTTCACATTACAGATACAACTTACACGTTGAAATGCGTGTAGGCTTATTGTCAATTCAGTATGTTTTTCTTTGTGAATTCTTCGACGAGTTTAGGCTTTGTATCCGTTTTGTTGGGAACGTTAATGTCGTTAAATTCATAATGTTCTTGAATAAAGTTAATGTTTCGTTTGTCGAACTTAGAACTCGTCCATTTTTCAAAGCGAAAAAATTTTGAGAGACAATTTAAACTTGGATATAATAAATAAAAAACGGTGTATATTTGTATATATGTATGTATGTATGTATTTATTTACGTTAAACTCTATATAAATTTAAACGCGTGGACAGATTGCATGAAAAATTGGTACACATATTCTTAAAAACACGAGAAATGGTACTGTGGGGGGTTAGAAACCCCTAGCATAAAGGTAGAAAGAATTATAATTGAAAAATATGATCATTTTGTGTTAAATTACTGCGCGCCTAGAGACCGTGACGTCACGCGAGAGAGAGACGTTACTACGCCACGAGAAATAGTTCCTTTTTCCGTAATTAAATAAAGCAGAAATATTTTCATTGAATAAAAAGAAAAATTTTATCCCGTAATGCTGCATCGAATGATAATAAAAAAACAATATGTAATACTTTATGATCCTTGCGGAAAATGTAAGTTAATTTTCGTGTCAAATTACATTTTTGTTTACATTGTGAATCTACGTAACAATTTCATCAATTTAATCTTTCGTAATTTGTGAAGACTGAGGCACAATTATAGCCTGCAATACTCGAGGAGTATATTTAAGTATTCTATTTGTACAGAAATTTTGTTTGTTGGTATTGATGCAATAAAATTCAATGTAATTTAAAGCTGTCCAATTAATGCACTATCGGTCGAAAGTATGTACGAAACTAGGAACATTTAGATTTAGGTTAAATCACTTCTTCACTAAAGTTTAATATAGAATTAAAGACTTTTTCGGATTTATATAAACAAGTACACGCGCAACGCCTGGCACCTAGCTAGTATATAATATAGTTAAAATGATTACTCGCATTATCCTACTTTCAGTATTGAATAATTCGTTACTATTATTAATTCGGAAAATATTTCGTATTTAACCGAAGCTAGATTGTCTGCCCCCTTTGAAGTCAATCGGGGCGGATGCAAAAAGAATTGTTTAGCGAAGGAAGCCATTTGTTTGGGCTTGTGGTTCGATACGACCGGCGCCGTAGGTTTTTCACGCTTCTACGAGTATGGGAAGCTTCTTGTGGGGGGCGATGACATCATTACACTTCAGGCATCCGTTGTATGGTCACATACTTACCGAGCACTATATAAGCATATATTGAAATTAGTAACGGCGTCGAGACAATTCATTTACCATTCTTTATATATTTTTATCATCATTTGTTCGTTGGTTTGAAAGTGATCCACTGGATCCGAGCAGTAACAATGCTTCCGAGATGATATGAATAATAAATTATTTTTAATAACGATCAATTTAATTTCTTACGTGAACGAAAAATAATATATAATTATTAGAATGAATTGAATTAGAAACATATATGTACGCAACAAAATACACTGAACTGAAAACTAGATTTTTTGTATATATTAATTTATATAATATTTATGATTATTATTCGTATAATCGTTTTACTACTCTCGGAAACGGTGGATTATTTTCAAACCAACGAACAAATGATTATTAAAAATATAAAGAATGGTAAATCAATTGTCTGGGTGCCCTTATTAATTTTAATATGGGTTTATACAATATATATATATATATATATATATATATATATATATATATATATTGTTGTATTCACTTTTTATTTAAAAGGAAACAAGTTAAGCAAGAATGAAAATTAAAGCCAACACGGGGGGACAATCATTATGTAATATACAATATATAAAAGGAAACAAAGGAAGAAAGTTTACGGGATTTTACTTTGAAATTAAACCATAATTTTTAACGAGATAATTAAATAATATTTAATTGATAATTTTGATTTACGTAGAATTGTTTACATTTTATGTTTTTAAGTAAATACCTCAGCTTTCACGAGAATCTAAATTTCGTGGCCACTTATAGGACCTCTAATAAAGACAGCGATTTGAAATTTTCACCAAGTTACAAAAGCAAAAAAAATTAATTTAATTTACAATAACAAAATTTCATACAACAAAAACTGTAGAAATCTGACGGTAAATTTATATTTGTATAAAGGTTTACAAAAGAAAGGTTTTCTTACGTATCCTTTTATTTAGAACTGTCTGGTACCATTTTGTGCACTCGTGATTATTTTAATTGTTATAGAACAATATTTTTATTGACAGGCCATTTAAAACTTTTCGCACTTCGACGTAACACTTTCGGCGCCTTTGTACTTTACTGTCGTACGTATCATCACACTCGGTTTTGCTGTGGAAAATCCCTTTAATACATAAGCTGATACTTTGCTGAATTTGGCCACCAGTGGCCGCTTCGCCACAACACACTCCTCCAACTACCAGAACACACATGACATGACTGACTGACCGACCGACCGACCGACCGTCTCTCTTGACTCCTCCGAACACACACTGAATGTTTTCCGCCAAAGTTCTCTGTGCGAACGCTTTTCGACAATAATCTGTAGCAACCATTATAGTCTCTGCAATCTTGCGCCAAACAATGCTGTTCTTTACAATTACATTACACATTGGCTAATCTCATAAATATATATATATATATATATATATATATATATACATTAATATGGACAGGAAAGACAGATGTAGAGCGACTGTCTACTTTTAAATTGAGAGTTGGTGTCGCCACGTTGGATAGTAAGGAACATCTCAAATTTTCAAGAGCCTATAAGCCCCCTTCCTCGAGACAGATCGTGACGGCTCAGTGCCCTACGTGCAGCCCGGTTTTGTCTTGAGGCCTAGGACCTTGTAAATTTTGGCACCCGTTTCCTTCCCAGAACTACCTGCGGGTCGTAATGATCGCCCGATTCCTTCCCGACGGTTCAGGGGTTAACAACGGGAAACGACTCAATTCCGTCCTCGCTGAAGGTTTCATACGGCTGTGTCATTTATATGCCTGAAAGTGACCACAATAAACCGGGAAGGAATCGGGGCCTCTTCTTCTATTGTTGTTATTTCAGTTGGACGACAAAATTCATCAACCTTTCTGGAATTTAGTACATCTCTCTCACACCTTATACAGTATAAAGTGGTAGATATTTGAAAGTTGTTTCTTCCTGTTTCAGGTGTCCAAGGTGAAGGTGCAGGCGTGCAGCGTGTACAAGACGTGCTGGGATTGCTTGGGAGCCAAGGATCCTTACTGTGGCTGGTGCTCTCTCGAGAACAAGTAAATGTCCTGTTTCTAGTCACCCCATGCCTGCTTGCCACCTGTTGGCGAAATCGCGAAGCAAATTCCTCTTGTGCCTGGATCGTTAACAGCTCGGCCCTGTGCAGGCCACGCCACCCACAATTAGTACTATCTCGCTCACCAGTCTCACATCCTTTATTTCCCTCGTGTAACTGTTGAGGTGAAAAGTTCCTTAGCTTTTATCGGCGGTATGACGCAAACGAAAATCATTCTTCGGCATGATACGTTTTCAGTATTCCATATTATGGCATGACGTAGAAAAGAAGTAGCAGTAGTTTTAGACAGAGTAACAGAATTCTGATCACCATCGTGAGTATAAGCAGAAAAGTTCAAGACTCGATAAGCTCCTAGTCGAGTATAGTGGATTCAATACTGATCGCTCTGGATCAGAATAATGTCGTACGTTTGTGGGTCAAGGATTTATTTCGCCTGACACTAGTTCATTTCCATCTATACACTATAAATTACGCAAGATCAGCTGGTTTTCTTCTTTCCAATCTTCTGAATGCCCAGACGTTGTCGGGTCACTGGGGTGACGTGGAGGTGAAGCCAAGCTTCAAGCGTCCTTCATGGTCGGAGTCCAGAGAACCCTATGGAGATCGGGTTCCAAAGCTGAATACTGGCGATTGATTGTAAATCAGTTTGTTGGAGAGATGTGTAAGTTTGCGCATTGTGAAATATTTAATATCAAGCCATGTCCGAAAATTCTCCAAGAAACAGTTATTCAGCCCAACACAGTCCATCATTGGTTCAATTATGCTACGCGAAATTTGCAACTGATCTTGTTCGCAAAGTAATATCCAGAACAAGTAAGATTCAGAGCGCAAAATCGTGTTTATCAAAATATTTTAATGAGGAGAAAAGGTTTCATACGAATCTGTGACGAGTCAATAAGTTTCCAGTTTCTCGTAGCCTTTCCCTGAGTAAAATAAAATCAATATTAGTACCTTACTGTTATACTGAATTAAGCACTCTGTTTCGCTTGATCTGTGCTAAGAATTTATAAACGCATCTGGAAATATAAGATGAGGATTTCTTGCTGATCCTGCGCTGTGGTGCAAGCTTCATCACTCGTCGCTGTCCAGATAACCGATTGCTTACTTTGCTCCTCCAGCACGATATCTCACTTGGATGAAAGGAAGCGTCAACGTCTACGTAACAAGGGAACGTATTTCTCATTAGTGCAACTTTAACAAACCGAGAAAATAAGCTTTTTTTGTGTGTGTGTGTGTGTGTGTGTGTGGATATTACTGTATTCGGAATGAATCAGAATAAGTTCACATCTGTTATTTAGGCCGGGCAAATAAAACGGAGACAACTTTAATGACCCAGGTTGGCAATTTGTATCGCTTAGCCGCGTGAAACTATGTTCTCTGGCAACTTTTCCAATATAAGTTTTGTTCCGTTTGTAACTGTAAAAACGGTAATCGCTTCTGCCGAGGAACTTCCAGTTTCCTACGCTTAAAGAAATCTGTTTTTCTTTTTCACGGCACGAGTAGTAACGAGTGTTTTGTTGTGTTAAAATGATTCATTACATTCCTCCATTTCATTAAACTCGAATAACAGCTTTAAATTGCTTGCTTCGGAGTGCGTTTCCAAAGCCTGCTCGTAATAAGGTGGGCCAGGTCGGAACACGGCTAAATTAGTTTACTAACCAATTCTCTTCCAAGGACATAAGATGTGTCCAGCCTTAATTTAGAAAAGAAAACCAAACTGAGATGGAAATTCGTCGCCGTAAATAGCGCATCAATAACGATCAAGCTTTATAGAAAGTAACGGAGAAAGTTATAAACATTGGTGGTATGACCTCCTAATCACATTTTATCTCGATTCGTATATTTTCGGAAATGCCACATTTTTAACATTGGTTCAGCATCACATTTAGGTAAGGATCTCGGAACTGTATCCCGTAGCAGGAGTTGCCAATCAACTTCAGTGAGCGCCTAGAGTTTGGCCTCGTTAGATTGTGTCGTGTGGTGTGTAAATTTCGAGGCAATCGTGGCAACGTCCTTATGGCCTTCCGTCCCTCAAATACGCCATCTGCCTTCTCTAGTTCCACCTACCTTGCTCTCTTTTCCTTATTCCCCCTTTCCGCGCCATCCTATGCTATTAATAGAGCTGGTTTCTAAGTAAAAAAAAATATTTAAAATTATTTCTTATGTTAATCCACTTTTCCCAGTTTTAAATCAACCACATTACTGTATCTGTTAAGAAATAATGGTTATTAGATCTATACCTGGTCAAGACCAGGGATTCCCAACTAGATTCAGTTGTACACCTTTGTAAGGTCTACAGAGGTAGATTATAATTTTTTCGGTTCAAATTTGTATTTAACTTTTTGAGGGATGTAATTATATAATAATATAATTTTTAATTGTAAAAATCTAACGTTGATTTGTTCCACGCAGCTAAAGTCGATTGTTATGTCGCTTTTGTATTTGCACAGCATTCGAATTCGGAAGATAAAATCAATTTTCAAACAGGTGGCTATGTCAAATTTTGGAATTGGAAACATATTCGCCAAAAAAGAAAGTCATATTAACCCACATCGCCGTACAATAATTTTTTGCTTTTCCCAGTCCTTTCCGGAATTTATAAGAATAATTAGTAGTCCATTAAATAATACAGAACGTGGCGATGTACGATTGTTTTTATCTAATTTTTACACCGAATATTAAAAAGTATTATAGAAAAGCATCTAGCAAAATTTGTTTTTATAATTATATTTAAATTACATGTCAGTAAAGTTAAAAAAAATTGTTTGATGATATATATGCCTACCACTGCAATTTGATACATGGCGCTATTTGTGCATTATAATAAAAAAAAATGATTTAGTCTATTAAAAAAGTAGCAAAAAGGTTGTGAATCCCTGGTCTAGACCCAAAGCAGGACCTAGACGAAAGATTTGTGTAAAGTTAGTTTAGAAATCCTAGATCTGTTAAGGATCGGAACTACCTCGATTTGACCAACTCCGAGATCCAGAGACAATGCTGAGAAACGTTCAGCCAGTGAAATTCCTTAGAACTTTAAAATATCTACCAGAATAGTTAACCGAAGGCGCATTTACCACAAAATGCATCACAGTTCTTTGGTTATGTCGTTATCCCTTCACAGCTACTGGTTTACCTACGACGGTCGTTCGGAAGGTTCTAGACCTGACAATAGAGATGCCGGTAGTAAACACAAATAACATGTTTGTAGTTAAAAAAATAATTTCAGATTGCATACTATAAAGTTTCTTCAATTCTTTGGTTGTTGTAATCAAGAGAAGAAAACAAATGCCGGTGTTTTCTGAATTCTTCTTTACAAATATTTTGAGGCAAGAGATATAAAAGAGGAGTTATGTTCGACATTAAACGAATCTTTCCCGTCGATTTTAACTGTAAATTAGTTGGCAGCTAAATTCAAAACCGGCCGAACCTCTATTTCTGGATGATGATCGCTGAGGAGCCGAAGCAACCGCCACGACTTGGGATAGAATCGTAGAAATCCACAATGCAGCACTGAAAAATCGTCGTCCGAAGAGGCACGAGCTTGATATCGGTAGATCGTGTCCAAGACATCGTTATGAACATTTGGGTATAAAAAAATCTGACGGTGTTTCTTGACCGTTGATCAAGACCGCACTCGGAACATTTCTCAACAGCGATTGGATATCTTTAAACGTAATTCAACCGAGTGTTTGTGACGTTTCGTAACTGTTGGAGAAACGTTGATTAATTAATACACCCTTGAGTTGAAGCAACTTTCCATACAGTGGGTCGTAGCGGGTGGGAAACTTCCAAGGGAAAAGTTGGGATGTTCGTGGCGTGGTTTCCGTGGACTGTTCGGAAAAAGTCATAAAAATCTAGAATATTGGAGAATTATTGGAACTCTTCCATATTTGGCCAAGAACTACTTATTTTTCACGATGACAATGCACATGCCCAAACGTTTCGAGCTGTTGCTGCTAAACTTCAGGAATTGACTGCACATATTTTCGAGATTTAGCAAACGGTTATTTCCAGTTCCAGAATCTGATTAAATGACTTGCAAGAGGAAGATTTTCATCCAAAGAAGAAATACTTGAGACACGCCTATTTTGCGACGTTAGAGAACACATGAAAAATGTCGAAAAGCGATGGTCAAAGTATATTGATTAAAACGGAGAGCACGTTGGGAAGAAACAATTACGGAAACTCATATGGTTTACCATTCCGTTACCAATATTTCGATCTGAAACCGTAAACAATTAAATTTGACTGTCAGAAATTCCATCAACATAATTATTGTATCCTGATCTCCCATTTACAGCAAACTATAGATTCGTCACTAAAGACACGTCGGTGTCGTCCTTCACAACACTCATAATCATATTAATGTGGCCATCATCCAGTGGCATTTCAAAATGTCATTTCTTAGCTCAATTTTTTTAATAAAGACCTAATCATTGGATTACCAGCGTTTCGCACCATTCAGCTGATTTTTCGGAGAGGTTTCAATATTGACCATTTGTTTATCGCTCTCAAGTGGAACATTCATTTTGTTCATGCTTTAACCCGGTAGTTGTTTAACCAGCTACGTTAACTGGCTAATAAAGAAAAACTTTGCTGTCATTCGGCAAGTGGTGGCCCGAAGTAGCCGATGCAACTCTTTGAGAGTTATGGGTCATTTAAAGTATTTTTAGCATTGTGAGCGACAGAGCGTCAGAGTGCTTCGGCCACGTCACTTTCAAGAGCCTTTTCCGACGCTCTAACCAAAGCTTTTAAAGACTTAGAAATTGGCTGCATGCCGCTGACTACACGAAGTGCTCACCACAGCCACGGGCACTAGATCGTGCTCAACCACGTGTTTTCAAATTATATAAAACCTCGCCATTTATTTTTGTTAGGTTGAATGGAATGATTTTATTAATCAATTATACTGATATACACTTCACTCTAAAATATTTTTAAAACGTTGAGCTTCAAATGCGACCTTCATTGTCTCTGTTAACATCTGATTGATTACCCCGTTGCGGACTTGCACGCTCAGGCCTGATGCGGGTGTCTGGTAATTATACCGTCACGTTTCACCTTCAGACAATCCCGCAGCTTCTTCAGAAACTGCAGTATTAAATCTTCCCGATAGCCCAGTCATTTTCAAGGGGTTTGAACAGAACTGGGTGACAGTCCGAAATAACCGGAGGTGTGAATTTTCCTGCAGTCATGTGAAAAAGGGATTCAGTTTGACAAATATCTATATTTCTATACAATATATGTCAAGTATGATGATGGGTCTTTGAAAGATTCTGTAAAAATACTGCTTGCGTATTTAATTTCCACAACAACCTGGTGTCGAAGTTTAGGAATGAAATTGGTGTATAAATAGGCCCAATTATTCTAATTGTAGCTTGATTTTACTACTACAGTTTCTAAGACAGTTGGTTACCTCGTTGCTCTGGATATCGATGGACAAGTTAAAAATCAAGCAAATTTGAGTGGACAAACCCAAGAGAGACAAACCATTGGTGTTCCTCAGAATTCTAGAGTCTGTAATTATCATATCCTCTCTTATAAGCAGTTGTGGCTCCATTTTGCATTTGGTCTGTCAATTCTACAAACGTGGAAGTTACAGTTATACCCTTTCGTAAACATTTCCCCATCCGCGACGTTCAATGGATTCATTTTTATTCAAAGCATTAGTGTATGATGTATTGAGAAAAATTCTCGTTTTTCTTTCGTTTCTACGGGTTTCATGGGAATTTGGAGAGGGCAGAATACGGACGTTCACGGTTCTGGACGTGACACTCATTACGATCTCGTACATTTGCATCACTTTGCAGCTAGTCTGCGCTCTTCTTGGAAAATCTTCTGTCGATGTTACCAAGCCACTCTCTTTCGGCTGATAAATTTATTGCAATCGCCATATTTACCGGTTCTGTCATCTGATCAGAACGTTCGTGATCTGTACTTCAAATCACAGCATCGCCTCTAAACATTAAGGTTACCGCATGATACACATTTCATACAAAACATGTAATTGCGGTGAGGGTCTCAATCTTGTAGGCTATTCAGCTATAGAACCGACTGGTATCAGTTGGTAACATTGAAGAAATTAGGCAATTGAATGTGTTTTTAGCCTTCCGAAGGCTCCGATAGAGATTGTGTCTTCGCCGACAAGTGGCCAGGTCAAAAACATTTTGCTCTACCCCGTTGTAGTGCTGGTGGTACAGAACTGTTCTGACATCGTGGTGTGTTGTTGTAGGTGTAGCTTGCGCAGCGACTGCCAGGACGCCGCCAAGGACCCTCTGTACTGGATCTCGTACAAGAGCGGACGCTGCACCACCATCACCACGGTGACGCCGAACCAGCTGCAGAGGACCACGGCCCGCACGGTAAGTGACCTCACCCTCTATCACGAGACCCTCTGATTGCCCTTGCGACGCTTCTAACGCCGTCTTTTGCAGCTGGAGCTGGTGATCGAGAACCTGCCGACGCTGTCGGGACAATTCCTGTGCGCGTTCACGGCTCTGGACAAGACCCTCATCACTAACGCGACTCGCAAACCTTACGGCGTCAACTGCACCACGCCCCGCACGGATCTGCTGCCATCCATTCCTCAGGGACAACGTGAGTACCGCGAACGAATATTCCTCGCAAAAATGTTACCGAATACTATTCCAATTTATGAGATTGTATATTCGACTGTCCGACGCTCCTGTCTTTTACTACTGAATTCACCATCCTCATCTTTGATAAATTACAACATAATGTATTTAATAATGACAAAATTTTCGTCTGATTGAAAATAATGAATAAGAAATATAGTCAATTCCGACAAAAAAAAAGTGATAATATAAATACCACACAACGTTTCTGGGATCCTTGTCCCTTTCCTCAGAGCCTAGAGCACACAACTGCACTCGTCAGTTGACAAAACTCAAAAGCGACGAAAACGCAACGACAATGATAGAGTCGAAGGGTTAGCGTAATAATAATGGTTCATAGTAATTATTGAGTTTCATTGTGTCTGTTTGCACAGTAATAGCCGTGATGTTTGATTTAATGTGAAGCATCTCTGAAATTAGTCTGGAATTGTACCTGGTGTCAATGTCTAAAATCTCAGCATTTTGCCAATCAAAAGTATGTTTGGAATTGATGATATGTTTGATTGTTTATCAATGGGAAGTTTGATATTAGACATATGTTCTTTGATACGTGTATTAAGGGAACGTTTTGTTGGCCCTATGTAGCAGGAATTACAATTAGAGCAAGAGATTTTGTAAACAAGACAATGTTTGCTGTAGATGTCAAGTGAGTCCTTGTGGTTTTTAATGAATTACTGGATCTGTAAATGATATTTGATATTCTTTGAATATTTGGACAAATTTGTGTTGTAGAAATTTGTAATAAAGGAGTACGTGAAAAAAATTGGCTTGAAGTGTTTGGGGCCAATTCACAGTAGGATATTGGATTTTGTTCAGTCGGCTGTTTATGTGTTTTATAATAAAATTTAAAATGTACTCATTGGAGATTAAAATGTTTAGGACAATATTTAAGTTGTATTGATGGAATTTGGAGTTAGAAATTAATATAGCTCTGTCTACTCGATTGTATACCACAGCTCTCTTTTGGTTTGGAGGATCATCAGAAAAATAATTGAGAACACGTCCAGAGTATGTAGGTTTTCTGAACCAATTGGTGATAATGGAAGTATTGTGAATGGATACGGTGACCTCAAGGGAATTAAGAGAATGGTTAAATTCAAGTTCATGGGTGAATTGTGAGTTGGGATGATAATTATTGAAATTATTGACTATAAGGTTGATTTGAGAGGTATTAACAATACAAAAAATGTCATGTACATATCTGATGTAGCAAAGAGGTTGGATAGGAAGTAGAGAAAATCAAGAATTTTTAAGTCTCTCATGACTATCTGAGCAAAAAAAGGACTAATGGGCAGCCCATGGCAGAACCTTTGGTTTGATGATAGTGAACCTGATTAAACTTGAAATAAGTTGAATTGAGGATTAGATTTATAATGCATAAAATTTCATGAAGTGGAACTTTAGTATATTGACTGAAAATGGGCCATCTGATTTTGAATCTGTTAATGAGTAAATCACTGGGAATACAGTTGAATAAGGAAACGACATCAAGAGAAATTAAAGAGTAGTCATGAGTGACTGTGAGGTGCTTGATTTTATCAATAAATTGGTAAGAATTTTTAACAGAATAATGGTTTCCTTCATTGAGAGTTTGCCAATCAAATGTATGTTTAGAATTGATCACATGTTGGGTACTACAGATTGTTTATGAATGGGAAGTTTGATATTAGACATATGTTCCTTGATACGTGTATTACGGGAACGTTTTGTTTGCCCTATGTAGCAGGAATTACAACTTGTAGACTATCCATCACACTTTCTGGAGTGGCACGTGGTCAGCGTAGCGATTCTCCATTTAGCCGTAACACCAGTTTTCATGAACCATGACTAGCACATACCCATGCCGGGATTCGAACCCGGGAACACTGTAATTCTCACCACTGCGGGTCGTCTCAGTTTTTATCTGTTAACAAAAAAAATGTCTTCAGACCATTTATTTAGATGTTGATATAGCTTTCGGCATCATCGCTTTCATATTTCAAACATAATTCCTACTGTTACAATTTGACTCGTAATGATCTCATTATTAATTTAAATTTTTTACGTGGACCAATGTACCGCACCTACAACGTCATTACAATTTTTTTTTGGACTGATCAATATTAAATACTTGCGGTGTATCCAGAATATATTAACTACCACTCTCCAGAATTCCTGAAGAGTTGGTAATTATATATTACATCGTCCGGAATATTTCTCGGTCATGCTCCATTGTTTTTTTCCCCAATATAATAATTATTAAACTGAAACCGGTCTTCCCCGTTTTAGTTTGTCGGTCTAAACTAATTTTAAGTACGACGTCAGTCACTTTTCTCGATACAACTAATCGTTGACGTGTGTGTCACATATTATCAGCATCTCTTTCGATAGCTATCGAAAATAGAATGCGAAATTTAGATCTAATAATTCAGAAAGTTATGTCTTTTTTTTTTTTTTTTTTTAAAAAAAAAGTATATTATCAATTCTAAAATATTGGCAATTCAGCACATTTTTTAAAAAATAATTTATACCTTATTCCTGTTATCATAATTAATTTTACGTTTGAGATTCAAATGATGCAATGATTTGTTCTAAAGGTTGTTTGGAACATGAAACTGATGACGGAAAACGATGAAAGCTAAATCTACATCAATGGTCTGAAGAAATTTACATTTTATTTTTTTGCGACTGATAAAAAACAAATGAGGCTGTATAATTAAGAAATTTCCACGAAGTCGTGGTTAATTCATAGAGAATCTTTGATTCCAGAGATCACTTTCCGTGTTCTCAAATAATGGAACTTAAATTAATTTAATAATAATAATAAATGTGCGGTATTTATATCATCCCTTATTTTGTCTGTATTTGGCTATATTTCTTATTATCAATTTTCGTAACAGACGTTTCATTTGAAATTAATTTAATATGGATACATACACGCGAAAAAGACAGCAGCTGTGTTTTGTGATGGATTTTGGACTATATTAAAAGCAAAATATTTTAATTTGTTACGACAATAATTTTTTTTTTGATTCCCGTGCCTACTAAACTATATTTTGTAATAGAAGCGTCTCTGACAGACAAGTGTCGCCATTTATCGTTTACTCTCTCTCTCTCTCTCTCTCTCTCTCTCTCTCTCTCTCTCTCTCTCTCTGCCAGCAGGCGAACCGCCTTGCGAGATGCGCCGGACTATTACCGTAATGTAAAAAATTGATGCAATACTCGAGTTTCTGGACCTTGAAAACTTAAATTAATTCCTTTACTCATAATGTGAGTTCCCCGTGTTATGTCCATACTGGGAATCAGTTAAATACACTGGGTTCTGCCGGGTTCTTTTGCAGTTTCCTGACAGCCGGGGAGAGTAGATGCCCGTTTTGTAAAGCTATTCGGTCCGTAAGGAACAAATTTTCAACATGTGAAAACATGCACATTGTAAGTTTTGAGAAACATGCCCCTGGGAAAACGCAAGATTTTTAATTGTGGCTAACTTGGGAGCTTCTCCCGGAAGAGATGGGGTGGCTGTGTAAACGCCGTCGGGTTATACAACACGCCAGATGTTTCAAAGGAAACTGAAACCGGTTTGAATTTAATGCTGGCAATATTTTGCTCCGAAAACATCGCAAACAAATTACACAACGGATTCAACACAGGTTCACCGCGTGATAGAACATTCGTGTAATTAGTGTATTGTGCTTGAACGAGCAACTTGGGGTCTGTAATTGCGGAATCGGGACTTACGTATCCTATATGAGCCATTTTTCACCACAGTGAATTAATAGAATTATAATTAATTGAACCATAAAGCGCAAATTCAATTCGAATTTCGTGATAATGACAGATTAAACGCATTTGACCAACACTTGTTATAAATCTAAATGAAACATTTGGATTTTCTGACGACAATTTTATAACTCCGTATTTCTGTACTATATTTTCCCAATTTTCCATAGATATCCTGTTTCTGTATTTTCTGTTGAAAATATTCATTTGATCAAATTATAATTTTTAATTGCTCTATTTCCTCTGTTTAAATCTCATGGAGTTAATAAATTTAAATCTATTAATAATAAGTTGATTGTATCCCCGGTACAATAAATAGATGGGGTGCGGTTAAAAATTACCCGAAGTTTTCACGTGATGAGATATTTTTACTCTGTTTAGTGATTAGTGTTTATCAATCAGCTGATTAATTCATTAGACTATCTGTTGGTAGTGGTAACCTACTCCTATTCAACGCTAAAAATTTGTTAGCCTGTGCGTTTTCCGTCTATATATAAGGAGCTGCCCTTCAATTTCAGAGTGAAATTATTCAGCTCTTTATTCAAAATCGTTTATATATGAATTTGTAAAGCTCCATAGAAAGGAAAGACCGCGCGGTTCACCTTAGGAACTGTTCAGCCACACGGACGACGAGTGTAACGCGTTGACCTTGGCTAGCATTGCATCAAGAATCTTCCAATGACTCTTTGACATTTCCCATTTCAGAAACGCAAAGTTCGCAAGTGAAAGGCATACATTCCTTTTAATCCTAAAAATTAATACCTTCGAACGGTAACGTTTTATAGGTGACAAAGGCTAATTTACAAATTAAACAAATATTTTTGTTCTTCTCATAATTGCCGTATGTTTTTTATAAGCTTGTCCCCAGTAATTTCTCTAACAGACATCATCATGCATCTAAGAATGTATAATTATTTGGTGCATGAATTTTGTATATTGTTAAATATTTGCTGAAAGAACATGCACATACAGTTCATAATTTATCATTGAAATAATTCTTTGTGACATACTTATATGTTCTTATATAAAGTTGATTCTAGATCATTCGTTAGGCTAATTATTGAGCAGTGAGTCCCAATATTATCGTTAATTATAAAGTGTATTGAACTGTTCTAATATATATTTTCTTTTTTTGTACTTTGTCTTGAGAATAATTTTCCCCCAAAAAAACTCAACATTAATTAGACAATGATTTGTAATGTATTTTATTTTGATGTGTTCTATTTTTTAAAAAATAGAAAATTGTATTTTATTTGTAGTGTACAAAAATTGTATTTTGAATAAGCACTTTTCATAAAATAGAAGTATGTTTATTCGGTTTAATACATTTTATTGACACACTATTATTTTTTCTTTCAGACCACTTCACTGCCAAATTGTCTGTGAGAATGACATCTGGTCCAGACTTTGTAAACACCAATTTTACTTTTTTTGACTGCAATACGTACAGCTCTTGTACACAGTGTGTTTCTTCATCATTTCCCTGTGATTGGTGTGTCGACGGACACCGCTGCACCCACGACACTGCGGAGAATTGTCGTAATGACATATTGGTCACTGGAGTCAGTGTAAGTATCTTTTTCATAATATGTATTTGCCTGAAATGTTATGTAATTATGCTTCAACAGCAGTCAAAATGATCTCTTCAATACACACACAAATAAAGCTTGCAAGCAATTTTTTATTCAAAATTGTATCCTAAGTATAGAGGGTTTGTGAAGACTGATGTATTTAATTAGTTATAGGGTTGGTGATAATTTTTACTTTTGTTTCAGCGCATTGGTCCTAGTTATAGAAGTGGTCCTGGATTCTGCCCAACAATTAATGCAACTGCTGGTGGTTCAACTGAAATTCTTGTTTCATCAGGAATAAAGAAAATTATTAGAGTTAAAGTTCATATTATTGGGGTACATATACAATCTTCACTTTTACTAATAGTTCATAATCAATTTAAAGAAATATATAGTAATGTATACTGTTCTTAAATTTTAAACATATTATAGCAACATTTGAATAATTCCAGTTTAAAAATTGTGGTAATAATGTACCAATAATTTTAATGGGAAACTTTGTTTTGTTACAGCAATTCATTGTTCAAACTCGGTTCATGTGCCAGTTTAACATAGAGGGGAGAGTTACAAGCGTAAATGCTCAGCTGCTGGGAGACACTATTTATTGTGACATGATGGAATTCTCCTATACATCTAGAGCACCAAACATAACAGCCACATTTGCAGTAATTTGGGGTGGATCAAAGCCCTTGGACAATCCAGACAATATTCATGGTATGTTATAAGAGAAAGTAGTATTACACACTTTGAACATACATTACATTCTCCTGAGCAATTATAAAAAGAGTTTTTAATGGTATATTACATGATAATATTTTATTGTCTTCTGAAGTTTGTTCATAATTTAGACCACTGTGTAGAAGTACGCACAATTGTTATATAAATGTTTTCTAGAACTTCTCTATTTTTATGTCATGTTGATTCTATTAGTTCTTATATAGATAGAATCACTTGAAAATTTTGTATTATTAGTAAGTAATATATTTCTTGTGAAATAATGACTATATATTTTAAGCATCAAGTTTCATGGGAAAACTAACAAAGTGCTGCCACGGCAACTTTCAAGGCATTTCCTGACTTAAATGTATCTAGTTCTTACTGTTATATTAACAGTGTCCAACACTTGAATCACATCTAAAGAAGTCTCGCTATTAATAGGAAAGAAATATTTGTATTTAGTCGTTGCCTTAATATTGCATTTAATTTAACATAAAATCATTTGATAATGGTTTGCAAAAGATACTTGGATTCTCTAAACATTTTTAAAAAATATTCTTTGATATATTATGAATATAATATTATAGTAGATGTTATGTATCAGAGATTTGACTATTTGCACAGAGTAGTCTAGCAGAAACACAGAGCTTCAGTATATCGAATCAAAGTTACTTTATGTCAATGCTTCAGCATTGCATTGTTAAATCTTCAGATCTGTAATAGTTCAGTAGCTCGCCAAAATAAACAACATTCATGTACCTCAACTGACAATAAATTCATCTAAAATTGATACAAATAAATGTTAATGTTAATTGGATGGATCACAAAAGTTAACATTTTTCTGGCATATCATATCAACTACATTTTAATAATTAGCTTCTGTGAAAATATTGTACATGTCAAATTTAAAATAATTATTTTATAACTTAATATGCTACTAGATTTATTGTTTATGAAGTATAATAATTTTACTAGCTACTTTCTTTTTCCATTTCAGTTGTGATATATAGGTGCCGTGACATGGCTGATAATTGTGGTATGTGCTTGGCCCTTGCTGAGAAATACGGATGTGGCTGGTGTCAAGCATCATTCCGTTGTGAAGTGAAAGACCAGTGTGATCAGGGTAACGGTGTGTGGCTCAACCGGAATCAGACTTGCCCAAATCCTGCTGTAACTTCTTTCGAACCTCAATTAGGACCTTGGGAAGGAGGAACAAATATTACAATTCATGGGATAAACTTGGGAAAGACTTTTTCAGATATTTATGGTGGAGTGAGTGTAGCAGGTATCCAGTGTGAACCATATGAGCAGCTTTATATTAAAACAAAACAGATTATATGCCGTGTAGATGGACCAGGCACAAATGAGCCCAGACGAGGACCTGTAATAGTGAGGGTAGATGATTATCGTGGAGAATCAAAGCACAATTATGAATTTGTAGATCCAGTCATTGAAGCCATCACACCTAAATTTGGTCCACGTTCAGGAGGAACACTATTGAAAATTACAGGAAGATTTATGAATGCTGGAAGTCGCATTTTGGCATTCATCGATGATTTGCCCTGTGAAATTATTGAGTAAGTACATTTGATATTTTAATGTAGAATTTCATTATTAAATACTCTTGTTTATACATTTAGTTGAATTTTTTTGAAAAAATGTTAAGATCACAGTTATTTTACTTCCCTTTGTATTTTCTGTTCAGAACTAAACCAGATGAAGCAATGTGCATCACAAGCCCCTCAGAACGTCAACGCAGTGGAAAGCTTCGTATGAAATTTGACAAAGGAGACCGTATATTTGACAAAGAATTATTTGAGTATGTTGAAGATCCTACAATTGAAAGCGTAGAGTCTGGAGTAGCAGGACAGGTAAAAAAGACTTATTAAAGTGGCATACATATTAAATGCTTTAATATTTTCTAACAACACTTTGTCACACATTACAGATAAAAATTCCTAAGGGTATTCCTGCTGGTGGTATTAGAATTTCAGTTTCAGGAAAAAATTTAGCATACATTCAAAATCCACAAATGTATGTGTATTATGACAATAAAATGTTTGAAAGTGTAAGTACTTACTACACATATAGCATAATTAGTTGATATCTCTTTGGTAGAATGATAACAAAAAAATGTTTTAATTACAGAAATGTGTTGTACAAAGCAATTCAAATATGGCATGTTCATCACCAACCATTCATGTAACACAACTACTTGATGCTGACAATCCTCTGGGTCTAGAATATGGTTTTCTAATGGATAATGTAACTGGAGTTCAAAATTTGTCAATGAAAACTTCTTCAAGATTTCTTCTTTATCCTAATCCTGTATATGAAAAATTTGATGAGCATGTGAAATATTACAAGAGTGATTACTTGACTATCAATGTAAGTACAAATTTGTTCATTATATTCAAGATAAAAAAACTAATCCACATAGTTCATATAATTTGACATTAAATTTAGATTTCTTTTGAAATAATTCAAACAGTGCAGAGTAAATGTCAATTGTGTCTTGAACTAAATTTATGTAACTTGATATAAGTAGCAATTTAACTGTATTGGCAGTAAATGTAAAATATATAATTCACAATTGTTAATACAGGGACAGCATTTAGACAGAGCTTGCCAGGAGTCTGATGTTGTGGTTCAAATTGGAAAAAGTTTCTGCAATGTGACATCCCTCTCCCGCCAGCAGCTGACTTGCCGGCCTCCAGTAACTCAGCCACCAGCCCTTGATGAAGATGGAAATCCCAATTCACAGGAGCTTCCAGAAGTTGTGGTACACATTTTGCATAATGAGAGTTTTTATAGGGTTTATTCCAACTGAACACAATTCTAAAATTATATTTACTTATTTCACATTTAACCTACAATCCAAATATATTTGCAATTTCAAAATAATTATTTAGCAAATTTGATGAAGAAAATGTTGATAGTGTTTGTGTTGAGGCAATATATTAATTTGAATAAAAGGTATGAATTCATCTGCATTGTAGTTTCACTGTTATCACCATGTCATGGAAGATTTTTATTTCATTCTTGATGATTTATTGATTGTGGTAGTGAAATGCTGCATTTTAATATATTTGTCTTGGTTTTCAGGTAATAATTGGTGGGAAACTAAGGTACATAATAGGAAGATTGAGTTATGCTTCACCAACCGGAATAAATGGTCCATTGTCAAAGCCAGCAATGTTGGGTATCATAGGTGCAATAATTGTGTTATCACTGGTTTTTGTTGGATTCCTTATAGCATATAGGCGAAAGTCAACAGAGAGCAACAGGGTATTGAAGAATATGCAAGAACAGATGGATATTTTGGAATTGCGTGTGGCAGCAGAGTGTAAAGAAGGTAAGGATTTGATTAATATGATTTTTAAATTGCTGAAATATTGCAATGACTTAAATTGATAATACTGAAAATGTTTCATTACATTATTTTAGCTTTTGCTGAGCTTCAGACAGAAATGACAGATTTGACGGGAGACCTGACCTCGGGTGGAATCCCGTTCTTGGACTACAGAACATATGCTATGAAGATTTTGTTTCCTAATATGGATGATCATGCTGTACTTCAGTGGGAGCGACCTGAACTAATCCGGAAAGAGAAAGGGCTTCGTTTGTTTGGACAATTAATTATGAATAAAACATTTTTATTACTCTTTATCAGAACTTTAGAGAGTAATCGTTACTTTTCAATGCGAGATAGGCAAGTATGAATTTTTTATTGAAGTCCCATAAAATCAAAACTATTTGTAGTATTTGAAATAATGTAGACAAAGTATTATATAGCAATTGTTGTAAACTTTGGAGAAACTTCCATTTAGAGTTACTGATTTCATATCAATTAGTTAAAATATGAATGATTTCATGGCACTGTAAATAGAAATTGTTTTTGGATCCAACTTATACATATAATCTTATAACTATTGAAATCATATAAAAACATACTAATTTTATG
The DNA here is from genome assembly GCA_037074705.1 of Zhengitettix transpicula. Classification (NCBI taxonomy): domain Eukaryota; kingdom Metazoa; phylum Arthropoda; class Insecta; order Orthoptera; family Tetrigidae; genus Zhengitettix; species Zhengitettix transpicula. Next base: position 16,385,545 of record CM073595.1, on the reverse strand, counting down.
AAATTATTTAGTTTTTGATCGTAGTTCTTCTTTAATTTAATAACTTATAGTCAGAGTAGTAGTAAAATATTGAAATTTTTTGACACATTTACTTAATGTAAATGTAAATGTTTTTATTATTATTATTTCAGGGTTAATGTGGCTTCATTAATTATGGTAACATTGCAAAGTAAGATGGAATATTGTACAGATATTCTGAAAACGTTACTAGCTGAACTAATAGAAAAATGCATGGAAGGAAAAAGCCATCCTAAACTCTTACTCAGAAGGTTAGTTCAAGTTAAATGCCGTTGTAATTGTTTTTGTACAATACCACACACTTTAGACATTAATTGCTGGCCTATTCAATTTTTTTCAATTAATTTTCTGGTTTAAGAAATACTTTTAGTCTTCATTTATAATTCTGTCTGCAAATATTTGTATGTATACACTTATTAATAGGTGACCCTTTATTCATTTTAATAGGACAGAGAGTGTGGCAGAGAAGATGCTTTCTGCGTGGTTCACCTTCCTGTTGTACAAGTTCCTTCGAGAATGTGCTGGAGAGCCTCTATTCATGCTTTTCCGTGCTATGAAGCAACAAGTGGACAAGGGGCCCGTGGATGCTATTACATCAGAAGCTCGATATTCTCTTAGTGAAGAAAAGCTTATTAGACAATCGATTGACTTTAAACCAATGGTAAAGGAAAGTTTTGATTGTATATATATAAAATACTAAATTTGAAATTAGAACTAATGCTATAATATCCTTTCTCAATACTTTGATTTCAGAATAATGTTACATTGTAAATAGTAAACTATGTTATTAACTTGCTTTATTTGCATTATATTTTATGTAGTAAAAACTTAATTTCAAGCATTGAAAAACAACGTTTTTGTTTTAAGTCATGAGATACTAGAATGCCTATCTGATTTATTATTTCAATTGTTTTTTTCCAGACTGTGTATGTGTCAATATCCCAGCAGGCAGTGTTTGTAGGGGGGTTGGATCCAAATACAGAAAATGTCCCTGTAAAGGCTCTGGACTGTGATACTATTTCACAAGTAAAGGAAAAAGCTTTAGATACTATATATCGAGCCACACCCTACAGTCAGCGTCCTAGGAAAGATGACCTCGACCTTGGTAATTAGAAAACAAATATTCACTGTTTTACTTGATACATGCTTTCCTTAAATGATTTCTTATTTGAATTGTGTTGTAATGTAAACCTTACTATCTGGATGTTCTTGTTACCTGGTTTAAATTGATTTAACACTACTACTTGCATTGGAAAAACATTTTCCATATATCTTGCATAATATTGCTTGTTTAGTGTCCCATTTCACTAATTAATTAACTTTTATTGTTAATATTCTGATCCAGAGTAATTCATTTGTTCTGCCAATTCAGATAATAGTAAATTGTGGGATACTTTTCGTCTAATTCGTAAAGTTACTTCCTGAATGAGCATTTCCTCATAGCAACATTGAGCAGAACAAGTTCATAAAATTATTTGGACAAATTATATTTTGAAGTTTTAATATTTTTGCATTTTATGTTTGAACAGTGTATTATTGTTATTTATAAAGCTGTTATTATTTGTTTCAATTTTGTTTTAAGAACCTGTTGTTAAATTATGTAAAGATTTTGATGAACATATATTTAACTAGTCTGTCTGTTGCTTATAACATGTTAGGCTTGCTGCTGAATGTCATACTTTTTTATTCTGTGTAATTGTCCTTGTATATGTTATTATTTGAGGATTGCTTGTAATTACTTTTATAATCCACATTTTAACAAGTTTAAGATTATTTATGGAGACAAATATGATGTTAAATATATTTGACTTCTTTATAGAATGGAGAACTGGCACATCTGGAAGACTGATATTATATGATGAGGACACCACAACAAAAACTGAAGGAGAATGGAAGAAGAGGAACACACTGAATCACTACAGAGTATGTATAATATAATTATTAGGGATAATTGAATTTATTTTCAAGATAAATATTGTAATTTTCCATTAAGCTGTGATTTAAAAAATACTTTTTTGGTTCTTTTGTGGTAAATCTAAAAATTATTTGTTCTACCAAATTTGAAAACAAATTGACCATGTTGTTAATTGGAAATAACAAATAGATTTCCAAGCATTTTCTTAATGATCAAATGATCATTTAATATTATGGCATGTAAACGATTCCTATCATCATAAATTAAACTGATTAAATCCTACTTCTAATATCTGAAACATGTTTATAGCATGCATATATCAGTTAATTAAAGATTTAAAAACTAAGTAGTTTTGTAAAAATTCTCGTACACACTCACAAATTTTTGAATTTTATTTTTTTTAAATTATGAATAAAGCAGCCTCTTCTTTGGTTTTCAACATTAACATATAAAGTTTCCTCTTGAAATAATTGATCATATAGCAATTACTCAAAATATGTTGGTCTTACATTCCTTCTGTAGTTTCCTGTAATTAATTATGACTCACAAGTATTTTGTGCCCCCAATTGATTCATAATTTTTAACTATGGTTTGTGCATATTACCATATTTAAACTGCATAAAAGTTTAGTCTTCCCTATTTCTGTAAATTCTACTACATTTTCTTGTTTCTCCCTTCTATTTTACATGATTCAGGAGTTTAATTTTTCTATATCAGAATATATTTAATAAATTCTAATTCAGTTATAATTAGCACAGTTGTCATTTGTGAAATAATATTTGACATATTTTAAAGAGCACTAATTTTTTGTGTGCAGATATTTATCTAGTCTTATGTATGACCAATAGTGTTATTCAAGGAATCAATACTTAAAGACAGCCACTGCTTACAGAAGTAGTGGTAAAATATTTACTTGACACCTGTTCTCAAGCTTTGTAATTACATTTTTTAAAGATTATTTAAATATTAAGAAAGAAAATAGGACACATGCTTCTTAACTTAAAATATTAATGTCATTAGTGTTATTTCTTTGCCAACATTGAACAACGTACCTTTTCTTAAAGGAAATTCTAACAAAAGTGACGTTTATTTCACAGGTACCTGACGGTGGTTCTCTCAATCTAGTCTCAAAGCAATCATCCATTTACAATCTTTCTATTCTCTCTGAAAAGACAGATAAATCTCACAAATATGAAACGCTGAATTTGTCTAAGTTTAGCTCCGCTAGTCCTCCATTGAGCCGTGCCACTTCTCCTCTTAACCACGACCATGATGGAGGGTTAAAGGTAATTTCTAAGAAATAAATGTTTGGGAACATTCCAGTTTTTAACACTAAATAAATTTGTTTGTAATATTTACACACTTTACAGGTTTGGCATTTGGTGAAACATCATGATACAGATGCACAGAAAGAAGGCGAGCGAGGAAACAAAATGGTTTCTGAAATATATCTTACAAGGCTGTTAGCAACAAAGGTAAATATGTGTACAACCCGCTTGAGTTAAACTACTTTCATTTTGATAATAATTCCACTGTGGATTTTTTTAAGAATTTGCCTTTCAATCAATACTGAATCATTTTATAAATAATAATCCTTCTTGAGGAGAAAATAATTTATCTCACAATCTATTTTCTTCTGATACAGTTAGTTTTGTGTACTATACAAGTACTTTTATTGTTTTCTAGGGAACTTTACAGAAGTTCGTGGACGATTTGTTTGAGACAATCTTTAGCACAGCCCATCGGGGAAGTGCATTGCCATTGGCTATTAAATACATGTTTGATTTCTTAGATGATCAGGCTTTACAGCATGGAATTTCTGATCCTGAGGTTGTGCACACGTGGAAGAGCAACAGGTGAGAGATGTTTACAATACTGCCTCACTAAATCGTAATGTTGTGTGATATATTTTACAATTTCTAATTTTATTATTTACTATGAAGCAATGTTATTTAATGTTACTTTTATTACAGTTTGCCTCTACGTTTCTGGGTGAATTTAATCAAGAATCCAAATTTTGTGTTTGATATTCACAAATCAAACATTGTAGATTCCTGTTTGTCCGTAGTTGCTCAAACATTTATGGACTCTTGTTCAACATCTGACCACAGACTTGGTAAGAATTATTGTAACAAGTACAAAGATAATCCTCTTCCATTTTGAATGAAAAAATGTAAATTTTAAGATATTTGAATATATGTTAAGTGCTAATAATTGAAAATTTTCTTTACAGGTAAGGATTCACCAAGTTCAAAATTGCTTTATGCCAAGGACATTCCTGTGTACAAAGAATGGGTGGAACGTTACTATTCTGACATTAAAATGATGTCTGCCATATCAGACCAGGACATGAATGCTATGCTTGCAGAAGAATCTAGAGTAAGTAAATTAGAACAGAAACTGTCTAATTTAGAGTTATAAAAATGTTAATTATCGTTTGATCAAATTTGAGCATGAGACTTTTGTATTTTATTTGAAATGACTTGTAATGAACATTTTCTGATTTTGAATAGTCTTGCAAAATACATGTTTATTTTTGGTGATTAATCTTAAAATCATATTAATATTTTTCATATTCTCCATTTAGATATTTAAACCAATTACTCTTGTTACTTTCCATTCCTTTTGATTTCATACATTCTAATCAAATATTTCACCTCAATTTGAATCTTCATTCACTTCATTTTCCATCCTTCTCTTTGTTTTTCTACTGGAATGGATGTGTTTGTCCCATATAAAGATATATTGAGTTCATAACATTTGTTCAAATATTAAGATCAATGTGTATGTAATTAGTTGTGTAACAGCTGCACTATGATAATTTGCTTATTTTGTTACTTTTATTTTCAGCTGCACACTTCAGAGTTCAACACCAACTGTGCACTCCACGAGCTGTACACTTATGCAATGAAGTACAATGAACAGTTGACTGTAACCTTAGAAGAGGATGAATTTTCTCAGAAACAAAGACTGGCATACAAACTGGAGCAGGTGCATAATATAATGGCAGCTGAATCAAACCCGTGATGGAGGGTGTCCGGGCCAGAATCAAATGTGAAGTTTGAGGTCCGGTGTTGAGATGAATATGAGTGAATGTGTGAGTGTGTGTGATGTGACCGAAACTTCACGGGAAGAGAGGACGCTCAACAAGGCAACCACTCGTATCCCGGGAAAGATCCATCCAAATGAACGAACAAGTGTGACTGGATCCAGAGTGGCGAAGATTCCCTTATATCATTTGTTCTTTGCTCAATGACCGGTCGGTACAAGAGTTGTGGTGTGTGGACTTTCTCACTGACTTTCTACAGTGGGAAGTGCCTACAAGGAAATGCAACTTGGAACTTTTCCCTGAAGTGCCTCCGGTAGAAACGAAGTATTTAACGAAATGGAAAAATTAAAAAAATAACAAAAAAATGTGGACTTTATAAATACCATAATTTAAAATGGTATTTATTTAACTGTGGGTCAGTTAGAAAAGTGAAGTTGTAAACTAAAGAGTGCAGTTCAGTGAGTAAGGATATAAACTTCTCAAATGTGTTTACTGTATGAAATCAAACATTAAAAGATGCAGATTCTTCACCAATTCAATATTCAATTTAGACACACAATTTTCTGGTTGCTTGGTTTTCTTCTGCGCAGCGATTTGATACCTTTACATTATGTTAAAATTTTTGAAAATGTATGTTGATAATTTGAAGGTCTTCCATGTTCCCTAATTGCACCAAATTTCCACGCCGAACCAGCACGGGATGCTTTAAACATGTAAATTTGTACAGTTTTTCCCAGGGGATCCCACTTGCTGCTCGGACTTGCCATTCAACTAGCATAGCCGTGTGTCTGTTTAGATGTCAGTGTGAGGCATTTTTTTTATTTGGATCACATGCATACAGCACACTATGTCAATGGCACTTTGGGATTGATAGCCCCTCCTTTCTGTCTGCCTGTTACTGTGGCTGATATGTGTGTGTCGGTGTGGTACGAGAATAATCGACAATTTTTTAACGAGGACCAAGCAATCGATCTCTCCGTGTGATTCCATAATAGCCATGTGTTGCAGGCATCACCTCGTTTGATTGGTGTAAAGTCTCAATTTATGCTTTGTATCAAAAGAATCGAATGTAAGGGTGTGTCAATACTCAGGAGTTTCTGTGGAGCCACACAACAAATGAAATAAATATTTCTAAGACTGCATTTTCTTGAATGTGATGGACATAGTGTGGCATAACTGCCAAGGGAGGCCACTTTGTTCGGTGCTGAGATGCATTGTGAGGAGATGTACTGTGGATACAAATATTTTCTTTGAACCTTAGTTGTTGAATGTCATGAATGTCCCATACGAGCTTTTATAAATCCTTTTGAACAATGTTGGTCTCCCTTATGTGACTCATCACATCATTATTGTTTTATTGTTTTACTGTATGGATATGCTCAGTGTTTGGTCACTATAAAGGAAAGCAATTTTTCATGCATTTTACTTGTTTTATTAATACATCCTATAAATCCAATTTCCCATTATCACTTTATCTAATTTTTATGGAAAACTATAGAAGGATATTATATCACTCATTTCTGATTTAATGTCAGTTGTTATGATACGTTAGCCACACTAACTGAAAGAACTTTTTTAAAACATTGACTATAAAGGGTGTGAGTAAATAATGTCTTATTAGAGTTCAACAAGATTGAAAAATGCTACAAGAAAGTGAAACAATTGCAATAATAATATATTACTTTGGTACAAACAAGTTTATACTTTCCTTTTCTTTTACTTGTTTGTAAAAACAAATAGTAAACCAAAATGATGACTTAAGAATTTATTTCAAGTGAGGAAATAATTAACTTTAAACTTTACAACTTAATATTCACTTTGATATTTTTATATTACTAAATATTAAGGAAGCTACTTTTTCTAAAGTTTCAATTTTCAATAATATTCCACCTCAAATCATGAAAAGTGTAATTTTGAAACATTTCTTATAAAATACTGTTACAAGCATAAATTAAAAAGATGAAAATTTATAATGATCAAAACATTTTGGAACACATATTCAAAATAAATAAGCTTGGCTTCGAACATAATTCTGAAGTAAATTGAAGTGAGCAACCTCTTTAATTAATTAATTCTAGGAATGACTTACCTTATTGGTCTATAAATCTCAGAAGTCACATTTTTAATTATTGCTAATAATATTTTATAGTTATCTGAATTTGATGCCATATTTCTTATCTGCACACCTACACAAGTTTTTCACATTATATTAAAATGAACTTTATGACCCAAGTTAATAATTATAAAATGGACAAATAGACAAAAATTATATTGTTGCATTTAACACTGAATCAGAAATTAAACAGACTGCAAAATATGTTTCAAAACCTTGTTTTGATGAAGCTTGTCATTATTTCCAAATTTTTCTCTTCCAGGATAGGAGTCACCAAATTTTACATAATTTAACTTTTTCAGATCTAATGTAAAACAATTTTTTTACAGCATTCTAAAGAATCACATTCCAATGTTTCCAATCTTAACAGCCTCAAACTTTTTATGTATTCATTTACTTTTAATTTTCTATGTCAAACAACTTTCATCTTGGTCCCCTAAATTTTTACAAATTTACAAAGGTATTTAGTTAAATCTGTTACACAACATGGAGTAGCTAAAATTATTTCACACTATTTTTATATTTTGTAATTTTAAACAAGTGACAAGGGAAATGAGAGGTAGTCTTAAAATTATATTGAGCAATTAATACCAAATGAAGTTTACTTATGGTCAGTTTCTTTCATATTGCATGAAAAAGGTTGTTGCTAGCACATTTTGACTATTGTAAAAAAAAAAAAATCCATCACCATGTTCATATATTAATAATAAGAAATGCAACCTTAAAAACTTTAAACCCCTTCTATCATAATCTCAAATGAAAGTTTACCGCCAATTGTTTAAAAGTACTCTCAAATGTTTCAGACATGCAGACAATATGTAAGTTATAAACCTCAGATTAAGACGAGAGGGGCTAGTTTTACATAAATAGTTATAAAATCACTAACCATGTAGTTTTGTTTATTTCACCTTCAGACAGATACATCAACCACTGCTGAAGTTGCAGCAGTATTGAAGAATGTACAAAGACTGGCTCATTTAAAGCAATATGTAGTTTGGAATTTATAACCTGCAACAAAAGGAACCTACATAAATAGCAAAACTATAGGAAATAATGAAAAAAGTGGCAACTTAACTTGTGGAAAACCAAATTTAAGGTATTCAATGGACAGCGATACACCAATTCAAAAGCTGTATTTGTTGTGCATTTTTCCCCACGAGTTTGTAATACTAGAGGCAGTGTTATTCCACAACCATTGCATCACAGAATTTTAGCCTCTGTTTTCACATTTATAATCTTTATCATTCTTATGTTATGTATGTGACATACAATGGGGAGAGGTTGATAAACCTTTGATTTGAAACAAAACTTATTTTATTGTTGACAACACGAACAATCTGTGGGCCAGATGTAAGTGTCTCCGGACGCAAAAAAAAAGGACAGCTCAGCACGGAATCTTTCTGAAGAGGGACCAAAAAGACAAGGCTTGTCAAGACAGTTGCCTGTAGTTAGCATGGAAAGGAGTTTGACAAAGTAAAAGCCAGGAGGATGTGACCATCTCCAGAAGACTCCATTTCTTTGGGGGGGGGGGGGGGCGGTGAAATTAAGGAACAGCTGGTTGTGATTTAAAAATTCCACTGCTTACAGCGAAAACCCATGTGAACCCTGAGGAAAAACTAGTGTTTTTAGTGTTTATATATTTGTTAAACTGTACTTCACAATTCGTGTAAATTAAAAATTAATTCTAACAGGAGCCAAACTCCTCATCAAAGACAGTTTCCAGAGGAAAACTAGTGGTTATTCCTAAAACAAGATTTGCCTATACTTTTTTAAACCACTATTTTCCAGCACCCTGAAACCAGTAGGTCTACTCTGCAGATGAACGACATCCTTCAGCAGTGCCCTCCATAGACTTACCCTCGCAACAAACACCTCATAGAACTGTAGGATGGCGACTTACGTCACACAACTTTATGAGAGTCTTGGCAGACACAAACTGCCGAACCTAATTTAATTACTTTCGAACCATCTAAGTTAACTATTGAATGCTGTTGTAGCATAACTCATAAACGTTAATAATAAAAAAAACTATCACAACTGTTACTGAAGTAGTACCACTGTGCTCACAAGTGAAGAGACCAACTAGTTGACAAATTCATGCACAAGCATGGGGGGGGGGGGGGGGAAAGGAAAACCTTGAACTAATTTGCATTCAACCTAAAAGTTCGCGAAAATCAAGGTGCATCAACGAGAAGAAGGCAAGAAAATAAAATTAAAGTTTTAATAAATAAAATATATAGACAGCATCAGTACAACTAAAATTTCCACAACTTATAAAACTACACCAACAACGTAAAAACAGGATGATTTAATCATATTTGTCGCAAATCTTAAAAACTACGTAAAATCAGCATTTGGATTTCTTTGAAGTCCGCTTTCTGGTAGTTGAAAACTTCACCTTAGAACGCGATCTCTTAGGATCGTCACTGTCAGAGGACCTGAAAACAGAAATTCGTAGGACAAATTTGCATTTCAAAATCCAACAAAAGGAAAAAAACTGGGGGGGGGGGGGAATAAATAATAATAAAAAAATCGTAAAGGAACAAACAGTAATCCCAATTATTTACTACATCTTGCACTTACGAAATGGTGCACCAGTCAGCACAGGAACAATCCGAGGAACAACAGTCAGTAGAGTAATCTACAATCAAATGTCACGCTGAAGTACTAAACGACGTTAATTACACGATATATTACAAAGTTTTAGGTCTGAGAATTTAAATATAATCCATTAAAAGGGAAATATACCTGAACAGGAGAGGCGAGGCTCACAATTTCTCGTAATCTTCGAAGTAGATTTCCTACGGGGTGCACAGGAATTCAAATCAGAGCAGCAGCTGCAGCTGTCTGAAATGGGGAAATTTAACGCTCCATACCAGAACCAAATGCCTTAACTTTCAACAAATCATGAAATAATTTAATTTACCCGAGCAACTGTCATCCCTCTTCTTCCTTTTAGTCTTAGAACTTGATTTCTTAGTAGACGTGGCTTTACGAGGTTTCTTAGATTTATCAGACAATTTTTTAACAGAATCCTGCTTTTCTGCCATGTTAGAGAAGATCGAACAACAGGAACTAAATCTGAAACAACCAAACCCAAGAATACAATACGAGGAAGACCGAAAATACATGCCAAAAATCTACACCAAGTTCTCGATAGATTCGAATCGGCCGAAACAAAACAGACTGTTGCCGACCGTCCGGCAGGTTGACAAAGTCACCATGCCAATTCGGGCACCGGATCAGAGCCCAGAGTTTAGAATAACCTAAAACTCGACAGACACCTTCGGAAATGTGCAACGAAACGTGACGGACCAATTCCTAGCAAAGGCCACAGGCAGTTGCGGGTCTTCCACAGAATAAACACTGCATCAGCATGAACCCTCCAGTATTCTTAATTTCCTATTACAGGGAATACACAATTATGTTCAAGAGACCAGGAAACCATCCTGAGAAATCTAGCTTTCAAGTACTAACGTGGGTGCTGAAGCATTTAGAGGTCACCACTGTACACTTAACTTGGCCATCCTACGATCAACTTACCTGTGACAAGATTCAAACATTAAGTAATTTAACAGACACAGTTCCAGTAGTGTTGACGCCTTGTTCTCCGGAATTTCTATTGGGTCACGAGATTACAAATACTTTTCGTGGAAACATGGTACATTTAACCCAGTATAGTAATTTCAGACAGTAACATTCAGTCTAGACATTTGAATCTAGTCACAGGTCGAGGGATGACCGAAAGTTACCACAGTGATAACCTCAAAAGCCTTCTGAACTCGCGTTGGTAACTCAGGACTGCACGTGAATAAAGTATTAAACCGTAAAAGACTATACATTTTACTATACAGAATACTATCGAAAATTATATTAATTACTGTGATAATTCTACCAGAAATTTGCTGTAGAGGTATTTAACGCGGAATCAAAGTGTCGTCAAAAGTCTTTGGACCACTTCAGTCGCGTAAAATCAGTTGCCAAGAATTTTATAAATGAATTTTACACCAACCTTAACAGAATAACTTGTCACAGTCCTGAATTCGTGTGACCACGCTTGCTTCTTTGAAAACGGCAAATCTGAACTGGACAACTCGACTGCTCGTGAACAGGGTTTATATAGGACCAGAAACGCGATCAGTACGCCCTCAGTGAGCCAAAATACCAGTTACTTTGGGTTTCATGGGGAGGGGATTATTTGCCCCCATGCACACACGACGAGCAAACTGTGTTTTTGTCGGACACAAACTGTTTGCAATGCTGCGTATGCAAGTGCCATTTGGACGCTTCTATGGCGGATCACCGCTCGTCTAATATTCGGAATTACGATTCTGGTAATTCAATACAGTAATGAATAACTGAAACGTGGTCCGTTCCTATCAAAATCAATTTTAGTAGAGAAGATTTTTGCTTTCAATCTTCCATCGATTAGTTCATCCGTTGTTGGAAGTTTCCATTCGTTTGACAATGCGTGCTACTACTTTGCACGTGGCGTAATCGGTGTGAATTCATAATGGAAAAAAACATGCGAAAATATGGATGATTTGACACGTATATACGAATTATTATAGCACGTTTCGTTCCTGAAACGTCCATAACCGAAAAGGTTCTCATGAAAGTCTTGTGTGAGATCGTTGTGGAAATTGATTTTCTGACCTCAGTCATTTACGGAAATCTCTTTCAGGATAAATGTAATATTCCTTTAACTGAAATTAGGTTTCCAGATTCCTGATCTGATTCAATCTGATTTGTCTAACGATATTTTAATCTAGTTTCCTGTAACAATGAACAGATTTTAAAAGAATTCCCTGTAATTAATTATGAATTACAACTATTTTCTGCCTCTAACACCAATTTCATTAATAATTTTTAACTATAGAATGTGCATTTTTTTTACCAACAAAAAGCTTTATTATTCTCTTTTATAGGTATATTAAACTACATTTTCTACTTTATCCCATCTGTTATACATGATTAAAGAGTTTCATTTATTCTATATCAGAATGGTATTTTAAAACTACTCTTATTCCATTAATTATCCTAGTTGTCAGCTGTGAAATAATATTTGACTGATTTTGAAGTACACTCATTTTTTGTGTGCAGATCTCTTTCAGGTCTTCGGCATGTCTATTGGTGTTGTTCATGGAATAAATACATGACATCCAGTGCTTACAGAATAGTGGTAAATTGTCTACTTGACACCTGTTCTGTAGCTATGTAATTACATTTTTTAAATGATTATTTAAGAATTGAAAAGTAAATAGGACACATGCTTCTTAACTAAAAATATGAAGGTCAGTTTTGCCAACTTTCAAACATACCTTTCCTGAAAGAAAAATTCTAATAAGAGTAATGTTGATTTCACAGGTTCCTGACAGTGGTTCTCTCAATCTAGTTTCAAAGCAATCGTCTATTTACAATCATTCACTTCGGTCTCAAAAGACTGATAAATCTCGCATGTGGAATAATGAATTTGTCTAAGTTTAGCTCTGCTAGTCCTCCATTGAGCCATGCCACATCTCCTCTAAACCACGTCCAGAGTTAAAGGTAATTTCTAAGAAATAAATGTTTGGAAACATTCCAGTTTTTAACACTAAATAAATTTATTTATATTGTTTACACACTTTATAGGTTTGGCATTTGGTGAAACATCATGATACAGATGCAAAGAAAGAAGGTGAGCGAGGAAACATGATGGGATTGTACCTTACAAGGCCTGTTAGCAACAAAGGTACAACCTGCTTGAGATAAAATACTTTATTTGAATAACAATTACAGTGTGGAGTTTGTTTGCTTTTCAGTCAATATATCATAATCATTTTTGAAAGAATAATCTTTCTTGAGGAGCAAATTATTTATCTGACAATCTATTCTTTTGACATTTAGTATTTTATACTCTACAAATACTTTTGTTTTCTAGGGAACATTACAAAAGTTCATGAACAATTTGTTTGAGACAATCTTTAGCACGGGCCATCGGGGAAGTGCATTGCCATCGGCTATTAAATACATGTGGATCTCTTATACGATCAGGCATTACAGCATGGAATTTTTGACCCTGAGGTTGTGCACCTGTGGATCAGCAACAAGTGAGAAATTTTGAAAATACTGTCTCACTAAAGTTTTTAAATCATAAATTTTATGATATTTTTAGCAAGTTATAATTTTATTATTTACTGTTAACCAATTTTATTTAAGTTTGCCTCTACATTTATGGGTTATATAATCAAGAATCCAAAATTTTGTTTGTTACTATTAACAAATCAAACATTATAGATTTCGGTTTCTCAGTAGTTGCTCAATCATTAATGAACTCTTGTTCAACATCAGATCACATATTTGGTAAGAATTATTGTGACAAGTACATTGATAATTCTCTTCCACTTTTTTGAATGAAATGTATTAAATAATAGTCACACCCATATAACACATTTCGTATAATTCATTACTAATTATGTGGTAAGAATTAATTATATAAATCAGGAAAAATTATAAAATTATATATATTTAAATTTATAAAACATACTAATAATTGAAAAATTTATTTTCAGGTAAGGATTCTCCTAGTTCAAAATTTATTTATAACAAGGACATTCCTGTGTATATAAAATTGGAACATTTCTATTCTGATATTAAAATTATGTCTGCCATATCAGACCAAGAAATGAATGGTATGCTTGTAGAAGAATCTACAATAAGTAAACTACAACAAAAACTGTCTTATTTTTAAAAAAAGGTTTATTATCTTTTGATCAAATTTGAACGTGAAATGTATTGTATTTCAATTGAAATTATGCTTTGTATCAAAATAATCAAATTCAAAGGTGTCAATTCTCAGGAGTTTGTGTGGATTCACATATCAAATGAAATAAATATTTTAATGACTGCATTTTCTTGAATGTGATGGACACGGTGTGGCATAATTGCCAAGGGAGGCCACTTTGTTCCTTGCTGTGATGAATTATGGATTCAAATATTTTCTTTGAACTTCAGTTGTTGAATGTCTAATGCCCTATACGAGCTTTTATAAATCCCTTTGAACAATGTTGGTCTCCCTTATGTGACTCATCACATCATTATTGTTTTACTGTATGGATATGCTCAGTGTTTGGTCACTATAAAGGAAAGCAATTTTTCATGCATTTTACGTGTTTTATTAATACGTCCTATAAATCCAATTTCCCGTTATCACTTTATCTAATTTTTATGGAAAACTATAGAAGGATATAATTAACTTGACAACTTAATATTCACTTTCTGATATTTTTATATAACTAAATATTAAGGAAGTTACTTTTTCTAATGTTTCAAATTTCAATAATATTCCACCACAAATCTTGCAAAGTGCAATTTTGAAACATTTCTTATAAAATACTGTTACTAGAAAAAATAAAAGATGTGAATTTATGATTATCAAAACATTTTGGAACAAATTCAAAATTAAATTAGCTTTGCTTAGAACATAATTCTAAAGTAAATAGAAGTGAGCAACATTCTTATTCAACCTCTTTAATGAATTCTAGGAATGACATACCTTATTGGTCAATAAATCTCAGAAGTCACATTTTTAATTCATGCTAATAATATTCTATGGTTATATGAATTTGATGCCATATTTCTTATCTGCACACCTACACAAGTTTTTCACATTATATTAAAATGAACTTTATGACCCAAGTTAATAATTATAAAATGGACAAATAGACAAAAATTATATTGTTGCATTTAACACTGAATCAGAAATTAAACAGACTGCAAAATATGTTTCAAAACCTTGTTTTGATGAAGCTTGTCATTATTTCCAAATTTTTCTCTTCCAGGATACGAGTCACCCAATTTTACATAATTTAACTTGTGCTGATCTACTGGAAACCTTACAGCATTCTAAAGAATCACATTCCAATGTTTCCAATCTTCACAGCCTAAAACTTTATATATTGTTCATTTATTTTTAATTTTCTATGTCAAACAACTTTCATCTTGGTCCCCTAAATTTTTACAAATTTACAAAGGTATTTAGTTAAATCTGTTACACAACATGGAGTAGCTAAAATTATTTCACACTATTTTTATATTTTGTAATTTTAAACAAGTGACAAGAGAAATGAGAGGTAGACTTAAAATTATATTGAGCAATTAATACCAAATGAAGTTTACTTATGGTCAGTTTCTTTCATATTGCATGAAAAAGGTTGTTGCTAGCACATTTTGACTATTGTAAAAAAAAAAATCCATCACCATGTTCATATATTAATAATAAGAAATGCAACCTTAAAAACTTTAAACCCCTTCTATCATAATCTCAAATGAAAGTTTACCACCAATTGTTTAAAAGTACTCTCAAATGTTTCAGACATGCAGACAATATGTAAGTTATAAACCTCAGATTAAGACGAGAGGGGCTAGTTTTACATAAATAGTTATAAAATCACTAACCATGTAGTTTTGTTTATTTCACCTTCAGACAGATACATCAACCACTGCTGAAGTTGCAGCAGTATTGAAGAATGTACAAAGACTGGCTCATTTAAAGCAATATGTAGTTTGGAATTTATAACCTGCAACAAAAGGAACCTACATAAATAGCAAAACTATAGGAAATAATGCAAAAAGTGGCAACTTAACTTGTGGAAAACCAAATTTAAGGTATTCAATGGACAGCAATACACCAATTCAAAAGCTATATTTGTTGTGCATTTTTCCCCACGAGTTTGTAATACTAGAGGCAGTGTTATTCCACAACCATTGCATCACAGAATTTTAGCCTCTGTTTTCACATTTATAATCTTTATTATTCTTATGTTATGTATATGACATACAATGGGGAGAGGTTGATAAACCTTTGATTTGAAACAAAACTTATTTTATTGTTGACAACACGAACAATCTGTGGGCCAGATGTAAGTGTCTCCGGACACAAAAAAAAAAGGACAGCTCAGCACGGAGTCGTTCTGAAGAGGGACCAAAAAGACAAGGCTTGTCAAGACAGTTGCCTGTAGTTAGCATGGAAAGGAGTTTGACAAAGTAAAAGCCAGGAGGTTGTGACCATCTCCAGAAGACTCAAATTTTTTGGCGGAGGGGGGGGGGGCAGTGAAATTAAGGAACAGCTGGTTGTGATTTAAAAATTCTGCTGGTTACAGCGAAAACCCATGTGAACCCTGAGGAAAAACTAGTGTTTTTAGTGTTTATATATTTGTTAAACTGTACTTCACAATTCGTGTAAATTAAAAATTAATTCTAACAGGAGCCAAACTCCTCATCAAAGACAGTTTCCAGAGGAAAACTAGTGGTTATTCCTAAAACAAGATTTGCCTATACTTTTTTAAACCACTATTTTCCAGCACCCTGAAACCAGTATGTCTACTCTGCAGATGAACGACACCTTCAGCAGTGCCCTCCATAGACTTACCCTCGCAACAAACACCTCATAGAACTGTAGGATGGCGACTTGCGTCGCACAACTTTATGAGAGTCCTGGCAGACACAAACTGCCGAACCTAATTTAATTACTTTCGAACGATCTAAGTTAACTATTCAATGTTGTTGTAGCATCACTGATAAATGCTAATAAAAAAACACGACCACTGTCACTGAAGTAGTACCACTCCACTGTGCTCGCAAGTGAAGAGACCAACTATTTGACAAATTCATCCACAAGTATGGGGAGGGGGGGGGGGGCGGAGGAAGGGAAAGGAAAACTTTGAATTAATATGCATTCAACCTAAAAGTTCGTGGAAATCAAGGTGCATCAACGAGAAGAAGGTAAGAAAATAAAATTAACGTTTTAATAAATAAAATACATAGACAGCATCAGTACAATTAAAATTTCTACAAACTTATGAAACTCCACCAACTACGTAAAAACAGTACGATTTAACCATATTTATCGCAAACGTCAAGAACCACGTAAATTTAGCATCTGGATCTCTTTGAAGTTCGCTTTCTGGCAGTCGAAACTTTCAATTCGGAACGCGATCTATCAGGATCGTCACTCTCAGAGGACCTGAAAACAGTAATTCATAGGAAAAATTTGTATTTCAAAGTTCAATCTACAAAGGGAGAGAAGAAAAAAAATCGCTTAAGAACAAATAGCAACCCCAAGTATACATTAAATCTTGCACTTACGATACAGTGCACCAGCCAGCAGAGGAACATTCAGAGGAACAACTGTCAGTCGAGTTATCTATAAACAAATGTCACGATGAAGTACTAAACAACGTTAATTACACTATATATTACGATGTTTTAGACCAGAGCTTTTAAATATATTGCATTAAAAGGGGAAATTTACCTGAACTGTAGAGGCGAGGTTCACGTTTTCTCGTAGATTTCCTACGGGGTGCACACGAATCAAAATCAGTGCAGCAGTAGCAGCTGCAGCTGAATATGTCTGAAATGAGGAAATTTTACTCTATACCCGAACAAACAAGATTTGAAATAATCTTATTTACCCGAGCAACTTTCATCCCTCCTCTTGCTTTTAGTCTTCGAACTTGATTTCTTAGTAGACATAGCTTTACGAGGTTTCTTAGATCTACGAGACATTTTTCGAACAGAAACTCGGTATCGTGGCATGTATGAGAAGATCGAAGAACAGGAACTAAATCTGAAACAACCAAACCCAAGAACACAATACGAGGAAGGCCGAATTTAAATGCCAAAAATCTACACCAAGTTCTCGACAGATTCCAATCGGCCGAAACAAAACAGACTGTTCCCGACCGTCCGGCACGTTGACAAAGTCACCTTGCCAATTCGGGCACCGGATCAGAGCCCAGAGTTTAGAATAACCTAAATCTCGACAGACACTTTCGGAATTGTGCAACGAAACGTGAAGGACCAATTCCTTGCAAAGGCCACAGGCAGTTGCGGGTCTTCCACAGACTAAACACTGCATCAGCATGAACCCTCCAGTATTCTTAATTTCCTATTACAGGGAATACACAATTATGTTCAAGAGACCAGGAAACCATCCTGAGAAATCTAGCTTTCAAGTACTAACGTGGGTGCACACTTAATTTGGCCATCCTACGATCAACTTACCTGTGACAAGATTCAAACATTAAGCAATTTAACAGACAGTTCCAGTAGTGTTGAGGCCTTGTTCTCCGGAATTTCTATTGGGTCACGAGATTACAAATACTTTTCCTGGAAACATGGTACATTTAACCCAGTATAGTAATTTCAGACAGTAACATTCAGTCTAGACATTTGAATCTAGTCACAGGTCGAGGGATGACCGAAAGTTAGCACAGTGATAACCTCAAAAGCCTTCTGAACTCGCGTTGGTAACTCAGGACTGCACGTGAATAAAGTATTAAACCGTAACAGACTATACATTTTACTATACAGAATAATATCGAAAATTATATTAATTACTGTGATAATTCTACCAGAAATTTGCTGTAGGGGTATTTAAGGCGGAATCAAAGTGTCGTCAAAAGTCTTTGACCACTTCAGTCGCGTAAAATCAGTTGCCAATAATTTTATAGATGAATTTTACACCAACCTTAACAGAATAACTTGTCACAGTCCTGAATTCGTGTGACCACGCCTGCTTCTTTGAAAACGGCAAATCTGAACTGGACAACTCGACTGCTCGTGAACAGGGTTTATATAGGACCAGAAACGCGATCAGTACGCCCTCAGTGAGCCAAAATACCAGTTACTTTGGGTTTCAAGTGGTGGGAATTATTTGCCCCATGCACACACGACGAGAAAACTGTGTTTTTGTCGGACACAAACTGTTTGCAATGCTGCGTATGCAAGTGCCATTTGGACGCTTCTATGGCGGAACACCGCTCGTCTAATATTCGGAATTACGATTCTGGTAATTCAATACAGTAATGAATAACTGAAACGTGGTCCGTTCCTATCAAAATCAATTTTAGTAGAGAAGATTTTTGCTTTCAATCTTCCATCGATTAGTTCATCCGTTGTTGGAAGTTTCCATTCGTTTGACAATGCGTGCTACTACGTTGCACGTGGCGTAATCGGTGTGAATTCAAAATGGAGAAAAACCTGCGAAAATGTGGATGATTTGACACGTATATACGAATTATTCTTGCACGTTTCGTTCCTGAAACGTCCATAACCGAAAAGGTTCTCACGAAAGTCTTGTGTGAGATCGTTGGGGAAATTGATTTTCTGTCCGCAGTCATTTACGGAAATCTCTCCCAGGATGGATGTAATGTTCCTTTAACTGAAACCAGGTTTCCAGATTCCTGATCTGATTCAATCTGATTTCTCTAACGATATTTTCACCTAGTTTCCTGTAACAATGAACAGATTTTAAAAGAATTCCCTGTAGTTAATTATGAATTACAACTATTGTCTACCTCCAACACCCATTTCATTACTAATTTTAAACTATAGAATGTGCATAATTTTTTTGTCAGCAGAAAGGTTTATTAATCTCTGTTTAAGTATAATCAACTACATTTTCTTCTTTATCCCATCTATTATACATAATTCCAGACTTTCATTTTTTCCATATTAGAATGGTATTTTAAAAAAACTGTAATTACATTAATTAGCCTAGTTGTCAGCTGTGAAATAATATTTTACCTATTTTAAAGAACACTCACTTTTTGTGTGCAGATCTCTTTCTAGTCTTAGGCATGTCTAATGGTGTTATTCAAGGAATAAATACATAAAGACAACCACTGCTTACAGAATAGTGGTAAAATGTCTACTTGACACCTGTTCTGTAGCTATGTAATTACATTTTAAAAATAATGATTATTTAAGTATTAAGAATGTAAATAGGACTCAAGCTTCTTAACTAAAAATATTCAGGTCACTTTTGTCAACTTTCAAACATACCTTTCCTAAAAGAAAGAATACTAATGAGAGTAATGTTGATTTCACAGGTTCCTGACGGTGGTTCTCTCAATCTAGTTTCAAAGCAATCGTCTATTTACAATCATTCACTTCGGTCTCAAAAGACTGATAAATCTCGCATGTGGAATAATGAATTTGTCTAAGTTTAGCTCTGCTAGTCCTCCATTGAGCCATGCCACATCTCCTCTAAACCACGTCCAGAGTTAAAGGTAATTTCTAAGAAATAAATGTTTGGAAACATTCCAGTTTTTAACACTAAATAAATTTATTTATAATGTTTACACACTTGATAGGTTTGGCATTTGGCGAAACATCATGATACAGATGCAAAGAAAGAAGGCGAGTGAGGAAACTAGATGGAAGTGTACCTTACAAGGCCTGTTAGCAACAAAGGTACAGCCTGCTTGAGATAAAATACTTTATTTGAATAATAATTCCACTGTGGAGTTTGTTTGCTTTTCAGTCATTATATCATAATCATTTTTGAAAGAATAATCCTTCTTGAGGAGCAAATTATTTATCTGACAATCTATTCTTTTGACATTTAGTATTTTATACTCTACAAATACTTTTGTTTTCTAGGGAACATTACAAATGTTCATGAACAATTTGTTTGAGACAATCTTTAGCACGGGCCATCGGGGAAGTGCATTGCCATCGGCTATTAAATACATGTGGATCTCTTAGACGATCAGGCTTTAGAGCATGGAATTTTTGATCCTGAGGTTGTGCACCTGTGCAAGAGCAAAAAGTTAGAGATTTTGAAAATACTGTCTCACTAAAGTTTTACAATCATAAATTTTATGATATGTTTTGCTAGTTATAATTTTATTATTTACTATTAACCAATTTTATTTAAGTTTGCCTCTACGTTTCTGGGTAATATAATTAAGAATCCAAAATTTTGTTTTTTACTATTAACATATCAAACATTATAGATTTCAGTTTGTCAGTAGTTGCTCAATCATCTATGAACTCTTGTTCAACATCCGATCACACATTTGGTAAGAATTATTGTAACCAGTACATTGATAATTCTCTTCCATTTTTTTTAATGAAATGTATTAAATAATAGTCGCACCCATATAACACATTTGATATAATTCATTACTAATTATGTGGTAAGAATTAATTATATAAATCAGGAAAAAATATAAAATTATATATATTTGAATTTATAAAACATACTAATAGTTGAAAAATTTATTTTCAGGTAAGGATTCTCCTAGTTCAAAAATTTCTT
This sequence comes from Zhengitettix transpicula, assembly GCA_037074705.1. NCBI lineage: Eukaryota > Metazoa > Arthropoda > Insecta > Orthoptera > Tetrigidae > Zhengitettix > Zhengitettix transpicula. The sequence goes on along the minus strand of CM073595.1, from coordinate 16,364,364 downwards.
TATACCAAGGACATTCCTGTGTACATAAAATTGGAACATTTCTATTCTGATATTAAAATTATGTCTGCCATATCAGACCAAGAAATGAATGGTATGCTTGTAGAAGAATCTACAATAAGTAAACTGCAACAAAAATTGTCTTATTTTTTAAAAAAGGTTTATTATCTTTTGATCAAATTTGAACATGAAATGTATTGTATTTCAATTGAAATTATGCTTTGTATCAAAATAATCAAATTCAAAGGTGTCAATTCTCAGGAGTTTGCGTGGAGTCACATATCAAATGAAATAAATATTTTAATGACTGCATTTTCTTGAATGTGATGGACATGGTGTGGCATAATTGCCAAGGGAGGCCACTTTGTTCTGTGCTGTGATGAATTGTGGATTCAATTGTTTTCTTTGAACTTCAGTTGTTGAATGTCTAACGCCCTATATGAGCTTTTATAAATCCTTTTGAACAGTGTTTGTCTCCTTAGTGACTCATAACATCATTGTTTTACAGTATGTATATGGTTGATTGCTATAGAGGAATTTTTTTTTTGAATTTTACTTGTTTAATAATACATCCAATAAATCCATTTTCCTGATATAACTTTATCTAATTTTTATGGAAAACTATTGAATTTTATTTGACTTATTTCCGACTCATTTTCAGTAGGCAAGATAGATTAACCACACTAGCTGAAATCTCTAAATCATTGTTCTGAGTTAATTTTTTTAACCTTTAATATAAATGGTGTGAGTAAATGTTTTTTTAGATTTGGTTTAATAATCATTGAAAATATGAAATTGAATTGGGCCAATGTCTGCTTTTTAACTATATATTAATTTATAATACAAATCTAGTCAGTGATATTTAGGAAGGTAAAACTTTAGAAAAGATTGATCAAACATGTTATGAAACTTTAACAAATTTCTACACCATTTGATACAAAGTCCAGCCTTACGAATATTTTCCTTGAATTAGTTTTGCCATTTGTTTAGTCTAAAATTTCATTTTTAGAAATAGAATAATGTTACATGTAATCTTGAGAAATAATTGCAACAAAATTTATTTGGTACAAAGAAGTTTATTTGGTCATTTTAATTTACTTTTACTTCATGCCACATCAGTCACATAAATTCCCTTGCCATTTACTTGTTAGCACACTTTCACTATTGGAATTTTTACATCACTATTAAAGCAGTGATAATCTATGACCTAAATCCCCTGTTGTCATTTAAATGCTCTTGAGTTTTGTCAACAGACCAGTGTAGTTGTGTCACTCTAGGTTCTTTTTCACACCTGACTAAAGGGACAAGGATCCCAGAAATGTTGTGTGCTATTTATATTATCACTCTTGTCTGAATTAGCCATCTTTCTTATTCATTCCTTTTATCGTAATCAGAAAATACACCAATTGTTTAAAAGTTCTCAAATGTTTGACATGAAGACAATACTTTTTATAAATATCTGATTAGTATTAGAGGAGTTAGTTTTCATAAATATTTATAAAATCAATAACCATGTAACTTGGTCTATTACACCTTAACATTTGTTAGTCCCCCATTGAAGGTATGTAGTTTCAGCAGGATTTAAGAATGTAAAAAGATTGTCCCATTGAAAACTAATTTGTAACCTGCAAGAAATAAAACATTAAATATATGTAAACTCTTTATAAAAAAGAAAGGCAAAAGTGACAACTTGTAGAGAACTGGAACTATGGCATTAGAAGGACAACACCTGCCTAAACAATATTGACCAATTTGCAAACCTGTGGCAATATTTTCTGTGTATTTTCCCATGGGTTTGTAAATCTATAGGCATCATTATCCCACAAGCATTGCATCAAAAGCAATTACAGCTTCTAATTCACAGGCTTATTTCTATCCTCAACAAGAATTATATATATATATATATATATATATATATATATATATATATATATTGTAACATTATTGTTGCGAGGTACGGTCGAGCGCCCTTGGCGGGGGTGACTGCAGTGGTTGTGTTAATGCAGGTGCCGGAAATGCGATGTTATTTTAGGCCGGCCAAGGGGAGAAGCGTAATGGTCAGTTCCAAGCTGGACTCGACCAAGGATGGACGTGCTACCACGCCCTGTAGTTTACTTGTGCCTCATGTTCGATTAAATAAAATTATGAAAGATTAAAAAGTTGTTTTGGTGATTTTCTCCAAAAAATTACCTGGCGCCCAAACATGAATAATCAACGAAAAACGCAAGGAGGGTAGCGGAGCGGCTACATATATATTATATATATATAGTAATGCCAATTAATTAAGCCATGAATTGTTTGGACATAAAATTTGAATTGTTTGATAAATCCATTATAGCGGCCCGATTGAACAAAGCAACAATGGAAAAGGAAGCTCAGCCGTTTTTGTTGAAAAGTCAAAATAGCATTTTTCGCGCATGAAAGTATCCTATAGCCAGCCAGGAAAGGAAGTCATGTTTTGTTTTTACGTCTACAGCCAGCTAGGATAGAGTTTGTGATGAAAGATTGCTGTGGACGGATGAAGTTTTTCTGGTGAGCAGCAAAGAGCGGAATAGTAAAGTTGACAGCTTAAGTCTACAGCAAGGAGCTAAAGAAAAGTTAGTTCGCTCCGAAAGAATAAACAGTTAAAATAAATCTTCAAGGAGCTACGTTGCAGTTTAAGTCCAAATCAGTAAGACACTAATAAATCTACAAATTGTAGGATTCCTGCAAGGCAAGTAGACATCAGACAGCCGACATTCAGGAGTATCATCCGAGTTCCTGGGAGCCTACCAATTTTGTCTTCAATAGTGTAAAATCTGTGAGTCTACATTTTTAATCGCTGTATAATTTTGCAATAGTGTACCTCCGAAACCAAAAAGAATGCTGGTACCAGCTGGACAGTATGTAAGTAACAAAACCAAAACTAATGATTAATTGTAAACTTTAAATAAAGGATAAAGTCAGATTTCGTTAGTTTGCTTTCTTCTAGTTTTATGCATTTCATTGATTCAACTATTGTTTAATTGTAGGCAAATAAGATCCCGAATTGTTAAATAGTCAAATTATACGTTTGTCGTGTCCTAATCATCAAACCCAGTAAAGGCCCTGAGAACTTATTTTAAATTGTAATTGTTTTGAGTTAGAAGGCACAAAGTGATAAATTATATTTTATTTGTAAAATCTTTTATTAACTCTTCATTAAAATAACCCCTACACGTTTATTATTACAACATATAATCACAAACAAGCCAAGAGAAACCTATGAGCTTGTTAGAAATTTACAAATAGACATTCTGGAAGAACAGTTCCAAAACCCATTTAAGACCCCAAACAATCTCATCCAACTGAAACGCAGGGAATTCAAGGTGCAACAATCTGACTAAGACGAGAAAGTAAAAATGAATGTTTTAATAAATAAAATAAATACATAGCAGCAGTACAAATTAAAATTTGTTAATAGTAATTAAAACCTAATGAACTACTTAAAAACGGGAGGCTTGAATCACTTTCATCGCAAATCTCGGGAACCATATAAATTTATCATTTGGATTTCTTAGAAGCACGTTTCTTGGTCGTTGTTTTAGATTTCCCTTTGGAACGCGTCTTCTTAGGTTCGTCACTCTCAGAAGATCTGAAATCACAAAAGTTAATAGGAAATATTTGTATGTCAAAATTAAAAGCTTAAGAGAACCTATACCAATAATGAGAAGTGTGAACGAAATACTGCACTTACGATTCAGTGCACGACTCTGTACAGGAACAATCCGAGGAACAGCTATCAGTAGAGTAATCTATAATCAAATGTCGCATTAAAGCAGCAATGCCGTTAATTGCATGATAAATCACCAAGCTTCACATCAGATCAGTAAAATATATACATCCTATACTTTACCTGAACTGTAGTAGCGAGATCTACGTTTTGACTTGGGTCTAGACTTCCTACGGGGTGCACACGAATCCGAATCAGAGCACGAACTACAGCAGCTACAGCTGCAACTGCAGCAGCAGTCGCACTTGTCTGAAAAGGAAATGTCACTCTTTACGTGAACCAAATAAACTCCTTAATTTTCAACAATTCGAGAAATCGTATTTACCGGAGTAACCATCATCCATCTTGCCTTTAGTCTTCGTAGTAGTCTTTTTAGACGCAGCTTTACGAGGTTTCTTAGACTTCACAGACTTTACAGACTTTAAATCAGAATCTGGTTTCCCCGACATGTCTTTGAAGATTTTACAAGGAGAAGTAAATCTGAAACAACCAAAACCAAGTAAGTAATAGGCAGAAGTCTCAAGTTAAAAGTCAGAACTCTACAGCACGTTCTGGAAAGAACTGTAGCCCAGTCGGTTGAAATGAAGCTTAGAGACTTGGTTGCCGACAGTTCGGCCGATCAGTTCCCTGGACTTTGTAGAATACATAAATTCTTGGCAGACACGTTCAGAATGGTGCAATGAAGCGGGACGATTAGTTACAGGCAATATTTATCCCCGAATAGCTCCAGGATTTACTACCAACAGATCACTAAATCAGGATGAACTTCCCAGGGCAGAATTCTTTTAACAGAGAACACAGGATAACGTACAAGATACCAAGAAACTATATTTAGAAATTTAGCGGTTATTATAAACTTCGGTACAGAATTTATTCGAGGTTGTTTGAATAACTTACTTGTGGGAAGATCGAGACGTTAAGCAATATAACCGACTACAGTTCCAGTACTGTGTTCAATAGTCCAGGACTTGTAGCTCCCAAGTAGTGTTTATCAGTCGCGAGAATACAATTCTTGGGAATTACAAGACCTTGTCGATTTAATGTCGTATTGGAACTTTAGACAGGTAAAAATCCGTAGATATTGTAATCGTGTCACAGGTCGAAGGATGGCCGAAAGACAGTACCGTGACAACCTCAAAATCTTTGCTAACCAGCGTTGGTAACTCAGGACTCTACACGAATAATGAATGCAACTGTAACGGACTATACATTTTAGTATACAGAATACTATCTCAGATTATATTAATGACAGTGATAATTCTACCAGAAATTTGCTGTAGAGGTATTTAAAGCGGAATCGAAGTGTCGTCAAAAGACTTCGGACTACTTCAGTCGCGTAAAATGAGTTTCAGATAAATTTGTAAACTACTCTTACACCAATATAACCTGCTGCAGTCCTCGATTCGTGCGATCACGCTTGCTTCTTTAAACACGCCAAATCTGAACTAGACAACTGGACTGCTCGTGAACGGGGTTTATATAGGCAAGGACCAGAAACGCGATCAGTACGCCCTCAGTGAGACAAAATACCAGCTACTTCCGGTTTCATGGGGAGGGATTATTTGCCCCCATGCACACACGACGAGCAAACTGTGTTTTTGTCGGACACAAACTGTTTGCAATGCTGCGTATGCAAGTGCCATTTGGACGCTTCTATGGCGGATCACCGCTCGTCTCAAGTGAGTTCTCGATTAATTACTAATTCGGAATTACGATTCTGGTAATTTAATACAGTAATGAATAACTGAAACGTGGTCCCTTCCTATCACAATCAATTTTAGTAAAGAAGATTTTTTCTTTCAATCTTCCATCAATTATTACGTTCATCCGTTGTTGGAAGTTTCCATTCGTTTGACAATGCGTGCTACTACTTTGCACGTGGCGTAATCGGTGTGAATTCATAATGGAGAAATGCATGCAAAAATCTGGATGATTTGACACGTACATACGAATTATTCTTGCACGTTTCGTTCCAGGAACGTCCATAACCGAAAAGGTTCTCGATAAATTCTTGTGTGAGAACGTTGGGGAAATTGATTTTGTCGGACACAAACTGTTTGCAATGTTGCGTAGGCAAGTACCATTTGGACGCTCCTATGGCGGATCACCGCTCGTTTCAAGCGAGTTCTCGATTAATTACTAATTCGAAATTACGATTCTGGTAATTTAATACAGTAATAAATAACTGAAACGTGGTCCCTTCCTATAAAAATCAATTTTACTAAAGAAGATTTTTTGCTTTCAATCTTCCATCAATTATTACGTTCATCCGTTGTTGGAAGTTTCCATTCGTTTGACAATGCGTGCTACTACTTTGCACGTGGCGTAATCGGTGTGAATTCATAATGGAGAAATGCATGCAAAAATCTGGATGATTTGACACGTACATACGAATTATTCTTGCACGTTTCGTTCCAGAAACGTCCATAACCGAAAGGGTTCTCGATAAATTCGTGTGTGAGAACGTTGGGGAAATTGATTTTGTCGGACACAAACTGTTTGCAATGTTGCGTAGGCAAGTGCCATTTGGACGCTGCTATGGCGGATCACCGCTCGTTTCAAGCGAGTTCTCGATTAATTACTAATTCGAAATTACGATTCTGGTAATTTAATACAGTAATAAATAACTGAAACGTGGTCCCTTCCTATAAAAATCAATTTTACTAAAGAAGATTTTTTGCTTTCAATCTTCCATCAATTATTACGTTCATCCGTTGTTGGAAGTTTCCATTCGTTTGACAATTCGTGCTACTATTTTGCATGTGGCGTAATCGGTGTGAATTCATAATGGAGAAATACATGCAAAAATCTGGATGATTTGACACGTACATACGAATTATTCTTGCACGTTTCGTTCCAGAAACGTCCATAACCGAAAGGGTTCTCGATAAATTCGTGTGTGAGAACGTTGGGGAAATTGATTTTGTCGGACACAAACTGTTTGCAATGTTGCGTAGGCAAGTGCCATTTGGACGCTGCTATGGCGGATCACCGCTCGTTTCAAGTGAGTTCTCGATTAATTACTAATTCGAAATTACGATTCTGGTAATTTAATACAGTAATAAATAACTGAAACGTGGTCCCTTCCTATCAAAATCAATTTTACTAAAGAAGATTTTTTTCTTTCAATCTTCCATCAATTATTACGTTCATCCGTTGTTGGAAGTTTCCATTCGTTTGACAATTCGTGCTACTATTTTGCATGTGGCGAATCGGTGTGAATTCATAATGGAGAAATACATGCAAAAATCTGGATGATTTGACACGTACATACGAATTATTCTTGCACGTTTCGTTCCAGAAACGTCCATAACCGAAAAGGTTCTCGATAAATTCTTGTGTGAGAACGTTGGGGAAATTGATTTTGTCGGACACAAACTGTTTGCAATGTTGCGTAGGCAAGTGCCATTTGGACGCTGCTATGTGCGGATCACCGCTCGTTTCAAGCGAGTTCTGGATTAATTACTAATTCGGAATTACGATTCTGGTAATTTATTACAGTAATAAATAACTGAAACGAGGTCCCTTCCTCTCGAAATCAACTCAAGTAGAGAATATTTTTGCTTTCAATCTTCCATCAATTATTACGTTCCCCCTTGTTTGTACTTTCCATAAGTATACGTGCTACTACTTTGCACGTGGCGTAATCGGTGTGAATTCGTAACATGCAAGAAATCTGGATGATTTTACACGCATAGAAAGCTCAGTACACGAGTTAAACTTGCACGTTTCATTTCAAAAACGTCCATAACATCGAAAAGGTTCTCGCGATATTCTTGTATGTGATCGTTGGGGAAATTGGATTTTCTGATCGCAGTGATTTACGGAAATCGTTCCCAGGCTGGATGTATAATACGCACCTGGGGACATTTAACTGCCAGATTCTGCTCCAGTCTGATTTCTCTAACGGAGTTTCCTTTAAAAGTGAACGGATCATAAAATACCGGCTATTCTGAATCGAGATTTTATGATTGTCCCTATTGGGCGGACAGCTCGAGGAACACCAGCTTGATTAGCAGCTTTCCGTATCGGAAACTGAGTTTCCTCTGAGAAAATTATTCAAATTTCCCCTGTGTTAGAGAGACTGGCGCCTTCCTGTTCATACAGTTTTACTTTGTGTGTAATTTAACCAGCTCAGTGTCCGCCAGGTATCCTTGGATTTGTTGTAGGTCCGTCACCAAAGCCGTTGAGTTGAACAGGAAATGAACTTGTTTTCAATGATAGTGTGCTCGTAAGCGAACAAATATTTTGTTATTGTTTGGGTGTCTCAAATCGACATTTTCATTCGTCGTAAATTCCCGAAATGACGAAACCGCGGATATTCATCTCCCTGACTACCATTTCCATTCGAGAAACAGTTTCATTGTATTCTATCCTTGAAACAGCTGCATGAAACTCTCCCCATTTTTAAATTTTCACCTTTAATTGAATGTTCCACCTAAAGACACGGATTTTTCTTGCCATGAGCATGCATCGGAAGGAAAACCTTGTTCTATGGTAGTTTAAAATATAATTGGATGAAATTAAGAGCGCTGATCAATAACTTATGAAAGGTAAATTTCCACGGCATAAGTATGGACGTCCGAGATGGTACCTAAAATAATTCCGTTTTTATTCCTTTAGCAAAGCATTCCAGTTCTCTGTAAATTGCAGCCACAAGAGAGATCATCAAGACGTAGGCAACTGTCAGCAGTACTGGACCAAGATCAATCTGGCATAAATTCTGTGATCGGGACTGATAAAACGAAAAGGGAGATTACGCTGAAAACTGAATTGGTCGTCACTGAAAATTAGTTTCCGTTCATGCGCTTTTTGTGACCAGAATCACGGCTAATTTGACCGTTGCTTACGGTGCCGTTAATGTCCGCTTCAAACCCCAATGTACTGTCGATTGGCAGTCTGGCAGCTGTGGAACTTGTAGGATTATGAAAACCAAATGAGAAAACAGAACCGAGGTGACCACATCTCATTTCTAAATGTTTTTTCGAACGGTAGAACTGAAGGACTTTTGATCATTTGGACGCCGTACTGAGCTGAGTTGGTCCATGACTATCTGTACCTTTCAATTACAACCAATTTGAAAAACGTTTTTCAAGGCTTTCTAACATTTTGCTTGTTTTGTCTTCCGGATAATTTGTTCTTTACATCTGTAATTCGTGTTCCCGTTTTTTCTTCATTGAACCATGCAATCTGACCAGCGTGCCCAAAGTCCATTCGAACTCTCGCTTCCCACGGCAGCCACGTTGGACCGGCCGTAAACCTTAATCATCCTGTTAATGAATTTGAAGAGCAGTGTTGGTAGTAAAGCAGACGTCAGCTGTTAGAATTGCTAGGAACCAGCGTTTCTCTTGACTAGCGTAGTCGCTCTCTGCAATTATGGTTCAAGGTCGAACAAACTGCCGTTGAATTCATTTGGCCACGACTGTTCTCACTTCTCACGTAATGACTAATGACTTGATGACAGTGGAAGTAGGGGACGGATCTTGCGGCCCACGACTGTCATTGCCTCGGCCAATTTCTGTCGGCAGTTTTCACAAGCGCCACCCACAACACGGCCGGGCCACTCGGTCAAATCCCAGCCTGGCTTGCGAATCTCATTTGCAACTATACCGACTCTCCTTCAAAGAAACGAAACTTGACCGCGTTACGTGGCGTACTCGTACATTTCAAAATCGTTTAAGCCAAAAATCTGTTCGGATGAGAGAAAATATCTCATCAACGTCAATGAGCCTGGAAATTATTTATTCCACGGAAATATCGGCCATTTAACAGGTTTTAAAAATTCCACCCCAGTCAACCCCCGCCCCTGGGGGTTAAATAGCCAATTGAAAGACATAATTAAACTCGCCGACATGCATTACCCTGGATTTGACTCCAATCTCTGTTGTATTCTCGTTATTTTCTTGCAACTCCCCTCCACCCCCACCTCTAGGGGGCTCCTTTCCCATGCTGTAAAGGATTGAAATTATACTCGGATAACGTCGCTATAAAGACTATCATTCTCTTTGACCCCCTAAAAATAGTTATTTGACCTAATATAGGCTGTTTTAGCATGTTTGAATTTTTCCACTCCCGTCTACCCCCGCTCCTGGGGGTGGTAGGTGTCTCTCACCCGGACAGTGGTTGTTTCCGGGTCGAAAATAACACGTGTACGAAAATTGTTTAAATTTCCACCGGTGTAGATTTGTATAAGAAACATACAAACAAAAGCTCTGCTTTATTTATTAGCAGAAGATGGTTAATTTCTCAGGCTTGTTTGATAATAATCGCTACAAGTTAATTCACAGAAAGCTCTGACGCATTGATTGTATTTTACTTGAACCGCAAAGAATATTCCCAATTTATCGCAGTATCACCTGATTTATTTCCGAATGAATAGAAGTACTCGTTTAATTTATAAATGTAGAGAGCGATATTGCCACGAAATATTAATCAAACTTTTATTAATTTCTCCATTCTTTGTCGATTTTTAACCGAGATTTGTTAAAAATACAATTTTTACGCCTTTGTATCAGACATTTCTCTATGCTAGTACTTTAAATAGATGTCTATCATAGCATAATTCTAATCATTATCGAAAATTTAATCTTTTTGTGCAGACACGCAAGCCAGGAATATTTTGGCTATACAAGTGATTAAAAATATTTATTTTGAATTATGTATACAAGCACTACATACTTCTAAATCCAAGATACGAGGGTTTGTAGAATTACAGTACGATGGTTCACATTCCGGGATCTCGAAGTTTCATGAAAGCTAGGATTCGACGCTCATACGTGTCTTCAAAATTTATAATACAACTAGCTAGGTGCCCGGCGTTGCTCGTATACTTATTTATATAAACTCGAAAAAGTATTTAATTGAATACTTAAATATATTCCTTGAGTATTTCAGGATATAATTGTCAATTGTCACTCAGTCTTTATACATTACGAAATATTACATTGATGAAATTGTTAGCTAGACTCACAATATAGCGCGAAAATTAACTTACATTTTCCGCAAGGATGGTAAAGTAATTCGTATTCTTCTTTATTACCATTCGATGGAGTATTGCTGAAGAAAATATTTCTGCTTTATTTCATTCCTAATAAAGGAAATATTTCCTTTGTTCGTTGCGTAGTAACGTCTTTCTCTCGCGTGACGTCATTGTCTCTTGGCGCGCAGTAATTTAATATTTAATGATCACGGTTTTTAATTATAATTCTTTCCACATGTGTACTTTATATTAAATAAAAATATATTTGCTTTATTTCATTACGAAATACAGAACTATATTTTTATGATGCGTCAATGTTTTGCCAATGACGTCACCGTCTCTTGGCGCGCAGTAATTTAACACTAATTCGTAACTTATTTCAATTATAATTATTTCCACGTTTATTCTACGGGTTTCTCACCCCCACAGTACCGGTTCTCGATTTTGGCAGAATACGTATACCAATTTTTGTTGCATTCTGTCCACGCGATAAAATTTGTATAAAGAACAACGTAAATACATACATACATACAAATATACCATACATACAAATATACATCCTTTTTTTATTATATAGGTATTGTATTCCTTGCACTTTCGTGAATAGCGAATATTATTTCAAACCTTCTTGAGGTTTATAAATTAACTTTAATTGAAGTCTCTTTTTTTTCTCGATTTTCTTTACAATCTGCCCCTTGGCATTTAGTAAATTTTGTGATATATTAAATAAATTGCTAGACGTAGTCCATTGACTACTTCAATAACTGAAATAAAGTTTGAACTTATGTATACGTAACATATAATAATAATTATTTAGGTTTCTGCTATAGTCCGAAGGTTTCAACCTTTTGAGTCGCCGTATGTTGCCATCTTCTTCGAACAAACACACTGCAAGTTTGTTTGGATGTTCACTGATGCTGTCACACTTAATTTATTGTATCGTTTCACTGTCTATTCTTAGATCACTAATGATGACGTTGTTCGGTAATGTTCTTGGCACTTTTGTTGAAATGTTTTCTGGATATTTATGTTGGAGTTGCAATTTGTGCCCCTCAAGTCCACACTGGCTTGAGAATGGTTCTGTACAGGAGGATCTTGTTTTCTGTTGACAGTCGTGAACGCCTTCCTAGCAGCCAGTACATGCTACGAAGTTGTAAATCAAGTTGATTCCTCTTTTTCTTTATATGATTTTACCTTGTTAACCATCTATCCAAATAGAGTCCAGATATTTTGCTGTATCTGAGGAATTTGTTGCCCATTTAGTTGGACTGGTGGACAAGTTTCTCTCCTCAGTGTGAAGGTTACGAGGGTGATCTGAAAAGTTTCCGACCCAACAATGATAGAACATATATTTTTATTTTATTTTTCAACATAGTCTCCTTGTAACTCTCCACACTTCTCCCAGCGATGCTCCCATCTCTGTAACCCGTCCAAAAAGTACTCGGCGTTTTTCTCTGCAAAATAAGTGTTCACGAAGGTGATTGCCTCTTCATTTGACGAAAATCTCTGTCCTCCGAGCGCAATTTTTAGATGAGGGAACAAGAAGAAGTCGCTTGGGGCTAGATCTGGATGGTCAAGCAGTTCAAACCATAAGTCGTGGGTTTTCGCCATGGCAACCGCTGAGATGTGAAACAGGATTTTCTTTATCTGCAAATGTGGCCGTTTTTCCGCAAGTTCTGCCTTCAGCTTGTCAAGTAATGATGCTCCTGTAATGGTTTTTCCTTTTCAAGATAATCGATTAAAATAACTCCATGACTATCTCAAAAAACAGTCGCCATCACTTTCCCAGCCGAAAAAACAGTTTTTGCTTTTTTTTGGAGCCGGTTCCCCTTTTGCAGTCCACTCTTTGGACTGTGTTTGATGTATAATGATGTATCCAAGTTTCATCTACAGTAATTAACTTCGCCAACAGAGCGTTGGAAATGTCCATTCGAACACGTTTTTGGTCTAACGTGAGCAATCGCGGCAACCAACGCGGGGACAGCTTTCTCATACCTAAATGTTGATTTAATACGTGACAAACACGTTCTCATGACCTCTACTATCTCTCTCACTTTAATTCGGCGGTCCTGTAGCACAATTTGGTGAACTTTGGCGATTTTTTCGTCGGTAGTTGCAGTTTTTGGACGTCCCCAACGTTCATCGTCTCCCAAGCTCTTACGGCCACGTTTAAATTCAGCTGCCCAAAATTTCACTATTGTAAATGATACTGCAGTGTCCCCATACACAGAATCCAACTCATCTTTGATTTGTGTGGGCGTATTGCCTTTCAAAAACAAATATTTAATAGCAACTCGATACTCGATTTTCTCCATTTTCACAAAAACACTCACATCAACTCACTCAAACGATTGTTACATAACAACTGCGCGTCCAAAATGGCTGAACTTTGGTGAGTAACTGTCAACAGATGAACAACGAAATTCACTAGCTATTATTTACTGGTGCTGCCATCTTCAAGTTGAGGTCGGAAACTTTCCAGACCACCCTCGTACATGGGCATATTTTTACGCGCCATCGTTTAAGTCAGGTTTTTTCATTTTTGTAGGTATTGTTGTAGGTGTTGGGATGCTACAACTGGGTTTTGATTCGATGCGAGTACAGCTGTGTCATCTGCGAATGTTGCTAGAGTAATTTTGTCAGAGGCGGGCAAGTTCGGCGTGTATTTATTATACAGTATGGGACCTTGGACACTTCCATGGGGAACTCCAGAATTTATTTGATATAAGGGTGTTGTTGTATCACAATATTTTCCTTGGAAGTGCCTATCCGTAAGAAATGAGCGAAGAGGTAGATGTTGCGTGGCAGTTTTTTTTTGTTTATAAAGTAGCCCAACGTGTCACACCTTGTCAAAGACTTGGGATGCATCTAGGAATGCTGCTGAGGAATATATTTTTGGTTCAAAGTCAGATAGTTTAAGTAGATGCATTTCTACAACACAAATATCGAGTACATCTGGAATTTACATTAGGCGGTGACTATAATTCTAAAAACGAATCTTGGGGTTGCAGACTAACCGCCACTAAAGGAAGGTAAAGCCATTGATGATAATCATGTACTAGTATTATCGACAGATGATCCAACGTACTGGCCGGATGTTGCGTGGAATATATTGTATAGCGTGGGATGACTGTAATTGAAACGCAATTAAACGATTCCTATAGCAGGGTAAATTATATATTCTCAAGTGCGATCAGTGGTTAACCTGCTACATAAGTTAAAATCTTTGTCAGCGTTCTCTGAGATCGCGCAGTGGTTTTCACAGCTGTTTGCAGTCACGCGAACAAAGCTACAAAAAATAATAATTAACTCTTCATAGCAAACTTGTGGGTCACTTTTTGAACGTCACTAACATTCAGCAAATCAGTCAGTTGTACACGAGAGAAAGTACTTTATAAAATATTTCATGATTTAAAAATAAATAAAACTATATTATGTCTGAGATATATATATATATTTATTTAACCGAGCTTTGTTAAAATACAATTTTATACCTTTGTATCCGATATTTCTCTAATCCCTCTCTCCCCTTCTCTCACAACCCCTACCCCTTCTCTCCCCTTCTCTCCCCTTCTCTCTCCCCCTTCTCTCCCCCCCCTTCTCCCCCCCTCTCTCTTCTCTCTCTCTTCCTTCTCTCTCTCCTCTCTCTTCTCTCTCTCTTCCTTCTCTCTCTCCTCTCTCTCTCTTCCTTCTCTCTCTCCTCTCTCTCTCTTCCTTCTCTCTCTCCTCTCTCTTCTCTCTCTCTTCCTTCTCTCTCTCTTCCTTCTCTCTCTCTTCCTTCTCTCTCTCTTCCTTCTCTCTCTCTTCCTTCTCTCTCTCTTCCTTCTCTCTCTTCCTACTCTCTCTTCCTACTCTCTCTTCCTTCTCTCTCTCTTCCTTCTCTCTCTCTAATCCTTCTCTCTCTCTAATCCTTCTCTCTCTCTAATCCTTCTCTCTCTCTAATCCTTCTCTCTCTCTAATCCTTCTCTCTCTCTAATCCTTCTCTCTCTCTCTAATCCTTCTCTCTCTCTAATCCTTCTCTCTCTCTAATCCTTCTCTCTCTCTAATCCTTCTCTCTCTCTAATCCTTCTCTCTCTCTAATCCTTCTCTCTCTAATCCTTCTCTCTCTCTAATCCTTCTCTCTATCTTCCTTCTTTCTATCTTCCTTCTCTCTATCTTCCTTCTCTCTATCTTCCTTCTCTCTCTATCTTCCTTCTCTCTCTATCTTCCTTCTCTCTATCTTCCTTCTCTCTATCTTCCTTCTCTCTATCTTCCTTCTCTCTATCTTCCTTCTCTCTATCTTCCTTCTCTCTCTATCTTCCTTCTCTCTCTATCTTCCTTCTCTCTCTATCTTCCTTCTCTCTCTATCTTCCTTCTCTCTCTATCTTCCTTCTCTCTCTATCTTCCTTCTCTCTCTATCTTCCTTCTCTCTCTCTATCTTCCTTCTCTCTCTCTATCTTCCTTCTCTCTCTCTATCTTCCTTCTCTCTCTCTATCTTCCTTCTCTCTCTCTATCTTCCTTCTCTCTCTCTCTATCTTCCTTCTCTCTCTCTATCTTCCTTCTCTCTCTCTATCTTCCTTCTCTCTCTCTCTCTTCCCTCTCTCTCTCTTCCCTCTCTCTCTCTCTTCCCTCTCTCTCTCTCTTCCCTCTCTCTCTCTCTCTTCCCTCTCTCTCTCTCTTCCCTCTCTCTCTCTTCCCTCTCTCTCTCTTCCCTCTCTCTCTCTCTTCCCTCCCTCTCTCTCTTCCCTCCCTCTCTCTCTTCCCTCCCTCTCTCTCTTCCCTCCCTCTCTCTCTTCCCTCCCTCTCTCTCTTCCCTCCCTCTCTCTCTTCCCTCCCTCTCTCTCTTCCCTCCCTCTCTCTCTCTTCCCTCCCTCTCTCTCTCTTCCCTCCCTCTCTCTCTTCCCTCCCTCTCTCTCTCTTCCCTCCCTCTCTCTCTCTTCCCTCCCTCTCTCTCTCTACCCTCCCTCTCTCTCTCTACCCTCCCTCTCTCTCTTCCCTCCCTCTCTCTCTTCCCTCCCTCTCTCTCTTCCCTCCCTCTCTCTCTTCCCTCCCTCTCTCTCTTCCCTCCCTCTCTCTCTTCCCTCCCTCTCTCTCTTCCCTCCCTCTCTCTCTTCCCTCCCTCTCTCTCTTCCCTCCCTCTCTTCTCTTCCCTCCCTCTCTTCTCTTCCCTCCCTCTCTTCTCTTCCCCCTCTCTCTTCCCCCTCTCTTCCCCCTCTCTTCCCCCTCTCTTCCCCCTCTCTTCCCCCTCTCTTCCCCCTCTCTTCCCCCTCTCTTCCCCCTCTCTTCCCCCTCTCTTCCCCCTCTCTTCCCCCTCTCTTCCCCCTCTCTTCCCCCTCTCTTCCCCCTCTCTTCCCCCTCTCTTCCCCCTCTCTTCCCCCTCTCTTCCCCCTCTCTTCCCCCTCTCTCTCCCTTCTCTCTCCCTCTCCCCTCTTAATACAAACGTAAAAACACTGCGTTTCGTCACTAATTTCGGTATTCATCAGGAGAAAAACATGATTATTTCTTTAACGATGTTGAGCCTTGAGGGACTCCTTTCTTCGATGTTTGTCATTGTTGCAATCCGAACCGTTCTGTTTTGGGCATAACTCATTGTCAAATCCCAAAAGTATTCAGGCATTTCGATCTATTCTAATATTGACGAGAGTTTCAGCCAAATATTAGAGAACTCTATCAGAATAGCCATTTGATATTTACATTTGTCGTTCTCTATTTTGTTTCGTACTCAATTGGTCGACATTACAGTAGATCTTCCCATTTCGGAAACCATACTGGTTATCGGAAGGCGAGTCTCTACGAGGTGACTGAAAATTCTAGAGTACCATAAGAACAAAAAGTAAGGTGAATTTATTTATAACATATAAATTCTTTGTTCTTCCAAATCAATTTCATCTCCTTCAAAGTAATCCCCGTCCGATAAAACGCACTTTTCCCAACGCTTTTTCCAGTCCACCCTTCAAGACCTTCGATTCGGTTTTTATCTCCTCAATCGTGTCAAAACGGCGTCCCCGCATTGGCCTTTTGAGTTTGCTGAATAGCCAAAAGTCGCACGGAGACAAATCAGGCGAATACGGTGGTTGCGGAACGATATGAGTCGAGTTTTTGGCAAAAAAAGTCGCGAAGAATCACTGCAGTATGACGTGGTGCATTATCCTGATGAAGGAACTAAGAGTTGTTCGCCCATAATTCCGGCCGTTTCAGACGAATAGCTTCACGAAAACGACGCATAACTCTCAAATAATATTTTTTGTTGACAGTTTGGCCCGGTGGAAGGAATTCATAGTGCACCACACCACGATAATCAAAGAAAACTGTCAACATGACCTTGATTTTCGATCGACTTTGCCGTGGTCTTTTCGGTCTTGCTTCACCTTTTGCACGATATTCGCTGTATTGGTCGGTGGTTTCAGGGTCGTATGCGTAAATCCAAGTCTCGTCTCCAGTAATGATGCATTTCAAGTGGTCCTGATAGTCAGACAGCAAAGTTTCACACACTTCAACGCGACGCTTTTTTTCCAAAAAATTGAGTGATTTTGGCACCAATCGAGACTTGACGCGTTTGAGACACAAAACATTCTTCAAAATGATTTGAGCTGAGCCAAATGATATTCCAACACTATCAGCGAGATCTGTAATTGTCCATCGATGATTTTCAAGCACCAAATCTTTGATTTTTTGGACGTGGCCCTCGTCTGTAGACGTTGATGGTCGTCCAGAGCGCGGTTCGTCTTCAACGCGTTCTCGGCCCCTCTTTGAACTCGTTGTACCACTTATAAACGTTTTTTTTGTGCCATAGCTTGATCACCAAAGGCCTTCCGCAACATTTTCAACGTGTCCGCACAAGAATATTCGTTCCGCAAACAAAATTTGATGCAAGTTCTTTGCTCAACAAAATCACTCATTACAAAAATCGAAAAATTCACTTTTGGTTGTTTACAAAAACACGTGTAACTCGAAGATAATTAAACCTTTTAACAAACAGACACTTGGCAAATATTATAGACAGTCCTACCAACCTAGGAAAAAAGAATTTACCTGCCTTCCTAATATCCGGGAGTTTTAAACGACAATTTCACCTTACTTTTTGATCACAGTGGTACATGACCTTTTATAGTATTTTGGCTTGCGTGTTAATCAATCACAAAGCTCTGTATGAGAATATAACCGAAAATATTAAAATTTCAGATCTTGGAAATTTATACAGTCAAATTAATACAAAAATTCAACATCGATTAAAGTCTCATTTCCCTCCCCCCCCCCCTTATGACAGTCGAAATTAGGGACGAAACGCACTGTATTAATATCAATGTCACTGTAACCACTGAAGCGAATATTTAATATTAAACTTATTGGCCATTATATTTATTTTGTTTAAGATAAAATCTCAATTTTAAATATTGCATAATAAAGCCGAGACTTTCCCTAGACGGTTGAATTTAATTGCGCAATCCTTTAGTTCCCTGTTTTTTTCTTCTTTCATCAGGACATGCGCTGATGTTTAAGCATATTGTGTTGCCATCGCACTGTCTGTTTATGCTTGTGCAAAAGCGCTGTTATTAAAAGAGAAATATTTGTTTAGAGACCTGAAAACTTGCGAACTATAAAGATTTTCACAACTTTCTGCACGCTCTGACGTTTAATGAAATATTAAAAATTTGGGAACATCATTCACATGCATTCCAGAGGTTGTTAGGATTACCCAGCGATTACCCTACGAGGAATTACTTTTAAGGAATTAAAATTCATCAATTATTTTTCTCACCTATTGGCTTCTCCCGGTTCACGGTGTTTTTCTTTGTTATCTGTGAAGCTACTTTTCGTATTGTTCAGTTTTCTTTGTTCGACTACTGTAGTCCTTTCACCTCAATTTTTTTTTGTACACTTCTATACGCTCCAAAATAAACCTTCTGTCCTCTCCTCGGGGTAGCCATCTCGAATGTCACGCACAGATCCAGGTCTACACGGCGACAGAGATAAATATAATAGCCATTGCGCCCACAGACTGCGTCGTTTTCTTCAGATTGTGCAGAAAATATAAACAGTTTTTTGATTTCCACAATGTGTGGTGGCATTTTATATCAAAGCCGTTAATTGTAAATTAATATGAATTTATTAACAAAATATTTCATGTTTTTTTCCTTATTAGCAAATTATTAAATTTTCTGCTTAACAATTTTATATTACAAATCCAATTTTTTTCACAAAAATATTATTACAATTATTTTTCTATACAAAATGCGAGCCCTCACAATTATAATTATCTAAAGCTTTTAAAATAAAAATGGTTTGTTTTCGGACAACTGAAATAAAAAATCAATAAACAGAACGTTTTTTTCCCCCCATTTTCAAATTTATTATTTCAATTTTTTTTTCTATTTGCGCATTTACACGTGTTTTTTTCGAACCGTAAATCTATACTGTAGGGGGTAAGTCATATCTACCACCCCTTCCCCCCAGGGGCACCGGTGGAAGTTTTCAAACATGCTAAAATTACTGATATTTGCGTCCAATAAATAATTTACATGGTCAATCAGATTGATGCTGTTTCTCCCGATGTTCTTTGTGTATTATCTCCCTCCCACTTACTGTAATGGAGGGGAGTATCCTTAGGCGAAAGCAACAGAGATTGGAGTCGAATCTGGGGTTATGGATGTCGCTGAGTTTAGATATGACAACCCGGGGATCTTGGGGCTCCCAGCTAGTAAATCTGTACATGATCTAAGGGAGACCAGCAATCATACTTATTAAAAATAAGATTGTACAGTAAATGTAAACTGTTTTTTGATTTCCACAATGTGTGGTGGTATTTTATATAAAAGCCGTTAATTGTAAATTAATATGAATTTATTAACAAATTATTTCATTTTTTTCCTTATGATCAAATTATTAAGTTTTCTGCTTAATAGATTGTTTTAAATTACAAATCAAATGTTTTTCACAAAAATATTATTACAATTATTTCTCTATACAAAAAGCGAGCCCCCACAATTATAATTATATAAAGTTTTTAAAATAATAATGGTTTGTTTTCGGAAACTGAAATAAAAAAATCAATAAACAGAACTTGCAAATGATTTCGTTGAAGAATAAGGTTATAGATTGTAGAAATATGACGTTTCCCTATATACGGGTTTTTTCCCCTTCTTTTCGAATTTATTATTTCAATTTTTTATCTATTTGCGTATGTACACGTGTTTTTTTCGAACCGTAAATCAATACTGTAGGGGGGTAAGTCATATCTACCACCCCTCACCCCCCCAGGGGCACCGGTGGAAGTTTTCAAACAGGCTAAAATTACTGATATTTGCGTCCAATAAATAATTTACGTGGTCAATCAGATTGATGGTGTTTCTCCCGATGTTGTTAGTGTATTATCTCCCTCACCCTTACTGTATTGGAGGGGAGTATCCTTAGGCGAAAGCAACCGAGATGGGAGTCGAATCCTGGGTTATGGATGTCGCTGAGTTTAGATATGACAACCTGGGGAACTTGGGGTTCCCAGCTTGTAAATCTATATATGATCTAAGGGAGACCAGCAATCATACTTATTAAAAATAATAAATTTTAAGGTTGGCGAATTATATACATGGGTTTTTGTAGATGAATATGATCAAATTATCGGCAGAATGCTCTTTGGTTCAAAATTATTAAAACGAATTAGTATCGTAGTTTTAATTATTTATGGAGACCGATTAAAAACATGTGGAGTTATATTACATACATAACCAGAGTTAATTTGAATTTGTGATTTGCTGCACAGTATATTATTTCCTTTTCTCTTAATTTATTTTGTGTTACGATTTCATTTATTCTAAAAGTAAATTTTGTTCAGAGTATTTAAAATTATTACTATGTTATTCCAACTTCAATTTTAAATTACAGTTTGTCTTCCAACAAAGGGAAATTTATCAAATTAATACGCACATCATATGACACTATATAAATATGTATTTTCAAGAACAGAAGAAATGCTTTCAAACGAAGGATCAGCATGGAAAAATCTCGACCTGACCCGGAATCGAACCGGAACCCACGCTTGGTACGCGGGTGCTCTCCCATCTGAGCTACCCGACTCAACTCCCAGTCAGGTAATAGACTTCTCTATCCATTGTATAAGCCTGAGATTCTATATATACACTGCAGTTCTTATTTTTTAGCTGTGTGTATTTCATATCTATATTTTTAATGCCTGTATATGTAATGGTTCTTTGACCTGTCCTATTTCAGTAGTAGATAACCAATAGAATCAAATAAATACGTCCTAAGACGTAAGATCGCAATCGTATGTTTCGCCCCTTTTTTAGGTAAGGGGTTGAAGAGATTTATTATTAAAATAACCATAATTGGGCTTTTTTTGGATAATATTTTTATGCAGATCAAGTATTAAATATTTTAATTGTATTTGTAGTACTAGTATTCATTGATGAATTGAATATAAATTTTAATATATATTTATTATAACATATAAATGAAATTACTATTTTGGTAAATGATCTTTTAAAGGTTAAATTTTTCCTGGGAGTGTGTTAAATATAGTAGTATCATCTTAATGGACTTTTAATTGTGAAACTGTTTTATTTTATATTGTCTACATCTGAAATAATTGCTTGGTCATGTGAATTTTGGTTTCATTGAAGTTTCCTCAGTTTATCCACATTTTTTCCTATTTTAGCATTACATTACTGATCTTTATCGCGATCAACGAACTAGGCGTCGTTTTAGTTTTTCAAGTAATCTATTTCCTTTTACCCCGAGGTCAACAAGAAATTGTGTGCGAAACAAAGTAACATGATGGAAGTGAGATAAGACCTCGGTTTTACACGATTTTGCGTAGTTTCCTCGATGGATTTGGCATACTAATTTCAAAGAATTGTACGACCGTACGGTTAAAAATTCGTACTTGTCGAATTTTGAGTCCTTATCCTTTTGTATTCATGACGTACGTCTCACAATTCCTGAACAAGTGACTTAACTGTGTAATGACTTCTGCCGCTAATGAAGGACTAATTGTACTTCAGCTGAACCACCGAAGTAGTTTAAGCTGAGGTACATTGCGGAGTATCCGGACACTTAGACTTTGAGGTTTTCCCCTTAGGTTTCCCCTAAATACTGTGTAATCCTCCTAATGTCGAGTTCCAGCAGTTTCCTTCCCAATCAGATCGTAAACCTGAAGAGGTTTTATTTTTCAACAGTCTGACGTACCTTAATTGCGTATCAAACGAGGACAATTATTTTCTTCTGCATTTTTAATTATGTTTTAATAAAGTATAAACCGAATTAGAAATCCTTTAACCTACGACTCCTTAAAAATCTCCTAAAATAATATATTTTATAATTAACCATTTTCCGGGTGTTGTAACAATTTATATAATTAATGGGAATACCGACACATTTAAATTTAAATAATTGATGACCTTATACAGACACTTTTTATTTTTTATTTATATTATGACGACGTTTCTATACCTTCTTGTATCTTCTTAAGGTATTTTCCTAATTAATAAAATAAGCTAGCCCAACTAAACGATTAACAAGTTATTAAATTCACACACAATTTAAATAAAAACATGTCTTTTATTAATTCAAAACAGACGTTAAATTAAAACTTTTGACATTTTAATTATTATATTATATTTTTATCCACAATACATATTTTCATCAGGTGAACTTTTGTTGATTTGTAAATTTTATTATTTTTGATTCCATATATTTTTAATAGAAATTTCATAATGTTTAAATGTCGATATCGTAGTTTATTTTTTCGCACTACTTTTGTATATTTCTCCGTGATTACTCTCCCTACTTTCCCATTCCAAGAGTGCTGGAGATAATGTTGTCTTAAATGATCGAATCCACA
This sequence comes from Zhengitettix transpicula, assembly GCA_037074705.1. Lineage (NCBI taxonomy): Eukaryota > Metazoa > Arthropoda > Insecta > Orthoptera > Tetrigidae > Zhengitettix > Zhengitettix transpicula. The sequence continues at coordinate 16,341,804 of CM073595.1, read as the reverse complement.
TGAATAATCGTCCTTTTCTGTTTGTCGTGACACCTACAGAGTTCATTTTCTGATTCATAATTAATTATGACATTTTAATATGCTGTTAATATTTTTGTATTTAATTTTTTATTCGTACATTAGCAAGCTACAGTGACGATGGCGAAATACAACCGAAAGCTTCCGTTACTGTTTATATATAAACAAAATAAGAGATACATTTTGTGTGTGTAAGTTGGTTGTCATTTACCTATATAATGAAAAAAGCATGTATATTTGTGTGTATGTATTTACGTTAATCTTTATACAAAATTAAAAACGTGGACAGAATGCAACAAAAATCGGTACACATATTCTTTAAAACACGAGAAACTGTACTGTGGTGAGTGAGTGATCCCTAGCATCAATTTAGAAAGAATTTTAATTAAAAAATGTGATCATTTTGTGTAAAATTACTGCGCGCCAAGAGACCATGACGTCACGCGAGCGAGAGAGAGACGTTTCAACGCGACGAACAAAGGAAATAGCTCATTTTTCCGTAGTGAGAAATATTTTCTATGAATAAAAGGTATAATTTTATCCAGTAATCCTCCATCGAATGATGATAATAAAAAACAATACGAAATACTTTATGATCCTTGCGGAAAAATGTAAGTTCATTTTCGTGTCATTCTGGTGACTCCAATATGGCGAATATTTGTTTACAATTTAAAGCTAGCTAAGAATTTCTTCAATCAATCTTCCGTCATGTCTGAAGACTGAGGGACAATTCTATTCGTTAAGAAATTCGGAGGTGTGTGTGTTGGGATTGATGTAATAAAATTCAATGTATTTTACAGCTGTTCAATTTATGCACTATCGGTCGAAATTATGTACGGAACTAGGAACAGTTGATTTAGGTTAAATCACTTGACTAAATGTAGAAATAAATACTTTATCGAGTTTATATAAATAAGTACACGGGCAACGCCGGGCTCCCAGCTAGTGTATAAATAAATATTCAATGTTCTATTATGATGTATGTAACGACTAAGAAAGTATTTTTCAAAATTCAACCTGCTGCAGGGACCTATGGGAGATAGAAGAGATGAAGAAACACAAAAAGGGATTAAAGGGACTAAAGGGACTATTAAAAGCGTCTTGATTACTAGAAAATTTATTACAGGGCTTCGGAAACCACAAGTTTAGCACTTAAAAGTTCACTGTTTTCTAGGAAGTCAGTTTAGCTTTCTAAGAGGCGCGGAGAGTCTTTACCTCCGCGGAAGTGACGTCACAGCCTATCGCGTATTTAATATATTATAAATATACTGAGATAAATGGCGAACACGTAATAATAGGATATTGAACGTAATGATTTTTCAGTGTTGTATTAATAGAGCGATCGTAGAATGGAATAAGTTATCTGCTGTAGTTCTCGAGATCGACGATGGCCGTGAAGTGAAAGAGTAAACGTGGAGTTACGAGAGGCAATCTAGGAATCTCTTCCTTACATGTTGAAACGGACAATTTTCTTTTCCTCTTCTTCCTTGTTGTCCTACATAAACAATTATATAGTGTAGTGATCCTTCTACTTGTGTTAAGTGAATGTGGTTTGTTTTTCAGGGAAACGATCACACATTACCGTTAATATTATTTACTAGCTGGGTGCCCCGGCGTTGCCCGTGTACTTATTTATATAAACCCGAAAAAGTATTTAATTCTATATTAATTTTAATCTAGAAGTGATTTAACCTGGTTCCGTACATACTTTCGACCGGTAGTGCATTAATTGAACAGCTGTAAAATACATTGAATTCTTTTGAACCAGTCCCAACAAACATACCTCCGAATTTCTTCTTAAATATACTCCTTGAGTATTGCAGGATATAATTGTCCCTCAGTCTTCAGACATTACGAAAGATTAAACTGATGAAATTGTTAGCTAGATTCACAATGCAAACAAATGGTCGCCATATTGGAGTCACTAATATGGCACGAAAATTATCTTACATTTTCCGCAAGGATCGTAAAGTATTTCGTATTTTTTTTATCATTCGAATGGATACAATTATACTTTTTCTTCAATAAAAATATTTCTGCTTTATTTCATTTCGGACAAAAACAACTATTTCCTTTGTTTGTTGCGTAGGAACGACTCTCGCTTGACGTCATGATCTCTCGGCGCGCAGTAATTTAACTCAAAATGATGCTCATTTAAAATTATAATTCTTTCCACCTTTATGCAATGGGTTTCTCACCCCCGCAGTACCGTTTCTCGTAATTTGAAGAAGATGTGTACCAAGTTTCGTTGCACTCTGCCCACGAGTTTAAATTTGTATATAAATTAACGTAAATACATACATACATACAAATATACATCCTTTTTTATTACATAGATTTACATGTCGATGAAACTGCCAATTGGGCCCAATCGAAAACAATAAAAAATGCTTTAAAAATCAGGATGACAGGACATTACCAATCGGAAACTTTCTCAATATCTTTATATTTATTTGGTCATTTATTTTTTATTGTATATTTAAGCTAATGATTTTTTTGTTTCAATACTTTGGTATTTATTAATTGGCAGTAGCCCTGTGTGGATATGTACAAAGATAGTACAACATAATATATATGAGTAACACGGAACTATATCATGCTGTCTTTTTAAAGTTTTTAACCTGGAAATAAATCTGGAACCACCCGTAGCTCACTATTTTTACGCTTTCTCTAGAATTTTTTTATTATTATTAATCACTTCACTGATTTTGGTTACTGCTTATTTAAGCTCACCAAATAAAAAATTATTAAAAGTAATAAGAAAAAAAATTATATTAAACACCAGACTGTTCACTGTAGTTTCCTTAGCCTACCTGTTCAGCGTTATTTAGGAAGGTCGTCACTATTTCTGCAGACAAGGAATGCCAGTCGCGAATCGATCTATTAATTGAGTTTGACGATCAGCACGTCAGTGTTTCACTTTTTCATCTCATTTTTCTCGACCGTCGTAAACGATATTTTTACGTTACTTTTCTTTTGTGAAACACCGGTTTGTGCCTATAAAAAGCACATAACTTTCATTTTCCTATTCCGTTGTAGTATTACTTGCTTTTCTTTCATTGGATGAATATTCATTACGGAAAGACGTCTGGTTAAAAATTAATAATACAAAATATGGCCAAATACAGACAAAATAAGTGATAATATAAATACCACACAACGTTTCTGGGGTCCTTGTCCCTTTCTCCAGGTGCTAAGAAGAGCCTAGAGGGACACAACTGCACTCGTCAGTTGACAACTCAAAAGCTAAACTTTTTTTATATATTAACAGTAACAGGAGCGTTCGGTTTTATTTCGCCATCATCACTTTGTGACTGTCGTTTTGCAATGTATGAATATTCATTATAGAATGTGTTCGAAACGTTTTGTGTAAAGTCTGTATGTCGTTTCCGAATAAATGCTTGAATTTTACTTCGTGTTAGATTTAATTTTTTAGAAACGGTATTAAGTAATTATGCGTTACAGGTAAGGGAAATCCACGTGTCCATCCGCGGAAGTGGCCGCAAGTGTCTCGGACCTGTCGTCGAACTCGAGACCTTGGTGTCGGGACGGATTTGATAACCACCAGGACTCTGGTCCAGCCTTTGAAACGAACCACGACGCGTGAATCAGATAAGTGTTTTATGATAAAATTAGGTTAATTTGTTAATTTGCGAGGTAGGGTAGAGGTGGCGCGGCTGCTGTTCGTCGTCGGCCTCCGCGCGCAGTTCAGCGGAGACGGCTCTGAGGAAAGGTGGTCTCTCTGATCGGCTGCTTCCTCAATCTACATGCGGCTCCTCGTGCCTTCATTCCGTAAGTACTCGGACACACCGAGCCTGCGTGCGCAAAAAATTTAACGGATTGCGGGCAGGACCGTCGGTAACGAGCCGCTGAGGGGGTGTTGGCAGGTTTTCGCGAAACAGCCGGGGAAACTACAAAAATTACGGAGGTTTTGTAACAGTTGAAAGAAACTTGTAAATTTTCTTCAGTTTCACTGTGAAAGGAGGGCAAATTTTGAAATCTGGAAAGGTGAGATCTTTGGCGAATAATCGTCGCGGATGAAAGACGAATCTTCCAACAGCTTTCCTTGAGAAAGTCCTCGACTGTGATTCGTCAACTGTTTTTAAATAATGTCTACTTCTTCAGCCGCTCTAAAACTTCCAAAACACGATTCAGCAACTGTTCAAATTCTTATTTAAATATATTTTTATAAACTTTGATCCCTGTTCTGTATAATTTCTTCTTTGTCAGCACAGTACGAGTTACTTTGTTCGTGCAGTTTTCGTGAAAATTGTTGTAGCGGTGTTATTTTTCGGACGTCGTTTCCTTTCCGGGAGAAATGGCGGTTTACCTGCTCCTTTGTGTGACCTGTGACCGTCCCCCACCCCCGCTTTTACGGCGAGTCTGGTGTACGGTAACTGTGGTGATTTAGTGAGGATCCCGCAGATGCCGTTTCCTGTGCGGAAGCCTTAGTGCTTTACGGGGTCTAGTTTAGAAACATTGAGTCGGACCTTTTATCCCGTCGCTGGTGTGTCGGTGTGGGAACCGTGTGAGACGCGAAGGCAGAATTGCTCCGCGTGGGTGGCGGCGCACTGTCCTCAAGTCGCACTCACGAGCTTGCTATCTCTTTGCCACTGAAATTCGGAACCCCCCCCCCCCCTTCCTCGTTCTCACTAACACAACTTCCCAATGAGAGGAGGGTAACGCGAAGATTTGACGTTCAACAACTTGTTGCTTGAAGATCTGGATGTCCAGCTCAAGGATGTCATGGTGATATCACCTAAAAACCTATTCGAAACGCCCGATTGATAAAACCCGGAATTCTGACAGTCTGCGTCGTTTAATCTTATAATTTTCGACGACATAAGTGCGTGTAACATCGGAAAAATGTTGACAAGAACCAGTTGACCGCAATCTTTTGATCATCTCAAATACCTTTACTAGTTTGCATTGAAATTAGCTTTAATTCATTCACCATTTCTCTTTTCCATATCTAATATTACATATTCATTCAAATGATTAATAAAAAAAACTGTAGACGTTCTAACTTGTAATATAACATCCACTCGAAGGGTCAATGAATCTTAATATAAACCAAAATATTCTCCGCGGTAAAGTTTTAAAATTTCAGAGGATTTTTTTTCACTCTGTCTCCCTTACTGTCGATGATTGATACCGTTGATAACCTTGAGGTGGACCGAGACGTCCAATTATTTTCCTTCGAAACATACCAGGGGGTCTTGAGTTTTCCACTTGAAAAACGCATCATTATTTAAATTTCGAGGAATATATTTCTCCAAAAGAACTTAACTTCTGTTTAAGAATTTAGGAACAGTGAATTTCAGTGGCCGGGATGTTTATCGTTCTGGAGGCCCCATCGATGATAGTCTGATAAGTCTAAGAGCTTGTCGCCTCCTCCTTACTGGATTGAAAACACTGTTGACGGCTGTTTCGACACAAAGGTATCATTCTTTTTATTTAATACTTATTGTTACTTCTTCTATAAGACAATCTATCAATACACGCCACTTATATTAAAGAAAATAATTTGAAAAGACCTAATTTTTAACCTTTTTAAAATGGCGGATGACAATTTAAGTTATCCTCACAGTTATTTACTGCTTCAAGGGGAGGGAGTGGGAGGGAGTGGGGGGGGGGGGACCTTCAGTCGTCTCTCTGTAAAGCGAATACAATCCCAAGCAGGTTTTGGAACGTACCCCAATATGGCGGATGGTCGTGTGATGTTTCACGGCCCCAATGACGAAAAATGCTCAGACAGTTTTCTTACTAAAAGCGACTAATCGAAGGTTTTGGAGCGTCCGCCATTTTTTTCTGCTGCATGATACTGATAACATTTTCGTGGCTGTGTATAGCAACGAGAAATAAATTTAATCGAAATCTGTTCGACCATTTTCTCGTGATCAGAGTTTCTGATACTCTACCGCATGAGACTCGTCTAAGAAATGCACAGATAAAACTATTATATATATTTATTGAAACTCTTCTAAGATTGTAAGCCTTCCTAATACCACGTGTCGAATGACTCCTCTGATTCGAGCAAATTTATTCGTCTTCACCTTTTAATGCGCGTAAAGCATCATGTCGCGGTGCAAACTTATTAAAAATGACAATTGTGATGGGAACGCGTTCTTGAGAACTGCGATAGTCACAGAAGCCGTTGGAAGAGCGAAGCCCTTGAAATTGGAATTGACAGGGTATTCTGCGAGAAGATTAGTGATGGGCGGTCAGTCAATGATAACCTGGTGATCGCAGGTCGTAAGAGGCGGCCGTTTCCTACTCGGAGGAAAAGTGTCAAAAGTCTAAAATCTCGGAATGTCAGTTGAACATCGCAGGGTTTATTTGGACCTGATTCGTTTTATACGTCGTCACGAGGCCGTCGTAAAGTATTTCGCTCGACGTCGCGACATTTTTGGAACGTTTCGAAATGAAATTGTTCGCGAGACAGCGGATTGTTCTCCGATTGCTGAAGCATGCGACTCGTCGGGGAAAATAAATGGGTTTACATGACATGATAAAAGTGTTTACGACCGTTTCCTTCAAATCCAACCCCCCCCCCCCCCCGGGGGGGGGGCAAGATGAAAATCTCTGTCCGTAATATCCAGTGATTGCGTTACTTGAACGTATAAATCTTACTGGAAGTGTCTTTTCTTTGGTAATATGAATATAGAATATTTCTGTATGGAATCGCGACCAGAAAGGCGTGGAATTCATTACACTTAGTTACGAGAATTTTTTTTAAAAAAGGGGAAGTTACAAATTAAAACTGGTGTCGCTAGAGGCCAGTCTTGGATCCCTATCGGAAAAAACCAAATGGAATCGTTGGAAGTGGTTCAAATGGGCAGCTAAATTTGTACGAGTAGGACTTGGTCATGGGCACGAAATAATAGAGCAATTATGGTTGGAATTATTATCGCAAAGGAGGGAGAGAGCAAGGCTGCGCTTGCTGTCCAGAGCTCGGACAGGGCGAAGGCCATGGAATGGAAATGACCCAAAATCAAAAAGTTTAAATGTCTATAGATTGGACCATTATTGAGAAATAAATGTAACGACCAAGGAAAATTTTATTTACTATACAGTTCATAACTAATTTACTTGCAATAGTGTTTAGGGAAGAGTTCTCTTCAGGAAAATAAATGTCTGTTGTTTTATATATATATACATACATATATATATATATATATATATATATATATATATATATATCGTGATTTCCCAGATTTAGGTTGTAATTTTGTGTATCTTCCACCGGTTAACTAGTTCAACCACATAATTGAAGTAACGTTTCAAAATAATTATTTGTATTTTCAAAAACTTACCATTAATTATGACTGAAATCTTACTAAATGAAATACCCCCATATTTTTTATACTACTCGCAGCGAATACAGAGCTGCATTATTTCGAAGCATTTATTTTGTTGAAGCTTTCGGCTGTGGCTTCAAATAATTCACTCAATTTGATCAGTTTCAGTATATTTGTTTTTTTCTCGGAGCAATTATGAATTTTAATACGTTCGGTAGCTTCTGCATGTGTTTATATATTCCCTTCTGGACATCATGAAGAGTTAATGTATGTATTTTAAATTATACGAAATATTCTTGGGTCAGTGATCCAGTTACATGGCTTCAAAATTATGAGTTCTTATTTCCTGCGACTGATATAAAAATAGAGGACGTTTCAATTAGTAATAATTATTTGATTTCTTGTCAATCGCTACGATTCCTAAGGCATTTTATAAGATAAAAGTAATGTAAATAATCAGCATAAACGCTGTTCTAAGACATCTGTTTAAATATTGAGATTATAATGTTGTTAAATTGGCGGAAGGCGAAACACACAGAAGTTTGCATCCTCAACTAAATTTGTGAAAGTGTACCCGACGTTTGCATTTGCCGGTTTAAGCGATACGTTCTCGCAATGCCCTTTTCGCTATCCTAATTATCTGATTAAGCAATTGTGAAGTCGTCAATTTCAAATCCTCGTCCCCGTTTGCGGTTATGATGCAAAGGACACGCCTGGTTACAGCTTCGGAATAACTCTTCATTCTAACAGTTTCTGAGAAACAATTTTGCTAGCTTACAGTAGTCTAGTATATATGCGAATACTAGTCATAGTTTGTAACAGTTGATGCAGTCCCTTGTGTCGCGTATTCCTAATTTTTGTTTTCACACAACGGACCAGCTATTATTTTTTATAATCTCTTAAATTTTTTTTCTTTTACTCCTTTATAAAGCTGCGCAACCCTGACGTACTTTATTATTAATAGCTGGGGGCCAGGCGTTTCCCATGTACTTATTTATATAAACCCAAAAAAGTATTTAATTCTACATTAATCTTTAGTCAAGAGTCAACCTAATGCATGATAATTTTATAAACCATTTATCCCCCCCCACGGGTGCCTCTATAAAATATATTGAATTTTATTGCGTCAATGCGAACAAACATACCTTCGAATTTCTTTACGAATAGAATACTTAAATATACTCCTTGAGTACTACAGGATATACTTGTCCCTCAATCTTAAAGCATTACGAAAGATTAAATTCAGGAAATTGTTAGCTACATTCACAATATAAACAAATGGTTTAACTAATATGGCACGAAAATTAAATTACATTTTCCGCAAGGATCGTAAAATATTTCGTATTGTTTTTTTTATATCATCATTCGATTGAGATTAGCTGGATAAAATTATACTTTTTATTTAACGGAAATATTTTTACTTTATTTCATTACTGTAAAAGGAGATATTTCCTTTGTTAGTCGCGTAGTAACGTCTCTCTCTCGTGTGACGTCATGGTCTCTTGGCGCGCAGTAACTTAACGAAAAATGATCACATTTTTAAATTTAAATTCTTTCAACCTTTATGCTAGGGGTTTCTCGTGTTTTGAAAAATGTGTGTACCAATTTTTCTTGCAATCTGTCTACTTGTTTTAATCTGTATAGCAATTAACGTAAATACATACATACAAATATATATCCTTTTTTATTATATAGATTTTATGGATATACTACCAATTTTTAGTGTTCTATGGAAAAATTTTCCTTAATCTTCCTACTAATACGGGGTTTCCTATTTCTATAAAACTTTTTTTGCCGTCTTTTAGACGTGTTTTTTTTTCGAATTACGTCACTTTTTGTCATTCCATAAGTTGTATTTTATTTCCTTTGCTTCTCAACGGTCTTTCAGGAAACCAACACGAAATTTTGAAATGTAAATGTTTCTAAAAACAAGAACTTGTGTAATCACTGTAATGAATACAGAACCAGTTGAATAACTAATCTGTTATATGTATTCATTGACTATTATTTTCCCAAGGGTTTACGTTCCTGACACATAGATTTGTCATCTCTGAACCCGAGTTGGAAATATTCAGTTATATACACGTGTGTATCGTTTCCAAACGTTCCTTATTTCCAACATGGAGATAATTGTGTGATATCGTTTTTTGTGTGCATATAATCGTCAAATAATCGTCAAATAATCGTCAAATAATCGTCAAATAATCGTCAAATAATCGTCAAATAATCGTCAAATAATCGTCAAATAATCGTCAATTACCGAAACCCTTTGATAATTGATATCACAAACATGCGTCCTCATTTATCCAGTGTTCATTAAATTCGTTTCTGCTGTATATATTTCAAACATCAACGCTGTATTACAATCATGGATCGTGTACGAGGAACTGCAGAAAAGGAACGTGTGTTCACTTTTTTGTTATTTGCTGTTCTTGTTACATTCGGATTTCCTTAATCCCAATGATCGATGTTTGACAGAATATGGACGAATATGTAAGCGCGTTTACTTATAACATACAAAATTTTGGCTTTCTCGATTTTTGTTCTCATATGACGATTTGATGATCTTACCTGAGTCAGCCTGATCAGGCCTCAGTCTTTGCAACATCCGACATTCATAATTATCTGGTCTATATACTATAAACTACCCATTATTACTGTCCACTGCAGCTTCCGTCATCGAACTGGAAATGTCTTGAAATGTCCCAACACTGTTCAACAAATCTGATTGCATTTAGATAATTTCATCCTAATCATCACTAATTTGCGAGAATTTTTCCCAATTGATTTTACTGCTTTGCAGACAATAATTCCCCCTCCCCCAAAATGGACAAGCTCTCCTTGATATATCTTCAATTAAATACGAATCCTTTCCAATTTGTGATGAACGTCATTACCAGATTCTTGAGTTCGTCTAACACAGTCCGTTTCCCAATTAATAAACTTTTTTTTGGAAGGATCTTTACTACCTCTAAATTCTTAGTTTTCTACGCGATGCTTTAGGTGATATGAAGGACGTTCTAGAAAGGTTTAATCACATATACCAACAGTTTCCGTGTAAATTATTTGACTAACTTGGTCAATGTTGGAACCAGGCCTTTGCGCTGGGGTGGTTTTGTGCCCAGGGATTCTCAGATGAGTGCACCTGAATGTCCCGACCGGTTTTCTCAGACCTGCCTCTTGACGATTCCCATGGAACAGCCAAGTGGGGGCAAGTCTTCAACATGAAATTGGTTCTTTCTGACGTTTCGAACTTCCGTCCATTCACTGAGACAGGTACTTGGCTTTTAAAAGACGCGTTACATTGTGAAAATACAGATACGAATCTGGATTAATAGAACCCGTTGGTCGGCTGTTCCAGAACTTCGTTGCGATTATCTGGCAAGTAAGGTATTCTTATTTTGGACCCGCAAAGACTCTTATTTTAAATATATCATACAAAAATATTCTAATTTATCATATTACTTCTGAGACATTCTATATAATCTTTATTGACCAAGACGCATTCATTCTCTGCCGGTGGACAACTCGAAAATGATTTTCCAGCCTAAAATTTAACGTAGAAAATAATTTAACTGGAACCGTTCTACACATAACGACAATTTATCTCTTGTTCGTAAATGATTTCCACAGTCCATTCACGAATGTGAAAACTGCTCGTCCGAAGAGACCTGAATTGAGGGTTTACAGTCATCTTCGTCAAAACCAAGTCTCATTATGAACAGTCCGTGAACAATGACTCAATTATCCTCACGTCCATTGTTTTTACTGTGAAGGAACATGTCGAGTGTCAACTTCAGTCGCACGCTCGATTTCCTTGATCTTTTTTTGGAGGAGGAAGGAAGGGGGGGGGGGGCATTGAAGGAAACACGGTTTCTGATTCCATCACGGAAAATCCTGGCAAGTATTTCCCGCGGCTTACCACGGCGCCGAGGTTTTTTTTTAGTTGTTTTGGATTGCAGAGAGAAGGTTTAATATTTCTACAACTTGGTATCAGTTGCAACCCATTTTGTTTGGTGTAAAATGTCGTCTGGTTTGCGATTGTCACAAATGGTTACTTTTAGCATCTTCATTTCTGGTGGACTTCACCGTCCATACAGACTTGTAAATTATATTTAGATATAAACTAGTGAAAGGAGGACTGTTTGAATTTATTAATGTGATCATTAGGACGAATGTCGGTAAGGTTACGACGATTCGATCCATGACTGCCTCATGTTTCGTCGTCACTCCCCAAAACGACAATTAATTCATTAAGGAATATATACGACTCCCTCAGTCAAAAATGTCTGGTTCCTTCGTTGCTATCCAAACGACAATTGATTCGCAGCACACTGATGAGGTAAACCAAACACAAAAATTCCCGCATCGGAATATCTCAAGCCCGAAATACAAATAAAATCTCAAGTTTCTTTTCTCTTAAATTGATATTTTATGGTTTAAATGCTTTTGTCGTTCTCCAAAATATAAATTCCCAAACACTGTGATTTATTTCTGAACCTTACTTCTTTTCCAAAGGTTGTTCGGTCTCTTGACGTTCTGCGTCGGTTAATATTCCTTTCTTCAGCGACTTGAGCGATCAAGTTTAAAATCTGGGTCACTTTCTGTATGGAAACGTAAAAAGGTGGCAATCTTTTACAATTGCATTATACATATTTAGGTAACATTTGTTTAAATGTGCACAATATTTTTCTCGGCAAACAAGATCAACCATAGCCGCCCATTCAATGATGGAGATTTGCAACTCATCAGCAGCAATAAACAACCTCATAGACTTTACGATGAAAACTGAGTTGTTTAAAGTAATTTAAATGTAGAACTTAACAGATGTAAGTCGCTAATGACCAAAAGGTTAATGCGATATTAAACAGTAATTTTTAAAAAAACACTGTTCTTTGCAAACAACGATTCACAGCATTATCTTAACATCAGTCCTACAATGTTTCGTGTAATACACTTACGAATCTTTTCTCCGATCATAAAATACGTTGACGATCTATTATTAACTTAAAGGACACGTCGGACAAAAGTTTGCCTAAACGCATCTGTATCAGGTCTACCTGTGATCTCCTGACGCTTTATGGCAGACTGGGTCCGCAATCTTTTGTATGACGTGTCTGGGGGCTCCTTAGTCACATCTGCCTGATAAACTGAAATACTATTTTTCAAAACAATGGCACGGCAGTTTCAATTTCGTGACATGGACTCGAAATAACTAATCTGAGCTACGGCTGTTGTTTCTCAGATTCATGTCCACGCTTCTCAGAAGTAATCAGTTCCGTCTGTCTCGTATGTCATGAACACATCACTGAACAGAATTACTAAAATCTATATAATAAAAAAGGATGTATATTTGTATGTATGTATGTATGTATTTACGTTGTTCTTTATACAAATTTTATCGCGTGGACAGAATGCAACAAAAATTGGTATACGTATTCTGCCAAAATCGAGAACCGGTACTGTGGGGGTGAGAAACCCGTAGAATAAACGTGGAAATAATTATAATTGAAATAAGTTACGAATTAGTGTTAAATTACTGCGCGCCAAGAGACGGTGACGTCATTGGAAAAACATTGACGCATCATAAAAATATAGTTCTGTATTTCGTAATGAAATAAAGCAAAAATATTTTTATTTAATATAAAGTATACATGTGGAAAGAATTATAATTAAAATTCGTGATCATTAAATATTAAATTACTGCGCGCCAAGAGACAATGACGTCACGCGAGAGAAAGACGTTACTACGTAACGAACAAAGGAAATATCTCCTTTATTAGGAATTAAATAAAGCAGAAATATTTTCTTTAAATAAAAAGTATAATTTTATACAGCAATATTCCATCGAATGATAATAAAGAAGAATACGAATTTCTTTACCATCCTTGGGGAAAATTTAAGTTAATTTTCACGCTGTATTAGTTGTGAGTCTAGCTAACAATTTCATCAATGTAATATTTCGTAATGTATGAAAACTGAGTGACGATTATATCCTGAAATACTCAAGGAATATATTTAAGTAATCAATTAAATACTTTTTCGAGTTTATATAAATAAGTACACGAGCAACGCCGGGCACCTAGCTAGTATTTATATATAAATGGGAAAAAGAATAAAAATGATTTGCTTTTTACAAAGCTTTAAATACAATATCGCAACCCTTGGGTCGTATTGTGACCACTTCGGTGAAAAAAATTATGGTTGTCACTGTAGAAGCAAGGGAAAGATATGACTGTAGTTTACATCACTGTTACTTCTCATAAAAGTAAAAACGCCTGTCCGTATGGGATCAGTATGTGGACTCCGATTACCGATGGCAGAAAACCACAATACTCAAGCTGATCCAGTTTGGTCGTCTGCATAGCAGAAAAGACGACGTTTCTCCCTTCCTGTCCGCACGACAATTACTTCCACCTCAGAACGCATTTCTTTGTTCCTCTCCAAACGACAATTCATTTATTAAGGAACATATGCGACTCCCTCAGTCAAAAACTCTTGTTTCTTTGTTCCTCCCCAAATGGCATTTTTAATTCTCGGCATATATTCTAGAATATTTCTAGAATTACCTGAGCTGACGTATATATGGCGGGTGGTGGTTTGGAAAATGAATTCGTATAGTACCAACCGTATAAAGCTTAAGGAGTGAGCGCTCTCATTGAATATGTAAACGAGGAAAAAATTGGTCACCGTTATGTGATACATGACGTAAGATCTCTTCGTTAACTGTCCAGGCATTTCTCAAGATAGTCTTGTTTGTTATTAAACCCTGTCATTTCATATTTTCTTCCCAAATATCCAAGTATTAATTTTATTCTACATCCACCTACTCACGATGCGTTAATTACCAAGGACTGTTTTAGACCATGTTATAACTGCATTATTTGAATTCGTAACACTTTTTTAAGAATATAATTGGTGTGTCATGCATTGAAAAATTGCCTTTTACTTCATTTTCCCTCCTGGCTTCTATTTTTTTTTTCGTTCAATTCTTCATCCAATTTTTGTTCTATCACTTTTTCCATTTTATATTACCCTCGTTTAACGATTCTCTTATAAATTTTCTATTGTTACATCACCCTTATTTTCACCTCGTTCATTTTTTGTTTCGCCTCACTCTCTTTCCAATTTTTATTTCTCGTGTATGCAGGTTTCCAAAATCCATTTTTAGTACTTCTTATTTCTGTTGCAATCATTTTCCACTCATTGTCTGTGTTGCTCTCCTCTTTGATCTTACCATTTTCTACTCACTCTGTAGTTTCTCTCGTATTCCACATCTTCTTCCCCTTTTCACCACAGTTTCACTTTAATCGTTTACTTATTTCATATCACCACTTTCTCTCATCAGTTCATTTCTCTTTTCTTCTACTTGCATTTTCACCGCTACTTTTTTGCCTCTTTTCACATTAGCTCCAGAACCGGGGTTTCCAGTGCCCCTTTTGTTTCATCCTTAGTTTTTATTTATTCCATTTTAATTCCACGCAATCTATTTTCCTTTAATATTTTCCATTTTATTTCCTTTATTTTTCCTTCCTATCTCTACAATTTTCATTTCGGCTCTTCTTTTTTCTGTCGTAGAAATTTTCTTTTTAGTGACATTCCGTCCTGTATATCAGTTTATTTTCCTGATTTATGTTTTCTCATTCAATTCTTATACAGAATTCTAAATATATGGTTATTCGTCGGTTTGTGTGAGAGATGGGCACAGGGGGGGGGGGGGGGAGCGGGGATGCCCGTATGTTACTCAATTCTAGTCAGTAATTGGTCGACGCGGCGCCATGGAATCACAGTGGGCAAGGTCGTGGTTCGGAAACCCGTTATTGTTTATTTAAGGCTAATGCCGAGTTCTAACTCCAATATTCTCCTCAATCTTTTGCCTCCCGTAGAGGCCGAAAACGAAATTTTTAGTCGAAATGAACCACTAGAATCTTATTTCTCCATTATGGTAGGTACTATTAATATCTATCGATATTTTTATTTGGTTTACCTCGCGTCTTGCAGTATTGTGTCGACTTCTATTATCAATTAGATTATAGTGATAAAGGAGTTGTCTTTGGATTAACAATTTATTTAGGGATAACGTTGCATATCTTCATGTAGGTAGAAGGATCTGTGTTTGGGCTGAAGGACCTTGTTTCCTTTCTGCGAGTTTGCCAACGCTTTGCACTCCGACTGGATGAGTTTTGAAGTCTTGTCCACGAATCGATTTGCTGTTTTAATATTTTAGTAGCTGTATTTTTCTAGCCCACTCCGTTATCTTGGTGGTCGTGGACGTTTTCCGTGGCTACAGTCTCGTGGTACTCCCGTATAAGAAATCTTGCAGGCCGCTAAACGTTCAAAATAATTGTATTTGCGCTTGGAGTGTGACGTGTTTTGGCTGTCGTCCTTGCTGTTCACAGGATATTGAGTTGAGCGGCCGCTATCCGAAAGACTTGGACAGGCGGCAAGCATACTAATGCGTCCTCGCCTTATCAATGACACACAGTTAGGCCGCTCCAGTTCCCACACGGCAATTACGAGGCCGGACATGTTGAGATGGTTAGTTCAGCTAGCTTGGCCTTACCTAAGAATACCGCGGAGACCCTTGGTAACCGGGACCGTCTTCGAAACCAGATGATCACCGTCATCACGTTTGCTTCATTTGCTGGTAAAAATCCGGTGCCTTTGGGTCATGATCAGCTTCTTGGCTGTTGAATTTTGCGGTGCCGTTGTGGTCGCCCCTCCCCCTGGTACGTTGAATCTCTACAGCCAGAACGGTCACAAATGACCTTAAGGTATTAATAGAGCAACGGGTGCGTCCCTACCTCATGCTAAGAGCTTAATGCCTACTATTGGCCGTGATGGTACGAAGGCTGAAGGAGCATCCTTGTGGCCAGAAATGAGGTTGCATTGGCCTTCTCTACTCGATCCACTTAAACTTAAGTCTTCAGCAGCTGGCACGGAATTACTGGAAGTAGCCCAGATGATTAAGCTTCTTGTGAATATGTGCTTTGATAAATTAGGTGAGCAGCTGTCTGAATTCTTCATGGTGGTGAACTCCCCAGCCTTCCACTCCCTTTCACCAAAGAAAATCAATTATTTCAGATAAATCTCTTCTTTTGGAATTAATATTATCGATTCTAAAGCAACTGTAAGAACTTGTATGCTTGAAATAATAACAAAACTCTTTCGCTGCATTTATATGCTCCTTGTTTTGAAACACGAGAGGTACTGGGCGTATGGAACGTTCAAATATCTCTCTCTTTTTATTTATTTGTATACGAATTTTATTTAATTTACTATAATTCCTTCAGCCCTGTTTTTATCAGTGGAAAATTAAACCCTTATTTCTCCATAAGGCCTTTCGACTATCCTCCGTAATCATCTCCTCGATAAAAAAAAACATGTTGAAACCTAAATACACAATTTAGTTAACTATTATATCTCATGCAGAACATAAATTATTCTGATTTACAGTATTAAATATTTTATTTCAAGATTAATACTCCCATGGTAAGATGTCAAATTGTCTGATGATGTTATAATTTTGTTCCGTGAATAACTAAGACCAAATCGGTTTTAATATACCGGAATTCCTGGTAGCCGACTGATTCCAAGCTCATTCGGTGGTCCTGAATTAGTTTGTAACGGCCACCCTGGTATTATTTATGTAGGAGCAGCGTACAAAATTGAATTTTATACTAAACAGGAAAATCCATGTTTAGTAGATTAAATTTATACCCACGTCGTAATTGGCAAGTAATACATGGGAGTCTGTACTACCTGTTTAGTAATAAAAAAATAATTTTTTCGTCGTTAAGACTTAACTAGGACAAGGGTGGTCGTTATTAACTCATTTAGGATTTCAGACTTAGCTTGAAAACAGTCAGCTACCAGGAATTCCTTTATATTGAAACTGATTTGGTCTTTAGTTATCCATGGAACAAATTTATAGAAACATGTAGGTACGTATAAGATAATTTTACAACTTATTATGGGTGGTTTTAATCATAAATTAAATTTTAACTGTATATTTTGTTTTTAATTGTAGACATCCATTTAATTTCTTTCTTTATTTTGATCAAGTTGATGATTATTGCTTTTAACCGAAAGCTACTAAAAATTTTATTTATATTGAGGAAAATTTGCTACAAGTGTTTAATTTTCGACTGTTAAACCAGTGGCGAACGAATTATACTGACAATCTTAGATTACGATTACAGCATTATCTGTTTGCAATAAATATATAAATTCGAAAATTTCGAATTGCATAAAATAAAATAAATTGACAGGAGTGCGGCAAGACTTTGTTGAGCCGTTTAGGCACAGTGGTTCAACCATTACATATATATATATATATTGTAATAAACACCTGATAATCGATTAATTTGCCCCACGTTGGTGAAGCCATAAATGTAATAAACCTCTTGATAGGGTTTAAATTAAATGAATCAATTAACATTTACTAAGCTTTAAAAGAAATTTATTATTGTTGATAAATTTTACAATGTACAAAACCTATTTTTCATGCCGAATTTCATCCATTTAAAACAAATACTTTAATTTTCATTTATTAATTCGTGGCATTTTTGAACATACAGTTCTTATATCATTACAGTCAAATTCGTCGAATCTCTTATCTCAGGGCCATAATTGGGTTTGATAATTAGAACAAAATCGATGTATAACCTGACAATTAATAATTCAAATATAAAAAGTTAACCTAGAACAATATGAAAATAAGTGAAAAGAAAACTGAACGAAATCTGACTATACCTTTTTAATTATCGTTTACAAAATTTGTATAAAAGTATTATTACTCACGGACCGTCTGTCTGATATCAGATCTCTCTCTTGTATCTTGAAAACTACCACACTAAAAGGCCATTTTTACACACACTCTAAACTTCATTGAAAATACACACGATTAAGATACTCGTCCTCTGCTATCTGGAACCTCGGAAGAGCCGCCCACTTTGGTCTGCTAGTGGTTGTTGGTCCCCTCTATGCGATAATTGTTCAATCAGCGTGAAGCAACCATTTGCTTCACCGTGTGCAAATTATTATGTAAATCTCTCCGTGAAAATGTTGTTTGCTTTCATGTAGAAAAACAGGATCTCGCCATTAGTACATTATATCTGCAAACTTTACTGTTCGTTGCTCTAGGTGAGTTCAAATGTATTATATCTCCCCGTTGACTTTTAACTGTTTCATCTCTCGTACGCCACCATTCATAGCCGATTCCAGACTTTTAGATCATCAGACTTTTACGTTTTTCAGTTCCCCACGTGAACTGAACTGTTCCGTTTCTCGCAGCCAACTGGTCTTCTCCAAGTGCATACAGATTTTAAGCGCGCGCGGTCTCCATTGTTGAGCAAAGGAAAAACCCGCCTTCATTGTCGCCTTTACGCATTTGTACCGCTAACAATTTAATTATATTAAAACAATTAATGGCCTGTTTAATTAGCATTAATTAGCATTAAAACGAGCTGCGGTAATAAGTGAAAGGTTTGGTATTACTCTTATTTAAACCACGTTTGCTACACCAGTATATATCGCGCCTTTGTACAAACTATTTTACCAAATTTCGACGCACATTTACGGCGTTCGACCCATAAATAACCGCAGTACTACGGAATTGATTACCCTGCTGCAAAGGAATCCAATTTTTTTCAGTGAAGACAGTTGTGCGTTTTATAAGATCGTCTCGAATTTCGTGTAAATTTGTTTTTCTTTCGCTGGTTCCTTTTTTAAATTGATTTAAAAATGCGGTAATTAGTGCATACGGTCCGGCAGAATTTTTAATCGTTCTACGATATGAAGCCGATTTTACACTCAAATTATTACTAACCACTTGTCACCGTTAAAGAAAAACGGCAAATCAAAGTATTGACTCTGACTTATTTGTAATTGTTGCAACTTCGGCACGATTGATTTAATTAAAAATTTCCTGAGGTTGCTAGTACAGTACGATTTTTTTCAGGTCCCAAATTTATACGTTCTTCTGTTTTTACTGCTTTTGCTTGAGAATGATCTATCACCTTTTCTGCTCAGGGTCGCCTTCTAATCAAGCTTTGCTTACTTCTCCCTTGTGTACGACTTAGTCTTAGACGAGGCCTTCGCCCGATACGAAGGGACTCGTTATGCCAAACTCGGAAACTTTGGAACAACACACTTTCATAACCAGGAAAGGTTAGTAAATATAGGCTTTTCATGTCAAGAGGAAGGAAATCAGGTCGTTGCTTAAATTTGTTTTCAGTAATTTGGAATTTTAAACCATTAGTTTATGAGAAACAATTTTTTGTAAACAACACTAATATCAGTTGTTTTAAGGTAAATCTTTAATTTCCTTTAATAAGCATAAAACTCGTCGTTCGCCGATTCTATATAAGTGAACTTTGTTAAATATGTATTATACATATAAATTGTTTCCAATACTTTTCCCACTGCCGTTTTGCGGATTTTCTCAATCCGACGCAAGTCTTCTTTGAAATGATTTTGCTTTTAAATTACCTTCGATTGTGATTTTAAAATGACTGCGCAAGATGTACGTATACTATTTTTATATTGAAAATATAAACATATTTAAAGTAACATAAATAAAAAATTAGCCTTCCAACTTTAGCAAATTCGTTAATTTGGTGTGCGTAGTCAGTGTAGTCAGTGGTGGGCACTCAGTGTAGATTCTATGGAAATTGTCAGATTTCAAAGTCTTACTGTGCGTCATAAATTCGTTTTTTATTATAAATTTTAAATTTTGAATAGTTTCTTACCGCCACGAGCAACGAGAGATGGAGTGTTTCTTAAATTCTCGGAATACGACGCGATAAAGTTATTACGGCACAAATAATTTAAAGCATCCAAAGATTTTATACAACATTCAGGATACATCACAAAATTCTTCAGAATAATTTCCAATTATATCTTATTTATTTTCGACCCAAAGTATTGGTCATCACTGATACAATAATTTTTACGCGTTTCAAATGTAAAAGATCTGCCAATTTTTGCAACTGATTAGTCAACTGCTTCTTCGTAGACAAATTGACGCTTTTTCCTTCTGACTCTTACTTCAGTTTCGTCAGGGAAACCTGTGCTGAATTAGCAGCAATTTTCAACAGATCAAATCCAGACTAACACTTCAATTTTCGTATGGTTTCCGATACGAAAAAAAGAGACCTATATTAATGAGTTTCGTAAAGATGTTTTATTGTCGAATGTTTAAAAATATATTGTGATTTAACTGTTTCTGCCCCCACCCATTTGTATAATTTTATATCTATTATAAGATTATCGGACGTTTGAGCACAAATTTCTTCTCATTCAAAGGTTTTTCAATTTTTTTTAAAAAAAATATATTCTTTAAGAAAGTTACACTTACTGTGACGTTGTGACCATGGCTTAGTTGACCGACTGATAAGATTAGCTAACCTGGTCTCTTCACCTTGTTTACTAACGGATGACCTCATATTTGAAGGCGTTGGTGTGCAATAAAAGTCTCGTTAAAAACAACGTTTAATAATATTTACAATTTCTGATTTAGACTGAACTAGATAAAGTCTCGATAAATTTTCAAGGGAAAAGTTATTCTCTTTCGGGAACTATTAATGTGATTTAGATTTTTGATCTCGGTACTCCACTGCTCAGGAAATAGAAGTCGAAGAATGAATGTGGATTTGAAATTTGTTGACAGTGAGGCGAGGTAACATTATTATTTAGATTATTCGGCTACTCCGTTGCCTTGGAGTAGATACGTGAACAAGAAAAAGTGAAAGAAAAGGGAAAAGAAGAGAAACAAGAAAAACTGAAAGAGGCAGGTCAAAGAGATGACGAGAAAGATCGTGTAGAAGTTCAGAAAAAAATGTAGAGGGGTACGCCGACCATAGTAAATACAGAAAACAACGAAAAATTGTCAGAAAGTACAATATATCTCTACATCTTCTTGGCTGATCTTCTAGACGATATTTCTCGTCATCTCTTTGACCTCCCTCTTTCTTTCTTTCTGTTTTTCTTGTGACTTTGCTCTTATTTTTTACTTCTTTGCCTTTTTTTCTTGCTCACCTACCTACTCCAACACAAAGGAATACCCGAATAATCTAAATAAAGTCAAACTATTATTACATACATAGATAACAAACCCAACAATGAAAATACACACACACACACACACGTACAAGAAAATACAAAGTAATAAATACAGGATTATATATATATATATATTTATTTGTATATATATGTATATATATATATATTTATTTGTATATATATGTATATATATATATTTATTTATTTGTATATATATGTATATATATATATTTATTTATTTGTATATATATGTATATATATATATATATATTTATTTATTTGTATATATATGTATATGTATATTTATTTGTATATATATGTATATATATATTTATTTGTATATATTTATTTGTATATATATGTATATATTTGTATATATTTATTTGTATATATATGTATATATATATATATATATATATATTTATTTGTATATATATGTATATATATATATATTTATTTGTTTATATATGTATATATATGTGTGTATATATATGTGTGTATATATATGTGTGTATATATATGTGTATATATTTATATGTATATATATATGTGTATATATATATTTATATATATATTTATATGTATATATATATCCATATTTATGTGTGTATATATATAGAAATGTTAAAATTCACGCTTTTTACACGCTTCATCACTGTTCTTTTGGGCGACAGGAAACCTCGTTCCTGTCGGAGTAGTGATGGGTTCACGTCAGATCATGCATGAAATGGGGGGAAAGAGAAAAAATTAACTTTTGAAGTATAAATAATTTTTAAAGTATTAAATCTTGGTAATTCTTTTGTCGAGAATTGTAGCCAAAAACAACTGTTTCCAGTCCCGTTAACAAATAAAATTAGTACGGACCAGTTAATAGAATATTTTTACGTCTATATAATAAAAAAGTAGGTATGTCTTTACGTTAAATTCTATACAAACGCGTGGACAGATTGCAACAAAAATTGATAAACATATTCTTCAAAACACGAGAAATTATACTGTCGGGGGGGGGGGGGGTTAAGAAACGCCTACCTCCCCCAGGAGCGGTGGTGGAAAGTAGTTGAAATTTTCAAACATGTTAAAATGGCCGATATTTGAGTCTCGTAAATATTATTCGGGGGCAAAGAAATTGATAGTGTTCTACCGATGTTACGTGTGTATAATTTCAACCCATATATGGCATGGGAAAGAAGCACTATTAAGGGTGGGGGTGTAGTGGCGTTACATGAAAAGAAAGAAAAAGCAACCGAGATTCGAGTCAAGTCGGGGTTATGAAAATCGCTGAGTTTATTTATAACAACCTGACTACGCGCGAGGATGGGGTCTAAATTATCAAACATTGTAACCGGCCGATTTTTGCTTCGAATAAATATTTTTCAGGATCAATGAGACTCGTAAAATTTACACGCGGTGGTTGGAGGGCGTGCGTGGAGGTATAAATTTTCAAACAATGTAACTGGATGATTTTTGCTTCAAATAAATACTTTTTGTTTAACCCACTGTAGCGCGGGGTGGAAATTATCGAACAGGTTAAAACTTGCCGATATATTCATCGAATGAAGATTTTTCGGGGTCATGGAGTTCAACCCTTTTTCGGCATGGGAGGTGATCACATGGTCGAATTGCGTTACATAAAAAGAACGCAAAAACATCCTAAAGTGGGGTCTGATCGGTGGGATTATGTATATATGACAACCCGGGCAACGCCGGGCACCCAGCTTGTTTATTAATAAATATTCTAAGAGGTATTTGGTAGACTATTGAATGTTTGTCAGTTCTAGTATCTTGAAACTTTGAAGTATCCAAATGTTATGTATAGTGCACTCCTGTTTGTAAAAGTTGCAACTCAATGAAGGTATGTCGATGCACACGTCAATATAAAGTATGAAAAGGGTATGAAAAATGGTTGCTTTTGTGCTCCTGAGTTTCTCGACTGTCGTGTCAGGTCCATAATGGAGGGATGATGTCACGCCGTGTGTTAGAATCAACAGCCTGTGAACCTTCATCCAAGAGTCACCGTGTTTTGTCGTCGTAAATGGATTCAGTAAACGCAAACAACACAGTTTGAACGAGGACGAGTTCGCATGCGTGAAGGCCGATTTTTGTCCCGTCAGTATGACGTCATGTCACAATAGTGTTAGTGTAGAAGCACTGGACCGAAGTTACGGAAGTCTATTACAAATAACTTCATTTGCGATTACGAATACTTGAGCCTTATCACACCGGCGGACTCCTTGACCCTGCTCATCGACTACTCAGCCCAACAATGAGCTGGTGGCGTGCAGAAAGGCAACGTGTCCAGTTTTTAGGACGCATCCCCCTTTAACGTGTACGCACTTACCGGTATCATCCAGACTGCTTCGTCAAGCGTCCTGCTACCTGAACGCCAAGCGTGATGACGTGAGGCGCCGTTGGGTATCGTTTACGGTAAATCTAGGAAGTACTGTTCAAGCTGTCTTTGACGCACAAGATATACTACGGATTCTTCCCTGGCCTGCCAGTTTATCATAGAAGCCGCTTATGAAGCATGTATAGAACGCAGTTGGTCGACACTTGCCCGTCAACACCCACCAGCATCAACGAAATGCGGACTCAATTCAAAGCAGACTTGCAGAACATCAAATACCTTTTTCATTATCCTCTACGACATAAAGGAGTCCACATTTTGTCACATGGAGACTTCGTAAAGCACTGATACACTTGTGTATATTAGTCTGAAGCGTTAATCATTCTTCTACATCAGTGTTAGTCATACCCTTTCGTGATTCCTTTATTGTGTTACAATTTTTACGAACAGGATTGTGATACAAATACTGACATTGGCTACTTGTAGCAAGCTGCGGAGATCTTATGGGAAACTGAGCTGGTAAATGTGTAGGTTCATCACTTGAACTTTCTTAAGAATTTTCATTCCATCGTACTTTTAAATGGAAGTCGCCTGTCAGCTTATAGCCGTAGACAGCTTGAAAGCTTAAAGAATTTGCAGTAGGAAGCACATGGTCTTAGCGCTGTTTCGAAATGAATCGAGTCACATTCAATTTTGTACCAACTAAGCTACTTTCCGGATAGAGGAAATACTGTTTGGGCAACAGGAACTATGATAATCCACTTGATACGCGTACAAACATGCAAGACGTCTGAAAAAGCCAGCCAGCAAATTAAAATCGTATGCAAGCAAAAGTATAAATTTTACTGGAAAAAATTAAATGTGTGTGTATATATCTATTGTAATACCAATTAACCAGGCTATTAATTGTTTTTAATAATTAAATTGTTAGCGGTACAAATGCGTAAAGGCGACAATCAAGGCGGGTTTTTTCCTTTGTTTAACAATGGAAACTGGAAAACCGCGCGCTTGGAGAACAGTCAGTCTGCACGGAGATACGCGACAGAACGGTCCACATTAAGTAATAACACAGTAAAATTTGCTAGCCTAAAAGCATGAATAGTGTTATCCAGGAGGTCCAACGGCGAGATATGATACTTTATATAAAACGCGAGTAAGCAGTTTGGCGGAGAGACACACAAAATCGCAATTTGGAAGCAGAAGTTTTTGCTGCCCAAATTGAACTAATTGTCGCATCGAGAGACTTTGAGGAAATCTACATCCGGCAACCGGCTGAGGGTGGACTAATCCAGATTCCCGGATAGCAGAGACACGAGAGGGCAACGACCACGTGTATTCAAATTCTAAAGTGTAGAATCGGTGAGTAATGAATGGCCTGTTTTAGTGAGTGTTAAATTCAAGCAAGAAGAATCCGAACTGGTACCAGAAGTACTGTCGTGAGTACAAAACAACTTTTAATAATTGTAAACTATAATTAAAGGGTATAGTCAGATTTCGTTCGCGTTTTTCTTTTCATTCGTTTTCTTTTGTTTTCTTTTGTTTCTAGTATTTTAATTTTGTATTCCTTTGACTGCAATGAATTGAATTGTTAATGTTTTAATTGACGAATATTATCAAACCCAGTTATGACCCTGAGATATAGAGATTCGACGTATTTGATTGTAATGATATAAGAACTGTATTTTCATAAGATGCCACGAATTAATAAATGAAAAATTGAAGTATTTGTTGTTAACTGGATGAAATTCGGCGTACAAAATAGATCTTATACAATGTAAATTTATCAACAATAATAATTTTTTTAAATTTAAATCTTAAATTAATTTTGTTAATTATTTTAAGGATTTAAGACCACCTTTTTAATCATTATATATTTGACGTCTTCAACGTGTGGCTAACTATCATTCAAATTTTAATTAATTTTTTATGTTAATGAATTCATTTAATGTACCCTATTAAGGTGTTTATTACAATATATATATTATATATATATCCATTTTACAGTACTACAAGTTTCAATCCATCCAATTTTTTTCATGAAAATATTTCACCAACGAAGTGATTGGTTAAACGACTTCACACCCAAAACATCATTTCCGGCAGAAATTAATTTTCTGCCAAAAATGCAAAATATACTTGGCATAAAAGACTATTTGACGATTTACCTTCATTTTGTTTCGAAACGAATTTTCAACTGGTACAGTTTTAACATTCTATATTGTAATAATTTAAAAAGACTGAATGATGGCTGTGGCTAAATAAAAATAACTATGTGAACAATTTAACAAAATTTATTAATGAAGTTAAATACATTATAATTACACAATAATATTTAGAATCTCAGGGTCTTTACTGGGTTTGATAAATGGGTGAATTGAATTTAAATTATCTAACAAAACAATTGAAGAAAAGAAATAATTAAAGAAAAGAAAATAATTGAAGAACGATCTGACGTATCTTAATGAAATGGTTTACAAATAAATTTAGAGTTCTTTTACTTACGGCCGACCAGGTCTCAATTTTGGGGTTTTCTGTGCACACGTTTTTGGGGATATCACTGAATTTAAATTGGTTACAAAACACTTGTCGAAACTTTTGGGTCTCTCTTCTGGAAACTGGAACCTGCAACTCCTTCCGGATTAATGTGTGGACAGATTGTTACAAATTATCTCTCTGTGGAATTGATGACGGTCACGGTACTTATAGATTTTTATCGTGGCGTGATTTATTAGGTTACTCCTTGTAACTGTTCGACGAATTTTACTGTCTAAAACTTTTTACTCAAATTTAACTTGTAACCTTTCCGGCTAGATCTATCTGCCTGCCATGCTGTTCGCCGTCCGACTGTATTACTTTTGTAAAATTAGACTTTGCTGGTCTTTATGCCTCGCCGTTCATTGCCCGACTGTGTCTGTTCGTCGTCCTAGAATTTGTACTGCGTACATCTCAACAATGGTTCTTTTGTCTCGCCGCCCTGTGTCGCGGTGTATGCTTTATATAGTCTAATAATGAGTTCTTTACTTTGCAATTATAACAATGGATTAATTACTAATTACTACAATATATATACTGGCATGTTTCTTTCATTTTCCTTTAATTTATACTTCTTTAATTTTAGATTTTTCTTTAATTTTTAAAATCTTTGCCAAAACCAATTTTGCCGGGGATTGTTGCTCGGTTATTGAATTCTCAAATACTAACAAAAGAACTAATTCAGGAATAATTAAACCACAGTCTTTTGAAAGTAGTTAATTGGCTGCTTTCGACTACTCGGTCATCCTTGACGTGTTGCCATCGAGCGCAAGACTGTACAAATTGATATCAAGCTGATCATTACCATGATGTTATACAATTGTTATTGTTATATGTCTTAGTTGTGGCTATAAATTTAATTATTATTACCTTGCTGCGGTTGACTTTCTAATTCCCACCTTTTGTGTCAATTTGTACACGATTGTCCATGTCAATATGCTGAGTAGTTGAAAGCTTCCAATTAATTTAATTTTTTCCAAGATTCTTCCTGAATCAGATAGTCTTATAAATTCATATGAAAACAAACTAAAACCCTGTTAACTGTAAGAAGAAAGCCGGTTTTCGGTTATTGGTTGATTTTTCCCATTGATAACTCCCATTGCTTCTAAATATGGGTTTACCAGAATTTAACGTGAAAAAAGGGTTAGTGACGTTCTTGACTGAGACGTGTTCAAAAATCCTGAATCTGAATTCATGACAGGGAAAAGTAAGATGGAGAAACACGCGACATTGGCCATCTTCTTACAGGTTTAACGAGGATCGAAACGAGACCATTCAGGGACAGTTTTTTATGCTTTTGCTATGAGATAGCCCGGTTTAATTATCCTAAAAGTTTTTGCTCGCACGATTCCGGTTAATAGGCTACCGCTGTTAACTAAAAAAAAGCCCTCATACCCTTTATTTATAAATGAAATGTGAAACAAAATGACGAACTGTCCCGATGTTTTCAGAGTTCTCGCTCAATTAGAGAAATAAGTGAGAATACACAGGTAAAAATTTCTTTCCGCGGACGTTTTGCCGTCGAGGAACTGACTAGTGGCAGAATTGATTGCGATCTGAGGAAAATTGTGACTCGACGAAAGCTCGAGCCTACGAGGACATGCGACCAGGCTGAAGGTCCGCAAACCACAGCTCTATCGGATGCAAACCGCGACCTCGGTTACCGGAGATCTGCACGCGACACCCTCACAGCTGCCAACATTTGTTTTCTACTTTCTCCACCGGCTAATGATCGTTATCTATGAAGTTTAGTGGTGTTAGCAAAGACGTATATAAACAACATAGACTGGACAAGTCGCCGCCATATTTGAAGCAAATTGAAAACTCAGCCGCCATGTTTTATACTGTCTGGTGGGCGTTCCCTATCATCTGCTAGCCTTTACTATGCCGCACAAATGACCTAAAACTAAATCTCTACGGACAATATATTTTAAGGTTTAAGTAAATATAACACATTTAAGGCATAGAAAAATTTATTGACCTTTAAATAATATCAGTTTTGTATACAGTTGCCTAATATTGCATCCTACTTTCATCCATTGCTTTTTCTTTACACATATGACGAATTCTGCTATTGAAGTAATCTATATAATAAAAAAGGATGTATATTTGTATGTATGTTTGTATGTATTTACGTTGTTCTTTATACAAATTTTATCGCGTGGACAGAATGCAACAAAAATTGGTACACACATTCTTCAAAATACGAGAAACGGTACTGTGAGGGTGAGAAACGCCTAGCATACATGTGGAAAGAATTATAATTAAAAACCGTGATCATTAAATATTAAATTACTGCGCGCCAAGAGACAATGACGTCACGCGAGAGAGAGACGTTACTACGCAACGAACAAAGGAAATATTTCCTTTATTAGGAATGAAATAAAGCAGAAATATGTTCTTTAAATAAAAAGTATAATTTTATACAGCAATACTCCATCGAATGGTAATAAAGAAGAATACGAATTACTTTACCATCCTTGCGGAAAATGTAAGTTAATTTTCGCGCTATATTAGTTGAGTCTAGCTAACAATTTCATCAATGTAGTATTTCGTAATGTATGAAGACTGAGTGACAATTGACAATTATATCCTGAAATACTCAAGGAATATATTTAAGTATTCAATTAAATACTTTTTCGAGTTTATATAAATAAGTACTCGAGCAACGCCGGGCACCCAGCTAGTGTTTTAACAAAACCTTTATTAAAATTGAGTAGTGAGTTTCCTCACCAAATTAAGCCGAATCTACTAAATGGTCGAATTCACAAAATAAAATTTGTTTATGTCCCAACATCCGGAATACCTCCACACACAATTTTAATAATAAACTCTTCTTTGCTATTTGTTTTTCGTTTTATTCCTCAGTACTTTTTCAGCAAGTGTAAATAATTTCACAACGTCTTTAGACGGGTTGATTAACTTTTCTTTAAAGTCCTTTATTTTAATCAATCCCGTTTTTCTTTGAGAGCGAGGAGCAAGGAGAACCTCTAAACAACCTAAACACTTTAGTTTTTTTTACCACCATCCGTACAACACTTCTTGAAATATATTCTACCACTTTTTCTGAATATAATGTTAATCTCTCATATTCAGGGATGTAATCATGATCAAAATTGTGATCTGTACAAGATTTAAAATTTTTTTTTTTCAATTGGTACAACCATTGTCTCCAAAATTCCTCCCGTACTATTGGCACTTTTGGATGGTTCTATCTGCGTAATCAAAGATTTCGATTTCCCTCACATCTTCGTATGCAAGAAAAGAAGAGTTCTAAATGGTCCTGGCTCATTCTCCTACTTAATATGAATTTGAGAACTGGAGAATCGTTCCACACATACTTCTCTGCCAGTTGCCACAAACTGAGAAGATCTAAAACAATCCCACACTCACCCATCTTCCTCCCTGACAAATATACTTAACCCCCATCGTACAGCTTTAAATTCATAAAATACTGTACAGATCTTTCTATTCTGTTGCATATTGTCGCTCTGTTACCTCTAAACACAGGAGTTTTTGTACCCTTGTTCTTAACATTGCACGAATTCAACAAATCAAATGCTTTATCCACCATTTTTATTAACTTTACTGTGCCCTCACAATTTACAAATTCAGACAAACCCAAGTCTCTACAAAAAATCTTGGCGTCTGCTACCTTCATTTTCTGTGCCTCATACTGAATGTGTAGCCTCGTCATTCTATTTGCAACATGTAACCGTTCCTAGTCTGGAGCGACACAACAGCACCTCCAAAGCTTTTTTTTTGTCAAATGACGAGTGCAGTTGTGTCGCTCTAGGCTCTTCTTAGCACCTGAAGAAAGGAAAAGGATCCCAGAAACGTTGTGCAGTATTTATATTATCACTTATTTTGTCTGTATTTGGCTATCTTTCTTATTATTATGCTGATACTTGCTTAAAATACGATACTTCATGTGTTTTCGAACTACGATTATTACAATATTAGGCTGAACACACGCTTGGCATGATTTATAACAACAAACAATTTATTTTAACACAAAAACATCAAAACTTTCACCATCAGGTAGTTGTGGGTCTCTTTCTCTGGAAGGCATCACGCTGAAGACGCTGACGTCATCCGCAGGTCGCTAGTAACAGTCGTTTAGGAGCTACAGGCGCTTTCCTTTTGTTTTTTATCACTTTTTGCTCGTTTTCTACTAAATGTGTGTCTTTTCAAGGGAGTGGTCGGACTCTTCCCATGGAAGGCTTCAGGCTAAAGACGCTGACGTCATCCGCAGGTCGCTAGTAACAGTCGTTTAGGAGCTGCAGGCACAAATCGGGTTTTAGGTGAAGTGGACCGACTAAAAAATGGCGGTCAGTGTTGTTTGTTGCTGCCACCCAGAGCGCTGTAACGCTCATATAGCCACTCTATTATGTTTATATATCTCTTTGGGTGTTTGGTGCTGGAAGTCTATGGTTGACACTTCTGTCAGTGCCTTCGATCCGTGAAATACTTTGTGTTTGGGTTTTGTTGAACATTGTTGCCTGCCAACGTATAAATATTGTTTGCACGTCATATATCTGAGCTCTGATAAAACTGATGGAACTTAGAAGTACTGATGCAGAATATATTTGAATTTAGTTTTGTTCTCATTGTCTGAAAACGTGGCAATTCCGCAGTTTTGCAGAAAATTCATGAAAACGTAAAAACACCTGCCATTTCCGAGTCTGGGGAATTTCATTACCTTGTGGAACCTGCAGTAATTTATCTAAAATATACCAGTACTCTTCAATCACATTTTTATCACTCACTTTTCTGTAAATGATTCCGGTCTTGCTTGAAGATCGCGGGAAACTTAATAATGATCCATGGCCGATGATATACCAGGACGTGGCCTCGGAATATCCGAGAACTTTAATGTGTACCTCCGGCCATGTGACTATATATTAACAATGTACTGCAATCGAAATTATGTAGTTACTAACTTCGATTGCTAAGGGTCAGTGAGAAACATTCTTGGACATTACCTGGACGCAATCGTGACTATTCTTTTGCGAATTTTCCGTTAATATGCTACGAATGTAAATATTTGACCCTCTTAACTAATATTTAATGTTCCCTGCATTTGAATAAACATTATTTTCAATCTAGATTGAAACCCAATGTAACACACAGTAGTAAATCTATAAGAAAATACGATTGGTGATACAGCAACTGAAACGAGTCGTCACTGTTGACATTTCTATAAATCTGCTCACAATGAAGTTCGGTGTATAGACTGAATTATGACAACCTACGAGAGACGTGCAGCAAACTGTGAAAAATAATGCTATGATTAAGTTAATGACTGGCAACAAATTGTGTGTAATGAAAGGAAGTATCCAAATACACATTTGAAAATCTCTCGTCTTTCGTATAGCTCATATCTTATTTAATATATTGTAATAAACAACAATTGAGCTTTAATTATTTTTAAAGAATTGCCTCACGTTGAAGCCATTTATGTAATACTCAAATAGTAGGTCGTTTATTAAATGAAATAATAAACAAAAATTTACAAATATAAAATTTATATTTTATTTTGTGGCAATAAAGATAATTACAACAAAATTTGAGATCTTTCTCTCTCTCAGGGCCTCTACTGGGTTTGATAATGGACACAACAAATTGATTTAAAAATCTTATTAACAAACCGTTTACAATTTACCTAAATAATATGTCGATAGAAAGAAATTTAAAAGTAAAGAAATTAACTCTGATTGACAATTAAAAGAGAACGAAATCTGACCTTATCCTCTAATTAGGGTTTACAATTAATCATTAGTTTTGGTTTTGTTACTTACATCTGTCCAGCTGGTACCAGCATTCTTTTCGATTCGGAAGTACACTATTATAAAATGTCGACTCACAGATTTTACACTATTAAAGCCAAAATTGATAGGCTCTCAGGAACTCGGATGATCCTCCTGAATGTCAGCTATCTGATGTCTGCTCGCCTTACCGGAACCCTATGAATCGTATATTTATTAGTCTTTTACTGAATTGGGCGTAAACTGCAACGTATCTCCTTGCCGATTTATTTTAACTGTTTATTCTTTCGGAGCGAACTAACTTTTCTTTAGCTCCTGGCTGTAGACTTTTCAATTACTTTTCAATTATTTACGCTGCAATACTTGCGGCGTGAATGTTTTCATCGTATTAATTTACAACTTTAACTAGTTATACATTGACGATGTCTAGTCTCTGCTTAAATTATATTTCTTGTTCTGCTCCTCATATTGTCTTTCCGCCATCAGCTCCTAACAATCTTTTTCCGCTAACTAACAGTTATATTACTTGTTCTGCTCCTCACGATGTTTTTCCGCGAACTGAACTCCTAGTTCTCCCGAGTTTTAGCGCGCGTACGCCATTTTTTACTTTTCGACAAAGCAAAGTGAGCTTGCTTCTCTCATTGTTGCTTTGTTCGATCAGACCGCTATAATGGATTACTCAAACAATTCAAATTTTATGTCCAAACAATTAATGGCCTAATTAATTGGCATTATATATATATATATATATATATATATATATATATATATATATATATAATATAAATAAACTGATCCCTCGTTTAGTTATAAATATAAAATTTTCAATTGACACACAATTCTATTATTTCACAGCTAATCATTTTTTTCCCCATCTTTTGTTACCGTGGATATCAGTTTTAAAATCATACAAAAACATTAATTTCAAAGATTAATTAACCTCGTGTGTACGTGTGTGTGCTATTTAGACTTATTTTCGGCGAGGTTTTACCAAGAAGCCCATTTCAATCGGATGTAAATGCAAATAACAGCTTGGATCCTAGTGTCTGCCTAGGGCCGATCGTCCTTAATATCCTTTCTTCTCCATAATGAAAGATAATATCGCTCTACCTCCAGAACGGTGTAGCGTTGAACGACCAAGGTCGTTCACTGTGGTCACTCCAAATCTAAGCATATTTTGTTGATCGCCTTCTATTTGTCACTGCTAATATTGTACCAAAGTCACTTTTTCTAGAT
The DNA here is from genome assembly GCA_037074705.1 of Zhengitettix transpicula. Classification (NCBI taxonomy): domain Eukaryota; kingdom Metazoa; phylum Arthropoda; class Insecta; order Orthoptera; family Tetrigidae; genus Zhengitettix; species Zhengitettix transpicula. The sequence goes on along the minus strand of CM073595.1, from coordinate 16,308,541 downwards.
TCACTTGTGTAGTTATATTTCCGAGTAAACTGAAATAACGAAAAATGAAAGATTATAAAATAATACTTACCGAGAGGGTTATGTCAGGATTCTGTCGGTTTTCAGTTTTATGCAAGTTAGACATTGAATGAGTCGTAGAATGTTGATGGAAGGAAGGGTAGGCGATCCTAAGAAATCTGCCAAAAGACTGACTTCACCAGGACAGAAGTTGATGTAGAGCTTCAACCCGAGCTTCTAACATTTTCAAACATTGAATTACTCCGTCGATTTGGTACGGAGTGTTAACTGTTTCCGTTTTGAGACACTTCAATTCTGGGGATATAGGCAACGTTAATTTATAGGTAATAGTTTGGCAAACAGAAAATTGAGTTATCCTGTAATTAAATGCGACGTACATCTCAGAAATCTTAACGTTTCGGCGAAGCATTTGCGATATTGAAGGTGACTAACAGTTTAAAAACAATTGCTACATTATTTCAAATTCATACAGATCTAGGAACATTATTAGTCGTGTTTCCCATTGTCTGAGAGGACTGACAGAATTTTCAAACAGTATGAAACGATGCTCGTTTTCAGGGTTAAAGATGAAGAATTGGAGCTGGACACACGAGTTCGATTCTTTTTAAATAAAAATCCTTTTAATTCGGTCTATTCCAGAGAGGCTCCTATAGTATCCGATGCGAAGACCTCGATTTCTAATCTACTTTCCTGAAGCTCTCGATTTCTAATCTTCTTTCCTGATGCTCTCGATTTCTAATCTTCCTTCCTGAAGCTCTCGATTTCTAATTTCTTTCCTGAAGCTCTCGATTTCCAATCTTCTTTCCTGAAGCTCTCGATTTCCAATCTTCTTTCCTGAAGCTCTCGATTTCCAATCTTCTTTCCTGAAGCTCTCGATTTCCAATCTTCTTTCCTGAAGCTCTCGATTTCCAATCTTCTTTCCTGAAGCTCTCGATTTCCAATCTTCTTTCCTGAAGCTCTCGATTTCCAATCTTCTTTCCTGAAGCTCTCGATTTCCAATCTTCTTTCCTGAAGCTCTCGATTTCCAATCTTCTTTCCTGAAGCTCTCGATTTCCAATCTTCTTTCCTGAAGCCCTCGATTTCCAATCTTCTTTCCTGAAGCCCTCGATTTCCAATCTTCTTTCCTGAAGCCCTCGATTTCCAATCTTCTTTCCTGAAGCGCTCGATTTCCAATCTTCTTTCCTGAAGCGCTCGATTTCCAATCTTCTTTCCTGAAGCGCTCGATTTCCAATCTTTTTATTTTTTACCCGAAAGCGAACAAGATAGAGTAGTTCTTTTTAAAAGGAGTTTTATAATCGTGAATATGAAGTAATGGAAACATCGGACTTTCTTCGTCCTACACAATGGATAATCCGTATGAATTACTCTACATTTCAACACAACGCAGTCAAAATTTAAACTAATGTAATGTTTTGTCCTTAGTTGTAGGAGTATTATATCTTTGAGTCAAAAAACCGTTCTCTTTGTAAAGTGCCGTCTGGTCCCTTACTGAGGCCGCAAGTATTTTTGCGTGAAATGTGATCGTCGAAGGATAACAGCGTGCCACATGCTGGTCATTGGCATCGCTAATTATTCAGGTGAATATGAAATTAATGATTGGCGCGAAATCAGCTTGTCTGTATATTTTCTTACCCAATGCCGGCTACCTCTTCATTCCACGTACCTGGAATGTCTCGAACCGCAAAAATGTGTCAATGCTGAAATAAAAACTTAATAAATGTGAATATGAAATTAAAACCTATTTATACAATCGCCTACCTTTTAAAAAATATCCGCGATTATACATTAGGGAATAATGAAGTGTCAGAAAATTTCAAAGTTTTGTCATATTATATTAGACCTCATCCTATTTTTCCTTAAACTTAACTCCCCACTAAATTCTGATTCTACTTCACATTATTTCAGTGACCCTTTTTAGCAAACATGCAAATATGCCAATGTGTACATTTCTTAAAAGTTGTTAGCATAAGTCTAAAATAAATTTCCATAGAATCAATTAATTCTATAAGTTTAGTTTCATTTTGCAGTTCGTTCTTTTTGGGAATGATGAATTGTTGATTAGTGATATTGAGTAAATGCCAAATTTTATTGATGTCATTTATTTAAACTTTTGTGTATCATAGAAACTACTTAAATATACACATCTGCATAAGCAAAACAGTTTTGTGTAACAGGGACGTTTGTGAAGTATGACATTGTATCACCTTGTATTAATACCATGGATATGCTGTTAGTAATGAAGGTGTGCGTTGTACTGGAACAGCAGCGATGAGATGAGAAGACTTCGTAATAATTTTAAAATGAATCATTTCTGTAAGGTAATAGTTCATTTTGTCATGAGTGTTTTCTCACAGTATATAACTGTCAGCTTAATAAAAATCTGATCCATCATACCAAATTTTAGAACAATCTCCTAATACAAGATGTTATGTGACAATTATTGTGCCATAATTTTTTTAACTTCTGTTTAAAAATTAAGTTTTTTATTTCCTTGAAAATGTTTGTTGCTTTGTGTTAATGAAAAATAAAATTCGAATAAGAATGTGCGTAGTTAAATTGTAAGTCCATTTAATGTTCACATTGTTAGGCACTCCTGTAAAACAATTATTTTAAATTTCTACATTTTCATAAAAAATTAAAGGATGAAACCTTTTACTTCCATCTGATAAATACACCTATTTACTGTATTTTATTTGAGATGAATCATTTACAAATATATAAACTTGTCTCATAATTTTCTTCTGCATTAATTTTTCAATAAAAATGAGGGTTCTTAAAATTTTATTATATAAAGTAGAATATTTTGTGGCTATCAAATTCAATACATGCTATTTCAGTTGTTTATTTTAGTTTCAATTTACTTAACCCGCTGCAAAAAATGGAATGTGTCGTATAACTTTTCCTTAATGATATAACTTTTAAATTATTTCTGTATGTTTAGGGTGTTGCAAGGGCATGTACACCCCAGCTCTGCCGTGAAGTATTACTGTTTCCACCTGACCATGCTGACTGTGGAGGGCGGTGGAATTCTGCCCGTCGATGAGGCAGAACTTACCACAGTAGATGATCCAGACAGTGGAAGGCTGCCTGATGTTGTAGCCGAAACAAGAATCTTGGCAGCAGTAGATCATCCAGACAATGAAACTTATTTTTCAATTGCTATTCAAGTTTTCATTCCATTTCTCATCGCAGGTTTTGGCATGGTCGGGGCAGGCCTCGTTTTGGACATTGTTCAGGTTTGTATAGTTCTCTTGCTAGTACTGAAAGTTTATATGAATAAAGTTTGGCATAGTTATTTGGAACATTTGACCTTAATTTTAGATATTTTGACCACCAAGTCCATTTATTACTTTTTTCTGTTTTGACATACCAATTTCACACCTTCACTTAATCTTTTGTCTACTTTACTGTTCCCCATACCACAGAAAATGCCTACTTTTAATATTAACTTTAAGATTATAAACATGTGATAGCTCATATACCATGTGTTTAATTAGTGGTGTGTTATGTCAACTATTAAATATTTTAGTATATGATGTGTAAATGCTTTTCAGCATTGGGAGGTGTTTGCTGTGGTGACCGAAATTGTTATCTTAGTTCCTGCTTTGCTTGGCCTCAAAGGCAACCTGGAAATGACTCTAGCATCACGTTTGTCAACACAAGCTAACTTGGGTCACATGGATACTTCTAAACAACAGTGGAGGATGATTGTTGGAAATCTTACTTTAATTCAGGTAACCATGTGTGTTTCACACATTTTACTCATTATTTATTGATAATACCAATAATCAAATTCTTTTGTGTTAGTCATTTTCCGTAAATATTCTAAATTTTCATGGCAGTGTCGTGATCAAACTTCTGCAAGTTTTGACGAAATTTCAAATGAAATCATTTATCTTTGATGGAGATGTAAATTTGATCGATTTTTAGTACACTTGATGTCATCTTTTTATATCCTTCAGTTCAAATTATTCTGAAACCTTCACATAATTTATTAAACTCGTTTGTTTAATAGTATATAATCTAATGGTTGATGTAAGGACAAAATTTCCCATTACCAATTATCCAGTATGGCATATTCAAATTAAGAACTCTAAACATGCCTAATAATAAAACTTCATAGAGGGAGAAATTAATATGCAATAAATGCATTTACGGTGTTTTATTTTCAGTGCCAAGCCATTGTTGTTGGCTTTTTGGGCTCCATTGTAGCTATTGTGATGGGAGCTATAAAGAGCAGCAGTGTAGAACTTGACCATGCATTTCTTCTATGTGCCAGCAGTGTTGTGACAGCTTCACTTGCCAGTTTTGTCTTAGGTATTTGATTACAATAGTATTTATGTTAAATGTCAAATGGTATTAATTTAGTTATAATATATTCACTATTTTATTCTCTAGTTCATAATTTTATTCTTTTGAAATATGTTTGTATTGCTTTACTTCAGACAGTTTTTGACTGCGCTAATCCTTGTATGGATTGATGTAAAAAAATTGGTAAATTGAACTACCGTATTTACTTGTGTATGCAGTTCCGTTGTGTAAGATGTGCACCCCTATTTTCTGATCTTGTTAACACAATTTTTTTTTGAAAATAAATGATTTTTTCATACAAAAAATACCTTCCTTGATTCACACATGTTGATTACAGATGATGTTAACGATAGAAGTAATTGTCCAAGACTAACAAAGCATCAATCGTACGTGTCTAATAATGAGCCAGGAGCAATGGCCTCTGACCAGGATTAAATACACCCTAGGGACAACAAACAAGGAAATGCAAGCCATTGTGGCTATTTTTGGAACAATTGCTTTCTGGGGAAGGTTTTCCTGGTGTAGATAACGGATGAAATTCTTTCAGGTAAGTATATTGAAAACACTAGACATTTCGATGATAGTCACCAAAATGTCGGGTGTTTTTGACGAACTTACATAGGTGGAATCCTGGGAGAATTTCATCCTTATGGTTTTCAGAGTTCATATGTTTACGCACACTCCATTTTTCCATTCGACTTTTGGGTAAAAAATGTGCACAGCATACATGAGTAAGTACGGTAATTTTAACTCCTGAATAATACCAATGAGGACTTTATTCCCCTCATCCTCGGCTAAAGAATGACTTAATTTTTTTGCATTTCTTAAATTTAACCTGTGTGTTTTACCATTACTGAGAATCGGACACATTGACTTATATATATATATATATATATATATATATATATGATATTAGTAAGGATATATTTGCAATATTGGTATGGAAATGAAAGAGAGAGATAGGTTGTGGCTTACCTGAAAGTGAAGTGCGGTGTCACCATAAGGAACTGAAGGTTGTTCTTCAATTTTTCAGGGGCTCTCAGCCTCCTCCTTCAGGAAGGAGTGTTACACCATTCCGTGCACCAGCCGGCTGCGGATTGAGTCCAGTATCCTCAGCGGACCGCAGCTGGCCGGTGCATGGAGTGGTGTAGCACTCCTTACTGAAGGAGAAGGCTGAGAGCTCTGAAAATTTGAAGAACAACCTTCAGTTCCTTATGGCGACATCACACTTCACTTTCAGGTAAGCCACAACCTCTCTCTCTTTCCTTTCCATACCTATATTGCAATTTTATATATATATATATATCTATATATATATATGTATATTTCTATGTGCATGATTCTACATCTGAGCATACTAATTCACATAAAGTGTAATACTCCTATTTCTCCTAATTATTTCTATCCTTCTTCACTATCTAAGCTGGAATGTGTCTTCGTCACCAAATTAGTACCTATTCCTCAATTGATTCTCCTAATATTGTATAAATTGAATAAATAAAATCAAAAACAAATTGAAGGATCTTAAAAAAAATCGTATAGATGAGTAATTTTTATCACTTCAATAATTTATTGGATGAAAATAATGAAGTTTCCATTACGAACAGTTTGACATACCGTACACATAGCTATTGTAACTCAAATTTGTGTTTATAGGCCTCATAACAGCTGCTGTCATTGTGTTTTCACGGCACTGTAACATCAACCCAGATAATGTGGCAACTCCTATTGCTGCTAGTCTTGGTGACATAACCTCACTTGGTCTTCTTTCCTGGATTTCAACAGTTCTTTATGATGCTATTGGTAAGTCTGTGAAGTGATAATATAAAATTGTTTTAATATATGATTGTTTTACTTTATGCTCTTTTACTTCTTTGTGTCATATAGGTATCCATTATTTATCTTCTGTGAATGTATATGCTGAAGCATGAGTATTGAGAATATAAAGTAGTAATAAATACAAAAAATTGCATTAACGTTTTTCATATCATTTTGCCTAAATTAATTTTCAACAGATTCATGCTAAAATTTAATCTTGTGAATGAATGCTACCATATTTTGTAAAATGTATTGAATCTGAAGTATTTCTCTTTCTTTTCCATAGTAATTATTTTGACAATGTTACATTTTTACTTACACACACATACACATAAATATATATATATATATATATATATATATATATATATATATATATATATATATATATATATATATATATATAACTTTTAGATAGTAAAGACAGACGACAAAGTTGACTTACTTGAAATTAATGCTTTGGCTGAGGAGTGAAGATATTACAAATTTTCGAGGGCCTGAGCCCCCTTTGTCAAGAGAGAAGGTCTGAAATGCATGCCAGCTGAGGATGAATGGATATGAAGGGGGCTCAGGTACTTGTAAATTTGTAATATCTTCACTCCTCAACCAAAGTATTGATTTCAGGTAAGTCGACATTGTCGTCTGTCTTTCTTATCTAAAAGTTGGGATGAAATAAAATGTCAATTTTCGAGTGGCAGAGTCCCTTTCTTCAGGATACTAGGTAGGGTATAGGGTACTGGTGAATTGTAGGCGAAGCTGTACTCTGGCTATACAATGGGCAGGGAAGTCTTGTACCAGGCCTAGAGTTGACTCTGATGGCTTAGCTGGTAAAAGCATAATAATTGATTATATTTTACTTCTTCATGTCGCTGAAAATGTTACATACCATCAATCTGATCAAATACATTAAGATTCAGTAATTTATCAAAATATTCCATCAATCTCTCTTAATATCCTTCTGTCCCCACTTATGACTATATGCCTTCCTTATTCTGCATAAAACGGTTCTTGGCTAGAAGGTCTTGTGACTTTGTCTGGTTAAAAGCCCTGTTTTCATTAACACTCCGCAGATGCTAAAGCCCCTCAAGTTCCTTCTGACAATGTTCCTTCTGACAATGTTACTTCTTTTTCTTTTTGTGCACACTCTTCTCCTCCCATCTGGCCACACAATACTCTTACACTGCATTATGGGTGTGATGCCTTTGCTGCATCTTTCTGTATACTTCATTTTTTGCTACCATCACACATTCACATTATGCATCAAACCATATGTTATATTTAACTATCTTTTTGTCAGCAGTTGTAATTATTTTTTTTAGGCCTTTCCAAGTTTCACAGACATTCTGACTGTCTGTTAGTCTTGATAACCATTTATTAATACGTTCGACATATGCCTGTATAACCATTGGCTCCTTTAGTCTTTTCTTATTGAATCTTTTGTTCAATCATTACACTGGGGAATTCTACATAATTTGATAATTTTTTTGTGTTTTCACTTAAATAATAATCATGTTAATGGGAAGTTGAAATTAAGCTATTTCCATACATAGATTAAAGGTATAACAGTAATAGCACATTTGTAAAATTTTCGAAGTGTCAGCCAATTTTAGAACAGTTTTAAAATCTGAATGCTAATTCCCATTCTTAATTTCATTTGTAGAATTTGCTTACATTTGTGCTTCTCTGATTTACATAGGCAAAAAGGACTGGTTGGCTCCCCTCATTATTGTTTGTTATGTATTGGTAACTCCTCTCTGGGTTTGGATTGCTAAGAAAAATAAACATACTCGAGAAGTATTGTACACTGGCTGGACTCCAGTGATGGCTGCAATGCTTATAAGCAGGTACTTATAAATATTTTTTTTAAATAAAAGAATTCAAATGCATTTTCAATAGATATGGTTTTCACTTCGTCAGTCAACTCTCGCTCATTAAGCTTTTCACACATATATTTTTCGTTAGGTTCGTAAAAATCCGATCTTTGCCATGTTAAAAATTTTCAGTTGTAAGTTTCAGTCATAGACTTTACTTGTATGTAATGTCATTCCACACTAAGTGGTCCAAAAAATGCTTGACCATTTCACAAAAAATCATGTTTTGTTGTTGCATATGGTTTGGTAGTTCAAAATCAATTTTGTTATATTTTTATATTTTTATTACCTACTTCAAAAATGACTATAATTTTTGTTGTAAACCTCTTGCTGTTTTTCTCATTTTCATGTATGTACGAATTTCTTAAGTACTTAGTACTAGGTAGTCCCATCTTTTTCAAATAAACTCCATTGTGTTCAGTACATTCTAGTCTGCAAATAAAACCTTACTTACCTAATATGAATAATGTGGACATAAGGAAAATTCTCAAAATAGTATAATATTCTAAAATTCCAAGAAGAATTCCTTTCTATAGATAAACCCTGTTACATACTTATTGCCAAAGCAGCACATTCTTACATTCAAATAGCATCAGAAGTGTGCTGACACATACACGTGTTTCACCCAATACAGGAGAGCTAGCGCTTGTTGCATATACATGTCTTACCCACTGAAGAGGTTAATGTAGTTTTCTCTGTATTTGGTCAATATATTTTATTACTTCTAACATATGTACTATTCCAACATTGGTCAACAATTAGCGTTTCCAAACTGTCTGCTTTATCATGTGTGTTTTGCTCAATATCGATAAAAGTGTCAAGAAACTTTAAATTTTAAAATATGTTAGAGAAAATAGTAATATATTTAGACTGACCATTACCTTACCAAGTAGTGGGGAATTTATCTACTTTGAATGCAGTGTTTCCAAAACTAAAACTGACTGAGGAAAGTGTGTGAGTTTTTTACTGTCCTGCAGCAAACCATCAGGTTGGTAGTTTGAATTTTTCACAGTCTTATTTTGGTTTCAGCCATCTGTCGCCGAATAATTTTTTCTATTGGTTTTCAACTGCTGTGTGTGCAAAAATATGGAATTAGTGAATAGGTTGTGTCTGAAGACTTTTATGTCTCCAGGGTGGCTGAAAAGATTTAAATCCAACCATCGAATCATTTGCAAGAAATAATATTTGGTGACGGTTTTATTAAGTTCAAATTGTGATAGCATGATAATGTTGCTGGCATTGATATTGTAAATTTTGTGGAAGCTTGTTTAACAAATTGTGAATCAATACAAAAAGTATTTCAAGGTAGTTTAACAAAGGTTGATAATATGAAAATTGTACTATTTGTAGACTCGCTGCATATAATTGATCGAAAAGGTTATTTGTGAAATGTGTTTGTGTGTATTAATGACCAGTGTCTCCATGTTTGACTAAAAAAATTTCAAAATATATAATATGACGTAGTCTTACTGTGGATGTCATATTACATGTGTATAATGTTGTGGTGTGCTGCATTTAGTTTGATTGCTTATATACAAACCATATTCAACTTAAAATTCTGCTATGTTCTGTACTAATTTTCAGTGTTGGGGGTCTTATTTTGGACTTCATGGTGTCTCGTTTTGAGGGAATAGCCGTTTTCCAGCCTGTTATTAATGGTGTAGGTGGCAATCTTGTTGCCGTTCAAGCCAGTCGAATTTCTACTGCACTTCACCGTGAAGCAGAACTGGGAACATTAGCAGATGAAGATACAGTAATATTTATCACTCCTGGTGCTGGATTTTTTGGAAAGGGTAATTATATATTTTATACAAACATTAACAGTTAAAAATAATTCACTACTAATTTTTAAAAAGAAAAAAATACTTCTCTGCAATATGAACAATTTAAATATATATACTGAACTTTTGACATTGTCTGTATTTAGGTACACATGCTCGAACAACTAGAGTTCTTATGGCTATGGTCATCCCAGGTCACCTTATTTTTATTTATACAATAGATTATATGAAAGCAGGTCACACATCTCTTACACCACTTTTCATATTTGTATATCTTTGTGCAGCTTTCCTTCAGGTCAGTGAAAATGTTGTCTTACCTACCTTAAGTTAGTGAATGTCATGAATTTATTATGTTGTAAAAATTAGTAGAAGTGCTTATTATAAAATAAACTTGAAAATGCTATTAAATTTTGTGGCCATTTCAATTAATTGATTATGAATTAAGGAAACTGAAACAGTTTTATGATTGACAGTAGCAATGAAATGCCATGATTCAGTTTGTACTCGGGGAGATTATGTAGTCACATATTTATGAAAATTTTTACAGGAATGAGCTGGCATGGTACAGTAATAATCATCATAAATAAATGATTTTCATATTTTTCAACATTCACTTTATTCACTGCATTTGTAAATTTTATCAACAATTTTACTCTTTATTTTCATAACATAGTTTAACTTGTCTTTTATAAGCAACATATATATAATTATATATTAACTATCAGTACTTTGTAGCATTGTGAAAGAAAATTTAGAAATATGTTTATAATAAGTTTCTTTATAGGTTGCAGCTCTGTTGTACATTGCCTACATCATGATCCACTGGATGTGGAAACACAAGATTGATCCCGATAACTCTGCAATCCCGTATCTGACATCTCTGGGAGATCTGCTCGGGATTAGCTTATTAGCCATTGCGTTTCAGTTCCTGTACCTCGTGGGCGACCATGATAGTGATGTGGGAGATTAATTTGATCCCACATGTTTGAATCTATAAATAGTAGTTTTTTAAACATGGCTGTGTGCATAAATGTTGAACAATTAAATTATTCCCCCCCCCCCATTTCTCCTTAAATGCTGTGATGTGGTCATAGTTCTACTTCTTTATTTCTAAGTACCTACAAAATCTTTACTATGTTAGATTCTATTTGATTTGATAACAATGCATAGCCAATTGATTGGAGTTGATACTTAAAAAGTCAAACTTTTATTAACAAAAGTTCAACTCGTTCTCAATTCCAGGTTCTTTTGTGATAGTCCAAATTTTTGTTTCGATATGTATGGCAGTATCATATAAAGATCCATTTTGTTGCTCATTGGTCATTTGTAATATGGAATCCTATAAAAAATTTTCAGCAAATTCTCATTACATGGCTTTGCTTTATCGCATCTTGTGTAGCTGATATTGTTAATCCTGACGTTATTTATAAAACTTCAAATTGGTAATATATGTTTAGAATGTACTTTATGAAATAAAATTGATTTAGGAATAGAAGATTCAATTCACAATTTTATTTGCCATGAATATAAATATTATATTCTATGATTGAAGGAAAACCATGATCGGCTTTCAAATTGTGAGTGATAGTTTTACTTTAATAGACTTAAATAGCCCTTCTCACTAATACAGATATGATATGAGAATGAAAAGTTATATATGGTATGGAAAGGAAAGTTAGATAGGTTGTGGCTTACCTGAAAGTGCAGTGCGGTGTCGCCATAAGGAACTGAAGAACAAACTTCAGTTCCTTATGTACTTCACTTTCAGGTAATCCACAATCTATCTCTCTTTCCTTTCCATACCAATACTGCAATTATTTTTGACAATGTCATATCCTTACTAATATTATATATATATATATATATATATATATATATATATATATATATATATATGTATGTATAACACAGTGGAACTTGGTTAATTCCAAGCTTGAGGGGATGGGATAAAATATTGAATTGCGAAAGTTACATCTAAAATGGTTATTTTTCAATATTTATTCAGAATTAAGGCTATACGTTACTGTATTTATTTTTACAATAAAGAGAATATACAGTGATCACACATTTAACGCTATACAGAGAATGGATTAAAATGTTGCAAATAAACTTGAAATATCTTACTGTTTTACAAAATGTAGTCTGTTAAGTTTTGCAAACTCTTTAAGCATGTTATTTGTCCCTTAACGTACAGATGAAGTTTATGTAAATGTCAAAGTGCCTGAAATGACGAGGCAATGAGCTTCTCGTCAGTTGGAAGTTGTTCAAAAAATTTACTAAAATATCTATCTGAAATCTATCTACACTGTAAGTCAGGTTTTTGTCGAAGTTGATTTATTATTCAAATGTAATGTCAGTACTGTCCTCCTTGGTGAGTGGGATAGAGATGAAAGTTAATATTTTGTGCTCTTGCATTTAGTCTAATTTTCTGCTGACATATGTGAACTAAAGTTTTAAATTGAAGAGGTTGAACTTTGAATTTCATGTGATTTTTTGCATTGCGTTAATACAAAATTCAAGGGACTGAGAAAGTCTTCCAATTATGCACGAATCTGAATTATAAACATTTAAATTATCCAAGTTCCACTGTATAATACACATATATTTTTTGTAGTAGAATTTTAAGCAAAAAGTATTATGAAACATGTTTATGAGGCATGTTCAGAATACAATTAACTTTATCTTGTTATAACAGTAAAATTGTAAGCAACTATACTGTAAATTATTTTTCAGTAAATTTAGCAACTGTTTCTGAATACCTATGCACTTAAATGTTTCCTCCTGAAAATTTGGTGGCCTTTTTGATTGGGCTGCAACTGTGTCAAGATCTTATAAGTGAAAAGTGGCCTTGTCTGATGCCTGGATTCTTATTTGCTAGCCAATTGTTGTAATTATTTTATTTATATTTTCTAATGGAGTTAATACCCTTTATTAAGTTTTTCTTGTTTAAATTTGTAACTGCCACAATCCCAGCTCAATTGCAGTAGTAAAAATATTAATTCATATGCTTTTTTGTGTGCCATTTTTATGTTAATTTATTTCTCTGTCAGAATATTTATATTTCAAATCATGAAGTAGTTGTAAAAATATTGGTTTGGTGAAGATCTCTTGAATGGGTTTTCGTACAACTGCCACAAAGGTTTCTGCTATAAATTTGCTGGCAATACACATTTTTTAATCATTTGTCAAATTGCTTGGTGGTCATTCCTTGAAGTTTTATTGTGGTTTGATGACAATAATGTAGACGGTCAAAAATCCAGTGTTACTATTAAAGTAAATTGGTCAGACTAAAACTATCAAAAAACAAGATTCCAGGTGCACGTTTACTGAAAACTCCTAATTAACATGATCAATATGCTAGGTGGTCACATTTTGACTTCTTTCTGAACGTGCCTTATATTGAAAGTATCGATAAAGATTACTGTGCTCAATAGCTCTCTATTTAAAGTTATGTATTTTTAATAAGTTTTTTGTGATTTTAAAATGAAATTTATTGTTATTAAGTAAGCATTATAAACTTTTTACTGAAATCACTATTTTATTAATTTTTTCACATCAGCTCTTTGCTTGATATGTCTTGTTTTCAAAATGTTTTAGCATGTCTAACACTGCTGCAACATGCCAAATATTTATGATTATCTCTGTATCGAATTAGTTCCAGAAACATAAAATTTATCTATGTTTGGTTTAAGGCTACAATATGTTTTACGTGCTAAATTGTAATAATTACCTCAACTTTCATTACAGTTTCTAATGATTGTCCCTGATAATTTTTTGCTGAAAAGCCAATAACATCAAAGGGTTTAATTTTCTTATATTATGAAGCTTGACTTGCCAAGTACAGAAATCCCTCAGATTCCACAGATACTTCCTTATAGTACCGAGAACACTCAAATAATTATTTTTTTTGCTTTTGAAGTCTCGACATACATGCTCTGTTTAATCTGTACTTAATTCCTCTAAACGACGCAGTCAAACTAATAGGAAAACAAACACAGGTAATAAACTGTGGACGAAGTGTGTTCAGCATTGATTTCACATTCAGTATTACTAGAAGTATCAATTTTCACAGTTCATATCATTTGCAGCAACGATATTATGAATGGTTTCATAGTCATTCCATTTTATTTCACATATGTTTTGTACATATTACATCTGTTCTTGTTTGGCCCTAATATGATATTAACATTTGTCAATTCATATTATTTAACGGCATGTATTAAATGGAATCTTTTTTGTAATTGTTTAAGAAAAATTGAGACCTACTTCATCAATTGTTGAAATAAAATGTCACCATAATGACTCCCATAATAAATGTGTTGTGAAAAATGGTTTTATTTGTTTTGAGATTTTGAAACCCATCAATTGTTTGTGATGCTGTGCTTCCTTTACTTTACACAGACAGTTGACTGAAGAATTGCCAAGTTCTGTAGACCACAGAATAGTATGCAGCATACAAATAATTATGCAAAATCATTGTTTTTTTTTTGTGTACAAATTTTAAGCTTTTGTTTGAGAGCAACAGTAGCCCAACCCATATTTTTAGTTTATTTCAAATTAGCAGGTTAAAACAACATATTGAAAATTTAGAACTAAAATTATAAAACAATTCAAGAAAATCTTGTGTATCTCCAGCGGTTTAGGCCACTAATGCTCTCATTGCCTTGTTTGGAATGATTCAACACAGATGAACTAACATAAAGGATCATATTTGTTAAGAAATTAGTTATTTTGGAAAATTTAAAATTAATGTTAAAACTATATCTGTGTAAAACATCAGAGCATGGCTGGCATTAAATTGGTACCACACAACAAACAGAACTGTTCACTACCGACTCTTTCGATTTCAACATTGCTCATAAAACTTGGCCGGGAAACAAACCAGTTTTGAGAAAGGTGAAAAGATAAAGCAACTTTACTGGTCACGTGAATAACTTTACACAAAGTATGTACCTGCAAGGTGAATTTGCAATTATTCCTTATAATTGAGTAGTAATTGACAATTTTTTGTGCAAATATAATTGCAGACAAAAGTAAAATTCATGGATAATACTTTCAGATAATCAAGTTGAATATGTCAAACAGTTGGCTTTAGGCCTAGTGTCAATTTTTTTTTATTTTTTTGCAGGGGGTATGTTGAAGTTAAGAAATAAATCCATATTGATAAACGAACATTTATTCAGGAATATTTGTAAGTTGTTACATAAAGAAAAAAACGTATAAATATTAATGCAAAATATTTATTTTTAATTTTCTTTTCACATGATACAATATTTTCACAATTTTATTGCATACATTACTGTGCTTGCATTTCCTTAGTTGCATTTAATAAAATAATTTTCTTGTATATCATATAATTCATTGATATTTTATAAATGTAGTAAAATAATCTTTGAAATAGTTTAAAATGATTAAATTCTCTGAATGATTTTGGTTGCATCTCATTTGTGACCTGGTCTTTCCTGTTCAAGAAAATCTTATTAGTCTGACCACAACAAACATCAACTTCAATTGTCTCTAACATTTGTCAAATGTAGGAATGAATTTATGACATAACAACAGGTACATACAGAACTTTGTATATTTATTGGCTTGTAGCCTTTCTTAAAATATTAAATTTGTAACTAGTTATATAAAAATAGTAATTTATAAATTAAATAACTACTTAATATCATTAGCGTATGAAAACTCTTTACGAATTGAAAGTTTAGTGGAGTATCCACTCGAGTTACAAAACGTTCTACTTTAAATTCATTATTTCATTGGTAACATTCACATACGTGAAGGACGTATTTCTTTTACAAAGATAACGTCATCATCTTCATCATCATCATCGTGTGTGCTTTCTGAAGACACCAGAATCTCTTCAACTGAACATTTTGGATTCACAGTTTTCTCCGCCAACAAAGGAATTTCACTGGTCTCCATAATATTCATTTCAGGTACTTGAAGGGGTTGTGTTGAAGTTTCACGTTCAGTTCCTTTAATATCATTTATATCTCTAACAATTATGAAGATACCACTTTTTGGTACCGGCACCCTGTCGACAAATACACTTTCACTGCAAGGTTCACCTTCCAAATTCTCTTTCAGCTCTGCATTAGGATCAGTTGTGAGCTCTGCAAAAGGCATATTGAGATGATAATAGTGTCCTGAATCAGTCTCTGTTTTCTTGAAAACTTCTCTGTTGTTGACAGGAGAAATTGAGGTAACATTTGAGATCATAGGAATAGCTCGGGGAGGGCAACCTAACAGCCTTCTGGATGTGTCACATGGGGATGATGGTTTCTTCTGTCCAACTACAAGATGGGCAACGGTGTCCGAGATCCTATGGTACCTTACTTCTGAATCTGACAATGGAGTTGCACCAAAGTTTTCTGTCCAAATTGCAGGTTGTGTTTCAGCTACTTCTGATGCACCTGAAAATAAGTCGTGAAGAACTAAGTTACACAGCCCAACAACAACTTCCATTAAATGTGCGTTAGCCACCAGGCCATTGAGGTGTCTATTGTTTATGGGCAACAGCTAGTAAGGCCGTGGTTAAAACTTCACAGTGCACAGATTGTAGCATTCCTTCCTGAAGAAGGGAACTAACAACATACAAAATTGGAAGAATATCCTTCTATCCCGAGTTGCTACACCAGGAAGGAATGTCACAATCTGAGGTTGTACTGTGTGTGTTTATATATATATATATATATATATATATATATATATATTCTGCTTAGTACACAGACGCCTTAACCATCTCGGCCACCGGGTCAAGTTCCTGACCAGGCAAATATAGACAGTCTTATTGTGGACAATTAGTAGTTTTAGTGGAGGAATGGATAGAGTAGAAGAAATGAAGTATTAGGAGCTTCCATTAAGGAATAAATACAATACATGGGTTCAAGTCCGGCCTGGGTCAAATATTTTCAGTCTTCCATCCTTCTCTCTGCTTTGAACATATGCTTTTCTATGAGCATATGAATTCACATAAAGCACAATCCTCCTATTTCTCCTATTTATTTCTATCCTTCCTCACTATCCAAGTTTGAATGTGAATGAGTTCCTTAATGGATTCTCCTAATATTGTATATGTGTGTGTGTGTGTGTATATATATATATATATATATGTATATATATATATATATATATATATTGTAATAGTGAGAATGCGACATTGTCAAAAATATTGGTATGGAAAGGATAGAGAGATAGGTTGTGGCTTACCTGAAAGTGAAGTGCGGTGTCGCCATGAGGAACTGAAGGAAGGAGGCTGAGAGCCTCCGAAAATTTGAAGAACATCCTTCAGTTCCTAATGGCGACACCGCACTTCAGTTTCAGGTAAGCCACAACCTATCTCTCTTTCCTTTCCATACCAATATTGCAATTATTTTTGACAATGCCATATCCTTACTAATATCATTATATATATATATAGTTTTTTGGTTAACTTAGAAACATCTAATGATACAGTATTTTGTATTGTAATTACAGTACATATATTTGAAAGGTTTTGAAGGTCAAACAAAATCAAAAAAAATCTGTAGACTACATTTATGTTCTCTATTAAAGTTAAAATTTAATATGTAGCATTTGAATTAATCATTCAAATACACTATTTTTCCATTCAGAAGATTATTATTTTTTTGTAATTATGATTTTCCAAGGCATTTTGGATAACTATATATATTTCAATGTTGGTAATAGGATTATTTTCCAAAATTGTATAGCTATAAAATTTGTTGGATTTATAGGGCTCTCAGAGCATGGTTTGCTATTGTAAAAGCGTCTTAAGAAAATAAATAATATTTGTACTAGTCAAACGAGTGTGGTCCTTTGAGCTGTGGGAAATTGGAAATCTGTAAATATCACCTATAGATGGATTTGCCAAGAGTTAAATAATTGAGTAGTTAAAAGTTCATTGGCAGTTTTAGAGAGATGAGGTCACCGTTGGGTGATGTTCTGGCCAGAAGTAGGCAGTTAATTTGACTCTGCCAATGATATTGGTTGCTGTATTTTAGAACACTGACAAGTGTCCACAGTCTAAACATATTCGGTGTAAATTATTTTCCAAACGTGTTTCAAGGCCCAGTAAAGAGCCATGAGCTGAGAGTCATTTGTAAAAACAGCCATGACAAATTTATGTCCTTTTATTAAATAAATTAATCCAATATTGTATTAACTACATTTTTGTTTTATCATTTCAAACCTGTCATTAAAAATTAAGAATCTGTATTTTATCAAAATTAAATATTACATAACTTGATTCCCAACTTTGAAATTAATTTAATATCATCAATTTACATATTAGAATAATGTGAGAGGAAAGTGTGGCATGTTGTGAATACTTCACAAGTTTTTATATAAATAACAGATGAATATGGCCGAAAGCAACCATTTTATTTTATTTGATAAATAATTAAAGTTTTCTAATTTATTTTATCAAAAGTCTTATTCTGAATTTTTTTCATTCATTAAAAAATTAGTTCTAAGCTTAAAATATGAGGTGTGCTGTTTTTCTTAATATTTATAAAACTTTGATTAAACATTATCATACTGTAACTTCTTGTGCAAAAAGTAAATTTGTAGTTTTCTACTGACCTCGATTTTCAGCTCGAGTTACAGAGCAATTTTTATGCTTCAGTAATACTTCGTTGCATTTTTCCAATTCTTTTCGAAGACGAGAGAGTTCAACTTCGTGATTCACATTTGAGACCCGTAAAATTTTGACTTCAGTTTCAAGTTCTTCGACCCACTTTTTCCTTTTCTCTCTGCATCGAACGGCGGCCACCCTGTCGATAAAAAATAAAACTTTCAATTGAGAAACTGTAGGCAGTTTTAAAAAGAACGGGAACGCATATTTCAAATACAGCCAGCCGGCAACATCATACTGAATGTAACACACTTTCTTAAAAAGAAGGGGGAGCTGAGAGCCTCCGGAAATTTGAAGAGCATCCTTCTGCCCAGAGTGGCAACACCAAGCTTCAGTTTCAGATAAGCCACCAACTGTCTCTCTTTCCTTTACATACAAATTATCTTAATTATTTTGACACATCCTTACTCGTGTTTATATATCAAATAATATATTTATCCACTAATGTCAGAAAACACCAAGAATAACTGAACAATATATGGATGAAAATAAAGTTAATTTGTTTTTCTGAAATAATTTTTAATAAGAATTTCTATCAAGAAGATAAAATCTAAATTCTATTAAATGTAGAAATTTCCGAAACCTGCAATAAGTCATCTGCAGAGATATTCAATACTAAATTGCATGAATTTGTCAATATTGAAAATCTCTGTATGAAGAACAGTAGAAATTACCACACCTGTTTCTTTCACGGAATTCTTTCGCTTTGTGCTGCTCATTTGTAGACCGTTTGTCAACTTGAGAGGCTTGTGATGACACAAGGGATTTTTCTGCAACCTGAAACACAAATGTTAATATGAAGGAGCTATTATAAATATAATTATGACTTCTTATGTTTTTATTGAAGAAATATTGGGAGCCTGAAAACAAACTGAGATTTTTACTGTTTAAAATTGTCTGTAGTACAGACGATGCCAAATAGTACCTTAAACAATTATCAAAATATCCATCACAAAAATTTAGCTTTATGATGATTAAACCACTTAAAATGAGCTAAAATATAGTAAGAATATTAACTGGAATTAAACCATAGAAATATTAAGGTATGTGTTTATCATTTAACTTAACATAATATCTGGATGGTTTCGCTCACTGGAATGCAAGATACACTACACTCAAGTTAAATTAATGATATGTCAGTACTATGACATATACACAGAATAAAATGTAATGTCTGAAATACTTTTATGTTTTAAATGGGTTACAAAAATAATCTAATAGTAATGTTGAAACTGAAATAGGTTTATTTTCAATTTCCTTATTCATAATGCTTACTTTTTTTAACAATGAAGACCCCATTACAACAGGATTGACTCTTTTTTGATCCAGTAAAGCTTGTCTCAGCACCTAAAAATGTAATTTTTTTTTTAAAAAAAATCTTTTTTGCAAAAAAAATTACAAGACTTAATATAGTGTGCATGAGTTAGGCAACAATAAGAATTAATTTTCCTAAATACTGATTGCAAAATAAAATTTACTATAATTACTAAAAATTTTGCAATTATTCTATTTTAATTAATAGTAAAATTTATGTAACATTCAACATGGGCAAATTTCCTCAATGCTTTTCTGCCAATATTATTACATTTCTGTACACAATACTGTAAAAAAATGATCATACCTTAATTTTTCCCTCCTAAATAAATGAAACATCCTTCTGTGGAGATTTGTATGGATCAATTATATGCACAGACAAAGTTTTCCCTTCCCACAAAGTTTTAGTCGTTGAGAGTTGGCCTATTACTGAGGAAGTCAATTGTATGATGGAATTGTTTGAGCATTAAAATTCCATCACAAACTTGCAATTTGCAAGATCCGATTGGTTTTTGGGGAACAATGAGATCTCGTAGATAAAGTAGATTTGCAAGCACTTCAAGGCTGCATCCACAAGTGCAACTTGGACAGCAAACCTAAACCAGGTAGGTCGGCCATTAAGCCACGATGAGAATGTTATTGACAAAGTGCTGACTTTGGTCATGCAGGACCAAAACTTGTGAACAAGGTGGGGATTAGCATCAAAACATTACATTTAGGCCAAGTATTTTGAGTGTTTGCAAAATTCAAAAACTCACTTGGCATCACAGCAGCAGATGTTACTAGATCTACTTTTCCACTCTTATTTTCTTCTCAAAATCTGGCAATAGATACCTGAACAATGTTATATCAATATTAAATCCAACATTGTCAATTCAAAGATATAACTCTGTTTAGAAATCAAATGGGAAATTAAGAAAGTATCCGCAACTTCCTGAACACGGTTATCATCGGTGACGAGTTGAGGGTAATGCTCAAAGTTGCAGTCCTCACAATATAAACATCTATCACACTCGAAGCCAAATATTGACGGCAGTTATATAACAATGCCAAGTACTATCGGGAAGTCCTCCATCATCTTCGTGATGCTGTGTGGAACAAACAACCAAACCTATGGGCAGAACACAAATTGACAGCTACATCACATGTATACCTCACTCATCTCCAACCAGCACTATTTTGGTCTATCAGACGCTCTACTCTCTCGACAAGTTCCGATGACATTTATTGTCTACTCTTCAAATTGAAAAAACTGCACAAAGGGACCTGGCTTGAATCACGAGAAGAGACACATGGAATACAATGGCCCAGCTGAACATCCTAATTTTTTTAACCATATGAACAGTTTGCAAGTCCAATGGACCAGACCTATTAAATTCTGAAGATGATGTGAAAATTCCAAATACTCTAGCTTATGGAATGTAATATCTGTAGCACATTCTCTATCTCATTTCCGTATTCAGTAAATGTAATTTAAGAAATAATTTTGCCATATTTATATTTTGTATAGCTGGTTTATGTATTTTTATTTAGATTGATAATTACATTTCATTATGCATAATTATGTACAATAATTTTATTAAAAGGGAGGAAAAGAAAGGAGGTTGTGGATAAACTGAATGTGAAAGTAGGAGTCAACGATGAAGAGAATTAGGCTTGTGAGAGGTGAACTCTCTTAATTACACGAGTACGCTCAATCTTTTGGTCTTTTTTCTATATTCTTTACAGAGAAAGGGTGACTTTTGTCACCACTTTACTGCTGCATTTCAAATGCTAATATTAGCTTGCATTTTATGGGGAAAAATATATTTTATTTAATAAAGAAGATTACATAAAAATTGAGTTGAAGACTGGCTTGACTAATGTTTACAATTTTAACAATGAGTTACAAACTTTACAGAACTTGCCATAGCTGTAAGATATTTGAAACTGATTCACAAAATTATTTATGAAGGGAAGGTTATGTAAGATTGAATAACTTTGTTTTCTATTACAAGTAGGCACAACAAAGACAAGTTTGTGTCACCATTTCAGTAGGATACTACATTAAGTACAGCAATCAACACAGTTGTGCCATTTAAGCTAAAAGAGAGAGGGTTAAAGGTGACTTCCACAAAATTCTAAATTGCAGGCAAATTTTAAGCATTTAGCAAGTCATCTCCATCTGCCAGGGAGGCCATAAATAATTAATCCATTTCTGGGCGCAGGACTGTATAGTTGGCCATCAGATGGAGGTGACATACTTAATATTGAGGAAGTGGGGATAACACCCTAAAACATTCCTACAAAATGACCTACCACATGGAAGACACTCGGGTAAGCCAAGTCCTCTTTCTGATCACAATCAATTACCATATTTACTCCTGTATGCAAAAACATGGGTGTATGCAGTGACAGCTGGTGCTCGTGTACTAGAGCACATAAATTAATTGAGGAAGAGTTAACTTTTTTTAAAATTTTATGAACCTTCATAATCAAAGATTTCCTGGTGTATCTGTTGAAATAAACTTCTCAGGTTTCCACCTTGATTAGACAGCGATTATAGCAAACGTTTTGATGGACATAAGCACTGCTGTCGTCATCTAGGTGACCTAGAAGATGACGGATGTGATTAAGTCTGTTGAAACGCTATAATCGTGGAAACCTGAGAATGTTTTGTTCAACCTTCATAATAATGTTGTTTAACAGAGAATTTCTGCTTAAATATTGCCTAGTGGAGCACTTGCCTCCACTAATGTAAAAATGTCTGTGCTACTCACTGCTGTAGCACACAATTTCTGTCTTAACAAGAAATGTGCACGTGCAGTATTCTGTTTCACCCCTTGTACCACCCGTAAAGCTCGACAGACTGCCTCTTTTCGGTGCTACGAAGCAGACGGCACAGGGCCATACCAAGCAATGACGGAGAGAGGTGGTCGACCACATCAAACTATATAAATAAATTTGAACCATTCAGTAATTAAAAAATTTATTTTAAATTAGTTTATATTTTCAAAACAAAATAATATTCCTATATTTTGGATATTTTGGATATTTTTAAAAAACAATCAAAGGTTATTTTAAAGAAAACACTATTTAAGGGGCAAAAATCTACCACAACCCTGCATACAATACTGTCATCAGATGATTTAGATCGTGTTACAAAAAATTATCTTTATTTAATGTAAGTACAAAGCAAAAATACTTCTGTGTTCGAAATGCATGTCCATTTGGTGCAAAATAATTCCTCTTATGAAAATTACAAACTATTGGAAATGGAATTAGAAAAATAGTACAGAGCAGACCAGAATATTGGTAACACTATCGCTGTAGTATTATTTTCCATAGTTATCCTTGTAAAAATGGTTACTTGCGGTGATGTAACACATAACTTAAAAAACTCACGAGTGGGCACTAGGTTCACATAATACAGCAATTCTCTGAAAAACTAGGATTCGAGACAGGTAAGTTCATAAAATTTCACCCACTATCTACACCAGGAAATTATTTGGCCTACAATCTGTAAAACATGTTTCATGAGTTTTTTTTAAAAGTGATTCTTCAAAGAATAGCCACAATGCCTTACTTTTTCTTGTTAGTTGTTCCTAGGTTGGATTTAATTCTGATCAGAGGTCCTAGCTCTTGGCTCATTATTAGACCTATATGATTGATGCTTTGTTCGTTTTGGGCAATTATTTGTATCACTAACATATCAGTAAGGAAAATGTATGAATAAAAAACAATACTTTTTTGTACGACAATAATGATTATTTATTTTTGAAAATATTTTCCCCCGTAAACATGATGATAATATGAGGGATGTACGATGCTGCAACATATGGGAGTAAATATGGTATATATTATGATAGGAAAGACATAACAGCTGTCTTACCTTAATACAAAATTTGGAATCTACTGTAAGAAGTTATTAAATATTTGAAGATGTTAAAATTCTTTTCAGCAGGTAGTAGGTCCACTCTACAGCCCATTGATATGATATTGAAATTGATATTTCTCTGAAAATATTCTGGTTCAAACATTAAATTTTATCTTACCTGTTTTGTGTTGACCTGATTAGAAACTGGTTCATTTGTTTGAAGTGCCACGGAACGAGGAGGACATGGTGCAATGGGCCTTGTAGCTGAGCGTTGGTTTAAGGGAACCTATAAATTTACTCAATATTAATTAAAGAAATATGTAAGATTTTTTGGAAATTTGAGTAAAAAATAAATGCTTAAATAAAAATTAATGTAAGTATTAATACAGGAATTACATTATAATCATTTACAAAACATGATATTTTAAGTGAAAAGTGAAAAATTTGCTCCAGACACAGAAAATGTACAACAGAAAATACTATTTATGATAATTGTGATAGTTTCTATAGATGGTTAATTTATATCAATATAGAAGGATATATTCTGGAATAAAATACAAAGCAAAGCAATTTATTTATAAATATATTGATAGTAAGCCATGATAAATAGTCAATAAATAAATGAAAATATTATATCATATTTTAGTGTGTCTCATCCCATTTAATTCAGTCATTGCCTCGACATGTTTACAAGTCCTACATACCTCTGCAGATGTTTCATCAACTTATTCGTACTTTCTTTCAGAATTTTTGAATATCGTTCATCTGCAAATTGTTAACTTTTTCATTTGTTAGACTATTTAATCATCAGCATCCACCAAAAGCACCAAATTTCAAAAGGTCCGTCATCTCTTATGAATCATTTTAGCTGACGAGCTGTCACTTTTGTGCAATCCTTGTAGTATGTACATTCAGTTGAAGGTATTTCTTTCACAACCATTTTGTGTTTAAGACTAGGATTTATCCATCTCGAGGAATTCTTTATTAGTCTCTTCTATCTTACTTTTACTGCCTTATTTTTGAACCTGTTCAACTTCATTTTGCTTCCTATATAACAAAACCCTTCACCTTCTTCAATCTCATTAGAACCAATTTTAATATTAATTGGTTCAGTGTTTTTTTTATGATACCTTCTTTGCTTTTTGCTTCATTATTTATTTAAACTGAAATATTTAAGGTTTAGTTGGATATCACTTTTAACATATTTTCCAAATATTCCTAATAATGTCAGAAGATTTTACAATCTTACAGAAGAAAGCCCAGTTATTAAGTTTTTCATGCTCCAATTTTCTCTTTTAGTATCTTTACCACTTCTTCAAATGATATTGATGAAAATATATCCTTGAATATCCATTGTACAGTGAATCTGTATTTGTTTTCTCTTCTTTTAAGGGAATTAGGTACTTGCAGAAGTTGCACAGGACTCCACTATTTTTGCATTGAAATTCACTTATATTCAAAATGTATATAATATACAGTGATTTGTAATTACTTTGTACAAGTATTTTCCAAAATCTATAAGTGCCATTTGTATAGACTGTTCCTTATTTCATAAATTTCTTATTCAAAATCTCCTAAATCAAAACTGTTCCTCTTTGAGTACTTATTTAACCTACCTATCAATTAAAAACTGTTATAATATTTTATGTGTGTTAAGATTTGTGATATAAATGAGCAAAAGTTTTCTCAGTGTATTTGCTGCTCGAGTGATTCTCGGTCTTCCAGCCAGGTGAGAACAGGCTTAGGCCACGAAGTTTCGATGACAGTCAGGCAGTGACCGCCATCAAAACATTGTGGCCTAAGTTTATTCTCACCTGGTTGGAAGCCCTAGAATCACGCAAGCAAGACTTGTGATAGTTCTCACATTTATCAACTAATTAATTTTCTTAGTATGTTATAAAAGTAATAATTTAAACAAAATCGAATAGTGAATTTCCCATCGTGTTTATTTTGATTATCAGATTAGACAATCTCCTTGTATTTGAGTTATTTTGAAATCTCATCCACTCCTATTGCTTTATTTGAGGTAAATAAGGGCAACAGTAATTAATTCAATGTGATTATTTATATCAGCTCAAATATTATTACTTGTAGTTGATTACAGTCCTTTTGATATAGATTTTTAATATATTCTTTCCACATGTTTACTATTCTATAGCCAATTTTAAATATTTATATTCCGAATGACTTCATAAGTATTTAGTGCCTCCAAAATTTTTAGATTTATATAATTCAAGGATGAGGACATGATTATTTATTCCACGCCTTGCTATCAATGTTAGCAAATTAAACAGAAGAATATTATGGCATATATACATAATATATAAGGCCTCAGCAGTGGAGGTGAACATGTCCTTGAAGCAACAAAATTGGGACTTTAGTGTGACTGGCGGAAGTTTAATTATTAACCTTCAAAATGAATAATCTATAATGGTTTTCAAATGGGAGCAATTCTGGCTGTCACCGAATGAGAGCAGAGAATTAGATCAACATTGCCACATCGTCAATAATGAATGACGACAAACCATTACTGCAGTCACATGGACAATAGTATGTGACGTCCCACGAATTTAATTTGACAGCAGAAGGAAGAGCTTCAAGGTCAAATCAGCTCTAATTTTAAAAGAACTAGAGACCACTATTCTATGAAACTTTATTTGAAGTAAAAAGTATTTTGTATATGAAAAATATATAATTCTTGCATTAAATTCTATTACATACTAAGACTATTAAGAAAACAACAACAATCACAGTGGATGGGAATATATATGTTATAGTTTCAAGATACTTAATGAACACTAAAACAGTCTACAATTAAATACTAACACTTCTTTCCAATTGTTTATCTCCTCTTGTACCAATAGTATCTTCATTGGGAACCACTCTGCCAGTTTTCTTGCTCTTTGGAAGACTGTAACAAACATTTCCATTGGTGCACTCTAATGATGTCAAACTGTCTACAAAACTTTCAAAGATTTTGATGGATGATGATTCTTTCTTGGTGTTGGGAGCATGGAATAAAGTAAGAACAGCAAAAAATCTAAAGTATTAGAAAAGTCACAAAAAGTCTTATAGATCAATTCAAGATTCTGTCAGAGTGCATTTTGTAAAAATGAAAAAGAAAAAAAAATGTAACATTTAAAAGTGTGCAGATAAATACCTTACTCTATTAAGCCATGTTGTATACTATTACTATTAATAAATACTGAGAATTATTTGGTGTTGTTTTCCAAAAACACGTCACCACAACTATTCTGTGAAATATAACTATAGAAACTGGATATTCAAATTTATATGCCTGGCTGTACTCTAAATGTAGCTAGCACAAAAAATTATTAAATGAGACACATTGGAAAGAATGTTTATGGATCAATGTTGAAAGATCCACATAGTGGAAAATATAACTTTGAAACAGGAGTGAGCAACATTTGGTAGGGAAATCAGATGGGAAATTAGCAAGGATAATTTTGAACCAGAATCTATGAGGCAATTAAAAGAAAAAGAAAACAAGAGTGTTACCTGATAAGGGTGATATATGGCAAATAACAGGATATAATCTAGATACAAATGAGTAGGAAGTATAGAAGTTCAGTGAAATTGAGAGCAAGAGAGGTTCACCATGCAATACAAATTGAAATAGCTTAAGTGATGGTGATATATGAATGAAAAATATTATATAACACTTACATAGTTGGCTTAGGTCGAGTATCTTTTCCATATTGCAACACAGGAGTTGCTTTAGCTAAATGCCGAGATTTACTATTATTCACATCTTCACTTGATTCAGCTCCAATAACTTCCCTAGAAATTAAAATTAATTTTATTAACAAAACTCAAAAAGATTAATTATATTTCAGAAATTACAGTTTGAATAGTTAAAATATATCTCCTCTCTTGTTCTATTATTATGGACCTTAAATTAAACTATTTATGATTAGCTGAATAAGGGGAAATCACCAAAAAATTGTTATCAGTGATCTCCAACCAGTCTCAACTGAATTGTGAAGAAAAATTGTGCAAATCAGAAAATGCCGTGCCAAAATATTTTTAAGAGATTGTGTCTCCTCAAATCTATTTCTTTATTTATGCTGAATTTACCTTGTTGATGTATCATTCCTATTGTTACTTAAAGATTGTATTGAGCTCAGATTACATATTTGCCCTGTTATATTTGGATAAAAGGGAGGTGTGTGCAGGGTATCATCAGTGCATGACAACACGTCAGAGTCAATCTGAAATTCAGAAACAAACTTCAAATTTATAAAACCATTTTAACTACAAAATATAGTTATTTATGATTAGATTGTCATTCAGAAAAGAAAAACCAACATTTTTTATTTGAAAATTTTTAGAGAAGATTTTTTACAACCAATATTAACTTCACATTCTGTGGCATCAAGTAAAAATACATTTATCAGTTTCTAAAATATAATCATTTATATATATTTATCTTAGGAATAATATTTATTTCTTAATCTCTAATACCTCGATGCAATGACCAGCACGTCCTGCTTCATTGGCTTTTCTAAAAGTCTCTTCGAATGGGTTCACATTCTGCAAGTCTTGAAATAAACCAACTTCCTCACAGTTCCGGATGAATCTAGTTGGAGTGGGTGTCTGATCTGCGAATTAAATGATTTTGCAACAATTACACTACTAAAATAAAATTTACAAATTTTAAACAGGAATAAAAAATGCAACTATGGCTGATGTGACATGGTATAATTAATTAATAAAAATATAATGTGATAAATGCTAAATATTTAACTCAAAATTATATTGATAAATTCTATATTTTTAAGCATTTTAAAATAAATATAAAATATTTATTAGCATCCATATATGCAACACTAGACATATCAGGTTAAAAAGTAGAATTATTAACTACCCCAGCAAGAATAAATGCAGATTTTAACAGTGTTAAAAAGTCTCCATGAAACCCCTTTCTATAATACAACAAATTAAATATTAAGCATTTACATTAACGACTTGTTACAGTAAAGCATAATACCATAATAATACTCATAATGTACCCATTACGTTCTTCTCTTGACTTTCTTAAGGTTCAGTGAGTCATCATACTGATATGATTAAATTAAAATTTATTTGGCATAGATTGGGTAGGAAACGTGAATATAGATATTAAAAAATGTGATGCTCTATAAGCTGGTTGAATCATGTGTTGACTAAGAGATTCATGTCTAATTAAATACTTTTCTGGACTTACAAAAATAAATACCCGGACACCTAGCTAATTGTTGAAATAAATGTCACCGACACTCTGAACAAGTGAAGTGTTCATTCATTATCTAGTTTTCTTTTTCATAGTGTTATATGAGACAATGAAAAGTAAAAAATTATTTTAACTGTGTGCTCATCCTCCATACACCAATGTACTGTGCCCCTTTCTCCCCCTCCTCCTAACTATTAGGATAAATCTTTAACAGAAGGCTTATAACCTTGTTTCGGAACCATGAAACTGTTGTTATTTTGTAATTAGAAAATTGTTTGACTTGGGTAGGGGACAAATGCCAGGTCAGTTGTTCTTTTATGTTTTAGTTATCCTGACAAGTCTTCACCATTTGCAATGGTCTGGGCCCTGTTGTTTAGTGTCTTGAGTATAATTTTCTTCAGCAAAGGGTGATGCAAAATATTAGTATTTAGGTACAAGCCTCTATGTGTGGGTTTCATGTAGACTATTGGTGGGTGATTCAAAGAGTCGATTATTATAAAAAAAAACATTCTCTAAAACAACTCAGTAGATAGAAATATAGCTCACAGTTCGAGTCGTAGATTAATGAGCGAGTTGCTTGAGTGGGCTCTTTGGATCGTGAGTGAGTTGCTCGAGTTGGCTCTTGAGCTGTCGGCCCGTGGGTGAGTTGCTTGAGTCAGCTCACGGGCAAGTTACTTGACTACAGGGTTGTGAGCGAGTGTCTAGGTTTGAGCCATTATAGAACTTTAGGTGAGTGAGTTACAAGTTGAGTCGAAGAAAGATTCGACTCTGGTTCTGTATCGAAAAAGTTATGAGTGGCACTCTCCAAGAATTAATAAACAATAACACTCGTAATAAATTTTGAAGTGATAGGCTTAGATCCTTTAACAGGCAGTATGGTAAAGTCTTAATTTAAATTTAATTTTGATTTATTATTCTTACGAATTCTGTACATCCATAGCTAACATATTATTCCCAGTGCATTTTGTACTTTCGATGTAGATAGTGTTGTTCAAGTTCTTGAATAATTTCTTTACTTTCTCAAATCACCAACCTACTCACATATAAACATTAACAGTTTTAATTTACAAGATTATGCACAATGAAATGAAGAATAAATTTTATCCAGATGTATAGGTTGCACAGTAGATAACATTGTAAATTATTCCATGCATTACTTGCATTGCATGTATCATTTCCAATAAATCCCAGAAGGTCGGCAAGGATGAAGTCAATGCCCTAACCCAGGGATTAAAACTTGTGAAGCCATATGGTCACCAATCGATATTAAGAAGTAACTGCTGGATTTTCCCAAATATACAATTGGAGAATTTACTTAGAGAGGTAGATCATGACTGATAAAAGGAGTCGGCTCACTTCCCAACAATTTTCCAAATGCTTTATCAAAATAGCAATATTAACTTAGTAAAATAGTTGTAAAAATATATTTATATTATTTTTCATTAATAAATTACCCAATAATTATGCCATATTTTGTTTGTGTTTATCCATCCCCCCCCCCCCCCCCCCCGTTTTACTTATGTTATTAATGTTCAACCCTGAGAATAGAATCGGATGGGCTTCGGAGAGCCAAAGAGCCATTTAAAAGAATCGTAGCAATAAGTGAATCTATTCTGAACAACTCAACAAAAAGAATCGATCTGCCCATCAGTAACATAGACCTTGTGTCCCTAACTTCAGTCTTTCTTCCACGTAATTAATTTCTCCACTTAGGATAAAGTTCTCTCATGTTCTGTTCGACCACAACAAGAGCTGAACAACGTAAATTGAACCACAAGAACCTAGAAAAGACACTTAGATAGCTATGCCAGTTACCG
Organism: Zhengitettix transpicula; assembly: GCA_037074705.1. Classification (NCBI taxonomy): domain Eukaryota; kingdom Metazoa; phylum Arthropoda; class Insecta; order Orthoptera; family Tetrigidae; genus Zhengitettix; species Zhengitettix transpicula. The sequence continues at coordinate 16,277,881 of CM073595.1, read as the reverse complement.
ATACTGTTTGGTTGGAAACCCAAGAAGACTATATTCAACAGATAATTCAGTAGTACCTCTTATCATTAAAATATATACTTACCAACACAATTATTTACTCTATCTAAATTGAATAGCATCAAATGTTTCTTTTTGTGTATTGTCAAATTTTCTCGGGTGGAGAAGGTCTGGAAAAAAATTAAATGAATATAATTCCACTCTAAATTTATTAAGTAAAGTAAAGTGTACATATAATTTAATATAAAATATGTTTCTATATTCGAATTTACCATCATGCATTTATGCCATAGAAATGTATTTTAAAGAAAGACTTTTGAAGAAATAATAAACAACACCAATTGTTAACAAACTATTTATTTTGAACTATTTTGGTAACAGAGCAACAGAACAATACCTTCAAGGTATCTACACATATGTGTCTGTGAAATATTAATCTGATACATACAAGTAGACTAAGAATATATAATCAGATGGTATAATTACTACTAATTATAACAACTACACACTTTTGTGAATGATTTTTAACTATTTACAAGAACAAAGGCTGATCAAGAATTTGAGTATATAGACTAAATAAAAACAGAAAATAACAACTTCTTAACAGATTAGGATAGAAAAAACTTGACCAGAACAGGAAACGAACATTGCTAAGTTGTAAAAATTTGATAGAAAAGCTTTGTGGTTCAGTTACAGGAATACAGATAGCTCAAAGGCAGAGATGCAGTACTGTCCTGTCTTGGCAAACGGAGCTTAGGAACTTGAAAATCGGACCTGTTCCTTATTCTCCAGCGTTGCAACACTGGCTGTTAATTTAATGTTATTTGGCCACTCTCCATGTCTCATATAATCTTTTTTTTTATCGCAATTATTTTTGACAATGTCATATAATGTTAGGAACTTAAATTTGGGGATGAAATCACATGGAATCATGGATAGTGAAGAAAGTTAGAAATAAACAGGAGAAAGGTTGGACTATGCTTTATGTGAAAGCATATGCTCGGATGTAAAATAGTGGAAAGTTTGATTTATAGAGATGTCAGACACAGTTTGTTATTGTGAAAGGGTCTTAAGAAAATATGTAGATGCACTAGTCAAATGAGTATGCTTGTTAGAGCCAAGGAAAAATTAAATTTGTATATCTCAAAGGAGAAGGTCGCAGTTGGGTGATACTCTAGCAGGAAGTATAGCTAAGGAATTGGTGGTATCCTCTATTGTCTGGAGTTCCAAAAGGATTTAATTGGTTTTGGATGTGTTCAAGTGTGTGTGCAATTTTATGCATAGTATAGCCTATTTCAAAATTTTAAAAGTTTTCTATAAAATTTGGTGATAATTGTGTGGCGTTGAAACCAAAGGATTAATAAAAATGGTTTGTTGGTGCTTATTCAAAATTAATAAAATTACATTGTAATTGTTGCATAGTTTTTGTACTGTCAAATTTCATTTAGTGTATTTTAAATTGTGGAATAAATAAGTTTTAATATATTGATAAATCAATTTTTAATTATTTTCTTAATTTTAATGTTTCATTATAATAAAATCAAAATATTTTAAGAAACGAAATTAAATTACATTCCACATATGTTTCAAGGCCTGGTAAAGCATCCTGAGCAGAGTTTCACATTTGTAAAAACAGCCTTGGGAAATTTATATGTAAAATGTCACATCACTTTATTATTAAATAAATAAACTGTTTTATCATTGCAAACCCATCATTAAATATTGAGAGCCTGTATCATAGTAAAATTAATTTAATTTTTCCAATTAAATATTACATTAAATGATTCTAAACTGTTAAGAAAAGTAAATCAAAAATTAATTAACCACTTCAAAATAGAATACAATAAAGCCCTAAAAAGTATTGTGCTATTACATTAGATTTCATAATATTCAAATTATAAAATTTTGAGGTAAAACTGTTACCGAAATACTGACTAAACTGCATTTTTCAAAATGTTTACAAAAGTTTACTTTATGGCATTAATAAACAAATTTTAAATTATTATCCTGGCAAATGTGAATGGTTAAGAGTAAATTAAATTAGCATTACATGCATGGTTTGAAAATGAAATGAAATATTTGAATAGACAAATGGAAGTAGTTTGTGAGCTGAATTTGAAAAAGACATTTAGGAAACTTTTATTTATGTATTTATATTTACAAAATACATCATAATTGGTTGAATCAACAGTCTGATTGATGAAAATTTATATTAGTTATGGAGAATGTATCATTTAAAAATTAATTTAAGTGGCTCCAGCTTTAGTGTTTGTCAATGTATCTCTGAAGTTTTTATTACATTTATTTCTTCATTCCGAGTAATAATATTGAATCTGAGATTTACTAATGGAAACTCCAAATAACTATATTCTTAATAAATCTGTCACTGTAAATAATGCTCAATTCATTCTATAGTTCTATTAGTCCTCCTGTGGTGTAGGGGTCAGTTGACTGCCTCACATCACAGAGCTCCCAGGTTCAAATCCCGGTGAGGGCATGAATGTTTGTGTGCATGAGAGAAACTCTTGTTAATTAGTCCCCTGACAATGCAAAAATGAGCACCCATAAAAAGTCGCTGATGACCTGAGAATTCAATTTGACTAAATAAATGAATAATAATAATAAATCTATTAGCAATGATGTGCCAGATTCATTGTATGTATTTTCATTTCAATCTGAACTATTTTTTGTTGAATGTAATTCTACGTAATGATCTACCTTAAAGTATGAAGTACTTAACTCAATAACAATGAAATATTTATACATATACATAAATTAGAATAACTATGATGATAACAATTGAAACAAAACCAAAATATCTAGTGCATAGTGCAGACCATATCAAACACTACAAAATAACATGTATGCATAGTGGTAACCCAACACAAACAACAATAGCACATATAGGTAAACACAAGAACACCACATTATAAAATAATAGCGAAAAGAAAAATACAAAAAATAATAGTTTTAGAAATTCAGTGAGAATGGAGTAAATAAAGTCTACAATTCAATCTTTGGTATTTAAAACCCTATAACAAAAGAATAAAATAAGGCATTATGTAGATAAACTACCATTTAAATTAAAATAGTATTAGTGTCAAATTAATGATACAGTAACTACTATTATTAAAATATGCAGTCTTAATAGGTAACAACATTAATAGGTTTATATTTAATAACTTTTCAAATCCATTTTCAGTTTATATGGAAACACATTATGAATATACTGCTGCACAATATTTGGAAATTGTGTGCATATTTATAATGTGTTACATGTGACAACATGCCTAACTATTAATGGTCTATTACCTTACTCACACATCTATGTAATATGCCTTCAGGCACCTGCCCAATCTCCGCAATATCCTCGTCCACCCTTGCAGGCTTCACCCTAAAACTCCCCTACTTAAGCTGGGTTGTCAAACTTGCGGTAGGAACAGGTGCCATGTCCGCCCCAACCGCCCGCCCACTACAATCCTCCACAAATAGCCACCTACAAAATCAAAGAAAACATTACCTGTGTTTCCTCCCACAACATCTACCAAATGGATTGCAAACACTGTCCATCTTTCTATATTGGCCAAACCAAATGACCCATTCCTGAATACATTGTTAACCACTGCAGCACTGTCAAACTATCCAAAACCCAATTTCCAATAGGGCCCATGCCCAAAGTCGCAACTCCAATTTCGACCAATACTGCACACTGACGCTCCTTAAAGATATCAGATGCTGAACTCCATCTTTGGGAACTGTCCTTCCAGCACATCTTACAATCAAGACAAAGTCCTGTTCTCAACATCCTCTAAAATTATTATAATAGTTATTGTAGCAGTAGGTATAATATTATGTTGAAATCTTGTATCAATAAAATATTTTAATTATTATTATTATAATGTTCTGTTTAACACTTTCCCCATTCTCATTCGCTTACTATTTAACTCCATTTTGTTTCTTCCACCTTCCACTCTAATGTGTATGTGTGTATGTATTTTTCCATTGTTGTGACATTTCCTCGAGATGGAGACAGAGAGCTGTTGACTTTGTTAGGTGTCGATTGTTGCTGTCTAACAGCTGGTGCACCTTAGTTCGAATTCATGCCCAGCTGGCACACAGTTCAGACCTTTTCTACTGACAAAGGGGGCTCAGGCCCTCAAAAATTTGAAATATTTTAACTCATTAGCCCGACTGGACCTACAGTTGATTTCAGGTAAGTTTATTTCGCTGTCTCTCTTTCCCATATAAATCTTTTATATATATAACACATTTGGATAGGAAAGAGAGACAGTGAAGCCGACTTTGTGAAATCAGTAGTTGGTCCAGTCTAGCATAGGTGGAAGTTCAAATTTTCGAGGGCCTGAGCCCCCTTCGTCAGGAAGGAAGATCTGAACTGTGTGCCTTCCGGGCACTAATTAAATTAGTTATATAGATCTAAGTTGTTTGCAAAATAAACCCAGAAAAACTAATTAATGAAACCTCTGCACAGAAATTATAATGATGGATGTTCTCACACCTAAAAGGCCATTTTTTTATACTTCATTAATAATTTGCCAATTATAATGAATAGAAAATAGTTAAACTGCTTCAAATGCCCTTCATTCCAAACAAAATCCAAAATGTAGAATTCAAATGAATAGGTTGAAAATCTAACAAAAAAAATTATTCGACTACAATGCTAAAAAAATACAACATAACATTAAAAAATTAGCGATACTAACAAAGGTAAACTCAACAGTATCCATACTGTGTTTTCAATTTGATAATGGTGAAGTGCACTGTTTCAAATGAGAGATGTAAAACATAAAATAAATTTGGCACCAAGACAATACATAAAAAAACTACACTCTACTATTTTCTTCTATTAATTACAAAATACTTAAATTTTATTAAAGAAATAGAAGATTTTCGTACAATAAACTTGTTTCTACTTCATTGATGCCACAAATTGAATGATAGAATATTATTTATATTCTTGAATACCAAATCTACTTTTCTATTAATTAGAAAAACAAACCCAATCCGGCCATATGGCAACAGGAAGTACATGCCAAATATAGTACACTGAACTTCTCAAGTTATTTTCTTTTTAGAAAACTTACAATTGAGTGCAATTAAGTTGGAGACGGAAAAATTTGGATCACAGATATACTTGTAGAATTTTTACGAGGAGAATTTACTAGTTATTTATCTGAATAATTATCTTTTGATCAATTAATACTTCAAATACTTTTATTAATCCATTAAAAAATTGAACTAATATTGTAGAGCAGGGGTCGCCAAACTTGCTAATGACAGTAGCTACTTATGCATTTAGAAAGTGTTAGACGAGATACCTCCTCCACACACACACCCTCCAGCCGCCTCAAAATGTAAGTTCAAAAAGGTTTTCTTATACGAATTAAACAGTTTACTAAGAACAGAATTTATCCTTAAGTTGGAATAATTGCTATTTTAAACAAGTACCTCAAAGTTCTTAGTAGTCAATAATACTGTTTTCATTTTCCTTGAAGTAACAGATAATAAAATATTAATTGTCGCACAGTAGGAATATCCCTAACTATAAGATACATTCCAATTCTAAAGCTATTGTACGCTCAATTCACCAATCTACCAACAGTGCCATCTCTGATCAGACATGCGTTGAAATAGACCACTGCATCTGTAAATAATCAAATATTACTATTAAGTTATCATAAATTCTAAACATACAACAAAGGCAATGCTCCAATTTATACAGCTTCTTTCACCCAGATTTAGAAACAGGGATTAATGTCTGGCCAGCCAGCCAACCAATAATGGTACCTATTTAGGGAAGCAATAAATAATATCTTGCCCTAAAATTACTCAATTAAATGACAAATAGTTTATATTTATCCTTTTAAACATTTTAGTAATTTTAAGATATATTGCATTCAATTTCTTAACATTAATATTTCAGATAGAAAATATAAATCACTCTGAATAACTTAAGTATTTCATACTAAACTTTCTCTGAATATTAGGATTTTACGCAAAACAAAAAGAGAGATAAAAATGCACGGAGAAAAATATCAAAATAAATTTGTAGAATATTATGCAAATATTCAAGGAACAATAAAACGTCATTGAGCTGACCACGGAGATAAACATATGAGTCAAAATTGATAGATTGAAACATAAATTCACTATTTAATAAGTGAAAAATGACATTTTACAAATAAATACAGTACATGCGTACTGAAATAAATTCAAAATGTTTAATTCGAATATTGTTTTCCGAGACTGAGGATGTTCAGAAAATAATTTAATTATGTGAAAAAACTTGATTTAGGAACTTGTTTCACACTTTTGAAGTGTTAAGACTTTTTACACAATACAACTATCACCTGTTTCTTGTGGTATCTTCCACAGCAACAATTGTATCTCTTTAAAAACATTTTTTGATTGGATATTAAATGACTAAACAGATCAGTTTGTTTGGTGTTGAAAATGTCTTCCGATGTCACATTGGTGAAGGGTATTCCATATTTTTCACTGCTAGAACAACCAATATTAACTTCAATGCAGGTGTGATATTCCACAGGGCCTTCCAGACCTTAAACCTAACAAGTAGATGTCCATATCATGTAAATTATGATGTGCGACCAATTCACTGTACACTTATACCGCAGGAAATATCAAATAAATACCTATAATATTAATACAATTTCTACATGCACAGTGTGTGCCCTTTTATCAGAGATAGTGCTAAGTCTTCATGGGGACAGACTAGAGTACTTCCCAGATGAAAATGTTTATGAATGTGACACAGTAAATAAATTTTTCTATTTTCCCCTACTATGGAATGAGAAACTACCATATGCTAAAAAAGATTGTAGCATACTGAAATAATGTAAATTTCAAAGTATTCTAGTTGACCGTTTCTATCTATATCACTGTCCAATTAATATTGTAATGCACCAAACTGCAAAACTGGGGAAAATTTATATTGAATATTATCAAACGAAGGCTTTCCGAGTGTATATGATTAACCAGAAGTTCTTGGGATTCCAACCAGGTGAAAACATTATAGATACACAATGTTTTGATGGTGGTCACTGCCATCATTTTAACTTCACTTGAAGATGATGGCAGTGACAGCCATCGAAATGTCATGTATCTACAATGTTATCACTTCTCGTTATATTGAATAGCAAAACTTAAAACTACTTAATGCAAAAATAAACAATGACAGTAAAATATTGGAAGGTTTCAATGCTATAGAAAGATCAAACGGCACAATTTATAATCACAATTATTAGGGTAAAATATGAATTTCCAGAAAAAATTACTTTTGGTATTACTGAAAATTTTCAAGAGATTTATAATGTTAATTTCCAACACTTCAAAATTTTGACATTGGCTGTTCTTACACTCTGCCATAGATACATATATGGGTATAGATAAAAATGGAATAATATAACAAAGTATGCGAGTTGTGTTAGAAAAAGAGAGAGGGTATTAATTGCTGGTTTATCCGAGTACAATGGCAATCCCAAAAGTAAGGTCTCCTATATTTTTAGATATACAATCAACTGTTTATTTTCTATAATAGTAATATCAATTTAAAGATTGAAGAATGCTTTATTTTACTACATAATCACCATTGCAGTTGATGCATTTTTGTAGTAGTGGTAGTTTTACAATGCCGATTTCATTCCAGATCACTGCAAGTGCCTTCAGGAAGTTTTGAATCTCAGCTTTCACCTCGTCATTGGAGAAGAACTGCCATCCAGACAAATGTTCCTACAACTTAGTAGTTGCTCAGTGTCAAGTCCGGACTGTATGGTGGATGCATGATGAGATTCCAATCAAAGTTTTGCAGGAGGTTGATGGTCTGGTGGGTGATGTGTTGTTGGGCGTTGTTGTGGAGAATGCTTATGCCCTTGCTTAACATTCCTCTTCTCTAGTTATGAATTGCCCTTCTGAGTTTTTTCAGTGTTTCACAGTACCTGTCAGCATTTATTGTTGTCTTCACAGGAAGAAATCAACCAACAGCACCCAATTTTGGTTCCAAAGTATAGTTGCCATGACTTTACCAGCAGAATGTGTTTGTTTGAATTTGTGTGGTCAACTTACCTGAAATCAATAGTTGGTCCACAGTATGGCTGAGGTGAAGGAATATTACAAATTTTCAGGGGCCTGTGACCCCCGCCCGCACTTCGGATCTTCCATCCTAACGAAGGGAGTTCAGGCTGCCGAAAATTTGTAATATTCCTTCACCTCAGCCAGACTGTGGACCAACTATTGATTTCAGGTAAGTTGACTTCGCTGTCTCTCTTTCCTATCTTCATGTGTTATTTAATTTGACCTTGTCACTTGATATATATACATACATACATATATATAATCCTCCTATTTCTTTCTATCCTTCCTCACTATCCAAGTTTGAATGTGACTTTGTCACCAAATTAGTTCCAATTCCTTAATGGATTCTCCTAATATTGTATTTATTCCTTAATGGAAGCTCCTAATACTTCATTCCCTCTACTCTATCCATTCCTCCACTAAAACTACTAATTGCCCACAATAAGAATGTCTATATTTGCCTGGTCAGGGACTTGACCCGGTGGCCGAGATGGTTAAGGCGTCTGTGTACTAAGCAGAATATGTGGGTTCAAGTCCCGCCTGGGTCAAATATTTTCAGTCTTTCTTTCTTCTTCCATCCTTCTCTCTGCTTTGAACATATGCTTTTCTATGTGCGTAATTCTTTGCCCGAGCATATGAATTCACATAAAGCGCAATCCTCCTATTTATTTCTATCCTTCCTCACTATCCAAGTTTGAATGTGACTTTGTCACCAAATTAGTTCCAATTCCTTAATGGATTCTCCTAATATTGTATATATATATACATATACAAATAAATAATTTTGAGATATTGGCATGTAAAGGAGAAAGAGATAGTTTACCTGAAAGTGAAGTACGGTGTAGTAATAGGGAACCAAAGGTAGTTCTTCAAATTTTCAGAGGATCATAGTCTTCTTCTTCAGGAACGAGTGTTGCATCATTCTGTAAAGCGGTCGACAGTGGACTGCGGAGTTTTGACCACCGCACGGCTAGTAGCCCATAAACTTTCTCCCTCAAAGGAACGTCATGGAATAGGAAAGGTTCTGATAGTGATCATTTATACATAGAATCTTATACATACATATATGTCCATCATACATATACAAATAAACATGCACTTACAAACACACACACATGCACCCACATACAAACACACATATGTATGTATACACACTCATACATACATGCATAAGCATGCTCATACACACTCATGCAAATAGGAGTGGCAGGTGGGAAGGGCACTATTAAAAGGATGTTGAGTCCAGGGCTTTGCCTGGACTGTAAGACTTGTTAGAAGGAGAGTTTCATAGATGGAATTCTGCCTCTGATGAATAGGGGAGTAGAGCTTTAAGAATGGTGAGTGTGAAGCATTGGTCAAAATTGTTTGTATTGTGGCTTTGGGCGTGAGCAGCTACTGGGAATTGAATTTTGGAAAATTTGAAAGTGCTGCGGTGGTTGGCTATTCGTTCAGGGACCCATCCACCCCAATCCAGCCATCACTTCAGAAATAGACAAATTTGTCCATTCACATGGAAAACTCCAAAAACTGTCATCAGCTTCCATTGAACTCCTCACCCCAAAAAACCCCAGAACACCTTCTACCTGCTCCCCAAAATCCACAAACATGGTGTACTGGGTCGCCCAATAGTTGCTCGCTACAACTCCCCAAATGAGAGAATCTCTGCATTGGTGGACAAATCTCTCCAACAAATAGTAGAAAAACTACCCTCGTTTATCCAAGCACCAACCACTTCCTCCGCCATCTCCATGAACTCCCAAAACCTCTTCCATCGGATACAATATTGGTTACTATAGATGTTGTCTAACTCTACACCAATATCCCCTATGTCAATGGACTACCATCACTCAAATACTTCTTGTCACGCAGGCCACAAAATTATTTCAGCACCACCAATTTTCTGACACAGTTTGTCCTTCATGAGAAATTACTTTTCCTTCCAAGACAACATCTACCATCAAATAAGTGGCAGAGCTATGGGCACCCAGATGGTCTCCTCCTACTCTAACCCGTTTATGGGACTCTTAGAACAGGCCCACCTAAACTCCTCCCCATTAAAACCACTAGTTTAGTTCAGGTTCATAGACGACATCTTCATGCTATGGACCCATGGACCAGACTCCCTATCTGAATTCCTCAACACCTTGAACTCCAAACACCCCATGAAGTTCACTTGGAACTACTCCCCAACCAAAGTCACTTTCTTAGACATAGTTCTGGCACGATCAACACATCTGTCCACATAAAGCCCACAAACACACTCCAATTACTGCACTTCGTAAGTTGCCACCCACACCACACAACACCCTCCCTCCCATACAGTCTAGCCCTCAGGGGAGCACGTATTTGCTCCACCTGGAATAGTCTGGCCTCTTACACCAACCGGATCCTTAATGTCTTCATCAATAGAAACTATCTCAGAGAAAACAGTAACCCCATCAAATCTCCAAACACCCACATCCATTCTGGACCAAAACAATAAAAGTAGTCCACCCCTCACAACTATCTACTTCCCTGGACTACAAAAAATCAAAAAATTTCATTCTCCACCTAGAGTACACTGGACTGCAATCCAACACTGACCTAAAAACATCCTCACCACCTGCCCAACAAATGCCTTCAGACGCCTACCCAACCTCCGCAATTTACTTGTCCACCCCTCCAAAACCCACACCCACCCACCCATGCCAGATTGCTAACCTTGTGGTGGAACAGATGCAATGTCTCCCTACCTTACAGCCCACCACAGCTATCCATAACAACACAAAGAAATACAAACTCAAAGAAAATATCAACTGCCTCTCCTCCCACACAATCTACCAAATTAACTGTAGACTCTGCCTTGCATTCTATATAGGTCAAACAAAAAGACCCCATCCTGAATGAATATCCAACCAATACAGCACTGTTAAACTTTCCAAAATTCAATTCCCAGTAGCTGCTCACGCCCAAAGCCACAATACAAACAATTTCGACCAACGCTTCACACTCCTTAAAGCTCTACCCCCCTATTCATCAGAGGCAAAACTCCATCTGTGGGAACTCTCCTTCCAACATGTCTTACAGTCCAGGCAAAGCCCTGGACTCAACTTCCTTTAAATAGTGCCCTTCCTACCTGCCACCCCTACTTGCACGAGTCCAGGTATGTATGAGCTTGCTTATGCATGTATGTGTGTGTATGTATAGATATGTGTGTTTGTATGTGGGTGTGTATGTATGTGCATGTTTATATGTATATGTATGTTTTGACATATATGTATGTATAAGATGCTATGTATGAATGATCACTATCTGAACCTTTGCTATGCCACGACCTTCCCTTGATAGAGTATCCCCTAGTGGGGCGTTCATTGTTTATGGGCTACTAGCTATGCAGCGGTCAAAACTCCGCAGTCCGCAGCTGGCCGGTGCACGGAATTGTGTAACACTCCTTCCTGAAGAAGAAGGCTATTAGCCTCCGAAAATTTGAAGAGTACCTTCAGTATGGCTACACCGTACTTCACTTTCAGGTAAGCCACAAGCTCTCTTTCCTTTCCATACCAATATCACAATTATTATATATGTGTATATAAAGGTAGGTAGGTAGATTGAGTGAAGCATACCATATATCTTCTGATGAAGGTTTGAACTATATATTCTGTCTAATATATGTATTTGGGGGGAGGGTGGAGTTAAAGATAATAAATAGGTACTATTCAAATTATAACAATTATTACATATATACATCAATGATAAACAATAAATAGAGTATATCATTATAGAAATTATCCTGTGTTTAAAAATTTGTGACAACACATTAAATTCTAAGAACCCATACAAGTCACTGTAGGGTTGCAGATAAATCAAGCCAGCGATTAGCAAGTTTTTCAATATTCAATTGTACATCCAAAATAGGCACACAGTACATCTATGAGAAATATAATAAATTCATAATCAGGCAAATGATTTTTTAAACATCCCAACATGGGCATTTACTATTTAAAGCAAATTTCTGTCACCTTTTGTCCACAAAAAATTATATTCTGCCACAATATATCAAATGGAGTGGGTGAGAAAGTAAATTATGCTTTTATCTACATAAAAAAGATATACATTAAGCATGATTCAAATCAATGTAGTCTTAACAATTAAAGTGAGTTTGAAAACTGAAGTATGATATAAACATGAAAAACCAATATTCCAGATTTCATACATTACAATTGACAAATTAATTCCTGGAGAAACAGTTCTTGGGTTTGCACCTGAGTTAAAGTAAGCTTAAGCAACAACGTTTGATAACGTTCTCTGCCGTAAAGTGAAGTGAGGAAGAAGGCAGAGTATGCCATCGAAATGTCACGGCTGAAGCTTACTTTAACCTGTGTGGAAACCCAAGAACTGTTTATCTAGAAAATACACTGGGAAAATCTTCGATCTTTGATAATTTAATTCCTGCCAACAGATAACATTCCAATTGTAGCCAGATCTACATAAATACTTTAAATGAGACATATCTACATAATAATTAAATTATATAACCCTCAGAAAAAATTATATTATTCAATGTTGATAATAATCTGCGAATTACTTTACTAAAGAAATAACAAAGTGCTGGTTTTACAAGAAATATTCTCTCATCATATTTGAAATATCTTGGTTGAATCTAATGTTCAGACCAGTAGAAAAAAAAATTGTTCACATTAACACATGTATTTGCTCAAAATAGTATAAACAAAGTAAAAAAAGAGAGCAGAGATTTACAAGCCATGCTTTCAGCCAATAATTTAATCATGAATATTATAACAGAACACAATTAGGATGTATTGTGGTACATTATTGGATGTTTGATGCTTAAATGTAAACATTTAATCATAAAAACATTGAAAGCCAGAAACATATATTTAAAATTGAAAAAATACATTTCGTCACTAGCAGTGACTTCTTCAGTTATACGAAGTTTTACAGAAACATTCTACAGTAATTAACCTAAAATTTTGACGGTAGATTTTGTTGATAACACGATGATATAAATTTTGGTGGACATTTTAGATAGTCAGGAACTTACTCCACTGTTGTGGCCAAAATGCACAACATAAATGTGTACGACCAGTAAAAAGTCAGTTACATCTTTGAGTGCGGTATACAATGGAGCAATTTATAATATAAAATTATTACAATATATAAATTAAAGAATTACAAATGCAAAGTATAATTATATAAGCTACATATTTTTGTCAAACTAAGTCTTCATTAAAAATACACAATTAAATGAACACAAAAACAATATACAAAGTAATATTGAAAATTATTGTTTTGTCAAAATATATTTTCTCAAAGAATCATAAAATAGATTGGTGTAATGTATCAAGTTTGGATGAAGAACAAAATTACTTTTCGAGATTATTGAGTGAAATGTTGTAATTAGATCAAAAACAAAATGGAAATTAATATAAAAAAATGACACCAAGAATTTGAATGAAATTTATTACACTTTGCTTTTGTAAATCTTTAATTTATATATTGTAATAATTTTAAATTATAAAATGTTCCATTGCATACTGCACTTAACAATGTAACAGAGTTTTTACTGGTTGTTCAGGTTGAAATTGTGCATTTTGGCCACAGCAGTCATGGGAGTAAGTCCCTGACTATCAAAAGTTGTAAGTCCACAAAAATTTACATGATTATAACATCAAAATTTTGGGGTAATTACTGTATTATGTTTGTTTTGTAGTGGAAAACTTCATATCTCTGAAGAGGTCACAAATAGCAATGAAACATATTTTTTCTATTATAAATCTTTTGACTCTAAAAGGCTATGTTTTATTTATAATTTAATCTTAAATAATCAGATATATATCATTATTAAATGTAAACACACTCAAGGTTCATTCCAATTCTTCAAAGAGAATAAATATTCATTATAACTACAATTCTTGTCAGCTTAGATTTTAAATATCTAAAAAGGTAAACAACTTTGGTTAATCGAACATACTAAGTTCGTAATATCATTAGCAAGTTTTGTAGAACTAAATTAAAAATTAATCATATTTGTCTTATTCATAATATAATTGAACAATAGTTACAGACAAAATTTTACTAACTTGAACATTTTTTTTATCTTGTTTAAATGAAAAACAGAATACTACACTCTGCCCCCAGAGATTCAACTTATCAGTTAGTGGAATATGTATCACAAATAACTGTGTGGCTTGTCACTTTCTTTTGCAGAATTAGAAGTATCACTAAAATTGCATTTTGCCTATTCATGGAAAAGTTAAGGAAATGTGCAAACCATTAAATCAATGTGGGTAATGAACGTCGTGTTCCAGAAATGTACAGTGAAATTAATGTAGTTCAATTCTACATTGGACAGCAAACAATACAAACTTTAAAGTGCAAACACAAAAAGTAAAGGCTTAAGTATCCTTCGAGGATGCAGCGTGAGTGTTGTTTGAATGATAGTAAATGAGATAATTTTGCAATAATAATGTGCAGTAAAAGGTGCAATTAAAACCAGAGTTTATGGAGTATCAAAAGTAAGGTTATTCGATACAAAAAAAGCAGCAGTATTAAACGACTTAGAATGTGTCAGTGATTAAGCAGGAAATAATAAAATAGCAGATGACATCCAACATAATACATACCATATCACAGCCCGTATATGTACAAGCGAAAGGCTTTTCAAAATCCATTTTAATATTGGTACAAATTAAAAGTTATCAATCACAAATAAAAATCACAACAATTCACTATAAATGCTTTGATTCATATATTTCCGTTAACAATGAACCAAGTATCACAGCCCTTTAATTCGACTGACTCGTCCAGCAGCTAAGGCACGAATGCTACAATCTGACAACACATCCTTTTAAATGTTTCGACTGTCACAAGTGAAGTTTCATGACTCATTGTTTCAAACATTCCTTCAACAATAAAACTGAATCTTTTATACATTACACTACACCACAAACAAAAAAAATAGCATATAATACTAGAAAACATTCTAAACGTCATTTCCGATTTAGCTACCGTTCTTATAATGAAAAATTTTAACTCCAAAGTCACCATGGCTACAATCAGTTGTTAAAATAATAGAAATGTGCTTAAATTAAGCAAATATAATTTTGTTGAGACTATATAATTAATAATTTAGGAATATCAGAAGACAGAAATGATATAGATGAATTACTAATTCGATACTCTGAATTAGTCGTAGAATACTACCTACATATGTGTGATATATGAAGCTATCAATAATTAATATTGAATTAAAATGCCCCACATAAAGCAAGATTCTCTTCAAATTATTAATTACCTCTCCTAGTCGGTTCCAAAATGAGTCATTTCATAATTCTTTATCAAATCTTAATTTACAGCAGTTAAGTAAAGATTCGATATTTTGCAAAAATTTGATGCTAATTTGGCTGAACTTTTGCATTCAAAATAAAATAATGCTTCACAATCGATACATGTATAGCCCTTTACGCCGCAAAGTTAATAATTGGGCACTCTAGACCTTTATGAATTTAATAATATTATTCCATGCTTTTGTCATTTCTACTGATCGATTGTAACGCACATAATTTTGGGTATCGCACACATCGAACAAAATAAAGCGTTTATCATTAATAATTATAAATGATGTTATGATTATTTTTTTTTAAAAAAAAGAGACATCATATTGTGAATCAGACTTGCATTCAACAAGAATAAATGGATTATTGTATTATTATTCGATATTTTGTCGATTCGAGTGCTCGATTATCGAATTCTTAATATTTGGGAATTGGAAGTGGTACCAACCGACCAAAAATAAAATTGTTAATCGTTAATATTAAAAAAAATGTGCCCGGATTTATATTTTATAAATGAATAGGAATTACTAAAAGGAAACTGATGTTCAGTAAGGTCACAAAACAATAAATGGTCAATTCATCGGCAAAAGCATGAAACTGTAATTAAGTTAAACTAAGTTAATTGACAACATTGTAATTTTTAGACTTATGCATACGTATGTAAACGTTTTTTTATTTTTAATTGTATGTCTGCAAATGAGATAACTAAAAAAACTAATCTTGTACGTTTGGTTGAGTTAAGTAACGTCTATTTCGATCGGTTGAAAGATAAGATTTTATTAATTCAATTAGTCCTTGTTTGAGGAAATATGCTGTGTCATTACATAGAACTACAAATTGTTACTAGAAAGTACGTTACGTTAGCCTAGAACAAGAAATTTCACTGTGCAATATAACTAAGAATACAATATAAATTTACAATTCACTAAGTAACTACGATAGAATACAAAAAAATTGACTTAACATTACCAAGAGTACACTAAAATATTTAGAGGATGCTAACAATTCTTAGTAGTAAACAATAACTTAACGACAAATTAAAACAATCACTTAGCAAAATAAATGTGGAACTACACAATACAACATAAATTGTACAGTTTCACTTGATTAAAACCCTTTTTAACAAGAATAAAGTACAACAACGGAAAAGGGAGCTAATATTGTGTAAGGAAACATGTACACCCGAATGAGTTGATGCTCCAATAATCATTTTGTATAAAAATATTACATCACTTTTTAACGCATCGTTTCACTAACAAATTACAAAACCATCCTGTAAGCTGCCAAAAAATGAACATACATACACGCAGTTTGAAAATCATTGGTTAAATCTAATCCTGTATGATTTTACTCATACTTATTTCAGGATAAGTCACTTCTCCGATAAAATATTATATACAGATGTCGTTTACACGAGCAAAAAAGTCCCTAAATACGTCCTTATTGACGTGACGTACCGTAGCATAATATTAAGGAATCAAACGGGAAAACGAGTATCAGACTGTATTGAGAATATTGTCTCATATTAATCTGTAAACTGTAGGCAAATTTCAATGTTTATATTTGTTTATCATTCATTGCATTTCATTTGGAGCAAAAAATTGATGATTACTCCAGAGATCAGGAGAAATTTGTAAAGCTCTTTCCAACTAATCAAACATTATTGACGAATTTCCCAGTTTACATATTTGGATGATCATATAATCACCTAGTTGTAGCAACAAGTCTTTTTCAGAACATTACTGAAACCCTCACGTTAGTTGGCCGAACATTGAGAGATTTAGTTCACAACCTTTTGATCCATATATCTATAATTTTACGTTTCCTGTGTTTCAGACGTCTTGTGTATGTGATTGTGAATTGACTGCTAATATTCAGGTCCGATACGTGAAAGCAGCATTACGCAAACGCCTTACAAGCTCCAGTTTCACCTCATATGATCATTATATTTCTAAAGGTGTTGCTACCACTCACACCCTATCGCTTTACTGAATTTTTGTTTAAAAGCGATACTTTCGATGCGAGCTCGCAATTTGGATGCTTTCACAACCAACGAGCTGTCACCAATCACTCGTATTCCTTAGTCATATCCACACAAATCATGCTGTGTTTTCGAAAGTTTATTGTAATATCTGTTTCAGGTTGTATTATGAATGATTTTTGTGCGTGTGTGTCACTGCACTTCCATCTTCTACTGTGCAGAGCTCTTTTCTTTTCGAAAGCAATGGGTCTTGATCACCTGTTCAATTCTGTGAACGATTTTTCGAGTATCCGAACGCAAGAATATATCAAAAATAGTTTAAACTCCATCAATGAATTTTACATGGACTTTTTATTATAAACATTAAATGCCATGACACATATTTTCCGACAAAATCAGTTTAATAACAAACTGACTCCATTTTAGGTTCGATGTGATAACTGAGTCCATTTCCGTCTTTGAAAGTACACTTTCATTCATTGAGCTTGGAACATTAATTTATGTCCCAATAAAAAGACTGGTCTTGGCATTGAAACGTCCGGGACACTTCTAAATAGAAAGTGAATAAATATTTTGTTTAATTCAGGAAGAAATCTGTGAAATGATAACTTTGGACAAAAGTATCATTTAAATATATTAATTTAAAAATGAATAAATATTTCTGTTCTTTCTGAAAATTAACTATTGATAAATTTATGTGTATTATATATATTATAGGTTAAGATATATATATGTATATATATATATATATATATATGTATATATATATATATATACATATATATATCATAACCTGTTAATTTTAGGTTAGAATTAAGAACAGGAGTTATATTTATATAGTACAATCATTTAATAAAACCCCTGGTTATCAGCCATTTAAAAACTCATTGAAAAGTGTTTTATTTAACAGCATTTATTTGAAGTATCTTTTGGTAAATACCGTAATCTTCTTATGATATTGTTTACGATTTATTGGTTGAACCTAAAATTCAAATATACAATATTGAAATTATTCATGTTAATTTAGTACATATTCAAATTATTCAATAAATTTCTTATTAATATTAATAATTGCAGTTGTTATCATTTTAAAAAGTTCTAAATTAGAATAAATAATTTCAATATTATATATTTTATTTTCTGATTTATATTAATGATTGAATTTGTAATAATTTTAATATGTTCTATATTAAAATGAATAATTTCAATATTGTAGGTTATATTTGAAATTTATATTGTACATATAAATTGTAAACAATATAAGAAAATTATCACTGCAGTTAATGAAATGAATACCATTAATCAGTATTAAATGAGTTTTTATTTGATTGGTAATCAGGGGTTATATTAAATAATATGTACACGATAATTTTTGGAAGAGGCGTGCCATAGTGAAGGAAATGATTACTACGACAATATAACAGAGGAAGCATAAAACTAGGGTCTGGAAATGTTTGTTCTTAAATCAGGCAGTACGTAACGTGCAGAACAACTCAGTCCAACAGGTTTTAATTATCCAAGACGTATAAGGAATTTAGTGAAAATGTATTCACAGTAAGTGGACTCGTTTTATTTAATATAATTGATTATAATTTCATTTCATTGATTTTGTTTCTATCTATGCACGGTTTTCTTATTTAATGAGTAGCTGGGTGCCCGGCGTTGCTCGAGATGTCATTTATCTATAAACCTCCGATTTGACTTTAATATAAGTAGATTTTACGTTATTTTTATCTACCGAACCTCGATACCCATTCCGCAGGGGGATGAACTCATTGACCCTGAAATAGTTTCATTCGACGAATATTTCGCCGTTTGAATATGTTTGAAAATTTCAACCCCTGCTAAACAAAAAGTATTTATTCCACGCAAAAAAAATAGCCTGTTACATTGTTTGAAAATTTCTACCCCCGCGCGTTACCCAGTTTATCACAATGAAACTCAGCGACATACATAACCCCAGAATTTACTCGAATATCGGTCTATTCGCGTTATTTTCATGTACCGCTCCACCAAACCACACCCTCCCCTTCCATGCCAATAGGGGTTGAAATAATACACAGAGAATATTTACAGAAATATTATGCATTTAAATGACACCGGAAAAGTATTTATTGGACGCAAATATCGGCCGATCAACATATTTGAAAATTTCTACCCCCTCCCATCTCCACCCAGCCCTTCCCAACCCCACAAACCCCCACGCGGTGGTCTTTTTGTCATAAATAAACTCAGCGACAACCGTAACCCCGAATTGACTCGAATCTCGGTTGTTTTTGCGTTAATTTTTTAAAACGCCCCTCCGCCCCCACCACTAAGCGTGCTCCCCTCCCATACCGATAGGGGCTATACACAAACAACATCGATAGAAATACTATAAAATCTAATTAACCCTGAAGAATATTTATTCAACGCAAATATCGGCAGTTTGCATGTTTCAAAACTGCACCACCGTCCCTGGGGGTTGAGTGGCAAGTTGAATGTCATAATTAAACTCATTGACATCCATAACCCTGGATTTGACTTCAATCTCGGTTCTACTCGTGTTATTTTCTTGTAACTCCCCTCCAGGGTGCTCCTTTTTCCGTGCTGTAAGGGATTAAAATTTTACACAGATTACTTCAGTAGAACCACTATCAATCTCACCTCCACTCCCTTCTCTAAGGGTGCTCCCCTCATATGCCGAAAGGGGTTGGAATTATAGAGTATCAACATGAGGCGAAACACTTTCTATAGCATTAACTCCAAAAATAATTTTATTTGATGCAAATATCGGCTGTTTTTACATGTTTGAAAAATTACTCCCTCTTTCACCCTCGTCCCCTAGGGTGTGTTGTTTTTTTTACTGTCAAGAATATTCACGCTACCTTTAGTGAGTAAAAATACTCTGGTCTATTTATGGTATATAACCATAACCTTTATGAATATACTCCAGATAACTTAAAGGAGTCAAAATACCCTTTGGTGGATTTTTCTGTCTGACGTTGGTAGCATTGTATAAAATAACTGCAAAAAAACCCAACGAAATACTCCAATTCTTGAATAGAAGCCTACCGAATAAAAAGAGCCAAATCTATTAGATTATAATGATTAACAAATAATAGGTATTGTTATTACCATCATTCTATATCTCCTCCACTGCGTATTGCTAGTTATAATTGGACAAAATCTTGGTCTGTGATCCCGTTATCTATTCCCCGTTAAAAGTTAGTTATTTAAAAGAAAAATATGTACCAAGTTTCGTTCCAATCTGGCAAGGCGTTTAAATTTGTAGAAAGATTAACGTAAATACATACATCGTTTTTTATTATTAATGACACATATTGTCAGTATAAGTGGGACGTCATCAGTCGTTAAATGTGAATTACGCTTTAGAATGATAGAGATGAAATTTAAAACTAATGAAGGTAAGCATTAGCGATGATTCTTTTTAATACATGTTTCGTCGTTTTATGAGCGGTCGTCAAGTGGACTAAGTTGAGTCGAAGTTTTCGGACAAGCATACTTTAGTTCGGATTCCTTGAAGATGTTCAATCGAAACGGAAAAATTACAAATAATTGTTATGACCAAAAAAACTTCGACCCAGTTGATAAGTCGAGAATAATTTATTGAAATGAAATTTATTACTGAGGTTTTTTTATGGGTGGAAATAAAGTTCATCACAATATGAATACAAGTCCAATCTTGATTAGAATAGAGACCATACTTCTGTGTTGAAACGGAGTCATTATTTGTAATGCTGAGATTTGTTTTGTAAGCGTTACGTAAAGGCAATTTTACTCGAAAAATGACCTAATTACATTTCACAGACTTATTATTGCTATAAGAATTGCGGCCAACACCGTCGTGACATCTTTTAATATTGTACAGCACCATTAGTTAAACGATCACCAACGTTATCAAGATTCAACAATGCGGCCAGTTTTCTCGTTTTCAAACCATTAAAAGTGTTTTATGTTTTCGATTGAGTCTCGAGAAGAGTGACAGACTCCTAATAGTCGTTATTATTTTATGGCAGAAAAGTAGTAAACTTCGCTGCCAGTCAGACTGCAACGTTATCTCTCTGCTTTCATAAACTCAAATTTTAGTACGCCACTCCGGTGAAAACTATTTAGCAACGTTCTTTGATAACATTTACTAGTCTTGCTTATCGCTTCACATGTCTGACATCTCTGAATGGTTTGTCAATTTAACGCGAGAAAATTAAAATGTTTCAAAATAGTGAAAAATTTGGAGCCCGACTCTAGCTAAAGAATTATCAAGTGAAAAGTGCACGATAATGTAAAACAAGCGACCTGGAGACAATAAAATCATTTTGGTTTACCGATGCCGATTGTGTTGTAACGAGTCATTATTTGCAATGCTGAGATTTTTATAATAATTATGCAATAAGACGGTGAAGGGAACGTTGAAAAAGCAACTGCCAGTGCGCCAAGGAGATTTATTGTCCTCGCGAGGGTAAGGAACCAGCATTGTTCCTTGTGGCACTCGTCTGTTAGTCTAGTAGAC
Source organism: Zhengitettix transpicula (assembly GCA_037074705.1). Classification (NCBI taxonomy): domain Eukaryota; kingdom Metazoa; phylum Arthropoda; class Insecta; order Orthoptera; family Tetrigidae; genus Zhengitettix; species Zhengitettix transpicula. Next base: position 16,255,950 of record CM073595.1, on the reverse strand, counting down.
TTGATAGTTCAAAATAGAAAAAAGTTGATTTATAACGGTCAAACGAAGCGCTCATTACAAACCCGAATTAACGAACATAATATAAATTTGAAATTAAACGTCAAAAATTAGCAATTTTACCTTGATCAGCTTTAGGACTATAGCGCTTTTCTAATAGAAGCCGATTTGACCTTGAAGGTCTTCCTTGCGACGACGAATCAAATTTGCGCGACGTTGTCCACGCAGCTGCAGTAAGGTTTTTTTTTAAATCACAATTTAACGTCGCATTAACCTTTTGGTCATTAGCGACTAACATCTGTTAAGTTCTACATTTGTATAACATTTAAATTACTTTAAACAAATCAGTTTTCATCGTAAAGTCTATGAGGTTGTTTATTGCTGCTGATGAGTTGCAAATCTCCATCATTGAATGGGCGGATATGGTTGATCTTCTTATCTCGCTATATTTGGGGCAGTCAAAGAGGACATGAGGAATTGTTGTGGGCTCCTTGCATGAGCTGCAGACCGGCTGCGGAGATCTGGAAATCAAGAATGAATGAGTGAAACTGGAGTGCAATGTTCTTATTCTGGCTACAACAACCCTGTTGCCTTCGAGATAGTTCTTTCGGGTGCGATATTTCTCTGATGCTGTTGACATTTCTGAGGATAACTCCGCATTCCTCTGGTTTCACAGGTCTACTCCACTTTTCCTCCAGTTCCTTGTAGAGCCCTACTCTGCAGTCCCTGGTGGTGCAAACTGGCAGGCTGCTGGATCTTCCTTGATGATCAGCTTCCACCTTCGCTAGAAGATCTGCCCTGTCGTGTTGTCGTTCATCAATGACGATGTGGCAACGTTCGTCTCTGCTCTCATTGGCTGACAACCAAAACGGCTCCCATTTGAAACTAACTATAGTTGTTTCCGTTTACTGGATATATGTTTTTTCTCCCCAATATATCGGACGTTTTCTGCCTGAGGAAGTGTTGTATTGTTGATTAATACTGGCGGGCATGTTTCTCTTGTGAGCGTGAAGGTGACTTGAGTGGACGTGGCTTCAGTTCCTTTTATGAGCCAGTAGTTGAGTACGATTTGGAGTTTCTTGGGTTTTCCTCAGATGCAAATGTGGCTGTGGTGGACTGCTCGGTGGCAGCGATAAATACCGTGTAAAGTAGGTCCTAGTACACTACCATGTTGTACTCTGGAATTTATGGGTTATAACTTTGTTAATTCTTGTTGAAACTTGACCTGGACGCGTCTATTTCTCAGGTAAGATTTTAAAAGATGAAAGCAGTTGTCTGGCAAATTTTTCTTGATCTTAAACAATAATCCTGCGTGCCAGACCTTATCAGAGACCTGCGTGGAGCTATACTTCTCCTCTTCGTAGACCTGATTGTGAACTTGTTCGACGGTGGCGTGATTCTCTTTCATCCAAATCTGTGAACTGATATTAAGCCATTTTCTTCTCAAATTGGTTTGATTATTCTTAGTAAGAGCTTTTAAAAGACTTAAGACATTATTGGCAGTAAGATTCTCGGCCGGTCCTTCAGGAGGCCTTCCTGGTTTAGGTATGAGTATTATTTGGGCCACATTCCATTGGTTCGGATAATGGTCCAGTCTTTAGATGACGATAAATGTAGCCGTTATTAGTTTGTTTCCTGTCTTTTGTAGTTGCTTTAGGACTTCACCTGGAATTAGGTTGCTGCTTTTAGATGTTTTAATTTGGACTTAATTTAATGTGATATTTTTAATTTGTAGACTTAGTTGGTCTGGTGACTTAAAATAGAGTCGTATTTGAGCTTCTTCTGCTGGTGTTAGTGCAGAGGGAAACGGTTCAAAGATTTCTGTTAGATGCGTTGTTTCTTAATCACTTCTTGTCCAATTCCTGTCGGGTTTTCGAATCGCTTGATGTGGTTGTTTTAATTTCCTCTTGGCTGTCCATAAGGAGGAATCTATTGCTTCGCAGGTCGAAAGGTTTGATAGATAATGTTATGAAGCATTGCTTTGTTGAACCCATTTTTATCGTTTGTGAGTCTGGTGTGGTGTCAGATTCTGCGAATCTTCCTCTCTTCAGCTACTGCTCGTTTGATTACCACCGTTCGAAGTAATTCGGAGTGGCAACCACCTCAGCACTTCCGTCGTACAGTTCTGAGGCGAGACTCGTGGGTGTCCGTGTTCGTGGAACAGTCTTTATTGACGCAGGGGAATGGTCTGCAACTTGAAGTGAAGGTCGGGCGACATTGGCTCCGTCGGTCCAGAACACAGCATCCCGCGGGACCCGCCCACTCTCCTGGAGTTGCGTCACAGCAGCAGCTGGAAGGCCAGTGCGAAACGAGGGCAATACACCAGGTGAAAGTACAGCTCTACGCCTGAAAATTGTTTCCATATACTTGCGCTGCTGCGCTTTCATTTTCGTCTCGTATTTATTTCCGTAAACGAACGTGTCTCCGAGCGATTATGATCTCTTAAGAAATTCAAGTAAAAAGGCGGGGGGGGGGGGGGAATTTTGATTTCCATTCAGTACTGCCGTAACCGGGCTAAGGAATTTAATATCCCAATCATCGAAACCGACCATTTATCTCCACTCAAACATGTATAAAAACTCGTCACAAATATTTTTCAATCCCTGTGCTGTTTTTAATTGATCCTAGATTCGGACGTAGATGCATATCTCTAAAATACGAACATGGAGAACCTGCACGAAAAGTAGCATACTTGTTGGACACCTATTTTTTTTATCAAAGCGAATCCTAGTCGAATAAACAAATAAAATAAAATGGATGTTGTGGGGTTGAAGTCTGGAAGAGCTGCTCAATTTTTGTGAATAGCTTATTATTGTTGCCGATAGCGGATTATATGAACTTCAAAACTGACCCTTAATAAATTATTTATTATTATTTTGAATCAACATTTTTTTTTTAGATTTTTAAATAAGACAACTTCAAATAAATTTAACATACATGTAAAATATCATTACCATATCGCTTATATTTATAGGTACTTCTGTGGTGTGATAAATCAAAAATTAAACAAGTACTTCAACATCAGAATATAAATGTTGTTTAATATATTCTTCATTAAAAAATCCGAGTTTTAAATCAATCACGAAATAAAACACAATTACTTCAAGCGTTTAATTTAGTAGTCGAAAGAGCGTTCGGCTTTTCGCCATAATTATCTTACATGCATTTGTAAATTTAAAAACCGTAATACTTAATATATATAGTTTCAATCTTCAATCTAAAGTATACTAATTTAATTATTAACATTACAATATTAAAAACATTGTTTTACTTCTAACTAGGGACTATATCTTATTTTGTTCTACACTGACCAGAAAAATAATTAATATATTGATAAAAATAGGGGGTTTACCTCTATTATATTCTTTAAATGTTTAAAAGGTTTAATTTTATTAACACTGATTTGAACTCATTTCTGTTAATTTAATAAACCCCCCAGATTTAAATCAGTCATAAAATAAATGTCCACGACGTCAATGTATTAAATATTTTTCTGGTCTGTTTAGAAAATAACATGAAATAGCCACTAGATGGAACTAAAAGTGAGATGAGTATGTCTTTGAAATTGTAATGATAATAATTAAATTTTAGTGCGAATGAAATGAGAAGAACGCGCTTGGTGTTTCCCCGTTGGGGGAGGCGCCACAGTATACGTGGTCGTATATGGTCGTTTTATGCAGGCCACTGAAAACAGTAGAATACACTCCGGTTGTTCGGCAACGCAGTTTGTCCTCTAACTTCATTTTAAGCGTTGTGATTGGTGGATTCAAGGTCACACGCCTCCAAGGACCGCCTAATTTTATTCGGACTAGAATAAAATTATCTGTTCTGTTTTATATTTAAGAATTTAACTATATATATTGGACATAAATTTTATTATAGGACACAATAAGATGATTATGGCGTAAATCCGAACGCTCTTTCGACTACTAAATTAAATAAACGCATTAAGAAAAAATATAAGTGTTTAAATTGTGATTGATTTAAACCTGGGGTTTTCAATTAATTAAGAGAAATTAATATAAATCAGGCTAACTAAAATTAAACTTTTTAAATATTTAAGAAATAAGCTTCATTAATATCGGGCTCAGATCATCATAATACATATTTTTGCAAATTTAAATCCCTCCGGCAGCTCAGTCTGCGCTTAGTCATCAATTCGATGATTGAATGAATGGGACGAACAGTTTTTTAATAAACCCCTGCTCCGAGGATAGTAGATCAGCTGGTTCAAAAGTTTGTAGTAATGTATTTAATATTGTAATGTTAATAATTAAATTTTACTGCTTATAAAATAAGAATGCACTTGGGGTTTCCCGTAGAGAGAGGCGCTATCTCCGTTACAGTTTATTTGTGTATATTTCATCCCAGTTATTCTCTACTTTTGTCACGAGACCTTTGGTTAAGATAAAAGAGAATACAATTGAAATTTTATTGCTATAATAAACAAAAGAATGTAAACAGAAGCTGACGCTGAGGTGATTTCATTATCTACTTGTATATCCGCTGCCGTGACAGAAGTACAGTTGACGTCATTGACAGGCGTGGGGGCTCACCACAGAAGATCTCTATCTCACCTGACAACGCTCAACTCCCTCAGAAGATATTTCTAGAACATCAATGGATTTTCTTTTTCAGAAGTATGCTGTTTATGTACAACGACATAGCCATTTCAAGAGAAAAATCCGACATTGTATTGGAATTTATTAATTTTTAACATCAACTTTTCCACTAAGACAATTCAGAGCAAATTTTGATTACGATCAGAACTATCGATTGACACTGATATCAAAGTTTCCTGATGCGGTGAAACGATCGCATAATGGCAGCGCTCCATCACAATCCCTACCAGGAGAAATCATTTTTCAACAGTCACATATAGAAAAGGTTAACTTCTTCAGACAATTTCTTTAGACGTTGAAGTAGCTTTCGGCGTTTGTCATCATCAGCTTCATTTCCCAAACGGTCGAGACGAAAGCAGACGGGAAAATGATCGAACGCGGAACAGGAAAATTAGCCTAGTTGAAATAACATGTATTTATGTCAATTTTTGGAGCTCCATCTCAGTTACAGTTAATTCATCTGCATTTCATCCCAGTTATTCTCTACTTGTTACTCTCTTCGTACAGACGTCTTCTATCTGCGTCACGCTTATCTACCAGACGTCCTTTTTGTGTCACGAGCTGTGTTCATTCGTCCACCAACCAATCATATCGTCTTACAATCAGTCCTGCTGACTGACGTCCTGAATCTCAACACTTCGTCTGAAGACGACGTTCAAAATTACCACGTGATCTTCCCGTTTCCTCGAAAACGGCCAGCGTTTTTCTTTTTGCTCATTCAGGCAATGTGTCTCGAAGATTGGAAAATCTGAAAACGAAATAGAAACAATCTGAGAAATTATCAACACTGAAATGAACAGAAATAAAAGCCCGAGGAATTTAATAATAAACGATACCCAGTAGGAATATTTTGTAATCTCTCTGAAATATGGACTGTGTAAATCACGATATACTGCTAGAAAAAATTAAAGTAGGAACATGCAGTACTCCGAACCTCTTAGTCGGTTCTGCTAATCTTTGGATAGATTCGAATAAAAAGGCTTCTCTCTTTTATTTCACAAGTATATGAATTACCCTACTTGTATCGAATGGACTGCCGATTCCCATAAATATACTTCTCGTTATCCTAAATGTGTTAGACTACATACAAATATATAGAAATTGTAACCTTTAAAATTATTTAATTTATTAACTTATAATTTTTTAATAACTTTAATTTTCTAAGATGAGAAATTTTATGTGTTAATGAACTTTAAAATATTTAAAGAAATTTTTACTTCATTTTACAATTGATGATTATTTTATGAAGTATTTAATTTAAATAATTAAAGTGAAATATAAAATTTACAAGAAAAAATTAAAGAAACAAAATACATAAAATTTTCTTTGATGAGAAATTTAATGTGTTAATGAACTTTAAAATATTTAAAGAAATTTTTACTTCATTTTACAATTTATGATTATTTTATCAAATATTTAATTTAAACAATTTAAAGCAAATTACTAAAACTTTCAAGTTATCAACATTTAATAGCAATTATAACATTTTGTGACTGATTTGAAACGATAAAACTGAAATTTAATTAATATAAAATATAAAGAATTTATTAAAAACAGAAAATTTATTTTGCGTAATGTTTTCCTCGGTTGTTTATTTAAAATTAGACTTTTATTTTTATCTCAGGGCGTTTAATCGGACCTCAGGAAAGTGTAGACTTAAAATGAAATATAAAATTTATAAGAAAAAATTAAATACACAAAATACATAAAATTTTCTTTGATGGGAAATTTAATGTGTTAATGAACTTTAAATTATTTAAAGAAATTTTTACTTCATTTTACAATTTATGATTATTTTATCAAATATTTAATCTAAACGATTTAAAGCAAATTACTAAAAACTTTCAAGTTATCAACATTTAATAGCAATTATTAACATTTCGTGACAGATTTGAAACGATAAAACTGAAATTTAATAAATATAAAGAATTTATTAAAAACCATTTTTTTTGCGTAATGTTTGACACGGTTGTTTACTTAAAATTAGACTCTTATTTTTATCTCAGGACGTTTAATCGGGTCTCAGAAAAGTGTAGAAGTAAAATGATATATAAAATTTGTAAGAAAAAATTAAATACACAAAATACATAAAATTTTCTTTGATGAGAAATTTAATGTGTTAATTAACTTTAAAATATCTAAAGGAATTTTTACTTCATTTTACAATTGATGATTATTTTATGAAGTATTTAATTTAAATAATTTAAGTGAAATATAAAATTTATAAGAAAAAATTAAATAAACAAAATACATAAAATTTTCTTTGATGAGAAATTTAATGTGTTAATGAACTTTAAAATATTTAAAGATATTTTTACTTCATTTTACAAATCATGATTATTTTATGAAGTATTTAATTTAAACAATTTAAAGAAAATTACTAAAACTTTCAAGTTATCAACATTTAATAGCAATTATTAACATTTCGTGACAGATTTGAAACGATAAAACTGAAATTTAATTAATATAAAATATAAAGAATTTATTAAAAACAGAAAATTTATTTTGCGTAATGTTTTCCTCGGTTGTTTATTTAAAATTAGACTTTTATTTTTATCTCAGGGCGTTTAATCGGACCTCAGGAAAGTGTAGACTTAAAATGAAATATAAAATTTATAAGAAAAAATTAAATACACAAAATACATAAAATTTTCTTTGATGGGAAATTTTATGTGTTAATGGACTTTATAATATTTAAAGAATTTTTACATCATTTTACAATTGATGATTATTTTATGAAGTATTTAATTTAAACAATTAAAATGAAATATAAAATTTATAAGAAAAAATTAAATACACAAAATACATAAAATTTTCTTTGAATTTACAAAATACCAACTTAGAAAAATCCCCAAAAATGTAAACACAAAATTAAAAATTTGACGGTAGAACAATTACGTAATGTTAACACTGTACCATTTTTTAATAAATTTAAAATAAACTCTTTACATACCAATTTTTATTGATGCTCAATCTGACTTGCCAGAATTTAGTCAAACCGCGAATTTAAAATAAATGAAGACTTTTAATTTCTAAATAGCTCATACTATCGCAAAGACATTTTCACAACACACACAATCAATTCTTTCAGTGCACCAGACAACTGGAATCCTGCCTTCGTACGCGAGATGTTTCACCAATTTAGTTCGCAATTATGATCACAAAGTCAATTTTTCCAAGGAAAATGGTCTGTATAATAGTGATCAAAATAATACATAGACCACCATGAGTGGCTGAAGATCACCTAACAGATCAACCAATTTTCGGCAATGACGTGAGCTCATGGACCAAGGTAAAAATGTCACGGTCCTTGGTCCGGCGAGAGAAAGTGCAAGGAGAATCGCTCTTGAACTAGCAGTGAAGAGAAACACTCGTAATTCACCACCGGCGGGAGATCCACTGGCCCAAACTACATTATGAAAACCGTCATTTTTCTTGCTGTCTCGAAATTTTAAGTTTATAATTCCGTCTAGAAACGTAGCCTGATTTCCGGGTTCGATTAAACGGTCCAACAATCCCGATGATTCGCCACAATTGTCGCTTCCGTACTTTTTAGGATCGGGATCGGCACATACCAGACGCTAGACAGAATTCGACGAAATGATCTCATCAAAATGCAATTCACCGACTAAAACATCTAGGGTTGGTTGAATTCACCGCAATAATAAAAAAACTCAGAGAGAAACAATCATTTTGTAAGAAAATCTTGTAGATGAAAAAATTTAAGCATTTTATGAATTATAGAAATTTAACTAAACTTTAATTAAAATAACGAATAATCAAAGAAAAAATACTGTAGTAAGGAAATATAAGAGAATAAAAATTACAATTTAATTTTACTATGCGTTATAAAACAAGTACGAGATTTTAATAATTTTTTTTATAATTTTTCACAAATATTAAGAGCATTCTTATATAAAATTATTTTCAATAGTCTTAAAAATATTTATTATGTTTTTATTGTTCGCGTAAGTATTCACGATAATTTTAATTTATTCAGGACAGTTAATATACTTTCTGTTTTTGGGTGCAGGCCCTTTTTCTCATAAAACATCTTCTATCTAGGCACTATTAATTGCTAGTTCATTTTTCTACAAATTCATGAATATCCAAATTTTTAGATGAATTGTAACTGCAATAGTTCCATTTTTTAGGGTGTAGCCTGCTTTATGCCCTTCTGATTGTTACTTTAGTGCTCACCATTTTAGCAAAATTTTTCAAGAACTAATATCAGTGGGGCAATCTCACTGAAATCGAGCAGGCGAAGCGTGAACTCAATTACCTGGTCAGTGGATCCGTGATGGACAAAGCCCGCGCCTGCAGGTGTTGTAGACAAAGGGCCCGGACTGACTGGGATTGGCTATTATTGACGGCCTTTTGTCCGTCACTTCATCTGACAACGAAGCGAGATCCTTTACGGATCTGGATTCTTACCGTGGAATTTGCTAACAGCATTTAGTATCTGAAGTGTAATGACGTGACACCTGTTATTTAGGGTATACTCGGGTTGGCACGAAAAGGCATGCGTCGATCTTGAACGTTAGTTGATAATAAATAGTTGTCAAAGCATCAGAATGGATAAAATCTCGACCGGAACCCAAGAACTCCATTTAGTACGAGATGTTCTTAATGCTGAGCTACACTATTCGACTCCCCGTCAGGTACGAGCCTTCTCCAACCATTTTATAGACCTATGAAATAAAAATACCCTGTCCAGACCACGTCAAACCTCACACTGAACCCCACACGAGATCAACAGGCGGCCTGCAGACTTTTTTGTAAATCGGAAAGTCTTTCGTCGATCCGCGTACACCCGGTCTTGAAAATTTAGCCTTATGTGTGTGTGCGTATGAGAAAAACGACCAAATGTCTCCAGTTTGTAAATATCTGTGGAGTCCTGAATCTCAAGACCGGATCTGCCGTGAGTGGTTGCAGATTAAAATCTCAAAAGCCGTTCTGCGCACACAACGTCAGCCTCGTGACTCGAGTTTTTTTTTAGGGTAACAGGCTACATGAGGGTAATCCACGTTGGGCAACTCCCCTTTAATAGCATAGGAAGGGATTTGAAAGGGAGGATGCGGAAGGGTAGAGGAAGGTAGCCAAGGGTTAACTAGGGCCCCCGGGCTATATGTTAAGGATCCTACCCGGCATTCGCCTAAAAGTAATGCAGGAAAAACCCTAGAAAAACCTGCATCAGGTAGGTCGGGCAATGGGTACTTGTCCCACGCCCTTCCGATAGAGGGAGAGGAGTTTGCTGTGGGGATGCAGCATTCCCTTCTCCGTGCCTCGACCAGTTTAGGAGGCAGCTGGCCGACTATTCCAATGGGAATAGCGGACAACTCTTACCGTACGGCCAAGGTCTGTGACCCCGGAACATACACCTCTCAGAACAGGCCGAGGTCCTTCGGCTTGTGGGAACCTTAGTTCAAAAACGGAGAGGAAAAGGCATAACCAAAGGTAGCCCCTTCGAATCTCTCCTACAAGGTTGTGCCTGCGAGAGAACATCCCTCGCAGGTATTGCCTGCGAGAGAATAGCCCTCGCAGACCTTTTTCCGTGAGTCGAGTATTTTTACGCGAGCAAAAAATATATTTATTTTTCGTTTCAACCGCAATTTTTAGCAATAAAACTAAAATCATCCGTATATAAAATTACTGAGGCAGAGTGTAATAATATGTAAGGTATGTGGATGGAAAAAAGCCGACCGGATCGGGAATCGAACCCGTGACCTCCCGCTTACCAGGCGCGTGCTCTGACCAGTGAACTAATCCCTGCCGACTTCAGACCCGGTGCGACATTTTCCCATCCTTTAGACCTCATGCGGTTCTCCTACATCGTCATTTTTCCATCCACATACTTAAACTTAACCATGGCCTGGGGCTTATATAAGCTTCCTCTCTATATATCTTTCAATATAATGTAATACTAATTAAGGAGGCCATAAATGACTTTAAGTATGATGAATTGTTTAGCGGCACCGATCTCAAAGACAACAATGGAAAACATAGACTAGCTTTGTCGTGAACTGCGCGCATTGTACGGGAACGTGATTTGGTGACAGTTGATGGTCGTGGTCTGGATTGTGCAGAGGTCAGACATCGTCAAGCATAGTAAAATAAAGTTGGTGAATCATTGGAGAATAAAAGCTGCCGACGGTGAATTCGTTGCAGAGAACGGTCGTTATAAAATTGAGCAGATTGAAACATTCACCGCGATAGAGCAACATGAATAATGTAAAGTAACACCAGTTTCGTCAAAATAGAACTTTGTACAATCTTCGTGGAGGAATTGTTGCGGAATAACATTGGTGAGGGAGCGGAGCAGTCATCGAAATATAGCCAATTTTGCCAAACTAAAATGTTATGTGTAGAACATGTCCTTTTAGTGTAAAAAAATAGAGTATCCAAGCCCCGAAAACTAAGTCTGGTACCAGCAGGACATTTGTAAGTAGAAACAAAGATTAATTAAGTTGTAAACGATAGTTAAAGGTAGTCGTCAGATTTCGTATTTCGTTCGTCTCATTTTTTTGTTTTAGATTGTTAATTACTTAATTTAAAAATTCTTTGTTTGTATCTTTACTTATCAACCCTGAGAGAAATGTTATTAAATTGACAAACTTTTAGATTTAAGTGTATTTAACCACATAGCAAATGTCGTAAATTTATATTCAATAATTAAAATTATTTGTAACAATAAATAATCATCTGTTAATTAATCTTTGGTAAATTAAAAGCTTTCTTTTAATCATAATAATTTGTTAACAATTCATTTAATTAATTAGCTCTCCTTTTATTCATTACAATAAATGTAATGTATAATCATAATTTAATATGTTCGTTGTGTTCAGAAATTCCGTCTATGCTAGACTTGTCTTACATCCGCAGAGTTTGTTCCTGGATCGTAAGTGACATGTGTATCGAGTTGGGTTGAAATTGTTCCGCGCATTCATTAATAACAAAATTTACAATAATAAACATGTATAACAAGATAATTAACAAATTAAGTGTTGTATTAATATCATGTGTTTTTTTTGTAGAAACGTATCTTCCGGAAAAATGACCAATCGGGATATTCACCTGTCGGGTAAACGTCAATCGGGATAGAGAAATGTTTTAAACATTTTTCGTAAAATATGTGGGGAAAGAAACGTACATTTCTGTCCACGTGCTATTTTTTTTCTGATTTCGAACACTTGTAGATGTGAAGAATGTGTGGCCTCTGTGTGCGGTGCAGATATGCAAATTTCAATTAACCCAGTGGACTATCGAAAGAGAAAAAGAAGCTGCTGTGGTTTTACATTATCTGTTCGGCCTACCGAACTTGAAACCGTCCATAAAGCCACATTCGGAAAAACGTAACCTCTTCTGAGATTATTTGGTGGAAAATCACATCGACGAAAATTGTTCCGTCGTCTTAGAACGGACAACCAGCGCATGTGAAAGTTTTCACGGTAAGTTGAATGGACAGTTTTATTCAACCCAGGTACATATCTACCAATTAGTTGAAGTTTTTATGATGCAATCTGCCACCAATACCAAATTTAAATCATCTGTGGTTACTACAAAGGTCATAATAAATGCACCGACTAAGTATATACAACAGTAAAAGGAAAAGTATAGGACTGGCGAATCTATCGTACAAAAATATATTTTAAAATGAAAAAAAAATACTTCTGATTGGAAATAATTAATAAGAAAGGTAGCCAATTCAGACAAAAAAAGTGATAATTTAAATACCACACAACGTTTCTGGGATCCTTGTCCCTTTCTTCAGTTGCGAAGAAGAGCCTAGAGCGACACAACTGCACTCCTCACTTGACAAAACTCAAAAAGCGACGACAATGGGAGAGCCGAAGGGTTAGCGTATCAATAAGGGAGCAACGACAATGAAAGAAAAAAAAGGTTTCGCGTAATGATAAGGGATCATAGCGATTATTGAGTTTCATAGTGTCTGGATGTACATTAGTAGCTGTGATGTTTGATTTAATGTGAAGCATCTCTGAAATGAGTCTGGAATCGTACCTGGTGTCAATGTCTAAAGTCTTAGCATTTTGCCAATCAAATGTGCGTTTATAACTGATGATATGTTTGGAGACTACAGACACATGTTCCTTGATACGTGAATTAAGGGAACGTTTGGTTTGCTCTATGTAGCAGGAATTTAGAGCAAGAGATTCTGTAAAACAACACAATGTTTGCTGTAGGTGTCAAGTGGGTCGTTGTGGAATTTAATCAAGTGGATATTGATATTATTTGGATAAATTTGTGATGTAGAAATTTGTAATAAGGGAGTACGAGAAAAAAAAATTGGCTTGAGGTGTTTTGGAATGATTGTATTTTGTTAAATTTGCTGTTTATGTGTTTAATAATAAAATTTAAAGGGTACTTATTGGTGATTAAAATGTTTCGGACAATATTTAAGTTGTGTTGTCGGAACTTGAAGTTAGAAAGTAATATAGCTCCGTTTACGAGATTTTTCTTATTAAAAATATATTTTTCTAATCTGTCATTAATTAAATTGTTCTTATTATATTTTTACTAAGTAGAAGATGGTATGAAAATAAAAATTGAGGATGAAAATACATTCCATTTCAGTTTACTCCACTGGTCGGGAAGGAATCGGGTCGTTTCCAGTTGTTTACCTCTGAACGGCCCGGGAAGGAATCGGGCGATCATTACGTCCCGCAGGTAGTTCTGGGAAGGAATCGAGCAGATCTGCCAATCTTCCAGCCCTCATAATCCCTTTCCCACGAAAATTTCTTACAAAAATTCCTTTTATATAAAATTAATTCAATATTACTCCATTACAGTACTAATCGTATTTTGGATCCGTGTCCATAATATTCGCCGTTCGTTAGGAATAGACTAATATTACGTCTTAATGTAAAACTTCGGAGATATAGAGACAGGGAAATGTTAGGATTGTTCCCGATTGCAAGAACTGGCTACTTAATATATATTGTCGGTATATTTTTGTCAGCTCTCAACCCGTTAGCTTCGGAACGTGTGCCAATCATGTTGTGTGTGCAACATTTGACGTCTTTCGTTAATTTTTCTGGAACTCCTCGAAGTTGACGGTTCTGATCACACCCGTATAAGTGGTTGCATGTAGTATTTAAGTGTGAAAGTTAAAGGGGCTACTGTAAGAGAATGTTAGGAGAACGATGGAGGAAAATGAAAGGGTATGCGATAACCGAGAGCAGGTAACGATGGAAGCTGCGAACTAAAGGAAGGGGGAGGGATATGTAGGGCGCTGGAGAAAGTGACCGGCGTTTATTTAAGTGGGGCGACGACTGGAGGCTGCACTTTGGAAGAATGGCCTGGGCCGCTGTAGCTGCGTGCGGCGTCGCCCTCCTTGCGCTGTCCGGCGCCATCAAGCCCGACGTGAGTCTCTCCTTACTAGCTTTAAAATATCTCGTACTTGTACTCGACATCAAAAGTGTGGATTACCATCGTCAATCTTACGTTGCGAGCTTTATGTAACTTTAGCGGAACAGTGCTCAATGAGATAACTGCCAATTAAATTTAGATCAACTGGTTTTATGGAGACGGACGGCCACGGAAGCTGAGCCACGGGGCAGTTAGAATAATTTTGAAGTTTATCGGGAACTTTCTTATACTTCGGGATTATATAAAGTCTCTGACCGGGTCGGTGTCAGGTTTGAATCCGTCGAGCGACGGGTCTTGAGCGCTGCTACTCAATTCCGAGAATAAATTCCTCATCGCATTTCCGTTGAAGCGTTCGACACTTGACTGATAAATACGTCCTCAGGTCTAACTTTTCCTGGAACATTCTAGGCAGCAATACGTCGAATCTGTGTGTTATTTTACGCCGAAGGCAGGACTTCATATCAGAAATTTCAAACTCAGCTAGAAATATATATATATATATATATATATATATATATATATATATATATATATTTACTGTCATAATATTTCATCCGTGAGAATTTCATTCATGGTGATTTCCACGAGTGAGCGCAGTTTTGTAACAAAACTTCCACACAAGTTCCTATATTCTTAATCCTTCAATGAGTACACAGAATATTAAAAAAAATTGCAAAAAAAACCGTTTCATTTGCTAATCGTGACACTTTTTTTTATCAATAAGTATATGTTCTGTATAAATTCGATTGTTTTAAAATTTAAAGCGGAATTATAATAGCATATTTAACGTGCTGGTTGTGCTTAGAATTTAATTGTTTAAAGAAGTAAATCTAACAATCACAAAAATTAGAGTCTAGTATCTGCGATTATAGGAAAGAATCCTAATGTTTAATTATTGAGGAAATTATAATAAGTACATCTGCAAAATTGAAAGACAATAATTATGACCAAGCCTTTCAATGGACGAATATATATATATATATACACGAAGAAATGCCAACAATGTGGAAGCTCTAGTTAAATTTCGATGATGAAGAATACAAAATTAATCGGTAGAAAAACTAAAAATTAAATTAATATTTATAATAATTTTTGGCTATATTTAATTATTCACACATATTACAATCATTTCTTTCAAGCGCTCACGGAACTTTACGTGTGTCCTTATTGGAAACAGATTTACGTGTCACATTTTTTAAAGTGTGATAAATATGGGAATGATTATTTGAAAATAATATTGTTGCAAATTACCACTCCGTGAAATCTGGAGTAAATAAAATCTGGCATGTTGCAATGATGCGATTGAAAGTTGATTTGCGCTATTTAGCACTAAATTAACTGAGAATTTCTTTTTAAAACATTTATCTGTATGTTAGCTTTGTAGTATTCCTCAATGTTTATTTTTTAATGGAAATATAGAGTAATGTTCTACAAGAAATTATAGAATATAATTTATTTTTAAGAATCAACTTTATATAATCCAGCTTAAATCTAGTTTTGAGACGTTTATTATTTTACCACTAGCTACGATTTATAATTTGAATAGGTTTCTCTTAATATCCTGGCTCCCATTTCTTTTTACTACGCGGCAGGAAATATATATATATATTTTCCTACATAATGTTTTATTTTTCTGAGTATTCTATGGCTTTGTAGTAGATGTAAGTAGAAAGATGAATGCAAATGCGCAATATGTGACTGATTTGGAGATTAGGAAGGTATAGTTGCTATGTTTATAATTATAAGGAAAACTCTATTCGCATTTATAGGGAAAAGGGGCGCAGAGGAGTCCGAGTACTCCTCATAGAAGGATACCTACTAAATTCATAGAGGACTTCGCGTCTGCTCCACGGATAATTGAATATCTGAAAATGTTTAAGCACACCATTGCCTACAAATTTCAAAACCAGATTTTTCCATTTGTTCACGATTAAGTGTTAATTTAGGAAACGATTAGGGCCGCTTAGATTTTAAGGTGATACGTTTACCTTTCATGGGAACGTAAATTACGTTTCGTTAGCAGTCTGCTATTATTATCCACCATCGAATAAAATATTATTTAATATATCTGTGAAAAAATCTAATTAATAGTATTTTTCCAATTAAGTAGCCAGCTTTTCAACTTGTATCACGCCTGTAATACGGAACTTGTGACTTTCAATCCTCGAGGGCAACTGAATCCTGCGTTCTCAAGGTCTATTAATCGAAGCGAGTCAAGGTCTTCTTATATCACAAGCGTTTCATTCTTCAGAATGGAAAATTGCAATGACATAATTTGTTTGCGGGTGACAGTCTAGGCGTTCTGTGAAGGTTTCTCTGCAAATCGAGGGCAATGAGCTCTGCTAAGCCGGTTTTCATATTGGGCAATCAAGTGCACTTACTGGAAATAAGAGCTCGATTGCCGCCCATGCGGTTCCGACTGCCAAGTTTCCAAACCAACTCACGACGTTGTCTGCCGTCGAGGCGTTTACACGTTCATTCAAGACGATTCACAATTGTAAGGACTTGGAATCACTTTCTGGTCCTGTCTCATCCATCCCAATTTTACGATGATGGTCTTTTCCTTATAGAAAGGCAAACCGCCTCATAATTTACCTTGCATGATGTTCCAGTGGTCGGAACGCCATTGAAATAGACTGAAAGGAGTATACCAAACGCATTAAAACGATTTCTGAAACAAACCTTGACATTTTCTCATTTGTGATATTTAATTTTCTTGCCTATCTAGCTAAATAAGAACTCAGTCAATAATACAAATAATGAACTTTTGGTAATTATCCGATTTCAAATCAAAGTAGCAAAACTAAAGTTCCCATAAGATGTGGCACCTGCATATGGTTGTCCGCTGATACCATTGGAGCAGTTGGTCAGCTGCTTCCAAAATCTGGTCTAGGCATGGAGTCGGGAATGCTGCGTCCCGACAGGAAGCATCAGTCATCGGAAGGGCGTGGGACCAGTACGCTGGTTTCTGTAGGGGTTTTCCTTCATATATAGGCGAATGCTGAGTAGGATCCTTAACCTACAGATAGGAAGCCCTAGATAGCTGTGGTGTAGTGTCCAGCGTCACTGCCTCGCATCACTGAGGTTCCGGTCTCGAATCCAGGCATGGGCATGGATGTTTGTGGTCGTGCTTGTCACGAAAACTGGGGTGAAGGCTGTGGGAGATTCGACATTCTGACCAGGACTCCTAAATCCAGAATGTGTCATGTAAGATGAAGTCTGGCAGCCGCCTCGGTAGGTCAAGGCCCTTCATGTGCTATCGTAAGGAAGCCCTAGATAACCCTTGACTAGGATACCCCTTCATATGCTATTTAAGTGAAGTGGTCGTAACGTAGATTACTCTCAATAACCTGTCTGTGAAAATGAAGTTTATATAACTTGTCACGATTGGTCTGTTACTGTTTGATTTATTTTTCAGGCGGAGCAGGATTTTAGCAAGATTCCCGGAGTGCCGGGGGTGGATTATCCTCTCTTCCACTCGGTTCCTCCCACCAGCTTCCACTGTGGATCCGTGCCGTTTGCTCCAGGCATGTACGCCAACGTCGAGACCGGCTGTCAGGTAAACGACCATCAGAATACGACCAGATTATTTTACGAACAAATTATTTTAGGACGCTACCACCTCTGGTAATCACACACATACAAACAGTCAATAATTAGTAAAAGTGGATGCGTGGCACGAGAGTAGGTGAACAAAATTATGGGAAAAAACTATTTTCGGTTGGTTCAACATATTCTTCTTTCTGCTCCATTACACTTCGCCCAAATTTTCTCCAACTATTTCAGGTCGTCCAAAAAAGTAAGTTTTTGGATGATACTCATAATAGGCGCTCGTTTCAATAATGATCTCGTTCCTAGCGAGCCAAATTTTTTCCGGTTTGGAAATATAAAATTTCGCAGGTGATACATCCGACAAATACTCTGGATTCGGCAACAATTCAAGCTTCACAGTTTACACCCTCGAATTTGCACAGACGTACACCAGTATTGATGAAAGAACAGCTTGGACAAACGTGAATAATTTTTTTTCTTTATTTCGTAAATGAAGAGGTCCAATAACGTTGCGTGTATCGCTTTCCTTGATCTAATATTCGAAGTGATTAATTACGCGTGCATCCCCCAAAATTCTTGCCTATTACAGTCCCAATTGACTTCACCGTCTTCGCCTTCGTCGGATCCGGTTCACCGTTTCGGCTGTTGTTTCGTCTGTCAAGTGGATACATGTTACACCATTAGTTAATTCTATACGTAGGAACTCGTCAGCATTGCGATGAAAACCGCAACAGAATAGAATAAAGAGTTATGTGTATCCGCCACAGAAAGAAACGCCGCACCCATCATATGGATATTTTTGTGAGACACAGTTTGTCATGCAAAATTGAAATCATTCAGTCATGGCATATTACAGGGAATATGAAAGATGGTACTTCTGAGAAACCAACTTGTTTCTATAGTACCAGTGCTATGTCTTGGGTTTTGCAAGTACTTATTGACCAACCTCTGCGTAACGAGAGGAAGGTGGTGTGAAATCTTCGAGAAATGGACCACATTATACGTACCACTATAAACCCTGGGAGCGCTTTACAAATAATAATTTAAAATTATCAAACTAAAACACGATAAACTTGAATACTGTGCAGTATTCTACTATTAATTTGTAATCATTCAAGTTGAGCGTTGCGAGTGGGGGAAAAAATTACTGCAAAGTTTATGAAGGGATTCCTGCACACAGATATTGAGTACTTAAATAATTTTACATTGTTAGTGTTAGTTAATTATAAATATTGGTAAAATTAAGATCCTGAAAATTGATAACCTGAAGAACTATACTCACCAGATAATGGTTCAAGGAGGAAATAATAATTTTATTGATCTGTGTCTAGTGAAATTGTGAATGGAGTGTTCTATTTCAGAGACGAAATATATTTTTATGAACTGTTTTTATTAATATTGAATAAATGTTAGTCGAAAATATATTCCAAATACATATTTTCCAATCATGACGTATAATTTTTCCCTTTTCCTCAAGGGAAATTACGTGTTCTTAAAAGACATAAGCCATTTCTAATAATATCCATGCATATTCTCAAAGGTTGTACTTTTAGCGTGTTACTTGTATGGTTTTATTATCTAAGAAATTTTAATTTGTTAGATTCTATAATTTTCAATACACGACTTATAAATCGTTCTTTAATCCCAAGAAGAGGAAGAGCCGAAACCTTAAGCGCCAACAGCAATTAAGGAGAAAAACAAGACGGGTACGGAAATATTTAACGGTATAAAGAGCAAGGTGTTATTTCAGATAACGACACTTTCCAATTGTTCACTTAACTTTCCCTTGTTATAAACGAAAATGTTCAGGCGGTAAGATAGCCTTATAAATAAGTTTGTATCAGTAAAAGTTTTCACGTTATATAATATACAGTCGGCTTGTCCAACACGTGCAATATTTCGACAATCGTCCATACTTTCTCTGACACTGAAACTAAAACAGGAAATTCGCTGTTAAAAACTTATATTGAAGGTGTTAACTGGCCAAACGTTCTTGGTTACAGGCGTACCACGTGTGCCATGACGGACGTGAGGGCGAACAAGGAGCTTCGTTCCTGTGTACCAACGGCACGCTCTTCAACCAGAAAGAATTCGCCTGTGACTGGTGGTACAACGTCGACTGTGCCGCCGCGCCTTCGTTGTACAGGTATCACATATTTTATTAAATATAATAATGTGGTGGTAACGTTCTGGTGGGGGATGTTTATTTTGTTTTTTTTTTACTTTTGTAACTAGGTTATCTATAAATTTTAAAAAATTATTAAAATAACTATCTGAATGTGATAAAACGGAATATTATACTCAATGAGAAACAATATTTATACAATTTAACCTAACAGGTTCTTTAATGAAGCATTGTTATTTATGTTGGCTAGAAAAGACAAGGCCAAAATAAGGTTCTCGTGGGTAATTATACTGAAAGTACTTCGATTTTCGTTATTGCCAACATACGGAGTGGTAAAGGCGGCAGTTACCCACTCGTAACTGCCATGTGACGAGATGGAGATGTGTAGCGCAGGTTCTGGTCAGGTGCTGTACGTCTCTCATGGGGTGAAGAGGAGTCGTTGAGTTACCGGCAAAGAACAGGTACATAGATTCGTTCACCGTTGATTTCTCTGTCTTTATCTCATTTCAACGTCGCTTAACAGCGAAAGTGTTCCGTCCTCGCTGAGGCTAACAGAATCTGTACCCGCTCCTTTCTTTCTGAAACTCTACTGGCAAGTCCCTTCAGACCGATAAAACTTTGAATTCTCCAACTTTTCAGTTCTACCGACCTCAATCCTCTGATGCAACCCGTTGTATAAACTTTCGGCTCCTCAGTTGTCCTTCAGGAAACCAGTCAAGCTTTGCTCCTCTGAGACATCTGTAGAGTTCAGTAAACTCCACCATAAAAATAGTTGGTTTTCTCTATATGTTAGCTGTGAAAGACGCTAAAAGCCAAAATAACGCACAATTGGCCTTTCAAAGATTCTAATTCCATCCAAAACCAACCACTAACCTTTTAACCATCACTTTCTCCACGCTGACAATTTTCCCCCGACCACGTTAGCCTAACTAAATGTATCTTGATTCGCGTTATTCTTGCTTCTAGAAATACTTCCCCCGATTTATATTAATACTCAATATGAATAAAATTATAAACAGTCATCGGAATAAAGTAACTCTGGAAGGTAATGAGGATTCATTTCATAGATTAGTTTTCCTTGTTGTACTTTTATTATAACTTATTTCCATGAGAGAATTTAGGCTTATTTTTAGTATTAAAAGTAAGGTGAGAGGAGTCGATCAGTGTATCTTTCAAAATTAATATTGACTCAAAAATGCGACCATAACTGAGATCTGGGAGTTGAACGGCGTCCAGACACGCGTACGACGAATGCTAGGGAACAGGATATTCGAAACTAAATGCTTTTCAAAGCTGTAAAAGTTTTTATGAGGTCAACGCCGGAAAAAGGCTGGCCTGTGAACGTTACGTAATAAATATTGGTGTTGAGAAAAGCTTGCTCGTGCAGTTGAAGCTTTTTCACGCCTTGGAAAAGTACGTCTTCACTCTCGCACTTATAAATATGTTTGTTCGGAGCGGAAACACTTCTTCCGTACCGCAGTGTTAAAAAAAAGGAGACGATTTTAATACGAAGAATTGATTCCTTATGGCACAACATGTATTAGTTGCTCGTCTTAACACTTTAAGTCGCTCATTTGATACTAAAAATTTATTTTTCTTTGGAATTTTAGAGTTATGACTTCATTTGAATGAATTTTTATCTATGTGGTGTTTACGACACACAGAAGCCCAACAACTACCATTATAAAAATATTTTAGGGAAGATTTTATGCATCTGCTTTCAAAAACTCTAGACTCATTGCAGTGTTTCACTCACTAATTATGTAGTCCAATTCGTAATTAAACGCAAATAGTTCTCTTTTTAGCTCTACTCACCAAAACATTATCCAGATAAATGACTTGCTCCTTGATACAAATTTTATATGATAGATATGTTTTGGTGTATATTAATTTAACAAAGTTGTCTTCACGAGAAAAACTAATTAGCTACCGACATAATCAGAAAACTTCTTCGGACCTCTCTCCGCAGACCTTCTCTGGCCATTACAAGTTCAAGGTCATACACGTCACACGTCTCAAGACCAGGTCTGCGCAGATCGATTAAGTGGTTTTCAGTTTAATATGATAAAACGTAACAACCATTGTTTTTGGTTGTTAGTTCTTCAAGCATTCTTGGTTTCATTTGTAAATGGATCTTCGTTTCAGTTTGATAGTTCGTTGTTTACATTTACCTGTTGAGTCATTAAGGAATTGTTGAAATAAAAAATTTAATATTAATATAAATATCACGTTAAGGGATATAAAAACAGACTTGCTTGTTCTTAAGAACTGGGGGTACCAATTTTGGAGAAAATTTTTAAATATCGTGGTGATAAAATATAACTTTTTTCTCGTCTGATACATTATTATTAATTTTAGTCTTTTTCTGTCGATTATTCAAATAGTTCTCGAGCATTCGTATGTAAAGTCATTTATATTATTCCCCCTCACTCAATTTGATAAAAAGCAACTTTCTATTTATTGTAGATTCATTTCATTTGTTTTATTTTCAGGAAATTGATGGAGAAAATGTACGTTCTGTTTCATTCACTGTGTGATATTTGTTCCTACAGCTTGAACCTGGATCCTCTGAAGAATCCGTACGTGCCCAAACCTAAACTGGAGGACCATCTACAGCCAGGACCTGCACCAGTCCCGTTAAAGATTTATGCTCGCAAATAATCAATAAAAAAATATTTATCGTAAAATAAATTCAGTGTAAAGCTGTGTTTCTTAAATTATTATTAGTTTTTGTTATTCGCGTACGAGAAATGTGTGAAATTTTTTTTTTATGAACTAAGTGTAGGTTGTAGTTTACCATCACGAAACATCGTCGGGTTGTGCAATAATTAACGAGGAAATGAAGTTATATTACTTCATTTCCACCGCCTTATATATTTTCCACTGTTCCTTATTTTCGTCGCTAACTAACACACTTCTAATTAATAAAAATAAAATTAACTTTCATATCGAAAAATGTAATATAATTAATGTTCATGTGTTAAGTGTTAGGCTTAATTTAATACATACTAATTACTCAATTGTGTGGTGAACTGCTTTACTGAGCATAGTTAATTGTCCTTCGTGCTGACTTTCGGATTTTGGGTGGTGACAAGTTAATCTGAATCGAATATAAGTGGGTAATTTGTCTTAAAATGTCGGTTCTTCAATTTCAAAATATTTGACGCGATGGGAAAATTAAATTTTTACAATTCATTTCTCGTGAAAACGAAACAATTTAACCTTAAATCATCCCTGACATTGGCAGTTCGTACATTTTCAAAAGAATACTTACTAACACAATCTACTTTAGCTTTTATCTAACCTTGTAATAATTTAGAGAAACTGTAACCACGCAATTTATCGTGCATGCATGAGGTGATCGTCGATAATCAATTGCTATATTTATTCATAGTTTAATTAAGGTTTAAGTATATATACATAATTACCTACACCAAAACACTGTTTTAAATTTATTCTTGGATATACAATTACGATATTTATTACATGTAACTTGTTACCGTGTAAATAATAGTAAAGATACGATACCAATGGATATTTTAAACATTTCCTGAACTGAAACCCTTCACAAAAACTAAAATGATTTTTGAGCCATAGTGGAAATTAAGAAAATTATTTTCAGTTACTCACAAGCATTGATGGCATTCATAGGTTCGCTTTATTCACTAACTAAAAGTTATCTTCCAATAAATAAAATAGTGTGTTTGTTTCTGGGATTGTGTGCATAAAAATCTACACCCGTGGAGCAAATTTAACGCAATTTCGCACATGTGTTCCTTTCGCACCGGAAACAAACACTTTGGAGGTAAGACACGTCTACGACCCCCAGGGACGGTGGTGGAATTTTTTAAACAAGCCCAAACGGCGATATTAACGTCGGAAAAATATTTTCCGAGCTCAACGAGGTTGATATTGTTTTACCCGACGTTTTTTGTGTATAATTTCAACCCCTTTCGGCGTAGGAGGGGAGCATCAAAGTGGATAGGGGTGGAGGGGCGTTACATAAAAAAACGAGATTGGAGTCAAATCCTGGGTTATGGATGTCGCTGAGTTTAATTATGACAACCCATCTAGTATAAAAAATGTAGTTTATCGTCGATAGCAGACCGTTAATTTAAAAAATTCAGTTGAGAATAACAACATTTCGGTACCCATTTGCATCTTCTTCAGGTTGTGACTTCACTGATAAAGTATGCAGTAAAATTAGTGAAACTTAATATTACAGCCAGCCTGAGGGAATGTTAATAATTTCAAGTTGCACTAATTTTAATACATAATATTTCAGTCAAGTCACGGTCTGAATATAGCAGAAATAAGTATCGAAACGTTATTGTAAGCTGTTTTTTTAAATAAACTGTCTGTTTTTTTTATATAAACTACATTTTATTCCTTTATAAAATATTTTCTTTCTAGGTTCCATACGATACTTTTTACACAAAACGTCAAATGAAATGGCATCCAACAGAGTGCTGCTTATTTCCAATAAAAGAAGTTCATTATGTCAAGTAATGGATTTTAAACGTTGTTGGTAATCTCTTATGCGGATATTACGCCAGGAAATAAATAAGTGCGTAATAAAAGTGTATAAAATAATGACAATGAAAATTACGATTTGATTTTGTCGTCGACTCATTTGTGAACTTTCGTGAAGGAGAATTTTTTTTCTTTTTGGGACCTAAGATTATAAAGGCAGTCGGGCATAGATCGTCAGAACTACTTCGCAGAGGATAGAGGTACAGGTAAAAATCATGAAGTCCTGAGCATCTCCTCTCAACGCTTAGGAAACGAACGAAAAATTAGAACATGCCGAGTGAAACATCTTACGAACTGAGCTGAAGCTGCTGAAAACAATCGAGGGTGATTTTTTTTTAGAGGCGTTTCACGTTTCTGCTGACTTGTACCAGACCTTTTGTAACAGTGTGCGTATTAGAGTCCGTTCTTCGCTAGATGATAAACGAACTTACCTCATCTCTAATACGGTGCAATAAAAGTTCAAGGAATTTTTCATTAAGGTCATCGTTCAGATTCACCGATTTTATGATTGGTTACGGAACATTAGGCGTCGTTGCACAACGCATGACGAGACGTTTCAAATTTATTCCGACGAAAAACAAAGGACACAATACAAGTTGTCATAATTTTATTACGAAAGTTTTATATGTTCTTGAAGAAATCTTCCTGACGATCAGCGAATGATTCGGAAGAGTGAGCTGTATTTGTAGTCGCTCTGGTTTGGTGCGTTACACCATTTTCCTTTTTAATTTGTAAAATTATTATAATTAACAAATAACTTAATTTTCAGTCTCAATGTTATAGTTATTAACTTTCCTACAAAGTATTCGATTTCATTTAAAACTACCTAGGTGCCCGGCGTTGCTCGTGTACTTATTTATATAAACTCGAAAAAGTATTTAATTGAATACTTAAATATATTCCTTGAGTATTTCAGGATATAATCGTCACTCAGTCTTCATACATTACGAAATATTACATTGATGAAATTGTTAGCTAGACTCACAACTAATACAGCGCGAAAATTAACTTACATTTTCCCCCAAAGATGGTAAAGTAATTCGTATTCTTCTTTATTATCATTCGATGGAATATTTCTGTATAAAATTATACTTTTTATTTAAAAAAAATATTTCTGCTTTATTTCATTCCTAATAAAGGAGATATTTCATTTGTTCGTTGCGTAGTAACGTCTTTCTCTCGCGTGACGTCATTGTCTCTTGGCGCGCAGTAATTTAATATTTAATGATCACGGTTTTTAATTATAATTCTTTCCACATGTATGATAGGCGTTTCTCACCCTCACAGTACCGTTTCTCGTGTTTTGAAGAATTTGTGTACCAATTTTTGTTGCAATCTATCCACGCTTGTATAGAAATTAACGTAAATACATACATACATACATACATACATACAAATATACATCCTTTTTTATTATATAGATAATAATATTTATTAAATTACATTTAATTTTTACGTTACTTTTTAACATTCAGATATATTTAACGACCATTAACTGACAAAAAAAATTAATTAAAATTTTTTATCAATCATAAAATCTGTAATTAACAACACACTGTTTCTGAACATTCAGCCATTAATGTTACTGGTCTAGCTATTAATGTTACTGGACTGAGGAAACGTTTACAACTTAAAAAAACTTTATTTCAGTCAGAGAGCTTGAAATGGGTAGAAAATATGTACATAAACCTTGTTGTGTTGTTGATTAAAGATTTTATGATTTACAAATAAAAATGTATAACGGTTTGTCCATCAAGCGACGTTAGTGTTTTAAGTGTTTATAATAATCGCGCTAGTCACTATATATATTAGGTAAGTCAGAATATTTTTTAAAAAAACTTGAAAGAATAACTCGTCATGGCTGACAGATCATTTTACAGCTTCTGAAAAATGGAATTTCACGTGTTGAGATCCTCAGAGTGCATTTTGAAACTTTGTAAGCAGAATTTTGACGATAGACAATCGCATAATGGGAAAACAATACAACCAGCTACGCCTGGAAGGAAATTAAAAAAAAAAGCAAAGGGATCAGTAAAACCACAAAGACGATTTCCTGAAACTTCCTAATATTTATTGACTCTAGAACAGAAGATAATTGGTTAGATCGTCCGCGTTCTATGCGGTGATCCTGGGTTCGAATCCGGCCCCTGTCGAGATTTTTCTGTCTTAGCCTGTTAATTCACTTTAATAGCCTTTAGGGTGAGCTTGATTGAAATAATGTCTTCTGTTCTTGAAATCATTGTATAAGTCGCAAGAAGTAGAAAGTCGTGTCAAGATAAGATGCGCAGTCGTCCACTGCCCTATTGTAGTGGAGTTGGGCCAGCGCTCAGTTTAACACTAACATTTGTTACGGCAACTCGGTACTTTATAAACTATACAGAAAACACTGACACATGGAAATATATTGTGTTCAGTTCATAATAAGTTGTAGACCTAAAAGCTCGTCCGTAAAAGTAAAGTAATGATAATTGCAGGTTGTTATAAAAATATTTTGCTGCTGTCTGTATATCCCGTCCGTAAGAATATAATACATGTTTTTAAGAATGTTAGCTTCGGATTATGAGGAAAGGGGAGTTCCAACCTGACGACAATGCTCCCCTCCACCTTCTCCCTTCTTCTACTGCGCTACTGGCACGACCCATACCTACGATCAATTTAGACACAATACCAATTATTCACTCTAGACCTAATATTAGGTCGTGAATAATGTGATTTAGTAAATTATAGGTACGTGTTCAGGTATAGGTAGAGAAAGCTTACATGTGACGGGATTCAACGCGGGTACTGGGTTCGATTCCAGGTCCTATCGAGATTTTTCTACTCCAGTTTGTTACTTATTAACTGGAGGTCATGTTCCAGATTACAAAAAAAATGATGTAATGGACCTCACTGATGTAATTTTTATATTTGTGAAAAAAGTATTATCAGCGGTTTTCAACTTATTCAATTCTTTCAATTTTTTCCCATGTAATAATATTTACTTTTTGAACGTTTTATAATGACTAATAGAGCAATTATTTGAAGTATTAAAATTACAATACACTTAATAAAAAATAGCAAATATAGTAATAATTTTAATATAAAGTTATATCAATTTTTAACACTTGCAGTCACAAATAATTTTGGGAATCAGAAAATCTAGATTAATTATTCAAAACGAGGGCCTCTCCGTTTTTGACCCTCTCCGTTTTTGAGCTAAGGTTCCCACAAGCCGAGGCACCTCGGCCTCTTCTGAGAGGTGTATGTTCCGGGGTCGCAGACCTTGGCCATACGGTAAGAGTTGTCCGCTATTCCCATTGGAAGCACCCAATGCCCGACCTACCTGATGCAGGTTTTTCTAGGGTTTTCCTTGCATTTCTTTAGGCGAATTCCAGGTAGGATCCTTAAAAAATAGCCCGGGGCCCCTAGTTAACCCTTGGCTACCTTCCGTATCTCCCCTTTCAAATCCCTTCCTATGCTATTAAAGGGGAGCTGCCCAACGTGGATTACCCTCATGTAGCCTGTTGCCCTAAAAAAAAATCAAAACGAGGAAAGTTTTCAAATGCACCTGTTTTCAGCTTGGGGCATAGATACCACATTGACAAAGATGATTTTCAGTTGGGAGGAATTGTTCACTTCGGATTACATCGTCAGCTGGTGCAAAGAATTTAAATTTTATCGACGTTCCCATAGCAAGCATAAACATGACATTGACTGAGGGAATCTCACATATGTATTTTAATGAAATGAAAAATGGGAAAGCTAAGAAACATGTTTTTGACTGAGGGAGTCGTTTATGTATACTTTAATGTTTTTATTCATTGTTTGTTTACCAACAAAGCAAAACGTTATTCACTGAAGAAACTACATATATACTTTAATGTAATTGTCGATCTGAGAATAAAGACGACATATATTTGGACGGAGGTAATAATTTAAGTATATTGTTCCGATGACGCTTGAATAATAATTTATCTTTGGAGATTGTAATTTGTTGTTTGGAGATCGGATTTACAAGTTATCTTATTATTATTTTATGTGCGACAGCCTAATTTGAAGACAGTCGGTGTGTCGTCCCATGTCCGGCCGTATCATGAGCGGTCATTACATTCACTTAATGTTAAAATCAAGCCTGATTCTTTAAGCAATAAAGTTATTCGGAAAACTTTATTCGTGATCGCTCAGCGGTCAGGATTGAGGAAGGGATCGAGGGGGGTGGGGGAAGTTGTCCGCTCATGGCACGGGCGCTTAAAGTACGGCCCTAGACAGTCAGACTGGACCAGATCATCATGAGTTTTGTGGTTCTTGCCAGCCATTACTGCACGTCACCGGTGACTGGACATGAGTTTTACGTTCTTTTAAAATTATTTTTCACCCAAAAAGGCCCAATTTGTATTGATTTTAAGCTTTTTAAAAATAGAAATCGTTTTATTCTTTGTCACTTAAAAAAATAATTTTCCCATTTTATTAATTTTTCGAATAAAGTACAGAAGTAGTGATCATTCTACTACACGGGCGTTGATTTTGAAATTCCGCTTGAGAAAAAATATGTAAAAAGAGAAGGCAAGTTCGTACAGTGAGAAAAATTAATTCACGTTATCTATTTAGATTTACCTTTTTTCCCCATAAGTCCTCCAAAGAAGACTACTTTTAACCGATAAGTTCTATAAGAATGTATTACATAAGTTACACTGCAATCGCACTCAATTTTATTTGATTGTTGAATTCAACTAATCTATCTATATAATAGAAAAGTATGTATATTTGTATGTATGTATGTATGTATGTATGTATTTACGTTGTTCTTTATACAAATTTTATCGCGTGGACAGAATTCAACAAAAATTGGTATATATATTCTGCCAAAATCGAGAACCAGTACTGTGGGGGTGAGAAACCCCTAGAATAAACGTGGAAATAATTATAATTGAAATAAGTTACCAATTAGTGTTAAATTACTGCGCGAGACGATGACGTCATAAGTTTTCAAGACATTGACGCATCCTAAATATAGTTCTGTATTTCGTAATGAAATAAAGCAGAAATATTTTGATTGAATAAAAAGTAAAATTTTTTCCAGTAATACTCCATCGAATAGTAATAAAAAACAATACGAAACACTTTACCATCCTTGCGCAAAGTTAATTGGGAATAGTTAATTATCCCGCTATCTTTGATAAAGCCAATATGGCGCCTTATAATACATTCAAATGTGTGTCGGTCGAGATTTATAAAATTTCATAATATAACGTACTATTGTATCCTGTATAATATTTCAGAAGATAATAAGATTTGTCTAAGGTACGACTGCTGAATTATATGTTTGTAACTATAAAAGTATTGAAAATGACGTACGGAACTCAGAAAGTTTTTACGGTCGTTATTCAATTAATGCACTATCAGTCAAAGGTATGTACAGAAATAGGAACATTTAAATTGAATTAAAAGTACAATTAATAATACTTTACGCAACGTATTTCTATAAATTTGTATAAATGTAAACAAATTATTGCGTGCAATTTGTGTCGTGAAACAAAAATTTGAGGTTAGGATAGCAATATTTGTTTTCCATTTTTGGGAACGACGTTATAGATGTTCAATTTCTGAGAAATGAAGCTGAGCAAAAATATTTTGATTGAATAATAAGTATAATTAAATCTACCAATACCACATCGAGTGATAAATATAATTTATTATGAAAGGTTATACAATCCATGGCATTAATTTTCTTTTAAATAACTTGACTTTTGACGTGGAATATTTAACGGGATCAGGGACCAATATGTTTCCCAATTATATCTTGCAATACGCACTGGAAGATACATAGAATTATGATAAAAACAATACTTAAATGTTCAAAATTGATATTTTTTATTGAAGACAGCGTATTTCGTAATGTTTTGCATTAATTTTATACAATGCTACCAACTGCAGATTGCTAAAACCACCAAATAGTTTAATTTCAGATGGAAAAATTATATGTCTACAAATTTAATAATTGTTTTAAATAGTGTATGTATATCTATCTATCTATATATATTATATAAAATTGTCTTATACGGGTATGTTTGTGTGTATACATGTGGGTATGCATATGGGTATGTTCCGCTTACAAATCTACACCCTCGAGGAGCGTTACATAAAAATAGCGCAAAAGCAACCGAAATTGTATCGGGACATCTCGGGCAACGCCGGGCACCCAGCTAGTAACTAATAAATATGCGAGTTTTAATTGACACCGAGCCTGCTGCCTTTTAATTCGTTGTTTTCAACGCCCAAGAGGTTGTTATCCGAAACCATGAGTCGCTTTCATTTGTAATTAATATTACTCGAATAACTATCAACAGTATCTGTGAAGTGGAGGGCGAAGCGATCTTCAGCTCCTGATGAGAGCGTGGCGACACAAGATCTGTAACTACGCGCAACAGGATGTGGCCTTATTTTACCTGGAAACTCGTAAACTTTTTATGAACATAAGTGGTAACTGAGATACGCAACTGGCCTCGTATTTATTTCCTGCCAAAGAGACAGAACTTCAGATAAAACGCTGTATGGAGACCCGAAATGACACGAAAAATATATTATATTTAATTTAAAATAATAATTTCAATATGCCATATTCCTCAGATCCTGTATGGAAGCCAAGCTTCAAGGATGTGGAATGTGTCTGGGTGTACATTTTTGTTTATTAAAATATTTTAATGTAAATGTATATATATATATATATTATAATATAAATAAATAATAATTAATAATAAAATTAATAGGTAAATATAGTTTAATATGTCTCGAGCAACAACAAATGTTAATGGTGATTAATGCTGACTATTTACATTACAATTAATTATACATCTCAAATTCGTAATTCAGATTATTTTATACATTATTTTACGGAATAGAAGGAGTGGCTGATGAAAAATGAAGTTATTTCAGCATTAAATTGACTTTGGTTATTAGATATCTGTTTAATTCTTTATGGCAGTTTTTTAAAAATAGAAAAACCTGAATAATGTACTTCATTCTGATAATGATTTACATTTTGTGTATAAATTGTATTTGTTCTTGTGTTAAAGTCATGAATATAAGAATTTAATTTTAATAAAAAAGAACATCAACGAGAAGACGACAGAGTAAAAATAGCCAATTTTTTG
Source organism: Zhengitettix transpicula (assembly GCA_037074705.1). Taxonomy (NCBI): domain Eukaryota; kingdom Metazoa; phylum Arthropoda; class Insecta; order Orthoptera; family Tetrigidae; genus Zhengitettix; species Zhengitettix transpicula. The sequence continues at coordinate 16,224,604 of CM073595.1, read as the reverse complement.
AAGAGATTTCTACAAACATATTTTTCAGCCAACACGTATTTGGGCAGAAAAACCTTGTGTTTTCCTGTTAAATTGTTCCATAATTTAGTCCCATACGTAAAAAAAATGACACTGCTAAGTAAAACACGTTTCTTATTTTGAAATCATTGAAGTTTGACATGATTCTTACTGAATATGTGGTTGAGCTTAGTTTTTTTTGTAATTAATATTATCAGTCCAATATAATTTACTATTCACTAGGAGACCCACGAATTTAGTGCAAGTTCTATTTACATTATTTTCATTACAGTTACAGCTTATAAAATTGTGATCTTTGTGTGAAATTGAATAGAACATGTTTTGTCACAAATAACTGTTAAGACATTTACAGAAACCATTTTAATAGATGATGTATAATTATAGTTACTTACCTCTTATAGCTTTAGAAGACAAAAATACATATTTTGGAATATCATTTATACATAATAAGGAACATTAGAGGTCCTAATACTGAACCCTGTGGGACTCGAGTTTAAAAAATTCCCCAATATGATTCACGTATTTTACCTTCATTACCAACCTACTTTGTAGGTACTATTTATACAAAGAAAATGAAGTTCTACTAATTCCATAATATTTTGTCTGTGTCATGATCCAAACAGTCTTACGTAAGTCTCTAACAGTTCCAGTAGGTAACGTTTTTTTATTCTTCGACAATTTAATCTAAAAAAAAGTATAGGTTGCGTTATCGGTTGAAAATACTGACCTTAATCCAAATTGAGCCAGTCAGTATTTTATTTTTGTCGAGATACTTGAAAATAGTGGCAACAGTGATGTCGAAAGATAATTTGGAATGTAATGTTGCAAATATGTCGTTCATCTCAATAGAGTCCACTGTAAGCAAATTTTTTGACTATAACGTTTTCGTAGTGAAATGGTAAAGTGGACGCCAAACATCAGGTTACAGAAAAAATGTCAATACGTACAGGAACATTCATCGTCAGTGAGATTTAAATTTGATATCACCCAACGCTACCACCTATAAGTCACAAATTTCACTATTTTGGATGGTCAGAGACCTGACAACTTCAGACCTCGTGTTTCATATTGCTTGACAATGAAAATATTTTATATCAGCTGTCTCTACAACCCAGAAGTCACCAGTTTTTAATACGGAAGGCACTTTTTTGGACGGTCCGAGATCTTCTGACAATTTTAGACATCGTGTTTCACATTGCTGGGCAATCAGTAATATTATTTTAAATTAATAATAATTGACATGACGCATTTCGGTCTGACAACCTTAATTTTTCTTTCTGGTGTTTGTGTGCTTTTAAGAGTTATGTTTCGCGGTACTATTGATTTATGTAGTAAAATGGACAATGAATGATGGTAGTCAGAGAGGAACACGCGATCCATTGCACGCAAAAGTGAAGTCTTGCTTCACTCAAAGTACATTAGCGTTAGCAACTGAAAGGTCACCAAGAGGTAGCCCCATTCCCAGGGTCTGTCCATTTCCCAACAGATACCTGGACCAATTGTCATCAGTGGCTAAAGGATTCTATGTAATTAAATAATTCTTTATTCCGTGAACTGAAAGGTTAAAGACGAAAATTGGTTACCTATTTAGATCTCTAACTCTTCCATGTAAGAATTTCTGAGATGGAGATGGTCTTTAATTGTGATGTGGACATGATTCAGAGAATTCCGTATGACCTCGAGGGACAAGGATGTATCATCAACGTCTCGGTGGACCTGTTTTTTGCTTCACATGGAACGCTTTATGTCCCGTAACGCGTTATACCATGAAGAAGAATGGGCAAACTGCAACCATTCAAGTTGAACGTCAATGATTTTGATCGATGTCCTTCACAAAAACTCGATAAGTTGGTCATTAAGAAACGAAGTACGACTACAGAATGGTCGTGGTGTCTATAATGCGACAATCGTTTGGTTGAAAAAATAAAAACGTCTGCATTAGTTTAAAATAATTAATTAGATAATGATTGACAAAGTTTTAACGAACACCAACACCGCAACAGTTTGCTGAAAAAATGGTGTGGTATTTATTTTTATAGCTTAATATAGTCGGTTTATCTTTGTCTACTTATCTAATGTTTGTTTCATAAAAGAACAAATTTTTACATCTAATCATAATTATTACTGAATTCAACTATCCAGATATAATTGAACCGATGATTGAAAGTCGATTAAATATTCAAAAGTATTGTTATAACATCATGTAGAAAATTCGGTCGGAGACAAAACTGAAGCCCAAGTCATGCAGTGAACTAATTTCTGTTTAAAAACCAAACATATAAAATGTGTAATGAGGAAAAATTTTGAATGCCCCAAACTTTGGCTAAATAGTAAATACTTGGCAAAATTGAATGTTGTTTTTTAGTATTTTTCATCTCTTTGACGGAACGAGAAAACCACTGAGGGTCGCAGGGGCGGGGTTGAGTTGCTTGAGCGGCCACAAATTGATGGTCCATATGTCCAGCAGTGGAAAGTTCTACGAAGTTGGGGTGTAGACTCTGTTTTACACATCTGTGTAGTAGCTGGCATGGGAAGATTGGGATCTTCATGTTCATGAAGGCTGTGGTTACGGCTGAAGGAGACTCGATATGCTGACCACGTGCCTCTCCAAAAAAATCCAGAATGTTTCATGTAAGGCAGTCGTCTTGGAAGGCCAAGACCCTCAACGGGCTGTAGAGCCAAGGAGAAAAGAAAGAAAGTTTCTTGTTTCTCAGGATACAAATATTACTAAGGACATTGGATATTATTGCAGGTCAAAGTCAGATTAGAAGTATATAAAATATTATCATGTACCTGCCACTGGGCTGCTTTCCCAATTGTTATTAAATACATACATATAACGATGATGTTGTCAGTGCAATGATAGTAATTGTCCATTTGTGAATGAAGCGTTTAATCCTACTCAGAATTCACGTCACACACTTGGGCTCATTGCCCCTGCCAGATGACTTTCACGCGTCCTCGAGCACTTTCTTATGTCGTGGAAAACCAGTAAAACGGAACATCTGACGATTTCTTTTCGTGGTACCTCACGACGTAGGTGTCAAAGAACAGTATTTACACTTCGGTCAGTTGAGGCTCGAGATTTACGAGTAGGACAAACAAAGAAAAGCTACGCCTCCCAGGGTTCGGCTTGAGCATCCCTACAGATAACGTTTATTTTGCAGGAACAGTATTCTAGCATTGAATTACAGCCTCTTTTACCTAGTCAATCTGAGACCGGAGTTAGTGGAAGAGAAATAGGAATTCAACAAAAAATTTAGTGCAATACAATACAAGGGTGAGTCAAAACGTAAGTGCAAGCCGATTTATGAGATCCTTCTCGTTGCTCGTGACGAGTTACAGCGTTATCACTTCAGTTTTTCTCAACGTTGTTGCGAAGTAAACACGCCGCTGTCCGTTGCCGCACAAAAAGAGTAGCGTTCCTTAATCCGTTTTCTCTCTCATGGTCTAAAGGTAGACCATTGGTATAGAAAGCACAATAAAGGCGTCCAAGAAGCGAAGGCCTGCGAGGGCTATTCTCTCGCAGGCAGTACCTGCGAGGGATATACTCTCGCAGGTAGAACCTTGTAGGAGAGATACGAAGGGGCTACCTTTGGGGATGCCTTTTCCTCTCCGTTTTTGAACTAAGGATCCCACAAGCCGAGGCACCTCTGCCTGTTCTGAGAGGTGTATGTTCCGGGGTCACAGACCTTGGGCATACGGTAAGATTGGCCGCTATTCCCATTGGAATAGTCGGCCAGCTGCCTCCTATACTGGTCGAGGCACGGAGGAGGGAATGCTGCGTCCCCACAGCAAACTCCTCTCCCGCTATCGGAAGGACGTGGGACAAGTACCTAATGCCCGACCTACCTGATGCAAGTTTTTCTAGGGTTTGTCCTGCATTTCTTTTAGACGAATGCCGGGTAGGATCCTCAAACCATATCCCGGGGGCCCTAGTTACCCTTGGCTACCATCCTCCACCCTTCTGCATCCCCCCTTTCAAATCCCTTTCCTATGCTATAAGAGGGGAGTTGCCACTATGTGGATTACCCTATACATAGCCCGTCTACACCCCCCTCCCGAAAAAAAAGTCCAAGAAGCGTGGGCGAACGTCAATACACCTTCACTATTTAAAGTTCGCATAAATTAATATAAAATATTTTGATTTATTTTCACAGTTAACATAATTAAAAAAATATCCCAATTCTCAGTCTCAGCATTTTATTTATTTATTTTCACACCGAGATTGAGATCATATTTATCTTAAAATGTTTTGTACTCTTTAAACATCACAACTGACATGTCAAGTTTTTCACATCGTTACAATACTTACCATATATTATACTGATAATATACGTAAAAAGAAAAACCATTAGGACAGTCTCACGAAATATTTATTTCTTCAATTTATTAGCTTTAGGTATTAGGTCAAATCCATTCTGCATGTCCGTGAATATTCACATTTTCTAAATTTAAAACTCTAAATATTTATAAACAGCCTAAAATTAAAAAGTCGTTCAATATATTGTTCTCGGAGCTCAACCGGGTTTTGCATAATTGTAGAACGCAACGTTTCGACGACTAAAAGCTCTGTCGTCATCTTCTAGGCGAAGTGTCGGAAGCTCCGAGAACAATATATTGAACAACTGCACCAGGAAAGGCTTCAATCTTTGAAAAAGTCATTGATTGATAACCGGGTTTTTTAATAATTATAAAAGTTTATTCATTTTTCATTGCGAATAACTGGTCACAAATTTTTCACATTCATATGTCCATAATTTTTAACATGTTTTTGGCTTGGCGTTAATAAAAAATGTGACGTTACACGAATAACTTACTTTCTTGACGCCACGTCTGTCGAGAGAAGGTATACATTGAACTACTTCAAAGAAATCTGTATTACTTGATATTTTCATGTAATATTTCGTTGATTAAAAATATAGTAAAAACAAAGTAATTAATGATAGTTCATAATGATATTCACAGATTGAAAAAAACTCCATTGTAAATATTTCACCTGTGTACTTTTCCATTTGCTGTTGTATCTACTTAGTGTTAGCTTGTATTCTTACTTTTCTAGTGGCTGCAGAATATTTAATCTTAGTGTTGCATCGTAAGTAAAAATTCAACCAATTTATATATTTTGGGATGGGATTCATCTTACTGTGTAAACTTTCAATTGCGTGACTCGTACCCCTTTGTCAAAACCGTGTGAATTTAATAACTTCTTAATCGTTTAGTTTATTATATTAATTTGGTATGTTGTTTGTTATTTCTTTTTGTGTACTTTAGCATGTCTTTTTTTACTTTGTACAATTATACTATAAATCTAAACATTTGTAAATTCCTCCACTGTAGGAAAATACCTGAAGAAGATGCAAAAACGTATGGAAATGCCGTCATAATATAAATATACAGTGTCTGTACAAGGTCAATATTTGAATAATTCGGACAGTTTAAACTGTTTGCACTTTAAAAGTGGAAGAATGATAAAATTTTAAAGACGTTGATCTGGCAGTAAATTCATCAATTTCTTTTTGTTCAGTCTAGGTTTAATATATTTGTTGAAAAAGAACACTGAAAAAATAATTCGTCATTAAAAAAATTAAAATTATTTTTGTTATTTTAAGTTACATTTTAGGTGAGATAAACAATTTCCTTTAAACTAAATTATAAACCAATGCCGGAATTTTGGAATAAATAATTAATTCAGTAAAAAATGAGAACCAGTTCGGAGGGCGACGTATTTTGAGCGGCCGTGCCATGAGCGGACAACTTCCCACTTGCCCCCCCCCCCCCCCCCGGCGCAATCCTAAGCCTGACCGCTGAGCGAGCAGGTATAAAGTTTCGGAACCGCAACTTTATTGCTTAAAGAATCAGTCTTGGTTTTAAAATTAAGTGAAATTAATACAAGTTTAATGATACCATTTCTGAAGCTTATCTGAATTTATAATTTCTATCAATAATATGGAATCTGTTACAATTGGTAGTGATGAGTTTAATAAATATGCTTAGAAATGATCAATTAAGATATAAATCGTTTAAGAGTTATCTGACGTCCTTAAATAAATGAAAACATCAACCTGTTTAGTTATAAATTTATTATTAATTTAAATTTTTAAACATTATAATAGAAAAAAACATTCTCAACGTTTCATCCCTAATTCATTAAGACCTCTTCAACCGTTGTGAAGTCCATTAAATGATCTAATTTCAAAATTTGTTTTTCTAAAAATTCCAACTTACAAACATGATAATTTATAATACAATTTAAAAAATGATTGAACATTACTTACAATTAATTACATGAAATGTAGTGTACATAAATTTCTTAGATGCAATTTTCCCACACATTGCAGGCGAAATTCTGTTATATTTACAGCTGTTAAGTTTAAAGATACAATAGAAATAAAATTATTTTAAATACATTAAATGGATTAAAACAATAGAGAATCATACATTCTATTTAAATTATTAGTATAATTTGATTACGTTCATGGCCTAAACATTGAAACGAACATTATATTTCATGTAATTAATTGTAAGTAATGTTCATTAAACTTTAATAATTTTGTTATAAATTATGATTGTAAGAATTTACATTTTTGGAATCTTTAGAAACACGGATTTTGAATTAAGATCATTTAATGGACTTCACAACACCTGAAGAGATCTTAGTGAATTAGGGATGAAACGTTGAGAGTGTTTTTTTTTATTATCATGTTTAAAAATTTAAATTAATAATAAATTTATAACTAAACAGGTTGAAGTTTTCATTTATTTAAGGACGTCAGATAAATATAACTCTTAAACGATTTGTATCTTAATTGATCATTTCTAAGCACATTTATTAAACGAATCACTACAAATTGGAACAGTTTCCATATTATAGATAGAGATAAAAATTATAAATCCTGATAAGTTTCAGAAATGTTATACATTAAGCTTGTATTACAATCACTTAATGTTAAAATCAAGATTGATTCCTTAAGCAATAAAGTTGCTGTTCCGACACTTTATACCTACTCGCTCAGCGGTCATGATTGAGGACAAAAGGGAGGTTGTCCGCTAATCGCACGGCCTGACATCGCACGATATCGACGGAGAACGTTGATTTTAGAGTATTGATGTTGAATACTTTGAATAAATAAAAAGGGTTTGTGGACAGCCACCATCTGGTTACTGTGAACAAAAAGTAAGGTAATAAATTCTTTATTTATTGTTCCAAATCAATTTCATCCCCTTCATATTAATCCCCGTCCGATAAAACGCACTTTTTCCAACGCTTTTTCCAGTCCTCGAAACAGTCGGAATAGTCTTTTCCGGGATAGCCTTCAAGACCTTCTTCGATTTCGTTTTTATCGTCTCAATCGTATCAAAACGCCGTCCCCGCATTGGCCTATTGAGTTTTCTGAATAGCCAGAAGTCGCACGGAGCCAAATCAGGCGAATACGGTGGTTGCGGAACGATATGAGTCGAGTTTTGGGCAAAAAAGTCGCGAAGAACCAATGCAGTATGACGTGGTGCATTATCGTGATGAAGGAACCAAGATTCCGGCCGTTTCAGACGAATAGCTTCACGCAAACGACGCATAACGCTCAAATAATATTCTTTGTTGACAGTTTGGCCCGGCGGAAGGAATTCATAGTGCACCACACCACGATAATCAAAGAAAACTGTCAACATGACCTTGATTTTCAATCGACTTTTCCGTGGTCTTTTCGGTCTTGCTTCACCTCTTGCACGATATTCGCTGGATTGGTCGGTGGTTTCAGGGTCGTATGCGTAAATCAAAGTCTCGCCTCCAGTAATGATTCATTTCAAGTGGTCCTGATAGTCAGACACCAAAGTTTCACACACATCAACGCGACGCTTTTTTTTACAAAAAATTGAGCGATTTTGGCACCAATCGAGACTTGACGCGTTTGAGACAACAAAACATTCTTCAAAATGGTTTGGGCTGAGCCAAATGTTATTCCAACACTATCAGCGAGATCTCTAATTGTCCATCGACGATTTTCAAGCACCAAATCTTTGATTTTTTGGACGTGGCCCTCGTCGGTAGACGTTGATGGTCGTCCAGAGCGCGGTTCGTCTTCAACGCGTTCTCGGCCCTCTTTGAACTCGTACCACTTATAAACGTTTTTTTGTGTCATAGTTTCATCACCAGAGGCCTTGCGCAACATTTTCAACGTGTCCGCACAAGAATATTCGTTCCGCAAACAAAATTTGATGCAATTTCTTTGCTCAAAAAAATCACCCATTGCAAAAATCGAAAAATTCACTTTGGTTGTTTACAGAAACACGTGTAACTCAGAGATAATTAAACCTTTTAACAAACAGACGCTTGGCAAATATTATAGATAGTCATACCAACCTAGGAAAAAATAATTTACCTTCCTTCCTAATACCCGGGAGTTTTAAATGACGATTTCACCTTACTTTTTGATCACAGTGGTATACCAGTTTACTCGAGGCAGAAGACCCAACATCTGTCAGTTCTCCAGTCCTCAAATTCCTCTGCCACGCAAACTGCAATTTCTTACCATAATCACGTGCAAATAAAATGAATTCAATATTACTCCATTAAAATATGAGACAGGTAACCCCTAAAACCGAGAGAAGTTTTAATGGATACTGGGATATGTAAAGGACGTTTATTGTTTTTTAAATGTGTTTGAGAAACAGTAAATATTTTTCAGAATAAAAACGGGAGCTGCCGAATGCAAAAAAACAGGAATGAATTCACGACAATAGGCATTCAAGTCAGATTTATCTGATGTTAAGAACATACATGGTGTCCTGCGATGCGGAACAAAGTGTCCTTGTAACATTTAGGTTAGCCCTCCTAGACTTGTTCCTGGCAACCAGTTTCCTCTCAACTTTCAGAGGGTATTCGCCGTTCTACTGTTTTATTTTACATACAACGTTAGTGAATTCACGTCCCTCATTCTTCTGACGATCTGAATTTCAGAAAACTCGTGATGAGTCAAAACAAAATTCCTTTGAGGGTGACGTCAAATGATAAAATGCACCCTCATTCTTCAGCTCGTCAGCAAGTAGACAGCCGTAGAGACTCCCTCTTATTTGTTAATTTCTATCTACGTTTTATCTTATTTTATTATGTACGGAATTCCAAAGAACATTTTCATGTATCCATTGTACCCTCGGGTTGGCCTTTCTCGTTCCAAAAATAAAGACTGAGAAAATATTTGTGATTCAAACTCAATTGACTATTTATTTTTAATTAATTTTTTATCCTAAAATTTCTCTCTTAATTTTACCTTACTCTATTACGTACAGAAATTCCAAATAACCTGAGTTTTTGTCCATTTCTTAGACTGCATATTCAAATGTAATAAAATACATAATCAACAATAAATTTATGAAGCTTACATAATAAAATATTTTTAACTTCTAATTAACAGAATTTCTTACAATTAAAAAAATGTTTCTGATCAAACATTATTTAACACTGCTACGTTTCGGTACTTATTTATCCCCTCTTCAGGCTGTGGTCCCACTGAAAGGTTTTTCTTCATGCTATAAACGTTTCCTTAGTCCGTCTATAAATATTACTTGTTAGGTTTCCACGTAAAGGGAACATCAAACTTATTATACACTAGACGATTAGTAGGAAATTAAAAGTTTTGACCTATCAAAAATTTGGATTTTACGATAATATCAAGTTTCTCACAAAAAATTCATTAATCTAATTTTTTCCTCATTTCATATTTTAATTTATAAAAGAATTAAGTATCATTTAAGTCTGAATCGAAAACGAGATACTTCCGTTACAAGTGTCGTAGGGAATAATATAAATTTATAAACAATTTTAATTGAGAGAGAGAGAGAGAGAGAGAGAGCAGTATTGTTTTACTCTAGAGTGTAAGGAACAAGACGATAATTTTTCAAATCACAAATTCATTTAAAAATTTCTCGAAAATTTAAAACTTCTAACTTTGAGACTAAACTTTCATTTGGACGACAACCTGAAGAGAATAAAAAATGGCACTCTATTAAATTAATTGAGTATTTTTGATAAATAAAAAAATGTTTATTAGTAAAGCGTTAATTATATCTAATTGTAATTAAAAATAGGGATGAAAATTAAATATTATTTAAGATAATGCTTTGTTTGCTATTTCACGAAGTGTTGTTAATTTACCGTGTCCTCTACATATTTTAAGTCACGTAAGCAAATGAATGATGGGAACTGATGACTAAGCAGCGATAACGTGAAGCACGCTCTTGAGGAACACAGTTTCGTTGTGTCAGTTGCTGATAATCTTATGCTTCCGCTGGTCTGATTCATCAGAATTAGAATCGAATTTCAACTATGACTTACACAGTTCCAGGAAATCAATAAATAATTATTCTGTAGTTGTCTAAGGAAATTAATATTAATGAAATCATGTTATCCGTTTTGGAATGATAATATCGGAATATATCATTCTGACGGTACAATTAAAAAATATGCAAATGTATGGGTAAACATTTTTTTCTGTTAGGAAGAATAAAATTATTAACTTATTTATATTGCCCCATTTTTTTGGTCAGGTAAAATAAAAAATTAAATAACACCATTTATTTGAACTAGCTTTCGCAGTTTCCCATCATCAGCTTCAGAATCCAAACATTTTTTTGTTTACAATTAAACTCACAATATAATTATTATTAAACATTATTACGTTATTGTCAAGCTGATAAATCGCTATATGGATCTAAAACGTTATTATAATCTTTTCCGTTCTCAATTTCGTATAATGACCAATATTAAATACTTTCGCTGTATTCATAATGTTTTAATTACCACTCTCCGGAATTTCTGAAGAGTTAGTAATTATATATTATACCGCCCGGAATATTTATAGAACATGGTTAATTTTTTTCAAATATATATAATCAAAAACTAAAACATGTATTAAAAGCTTTAATTAGTCAGTCTATACTTCATTTAATTGTCACATCAGTAAATAACTTGTATCGATACAAGCAATCGATTCTGTTTGTGCCGTATTATTCCTTTGTTTCGATATTAATAAAAAAAATGAGAACTTAAGATCTAACAATTAATAAAGTTATTCGTCTTTAAAAATTTTTGTTCTAAAATTTTGGCATAATTATGTCTAATATCGGCGCATAATTCTTTTGGAATTTATAACTTAATCCTGATATTTTTGTTTAAAAATGTATTCGAATATTTTCCATTTGAGGTTGTGTTTTTTTTATGTATTATCCATAGTTAAATTTATGTTTGAGAAGCAAATTATTGTGTGTTCTTTTTTGAAGATGGCCTTCGTGTTATTTTTATGATTATATATTATTTTGCGTAAATTTATGGAAGTTTGGCCTATGTACATTTCATTACAAACCAAACAGTTGATCATATGTCTTGTGTTTCGTAATCAAATACGCCTCCTCGGAACACCATTACTTATTTCAAACAATTGAATTAATTCGTTACAGATTATTGACTTTTACGTTCAACTGCAAAGTTTGAGTTTACGATATTTCACTTACTAATCAAATAATTAATACTTTTATTTTCTGACGTTTTTAGGTACAACAAAAGACTTTGGATTTAATTAAGCAATTCGTATCCAAAATATTTCCCTTTAATATTGCCTGTAAGCCCATTACGAGTGGTGAGTTTTAAGGCCGTTGTAGCACGTGATAAGGGAATCCCCTGATAATCAGAAGTCTCGGGGTGCATTAGCATGACACATTGCCATCTAGTTTCTGTTTTATGCACTACATCGACAAGATCAAAAACTGTTACATCACTTTACTTTTTAAACGTTGTTCTTCCAGAGATATAGTGGAAATTAATGCATTGAATCCCGCTAAGAAAGGGTTAAAACAATGATTTTGTTTTTCAGTACTCGCTTCATCACGAGGACGTCGGTCAGAATGATCCTTGCTCGAATATTATATACAAAAATCTATGTTATCGTTGCCAGACTTAATTACGTATCATAAACAAAAAGCAACAAGATTGATAAGTGTAGTCTGTGCTGCATGGCCCAAATCCCCTGAGACAAAGATGGATTAACTAATTGTTTTTTCTTATGGTTCACATTTCAATTAAATATAAGGCTTTATTTACAAAATAAAGGTTTTTTTTAAAGTCTTATTAAATATTATTTTAAGGAATTTTTTCGCCTTCCCTTAATATTTTTACTCATCAGATAAATAAGCTCACTCTGTTGAGCAACTTAGTGATTAAAATTTTAATCATCGGTTCGATTCATCATGGTCAAGCGATTCATTACTTAACATGTCTCTGAATATACAGAGATAATGCCATAGGTATTCCAGTGATTTTAATAGCGAACTAACCCAGAAAATTAATTCCAATATCTCGGGCATTATTAACTCAACACACTCAAACTATTTCTGTATAAAACTATGAAACCATACTTCAAGCTTATATACTTTGGGTAATTGTCTGGAATCGGTCACGTACGAGAAATAATTCATCTACATGCGAAAGCAGAGAGAAATTAAAGTCCGTGAATATTAGAATATTATTTCTGTTTCGAAAATTTGATATTTTTCTAATGCTAACGTCATTTGGCACTAAATGAGTGAATATATACTTAACAGCATAAATACTAAAAGAAAAATCGTTAGATATTGGGATATATGATAAATTTTGAAGCGATGTAAAAGAATACAAATATGTAGTATTTATTCGCAAATTATTGCAAAAATTTTGTCAAAAGTACGTAGAAATAAATACTTTTGAAGCACTGGCAGTTTTCAATTTTTTTCTGTAATTATTCTGCTGTTTTGCTTCCCCTTCATTTCGACGTTAAGAAACGCAAGATTCGTCTGTGAAATACGTCGGAGACAATTTGAAACTATAATTTTCTCAAGTACTTATGTATTAATGCGATTTATATTCACAAAACTGATGTTTAATGGGAAAAATAAAAAAAATCCTAGAATTATGTTACTGGTTGGAAGAAGCAGAATAAGGGGGTCGGGAGGAAATTCAACTAAAGTTTTATCGTAATTAAATTGCTGTAAACTGTTTTAAACCAATTAATTATTATATTTGGCCATTTTCCTGTGCTGGAATTTAAGACTAGCACGATGTAGAACTGTCTGTATTTTGTGAAAATGACCAAGACGAAAATGAATTATAATCAATATATACTCATTCTTTACGTCCAAATCGTTTAAATCAGTAAAAAAGCAGACAATTATATTGTAATTATGTATTTGTAATTTAATTAATATAGCTACTTTTATGGGTTCCAACATCAGTCTTGTAAATACAGTGATAATAAATTCTAAATATATATATATATATATATATATAATATTTTAATCCATGATACGTAGTATTCCATCTCGAACAATTTCTACCATTTATCTTTATTATTTCAACTGGTTTTATAGTATTTGGTTATAACTTTGTACTTTGTACTTATCTTTGGATTAATAACAGTTTCTTTATGAATCTCATTGGTAGCTCTTCATGTAGTACAGTAAATGACCTATACACCTCTCAGGCGCCCGTGTATACTAGGGTAGGTAAAAAGTACTTTCAAAATATTAGAGATGGCAGTAGTAGTATCAAATGAAAATTGTTTCTGAGAATTACAATCTTTCTATAGTTTTCTGTAAAATTTTCTGTTGTATCTGTGGATTTTATTTTTATTATCAGCACAATAAAATATGCCGTTATTTTCTTATTTTTTCGGACAGTGATGAATAGCTTAGATTAGAAAGGGAAAACCCCTTAATATATATTAATACTGTGCGTAACTCGGCTTTGTAGTTGCATATTCTGTAACTCATATTTCTCAAAATGTATGCGTTGTTACGAAGAAAATGTAATCTTCATAACATTTAATGCTCTTTAAAATGAGAAGTACCATTGCCATTTTCCTGTTTGGAAAAAGTTTCTCTTCGAGACTACCGGTCTATTTGGAAAAATTTGGATTTCTTTTGTTTCGTTGCGTCTATGAAAATAAAAATTGAAAAATTTGTCCCCTAACCCCAAAATTTAGAAATTTGATTCACCCTCAGAATTGGATTCTTCGACATGAGAAATGTATGCAAACTAGTTGAAATATAAATCGAGCTGTAGAGGTTTCCAAAGTTATAATTTTATTTTTAGATTCTGAATCGTGTGATACGAAAGTAACGGTATCCCCATTGAAAGTGATTTAAGACATCTTTAAACTACATACACGGTAAACTGGAAATTTTTTAATACCAGACAAATCTTTGTAACCCTTTTGATTTAGATTTATTATTCTTTCTATTAGACCTCGGTCAAGGAAACAGGATACGTCATAATATGAGATGAAAAGATAATAATAAATTATTTCAATTACAAAGTTTTTTTTAAGAAATTGTATTTTATAAAAAAATATATGGTTTAAAAAACGTTAAAGATATTAATATGAGTAATTAGTAATTAAAGAAATGATAAGTATATTAATGTTCAATTTTCATTCGACTGAGTTTCCAGCAGAAAATATTACACTGCTTCCATTTGTTTTGGAAAATTCTTCGGGTTAATAATTCCTCCTCATTTTTATTCTTTTACAATTAATAACAACACAAAAGTGTCATAAACTATTCTCCAACTGTGGGCGATTTTCTTTAGTAATTTTCTAAATTAACGTGTGATTTTCCCCTGATTTTCAATACGTCTCAAGTAATTAAATTAAGTTAATAAATTAATTGTTTAAATCACTGACGTTCTCCCAAATAGTGCTCAAAAAGATTGCACTAGTCGTTCCAATTAATCAGACTGAGTTTGAGCTTGTAGCAGAATCCCTAATATGTCCATATAAATGGTAATATTCAGTTGCCTAGTTCCTTTAAGTATGCGTTTATCAATAAATTTAACTTCATCGTTGTGGAATGAAAAAAAAATTGATTTTTACAAATGTGGAATAAGTGTATGTTTTTTTAACCTTTATCAATATTGTCACATGAAAATTAACAACGGGCATAGGCAGCAGACAAAATTCAAATATATAATAAAATGTATCATTACGTTAAGTATCCAACATAGGGAGTGCAAGTGGCAATGAATTCTTTAGCCATGATTTATGAATATAAGTTTACAATAAAATCAGCAAAGGCGTCAGGCAAGGTTGCATCGTGTCCCCTTTCCTGTTGAACATTACCCTGAAGTGATCAGGAGGGAATTGGGCCTTGAAGAAACAAAGATTGGACCATGGCCGAAAGTATTAATAATTGTGTAATTAATTTTAACTTTACATATCTGTAAATAAAATATTGTTTTAACGTTTGTTTGTAATGTTAATATATTGTAATGATTAATTTTATTACCATATATATATATAAAACTTTATTACATACAAATACATTAAAAAATTGATTGGGCGCCAGCAGATAAACATATAGTCTGCAAAAAATTAACAATAATTAGCTCCGGTTTGGTTAATGAAATCTTCCTTCTCTACAAAATAATGTGGGCGGCTCGGTGGAAATTCATAAACAGACCTTAGTTCCGTATCTTTAACGTCTAAAGGCACTTTACATTAATGGTGGCCCTTACTTTATCTCGTATCATCGGCCGACTTGCAGAGGAACCCTGGTCTTGTAGCACCCTACGAACTCCTTCGGCCTCCACGCGATGGACGTCCGCACCCCCAAAACTTTTGTTCGTTACCGCTAGCCAAATTTTGCACCCTCTCACTTCACTTTCAGTCCTCTGGTCAGTCTCCCGGGTGCGGAGTATATACCCTTACCCCGCCCCCACCCCAAACGATGCAAAGAAAAGGGACGTGTACCCTCGGCTTCTTGGGGCCTCTCCGGTGCACGTGCACTTTTAATTAATTCCCTCTCAGGCCCGCGGACAAAGGGCGGCCACTTACCGATGTTATTCACTACAATATAATTAACATTCATTAACAGACATTTTTACTAATTAATTTTTTTATTAATAATAATTTTTTAATTTAACAGATTAACGTTTATGTACTTATTTGGACCTTCTTCAGGCTGTGGTCTAACCAGGAGAAAGGTTGGTCATGACGCTATAAGAGATTCCTCTGTTTATGAAGATTACTTGTTAGGTTTCTACGGTAACGGAACATCCGACATGTTTATATTCGTGATTTTACCTATTATACGCAACACGACTTTATTTAACTTAATAAATCAGATATCTAAAAATGTTAAAGTTCCAAGTGGTTAAGGAAACAATACAATGTATTACAATACAGATTTAACCTCCTGTGGTTTAGGGGTCAGCGTGACTGCCTCACTTCGCAGAGATCCCGGGTTAGAATCCCGGCGAGGGCATGGATGTTTGTGTGGGTGAGAGAAACTCTCGGCAAATCAGTCCGCCGACTAGAAAAAATGATTTCTCACACTGAGTCGCTAATAACCAGAGCTGTTGCTGCGACTGTAAATAAATCAATAAAATAAATACAGATTTATATAACAAAACTGCAACTTACCCGGCAAGTTGAATGTTATAATTAAACTGAGCGACTTCCATAACCCCGGATTCGATACTAATCTCGGTCGTTATCCTGTTACTTTTATGTAACTTCCCCCCATCTACACCCCTAAGGATGGTCCCTTCCCGTGCCACGAAAACATCAGGAGAAACACTATCATTCTAATTGACCACGAAAAAAAATTGAATGTTATAATTAAACTGAGCGACTTCCATAATCCCGGATTCGATACTAATCTCAGTCGTTCTCCTGTTACTTTTATGTAACTGCCCCCCGACTACACCCCTAAGGATGGTCCCCTCCCGTGCCACGAAAACATCGGGAAAAACACTTTCATTCTAATTGACCACGAAAAAAATTTATTTGACGTAAATAACGGCGGTTTTTGCAAGTCGGAAAATTTCAACACCCGTAAATCCTAAGGGTGTCTTACCCCCACAGTGTTTCGTTCCGGTTCTAAAGGTATCTGGGTATAAAATTTGTTCGAATTTTCTCTACGCTTGTAGATGGGATATGGAGCAGCCTGCTGGGATCCGTACAGGAAAAAATCGTATAGAATCCTTAGAAAGGGCCCAGAAAAGGACCGCGAAATTCGTACAGATAGAACCTGGGCATGGGAGAGAAAAGTAAAGCTTCTAGGGTGGGATAATCTACAGACGACAAGGGAATGAGCCAGGCTACACGTTTTCTTCAAAACCGTTGCAGGTCCAAAACATTGGCAATGAATTCGAGATAGATTTAGAGAACCGACGCGGTACGGGAGGACTGACCACATGTTTTAAGTTCATACCAGACAGCAAAAAAAATATGTTGGAAAATACTCATTCCTAAATAGGACAGTAAATAAGGGTGACAATTTACCTGCAAGAGTTTTCGGAAAGAAATTTAAGCTTAATATGAACTCTCTAGTGAATATTAGGGTAGTGTAGTGAAGAGAAGTGATAGTGATGCGTTATAAACTAAAAATAAAAAATAGAAACATTCTTTGTCTCCTTAGATAGTTAAATAGTTAGGTAACCTCTATTTTCAGACATCTTTCCACTTTTATTCTTTTCAGGCCAGTGAAATATTAATTCCTTCTTTAACTTTTAATTCATATACATGTCTTTATAGTTGAAATAATTTCACTAAACCTAGCTTATATTTTATAATAATTATGTTAATTTTTTTCTATTTTCTCTTATTGTAACTTCCCATATTTAATTTGTAATTAAATTGTAATTTCATGCATCTACCACCGGACCAACTGCCCATTTGTAGATTAAATACATACATACAGATTTGTATGCGGAACATACACATACATACATACAAACATAAACACAAACATGACATTATTTAACGGTATTAGATTTTGGAAATAAAAAATGTCAAAAAGAAAAACAAAAGTATTTCTTTCTCAATTGGCGAAAGAATAAAATTTTAAAACCCAAATTTATATAAATAAGTTTAAAACCAGGAAATTATGTAAACGGGAAATTAACGGTTTCTGGGCATGGTGCATTTTTTTTGGTTTGGTTCTCCCACGTGTCACACTCACCCTGGTTGGAGTACTGGCGTAAAATTCTCTTGTAATTGAGTTGGTTGTAGCAACGTGGTGGTGCCGTGTGTACTGTTGTCGGCTGTCGTGAAAGTGAAACCTTCTTGGCACAGTCTTGAGTGGGGGAAGGGAGGGTTATAAAGGCGACAGACGGAGCGATCTCGCCCAGTCTCGACCCAGAGGCCGACATGTGGTTCCTGATAGCAGGTCAGACAAATCAAGGCACTATCCAATGTGTTTCGTCGACCAATTGTGAAGCTCATCAGGAAGTTTACGCTCTCGTTCTGATGACGGTCACAATTGCTCGACTAAATGTCTCGTGTTTGCTAATTTATTAAATTTCGAAGAAAATCGTAATGATATGTATCTCCATCTTTTTTTTATTTGAAATTTGTTTCCCCCTTTACAAAAGTAAATGTCGGTTGACAGAAAAAAAATTCCGTCGTGAAGGTTAGTTTCATTACGGTGAAATTAGTGGTTTATTTATTTGTTTATCGATGTCTCCTTGCAACCAGCTTTCTCCCGAGTATTTATAGCAGCCTAAGTTTCTTTATACAGAACCATGCCACATTCTTACAACACGCCGGGTCTCCAATTAACTCGTAAAAGTTTTCTTCACTCCTCACATTGAGAGTTATCGTTGCCATAATTTTCGCTGAGCCAATCTTTGACTTCTCTTCCTTTCCTCACATAATTTGGTGCAAATGGCGTGATAATTTCTTACGGTTACTACGTCAATGAAAATATGGATGTGTTATTTTTACGTCTGTTTTCTTTTCAATAAGCTACATTTTACGACAATTTTAACAGAATATTTATAGTTCAAAAAATATTTTATTCATCAATAACATTTGTACTCTCATCAAAAGACAACATCAGGTTGTCTATGAATATTATATATATATATATATATATATATATATATAAATATATATATACGTTTATAATTTTCATGGCCAAGCTGGTGAGAGTTAAAAATACTTAAGGAAACGTTGTTGATGATTGATTAATAAAATATTTTTTTAATTACAATAAAGCCGGTTAAAATGGTCGTTAAACATACACGGAAGTTTGATAAGAATGATGACGTAATTCGTAAGGGAAAAAATCTTACGTTTCGAACAGTAGATAGATTTTTTATTGATTCCATTAGTCCTCGGTTGAGGAACTAGGATACGTCGTAAATGAAATTACTAATAGTTACTGGAAACTATGGTATGTTAACCTAGAACACAAACTATTTTCTGTACAATATAACTAAGAATACAGTACGATAATTACAATTTATTCCATAGCCTCATTTAGAATTAAATAACAATGGAACAAAGAAAACGAACTTAATATTGCTACAGTGAAGAACTATGAGAGTTTTCCGGGAAACTAGTGTAGTTCTGAATTACGGATTTTCCCTTTGATGAAAATTTCTTCCGTTGTTGACGGTGGAATACCTACGATAAATGTCCGCAACGTGTGCAGACTTCGTGTTACGTGCGTTCGCCGGCGAAGTTGGAACTTCACCCGTGCTCCATCCCTCTCACCTTGGCATTATAACTGTAATCGCTAAAAGATGGCGTTTGTAGTGTTTAAGGCCGCTGTCGAGACAAAAAGACAACTTGAACGAGTTGTGATCGGGTTGTAACCTGGAAAGTACGGCCTTTACGCGGACTACAGCCTTTCACTTATCCTGGCGTGGGAAAACTAGTCCAACAACGCTTCGTTCCAGGACTGCCTTTGAAAATACAGAATTACTGGAAACTAATATAACCAATGCATTCGGTACTTGACAATGGAAAAACCTCGAATCATCAGCATAGCTCTGAGGTTAACAGAAGAACGTCTCGACGAATCCGTTACAGCTCGACACATTTCCGTTACTGTAAATTATTTTTGCAAATTAGAGAAATATCAATATACAACTCTAGCAGACGAGGACCTGCTCGGATCAGGAACAGACGAGTCTTTGTCTAGAAACGTCGGTTTCTGACGCTCTTCAATTAATATTTCACATGGTCAGATTCCTAATTTAATTGTAGCAAATCTACATCTACTTATACAAATCAAAGACGACGGAGCAACCGAACAATATAATCTCTGAATTTTCTTCTTTTAGGATTAAAAATTTAATTTAAGACTGATTTTATTTGTGGGTTTTTAATAAGTCGCCATTACAAAAATATTTTTATTTATTTTGAGCCCTGGAGTTTCGGCCCATAATTTCACCATATTCAACTACAAAATTCAAAATTATGATTTCATTAAATCATTTACAATTTACAAAATGCTATATATATATAATTTGTCTACATTAAAACTTATATATATATTTATAATAATAATAATATATCAAAATGACCAATTATGTTATAAAACGTAAACCATTCAAATACCTTCAATTTGTCCTGAATTATTATGGTTCTTAGTACAATGTGACAACGTGAGACGATACACAATCGTTGTGTACCTGGACCACAGGGACGTATTCAATTATTCCTACAGGATTATCCGATGTTTTCAACGTTTAAAACAAAACAAAAATTAGACTAATTGAACATTAGAAAATGGATTACATATTTTATAAAATAATTGACCGTTTTTATGTTATTATTATTAACATACAAACAAATTTTAATGTTTACAAATTTATATGTATAGAATTTCGTAAATGTTTTTATAAAATTATAATTTTGTTTTTGTGAATGAATAGGGCCAAATGACCACAAACTCATCGGTTAATAAATAAAAAAATTAGTTACGGAATTATATAAGGAGACTGATTGAAAACCTATGGGCTTATATTATAAATGCTATAATCTCTGTATTAAATCCATCATTTTCAATATTCAAGTTGTCATAGAATGGGACCTCGTTTTGTGAAGTTTGGTCCTAAAGTAAGCAAATATCGATGTGAAACATCTAGTACGACAACTTTTTGCAAAAGTTACACGTGTGTGTTATTATGTAATCGTTAAAATACTCGTTTTCGCCTATTAACGTCAGTATTTATGTTGAAATTACAACACTGAAGAAAAATAATGCAGTTTTTTTACCAATACATGACAATATTTTTATGTATTTAAAAACGACAACGATTCGGTACGCGTTTGTATCTTCATCGGGTCTTCCCTTTTTGATTCCGACACAACTTTCGCATTATTTATTTCATATAAACAGACGAAAAGACGAAAAAGGTTATTTATACAAAATAAATATCAATAATTTAACAAGATCTATTTATTAATTTAATGACGTAATTATTACCATAAAAAATATTCAGTAAAAATTCTAAGCAAACCACTTCGTTTTATTACCTTATTTGAGACATCTTAATGATGCATAAATTTAGACTTCCCTCAACACATTCGGAAACATTTTTAATGCAACTGTTAATTCGTTATTGAATAAATTTATTCTGCCCGTTCATGACCATATTTTGTTCTTGTAAAACGACACTTGTACATTTTTTTAAATTTTTTGGTTCTTTAGTAATAATAATTTAATTTCCAAGTTACGTTTCTTTCTTTTATTATCCATGCTTTCAAGCGTTACAAACTTTTAGGGAATATTTTGACGCCCCTCTTTTTCTGTCTCGGAAACAATTTAAGTAAAAAAAATACATTTCAATAGCACTAGTTACATTTTTCGTAATCGTATGGAAATTTTTAGGCTGTCCGGATTGGTGAAAACGATTATTTCAAATGTCTTCAGTTGACAATGGAATAACGTACTAAGGTTTTTACACAGCTAGTTTTTCGTTAACAGATAACCTCCAGAACTAACAATGAAATGAAAGATCAATTCGTGAAATTAAATATTTCCAGTGAATATACCACGAAATCGGCCTCAGACATGTGCGTTAAGGAACAATGATATTTCGAAAAAAGAACCAGCGATTTTAGTGTCTCGGAAAAAATGAAACTGTATTGAAAAGGAAAAGTGTTGCAATATTATTTATATTTACAACAGTGATATATGGACAAGGACGGTCAGAATCAATTCATTCTATAATTAAATTTATAGTTACATTAAAATATTTGTGGAATACTAAAAACTGAAGAAGTCCCAAATAATTGGATTAAACGTTCAAATATTTATGGTAAGCGGAAACTTTTGTAAAGTAACTATTAATCAATTCATTTAATGATTAATTCTGACCGCTCTTGGCCATATTTCACCACTGCATATTTTATAAAGAGATCTTCATAGTTATTTTTATAATATAAAATTAAGTTTCAACAGAAATCATTACGTTAATAGGGAAAAGCGAGTATTTTAAAGATTACATATCAACAACTCGTATATCATTTGCGAAAAGTTGTGTTAGATGTTTCACATCGAGTTGTCTGGGTCATCGTTCTCCTAAACACTAATGTCAATAATGGAAGTGAATTATCTGTTTCCGCCCCTACAGTTACGCTAAATCACTTTACATATTTTGCTCAAAATTTGAAAAAAAAAAATTCCCGATGTTCCCCGACAAACCGATAATTTAATTACTATGATTTTCTTTAGAATAAATAATAACTGTTCAATAGTTTTACAGAAGAAAAAACGAATTTTAGTCTCAATATATTTATTTTAATTACTTCTGTTGATCGTGTTGATCATAATCATCTGTAAAATTATTGTCCATTAAACTTCACTATCACACACAAAACGTTCGTCTATATACACTTGTCTCACACTAATAAAAAATATTATACATTAAGTTTTCTAGTCCTTTTGTTCAGATTGTAAAAATTTCCACCGAAATATATTTATATTGCAGTATCAATAGCATTTATTAGTGTGAGAAAAGTGTTTTTAAAATTCATAAAAAATATAAATAAATGTATTGAGGCTGAAAATTGGGGTTTTCTGTAAAATTATTTTATTTTTGAAATCGTGGGAGAAATATTTTGTTCATGTTCTTAACCTAACAATTCTAATATCTTATTAAGATAATTGCCAATCTAAAATCCCTTTGGTAAATAATTCTAATTTATTCTTGCACATCGAGAACTTTATTCAGTAATTCTAATAATTTCGTTCACATGCATTTCTTACTTACGAAGTGTTGCCCCGCAACGTCAAAGAGCAGCGTCTCACTTGAAATCGTGCTGCGATTATTTATAATAATATTAATCCGTGTAATGCGTTACTTATCAGTTCCTGCTCATGTTGCCAAAGGTATTAAGGACTTCATCACATGATTGTTCTTCCGTAGCTTGTCTGGCGGTTGCGAGTGCTCAAAGAACCGACTCTGGTCAGCAGACAATACCCGACGAGTACTTTGGTCTTCTTCAGCAGCTCATTCCCAATGCACCTGAGCGAGGAATCATCTTCACCAGGTACGAAATAAACAATTATACACACATATATGATGTTATAATAGTTTACTCGTTGACGTACGAAAGTCAAAGCTGCACGTTACAACTTTATCGTGTCCTGATGTTATCTGGTCGGGTAACTGTAAAATTTGGGGTCCTCGGTATAAACGTATATAGCCTGGACTCAAGCCGTAGAACGGCTAAAATCGATCTGCATCAACAGTAGCCTGTTGTCGGGCAAATGTAGGGAGAAAGACAACTGTCTGCAACCGCTCTGATCAGACTTGGTCTTGACACGTCTCAAAATGCTGACAGCACACACGACAGAAAAGAATCAGCCGAACCGAACCGGTCTGCGATGACCAGGTCTGGAGACTTTTGTCTGACGTCAGTGGGACTTAACACGGATGATGGTGACAAAAGTGACCCGCAAGTGTACAACTACATCACCAACGTCACCCTCAATACGATTGCATTATATCCTATGTCAAATATCACATAAATATTTGAAGGAATGACAGTGATCATTAGAGAGTTACCAAATGGCTAGAGTAGTAGTTACAAATTAAAAAATATTTCGGCTCCTTGAATAGCGGAGAACCTGTCCTTGAAGATGTCCTTGTAGAGTGGGTAGCAAACTGAAAACAGAAACCAGTTCCATGGATAGGGGCGTAGCCTTTCTTACTGAGAAAAACGATTCGTTTTATTTCTTCTTTACTTAGACTAAAGCAGTGGAACACGTCGATGTTGAAACTAGAAACAAGTTTGCATTAACAATTTCGTGTCTCCAATAAATTTGATCCGGAAAACGTAAATTAACGTTCCATTCACAATAAAAACAACCACCCTAGGTCGGGCAGTCTACCTTGGATATTTAATAACGAATGATTGACAGCTTCCCTCGTCCAATGTGGTCAACCTTGAGCATTGGAAGGACGGAGCACAAAGATCCGTTAGAGTCGGGTTCAAGGTAGAAATTCTACCTGTAATTCAGGACCTCTCGCGGAGCCAACGTAGCTATATTTTTTGATCTGTGTTTTGTTATTTTGTGGCGAGTAACTGGATAGCTTCGATGGAAAAAAATTATTTATATGTATATATAGTGTTTAATATGGCGTTTTGAAAACTTTTCGCTGTGTAGGGAATTGTGGAAAAGTTAATAAATACACGATTGGCTCTACTTCGTTTTCCAGTGGCTGAGAACTGATCTTACCCGACACGGAAAATATTTCAATCCGCAATGACTTTTTACGAGCAGGAATTTACACAAAAAAAAGGGAAATTTACATCGATGTAGCGCTTAGATTACGTAACTGTTTTGATTTTCTGATTCGGCTTGTCCTGATCTATCTGGAAGGACCACACAGAAGTCAACGTAGTAATAATATAAAGTCTTTTATTCTTATTGTTCATGCCCCAATATATGTATCATACATTTATTAAACCTCATCGGCCGTATTATTCGGTGAAATTAAAGGGAAATTATTTGGTAAACTTATTTCGACTCTTAGGTGATTTTAAGACAAGATACTGTGATTTTAATTCTAAGAAAATTCTATAAATCTTCCGTTAAATTTCTACGAAATTAAAAGAGTCAAACCTACAATTTTAATTTACGTTAATTAATTTGTTAGCCAATAATAGATGTTTCTGACAGATGGAAACCCATCAGAACAGGCAGCAGAGAGTTGTAATTTGGTCTGCCCTGTTTGGGAATTCTGTTTTCGTGAAACTGTTAAGTGGTCGTTTGGCCCAGAAATAGCAAGACGTCTACATTACCTATTGTAGATGCTGTGGCTGGCGCTGTTTTGCAGTAAGAAGTGGAAAGATGCGGTAATTTAACTAATTGGTTGCTAAGTTTAATTATATCAATCCATGAGTACAGAATAAAAATTATATATCTATTGTATTTCAAAAGTGTATGTCTTAAAATGGGATAAGGAACATAAAATACACGCACATAAAATAATATAAATCCATTTTCGTGTTATTATCAATGGTGCATTCCTTACGAAATGGAATTTCATTATGAAAATATTCTAATTTACTGTCCTGGTATCCGTATGAAAAGATCGACTTTTACTCTTATTATGATTACAAAGATGTTTGGTACGATACTAAAGAATCGTTTATGTTTACAGGACATCTGAGGCTGATGCAAACTCTGCATCTGGAACGGCCGGGAACGGCCACGCCGTACATGAGGCTCGGCTCCGAGCAGCGCTGTCAGGACGAAACCCCAACATAGCTCTGATTCAGCCCTATCAGCAGCCAATTATACTCCAGGATGTACCACTACAAAGAACTCAATCGCAGCCTGAACAAATTGACAGTTCACAAAAACTGTCTCAAGCTCAACCACAAGTCTTTTTGCAGACTCCTCAACGGCAGGAAGTTGTTCAACCGCAGCTGGTTCAAGGGCAAAGACAGCAGGCAGTTTCTGTAAAACAAACACAGAATATAGCGTACCAGGACCAACAGTTGCAGCAGAAGACTGTACCTGATATTTACCCCCACCCGTTCATACTCCCGGCGCAACAAACATTTCAGCAACCGATACAGGAGCAGAGACAGCAACCACCTTCTCAACCTTCACTTTCACAAACAGTTCAAGTGGAGTCTCCCCAGCAAGAGCAGATTATATATCAGCAGCCACACCAAAACCTGAAAGCGTCACGACGACTAAGGCCCACTCAACCACAACCACAACTCCAAACAGTCGATGCCCAAAGCCCTCAACAGGAGGAGATAGTGTATCAGCAAATACAAAACGCACAAGCTCTCCGAAGACAGAGACCTACACAACAAACTTTACTGCAGCCAATTGACATCACAGTTCCACAACAACAAGAGGTAGTGAGTCAGCAAGTTCTACAGGAACAACCAGTTAGACGACTACGACCAACCCAACAACCAACTCTCAGAACCGTTGAAGTACAAACTCCACCAGAACTTGATGTAGTCTACCAGCCAGCAATACAGGAGCCTGGACTCAGGCGACAACGTCCGACGCAACGGCCTCCATTAAGAAATATTGAAATACAAAGCCCTCAAGATCCAGAGCTCGTATATCAGCCAGTGCAACAGGAACAACCTGCTCGGCGACAACGTCCCACTCAACAAACTCAACTTAGAACAGTTGAAGTACAAAATGCACCAGAACAGGAGGTAGTATACCAACAGCTCCTGCCAGAACCGGAAGTCAGACGACAACGACCAACTCAGCAATCTCAACTACGGGCAATTGAGGTACAAAGTCCACAAGAACAAGAGGTAGTTTATCAACAGCCACTGCAGGATCAAGCTGTCGTACGACAGAGGCCTACTCAGCAAACGGTAATCCAGCTTGAAAGTCCGCAAGAGGAATCCGTGTACCAACAAGTGTATCAAAGGAATCAGCGTACTCGGCCAGTACCACAACCCACTCTCCAAGCAGTAGCAGAACAGAGTCCACAACAGCAAGAAGTAGTCTACCAAGTAGACCGTCAAGAACCACAGTTACCAAGGCGAAGGAAGCCAACTGGTGTTCTAAGAGCAAGTCAGCACCAAACGTTGATTCAACCTGTGGAATCGGAAGGTCCAGAGCAGGAGCAGGTGGTTTATCAGCAAGTACAACAGAGCCAGCCTATCCAGCGTCAGCGCCAATCGTCAGTTCTTCATAGGCAGCGACCGCATCCAGAACAGCAGCAAGATGTACAGATTCAAGCGCAGGATATACCACAAATTGATCATAATATCGAACAACCAGAATATCAGCCGAGGCAGACTTTTGACGAGGATCGAATTCCTCAAGAAGGTAACAGAGAAGATCCACCAGAACAGTACCTTCGGGAAACGACGCGACCTAGCTCATCTAGAAGACGTCAAAAGAAACCAAATACTTCACTTTTCACCCGACAAAGACAAGAATCGCAAGCAGATACCGTAGACAAAGAAGTAGTAACGAGTTTACTAGGAGAGAGTGAGGATAAATACGGAATATTTCCAACTCCGTCATCAAAGTCGACAATCTTCGTTTCCGAATCAGCCGGGGGTAAGGTTTCCGTTTCAGAAGAAACCTCCGAGGATGATAAATCATTGCCGGTGGTGAGGTTGCCAACGCCCAAAGGTCAGAGGCCACTCACGCAGTCCGAGTTCCAGGCCCTCCTCGAAGCTGGTTTCCAGGTGACTCCAGTTACCGACGGCAACCTGCAGACTCCAGGCAGGTCCAGCAGCGTCATACTCGTCCCAGACGGCGAAGGCCAGACCGGGTCAGTAGCAACAGAATAAAACTAATTCTTAGCTTGTATGATTCAAGTCAAAATTCGAACCTATTCACTTACGTCGCTGAGATATATAAACTTTCAATGACTTAGAGAATTTACACATAGAAAAAGTATATTAGAATAAATCCGAAATTCTGTAAAAGTGCATTATGGTAAACTGTTATTTTTTTGTCCAGGTCAGAAGAGGTTCGCCACAGACAAAGGTCCCAGATAGATCCGTCAAGACGAAGACTTCGCAGTCGCAGACCGAAGCCTGAGTAATGAAGCGTTTCATTACAGGTTTCCATTTCACCAGAAGCATGACTGTTGTGTGAATCTACATGGGACTCAACTATGCTTCATATTACTGCAGTATTCTAAGCGTTTCATTACCAATCTATGTTCATGTGTTTATATCGGGTTCATTGTCATTTTTCCACTCTTCCCTGAACTGTCTTTAAATGCGCTAATAGTCTTCTCTAATTTATTCTTAATCTTTACTACTTTCTCTACGGTGATTAGAATTAATTTCATGTATGCTTTTCGTTGCTTTGGACCAGTGGGGCGAGGGAATGGTGGCAGAAGATTCTCGATAGCTTCTAATTCTATATTATAAAATTTCATGTCCTTCAACTAAATAATACATAGTTATTGACTAATTTATTACATATCAATCATTTTCAGTAATTAATTTTTGTCAGTGAATTAATTTAATTTCTTCAGCAATGGTCACGTTTAAATATTTCTAGTGAGATACAATCGAATTGCATTGGATCTAGTTTTTTCTTTAGTAAAAAACGAGAAAACTTTTTAACAATATTTACCCCCATCACAATTAAATTGTTCTTATTTTCGATGTGATTTACATTATGACTTCCGGTCAATTGGGAAAGTTTTCCAACCGGCCAATACCCCAATTGTTGTAAAACAGGTGGAGGACCGACATTGAAATCTATTGCGTATAATCATAGGAAATTCGGTATGTGTGTGCTGATCGTGTTTGTCTTGGTGAAGTACAGACTTGACATTGTGAGTACTCACATGTTCTTGCCCAGTCGAGTGCTCACTAAACGTAGACTATTATTGACATGTGATAAGATTTGTGATGTTATTTGTTTATATAAAAAAAAATTGTATTTTGTTATACTACCGAAAAATCATGGAATTTGAATTGAATTTGATTGTGAAACTGACTATTCGGTGACTTGAATTTTGTAACATACACATATGTGTGTAAATAGTCAGTTAATAACGTTAATATTTTCAGATGACATGAATTGTTGTAGACTATAGTATACATGTTTATGTTTTGCGTTTTCCCTGTTTATAGCAGGGATAGTACCTGTAATACTCATGTTGTAAATATTTTTCCTGTAGCTGAATAAAAATGATTGCGCTTGTGTTAATTCGTTTAAATGTTATCGATTTATAAAAATGTAGATAAGTATCAAAAGATTACCATTTTATTTCTGTTGTGGCTTGTTTTAATATATCGTCGCCATTTATTTCAACCTACTACATGAAGTCGACTCGTTTATCGTTGTCCTTCTCTACTTTCTGCAAGTTATCCCTTGGATTCATCTTTGTAACTAAGGAGCAGCTTCTTGATCTCTGGTTCTAATTAATAAATCTCGTCTGTCGGCCATATTTACAAAGAACTATTTCTTTTCAAATTTCTCATATATTAAATTATGTTTGTACCTTTCACGAAGCTGTAACGTACAGGGATATTCTTAGTTAGAATCAAACAGTGTCAAAAGTTTCGAGAAATCCATCGTCTCATTCCACCACCTGATGAACGAAAAGACCTAATTAGCAGAGGTTCTTATAATCTGAAGACTCTGGATTGCTAGAAAGAATACGGTGTGAATATTTCGTAAATCGGGTTATAATTATACCATTTTGGGGAGATTTCAAAGATTCACCGAAAGAATTGGAATCTCAACAACCACGCATATCTTCAAATTGACGACTTTTACTACTCCAATGTGTATTTCAAGGTTTAGTCGTAGCGGTTTGTTGGGTGATTAGCTCCCTCGTCGACCAAATGGAACAACCGCATTAATTAATGCAATTTTCTCAAGAATCCCTTCTTCATTTCTCTTGATTATAAGTGAAGAAGCATCGTCGAAACTTTATCCTGTGCAGTCAAACAGATTATACTTGAGCTACGAATCAACATCAATTCCTACTAGCGCCATCTCTGATTCAGACCCTGAACTTTCCGAACGAGCCTCGTAAATTATCGTTGGAAAAGTCGTTTGCTTTGTACCGAAACCCTGCTACTTCATGTAACTACACCGATTAGAGGCAAGCCACCATTAAATTTAACTCCAAGAGACTAAAAGGTTTTGTGCTACTGAGCTTACGGCAGTCGAATTTAAATAAAGGTTTCTCTGTAATTAAATGAAAAATATAATGCCGTTATATACATATAAATTAACCCCATTCAAAAAAATCAGGTGACACAAAACTGTTCCTCGTGTGATAGTTTCTAGTCTTTTGTAATCCAAATCGTTTTGCGCATATAGGATTTTGAGAAGATTATTGCAGTTTATCTAGTTTTCTCTTCCGAACGTCAATAGTGATTTTAAATTTGTCAGTAATAAAAGTATGTTAGATTCGAATGGCACTAATTTTTTCAAATGCAATCCGTCCGGTCATTCTCGTGGCAGTCTTTAAAGATCTTTGCATTTTTTTTGTCTCAGTAAGTATATATATTTGAATGAATTCCACGTTTAATTTTTCAGACACTCATAGTACCGTAATTATTTTTTCCGTAAAGGGATTCTTTAAATCTTATTATATAGTTCTTGATGACTTCATTTTTAAATAGTTTTTAAATTAAATACGGAGATGTGATTTCGATTGAATTTCTATGAGGCTAAGTTGACATTGTTGACACAAGTGCAACTTTCATGAGTGTCCAGGAATTCTCGAACCACTAATCCGTAACAATAAACTTGTTATATAACAGATGTACTGACTGGAGAAGCATATTTACTCGGTTTAGAGAGCCATAATTACATTTCTTTCTCAAGTTACCGTAAGCAACTTTCATCGATAAAATTAGACCAGCCAATTTCCGGCAGGTCAAACGCGTATTCAATAGGTCCTTCTATTATTCATTTGGGCCTCTGGTTTTAAGGGAAGGTCCATTCCAGATTATGAACCGATCAGATATTTGGAAAATCAGTGAACGTTCCTAAAATTGCGCTTGCTCCATACAAATAATTCATCGTTGTATTATATGTAACAATCGGAAAGAAAAACACAGTTTGTTTCACTTCCTTTTAATTCCTCACGAACACATACCTTTGTGTTTTTTTCTCCCTATGATATATAATCATTCGAGCTGAAATTAATTGATACTTGGCTGATATTAGCTCCACCCAGTTTAACATCTCAACTAGTCTTATTTTCTGCCAATAACGGCTGTTATGTCTGTGAAAGTCTTTACTGGATTATTACTCAATATTTCGTTCTAAGAAGGCTTTCCTTATGCAACAGTCCAGAAAGTGAAAGAATGTTCGGCGGAGCCACGTTTTTGCTTTTCTTTTATACTTTGCGGTCAGAAACTTACCAGGCAAAAATCAAACAGGTGTTCTGTATTTTCCGAAAGCCTTGACCGTGGGAAGTTTCACAACACTTATCATCCAAGGACCGTTAGAAGGATCAAAGGATCATAAGTTGACTGGAGTGACACACGTCTGAAAATCCACATACGTCTCGTTCAGCAGAAAAAACAACTATGAAGAAGTCATGTCTAAAAAATATCGTCCATTATGCCGCATTATAAAAGTAACTCCTATAGTAATTATATCTAAATATCTAGAACCATATCGGAATCTGCTGATGCATTGTCTGTGTCAGGGACAGGAAAGTGAAGGTACATATAATTATAAATAATAATTGTCAGGTGGAAAGGAGACTCAGACGAAGTAAAAGAGTGAGCATGATAGAGGAATTAGTTTCTTATTTGTATCGTTGCATTGGAGGTATCGTTGAAACAACTGCCATTTTGTTGTCTTGTTAAGAAGAATTGATTTTTCGGATTACGGAGATGTAGTGATGTTGATGGAATTTCTATGAGGCTAAGTTGACGTTGTTGACACAAGTGCACCTTCCATGAGTGTCCAGTCGACTTGTCAATTTTCAAGTGCAGAGCATCCCGTATAGTTTTCTCACAATTTTTGTGAATTTTATTGATTACCTTTCAGTGTTCATTCACTATGTAGTAATAATAACTGAAGTTTAATTATGTAGGTCTCAAACTTTTAAAAATAGTGAAACTGGATTAGGTGGTCATCATACACCAGAATTCTTGTGAATTACATTAAATTAGGTAAAAATATGAACTACTTTTATTACCTATGGAGTACCAATGAGTGATCACTGCAATCAGCACAAAGGATGAAGTCAATAGCAGAGTTGTCCTGGACATTTACACACAATGTAACATTTGTAAAATATATTGAAATGAATTTTGACTTTGGTATAGGCAATGAGTAATTTTTTATAATAATTTATTCAAATTTAGTTGCGAATTTCTCCGACGAAAAACGAGTAAATTCCTCCTCATGTTGGGTGTAGCAGCGTTATATAAATTTGTACTCTAACCGAGTAAGAGAAGTTGTAATCTTGGAGGTACCGCGAGTAGTTCTGTTGTGATAACGGACGTGTAAGAAAAGTCGTTCACCAGGCGTTCAACACAGGAAACACGCTTGCTCTTGTTCCGCTAGCGTCGGTTGGAGACGGGAGTTGCGACGCTGGTCATCGAGAGACAATGCCTTACAGATGCCATTAAGACGCCGTGTGTCCGCCCAAAATCAGATTTTGCAAATTAATATGTGAATAGATGAATGAAATGTATTCAGCAAAAAACATTGAAAAAATTCACTAAAATATTGCACTTTGATTATAAAATATGACGGACAGTACTAGTGCTGAACTTTGATAATAAACAATTTTCTTGATAAATCAAGGGGTGTGTATTGATTCTGGAATGCCTTCGGGGACGCTATTGTATGTGTTTGTGCGCATTTCTTAAATTATTGTACTATTAATTACAGAAACAAAAAGTTTCGAAAGCTCCTGTTGACTGCATCAGTTGAGAATGTATTATTTTTATGAGACTGTAATAAAGTTCTTTCATTGAACTATATAAATATTGCTACTTTATGAGAAATTTTTGTATCAATCATGAATCACCGCCTAAGAACCCAGTTTATTTCATTCCAGTCTTTGACAGTGGGTTGTTAATATTTTCTACTGTGCACGATTGTTTACAATTGCGGTTTTGTCATTCAATATATGAAATATTACCATTCCAAGAATGTATATTATCAATTTACATTGTGGTAACTCTTGACAAATTGTTCTAATTTGTAAAGCGACGATTACGACGTCACCTCGAATGAATTCAAACTAAATAAAAATATATGAAAAAGGTAATACACCGACATTTCTGTTAGTTACAACTCCTCAAAAAAAGTTATTAAAAAATTACATAGATATGAATACATTAATATGTTGCATTGACATGGTTGGTGAAGTTCGGCGAAATTATTATTTAAAAATTTGAGATGTTGCCATTTTTATAAGTATTCTAGATGTCAATAAAATTTAACACGAATCCATGTCTCAAAAAATTCACAACGATCTAACAAATACAAACAAATTTACATAGTAAAAAAAACTTTTGTGACAATATTTTTACTGTATCTGATACTGGAACAAGGCAAGCCATGATGCCGAATCTAATATGCAAGTTCTACCTGAACTTAATATAATAAGAAAAATTTTATGACTTAATAATTTCAAAAAGAGGCGATGTTCGGTAATAAAAGTTAAGTAACTATATATAATTTTACCCAGAATCGTGAATTTTACTAACGGTTGATTAATTAAAAAAAATATGACCAATAACAGGCTACTAAAAAGTTTTGTATTAAAATTATTGAACGTGAAATTCTATATAAAAAAACTTGTTTTCTTTATCGACAGACTGAGTGAACGTTTATGTTTTCCAGTTTACTAATAATAATTTTTATTCAAACTCGGGAAGGTAGAAATAGGTACCGTAACGTTATTGTCATTTTAAACTGATGATTTAAATAAATAGTCATAAACAAAATTTTCAGTTATAAAATTAAAAAGAGACAAATCAAAAATTTAAATTCAAATTTTAGTAATACGAATCGTCACTGAGAAATCAGTGTACAAAATAAATTAGTAATTTTCGTAGTTTGATAGTTATAAATTTTTATTGAATAATTCAGTAATGTCAACAACTGTTTTCAGATGTTTTTATTAAAATTTAGGTGACATTATTACAAATAGGAAATAAATATAACCGTGGCTCCTGCGGGACAATAATAAATTTTCTCACTTTACAATCTTCGATAATATTATTTTCATCCTACCGTGCAATTATTATAATTTTTTTTGTTATATTAAGATGTAAAACTCAATAAGTGCAGATTACTCGAAACTTCAAACATGGAGCTAAAATAAATTTATTCATAAGTGAGATTAGGATAAATGAAGGCAACTGCGTTACCGCCAAGTAATTGCCCGATCGACCGCCAGGAAGCATTCGAATTCAGCCAAGATCATCTCTCATCCTCGCCTGGAAAACGTTATCGTACGCAGTACATTAGCTGCAGAACTTTTAGTTATTTCCATTTTGGGAGTCACCTGGAAAGAACCACGAAACAAAACTTATTACAGTAACGCGAAAAAAAAATGCGATAAATCTAGCAACAAATTGCAGGAAATATTTAATTTCATCTAAACGACAATTTCTTTCGTATTCATTAATGGAAATATCGTTAAATGAAATAAGATTTAATTTTATTAACAGTTTTCTGCGACTTTGTACGTGCTTCTTTCACCCTGTTCTATATCTCGTTTCAGATTCGCAATAATAATTGACATGTTCTGTTTATATTATCTGTGGAAGGACTATAGTTCGATTAAAATTATAAGGCACTTGGGGTATCCGCGCGGAGAGGGGCGCCGTTGCCACTGTTCCGATTGGTGGATTCAGGGTCACACCCTTTGCGGGAAATATAACCCATGTGCCTTCCAATTTTAATCGCACTGTAGTGTATATTATTTTGCTACGGGGCAACAACAATGATTGGCTATGTAAGAACTCTTACCATTTCAAAGTGCCTATCAAGTAACGCATTATCTCCAATGTTTCCAATTCAAATCCTCCCTCGTGATTATATTACAGATATTCATCACAAATACCGGGAAATGCAATATTTCAGCTTATAACAAAACAGCGACTTGCTCCTCTTTAATTGGACATTTCATGAAGTGCAATTTTACCCTTCTCCAACCAACTGTTACTAGGAGGCAGATACTTTACGCAGGAACAATTTTCACAGCCGAAATATTTTTTTTCTACTCAACCATGTGAATTATATTCATACAAAGTTATTATTGCATTAAAAACCAAGGGTGTTTTAACATAAATGGACAATATTAAAGGAAAATCTTATGGATTCTAATTTTTATTTTTTTAAAAAATGTAAAATGCTTCTATTTTAATAAAAGCCGAAAGAAGAAAAATTTGTTTTCATTTTTATAAAGATGTTTTATTCTGACGGGCACTGTAAATAATGATTTAAAATATCATAGTGATTGGTAATGTAATATGGAAAATCATTCCAATCTACGTTCTTTAGAGTACGGTGATTTATTAACATGCGTTTGAGCAATTCCACCACGAGCCATACTTGATCAGAAAAAGTCCGAATCCAGTGCCTCCAATTTAAAATACTCTTTATTTCACGGCCAGACTCTCGTGACAGACTCTCCGCCGAATATAGAGCTTAAAACTGTTGCGACTTTCACTAATCGAGATCCTGTGTACACTCATCTAAAATCTTTCTGAATGAGACTTCAACCGGTTTTTCTACTCCGACAACTTACGTGGAATAGCGACTGTACTTTGGTCTCCCTGGAGCTACAAGTTTCCTACATCGTCAGGGCGAAAATATTATCCAAGGTTCCGTCTGTTTCTCCTTTGTTCCTGTTTTGCTGTTTCCAAATGACCCAACATTGGATCCATGTACGACGACTGGCTATTCCTTGTTTCGAACATCCTACGAAATGGTGCATTACAAAATCAGATCATATATTTTCCAGATGTGATCATCCAGATTGTTTCACTGTAGACATTTGTCAGTGAAATTATAGGATCACTTTTCGGGAGATATACACGTCCCTGTAGATTCAGTTGTAACAAGACATTCAATAAATCAGAGGTAAAGGTAATAATCCTTATTTTGTTGCCGCTCGATTCCTCAATGAACAGATTTGAAACCTCAATCGGCGCTGTAATAAATCTCAAAATGATGGCGATGATTTCAAATTGTTGATATTCTTACTTGTGATATTGGTCCCAAAGCCTTGGTAATGTGTTAAAACCCAAAGAATACATAAATACTAGTAGCCTTTCCTAAACAATACACGTGATCGTCTGAAAGACATGGTAATTCATTGTGTGGTATATTCCCAGACATTTTTAAATACGCGAAAGTTATTCCTATCCATGAAAAAGGTTGCACATCTGATGTTTCCAACCATCGGCCTATCTCCCTTCTGCCTATATCCAGAAAACAAATAAGTTCTAGAATATCGAACTTGTTAAAGAGATTTAAAATAATGACTCCAGTCTTGGACGGATTCCTCAAAGCCAAACCTCCAAATTTTATTCTCAGTATCCTTGACGCTCTCGATGTTAGGTCGTCAGTTGACAATGGAATAACGTACTTTTTTACAAAGCTAGTTTTTCGTTAACAGAAATCCTCCAGAACTAACAATGAAATGAAAGATGAATTTGTGAAATTAAATTTTTCCAGTGAATTGGCCTCAGACATGTGCGTTAAGGAACAATGATATTTCGAAAAAAGAACCAGCGATTTTAGTCTCTCGGAAAAAATGAAAATGTATTGTGCAATATTATTTATATTTACAATAGTGAAATATGGACAAGGAAGGTCAGAATAAATTTATTCAAAAATTGAATTTATAGTTACATTAAAACATTTCTGGAATACTAAAAACTGAAGATGTCCCAAATAAATGGATGAAACGTTCAAATATTTATTGTAGACGGAAACTTTTGTAAAGTAACTATTAATCAATTCATTTAATGACCGCTCTTGGCCATATTTCACCACTGTATATTTTATAAGGAGATCTTCATGGTTATTTTTATAATATAAAATGAAGTTTCAACAGAAATCATTACGTTAATAGGGAAAAGCGAGTATTTTAAAGATGACATATCAAAAACTCGTATATCATTTGCGAAAAGTTGTTGTGTTAGATGTTTCACATCGAGTTGTCTAGCCAGACACTAATGATAACTTGAATAATGGAAGTGAATTCTTTGTTTCCGCCCCTACAGTTACGCTAAATCACTTTACATATTTTGCTCAAAATTTGAAAAAATAAAAAAATTTCCGATGTTCCCCGACAAGCCGATAATTTAAATGCTATGATTTTCATTAAAATACATAATAAAGAAGAAGAAAAAACGAATTTTCAGTCTCAATATATTTATTTTAATTTCTTCTGTTGATCGTGTTGATCGTAATCATCTGTAAAATTCTTGTCCATTAAACTTCACTATTACACATAAAACGTTCGTCTATATACACTTGTCTCACACTAATAAAAAAATATTATAGACTAAGTTTTCCAGTTCTTTTGTTCATATTGTAAAAATTTCCACCGAAATATATTTATATTGCAGTATCAATAGCCTTTATTAGTGTGAGAAAAGTGTTTTTAGAATTCAGAAAAAATATAAATAAATGTATTGAGGCTGAAAATTGGGGTTTTCTGTAAAATTATTTTATTTTTGAAATCGTGGGAGAAATATTTTATTCATGTTCTTAACCTAACAATCCTAAAATGTTATTAAGATAATTACCAATATAAAATCCCTTTGGTAAATTATTCTAATTTATTCTTGCACATCGAGAACTTTATTCAGTAATTCTAATAATTTCGTTCACATGCATTTCTTACTTACGAAGTGTTGTCCCGCAACGTCAAAGCGCAGCATCTCACTTGAAATCGTGCTGCGATTATTAATAATAATATTAATCCGTGTAATGCGTTACTTATCAGTTCCTGCTCATGTTGCCAAAGGTAATAAGGACTTCATCACATGATTGTTCTTCCGTAGCTAAATAAATGTATTGAGGCTGAAAATGGGGGTTTTCTGTAAAATTAGTTTATTTTTGAAGTCGTGAGAGACGCTCTCGATGTTAAATCTGTAATATTTTCAGAACTGCCTAAGGCATTTAGTAGATCACGACGTCATTTTTTAAAATATAATTTTACGGAAATAGAGGAACTTCCCTCTCCTTTATGAGTTTATATCTGGAAAACAGAAGGCAAAAGGTCGCGATCGAACATGCGGACGTTAAAATGCATTTATCAGAATAGGAATCTATAACCTGTGGAGTTCCAGATGTCTTTATTTATGGCCCGTTACTTTTTATCTTATATATTAATTATCTACATCGTTCTTAGGTAAGATCAGCTCTTTACGCAGACGATACCAATTTGGTCATCACGGACGGGCACTCGGAAAAATTAAAGACGAAAGCAGATAATTTCAATGAAACACCAAAATTTATGGTTCTCTACAAAGTAGTCGTGTCTTAATCCAGAGAAAACAAATAGGCTAAACTTTTCTCCAATTTCTACAAAATCAATTCCAACTGTCGATAATCAATCTCAACAAGCGCCTTTTCTGGGTTTGGAGATAGATGATGAATTAGAATGGGACCAAAATAACATTTAACTTTCCACAAAACTCAGCTCTATCTGCTATAATAGTTTTAGAGCAGTACAGCGACGTCACTGCCGCAAAAATAGTATAGCACGCTTGTTTTCATTCGCCAAAGTTTTACAGATTATCAACCTGGGTCCGCTCCCATCACGCGATGCGAATATTCAAACTAAAAAAGCGAGCCGTGAGAATAACAGCTTCTGCGGATTGCAATGTTCCGAAATCTAGGTACCCAGTTTTTATATAGTCGAAATATTAGAGTTCGTTTGGTGTAACATCGGAACATTTGCAATAAACGATACAAATCATGGCGAATAGAAAAACATCGCCTTAAAATGGTTTCCAAAGAGAAGCCGATCTGGCTGTACTGCAGCTGAGTGGACTATAATATGTGGAAACGTCCCACGAATTTGATTCGACGGCACAAGGAAGAGCTTCAAGGTCATATCGGCTGCCATTTTAAAAGCACTTTTATCTCTTTGAATCCAGCGTTCGTTATTCCGGTATTAACATATGTAATAGTCTCCAAAATGTTTAAAAAAAATTATAATTTAGTTATGAAACACTGTAAACATTTATTAATTAGTGGAGCTTTTTAGACAGTTAAAGAAGAAAAGTTTTAAGGATTATCAACCTGGGGCCGCTCCCGTCACGCGATGCAAATATTCAAACTACATAAGTTGAGAAGGACGATGGGGGATTAAACAACGAAACTAGAAGTAGAAACACTAAAAACCAACCGCCAGTAATTAATTAAAAAGGAATACATGGGAAAAAAAAGTGAGATACAAATCTTTCAAAGTGATAGAAGAAGAATAATCCACCGACTCGAACAGACTGCGGAAACAATTAAAAATACTCTCATTTTAATCGTCAAAATTCTTTCTCCGCGTAAAACCGTATTTTTTACTGTTACTTATCCTTATTATAATATAACCTTATCCGATCGTTCTCCACTTTCTTCCACGCCGTTTATTGTCTCAATTTCTAATTTACTATTAATATCCTTCTTGCTTTAAGTTCTTACAAGCTTCTGACAATATAATTTACTAAATATGTAAACACATCTAAATGAATAGTGCTGAAATTCCATTGTAGATAAAAACATAACATAAAAGAACACAACATGAAAAAACAAAAAGTGAGGATATATCAAACACGAAAAGAAAAGAAAAAAATTTAAATTCACTAATGAAAAAAACCCTATAAAAGGGACAAATTGACGATAAGAAAAAATATAAAAAAATAAACACATAAGTGAAAAGAATTTATTCATGAAGGAGAAGGGAAAAAATCGTTACTTGCACGTTAAAAACTTTTAAAAACAATGAAATAGATTAGTTTTAATTTAAAATGTAATCATTCTCAATTACGTATATTCACAGAAGCACAAATTCATATTATTCACTAATTTCACCGTCGCTGTTACTTAGGCATCAGAATAGTGATGAGTTCACGTCAGGTGATTTATGAAATAATAGGAGAGAGAGAGAAAAATTATAATTCATAATGTATTAATATTTAGTTTATATTAAAGATTCAATAATTTCTACAGTCACTTAGATTTTTAAAAATTAAAGTAAAATCATAAATACGTCATATATAAATATAGAATAGCATCGAGTTTAGTTGGAAAGTTATTCTATGGTGGGACAATTAATAAGTGTAAAATTTCCTTGAACTACCCATTTTTTATATTATATGTGACCTTCACTCCATAATGAGCAAAAAACGGCTCAAGTAATGAGCATAATTGGGCGAGTCCAGCTGTTGGGACAGTTACCTCATTTAATACGTTTTATTTAAAAAATGTATCATCCAAGGAAATTTCAAAAGATAAATTAAACTCGTAGATGCAATTTTTTTTATCTTTTTTTCTTTCCCTTTCACTTTTAAATCGCCACACAAATTTCTTCCAACTTTTACTTATTGAGTATTCCGGAATAAACTAGTGTAATGAAAATTCTTCAGCAAAGAAAGAGAAACAAATGTAATTGATTTTCAATAATTATTAAAACTGATTGAAGAACTCGAGTATAGTATATGTTAAATATTGTGAACTATGAACGTCTCACGAAGATGCAATTGTGCAGTATGCGTCGTTCCAAAGTGCATCCAATCCGACATTTATTAATGCTTCCGATTTGCAATTTTCCGTTCTTCTACGTCGTCCCGCGAATATTTAATATAACGTTAGCGGCTCAAGGTCAGAGACAATTACGGCATTGACATTTTCCACAGGAATTAAGAGCCAAGATCTTAGCTTTAGCAACTACGCACGCAATAAACCATCACGGTTTACTCTCTATACAACATAATTCACTGTTCGCATTTTAAAGTTGGTCGACAATGTTGTTTAAGGTTTCCACTAAAAGTTAAAAGTAGTTAATAACTGGCACAAACTTTTACATAGTTTCCAAAACCCGTTTTTGTGTTTTATTCAGTTATACTCTTGGTGCAACGATGCTTCGAAATGAGAGTATTGGTTCAATTAATTAAATAATGCACGAGAACGCAAATATACAAGGATGTGTGACGGGACACATATTCAGAAGGTGTTACATCCATAATTACTAATATTGTAAAATGTTGGATCTAGTTGTACTTAGATAACTAGTTCGTTTTGAAGCTTACTTTTGAATGCGTCTTGATTCCTAATCGTGTACAGGAAGTTTGCTAAAAATAAATATTCATGTATACAATACCCCTTTTTGTGTTACAGACGTAAATTTCTTACGCAAATTAAATTTATTTCTTTACTAAACAACTGTAGGTATTTATCTGATTTGATACTAAATTAATCACTATTGTTGAATAGAAATACCGTCAAAGATTAAATATATTGACCTAATTTCTTCAATTACTCTCCGTATTAAGTCCGAAAATTAACCTGATATATATTTAGTTTAGATCTTTTTTCCATAAGCACTTTACTGGAATTTCTAGCTAGATCTGAAGGTAGTTACCAAAATTTTTTAAACTGGGTTTTGTGGCACGTACAAACACATATATTAAAATATTAGAACGTTGCAAAAATATTCTAGAAATCCGCATTGTGTTTCGCCACGGGCTGCACTTGATATCGAAGACAGGCTTAAGAACTTAAGTGCTCGGGCATATGGCGATTGCTTTGAATGGCGGCATTTCCCGAACAATCTCGGATCATGAATGAGGCTATACCACTGTGAACAAAAAGTAAGGTGAATTTATTTATAAAATATAAATTCTTTATTTATTCTTCCAAATCAACTTCATCCCCTTCAAAGTAAACCCCGTCCGATCAAATGGACTTTTTCCAACGCTTTTTCCAGTCCTCGAAACAGTCGGAATAGTCTTTTTTCCGGTATAGCCTTCAAGAACTTCTTCGATTTCGTTTTTATCGTCTCAATCGTGTCAAAACGACGTCCCCGCATTGGCCTATTGAGTTTTCTGAATAGCCAGAAGTTGCACGGAGCCAAATCAGGCGAATACGGTGGTTGCGGAACGATATGAGTCGAGTTTTTGGCAAAAAAGTCGCGAAGAACCAATGCAGTAATATAATATTCTTTGTTGACAGATTGATTTTGATTTTCGATCGACTTTGGCGTGGACTTTTCGGTCTTGCTTCAGCTTTTGCACGATATTCGCTGGATTGGTCGGTGGTTTCAGGGTCGTATGCGTAAATCCAAGTCTCGTCTCCAGTAATGATGCATTTCAAGTGGTCCTGATAGTCAGACAGCAAAGTTTCACACACATCAACGCGACGCTTTTTTTTCCAAAAAATAGAACGATTTTGGCACCAATCGAGACTTGACGCGTTTGAGACACAAAACATTCTTCAAAATGGTTTGGGCTGAGCCAAATGATATTCCAACACTATCAGCGAGATCTGTAATTGTCCATCGACGATTTTCAAGCACCAAATCTTTGATTTTGTGGACGTGGCCCTCGTCGGTAGACGTTGATGGTCGTCCAGAGCGCGGTTCGTCTTCAACGCGTTCTCGGCCCTCTTTGAACGCGTTGTACCACTTTTTTTTGTGCCGTAGTTTGATCACCAAATGCCTTCCGCAACATTTTCAACGTGTCCGCACAAGAATATTCGTTCCGCAAACAAAATTTGATGCAAGCTCTTTCCTCCAAAAATCACCCATTGCAAAAATCGAAAAATTCACTTTTGGTTGTTTACAAAAACACGTGTAACTAGGAGGTAATTAAACCTTTTAACAAACAGACGCTTGGGAAATATTATAGACAGTCTTACCAACCTAGAGAAAAAAAATTTAACTGCCTTCCTAATAACCGGGAGTTTTAAATGACAATTTCACCTTACTTTTTGATCACAGTGGTATGAAATATATTTGCTTGAGTATGCAAGCGAGGCTAGGTTAGCGCTCTGAGTCATATAATTGTAGGAGTTGTGCTAAAAAAATATAATGTCGCTATTAAATCGAGCAAAGTAACGATAAGGAATATTGACTTTCGGACAGCCAGTCGATCTTAGTGATGAAATTGATGAGAAATTGTCGTAGTTTTGTTTTAGTAAGCCAGTGAGACTAGTAGTAAAGCTCACTTTATACTCGGACATATTGATGCTTTAGTACTTGGACGAATACTCTTGATTACTTGAATTATTATGATCAGCAGCGTGAATTTCTATTTGTCACAAAGCCAATCCCAAAGGAAGACAGAAAGGAAAACTTTTGGAATTCTGGAAAAACAGGTTGGAGATAATCCCTACTCTTTTCTTCATGTTGCCAAGAACAGCATAAATGTTAAAAACAGACGTTTCCGACTATTGCGAGGCCCTGTGATTAAAAGAGACATTATAATAAACTTTTACAACGTGAATATGGAATTATAAATCGTTGTTAATTTTGTAAATTGGTTATTTAAAATATATTTAAATAGCTATTCCTAAAAAACCTTTAAATTAAATAAATTTTGTAGCATAATGTAATCGAATATTTCAATTCATGATTATTATTCGAATAATTCGTGGTGCCCTTCTCCGTTTCAGAGAAGTAATGCGTTGTGTTACCACAGAGAATGCAAAAGAGGAATTTCGACCTTGCGAACTTGTTATCCTTAGCGGTTATCGTAGTGACTCACCGCTGTGGATTAACTGAACTCTAAGCTGTAACAAAGTCGGAATAAAAGTATAGAAAATACGATTTTGAAAAATTTCCAAACAGGAATTTGTGACTTGACTCTTCAGTAGCTAGAACACGTTTTGTTTTCCTGTAACGTGTGTTACTCGGGTTTGCATGTGCACGAACGCGTGTACGTGTGATCGAAGGAATGAACAATGGTCATGTTA
Source organism: Zhengitettix transpicula (assembly GCA_037074705.1). NCBI lineage: Eukaryota > Metazoa > Arthropoda > Insecta > Orthoptera > Tetrigidae > Zhengitettix > Zhengitettix transpicula. The sequence goes on along the minus strand of CM073595.1, from coordinate 16,180,927 downwards.
CTTTTTTTTCTTTTATGGAGATATGCGTTCGATTTCCGTTTGAGCACAAGGCCACGACTTTGCACGTCAGCTGTGACCTCGCGACTCGACCAGTTCCGTTACTCAGATGCTCGGAGGTCCAGTTCTATCTAATGCATTACGTACAAAAAAAATAATTTTATTTTCATCGTTATTTTGCAAGATATGCATAGGAGCAATGCTATCTTATTATGTGAAAAAGGTTTGACAAGAGAAGTTTATGTTTGGGCCCGATGATGGATAATCTGGCTTTATAAACCGAGCTATACAATTAACTATAGCCTGATCTATGTACAACGGTTGAGCGGCTGCGTTTCGTGTCGAAACGCATCGCACACGATACACGGGGCGTGTGGATTAACGTCTCGCTTGGAGGAACATTGCACACTCGCGGACTCGACCTACATAAAACCCGTCACTTGACCGGCTTCTCGGAACAAATGACCGATTTGCAGTAATATTTCAGTGGAGGGAAAATAAAATAAAATACCACTCAAATATTCCTCTCAGATTGGAGACCAATTTGAATTAAAAATGACACTGCGTGTCTCGAAAACTGAACAAAGGTATAGCATTTTTAACAACGGAAGCAAACGCGTCTGGTGTCGACAGTAAAATAAAGACTCGAGAACGAGTGTTTACGCAACGTCATTTGTTCCGATCGCGTGAGTCCAGTTACTTGTTGCAAAATAGCTGTTACTAATGTTAAGTTTTGGAAACTCTCATTGAGTTCGTCAAGGAGGAAACCATTTTCGTTCAATTCCAGCACGCCCATCGACATTACCTATCGAGAAGGAATTAGTGATTGGTGACCAGTGACGGCACGTGTATTATTTAAGTTATGTGCAACATCACCACAAGCAACCATTTTTTTCGAGGATAACTGTGAAAAATAAAAATACCCAAAACACTATGGTCCGACCCTTAATAAACTACATTTCAAATTCCGTCTATATAGTTTCTAATAACGTCTAATATTTAAAAGTGGAACAAAATTGACCCGCATGAAAGTGTTTTAAATAAAGTTATTTTTTTGAACAAGCCACGCATGATAGAAATTTTGTATGCAGAGTCGTGCGGTGGTTTTTCGCACTACAATGCCTCTTAAATATTTTGTCTTTAATAAACCCTTCGATTGTGATTCTTTTTAAATACTACCTAAAAGGTACGAATACTACTTTTGTTTCTAATATTTAAACGACTATAAAAATTTAAATTACTGAATGGTTGAAGTTTATTTACATTTCTTTGCGTAAATCGCCTGAGGCGCCCGGCCGCCTGTGTGTCACAGCACGGCAAAGTCCAGTGCTGTTTGCTCCTTAGCACAAAATAGGCAGTTTGTTGAGCTTTACGACTGATACAGGGCGGTGAAACAAAATGCTGTACATGCGCATTTGTAATTCCAGAGAGATGTTCTGCTCTTAGTACAGCTGCCTGCATTAGCGGGAGCGAGTGCGCCGCAAAGCGGGCAGTTTAAAGTCTTCGTTATCGAAGCAACAATTTGCACCGTTAAAAATTAATTATTATGAAGGTTCTTAAAATTAAGAAAAATTAATTCTACGTAAGTTAATTTATGTGCAATTGCACCAGCCGCGTCTGTTGGTGACTTTATTTTATAATATTAAACAAAGACAGAAACGAACAGTTTCGAATTGACCACATTCGAATTGTCTCCTTCTAATGAAGCATGCAGAAGCTGTAAAATAACCGACGAAGACGTACGTGTCGCAGTAGTTAAGATTATGGCAAATAGTCAGCACTTAGGGACCAAAACCTTTGAATCCTATTTATTCTTTTATTACTATTGATCTACGATGTATTAATATCGCGTTATTTAGACGATTTTATATCGGGCATACTGACTGACGACGAAAGCTTATACTAGATTTATGGCCTAATATACTTCAATCCCCCTACGGCCCATTAACGTAGGCATCCCGGCGTTGACTTTGAAAGAAATTTTTTAATAGACGAATGAGTGCATTTATTGTACACAACGTTTTAGCGATTAAAGTCTCCACCGCTACCTTCCGGTGGATTCAACTTCCAAAGTGGAGATATAAGTGAAATTACACTTCGGAATTTGACTTCACCGGAAGAAACTCTGGTCGCCGAAAAGTTGTGTACAATAAATGTACTCACTCAACTAATTTCCCGAGAACATTTCTTGCAACCCCTTAATGTCATATGTTCAATTGCATCAAATCCGTATCATATTGCACGTCCCTACTAACCTGGAATAATTCAATGTCCGCTTGTTTAACTTAAGTCGTTTTATTTCTAGCGCCCACCATTAGAGAAAAAAATGTAAAAATATTGCAAAGGCTCAGTAAAGATGACGAAGAATTAAAAAATGCATTATCAACCAACAGTCAGAAAGTTGAGACACAAAATCATTTATTAAAGACGTTTCCGTCAGAATTTAGCCCTTCATAAATGTTGAAACATCAAAAGGAACCATTAACCTAAATCCTGAATACAAAATGAACTAGCGTAATTGAAAAGCACAGATATCACAAAACAAAATAGGATGTCCAGTTACCAACAAAAGTCTGCGATTGGGAATATGGTTTCAAGCCTAGTTTATAAAGCAAGTTTAGTTTTTTGATTAAATACCAATAAAAATAATAGGTACAGATGTTCTAATGAATTGGTTTCGTTCCACGGCAAAATGTAATGAATTCGGTTGTCAATTGGGCGTGGTGCATCCGTCTCTCCAGTCTTGTCTCCTCCTCTTCATCCTGACTATTTTCCAACTACTTTTGTCAACTCTCCACCTAAACTCACCTCCCCAACTCTCATTACTCCAACCCCCCACTGACTTTACTCCGCGATTTTATTTTATTTATTTATTTATTCCATTAGTCCTCGAATGAGAAAATGGGATACGTCGGTCATAAAACTACAATATATTTATTAGCAGATACAATTAATAACAATTAGAAGTTAACATGCACATAACAAAAAATCGGAAACACAATTTTCCCTGTCCAGCATATATTGTAAGTATATTAATAATAAATGTTTAACGTTACTAAGGATATAATATAATATGAAACAAATTCAATACACACTAGGTAAAAATAACTTAACTATCTTAAATAATGGAATTACACATCACACGAGAATAGACACAAAACCTGACACACGCACACTAAAATAATAGGATGTTGGACTAATGAAAAATTTAAACTATCAGGTATGTAAAATATGATTAAATCTCTGTGACGTAATATATGGTATACACATAATTTAAATTCAATTATGTACTTAATAATTTTACTGTTTTTCCAGATGAATATGGTTATTAAAACCCAAAGCTACTGACGATCTAATTAGAATCATGACATTTTAACGTGAATTAAAAATTTTATATGTGACAATTTTACAGTATAAATAATAAATAAATAAATAGTAGCGGAATGATCAAGAAACTCCTGTGCTGAGTAAAACGCGCCTTTCAGTACAATTTTTTTTACACTGATTTCCAAAACTCTTGTAGTTATTATCTTTCTTTATCTCTGGAGGAAGACTATTGTATAAAACTATCCCTGAATGGTGAATAATTCTCTGGTAGAGAGCAAGGATCTTAGAGCTGAGCGAATTCTAGTCTCATAATCGTGAGACGGGCCATTCGTTTGTAACAGGTTCGTGTTCCGCTTTACGAACTTTAAAATTTCGTGAACACACTTGGTAGTGTTCTCAGACTTGCGAAAATTATGATCCGTATTAGAAAGTATTGGCCTCCTTACCCCCACAGAATGGATGTCCAAAAATTCCTCATCTCTATGACGTCATTTATTCAATTTCATCTTACCAGTTCCTTATTGTCCGTCATCACTAACCTAGAACAATTCGGCCGGTTCATTATCATCTTGTTTAATTTGAGCCACTTTCTGTCTCTAGCGCCGCCAATCTGGCGTACCTGTTTCAGCGTCTCGTGCTGGCCGCAAATCGAGTAAACCAAAACGGGTCTCTAATAATTTGCAGAAAAAGCATATCTAGATATAAAAAATAACGCCTTACAGTATAAAACGACCGAAGGTAACAAAATTAGTAGGGAAAGTCCAGAAACATTTAGTTATTAACAGTTAAAGTACGAGATGTGAAGACGCGTACGGATTTCGTAAATATTTTGAAGGCACGAATAAAACTTGCAGGTTATTGGTTAAATTACGTGTGAGTAGTTCTCTGTTATCTTCATTTGTTGAAACTATTGTAACATTTATGTAATGAATTGTTCCGACCGGACATATGCTCAACGGCGAGCTATAATTAGCAATTAAAAATCAAAAGCCTGAAAGATCCGCTTCGATTTTCGAGAGCTACTTAATTTATTCGTGTAGTTCCCACATTGATGTGTCGCATAGCAGATGGTGGGCACGATATCCGGGACGCCGCAGGCAACAAACGCCATCATTAGTTAACATCTCACAGACGCTCAACATTTCTTTTACCGAATACGTAATTTGGCAATGTGAGAACCAAGCATTCTGATTTTTTTCCTTACTAACCACGTTAACAATAGCTTATTTTGGAAATATATAAAGTATTATTTAAGTAACCATACGTTTTTAAGGTGTTAGAATTTAGTGTGTATTGGTTTCAATATGTCGTCCATTGAGCATACAGCTCGGGATATTCGTGACTTTCGTCAAGACCGCGCGATTGCAGTTTTACAACAGTCTCATTCAACTTCACTAATTGTAATACCACAATGGAACGAATTGGACGAGTCAGAGCACTACATAGTAACACTGACGGGATACTTTTAGTTTCGATGACGTAGCACGTAGCAAATTTATGACTCTCCTTTGTGCTTTTCTCAATATTTCTTTTCAATTTTATAAGTTTAGTAAACACCTTCTCATATAAATGTTTTTTTTTGGATTTATTAGACAAAACTTTTATCTTACGATTATTTGTTGTTACATAAAATATTATAGTATATACAATTAAAATTATGTACATAATTAACATGGAAACTTGGCACTTAAGTTAATCCAGCAATTAACATTATTTTGCAAATTTTTCTTGTATTTTGTTTTGGGTGTCTGAGGGGCATACTTTGTTGAGTTATGAGGGATCGCTGGTGTTGTTCAATATGTTGGGATGGATTGAATGGGTGGGTGGGGTCTGCGGGTATGAGGATGGGGTGGGTTAGGAGGTGCCAGAGTGTTATGGGGGAAGGATGAGGTCGATAGGGCGTTTTCTCTTGAGGCGACGTGCGCGTGGGGGTGGGGGAGGGTTGCAATGGAATTACTGGATCGTGGTGTTGGGATGATTGAAGGTGCTTTTGATTAATGAGTTTACGGATTTGGTGATTATTGAGTTGACTTGGGGAAGTTTAATGTTGTGGTGGATGATGGAATTTCTGAGGTACCAGGGAGAGTTAGTGATGGTGCGAAGGATTATGTTTTGTTTGGTTTGGATTTTGGCTGAATGGGTTTTGGCTGTTGCTCCCCATATGGATGAGGCGTAGGACCAGGTGGGTTGAATTATAAAGAGATTTACTAGGCGTTTTGTGTTGAGGGCGAGTGGGGATTTTCTGTTTAGGAGAGGATATAAAGTTCTGAATTTAAGGTTAATTTTAGAGAGGAGGTATAAATGTTGTTTATAATTTTGTTTTAGAAATTCCTTTAAATAAACAATAATAAGAAACCAGAAAAAAAGAATAGTGTGATTTGGATCAATAAAAATAATACCTCAATTTCATTTCTTGTAGCGAATGAATGACGCTACCACCATATTGCCTTACACCGGCTATAATAATAAAAACCAGTATTGCAACTAAAACCACACCTTTATTTTCCCGCTTTAATTTCAAACAAATATTGAAAGCACCGAAACGTAAATTATATTCCAAATAAATTGAATAATACAGTGAATGTAAGAAATTCTACATAATGCGAACGTCATTCGTTTGTTTACAAACATAGTGGGGAAAAAGCGTGGGTATGAAATTAAAGACAATGACGGTGAGAAACCATGGTATTTACATAAATGGAAAATGGCGTAAAGTGCGGTCCTGACGCTCTTAACTGGATCCATTATTATCCAGACCCAGGTGTGTGAGCATCCGGCTTCGCTGCTGTGGGCGTTGCCTATCCGCCTCGCAGACAGGATACAAGAACACATTTAGACTTATAATGTGTTATTTTGCACGAAACGAAGCTATCCATATAATAAATCTTTGTAAACACACTTTAAGGCATAATTTCTTGTGAAACTGATCGATGTCTTTGATTTGAACGTCGAAAGTTCTGAGAACAATTTTACATGTGTTTAAAATTTTCAATTTCAAAATCAATGGAATTAATAAAAATTATAAAATCATTGCAATGATTCGAAACACAGAAAGTTTTAAATTTTATTTGTATTCACCTTGGTCCATATAAGCATCTTTAACTGTTTTTTTTTAGGAAGCGAGTCATTATCTAATGTTATGTTTGACTTACATTGTCACGTGGAGCCATGAATTATTTTACAGGTCGTTCGGAGAGCAATGAAGAAACATGTTTTTGACTGAGGGAGCCGTGTATGTACTTTAATGGATGGTATTGCCGTGCGGAAAGTGAGGAAAACTGGATTAAATCTCAACTTTATTTTCTGCATCCAATTGTTTGTCTGCTGACGAGAAACGCAGCCTGCAAGAAAAACTCTTCTGGAGAAATTAAAAGATTACAGTTTTTTTGTGAAGTTTAGGTTACATTACAAACAATTTCATCGCATCTTAACATTTCATTTCAACGTTATCCTTCTTTACGTGTTTTTTGTATTTTATAATTTTTTGTGTAGCCCTCATTATAATTCTTTTCCATTTATGTATTTTATTTTTACGTACATAATGGTATTTTGGACTTGTGCATTTTCTTCAGTTGTGGACTACTGGAATCGACATATCACTTGAATCAATAAATAAATATAATCCAAATCTAAATATTATCATCATGTATAGTTGCACATTACTAATATTATATAATTGTAAATAGCATGAGTTATTCAACCATCTTAGTTTGTGCTGCAGCATATTGTTAGTTCAGTGTGCTATTAATATCATAAATGAGTGATTCAGTTCAGCAATTGTATGAAATTATTTACGTATTGAACTAAAATAATTACATCCTGGAAGCTTTGCATTGTTACGAAAATATATGCTGGCAATATTTTTCATATTTTATATTTATTTTAGTCATTTTAACTTGCTTTTGTTCTTTTTGCCTTATTTTCTTATACGGGAGTTTCTGATGAACTGAATAGCGCAAAACGAGAATCGGTAACAGAGTTGAATAATTTGTATGTTTGCGTTTTCTGTGTTATTAATTTTTTTACATGACCTCTGTGAATATATTTTTGTGTGTTTCTACAAGAAATAGGATATTGTATTTTTCTAGTTTGTGTATGCATAGCTAATGTACAATTTTGTTTCATTTTAAAGTTTTATTATTTCGAACTTCTAAACCGTAGTATGTATACTTGTAACGTATCCTTATATAAAGTATAGCGGAAAATAAAGTCTATAATTGCAAAATTCTGCAAATTGATGTAATGAAAGCAAGAAAAATTAAATATATAAATTTAAAATAGAGGTAATAATTTTGAAGCCGGATTACTGTGCTTTTGGATAGTAAAAAATATTTTCATGAATACGAAGCACATTTTTATTCTATATAATAAGTATTTAAATTATTTAGGAACTAAAATTCTAACACTTGTGAGGTTTTTTTCATGGAGATTTAGGCATGCGTCTAATATATATCTGAAGACCTAGACCGGTTTATCTACGTAACTTCTGGGGATTGCGTAAAATGTGGACCATTTCCTCATTCAAAGTGGGCGAAAATCCTTTTTTTCTTGCAAGGGAAAAGTTTGAGGTTATTAAACTCACAATTGGCAGGAGTGTACCTTTTAAGCAACCTTAATAATATTTCATAAAACGCTGCAATATCCATTATTGTAGGTATATTTTCTGCTCCTTTATGGGGACCAATAATAGCACAATAATTCGCAAACCATAATTGAAATAACCTTAAAGTTATGATCTCCAACATAATTCAAAATTATGAGCTATATGATCGTTACTTTTCTTAGAATCGATTTTTCATAAGATAGTGTGTGTTTTGAGTAAATAACATTTTACGTTTTCGGACATTTGGGATTATTCAATAATGTCATATTATTTATAAATGTGATTTTTAATCTCATAGGTACCTTACGTAATGTTTGTTGAAGTTAAATAAGCCAATATTTTAAGTTTTTGAATATATTTTTTTGCTCCCATTGCACAAATCTGATTTCTAAGGAAATAAACAACACCGGGAGTTATTTCCACCTGTCGAACAGGTTGCGATATTGTCAAGGCTAGATGCATATGCATGTTTGTATCCTACATGGCAACTTGGTGACATTTATGTATTTCCTAGTTCCCTAGATATTCGGAAAAAGATGGAAACACAATTAAATAGTAAACGAATGTAATACAATTTTCTTTAAATATGTGAGGGTGATTATGTGAGTGACCAGATTGATGACAGTATTTTATAGGAAAAGAATACCTTAAATTGTTGCCCACGTAGAACTGGAGCTTTGTTCCACACCGCTCACTTCTTGGCATCACAAACATCAGCTTTCCCTTCCACACAAATCTTTTAGAGCGCCTCAGAATATAAAATTGGACATTTAGGACCCGACTAGCAACTTAATTTAAAATAATTTATAGAAAAAAATCTAATCCTGGAGTATTTTACCTCAACTATATTAAATTGGTTTACTATTCAGTATATATAAAGTAATATAGACTAGTATATTACTGAAAAGTAATTTTTTAATCTAATTAAACAACAGAAGATTCGTCTGCAATTATTCATGCGTCCGTGAAAAATAAAACGCTTTAATTATATACGCGACAACTACTTGACGCATTTTAAATTCTATGAAATAATCTCTATTCTTCAACAAGGGTATACTTGGTAATCCACACCCATCAAGTTTTGTAACTTAAAATAAAATATGAGTGTTTTTAATGTAACACACACCAAGAGTGAAACTTCCTTAATGAATTATTATTTATAAATAATATAATATGAATTAATTTATTTCATTCCACACAATTCTCGTTATTTATATATATTCTGAAGCGCCATCGCCATCATCAACCTCACTTTGGTTATTAAAATTCTCAAAAACTATGGCGCATTTGCGAATCCAATCCATGAAAATTGAAACAGTCCGTGGCGGCTGGTGCACATGTGATCATGTGCTACGGCACATAAATTAATTTAGGAAGATTTTTTTTAATTTTTAGAACCTTAGTAATAATTTTGCGAATTTTTGCTTCAATATCGAAGCTTTTAAACTGCCAACGCCTTGCGGCGCACTCGCTCCCGCTAAAGCAACCAGCTGGGCATGTCTGTGCTACTCGCGGCTGTAGCACAAGATTTCTGCATGTAATAAGAAATGCGAATGCGCAGTATTCCGTTTCACCCCCCCTAAACCAACCATAAAGCTCATCAAACTGTCTGTTTATTGGTCTCAAGTGTGAAACTTGAGACAATTCTCAGAATTGGTCGGCCTGCTAATAATAATAACAAATGTTTGTATGCAAACCAAGTATTTTTTATAGGAGATGCCTCGCTATTCTTCACCGGACTAATTTTTTTATGCTCCCGATGAAAAGCTGTTTTCAAATTGTGTATTTCTTCCTACGTCACCTGCGGACACTTAATATTTTTTGGCTAGCTTTTCAATAACTATTATCTTCTTAGTGTGATTTTTATATTCTGAATTAGTCACTTCCTTCAAACAAGATGATAATCTTCTATTAAAAGTTCAATCTTCTTCTTTGGCCACATATTGATAAAAAAAGCAAAAATGAAAGAAATTAACGAAGTGTTCTGTAGGACTAACATATAATTTGGGACCATGTCTACAAAAGCGTCTACGCTGCGAAATATTGCGCAACAATTCTGAGAATGGTCTCAAGTGTCTCTTTTTGACGGGAGAGACCAGTTCTGAGTTTTTGTTCTGAAAGCGTGTCTATATACAAGACTTTGTCGAGCGAGGGTCTATAGACATTGTTTACATACGAAATCTCTGGACTTTGTATACAAGTGTGTACTAGGCCTAAGTGTTATATGATACTGGCATTGGGTATTGATCAAACGGTTCGTGTATGGAGAGGAACCAATAAGTAAGAGAGATCCTCTTGCACAAATAGAGCAGCTATCAAGGGAATCGAGATTTGGCTCGAATTTTGGCAGTTGGTCCTACAGTTACGCAAGCCAAGTTTCACCGCACCCTAAACTTCCTTTTGGCAAAGGCAGGGTCTCAAGGCGATGCGGTTCGCCTACGTGAAATATCCTCTCCTATCTGCATATAAATGCCTTCCACTAACATTTAGTCAGGAAGTATTTACTATTAAACGTAATGAGTCACGTTACGCACGTGATTAACAGTTACAGTTTGCTTATGTGGGCTCGTGAGCGGGACGAATGCAGAATCTAGCGAACAATGCATAAAGCTGTGTAATTAATTGATAAATAATTTCTGTGTGCAATCGATAGATTGCATAGAAACGTTGGATTTTAATACCACTGTAGGCCTATAACGTTTCAGGTGTATTGAACAATGATGTCGAGTGTCCTGGTAGCTCAATGGTCCACAATCACTACTTTTTAGTGTAATTCGCATTCGTATCGCTATTTTAACAAACAGTTTCACCATGACTGTCGAAGTTCTCAATAATTTTTCCTTGTCATGGTTGTCTAGTGTCTCCAGAGAAACAGACTACCTATAATTAATTAATGACAATTGAGATTTTAAAAAGACACGACTGTTAATTGAAAATCTCTATCAATTAATAGCAGTATTTTGGTTTGAAGATCTAGGGGCTATGAATTATGCCGAAGGCTAATGTTATTTAACCAATTTATGTAGATTTACATCAGAAAAAACTAGAGGACTTGTTGAAGTAAGCCAAACTGTTTTATAAAATTGAGTATAACTGTATTTTCTACTAAATTTTACTTTCAACATATTTTGTTTTGACATTGGATTAAGAAGAAAAGGTTGTATATGTAAACATATCATTGATAAATGTAAATAATGTATATAAATTGAATATGTATGCATTCCCTCTACTTTATTGATGAATATGGATGACATCAGATATGCCAAAAGATAATGATTTTTAATTAATTTAAGACGTTTTATTTGAAAAAGAAATATAGACTTGTTGTTGGATAATTATTTTCTGCAGAGTTATTTCAACAGTAATAGTATTAGAATATTAATCCGATAGTTATTACTGACTGAATGGTCGTCAAGATTCTCAGCGCAAAGATACGTCATTCTTAGTCTGGCTTGTCTCATACATCTTTCTGTTCTTCGGTATTATTTTCCTTTAAACTTCGCATTTTTATAGGGAAATTGTAACCTAAGTTCCCACAGTATTTATGCAAGACAATTCTTCTTTCCTTTCTCGTATTAATTTCAGTCCACTTCGTAGATTATGTTAGTACGTTCATGAATTTAGATACTCTGAACGATATGTATATAATTACTCATTAAGTTGACTTATACAAGGGTAGGACAATACGTAATTACAAAAACTTTTTTTTGGATTAGTTTATTATTATTTCTCAACATAATTTCGTTTATGTCTGATACACTTTTCAAAGTTATTCTCCAAACATTTCAAAGCCGTCCGAAAAGGTCCTCAGAATAGGCAATGATCTCATTAGACGTCAATTGTTTTCCCGCTGATACATACGTTTCGGATAGAGAAAATTATCTGAGAGCTTATCTGGTGAATTTGAATATTTTTCTCCGTCGAAACATTACAGATTTGCACTTTTTCATTGTCTCGATGGAAAAAAACGCTCCTCTTGGTCACGTGTGGTCGTTCCTTCTTGACATCGTGTCCCAATAACAGCGTCCATTGATCGTTCGTCTTTTTTCTACTTATTAGGTGTGGACAATTCCGCGTGCATCACAAGAAACCGTTGCTGTCGTCTTCCAGGCGGATTTAACCGTCTTCATGATCTTCGTAGCTGGTTCGCCTAGAGAAACCAAATGTTTCGAATGTTGTTTTCTCTCTACACTTAAGTGGTGGATCCAAATATTTCATCATGAGCCATATATCGAGGTATAAAAAATTTTCAGGAGTGCGCCGAGAACGCGTCACTGAATCGATCACTTTGAGCAAACGCGGCTACTGTCTTGCGGATATTTTTGAGACATTTTAACGTGCAAAACTGAAATCATTGCGCCATCGTATATGCCTGCGGTATAAACAAGAATGCATCATTTATATCGTCGATAACGTAAAATTGTCCAGTGGACGTTGCGAACGATCTTTACGGCTTGATGATGTCAAATATAGTTATAACACAATTGCCAAATTATAAACGATTTTAAACTCTAATGAATACGTTCCAGTAACATCACCGAACTCAGCTTGTATTACTTTACGCGTTTTACGTTTCATATAATATTATTTAATCACTGCCCGTAACTCATTTTCCTTCATTTTTTGAATGTAACACAAATAATTGCTTTGACTGATATCAAAATGAAACCACGCAATGGTGGTGGCTGAAAAATTGACATTGGATTACTTAAAGATTATACTTCCCATTAAACAGACGTGTTTCGTTACATCTCTTAATTTTCATAAGTACTTCTTGATCTGCAAAACTGAATTCTGTAACGTCATTTGAAATAATATTATAATAGTGAATTATATTCAGAGATAATATTTATCTGAAGTTCCCTTTTCTGATTTGGAACAGAAAAATGCTACGTGATAGGTTATCACTTTTTCATTTAATTATTCTTACCCCAGCAGTCTACATCACTCTAATGAAAATAATTGTTTGTGATCTAATTTAATAAAATGGGTTACTGTAGACCAGGACTCAAATTCTTACAACAATATTGAATATTAACAATTCCTGATAATAAAGTAATAAGAATTTTAATCAAGGCACAGGAAAAATTTATTCACTCAACCATACAGTTTTTTATTATCCAATATTTTAAAATATTTTTCATATACTTCTCCGCATAATAACTTTTAATTCTTTCCTATAAAATATTTAATTTTATGGTTAAAAACTGAAATAAAGATTCAATTCCAGTTTTTATTCATTATACATTAATAACTATTTATTTGTAAGGAATGAATTTCGTTCTATTAAATACTGAGCCAAAGCATTTTACAATTATTCAAAAAGAAATATTTATTTCTCTTAGTCATAATAGGAGATTTTATAAATTTCTATATTGTCATTTAAATCTGTAAAGTTAAAATACTGTTCGTCAGGATTAAAAACTTGAACGTTTGATTGCAGAAAATTGTCTTCAAAAAAATTTTCCCGGTAAAATTTATTCTATGTAACGCTCTGATTTCCTTTCCAGATAATTGTGAAATGAAATGCTGAACCATGAAATATGACAACAATATAATGGTTATAAGGCTCTACGTATTAGACGAAGACGATCCTGAATGTTATTAAAATAAAAAAAAATTGTCTTTAATTACGTTATTTTTTTCCTCCCGTGAACGCATGTTACATGCAATACGTCAAAGATATAGATAGAGATTCTAAGACCTTTCCTGAGGTTTTCATCGTATCACTTGGTCCCTTGCTTGTTAACCTCAGCGTGCAAACGCCCGCATTATGTTACCCGCCTGTAACCTAAGACATTTGTAGCCAACTCAACTCGTGAGATCTAAGAATAGCCATTTTACATAATTTTCTTGACTATAGAATGCGTCGGTCAACACAAAGAATTATTTAAACATCCGTTTGATAGAAAACAAAACCAATCAATCATTTGAGACCTAATGTATTGAAAAAAAACCTGATTTTATTTATGAATATGATTTTTTCTATTTAATACTCCCAGTTACAGAAATGATTTTTTAAGTCTTATTTTCACAAAAAATAAAATGAAATTGTAATAAATTTGATTTTTGTGAATAAATAAATATATATACATATATAATTGTAATAAATTTATTTTTTGTGAATAAATAAATATATATACATATTTAATTGTAATAATTTTTTTTTTGAATTTATATATATAATATAAAGATAATGTGACATTTTAAAACGAGACGTTTTCTAATTAAAATAATTGTTGGTGATGTCATTAAATAAAATGGATCGCTGGAGACCAGGACTCGTCTTTTTCAAATTCTTACCACTAAGAATATTGCATACAGTTGGACCATTGACAATCCCTGTTAATAAAGTAATAAGAATTTTAATCAAGATAATAAGGCACAGGGAAAATTTTTTCACTCAATCATTCATTTTTTTATTCTCCAATCTTCTTCTTCTATATAATAAAAAAGGATGTATATTTGTATGTATGTATGTATTTACGTTAATTTCTATACAAATTTAAAAGCGTGGATAGATTGCAACAAAAATTGGTACACAAATTCTTCAAAACACGAGAAACGGTACTGTGAGGGTGAGAAACGCCTAGCATACATGTGGAAAGAATTTAATTAAAAACCGTGATCATTAAATATTAAATTACTGCGCGCCAAGAGACAATGACGTCACGCGAGAGAAAGACGTTACTACGCAACGAACAAAGGAAATATCTCCTTTATTAGGAATTAAATAAAGCAGAAATATTTTTTTTTAATAAAAAGTATAATTTTATACAGCAATATTCCATCGAATGATAATAAAGAAGAATACGAATTACTTTACCATCCTTGGGGAAAATGTAAGTTAATTTTCGCGCTGTATTAATTGTGAGTCTAGCTAGCAATTTCATCAATGTAATATTTCGTAATGTATGAAGACTGAGTGACGATTATATCCTGAAATACTCGAGGAATATATTTAAGTATTCAATTAAATACTTTTTCGAGTTTATATAAATAAGTACACGAGCAACGCCGGGCACCTAGCTAGTTAATAAATAAATAACTGAACTTCGTGGTAAGAACGTTCTATTGAAATTATTTATGAAACGTAAATTGTATTAGAAATTATCATGTTCGCAGGACAGCAATCATTTATGGACAATGACGTCCGACTCTGTTTCACATATTGTAATAATAAAAAGATATAATTAAAAATTATTCATATATTTCACAAAAATGATTATTTGTCAAATTTTTTGATAATTTTCTTTAATGATATTTTTTCATTAAAAGTAGGCGATGAAATATACCATCATATTATCACAGAATAATTAAAGTCATTTATTGAACTGTATTTACTAAAATGCTTTCAACGCCTTTTAAGGACCATTAAAGGTCTCCAATTTCATAAAAGATTATGAAAAGCATTTTTTTCCTTTCGATGAGAGACTTTAGTCTCGAACAGAGACAGAAAGTCGTTGTTCATAAATGAATTCAGATTTTATGCTAGGATTATCATTCCTGATTGCGCAAATACAATTTTCTACCTCACCGGGGTTCAGTTATTTCTTAAATGTTTTTTAGAATATAAAAAATATGATCGAGTGAATAATTTTTCCAAGTTCCTTAATCCTTATTACTTTATTGGCAGGAATTGAAATTGAGAAACGGATTGTCAGCATGACGAGTTGCGGCGTGGTTGGCAAGTAGGTTTGTAACAGAGAGAACGTTTAAATTGGATAGTTTTAGATACATTTCGAGTGTCAGCCGTCTTGTGGCAAACATTTATCGATTTGAAAGCTTCTTCCGGTCTAGCATGTGATCTGGCGACAAGATGTCGGGAATTGGTGCGGGATGAACAATAAGGTGCGACGTTACTGATCGGAATGATCAGCGAAGAGCGAAATAACGTACGTCCTTAATAATGGGTTCCTTCTGGAAAGAAAGGAAAATAGATGCTGGAGCTATGAAGGAAAGATAGATGTAAATATAAATTTAGATGTAGAAAGACAGAATGAATAGTGGTCAGTCGTTATTTTGGACGTTGAGTAACTTGAAGCCGTTTAAGGAGAACAGTGCGGGAGAAAAGGGTACTTGGGGCTCTGTGACGAATGACGAGGATTTTGATGCTGAGCTTCCACACGTCAGGCATTGTAATAAGTGGGCACCCAATCGAGCTACTGGTCAGATCGTGAAACCGTAATGTGATTTCAGTCCAGCTGGTTAAGGGCACGGGGCTTATGAACTATATATGTCACTATTCTTCCGAAAACCTGAGTTATGAAAATTGTATAGATTAAATATTCTTTGTTATAGAGATTTTGATTATGTCCCCCCTTGAAGTACATCAATTTATCTTGACACTCTGTGGACATTCATAACCAAGACTAATTAATAATATTGAATTGATCATAGAGACTTTGCGAGTGGTCTAAAATTAACTAAAAATTTTGCCACCACAAAATAGATAAAAATATAGCAAATTTCTGTTTACAATAATATAAAGCACATATGGAACTACTGCGTTTATTGTAATCAAGATAGAGTGGGAAAATAATGTTCTTTTATGTTAACGAATAAAGTTACGTACACACACGTTCATTCAATTGCGTGTACGGAAATACTCCTGCTCATACAATATGTGCGTATTGCACATATTAGTCACGCGTAGTAACTACATACATATGCACATGCATGTGTGGAGTGGGCACCTGTTGGCTTCAGCGCTGATTCCTTTTGACCTGAGAAAGTAGCATGTCACGACTTCCTGACGTTTAAGTTTCACTTTAGTTCATTCGATTCCTTCTGCCAAATCACCGACGAAATGGCTATTACGTTTGGGGATAACGGCCATCCGTTCACAGTTCTAGAAAGTAGACAAAAAATACAAAGAAGTCATCACAGAAACATATTAGGACGCTAGAATAATGTTTTAAAAAATTCACTCTGATTACGGTCAAATAACGATAAAGGGTTCCACAAGGACCTATTCTGGGCCCTATGCGGCTTTTAATATAAGTGACGACTACTACATTATTTGAGGTTAGGCAGTTTGCAGTACCAGCATTTTAATAAAGAATAAACAGGAGGCCTTAGAACAATTATCTAGAATTTATCCATTTACTGCTTTGGTTTTCAGCTAAAGAACTTTCAATTACAGTAATTTTGAGAAAACACATTTTATACAATTTCAAACAACAATTAAAAGGTTCTGCGACAGCAACAGATTCGAATCAATACAGTTCGTTGTATGATATTACCATATTTAATAACCCTCAGACAACATTAAACAGATTAAAAAGAATAATCTCAAATTCCAAAAAGAACGAACCAAATTTACCTGGAATGAATTTACAGGATTATAGTTATAAAAAAATGAACCTCATGAATACAATATAAATGGCAAATCAAAAATTATTAATTAAATTGATAGGGTTCATTTAGTAAGTATAAACCACTATTTTAATGCATGTAGAGAAAGCATGACTCATTCCAAATCCTTGAAGCCCAGCATCACGACACTGACTATGGGCGAGGTCCAGAAATGTAATATTGGCATGAATTGATTAAATGACAATTACCAGTTTATAGCGAATAAATTATTATTCCATTAGAGACTTATTTATATTAATTTAATAAACGCAAAAATTAAATTAAAATGGAAATAGTAGATATGTATGTGGGTTCCACAAGGTTCAATACTGGGCCCGATGCTGTTTTCAATATGAATGACTGTTCACAGATCATAGTTCGAGAAAGTAGAAAAAACAATAGTAAATCATCACAGATACATATAAGGACGCTAAAACCAATACAATAAACATTTTCACTCTGATAGGGGTCAAATGACGATAAAGTTCCAAAAATATACTCTATACAATACATATTACTTATTACCAAATAAATTCAGTGTATGGCATTTTACAATAAACAAATGAATGTTATAGTGGTTAAGCAATAACCATCAATCTGTGAATTTGACAAATAAATATTTTAACATCCAATCTTTAAGCTGAACGTAAATCTGTGTAAAACCAAAACAGAGCGGGACGCTAAATAATCAAACTAGGAGCATCATTATTCTGTATTATAGTGGTTACATTTTCCAAGACTCATTTTATTACATAATTTTGTACTGAGAAAAAATAAAATCACAAATAACTGTTTGAGAAATTATATCCGAGCTATACAGATGTGGAAGTCCTCATACTGATATAAATTAAAAACGAAAGAAAAGGGAAATATGATACTAGAAAACAATCGCTATTGAGACATAGAATTATAGATGGAACACAATTAATAAATTTAATTAAATACCTAAGTTTAACTCAATTAATAGTTAATACAATAATATATTGATGTATTTCAAATCGGGCATCTTTGAAAATTACAAGAATCAAATTTCTTTCCTCATATGGCGATTGTAACACTCTTGAACATAAATTTTTTGATATATTTTAAATATTACAAAATTTATTTTAAATATTGCAATATTCTCTTTTTCCTCGACTACGTTTCACAATTATTAACTGGAGTAAATATATGGTTCGTTAATTTGCAATTATTTAATACTTATGTGGAAGTAATTGGGTTGTAAGGATTTACTGTGAAGGGTGTAGAACGACTATTGGGCAACTGCGGCCATTTTAGTTGTGCAATGAAGCAGGATTTCAGCAAGAGCCACTCCCTGAACTGGGCATCTACTGTTTTGTCTGTATTTATTGAAATATCTAAGGGATAAACTTCTTAAGGGAATAATAAATAAATAAGTTTCACAGAAGTGTTTTTTACATGATACCAAAACGTACTGAGTAAAACTTCAATTAATTTAGCAAACCTGGGTCGACTTCAATATCAACAGTTTCAGCAATAATAATAATAAAATTCATACTCGTAGCCGTGTTGATAGAAAGGGGGTTTTAATTATTTTAGGAGAGATACGAAGGGGCTACCTTTGGGGATGCCTTTTCCTCTCCGTTTTTGAACTAAGGTTCCCACAAGCCGAGGCACCTCGGCCTGTTTTGAGAGGTGTATGTTTCGGGGTCGCAGACCTTGGGCATACGGTAAGAGTTGTCCGCTATTCCCATTGGAATAGTCGGCCAGCTGCCTCATAAACAGGTCGAGGCACGGAGAAGGGAATGCTGCGTCCCCACAGCAAACTCCTCTCCCACTACCGGAAGGGCGTGGGACAAGTACACAATGCCCGACCTACCCGGTGCAGGTTTTCCTAGGGTTTTCCCTGCATTTCTTTAGGCGAATGCCGGGTAGGATCCTTAAAATATAGCCCGGGGGCCCTAGTTAACCCTTGGCTACCTTCCACTACCCTTCCACATCCCCCCTTTCAAATCCCTTCCTATGCTATTAAAGGGGAGTTGCCCAATGTGGATCACCCTCATGTAGCCTGTTGCCCTAAAAAAAATGGACGATACATTCAGATCAACCAAAATATGTTAATCGTGCTGGGGAATTATAATGATAAAATATTCTATTTAACGTCTGTTTGTAATTAGAATGAGATATATTATGTTCATAATATTTAATTTCTTCATGTCTCATAATATAATTTTAACAGTGTCAGTTATCGGATTTATTAAACTTCATAAAATAGTATTGTTTATAATAAGTAAAAGCACAGACATGTGATGTTCCATAACCATGGAAACCTAAGAATTAATCTATATAAGTAGACTGATGAAACGTTTATAGCTTCAAAATAAAACTTTCAAATGTATCGCTGTTTTCTAAATAATAAAATTTCTGTTTATTGTAGTTAAATATTGCTGAAATCTGTATGAAAATCTGTTACTCTGTCCAGTTACTGTAGAGATTTAACCCAAATTTGCACGAATAGTTTCAGGGCTCTCTTAATTATATTTACGGTTACGATAGTTTTAAATTTACATTTAATGTATTTGGATTTGCCTGTCCAATACCAGAACCTAGCGACGATAAAATAACAAAATTAGCGTAAGAAAAATAATACATAAAGTTATTAACTGAGGATCTCCACGTGAAGACCGATCCCAACACGGAGATTCGATACGATGCCTCATGAAATAAAACTAACGTAAGAATATTACTAAAGTGAGAAAGTAAAATATAATTCTGCCACACGAGTACATTATAGTGTGAGATGACGTCATCCTACGTCGCTGTTGAGTTCGTACGCTGTTAAAATCTCCAAAACCGGTGCACCCTCAAAAATTTTATATTATATATAACTAGGGTTATTTCCCGTGATTCGGTCAGGACCATGTCCTCTATACATCATATGATTATATGAAAACAAAACATAGTGTGAGATGACGTCATCCAACGTCGCTGTTGAGTTCATACTCTGATAAAATCTCCTCAAAAATTTTATATTATATATTACTAGGGTTATTTCCCGTGATTCGGTCAGGACCGTGTCCTCTATACATCATATGATTATATGAAAACAAAACATAGTGTGAGATGACGTCATCCAACGTCGCTGTTGAGTTCGTACTCTGATAAAATCTCCAAAACCGGGGAACCATAAAAAATTTTGTTTTGTATATAACTAGGGTTATTTCCCGTGATTCGGTCAGGACCGTGTCCTCTATACATCACATGATTATATGGAAACAAAACATATATTGTAGGAAAGTAATTACAAGCTTGGGTAGCAAAGTTGAAGTTCCGATGCAAGTGCATGAAGAATTATAAATTAAACAAAAGTTTGATTTTTATTTTTATGAAGAAATAGTTTGTTCCTTGTTTCACGTTTCTGAATGCGTTCAGTGAAACGACCAATGAGGTTTTGTGTAGGGGAAAAGAAACATGTAAATGCATCTTGTGCAGTATTTGTTATCCTGTACGCTCTCGTGGGTAGTGAAAGAGGATAGATGGTACCATTCCCAAAATCTGACGCAGTTTAAGTGACCGTTAAATGTCGTTTAACATGTTGAGAAAATTACATCGTATAAAGACTGGTCTCTGGACAACAGCAAATGTGAATACACAAATTTTTGGATGCCTCTCAAGCATTAGCGACATTTGGAGTTGTTGTCACGTTACGTGGCAGTTGACATTCGTTGGGTGTAATGGGCCTACTGCCAACTTTACCTCTAGAAGCTTCTCCTTCCAATTTTAAGAACAACGCGTCATATTGATGTTCAAGAAGAATCATACCAGCTATCTTTAGTGACGAATGTAGACCAAATGCCCGTCGCGGTTGGGGACAGTGATAGCGCTTGACGGGACCAACGGTGACGGCATTGTGGCGGGGAGTTCAATCCATGGTTTCATATATTTAAACGAGATTGTACCTGAGACACAACAATGTTTATGAACTACGTTACTATAATCAAGCATGTGTGTATTTCCACAATTATTACAAAACAGTTACCTATGAACGCAAAACGACCAGAAAATTGCAAGGGATGTGGGTAGCTACAGGCATGTGTAGTAAGGCTATCACAAGTAGAAAATTATACGGACACTGACAGATCAACAATGTGTTGGAAGGTTAATGAACTCAGGAGTTCCACAGTCATTACAGTGCTCCACACTCAGGGGAGATCATCTTTGCATTGGTCCAAATGACCAAGTATGAATGTTGAATAACCGAACAATGTGATTAAGTCAACAAGGCAAGCGATGCTACATAATATAATTCTTAACTAACTTCGCCATCTAACTTTATTTTGTAACTGAAGATTTCTGAATCTAACCATCATTGCTCAATGGTTTTCTGTGTAACAATTTTCAGGATTCACGGGATAAGAGAACGGCTTCACTATTCCGATGTTCCTCTATCAGTTTATTTACTCCAAAGCCTATTTGTGAACAATAAATAGATACATCCCTGAAAAATATTACCAGCAAAGAAAAATATGACTCATTTCAAGATGAGATCTAATTTTTTATCCATAATCTATCATTATGATTAGTATTTGGGGTTAATATTTGCAAAATCAGCGTTGTGATGTGGACATGGAGGAGAAAGTGCTGGCCTTGAGTAGATAAGTGGAGCGCTGCACCCATAACACTGACATTGCACTGCCGTGAGGTCCGGATCAACGAGATTTCTGCATCACTGGCATCACCTCCCCACTGGCGTAACTACAATTTCTTTATGACAATGAAAAAATATAAATTAATGTTGCGTAGAGTATTGTATGGAAATCGAAACCAAAACAAAGCGCGTCACTGTGTAATTTAAGAAAAATCTCATATTCTAATTACAAAGCAGATCCACCAGGTTACGATGTGGAACTCCCTTAGGATATTTCTTTTTCCTGAGACAGGTGAATGTATCAGTGAAGGAATATATTTATTGATACCATGCTCGAATTCCCGCATCAATATTGCAGCTTGGTGTCAGACACGAAGAACCTGGTCCAGGTATTGTTCCAACCAGAGATACCGGAGTCCATTCAGGTTTTGCACTTTTTGGCGTCTCACGTTCCCAGCCCACTTATTTTTGTACATGCAAGGTCGTCGTAAGACACCCACCAGGTTTTACAACGGACAGGCGTGTTCTATTATTACCGGCCTTACATTATGTCAACACGCGGATGTAAGAGCAGCTGTGAGTCTGCTTCGACCTCTGAAGCGGTCATTGTTGGTCTCCCGACATCAGCCTTGTATCTGGAGTTTCGCTTACCTTGAACGTTAACCCCTACTAAGAAAGAGCCGAATCCCCTTGAAATAAAACAGAAACGATTTCCAACGGAACGCAGCCACTCTGTTGTCCCACAGAGATCAGATTGTGGGTTTGAAAATTTAATAAAAATTTATTATTTGAAAACATGGAGAACTTATTACAGAATTTAAAAATATTGAAACACGGCGCGATACCTAATTAACTATTCACACACTTTCTTGGGTTCACATGAATCTCATGAAAACAATATATACCTCGGATTGAGATGGTACGGACACTTCGCCTGGAAGATGACGAACGTCGCGGATTAATCGAAATTGTATCCGTGTGGAAACCCGAGAACTCATTCTCCCGGGATGATTTATTTATTAAAATAGTTATTCCTTAATAATTTCTACTTTTCTCTTCTGTAAAAAGTATGTCTGATTTATCGTATTTACTGAGTCTGGAGTGGCATTCTTCATGAAAATTATTGAAGCTCCATCGAACATGTTGACCATCGTTAAGCTCAGTGGGTCCGTTCGTACACTGACAGGACAGTATCAGCGTCTGAACCATGCAGGCTACCTGAATTATTCACATGTCCCTCCATTAAAGCATCTACTACTACTAATGCATCAGTCATTAAAGAATCGATATTCAGCACCTGAACTCGTGGGAGTCTGTAAGCGAGAGCACGTCACCGTTTTATCCTGTTCACCCACCTTGATCTCTTTTAATTTTTGTGTGCAACTGTTTACGCCAACTTTCGGACACGAGTCTAATGCAATTCTCGTTGGTGAGACTAGGGCGTGGCCGTGGCCAAGCTAAATCATCAGGTCAGCACTTTCTCTCCAGATGATCAAACTTGGGCATGATTACGAAATACATGTTGACATGCGATCTGCTTCCCGCCTTAGATATTAACAAATACAAATAGTTCGAAATATTTATATAAATACAATTATGAAATTATTGACATGTAACATGTCATGAAACTTAAAATGAAACAAATCTGATCACTGAAGGCAATTCACAGTAAAAAACTATAATGCTTAAAAAAATTTAAAATAAAATATTCTCCTCTATAATTGTTACAGTGTTTATATGGCATTATTAATTCATATCCAACCAAATTACTATAGCCTCAAAAATAGTTAATTATCTAACATAAAATGCCTTCCAGTCCACCTCAAAACTTTTACATTCACGAAATTTATCAAAGTTAATAAATATAAAAATTATGACATTAGAAACCTCTAAAAAACGTATTTAATTCCACATTACTTCAAGCGGGTTAAAATTAATTTAAAATATAAATAAATTAAAGACGGTTCAAGGGGAGCAGGAAATCATCATAGCAAAACTGGAATTGTCACCACTTCATTATATATGCTGGTATGTTTCCAGAAGGATACTTCTTGATTTCCTCACATTAACAATATTATTATAAACGTGGAATGAAATTTTAACCAGAGAAATATAAAATTATGTATACGTTTCCTGCAACCGTTATTATCCAAACTCGCAGTAAGGCCTAGATTTTGTTGAAAATATGCATTTATAAAACCTACGAAATTTTTCTTAACTGAACAATAAAATCTTAAAAACTATAAGATACTACGAAGAGCATATCGTTAGACAGAAAACAGGATGTTACCAAAATTTTTAAATATTTGCTGATTCTAGTTAACTGAGCATAATTTATCACAAAGTCAACAGGAACATTGCGGAATCAAACTATTTCCGGTTTATGAACTCGTACTGAAGCAACTATGCAGAAATATAGCACAGAAAATGATGAGGAAAAAATTTCTCGGGCTTCGAACAGACTGGAATATACGTTATACGACGTTTCGATTACTTGCTCCGCCTTCATCTTCTGGCGAAGTGTCGATTCCGGCGCGTGGAGTCGTATTTATTGGGAAACGGCGGATCCCTCCTCTTACTACTTTGTGCCACGTCACCCCGGTAACTTGGCGCTACACGTCAAGACAGCCATTCACAATCACTCCGAATGGAGAAAAACGAATAAATGTGATTGACCCCATTCGTGGTCAGACGACGGTGGTTGTTAGTGCTCAAGAATTGGCTTATTTTGATTTAAGTCCGGTTAAATTATCATAAATGAATAATTATTTATCTGGGCATCTGTTGCCACTCACGATCAGTTTTTGGAGTGACATTTGGACGTATAGAGCGATTGTGAATGACGGGTTAAATTAATTTAAAATCCAGTTATTGAATTCATGTCGTCATTAATGACAAGAAACGAATAATAAAATCGAATTAAATATATTTTCATATTTGGTAGGTAGTACGTCATGAAGACACCTCCAGGCTGCTGACTTACATTTGGACCACTTGGGGGAAATAGTGATTCCTTGCATTCGTACGTCTTTTATAAAGCAGAAATCAGCTGGTGAAAACATTATCCTTGCTCAACGATGATTTTTCGGGAAGAAATATGTGAGAGTCCAAGAAGTGAATTTTCTGAGACTAGTTTTCTCACATAGGTTGATATGAATTGAGCTCATCCACGAGAGTTTGCTACTTTTCGCTTTACAAAAATGTTGAAACACTTATATTACATGGATTTATAACATATAATTGTTCGTTAGCCATTAATAATCGTATTTGTGATACTATAACGAAGATTATTTTATCAGAGAGTTTCTAATACAGGTTTGTGTGTTGACAGCACATTTAAACCGTAGAGCCTTCGCGTTCCTCGCGCTGTCAAGAGTGTACGTACTCAATTAGCCTTATAACACCCTGGTCTTTCACAATTGCAACAAGTTCTGAATACGCTGCTTGTCTAATCTGGACAAACTTGTCCGCAAGTGTTTTTTTTTACCAGGTTGACTTGATTGTTTGACTGGTTTGCTGTATATTGGTCACGACTGGCTCTGAGCGCACAGATCCGTCAGGATTTCGGCCGCATCCTTGACCCATACCCGACCACACCCAGCCCACTGGCTAGCCTATATATAGCCCCACCCAACCATTCTAGCTGTCTTCGTGGTTCTTCCTGAAGTCTTTGCTGCATACGTGCATGGCGGAAGTCTTTTAAGTTGTCATAGCATTTGCTGTATGGCGACGATTTTGGAACGTAAATTAACACCAACAAATGTAATGACATCTATAATTATTTGGCTGTAACAAAAATCTCGTTAACATGTGACGATATGTTTAGGTAACAGGATGGTGTCCGTGAATGGGTTCTAGTCTATGCTACGCATAACATTGCGGAAATCAAGGGATACCAATGTAGATCAGCTGGATGGAAGTTCAGATTTAAACACCAGTCCAACAAATTTGGACGTCGGCATACCACGACTGCGCCATCTCTGAAGCAGGAAATCGAATATGACCAAAAATAAAAAAAACTCCCAATAAACAAGAATATTTTAATAACATTCTTTGTAGGTTATATATAATTCTACAATAAAAGTTCCATCACCCAACAACTCAGAGACGACTTAATTACCATTAAGTTAAAATCATCTAACTAAAAAAAAACGAATTCTACCAGATAATTTCTTTTGGAGCCGGTTCCCCCTTTGCAGTCCACTGTTTGGACTGTATTTTTGATTCATGCGTATAATGCTGTATCTAAGTTTCACCAACAGTAATTAATCGGCGCCAAAACTCGGATTTATCGCGCCTAAACTTCGCCAACAGAGCGTTGGAAATGTTCATTCGAACACGTTATTGGTCTAACGTGAGCAAACGCGGCACCCAACGCGCGGACATGCCTAAATGTTGATTTAATATGTGACAAACACGTTCTTTTGACATGTTCATGACCTCTGCTATCTCTCTCACTTTAATTCGGCGGTCGTGTAACACGATTTGGTGAACTTTGGCGATGTTTTCGTCGGTAGTTGAAGTTTTTGGAAGTCCCCAATGTTCATCGTCTCCCGAGCTCTTACGGCCACGTTTAAATTCTGCTTCCCAAAATTTCACTGTGGTAAATGATGGTGCAGTGTCCCCATACACAGAATACAACTTATCTTTGATTTGTGTAGGCGTATCGCCTTTCAAAAACAAATATTTAATAACAGCTCGATACTCGATTTTCCCCATTTTCACAAAAACACTCACATCAACTCACTCAAACGACTGTTACATATCAACTGCGCGTCCAAAATGTCTGAAACTTAGGTGAGTAACTGTCAACAGATGAACAACGAAATTCACTAGTGCTGCCATCTTCACGTTGAGGTCGGAAACTTTTCAGTCCACCCTCGTATAAGTCTATTTAGCATTGGTGCACAAATAATGTCTGTATTTATTATTTAATATTATTATTAATGCCACATGCTGTAAGTTTATTACGAGCAGGCACCGACTTCCAAATCAAGTACATTAAACCAATATAAAATTTGAAGGCAGTCGATGAGAGAACACCAGGGAGAGCTTCAAAGGTGGAAGTGACAGCTGCGAGTAAGGGCAGCGAGTTGATAGGGAAGGCAGAATTGGTCTTGAATCACTTGAGAAGGAAGAAGCAAACAATAAATTTATTTACGTCGCCAAAGCTTACTGGAGCTCTACCAGGCACGGATTCAGACAAGCATGACTGCGACGGTCTAGTAGGAGGAGTTAAAACAGGTATTTTTGTTAAGTGTTTCCAATCCAAGGTACCACAAAAAGCCACTCTGTATCACATTAAATGCCCACAGAACCGCTAGTTAAAAGACAATAATCATCAAATAATACCCTGAAACATTTGAAATGTTATTGGTCCTTTTTTCTAATTAAAGTGTTTAATTTTAGCTTATTTCTTTATGACAGATATTTGGATTTGTTTTAATGTTGCTTATATTAAATATTGTCGTGTTAAATAACATATTTTTAAAACTAAAAATCAATAATATATACTCGTTTTCTTAATTTTTCAGTACTTTCGAAACACCTTCTTTGAGAGCTTGTACGTGTTGTCCTCTGGTGCTATTGGCTGATTCACGGTTAGGATTAAACTGTTGCTGCGTTGAATCATACGATACGATGAGTGGACTGTATATAATACACACTTTCCTTGAAATTCAGCACTTTCTGACAACTGCCGATTATATTTCTGTCATTTCTTTATCCTTGTCTTTCTCCCCATGCACCGTGTGAGGAGTTAAAGGTGGTCTTATAACGCCCAGTTAAGGAATCTTTCCGAAGGCCACTAATGTCGAACAATAGAAAATTTGGTTCACGATAAGGATAACGGGAAAATATTTTTGCATTGGTAAATTGGCGACATTGACCATCGGTCGTCGTAATATCACGTATAGTTAAAAAAAAAGTTATATTTTTCACGTTGATGAAGGATTGTCTGAGGTTTTTCCGATCGAATATCAATATTAATTATTTATTTATGATATAATATTCAGTTTAACGGGTGACATTAGGATTAATTATACAGCATATTTTACGACCTGATGATGCCAATTATCTGATGAATAACTGCATACTGAATGAATTGTAGCGGCCACGGCTTTTGAATTTGATTGGTATATTACGAGTACTAGGCATGGGATTAGTCTTCCGTTAAACACTTTGGCGTTAGTTACGCTTTTCCGATTTAATATGCAGAATGCGATGCACTTCGCCCGTAGAGGCAACGATTAGATTACCTCGTGAATTGGTAAAGATTTGGTAACGACGTTTCTATTACCAGTTTCTCCACAAGCAATTATACAATAGGTCGTTATTTATTACGAAATTTGACGCCCGAAAGCTATGGTGATGTGAAAGCGATTCCATTTCCTCTGTTTCTGTCCAGGTTGACAGCTGGCGAGAAGAGGCAGTGAAAAACTGGTGCATGTTAGCCTTGCCTTCGCAGATCCGCCACCGAAGGACGTTCGGCAACTGCTTACTAATTGTACCGTTCCACATTTTTCGTTTAGATCACCGCTTGAGTTAGATTACTTTCCTGTGAATGTACGATGAATCGAAATCAGGAATTTGCAGAGTTGCGGCGAAAGGCCACGATCACTGCAAGTTCACGTCTGGGCAAGAGGAATTCTGACTGCCTTTCGAATGAGTCACAGCGTTTCATTTCAGAATTGAACACAATTTAACACTGTTTATACATTACGAGAAAACTAGTATTGAAATAACATATTGATGAAAATTAAAATAGCTTTAAACATCCTAAAACGAGTTAAAGATTCACCCTGCTATCAGTAGCGGTTCGTGCGTAGGTGATCGTGTGCTATGCACATAAAATAATTTAGTAAGAATTATTTTTTCTCAATTTTAAGAACTTTCATAATAATTGTGATTTAATACTGCGAATCTATGCTTCGTAATCAAAGAATTTAAACTCGCCGCCTTGCGGAGCTTCGCTCCTAAAGCAGCCAGCTGGCCATATGAGTGCTATCCCAGCGATAGCACAGGATCTGGCACTATATTGACAACTGCGCAGCCGCTGTGTACCTTTTCAGCCCCCTCTGCACCACCCGTAAAGCTCGACAAACTGCTTGATTTGTGAGCTGCGATGCTAACAGCACAAGGAAACACAGCCCCTGTGCTATGACACAAAGAGGCGGCCGCATCAGGTGACATAATCAATAAAATCGTAATAATTTTGAACTATTCACTAGCTATAAATCTTATTTTATAATAGTTTATATTTTAAAAACAAAAATAATAATCGTTAGTTTTTGGTAAAATCAAAAAAAAATCACAATATAAGGTTATTTAAAATAGAATAGCGTTTAAGAGGCATCATAGTGCGAAAATATACCGCACGACCTTGCTCAGTGCCTTGTTCCAAAAATTAACTTTATTTAAAATATTTACTGAGGAAAAATGCTTTCAGGTTAGAAATGCTAAATTATGCCGCGTTTAAAAATAAAGACACTATTGGATATTACGTAGAAAGACTTTTAAAAGTAGCATATTACTTGTCGGGTCAGAGTATTAGTAACAATATCACTAAGGTAATTTTATTATTTTGCATAGTTTTCCTCGTAAAAATTGTTTGCTTGGGGCGTTGTAGCACTTAACTTAAAAAACTAACGAGCATCCACTGCCCGTTATAACAGTATTATCTTTGCGAGGATACTCCCAGAAATATCTGTACTTAGCGATAGTTGGCGGGTTGCTATTTTTTTTTAAAAAAAAAGCGATAACAACCTTTAAAATGTTTAAGTTTGAAGGCGCTACATTGTTTAGTGTATTATTGACATCCATAAATAATGAACGCACTCAGTAAATTTTTAAACACAGAATTAATTGGTCATATATAATTCTTCCATTTGTAAGGTCTCAGTCCAAGCAATATCAAAATCGAGCTAGATTCTATTCTGGTGGGACCTACTCCTTCGTTTACAACAATAAAATATTGAGTGGCAGTGTTTAAACAAGGCCGTACGAACTACCAAGACGAACAAATTAAGTGAATTTTTGTGCGAGTATTTACGGAAATAATAGACATAATAAGTGGAAGGAACGGCGTAGAAGCGGTGTAAATAATCAAATTTGTCATCTGGAGAAAAGGGTACTACAGAGTAAAATTGTCTGTGCTTCAACCAACAGCATGGTTAATGAACCAGATTACTTTGAAAATATATTGAAGTTTTTGAAGAGCGTTGAAATTATACTTGAAATGAGTCTCCAAAATTGCTACAACACAATTGCAGAAAAAAGAGTGGGAAAGTTATTTTCAACAATATTGTAGAAACGTGACATGGGCTCTACCCAGTTCTATTTCATTTATAAGACGAAGAATACATTGAATAAGATATCAAATTGATTCATATTTATGACATCTTGTTATTTGGGTAGATATACCAAAAGTTGTATAACAAATGCTTTATAAAAGACGGAAAGGGAAATATACAATTACGGATTAAAATGGATAATAATAAGTGACAATGTCGCACGAATTTGATTCATCGGCGCAAGGAAGAGCTTCAAGGTCAAATCGGCTCCACTACAGGTTGCATCACTACGCAAATTCAAAAACAAATACAGCAGTCACACATGTCAGTCAATTAAAATTCCAATTTAATACGAGGAGCGACACCAACCATGGAACAAAAAAATATTTAACGTTTTAGAAGAAACAAAATATAGTTGTACTGTCATGTGTCAATTAAAAATTTACTTACACACGTATTAAGTATAAACATAATTTTGTTCTGAAATAAATCTTTACTTTTACTTTATTATATTGAATATTTTTATTTTTCATATATTGTAATTCATCGGAAAATTCAACATTAAATAATTTTGAAAATTATGAACTAATTGTAAAAATTGTGACTGATTAAAATCATTCGTGATAAAACATAATCACAATAAGTTGTATCTTTTTCTAATATTGAATGTAGAAATATTCTAAACTTTTTATAATTATTTATTCTTGTTGACAAAGATGTATTAATTAGTCAATCAAACTGAATTGATTATTTTCAACCATTGATTTTTTAAACGCGATTAATTAACAAGGTTGAAACAAATTTCTTAAAAATTATTTGGTTATTTGTAAATTGAAGCATATAGATCCATTCGGAAGTCACTGTATTTATAACGGCAGTAACATAAAATAATAAATGAGATAATATTGCGGTGTGTGAGCCGAAGCATAGAACAGTCAAAGAATAATAAAGTTTTGTTACTGACTACAAGATTGTGGAGAGGAAGAATGGCCTGGCTCACGAGTCACAGGTTGCCTACTCTTATTCTAGGGATGTTCTCACGATCGTGTTGCCAAATTGAGGATATATTCGTTCATCAGCGTTCAGCGTATATATTTAATTTAAAATTGATTTCTCATCAATCCAGAAAAATCAAGGTGCATTAACACGACATCCTCTTGTGTAGACATTTGGGCACCATTGTGGTATGGTCCCGAAAATCTATCTACCCTTTCCTATGTCCAGCATCTCATCACACACACGGAACACGTTACCGTCCTATGAATTCCTTCCAAGCATTTTGGGAAACATGTTGAGCTTCCCTGATCCATAATCAGATATTTTCGACTGTGTTCTTGAGGAGGTTATTACCCTGGGATAATTTGGAAGCAGAGTGATGTTGGTTGTAGGGGGATGATAATCGTGCTTTGGCAGGGTAGTTCCAGGTAACCTGGCCGCAAGCTGAGAAGGTCTGTCTAGGCCGTAACAAGGTCGGCGCCCAGAAATCGAGCTGACTTCCAGAACTCATGGTCACCTGGCAACCACGCCCGCATCACCGCTGATCCCGGAAATCATCGTCACACGGGAAAATGCTCTTAATTATTCCGCAACATGCGAAGATAAATCTCTTACCATACTGAAATAACTGATTTTTTTTCAAAAATAAGAAAAAAACCTGTATAAACTTGACGGTATTAGCTGCGAGACGAGACAAGACAATAAAACCCATTCTCATCAGGATTTTTTTTAATTTTTCAGAGAACAGTCACCGTAAAGTTCTACCTGAGAGCAAAGCACCGTTACTTCTTCCTAATTATATTCGAAATATACTTGAATATTGTAAATGTGTAACATCAGAGCAGTGTAGTTCCACGTAAAATATTCTTAGACAAAGGCAACACGGCAATACTTCACGCGTAACACGCGTCATGTCGTCGCTACCGTGTTGAACTAGAGAAAGTGAATTTTAAATCGAAACACATTATTTGGTACTATCGACGGCATGCATGGTTATCTAAAATTAAATGGCGGGCTTCATCCGATACCAAAATATAACGCTGTATCTGGGGCAAGTAGGCGAGAACGGGACATGAAGTAAATTATATTTTATTTTAACGTATTTTTTTATAATAATTAAATATAAATAAATAGACGGTCTTGAGACAGAAAAGTAATTAATTAACAAAAAAATATTAATTTCACGACGTTTCGTCATCTTTTGAGACCTCATCAAGTTCGACAGTTTTTAAAAATTTTGTATACAATTCAAGAATAAAATTTAGAGGCAAGGTTCAGCTAAATTACTCGTGAATTGTATAAAAATTATTTAAGAACTTTCGAACCTGATGAGAAAATCAGGACGAAACGACATGAAATTAATATTTTTTTTGTTAATAAACATTATAATCCATAAAATAATTTATGAACGTTTACAGACACTTTATTTATTTAATTTAGAAAGAAACGTCTCGGAACATATAAGAATTTTCTTCAGATTTTCTTCCAAATTTATTGTAACATCTTAGCACCAAAAACACTTTACATTTAGTAAGTTCAGTGGAATTATAAAAAAAAAGTAATTTTGGTTCTAAAATGTTACAATAATTTGGAAGAAAGCCTGAAGAAGGTACGACTATGGACAGTAACTTTGTTCCTTTCTAAAATTAAAGAAATATAGTTTCTGTAAAAGGGCATCCAATGCTTTCTTAATTCATAACAGACGTAAAAAAAACTTTAAACATTATAATTACTTTCTGACTCAAGGCCGCCCATTTATTTATATTATTATAAATAGTCAGATATTAATTTTTATTATTAATAAGTTGACATGTTTAACGACTATTTACTCTTAAAAAAATTTTAGTTAGCAGAGCTACGTTTCGATATATATATGTTCCCTCTTCAGACTGCCCTTCTACTGAAGGGTTTTAAACGTATCTTCAGTCGCTCACGAAACATCATACTTATTGATACGTGTACTTTAACTTATACACGACAGCTTGATAAATCAGATAACTAAACAATGTTAAATTTATAAGATTAAAAATGAGAAAATTAAATGTTTTGAACATATAAAAGTTACATTCAAGGATAGAGAGAAAAAGCTCTGACAAGCTCAAGCCATAGAGGCCATGAAATTAAATTGAATTAGAGTATCAGGATGATAAAATGTCTACCGGACCAGGTAAGCTGGAGGTCCTGGGTTCGATTCCTTGTCCGATCGACATCATCCAGATACTTTAATTCAATACAAATTAGAATTTTACGATAACATCAAGTTTTTAAATATTACAATATTTTAATATGTAGCAATTTAAGCATCACTTCAGAAAATTCAAGAATCCCACTCGGACGCCTTTTTTGTCAAACCCCGGTGACCTGGTGAAGACGCTCCTGAAAGCCGCGATAGGCGGAAAGGATCGGGCGTAGGAGAGGTCAGTGTTGAACCTGAATTTGAGGAGAGTGGAGAATTGTAATTTAGTCAGAGTTAAAGCAGAAATGGACGAGTGTGGAAGCAGAATTTGAGTTTGAGGCCGGTAAGGATCGAGGAGGATCGAAGAGCGCCAACCAGACGTCACGACGCCTCCGACCATCCACCAGCCTGTGCTCAGCAGGAGGTGAATGGACGAAATTACTCTGCTACACTGCCCCTAAACACTCAAAAAAAATCCCTTTTTAAATTCTTGTTTGTCTCATACTGATCACTAAGTATGTATGTATTACACAGAGTCTCAAACTTGGAAAATATATTTAAATGTAAATTAGAAACCCATTCACCAATTTATTTCTGTATTATTTAATTTCTAATAAAAAAATCAGAATTAAATAAACTAACGACCTTTTTAGACAATTTAAAATATTTTTTAATCACTTTAACGACGTTTCAGTGCGTTTTTGTACCTTCAATTAAGTTGTAAAGTTACTGCGGTAAAATTTTTTTTAAAATTTATCTTATTTTAAGTCACATCAACTTCTATGTCATTAGCGACTACTTAATACACTTATTTATTTAACATTAATTATTACAGGTTCTTTATATTTCACAGTAAAGATTAATCATTTTCAGGTATTTAATTGATATTCTGTTGCGTGAAGCACTTCACTGATGTTTTTACTGTCCAGTAACTGTTTTCTTTCTTGATCGTATTTTGAACATTCACTTATTATATGTTTAATAACTATTGGGGACTTGCATAGCTCACAATAAGGTGGAGGGCTATTGTTGATTATGTGGAGGTGTGGCATCTTTTACTACCTGGTCTCTTCGGGTGGCTGTTGGGCCGATTTTTATTGCTTGAAATTCTTAGATTTTTTGGTGGATATTGCTAGCTTTAATTCCTCTCCATTTGTTGTTCCACTGGTGTTGGAGTTTACTTTGGGCACTTTTCCACACATCTTTATAGGTGTTTGTTGGTCTTGGGGGTGACTTTGAGCGTGGATGTGAGGCAAGCTTGGCCTTCAGGTCCCATGGATACCTTGATGAGCTGGAATCCATACTACAATGACTGTTTTTCCATTTTTATGAATTTTGTGGTATATTTCTTGGATTAACATTGATAATTCAGATGATGTATCTTTTTTAGTGATTTCTTGAATAGCAGTCAGTGAATCGGTAAGAATTATATGTTTTTTGTTGTCGGATGAATCAATATGTTCCATGGCCATAAGTATGGCGTAGATTTCAGCCGTGTTAATGGAGGATATCGGGTTGAGTGTTGTGATGGATGTTGAGTCAGATGAATAGAATGCACTTCCAGTTCCAATGTCGTTTTTTGATCCATCAGTAAATATTTGGTTATGTCCAGGGTATTGGTCACATACTGTGGTAAATTTATTTTTCCATTCGGGTACTAACTGTTCTCTTTTGTATTGGATCAGGTTTGTGTCTGCTATAATAAGGGATAATGTCCATGGAGGAATTCTGCAGTAACGGAGCGTTTCCTTCTCAGGTAGTTGGAAGTTTAAGGTCGGATTTATATTTCTGATTTTTGTATATATTGGGGTGTATTTAGGGTAATCATCTTTTCGGTTTGAATGTTGTGGCACTACGTCCTTTTTAATTATAGTGTTGAAGGAAGTTTGTGCTTTAATCGCATATTTAAGGGTCAGGGAATCTCTCCTATGGTGCAGATTCGGTTCTTGTGCTTCAATGAGAATTCTTCCTATTGGGCCTAGTGTGGAAACAACCTGTAACAATCTTAAGAGCTGAGTTATGGATTGTGTCCAGTTTCTTTAGCATTGTTTTGGTGGACGATTGGAATAGAATACAGGCATAGTCTATTTTGGGTCTTATTAGGGTTCTATATGTTACAAGTAATATCTTCTTGTCGGCTCCCCAATTTTTGTAGGCAAGTGTTTTTAGTATGTTCATTCGTTTCTTTCATTCTTGGATTGTATAATTGATGTGCTTCTCGTATGTTAATTTTTCATCAAATACTGTACCCAAAATTTTAATTGAGTTGACAGTTGGTATTAACTCTTCTCATAATTTTAATAACAATTTTGTTTCATACAATATTTCAAATCACAGATTTGTGTATTTAAACTAAAATCAGAAACGTTCAGCATTATTTTGAAATTTAATAATAAATGTTACCAATTAGAAAGTAAGTATGATATCATATATGAAGTAACTATAAATTATTTAAAAACAAAATAAAATTTTATTCCGTTCATAAAAATGAAGGAACTCCCCAAATAATATCGTTATACTCTACTTGACTTCTTTGTTATATTTAAGATAAATTTGCAGCTGATGAGTTTTGCAATGGTAGAGGAAACGTGAGACTAATTAACTTAATTTCGCCTGTATTTGGTAAATTTATTATTATTAATTTAAATGTCATGCTTGCATTTACAGCATTATTTATTAAAAATTGAATACATCTTTTTTGTTATTCCCAGGAATTTCTCATCTCTGATCTTTGTTATTAAATATATATATTTCTCTTATAAACGAGAAGGTGATACACATTAAATTTTCCTAAACGTTGCTTCAGACTAGTTTTCTCGTTGGCGTTTCTTCTCTGTGGTAGAGGAAACGTGAGACTAATTTTGTCTGTATTTGGTAAATTTATTATTATAAATTTAAATGTCATGCTTGCATTTTCAGCACAATAAACTGTTCTAAATTGCGGCAATGAAAACTTCTCTAATACTAGTGAAAGGGAATTTTTTTTCCAAGTACTCATTGTCCTTAGTTAGCGATGCAGAATTAATATTTCGGCTGGTTAATGAGAAGCCATTAGTGGATATCAAAAAACTGGTTCATAGAGACGGCTACAGGTTCGGGTATACCCACCGGCCCTGGAATTATTCTTGTAGAGTTCATAATGAGACGAAATAATCAAACTACAGACAAATATGTGTGGTATTTATATCGCCACTTCATTTTGTCTGTCACTTGCCTATTTTATCGTATCGTTATATTTCAAAACAGACATATTATATTTTCACTAGGAGAGGTCAGTTGTGTAGTTCGAAAAAAAAGATCACGCAGTAGGGTTTTTAATTCTTAAAAATTTTAGGTTAAAGGGAGACGGACGGTGGGCCTTATCTTGCCAATGTTAAAATGGTGTCACTTAGGTACGCTTTTTTTTCGGAAACTGGTGTAGCTACGACACTGAAATTTTCGCAGCTTATTTTTAACCTTATTGTATGTGTGTGGAAGCAGTGTAAAAGTTTTATCATAATTAGAATTTTAATTATTAATTTGTTTATCAAGATAAGTATTTTATCCATAAGTCTTATACAAGGCTTTGTAAACTCTTATGAATAAAAAAACTTCTAAAATTCCCTATATAAAACAGATCATGATATATAATTATGCTCACACACTCATACCATGAGGTTAAAAATAAGCTGTGAAAAATTTACAAAGCC
The DNA here is from genome assembly GCA_037074705.1 of Zhengitettix transpicula. NCBI lineage: Eukaryota > Metazoa > Arthropoda > Insecta > Orthoptera > Tetrigidae > Zhengitettix > Zhengitettix transpicula. The sequence continues at coordinate 16,143,882 of CM073595.1, read as the reverse complement.
ATAAGAGCTACGGAAAAAAACATTTTTAAAATTTTCCTTATAAATAGATCGGGAAAAATAAATTAATAAATACAATTTTAATTACAATAAATAATTTATTCTGCTTCCACACACATACAATAAATTTTAACATTGCCACGATAGGGCCTTCCGACTCCCCTTAACATTTGGATAAGAACAAATGTTTATAAAAAAAATTGGGCACAATGTAAGGAATAATAGATTGTTATGTCCTTTGCGGTTGGATTCCTTTGGACTAATTTGTACACTAATAAGTTCATAATCTTCTAAAAATACTTTTAACTTTCTCGAAAGAGGAAATTTTAAGTGTGCATGTTCCAAACATGATATATTTTTATTATTATCATTTAATAAAACTGGGCTATTAGACCCACCATTAATTTCATTTTTTTCTTAAAAACTAATTGAAGAATAAAGAGAGAAAATAAAAGTTCTCAGAAACGACGTTCTGTAACATAAAAGAATTTTCACAATTTGAAGCTTATTACAGTTAACTGACAACTGAGTCCAAATAATGTTTCAAGTCACTCCGCCGCGACATCTGCGGAAGCGTGCGGGACGTATACGCGTCTAGGGAAGAAGCAACTACGTGCAGCCGTGATTTGGAAAAACAGTCCCCTGTTCCTGAGGCACTTCCTCTGATTAGTGTCCATTTTTTTTAAAAAATAGTATTCTCCTATTAAGTCATGTAAATCTATGTCTGTGTGATTCGAATTTAAATCTAATAATTTTCTTTCTCTATTATTGTATATATGACCTGATATTAACTCGAGCGAAAAGAAACAGTGACGGTAAAAACAGTGAATGTGCTTCTCTAAATAACAAGAAAAGTAAAATGTTATATTAAAACTCATCTATTTGATTAATTTCAAAGCTTTTATCATTTATGTAACGATTATCGTTTATCCACTTATCTATTTTAATTAGTTCTTTTCATATTCTAACTGTCTGTTTTCTATATTTTTTCATTATGTGTTTGTTATATGTGGTGTTAATTACTTGTGTGTGTGATGTCTTAGTTATTGATTTATGTATTTTCTTGTTGTGTACTTCATTTTTGTGTTTGTTACCTATTTAGGGTGAACACTGCATCGAGGTTGTCAGACTTCCGTTTACAGAATTGTTTTATTCATTGTAGAACAGATTTTATATTAATAACTATTTAAAACATTTAACTACATTAAGTATAGCATTATTGTGAGTAATAAAGAGATTATAAAATAAATCCTGCTTCAGTTATTTAAAGGCATATTAATTAAATTCTTATTAAACCATTTATTGGTGAGTATGCTATTTTTTTTTAATTATTTAAATTTTGCTTTATTAAGAAATAATTATTACAATAATATTTTTTAAGTTATTCTAATAATTCGTTAAGAGAATTTATTGTGAACTATCCGAATGAAACAGTGTCTAACAATTCATTCATAAGAACCAGATTAATTTGAAAAGTCATAGTGCGCGACTTTTCGATCACTCGATAAAAAATGCTTGATATAGTGTACGTAGATTCGTTGTACTACATTAATAAAATCTTATGTTTGTTTGATAATAATTATAAATAATAATTTTTTGTTTATTTTGTGATTTCTTCATTTTTTTATTTTTTATTATAAAAAGAATTGTGTTTATAATTAACTTGATCGTTATTATATTTGTGTCGATTCAGGGGTGTTAGTATTAATATTTTTGTGTAGTAATTATTTTTATGGTTTAATAGGAAGGGAAGTAAGAAAAAAAATTCTAAATTCTTTTTTGGTCATGTAGAGAGAACGTGCGCAGTGACCCATTGCCCTGTAACTGTAGTGGGGATAGGCCGGAGCTCAGTTTAACACGAACCTTTGTTACGGCAACTTGGTAATGTAAAAACTATACTCAAAACATTGACGCGTGGTAATATATTGTGTTCAATTCAGTATATGTTGTAGAGCAAACAACTCATCCGTAAAAGTCAAGATATGATAAGTACAAGGTGAGATAAAATTACCTTGCTGCTGTCTGTATATCCCGTTCATTCGAATATAATTAATGTTTTTTAAGAACGCTAGTGTCGTTGCTCCAGGTTCTCCGCAAGAGGGAGTTCCCAACTGACGACAGTGGTCCCCTCCACCTTCCCCCTTCTTCTACTGCGCATCTGACCCGACGAGCTATATCTCACGACCTATAAGTTTTTGTCTTTTAACTCCTATCATTCTTGTGAACTAAATGCTTCTAAACCCCCCCCCCCCATATTATACATTTCTTTATACCCTCCAATATTACCCATTTCAACATTTATGTGACGTCTGCCTTATTGCTCGAATATTTTTGAAAGACATTGTCGCCAGTTGCGCAAGAAATTCCCATATTTATATAATAGTGATTTGATTTTTACTATGACAGCACAATTTTCCACTATCTAATTAATTTCGTGACAAAAATAGCCCATGCTTTTGTCGTCTTTGCCGTAACCAAATTGCCGCTAAAGCCAGTCTCAGAAATGAAATTAAGTAATTGATCATTCCTTTAAAGCGATGGGAAACAAATTAATAATCAAACGTGTATTATCATACACCACTAATTTTTCCATCATACACAGTGCTGCTACAGAATCCTCGAAATTGAAAATTCTTTTTCCTCCTCAGTGGATCATAGAATAAGAATGAGAAATTTTGTAATTAAAAATTCTAAAAACAGTCAGGTCCAGGAAACTAAATGATCTCATTTCCTACCCGCTGTATTAATTTTTCCTGTTAAACAGGTACTTTTGAAATGAACTATTTCCTTAACGATATATTTGTCTGTCACTCTACTTTTAATTGAAATATGTTATAAATTTAAAAATGTGTTTTGAACAGCGAAAATCCCCTTTCTTTAAGTAAACAACACCTGCTCGCATTAAAACGTCGAGGATTTGCAAGAGAACCGGTAAAACTTCGCTGAAACAGAAGATGTCCGTCCTCGAACCCTCCGAGGGAATTTTCGTGATCCTTTGTCGCCTCCCGCCGCAGATTCGAACGCTGGCAGCTGGCGTGCCTTTCACCACGAGGGCGTGGCCTGTCCGTATATAAGACGTCGCGGCCACCAGCCGCTCTGTCCCAACTCAACATGCGCAGCGTCGTGATCGTGTTCGCCTGTCTGCACGTCGCCCTCGGCGGCGGCGTCGGTGACGTCTACCTCAACTCCGTGGGCTACGGCGCCCCCGCCGCGGCCGTAGGTTACGCCTCCCACGCAGTTGGCTACGCCGCTCCCGCCGCCGCTGTAGGCTATGCCGCTCCCGTGGGCTACGCTGGCCCCGCAGCTGCCGTGGGCTACGCTGCCCCCGCAGCTGCCGTAGGATACGCTGCCCCCGCAGCTGCCGTAGGATACGCTGCCCCCGCAGCTGCCGTAGGATATGCCGCCCCCGCCGTAGGATACGCCGCCCCCGCCGCCGCAGTGGGATACGCCGCCCCCGCAGCCGCTGTAGGCTACGCCGCAGTGCCCACCGTGCAGCACGTCCCCGGCGTCGCTGACGTCCCCGTGACGCGTCTGGAGGCGCAGCACGCCGTCGTGCAGCACGAAGTTGACGTGGCTCACCCCGCGGTATCGACACGTAAATTCGAAGTGCGCCGCCCCGCCATACAGAAGCAATTCTACGACATCGAGGAGCGCGTGGTGATCCGCCCCGCAGGCTCTGCAGTCGTCGAGCTGGACCAGCCCACTAGCAAACTGCAGCGTGGACCCGCCGTCGTGACTCCCCTGGGCGCCGGCCCCGTGGCCGTAGCCGCCCCCGCTCCCGTGGCCATCGCCTCCCCCGCTCCAGTGGCCGTCGCCGGCCCGGCCCCCGGCCCCGTGTTCGTATCGTCCACTCCCGCGCCCCCACAGTTTGACTCCGACGACACTCTGGTCGTGGAGAACGCCGGACTCGAGGCAGCGCAGCGCATCGGTCCCCAGCTGCAACCGCAGGTTCGCAACCACGGAGCGCCCATCGACGGCCCCGTGCCCGACGTTGTCCCCTCCCTGCGCTCCCTGGACCCCCACGAGAATCAGGCTAACCAGCAGCGCCTCATCCAGCTGCTGACTGCTCGCGGTGGCGTCACCGAGGTGGGCTTCGGCCGTGAAGGCCCCGCCGACGGCCCCGTGGGCGACGCCGGCCAGGTGCGCGCCCGCGTGCTGTCCGCCACCCCCTCACCTTCATACGCCGCCCCCGCCGGAGAGCGCGTGTCTACCCGGCGCGTCGTCGTCTCCCGCCCCATCGAGACGCTGCAGGAAGTGGACGTCCTGGAGCCCGTGACGAAGCTGCAGCGCGTCGCCGTCGAGACGCCCACCGTCGTCAAGACCCTGCGGCAGGACGTCGCCCGCGTCGCCACCTCCGTGCCCGTCTACGGAAAGGCGCTCGCTCCCGTCGCTGCCCACGTCGGCTATTACTGAACGCCGACGTCTTCTCCACTTTCTAGAATGTGTATGTTTAGTTAATTAATGGCGTTATTTATGAACAATAAATCTCAAATAAATTGGATTGGTACACGTTCGTTGCGACGATGCGGACTTAATATTCCTTCCTCATATACCTCACTTCTGATTCTTACCACTCATAATGTTACCCTTAGCTTTAATTGCGTTTTACCGCGGTGACGTCATCGAACTATGCATCGTTTACAGGTGACCGCAAATCTTACAAGCACAAAGTAAGTATTTATATATGCTGCTAGGCATTCAAGAAAAGAAACGATGACGACTACTGCAAAAAATACGATAACTCCAGCCTTACGGAAATAATTTCTAGATTAGCACCTCAAAGAGAAGCTTAATCTGGTCACCGTAGTTACCGAAAATCTCTACAATAACGCTGAAGATGACAGTGGTGACATCCGACATCAGGCAATATAAAAGCCACAGAGGAAATCAGGTAATTACGAGTAATGGACGTCTTGGCAAGTCTTTATCAGAGCACTTGGTTAAAGCCGTATTGATCACTATCATAGCAACACGAGTGAGAGGCGTGGGCGTATAAATATAGCACGAAATCGTAGTTACAGATGTTAAATCTTCGTTTGAACTCAACTAGTCCTCTACTGACAAAATAGGATAGGTCAAAGATCATAAAACACAACGAAGAGAAATACTCTTATGAAAATACATAAATGAGAAAAAAACACAAATTAGAATAATAAATAATTTAGAAAAAATATAGGTAATTTGTAAATTATAAAAAAATGAATGTAATAAAATACATAAATAATAAAAGAATTAACGTGGTTAAAAGCGTTTAACACGCAAATGTGGGAAACGGTCTAGTTAAAAAAATTTTCATAATAAAATAAGGAATACTGGAGGTTACTAAGCCAAAGCTTTGCAAGTGGGTGTTAAAATCCTCTTACGTGCCTCAATTTACTTTAATGACAAATTTTAGTGATCCGTATTATTTAATTTAACAAATATTATTATTATAAACGGAAGCACTGGAGATGAACAGGCAATTTCAACTGCAATTAATAGGAGTAAACTAACACAGGACACGAAATTCACTCTAGTCTCACGATATCAGACGAAAATGGCTGCTGCGTTTTTACAGAAAACAGATGCAAGTTTTAGCGATTAAAATAAATCAATCAGGAGTTGTGCATTGAACATTTGAAGAGAGACGAGGTATATGTTATCTCTAGCGTGACAAAATATTAATCTTATAAATGCCTAATTGTTTGACAGCGCGCGGATGGAACTGGACGGTGCCACAAGTCACGCAGACCGCAAGACAATCGCATTAATAAACGAAATATTCCATAAAAGGGTTATTTCACGGAATGGTGGCGTGAACTGACATTCCAATATTTTAAGAGAATAAGCCACGAACGATGCGCAAGCTTCGAAAGAACTTAACACATGTTAACGTGGCTAGAAATTTGGTTTGAAGAATCAACAAATCGAAGCAGACCGGAGGGTTGGAGGGAGACATTGAATCATAATGTTTGGTATTTAAATTGATTGCTTGGGTATTTCAATTTCAGAAGTAGTGGTGTGAATTCTTAACAGCTCCTTTTATCACATTAATCTATAGTTAAAATTTATTATGCAAATGTTTTAAGCAAAATATCAATGATTAAATTAACTTGCCAAAGTGAAAATTGTTATAAGTTAAAAATGAGCACCTGCAAACAATTTAACATGCTGTCACAATTCATTGTACTCTCCAAACCTGTGATGTCAGTACATGTCAGTACAGTGGCCAGGACAGAGTCACACTATTTGACAGTTATTACAAAATATGATTTTTTAAAAACAACAACAGTTCTAGTAAAGAATGGTTTGAAACTAAATAATCTTTGGGTTATGTATGGTCTACTTGGTGAAGCAAAAGATACCGCAGCTGCATTTTAGCCAATAAAATAGCCCTGCTCATCTGTAAAACTGGCAGATGTATAACCCGGAAAATAAGTATTCATTCAGTCAATTCCCTTTCCATTTTACCAGGTAATGTTTATGCCTAATTTATAGTTGTATAGTTTACTATATGAAGAAAAACCTATGTTATATTTTTACTGTGAGAGAACGAAATGACGGTCAGAATTAAAATCTGCTATAAAATGTGTGCAATTATTCAGGTGGTGATATACCTCATTTAAAAGTCAGGCAGTTACAGATTTCAAATCCCACCTATGTCATAACATTATTTTTAATTTTAGGCAATTCAAAAAACATTCAGGCCCAGGAAACTAAATGATCTAATTTCCTACCCGCTGTATTAATTTTTCCTGTTAAACAGGTACTGTTGACATGAACTATTTCCTTAACGATATATTTGTCTGTCATCTACTTTTATTTAGTTACAGATTTCTTTTTAATTCTTTAATAATTTCTAGGAATTATATACTTTCTTCAATTAGTAGTTAAAATATGCTCCGTAGCTGTTCTGAAACACACCAAGGCTGGTATTAAATGTCAATTTGACAGAGGATGAAGATTAGCTTCTGTCATGCATTGAAGACTAGAGAAACTAGATTATCATCAATTACAAAACGTAATGAATTTATACCATTTCACAAATTAGGACATATAAAATAGGTTAAATGCCATGATAAATAGGTAATTTAGGCTGAGGAATGAATTGACACATACAAACATTCAGTAAATTTTTATTTCTTAACATTATTATAAGTTATACATGGTCAATGTTGACAGTTGCCACATCTATATATCTATACATACATGTGTGTATGTATAAAATACAGACATACATATAGGACGTACAGTGTAATTATGTTAAAGCTAAAATGGTTTCTAAGGATAAAAGAGAGAGGAAGACATTGTGCCATAACAAGAGTGTGAAATACAGAATTCTTGATTGCTAACAAAACAGAGAAATTTTACAGAAGTTTTCTATTTCTTCATCAAATTTGCAACATAATGGTTCTAGTGTTCAATACTCAATAAATATGGTGATCAGGGTAGTCATTGTACTTTGTGATGATGTAGTAAATAAACAATGTTTTTCTTTTCAAGTCTTTTCATGTCTGTTCACATGGAAAACTCCAAAAATTGTAATCAGTTTCCATTGAACTCCCCACCCCACAAAAAATCAGAACACCCACCTTCTACTGGCTCACCAAAATCCACAAACCTGGTGTACCGTGCCAAGCAAACTCCCCAACTGAGATGATTGCTGCATTGGTGGATGATTCCCTCCAACCTATAGTAGAAAAATTACCCTCATTCATCCAAGACACCAACCACTTCCTCCACCGTCTCCATGAGCTCCCAAAACCTCTTCCACCCGATACCCTTTTGGTTACTATAGATGTTGTCTCACTCTACACCAATATTCCCCATGCCAATGGACTAGTGGTACTTGAATACTTCTTGTCCTGCAGGCCACAAAATTCTTTCTCCACCACCAATTTTCTGATTTCCGTCACACAGTTTGTCCTCAACAGAAATGACTTTTTCCTTCTAAGACATTTACCATCAAATAAGTGGCTATGGGCACCTGGATGGTCCCCTCCTACAGCAACCTATACATGGGATACCTAGAACAGGCCCACCTAAATTCCTCCCCATTGAAACCCATAGCCTAGTTCAGGTTCATAGATGACATCGTCATGCTATGGACCCACACACCAGACTCCCTATCCCAATTCGTGCACACCTTGATCTTCAAACACCCTATAAAGTTCACTTGGAACTACTCCCCAACCAAAGTCACTTTCCTAGATGTTGACGTACACCTGAGTTCTGGAACGATCAACACATCTGTCAAACATAAAGCCCTCGAACACGCTCCAAGTTGCCACACAACACACTCCCTCCCATACAGTCTATCCCTCCACCTGGAATAGTCTGGCCTCTTACACCCACACCTACTCTGGACTACAACAAGAAAAGTAGAAACCCCTCACAACTACTCCCTGGCCTACAAAAAATCAATTCCATTCTCAACCTAGTGTACACTGGACTGCAATCCAACCCTGACCTAAAAACCATCCTCCCACTATACTCCCCACCTACCCAAGGTTTGCCTTCAGACGCCCACCCAACCTCCACACTTTACTTGTCCATCCCTGCAAAAGCCACACCCCCACCCACCCACCCACCTATACTGATTTGCTAGCCATGTGGTAGGAACAGATGCCATGTCTGCCCAACTTACAGCCCACCAAAATCTTCCAAAACCATACAAAATCAAAGAAAACATCACCTACCTCTCCTCCCAAACAATCTACCAAATTAACTATAGACTCTGTCCCCCATTTTATATAGGCCAAACAAAAAGACCCCTCCCTGAATGAATATCCAATTACCACAGAACTCTCAAACTTTCCAAAATTCAATTCCCAGTAGCTGCTCACGTTCAAAGCAACAATACAAACAATTTTGACCCATGCATCACACTCATATATATATATATATATATATATATATATATATATATATATAAACACACACATAAACACATCTGAATTTTAAAGAAGGCATTGCTGATGTTAGCAATTTATAAAATATTATGTAGTGTTATAACCATTCTTCAGTAAGGACGAAATAAATTTTTGAGGGCCTGAGCCTCGTCCTTCAGTATAGTAGGTCTAAACTGCATGCTGGCCTATACTCCCCAACTGTGGCCAATAACTTCATTAGTCAAGTAAATAACACACTGCCTCCCATATGCCTCCCTATATGTTCTATTCATAAAATATAACAATTTCAAAAGAAGATAACATGAATAAGTAAGCACTTGATTAGGTTAGGAAAACATCCATGGGTAACTTTAATGTTAATGGTAACTTACACAAAGTTGACAATTTTGTAGAATTTTTCAGAACTGTAATACCCATTATTTAACATTTATTATATTGTCTCTATATCTAAATGACACTAAATTCTGATGTAGGAGGAAATTAGCATTTTTGTGGAAGTCAGTTTTAATACTCTGGTAACCAATTTCTCTTTCTCTTTTCCCTATCCCAAATCAATACCTGAACTATGTCATATCCATATAGAACATAGTCAAATAATTGATTATGAAATGGAAAAGAGAGAGAGTATATGGCTTACCTGAGTGTGAAATGTGACTTCCACAAGTTTGGTTTTTTCAGAGAAATGTTTGGGTTTGTGTTCCCCCTTCTACAGAATTTAGTACCCAGTCTTCATCAGACTGCTCAGTATACACTGGGCCTACTTGCTAAACAGTTGGCAGGAAGATCTACACAACCCATAAAATGTGGAAGGAGAAAGAATACATATAGAACATTTCTCAGAAGTCTCAAACCTCATGAAAGCACTTAGGTAAGTCATATACTCTTTTCATGAGCTTTCTTGCAATGAGAAAAATACAAATTAAGCGAAAATCTGTTGTACTATAACGAATACTTTGGTGGGTGGACTAGAATTGACTTCCTCACCTACTAAAATCATAAATGTGATCAACAGTAGGACAAGTTTTGATTTACTAGTAATGTAAAACACATAATTGAAGCTCATGTGCATGTGTAAATACTGTTCATAATATATTTAGGGTCTTTGATAGACCCAGTTCCAGCTGTCATAATTTCTTATCAATTAGTATGTTCTTTATCTGACGGATCAAGAGGAAAGATGTACCAGCGCAAACTCCATTGTAATCATCATGGTTAAGGGAGTAAACCATCACACCTCCAAGAGAATGGCTCATAGCATATTCAGCCTGAAAAAATATAAAATAGGGAATATACAAGTATATACAACATAAAGGATTATAATGTTTGCATTTGTGTTGTTATTGCTTATATTAACTGTGACAAAATAAATTTATTAAATTATGCAATCAAGTAAAATGATTCTGAAAAAGTTTTCATTAATATACACATCACAATAAATTATCGTAGATGCAGCTGAAGAATTGATAAGTGGCAATTAATGTTAAGGTGATTTTGTCTTTTCAATGACTGACTGAACAAGAACTAAATTACTAAAGTAAAATAGTATATGATATAGAACAAGAACATGACCTAAAATAGGATAACATCTAAACATGAGAAAAAGTGGGAACAAAAATATTATTTTATTAATCAATGTAAAATCACTTACACCGACAAAGTAAAGAAATCACAATTATAATAAAGTACCTTATATGCCACACTGCGGACATCATCATATGAGATCCAGTCATGATTTCTGTAAGCATAAGGAACTTCACTGTCCCTGTCAAATTCATATGAGCTCCCTCTTAAATTGAGAAAGTTGCAAACATCTGGATATTTAACAAATCCTTCATCTCCAATAGATCCAAAACCTGAAGCTGGTGCAGCCCAACCATGGTTATCTGGATTAACTAACCTGTGAAAAAAATTACAAATGAAAACAATATTTAATTCCAATTTGAACATTTATCATTAAATTCCAATTAGGTTTTTCTGGTGCCATAAACTGGTAAAATTTGGTTAAGAAACAATGAGTCTATTAGTAGGTTATAATTATGCTTCTAAATTTAACTCGATTCTTGACAGTTGGAAGAATTACAGCTAAACCGCAACAATGAATTTTTCTATAGTAATGACTAAATGAACTTGAATAGAATAGAATCATCCCCTTCCTTTTGTGCAATCCTGACACCATATTCCAGAGATATAATGCATAACACATTGCCAGAAATGTTCAATCTATCTTTGATGTACAACAAATATGGTTTCTTCCACATGTTTGGGTATTACCCACCAGTAATCAGAACCAATGATTTGTGGATTCATATATAAGCAGCCTGGCAGACCTCCCAGGAACAGATAATACATCTATTTGATTCAACAACAGTAAAACAGAATGCAGAGGAAGTAGATGTTTTACTTTATTGTTAAATACTAATAGTCAACAGAAATTATACACTAAATTAAGATTTTATTACACAAATTAAAATGTATGGAGTTTATACACTGTTTAGGTAATATTACTAAAGATATTTAAACCTGAAATAACATATCACAAAAATATAGTAAACAATTAATAACAAAATAATGTACAATTACATAAATACCCAATGAGAGAATTCTTTACCACTCAATGTTTTCATGTCAATATAACAAACAGAAGGAAATAAATTTAGCTCTATTTATATAATATGTTCCAATCCCATAAAATTCAGAAAAAAACTTACCAAAAGGAATGTCCATAAGTTGGAAGTCCAAGTAAAATTTTATGTCGTGGCATTCCCTTATGCAACCAATGCATTATTGACCAATTAGTATTCAAAGTAGAAAGGTATTCAGTTTCTTCTGGACGGCTATAAAGTGGAGCATTAGCTCCAGTTAAAGGTAGGTACCATGAAAAGAAATGATAATCATATCCCATTACATTCACATAGTCAACATATCTGCAAAAATGCAGGTTGATTAATATTTATAAAATGGTAATGAAGTTTAGCTGAATTAATGTGTATAGCTAGGAAATTAATCAATAATAGAATACACAACTTCTAGTAACTAAAATGAATTATTATAACTCTCAATTAATGCACAGTAAAGTTATTAATTAACAAGGTATAGCATAGCATATTTATATCACATATTTTGTACAATGAGATAAACTCAAACTCCCAAAGACTGAAATTAATGCCAACTAAATGTATTTATTTTCATTAATTGAGATCGGAAGATATAAATAAAAGGCACTGTATATGGCAACCAGCAAATGTGGGAGCATGTGTTCAATTGATGCAATCAATTATTGAATTAATTCAAACACCCAATTCAAAAGTAAAGGTCACTCTCCTCATCATTGGGACTAGATACATTGATCGGAAGATTTCATAAAACAACAAACAGCGCAGCAAAGACAGTTTGTTTCTTATTCTGATTATTAGATAATTAATTTCTAGTAATTATGGCACTAAAACTCAATTAATTATACAAAAATAACTAACTTCTATTTCACAACCCAACAAGTTAGTGTGACACACATTCAGATATTCAAGCCTAGTTAACTTAGTACGAATAGTATGGAAAGATGTATGTCAGATGTAGCGAGTATTGGTATCATAACTAGACTAATGACAAAAGTAAGACAATTTATGTAATGAATACGTACATAAAAAGTAATGACTTGAGTATACAATTAGTTTTACAAGAAAATATACTACTTATATATCCAGTTTCTTTCTCCTAATTTTCCAAACTCATTTTCCCCTATCAATGGTGTTAAAATAAACAAACCATTTCTAATTCTCCCAATTAAATAATTACAAACAACTGCAGTCAGTCAGAAAGAATAAAATCTAAATATGGGACCAACTTTTGATTTCGCTAATTAAACACAATGTTATGTTTACACTTGAAGTCAAAACTAAGTTCAAATTGATCATAAAATCTCACCTATTACTTTACTAAAATAAAATGAGACTGATCTGGAAAAACATGCATATTTGCTAAGTTGTTCACAAACACATTAATTAATACCTTTGTGTTCATAGTACATGGACATTTAGAACTACACCTATATTACATACTAGCCAAAATAATTAAAACAATTGGAATGAAAGGAAAGAAGTAAAATGGATATGATTTACCTGTAAATGAAACTTGTCCCTTCAGGACAAAAAAAAGTTCTTCAAATTTTTGGAGGCATCAACCTGCATCTTCTTTTTCCTGAAAGAGGAGGTTAATATCTTCAAAAATTTGAAGAACTTCCTCCTATCCTGAAGGGTCAAGCTGCAATTTCATGTAAGTCACCACCTATCTCTTCTTTCCATTCCATACCAATCTTTTAAATTATACAGTACAACCCCAGTTAACCAAACTAAAGGGGGTTAAGCCGTTTCAGATAACAATTTCTTCAGTTAAGCCATGAACATCTAATTCTATGGTATTCCGCTTAGTTGTCATGCTACAAAAATAAACATGCAACAGAAACAAACAACCACTTGAATGCACTATTGTATCGCAGATCCACACTTATGTGTTGACAGCTAGTGACAGATTTCCCCTACTCTATTGCCACTATTGTGCAAATAACAATGTTTTTGGACTGTTGAGTCCGTGGCCAGGGAAGCAACACAATGTCAGACATCTAACCCCATTAGCCATAGCCCAGAAAACCCTCAAATTATTTACGTGCAGTATTATGATTTGGAATTGCGATTTTTTGAGGCACTTTGTATAACCTGGGTTTCGGTTGACCCAAGTTCAGTTAACCAGGGTTGTGCTGTATATATATAATTTAACTTTGATAAAATTTTAAAAGATTCATAATATGACGTGCAAAATTAAGGAATAAGTTAGTGGTAGCAGGAAACTGTAATAATAAGTACATTTTATATGGTAACTAAAATGTAAAGTTTTACATGAGTGAATATAGTAAAAAAAAAAATAGGGTTGGTATTTTATTTATAGATCTAGAGAGGAAGCCACCAGTCACAACAATTGCAATTGTTAGTATTGTTTCTACCATCAGACAAAAGACAAGCATAAACTCTACATGTCTTTTAGCTCTACAGGAAACGGAATACCTTTGAAAACCTCAAAGGAATAAATGGTCACTTCAGCCACATCAGTTTGTTTGAGGCCTAACATTACATTGTGGTCCATAGAAGAAGCAGCAATATTTAGTACAATGATATGTGGCTGTAAAAATAAGTCAAGTATATTTAAATACTTATTTGATTTTAAAAAAAGGTAAAGGTAAGCTTTAAATAATATGAATTACATTGATATTTTGACTAAAAAATAAGATTTCTATAAGGTGGTAAAATTTAGAGCAAGGAATGATGAATTGGAATAAATATTATATTATGTTAATTGGCATTATATTCATGAAATACATTGATAGCTTGTAAGTTCAGATTTTACACTTAAAATGAGACATTATTATTTTTAAAGAGAAACTATGAAGAAATAACAGATTGGCATACATTCCCATTAACAGAATAATGAAAAGCCCAAAATGTTTACAACTGGGTCTGAGAAATTGTCAGACTGTGGAGTTCTCACAATTTTTTGGAACTTTCAATGGAAGAATATAAAGATTATTACTATTCCATTAACTAACTGGAAAATGTACACAATGGGTAAATAGCAAAATTTACATGTTTAGAAATGGCATATATTAAGTATATAAAACATGTGTATAAACACTGACGTATGCCATCTGAAATGATTAAGTGCCAAGCACCTTACAAGCAGCATAGATGATATATAAAATAGTAAATAACCGTTAATTTTGTGATTTGAATGATATGTATATTATTAGGCAACTACAACTGTAGTACAAATATGAAATTGTAAAAATATGGCAATGAGCATTCAATGAACCTTGCAAGATTGTAACTTATATACTAAATCAGATAAATTAAACAAAAATCTGTCACTAGTAAAAAAGGTACTTATAAAAATCTTATTATATGACTCACTTTGCCATTTCTGGAACATCATAACAAATATCAATAATAGTTGCTGGAGCACCAACTGCAACACTTATCAGGAAATCTGATTTACTTTCATTTATTTTATTTCTGAATTCTTTAAGAAACAGTACAAACTTGGAACGTTCAGTTTCATCTCCTTTCCAGGCTGGAAATTCCCAATCAAAATCAATTCCATCAAGGAAATATGAAAACAATATTGTCAAAAGCTCTTGTATAAACCTAAGAGAAAAAAAAAAATTACTACACATTTTAAACATTTCAACTACAATAGCTACAAAATTATAACGAGTTTGCCAAAATCATAGTATGAATATAACAATCAAAATTATTTTGAACTGAACTTAAGAAAAATGCAAAGAATAAATTCATTAGGAGTACGATAAAATGAATAAACAAAAATAAAGATCACAAAGAGGTAGAATACTTAAAAACTTTACTTAAGCAGGCAAGTTTGGTAAACCTTTCAGATTATAGTTCATTGTCTCAATTATTATTATATTTTATCTTGTGATATGATGGTGATAAGATGGATAATATTGTTACATCAAAAAACAGGACCAGCTACATGGGAGGGGGGAAACATGACACTGTATATATTGGCAGATTGTGCAAAGTCAAAATTCAAACAATGGTAAATATACCCTTTGTATGATATTGCAAGGCACATTATATTTCTGTAAAAATATTTGAATATGTGAAAATACATCTCAGAGCAGCAGAACAACTAGAGTATTAGCTTCAATGCAAATTATTATACAGGTATAGCAGCTGCATGAAAAGTTAAGATGTGAGTTAAGACTAGTAAATATTTATTTCTGTTCAATAAACTGATGTTCAACTTTTTTAGAGTACACTTAATAAAATTACTAATTACTGATTAACATGAACAGTACACATAGCAAGGTAAGATTCTGAATCCTATGAAATATCATACTCACTTCTTTCGTGTCGAAGAGGAATCTACAACTGCAGAAAATCCTTTCCCTTTATCATCCATATCTCCAATACAAAGTAAAACTTTTAATTTGGGATTGCTAGACTTCAGATTGACAACTTGTTCAATAATCTAAAATCATTATAAAATTATGTATTAGTATGTGTGTGTGCGTGTGTGTGTATATATATATATATATGATATTAGTAAGGATATGACATTGTCAAAAATAATTGCAATATCGGTATGGAAAGGAAAAAGAGATAGGTTGTGCTTTACCTGAAACTGAAGTGCGGTGTCGCCATTAGGAACTGAAGGATGTTCTTCAAATTTTCGGAGGCTCTCAGTGTCCTTCTTCAGGAAGGAGTGTTACACAATTCCATGCACCGGCCGGCTGCGGAGTTTTGACCGGCGCATGGTCAGTAGCCCATAAAACAATTAACACCCCACCAGGCCACTAACTTTCTCTCTCAAGGGAAGGTCATGGCATAGGAAAGGTTCTGATAGTGATCATTCATACAAAGCACCTATATATATACATATATGCTTAAACATACAATAAAGCATTGGTAAAAATTGTTTATATTGTGGCTTTGGGCATGAGCAGCCACTGTGAATTGAATTTTGGAAAGTTTGACATTGCGGTGGGGGTTGGCTATTCGTTCAGGGAGGGGTCTTTTGGTTTGCCCTACATAGAATGCGGGACATAGTCTACAGTTAATTTGGTAGATGGTGTGGGAGAAGAGGCAGGTGATGTTTTCTTTGATTTTGTATGTTTTGTGTGGTTGTGAAAGGTTGTGGTGGGCTGTAAGACAGGACAGGCATGGCATGGCATCTGTTCCTACCACAAGGTTTGCAACCCGGCATGGGTGGATGGGTGGGGGTGTGGGTTTTTCAGGGGTGGACAAGTAAATTGCAGAGGTTGGGTGGACATCTGAAGGCAACCCTTCAGCAGGTGGGGAGGATGGTTTTTAGTTCAGGGTTGGATTGCAGTCCAGTGTATGGTAGGCGGAGAATGGAATTAATTTTTTTGTAGTCCAGGGAAGTACGTTGTGAGGGGTGGACTACTTTTTTTGTTGTTTTGGTCCAGAGTGGGTTTGGGTGTTTGGAGATTTGATAGGGTACATGATATCTGTTTTTGAAGGAGGTCCCTGGGATAGTTTCTATTGATGAAGGCGTTGAGCATCCGGTTGGTGTAAGAGGCCAGACTATTCCAGGTGGAGCAAATACATGCTCCCCTGAGGGCTAGACTGTATGGGAGGGAGTGTTTTGTGTGGTGTGGGTGGCAACTTCTGAAGTGCATATATTGGAGTGTGTTTGTGGATTTTATGTGGACAGATATGTTGATCGTGCCAGAACTATGTCTAGGAAAGTGACTTTGGTTGGGGAGTAGTTCCAAGTGAACTTTACGGGGTGTTTGGAGTTCAGGGTGTGGAGAAATTCAGATAGGGGGTCTGGTCCATGGGTCCATAGCATGAAGATGTCATCTATGAATCTGAACCAGACCAGAGGTTTTAACGGGGAGAAATTTAGGTGGGCCTGTTCTAGGTCTCCCATGAACAGGTTGATGTAGGAGGGGACCATCCAGGTGCCCATAGCCACTTATTTGATGGTAAATGTCTTAGAAGGAAAAAGTCATTTCTGTTGAGGACAAACTGTGTGACGGAAATCAGAAAATTGGTGGTGGGGAAAGAATTTTGTGCCCTGCGGGACAAGAAAAATTCAAGTGCCTCTAGTCCATTGGCATGGGGAATGTTGGTGTAGAGTGAGACAACATCTATAGTAACTAATAGGGTATCAGGTGGAAGAGGTTTTGGGAGTTCGTGGAGATGGCAGAGGAAGTGGTTGTTGTCTTGGATGAACGAGGGAAGTTTTTCTACTATTGGTTGAAGGGACTCATCCACATGCATGCAGAAATCCTCTCAGTTAGGGAATTGTAGTCAGAAACTATTGGGCGGCCCAATATTCCAGGTTTATGGATTTTGGGGAGCAGGTAGAAGGTGGGTGTTCTGGGTTTTTTTGGGGTGAGGAGTTCAATGGAGGCTGATGACAATTTTTGGAGTTTTCCATGTGAACGGACAAATTTGTCTATTTCTGAAGTGATGGCTGGATTGGGGTCGGAGGGTACAGGCTTGTACATTCTGTCATCTCCCAGCTGGCGAAGTGCCTCAGCCGTGTACTTCTCCAAGTCCATGACAACAATGGTGGAGCCCTTGTCAGCCAGGAGAATGACAATTTCCTTATCATTTTTTAGGTTGCGGAGGGCTAGGTGCTGGTTATGGGTCAGGTTGGGTTGATTCGGGAGTGAGTTATAAGGCCTCTGAAAATTTGAAGAACAACCTTCAGTTCCTCATGGCAACACCACACTTCACTTTCAGGTAAGCCACAACCTATCTCTCTTTCCTTTGCATACAAATATTATATATATATATATATATATATATATATATACATATTAATATATTTGGATAGGAAAGAGGGACAGAGAGCTGCTGACACACCTTGAATCGAAAGTTGGCATCATCAGGCTGAGAACATAAGTCAGCTGCTCTCTATCCCTCTTTCCTATCCAAATAAATTAATCTGACAATTTCATACATCTTTACTTGTTTCATATACATATATGTATGTGTATCTGTGTTATTAATTAAATACCATAGTCCATGATTTATTAGATGTTACATATCATACCTCCTTATTTTCTTCAGAGATTGGAATAGAAGAATTCACAATATGCAGAATTCCTACGTTAATATGGGTACATAAATATGGATCTATATTTTGAGGATTTAGTTCATACCCAGGCGTAGGAAAGTTGTAATAGCAAACTAATTTCATTGGTTCCCAATTAAATTCATGATTATCTTGAAAGGCCTGAAGACCATATGTTTGATTACTTGTTGTATAGTTTGATATATACTCTTCATGCATTTGTTTATAAGCTTCCTCATACAACTTCTCTCTCTGTTTCATATTAGTAGTACCTAAAATAAATTTTGTACAGGGGTAATGAAGTGTATTTACAAATTATGTATTTAATTTAGATTAATTCAAACAAAACTTATATAATACAAAAATGTGTTCTATTTAGTCAGCAGTCCTGAGACTGCAAGTTCTCTATTCATTTTAGAAATATTGGAACACCTTTCTTTTTCCTGGGGAATTATGGCTTCTTTTATAAGAGATGACCCCAATGCAAAGCTCAACCAAGTGACATACTAGCAAGAGCCTGGCAGTAGGTTTAAAGATTATGTTAAAAGTGAGAAACAAATTTAACCAAGCCCTTGTAAGAATTTGAACCCACAACTTCTGAACCGAACACTATAAAAACCTCCTAGTTGCAAAAAATGTAAGAATTCTTTGAAAACTCAAAATTATAAAACAACAATTGAAAGTCAATTGTAATATTATCAAATTATAATTACTGATATTTCATATTTATATAGTTAACAGTAAGACTGTGGATTTGTGCACATCCATATAATAGCAATTTGCATGAAAATAAGCTCACTCTAAATTATGTTCAGTTCTACATTTTATTTAATAACTATTATTTAAGTCTCCTTATTAGATTTTGTGCACCCCAGATAAGGCCTTTTGTTTTCAATGCTTACATTGTCTGAAGTAGCCTTTTTCTACCTGATATTATCTGGAATACTTTCTACTCTTTTTCCTCATTTCATTGTAAACATTCAGAAGATAATTTTATATTAAAGTTAGTCAATCAGGAAGAAATATGAAATAATGAAACATTTAGTTTCATTCTTGCGGATTTCCAAGAATGCAATGAATGACTGGGGTGGTATGAGATTTAAATTCCCATTGTCACCATGATTTATTTTTTGTAAAACTATTCAGGCAAACCCTGGATTACTTTCTTCTTGTTTTCAATAAATGCTTATGTTCAGATAGAGGAGAACTGTCACATTGACCACATGACACTTCAAAGTATGTCTGCAAATAGTCCCATATGGCTAGTATATATTATTATTATAGCATGGAAATAACATGGAAAATACTGAAATGTCAGTAAAAATCTCCATGTATTAAAACTTGACAAAAAAAAGTGGTTATCACATTGACGGACAGTCAATCCAATACTGATCATATATCAAGAGAATAATATAAGAATGTAACAGACAATAAAGCCATTTGATTTTTTTTTAAAAAAAATATAACAAATTGATTAACTTTTAAAAGTTAAACATAGTACGTTCAATTAGCTGAAGATATATATCCTACAAACTTTGATACATTCAATTTATATTACACTTATAGACCAAGTGGAATAACATGTACTTAGACAGTACTCTTAAAGTCTCTAGAAATAAGTCTCCTGATTTAAAACAAATTGGCAATAAGTATCAGTTTTACCTGTGTATATCGTTTTCTTATTTAAAAAAATTTGTTTTGGCCCGCTTTCATTATGTTCATACCGTTGTCTTTCGAAGTAGCAAATGGCAATAGTAGTAGTTATAAGGCACAATATTCCAATTATTACTACAGCATATTTCAATTTATTAGGTCTGGAATACAATAATAAAAAAATATTATTAACCAATTTCTTTAATTTTTCTAAACTGTCATTAAAGCTTACAAGCACCTTTTCTTATCTGACAAAAGTTCATATTTTGTCTCACGACTTTTCAATACAGTCATCTTATAGTAAGCACGATAAAACTATGTATGTGTTAAGTGTAGTTAAAATTTTGGGATTGTTAAAATTCAAAATTAAAACAATTTTTCAGAGCCATGGTAAAAGATTGACGTTTAATTTAAAGTACTTTTACGTTGACTGTGTTTCGAATTGACAGATAAAACTGTAGAAATATCTTTGTACAAAGATAATCAGGAGTTATAAGAAACCAACTACTCCAAAGATAAAATATTCACAAGTATATAGTTAGCAGTTACAACAATAGAGTGACATAAAATTGGAATGATGATAATCTATACAGCCCGATAAAAAAAATTACAGTTATGAGGCATAGGCAAGTTTGCTAAAAACTACTTAGAATCTAATCAATGTAGACAGTAATAAATCAATTCGCGACTGGAATTCATTGCCTGCAGAATTACTGACGACTTTTCCGAATAGCGCTGATCAGTTTAGAAGTAGGCTAAGAAAACTACAATAATAAAGGGGAATATATATTTATATATCCTTATTAGACTTATTAATATCTATTGGATCAACGTGGTAAACAGTGAAATGATTTATGAGAACATAAATATAAAATAAAAAAGTGAAGTGCAGCGAAAAGAAATAGGAGGGTGGGGGAGGGAACGTGTTTCTTAATTTTTTCAGGTAAATAATAATAAATTTTACAAGGACAATTGGTTTATGTAACCCATATAATCGTATTTATGTTATATTTGCATATATGTCATTTTTTATTGTTATTTTTGTAGATATAGCTACCACCAGTAGGTGAATAATAATAGTAGTATTGAAATTCTATACAGTTGTTCCTGAATATGTACAAGAATTCATATGTAATACGATAGTCTAATTAATATTGCTTCTCAATAAAATTTTATTGCTGGATTCTGTATGTTCCATTGTTTTGATCACTTTTTAATTAAAAACAATTAATAAGCCTTTGAAAAAACGAAATGTGCTTCAGATAGGAAATTTACGACTTGTTCATTCAAGTATATATAAATTATGCTAATATTATATTGTAGACGGATTTATTCTAAAATGTTGTTAAATCAGTAGCCTAATGCTTAACGCATACATCTAAAAGCAAGCCGAGACAGGTGTCCTAATATGTGTCTACAACAACGAATTATTACAATTTGGTAATAAAACTCGAGCCCTAAGACCGGATCTCTAAATTTCGCCATATAATATTATTTGAACTGTTTTAACATATATATGTCGCTGATACACGAGAGCTCCTCAACATCAAAGGAGTACACATACACAAGGAAAACCTATATTGACTTCAAAGTTTCGATTTGTGCATATGGGAATGTGAGATGTGGAATGACGTACACTTATTATTGAGCGATCCATTTCTTATTTCTATTTCTCTAGGTTGCTACTATCTAGAAATTGGAATTACATAAATTTAACGGTGACAGAGAGAATCGCATGCCAGATATTTTAAGTACACATGCACAGAATTAACTAAAATATATCACTCATTCAATTATCAGACAATAAATGTTCTGATTCTGATGCATGCTTTCAGTAGTGGAAGAATGTATTAGCCTAAGCTTTCAATTTTTTGATTCTTTAAATAAATTTCTACTCATATTATTCAATAATTATGGGTTGACTTAGTTCGTATACAATTTTTAGTTGATAAAAAACCCATTTGTTCTCCTAAAGAGACTCGGTAGAATGCTGAGGCGGTAAAAATCTTAAAGTAGATCTAATTTATTACTTTAGAAGATTTAATTAGAGATCGAAGCAAATATTTATTTTTTTTAAAATAAAATATTTCTTTCTCACACCACAAACAATGAAAAATAATAAAGACAGTTCATTGTTTTGCCTTCACGTACTTAATACCTTTTGATAACTTATTTAATGCACTAATATAATATTTTCTAAGTACTCTGACTTTGTTTTGAAGTAACATGTGTTTCTGTAGAAATTGAGTCGAAAGTTAACTACGGTATGCAGAATAATGCAAAGACTTCAGTAGTCCCCAATATGACAGACATTAAACTGTCAACTGGTGGACAATTGTTAAATATAAACTACACCTTAAAGTGAATCATTTATACAAGAACTGTAGGTTTCTCTCATAATTAGGTTGTTATATACGAGTTACAATTAAAATTACCTACGCAATGAATTCTAGAAATAAGTTACAATCGATGGAAATTCACATTTGAATGTCAAAAATGAATGAAAATGTAAGTCAGTATAAGCTTTAGATTATTTTTCATTAGTTTTTTTTCTATTGAATGTTTTTAGAAAAATATCCGGAAATATAAAAGTAGATACTAGGTAGTGTTTATATGAAGTAACATAACCTCCAAAACTTGTTTACTGTCTACTGTCAACCTCACGACGAAACCTAATATTTATATACATTTAAAATAAAAATGGTAGTATGTTTATTATACATTATTTGAAAGTATCCATTTTATTTAGTTCGTTGGGAGAAAAATTCTTGTGATTTACTAATTATATTTACCTATTTTATCGAATATTATTCAATGAATTTATTGTAGTAGTTTTAAATCTTAATTTACTATGTGTTACATAATCTGTCGAAATACTATAAACCAAATAGAATCCTAAGTGATAAATTAGAATCGTCTGGGAACTTGTTACTAAGATATCTGTAAAGCCATAGCAGAAAAAGAGAGATTGAGTAAATACAACAAAAGGTATGGAAAGTCAGAAGAAGATTATAAACATCGAGAAAAGAAGGTAATTGAATTGTTCTTCAGCGAAAGAGAAAATTGAGAGCTAGGTCATGAATGTTTGAGCACTTGCAGGGAATAGTTAAGCAAGTTGAATGGAGTTTATTTCCATTAAAGTAGTAATGTTATACTTCTGTATTTCTCTTTCTCCAAACAATTGTTTTTTCTCTTCAGAAAGTTGGAACATCCTTATTTTAATTTTTTATGAGTTTTCTCTTACTCGCTTCATTTTTGCTGTATATACATAATACAATGACATTTTGTATCTATAAGTCATAAATAAATTGATTAAGCTACTGTATGTGTATTTGAAATGTTTGGAACCATACAGTTTTCTTATTATTTTAAATTTTGTAATGATATATTAATAAACCAGAATATATAACAATTTTGACTGGTATAAATATTACTGCTAACATTTGAATTTAAAGTGAAATTAGTGTTCTTTTTTATTATTATTTAAGTAAATTTAAGGAAAATTTCATGACTGGTGTGTCAATTTTTACATATATATTTTTTTGTGTGTACAGTCTTTTCTTTCAGATTATTCATAAACAATATAACTGTTTCTAATAAATAGGTGAGACAAAATGTTGACTAGGAAAGTTAAATTTCATTTTACAGTGACATTAGTGATGCATTATTGTATATATGTATATATTGTACAAAATATTTTTGAATTAAAGTGACCACTGTCATTAAATCCTAATATTTCATTGTTTCATTGACTGCAGCTCTATGATCACATTTATTACTTTTCAGATCATTTGGAGAAAGATAGTTTGATCATCTAGCCATGGAGAAGCACACGGTAAGCTTTGTTCAAGACGTTTTGAAATAAAATATTATTTATGTTAATCATTTCATGACAATGTTGGAATATGAGCAGATAGTTTTTATAGCTATTATATTGTATTTTAATAAGTTACAGCTAAACCAACTATGTTTGTTAACTATATTATCTTATACAGATTAACCATTAAATATTTTTTTTATTTTCAGTTTTAGTGCATACCCAGGACTTACGTAGAAAATTTTGATTTTATATTTTCTTTTTAATTTAGTTTTATGTAGAAACTTACTTCAAATTTATAACACATAAATATAACTTTCAAGATGTCATATATAACAACTTAATTTAAACAATCATAGTATGATAACATTTTGAATCTTTATGTATATATGATTTATTGGAAAAAAGAATAAAAAATTTTGCAGTCGAGAGGGGAGGGAGAAAGAGGGAAGGAGGGAAAGGAGAGAGACAGACAGAGAGAGAGAAAGGGAGTGACAGGAAGTGGGGAGGGGAGACAGAATGAGAGTGTGAGGAGCGTTACCTGAGTTGGGCTTTTTGGCCATAACCTTGTCTGGGGCTAAGTAGTATGCGATGGGAGAACTGTCAAGGGGTGACGTTTTACTAACTACTAAAGATCTGCAAAAATGTTGCTAGTGAATCTGTATTATGGAACACACAAAATGCTAAGCTATCATTTTTATCTCATTTCTTTCCCAATCATTTGTATATTTCTGTTAATTATTCTTAATTTAAGTATATTGTGTAGAGAGAATTGTAATACTCTTCTGCCATATTATTGATTTTTCTTTCAATTTTATTATTCCAAAAAATTTAAATTATGAGAACCACCCGACTTAGAGATAAAGATAAGAAAGAAAAACAATGATTTATTATTACTTTTTAAATAAAATATCTGATTATTGCTGTTTTAAATACAGACACAACGAGACTCATCCAATGAAGCTGTGCAGGTTGTGGTAAGATGTAGGCCTATGAATGAAAAAGAAAATGCAGAAAATTACAAGAGGTAAGTTGACAGCTTCAGTTCTTAAATATTTTAAACCCTGAATTACATGTACTTCTCAAAACAAAATTTAATTATTTAACTCAATTAATGACAATTCTATTTTATTGAATTAAAATTATATAATTTTCTTCACCAAAGTATTTATTGAAATGACAAAAATTTAAGACTTTCTTTCCATAATGCTGGAACCACATGGGTGGCAAATATTGTTTACTTGTCTGGGCTAGTGTTTGGATCCTTTATTGAAACTTTAATGATCTCCTGTTTTCTTTTTTTCATTTAAATTTTATTACCAAATAATTTTAATCCTTTTTTTGCTTCTCTATCCAGTTTTGTTACACCTTTGGAAACCAATTTTACTACAATCTAAGTAATGTAAATAAATTTTCCAATATTTGATAACAAGAAGATATAATCAAAATATTAATTAAAAAATTTCCCTGTAGAATTTAAGTAGTTATGCTTCATGTTATATGCTTTAGCACTTCAGTATTGGATTCCTAATTTTAAATACTAATATTAGTACCTTAGTCAAAAATTTCTTTTTAAGGTAAAATCCAACTTAACTTTTTTCTTTGCCCCTGTGTTGAAATATTTATTTATTAATTTCAGGGTAGTTGATGTTGATCCTTTGAGAGGTGCTATAGAAATTACTGACCCAAGAGGAGATGGTCAAGAAAGAAAAAAGGTTTTCACATTTGATGCTGTTTATAATTGGAAGTGAGTATAAATGAGTATTGTTATATTGAAACCCTGATGTTAATCTAAACATTAAATTTTATGTGTATGCTTAGGAAAATTCTTCAGTTTTCAGTATTTCAGGCCTTGTGCCTTCACTTTTACATTTACATCTACATGGTCAGATTCTCAATTCATTTGACTTTCAGAAATTAAGGCACAAGTTATATACTATGCCAATCTAGATCTATACCTTCTAAATAATACAAACATTACCAATGTTGAAATTTTAGTCAGGAAACCTAGTTCTCAAATTTTTGGATGAGTTATCCTCCTTTCTCAAAAGATAGGGGTGCACCTCATGCTATCAAACTGCACAGTATAACTTTTTGTGTGTTCATATAAAATGTTTGTTTTCAGTTCACATCAAGAAGACTTATATGAAGAAATTGTACGTCCATTGGTTTCTTGTGTTCTTGATGGATTTAATGCAACTATATTTGCTTATGGACAAACGGGTACTGGAAAGACATACACTATGGAAGGTACAGATATATTTTTTTGCTGTTGAAAATATATCCATTATTTAGTTTTAGAAAGTTATGCATATAATCATAGGTAAATTATCACACTTCCTTTGGGAAAAATGTTTTTTCATTATATTAAAAATTATCTTAAGATTTATCTTGAGTGATTAGTGGCATTCTTCTGATATTTGTAACGTTTGTATTGATCATCCTTGTTAGTTTATGTGGGTTCTTATTTTATACAATAAAAGTATTTTCTACAAAACTGTATGATAATTAAAATAGAGATTTCAAATTACAGTCTTAAGTATTATTGTCACTCCTATGGTTTTCTATTTTCTTAAAATCATGAATTTGTTTTCATTAAGAGAACTTTGACACACAATTATCTTTTGCCTTTGTTTTCATGTAAATTTACTATTGAACAGATCATTATGTCACTTTGTCAACCTGCAAGGCAGGTCAGAAATTTAATTTCCATTTCTTTCATTTTGACAATAAAACAAATATTTTTGAGTCCTTTATTGTATATTAAGAAGACTATTTTGTTGCAGGCTCAAAACTTGATTCGGTGGAAAAAGGTATTATCCCGCGTTCTTTTGATCAGATATTTAGTCATATAGCTCGTTCTTCAAATATGGAATTCCTGGTTCGATCTTCATATTTAGAAATTTATCAGGAAGAAATAAGGTTGGTTCTATTTTAAAAATTTTGGTGTCCAGTCTTATAAAATTATAAAGTTATTACATATATTTTGTGTTTTTTTACATAGGCTAATTCTTTAAAATCTTATATGATATTTCAGTTGTATCATCAGAATTGATATTTTAGTAACATGTTAAGTAAATAACATAGTATTATGTAGCTTTGTCAATAAAATTATTCTTAGTGATAGGTATAAAATTAGGTTTATCATATTAAATTGTAATTTCTTTGATACTTTAGAGATTTAATGAACAAAAATCCAGAAAAGAAACATGAATTAAGAGAAGGTGCAAGTGGAGTTTATGTGCAAGATTTGTCTTCTTTTATATGTAGAAATGTTAGGGAAATAGAAAGAATTATGACTCGTGGTAACCAGAATAGAAGCATTGGGTAAGTGTACAAACCACATTTTCCTGTAATATAATAAAAACAAAAAATGAGAATTCTAATTAAACAAATGAATAAATATTGTGTATATTGGGAAAAACTTACATATTAAATGTTTTTAATAATAACTTATGAAGATCAATTTGACACAATATATATCGATTTGAATATGAAATACATGACATGTAAATTTGTTGCAGTACTACAAATATGAATGAAAGAAGCTCTCGCTCTCATGCAATTTTCATGATAACAATAGAAATGGGACCAACTGGTGATGCCTATCAAAAAATGATAAAAGTTGGAAAACTTAATTTAGTTGACCTTGCAGGCAGTGAAAAGCAATGCAAGACTGGAACAAAGGTAAATTTTTATTATAGTCTTATGTTGAAATAATAAAATCAAAATTGTAGCAAAAATTTGTTATAAATCTCTGTTGTATGATTAATTTCCTACAATCTAAATAGTTTCCAATTAGACTGTTCCATTTAATGTTTATATTTGATAATTAGTTTCATTTTAAACATTTTGATGTTCTTCAGCTTATCACAGAAAATGTTAAAAATCCACCTATTTATTATTTTTATATTACGCTTTTCTTCTACCCACATCAGCACTCTGCTTTCTATATGAAGTATTGCTGTCAAGATTCTGTGAACTATGCCCTGCCTATCTTCTGTCACAGCTCTGCACTCTTTCATGTTACTGTGTGTAACTTATTGTATACTGTAATTATCTTTCTGTTGTTTTATTTAGCTGTATATTTGTATAGGGAAAATGCTACTCTTCCTGGAAGGTGAAATTATACAACTTATTGAACATGTAAATTGTATTTCATTTTCTTTGCAATTTTTATTAAATGCTTGAGGGTATTTCTTTCAATATTCAAGTAATCGTTTTTCATCTTGCATTATGTGTAAAACAGAATTAATATTTCCCAAACAAGTTAAATTTTGATTCATTGTCTGTGTAACATTTTGTAATTCTCATTAAGATCGGCATTTTACTTACTAAAAATAATGCTACTACAAGATTTAATTTGAAATGTATGTATTAATTTTTTTTTGTAAAGGGAGAACGACTAAAAGAAGCTACAAAAATCAATTTATCCTTATCTGCTCTTGGCAATGTGATATCAGCATTGGTGGATGGAAAAAACACTCACATACCATACAGAGATTCTAAGCTCACCAGATTGTTACAAGGTAACTTCATAACATTTTATTTTGAATGAATAATAGTAATGATCTTCACATTAATTTTAAATGTCACCCCCTTACCCACTCCACCTAGGAGTGCCTTATCCACACATTATATTGTAAGTCTTATGCGTACGAAGTTTGGTCAAAATTTCTCCACTCATTTAGATTAGTGGTGGTTGGGATGGTCTTTAGTTAAGTGTGTCAATCATTCAAACATACATTTGGGGGCTCAAAATCTATTTTTTCTAGGTGGGAAAAGTTATCACATCTGCATCTATTTAAAATGTTAATAGTTCCTTGTGTATCTATTTATGTGTAAAATAAAACTTTGTATCAGATATCTCCAGATTTACAAAGTTTCTAGATGTCTGTTAGCCATCAAGCAGTATATAAAATATAAAACAACTGCTAACATAACACTTATGTGTAAAACTTGTACTGTTAATGCCCAATGATGAATAAATTGTTTGCAGATAAATTATTTGGAGACATGTTCATGCATAGTTTTTATAGTATTTTACAATATTACAGTAGAAGTGGGGTATTAAAGTGCCAGTTAATGAAATTTTTGATAAATGCAGTGCAAAGCTTACTGTGTAGGATTACATATTATAAATAAGATAAATTTATTTAAGTTCATGAACCTAAAATTACATTTCTAATAGCTGATATATTATTTTCATATGTACATTTCGTATTTTATACATAATGCCTTGTTGTCCTCACAGATTCACTTGGTGGTAATTCGAAGACACTGATGGTGGCAAATATTGGACCTGCTAGTTACAACTATGATGAAACTCTCACAACTTTGAGATATGCAAACCGTGCAAAGAACATTAAGAATCAACCTAGAATTAATGAAGATCCTAAAGATGCATTATTACGTGAATATCAGTTAGAAATAGTTCGGTTAAAGGTAACATTTTTTACAGACATTAAATAAAAACTTTCCACTCAGGCAATCATAAATACGATTGACTAGATAGAAGAGATATAGATGGGATGTTACCAATTAAATTAAAATTTTTCATTATTTTGGCCTAATTGAGTTATGTTTTATATGTAATGATGGATTTTCGTATAGTTTTTAAAATTTAATTTTTAATTTG
Source organism: Zhengitettix transpicula (assembly GCA_037074705.1). Classification (NCBI taxonomy): domain Eukaryota; kingdom Metazoa; phylum Arthropoda; class Insecta; order Orthoptera; family Tetrigidae; genus Zhengitettix; species Zhengitettix transpicula. The sequence goes on along the minus strand of CM073595.1, from coordinate 16,114,271 downwards.
GCTGCAAAATATCAAAAAATAAATAGCAGAAACAATGAAATTTAGTTCATTTTTCTTATCTGTGCTTTTATAATTATCAAATAGGCAACAGTAAACATTTTATTTTTATCTAATCTATCTTGCTAATACATGCATTTTTATAAATCACAAATTGCATAGGCACTATTAGCTGAGCGTGCTCGCCAACGTGATATTTTGCCACCAAGTCAAGAGAAGGGCAGAGTTGGAGAGAAAGAAAAAGAATTTTGTGGATCAGGCGATGAAGCATCTGATGATCTTCAGGACAATAAGGTAGTTGATTAAAAAAATATAATAACTAAATCCACTGAAAAAAAAACAAATCTCAGAATTGAATTGGTACTCAAGTTGGAAATATATATATATATATATATATATATATATATATATATATATATATAAAGTTGCAATATTGGTATGGAAAGGAAAGAGAAAAATAGGTTGTGGCTTACCAGAAAGTGAAGTGCAGAGTCATCTTAAGGAACTGAAGGTTGTTCTTCAAATTTTCGGAGGCTCTCAGCCTCCTCCTTCAGGAAGGAGTGTTACACCATTCCATGCACTGACCAGCTGTGGACTTTTATGCCTCCGAAAATTTGAAGAACAACCTTCAGTTCCTTATGGCGACACCGCACTTCACTTTCAGGTAACCCACAACTTATCTTTTTTTTTCTTTCCATACCAATATTGCAATTATTTTTGATATATTATATATATATATATATATATATATATATATATATATATATATCTCACTGTCTCTCTTTCCTGTCCTAATGTGTTATATATGTATGCATATGTATTAGTGCCCAGCTGGCATGCATGCATATTTTCTAAAATGAACATATTTAGTAGTTTAGAGAGTTATGAATTTTTCTTCTACAATTATTGATTCTAGTTTGACCTTGTAGACATTAAAATTTCCAGTTCTGTAATAGGTATTTCTTTTTTGTCATTGCAGGATGCTGAAGTACTGGCAAAACGGCTTGAAAAGAAGAAAGTGTTGCTTAATTCAGAAAAATTGATATCAAAACACCTAGAAGCTCAAATTCGTGAAATGGAGAGTAGATTGTTATGTGGTGGCAAAAATATTATTGATCATACAAATGAACAGCAGAAAGCTTTAGAATTACATACTCAAGAAATTGCAGAACGCAAGGTAAGTTATAGAACACTGAGCCTTCCATATAATAATCTCTTGGGTTTCCAACTGGGTTTAGGATTTGTAAATCAAAATTTCACTGACATATTCAGATGAGAGCTATCTGTATACAGTATTTATATTTCGCTCATTGATGTAGGAGGTCTAATTTAAGTAGAATTAATACCCAGGCTAACTGGAGATTGGTGTGCAATTTAGGTGTTATTCCAGCTGGGAGTATTGTTATTGGTCAGTCTCATTGCAGCTGAATTGTTACACACTTCTTCAATTGTCTATTGCTGTATGATTTAAGTGTTATTCTGTGTGAGAGTGTTTGGTCTCATTCATCTATACTACTCCAACTCTGCTCTGAGTGCTGATTACTATGCTGTTTAGGTGTTAATCTTGTTGGGTCATATGTGGGCACCCTGCTTCAACTGGAGAAGATAAATATGCCAACCATTGAAACATGTTACAAATCCTAGGCCTGGTTGAAAACTTGAGACAATATTATATATAAAGTATAGTATTTCATCTCTTTTTTAACGCCTCTGCTAACCTATGACAATGATACATATTTTGGCATATCTAGATATTTTACACTTGAAATATGACTTAAAATGCTTATTTCACACCTTCAAACAGTTTTGAATGGTGTTTTCAATTCAGTTTGTTATATAATATATATAAATATTTTTATTAATAGCTACATCATTGTGTAATAATTCCAATTTTTCAGAAAAAGGAGGTAGAAATGAGGCAGAAAATTGAGGAACAAGTTGATACAGCTTATGATATTCGTGTTACTTACGAAAATCTTGTACATGAAGTAGATTTTAAAACTATGAAACTCTCCAGATTATTTGCTAAGATGACAGATGTTAAGCAAGAGATTAAAGATGTTTCTGAAGAATACAATAGAGAAAGGCGTGAGCTTCAAATGGAACAAGATCTTTTGTTGAAGTATGTATATTATTTCTTGGGTTATAAGATATTTATTTACAATTACAATTAAAATAAAACTATAAGCTGTGGTTAAAGTTAATTTGTGATGAACAAACCAAGTTAATGTTAGAGTTCGTCATCAGCTGTTTCTCTTATCTGATGTCATGCCATTTGGGTACTTTTGCGCCGAATGCAATCAGCTGATTTAATATGAAATGTGGGATCCAAAATTCAAGGTTCAAACTTTAATACAAGTTACAAACACAAATATTTATTAAGGCAAAATAAGCAACTTTACATAAATGAAATTTGAATATTTAAATCAGAATTTTTTTAAATACAATATCGGACACTAAGAGTTTGACTGCAAAGTTTTATAGATTTTTACCACAGACATAAAAACATAAATTTACACAAAATTACTGTTTCTGTTTCTCCGCCATTAGCCTTATTGAAATTCATGAGACATCTCTTTCATCTATGTATTTTGGGGTCTAGATTTGCTAAATTCTAAATAGAGTTTTTGAAGTAATACTGCATATAATGGAGATTTAATAAAGTATTTAACAGAAAAACTTGTTATAAACTTTGTAGATTACAGTTTTTGTTAGATTGTCCTTAAAACTGAACCCATCATGATAGATTGGCACACAAGTTGTTGGGATATGGCTCATCTGGTTACTGTGTAGCTGCCCCCATGAACAGTGAAATTGAACTGCTTTTTCTCACACAGCGAACAGTATAGAATAATTTGCCTCCTGTGAATTGTGGCTGAGGCAGCTCGAATCCACCTGTCTCACATAGTTGTAATTCCCAAATTTTCAAACCTATGACTTTTAAATAAACTTCAGAATTTTGTATTCTAACTTCTTGGTGTTTTTGATAACTGTACTATAAAAATGTTATCATAACAGAGTATGCTTGTCATGGTGGCTTCCATCCTGCTTATTCAAAAGTTTATCCTAGAATGATTTTGTAGTTCTTGTTGTAAGCAACTACCAGAAGATTCTGAGGAGTTTACCAATCATATAATTTCTAACAAATCATGGCATCAAAAAATTGTCCAATAAAAACACACACACAAAACATAGCATCAATTTTGTTGGTATAATATAAAATTTTTGAAAAAATTGTCTTATTAATTTTTATTGATGATTGAAGTTATTACTCACTATTCTAAAAATGTTCTTATTACAGAGAATTAAAAGTGAAGTATTTGATTATTGAAAATTTCATCCCACCAGATGAGAAAAATAAATTATTACAAAGAATTCGATATGATCCAGAAAATGGTGTTTGGAATCTAATTCCATTAGTGCCTGAAGACATTTTCCTGGAGAAACGCCCTGTTTCTTGTGAGAGTGAAAGGCGACCTGTTTCAGATTATGGCAGAGTTGCGATCAAAGTGGGGAGCAATAGCAGGTACCAGGTATGCAAAATCTTGCCTAGCCAAACTGGTTGTTTCTCTCTAAAAGCAGACTTGAAGCTGTCCATTAAACCCAGCAATGTGGTATTTTGAAAACCAAATATTTAATTAAACATCCAATAGCATTCCTATATTTTCACTAGTCTTAAAATTTCCTCCATGTAGCAATGACAACATACATAAATTTCTAAATAGAATTAAAGGTAAAGTAAAAAGTATATATTTAAATACTAGAACAGGATTCAATTTTTGGAATGCCCTCAGAAAATAATTGGCTGGCAAACTTAAAATATCTTTTTGTTTCTAATTGCTTAAGTGACAGTAAAATTAGCAGTTCATTTCGTGGATATGGTCTATTATAATCTAAAGAGAGATGTATATAATTGTGCTTAATTTGATATAAATTTAATAATTATTTTATTTGAGCTGCTGTTGTGTAATAGCCACCATAATTGATTTTGCGCCATAGTGGTCCCGGGTTGGAATTGCAATTACCATTGTCAAAAAACCAAATTTGTGTAGTCCTCTGGGCCCTATTATCTTTAAACTGTTTATTCTACCTGCTATTTATTAAATATATTAATATCAGTATAATATACTCCTTTCTGTGTAATTGAAAGTTCTTTCTTTGTATAAGTTCTTTTTTAGTTTCGGTGCTAAAATTGTGCACATCTGAATTGATTGTAAGAAGATGGCTATTATTTATCACAAACAAAATTGGTGATCATGTGTATGTATGTGTCTTTATTTCTGTACTGATTTTTTTCTTTAAACAATTTCAGGGAGAAAATATTTTGAGTCTTGATGTGGAGTCTCATGCACGAACCACAGGAGACTATCAAGGTCCAGTTGTTGCACCCAAAATCCAAGCATTGCTGGAAGAAGCGCTCAGAGATGAGGGAGATATAGAATTTGATGCAGCTGCTCTGAATACTCATTATAGCACAAAAGGGAAAGTATCTCGAAAAGATAGAGAGAAACATTTGAAGTCTGGAAAAATAAGGTAATTTAACATATATGTTATGCAGGCGAATTAAAATTATATTGCTCTATGTTCTTCAGTTTGTGAGAGATAAATATGAGAGTTTTATTATTTAAATCAACATTTTAAGAATTGTATCTGTTGCTTACAGCAGTCAGCCCTGTTTTGTTCCAGTAAGTTTTTACTTTCTAAAAAAAATTTCTTTAATATACCCAATGTCAATTCTTTAGCCTACCTTGTGACGTTTCTATATTATATACTCTCTGAATTGCCATACTGAATTTCCCAGAAAATGTCCTAACTGCAGAACCCTCTCACTTGCCTTCTGTTAATTTAAAGTACTTCACCATTTTTACCCATCATTCAGTTGCAGAAGATTGCAAGACAACATACCAAAATTTTACTCATATTATAGTAATGAAATTTTCTTTGTTTAGATGTTTCACGAAGTTCATTCACACAAATTGTTTTATCAATTTAACAATCTCAGTGAAAATGGTAACAATGTATTTTTAAATAATAGTATTTCTTTTATTGAGAATTTCTGATTTTGTTAACAACTAGCTGGGTGCCTAGCATTGCCCGGGTTGTCATATATCCCAATTTGACTCCAATCTTGGTTGCTTTTGCGATATATTTATGTAATGCTCACCTCCCACGCTGAAAGAGGTTCAACTCATTGACCTCAAAAAAGTTTATTTCGAAGAATGTATTGGCCATTTTAACATGTTTGAAACTTTCCACCCCTGTCCACTGCTGCCCCTTTGGGTTAAACAGTAAGTTGAATGTTATAATGAAACTTGGTGACATCCATAACTGCGGATTTGACTCCAATCTCAGCTGTATTTGCATTATTTTCTTGTAACACCCCTCCACCTCCACCCCTAAGGGTGCTCCCTTCCCATGCCACAAGGGATTGAAATTTTACACAGATAACATCGGTTAAAATACTATCAATCTCTGTGACCCCTAACAATATTTGTCTGACTCAAATATAGGCCATTTTAGCATGTTTGACAATTTCCACCCCTACTCCTAGGGGGTGATAGTAGTGTTACATCCCCACAGTGTTTGTCTCCTGGTTGCAAAGAAATTGTCAAATTCACCTGATATATTCTTCTGTGAATGTGAAACAACATTCATATGAGAAAAAGGTGGTAAGGTTTCTATCAGTGACCACAGAACAGTTAGAAGAAAAAGCTTGGGATACTAGTGCCATAGTTTTTATTCCCAAAGTTTTCAATGTTCTGTAAAGAAAACAAACAAAAAAAGTTCAAAGAAGTTGATGAATTACCAATCTTTAACTTATACAATAGTGGGAAAACTGTTATTTTAACTATGCTTCTTGAGATCAGTATTCTAGACTATTATAACAACCTATTTAAATTTCCAAGAATTTTCACTTCCTGTGACTTCCACTTTTTATGTCCAATATTTATAAAAAAATTCAGCAACTTTTTTGTTACTATGCAGAACGTAATTGAAAATGAGATGTATCTGCTTAAACTGGGAGAAAAAATGGGATTAGATTTTTTAAAGCAAGTAATGTTTGAATTGTTGTATTTTAACTTTGGTAATGAGCACCATAACATGAGTTTGTCGTAATTATAATGGAATTTAATCACAAAGGAAGTAACTTGTATTAAACAAGTTATTTATATTATTCAGAAGATTCATTAATCATGTTGACATTGATACATTCCTTAACTTGTGTCATAGCTTTGTCAATTTTCCTTTTGGTATTGAAATTTTTGAAGCAAAATTAAATTGATACTTTCAGGAGCAAAAGCATAAAAGCAGCCTTAGACCAAGCAGCGAATGTCACACATACTGAAGCAATTTTCCCAAAGGCCAGAGGTCTTGTTCCAAAATGAAGTTGTTTATGTTTGTTGTAGCACAAGGATAGTGCATCTTTATGTAAAGTATTTACAGTGTTAAGTCATAATTTTTTATATTTTTCTAGTTATATACAGCTTTAATGTTCTTATTGCCAACATTTAAAAAGCTGTGAACCTGACCAAACACTGTAAATATTTTTTACAAAGAAGCCATTATAATACATATTTACACTCTAGTCAGATATATTTGTTTCATAAAAGTTTTGGTATTAGTAAATCACAATCGTGAGATTACGGTTTTGATTTAAATTGTTTTACATTGTTCTATGTACTGTGATCTCACTTTATTGAAAGTAGTATTTTATAAGTGTTGCAATAAATATTTAGGTAGTTTTTAAATAAGTTCCTTGAAAATATTGTTGATTTTGATGAATTAATTATAATTTATTGTTATTTGCTTAGATTTGTATTTGTACTATATTGTACAATATGCTAATGACATTATCATGTATTATTTTTTGTTATTGTATCAGTTTAAATTGGCCAACATTACAATAACCTGAAGACTTTTTTATACTAATATAATTTTTAAACATATTTCATATTGTATTGAAATTTTTCTCAAACTTCATCAAATATTTTTTTTATGTCATTGATTCACACCATGAACAAAAATTATAAAAAAACTAACTTATTTGTAAGGTGAGATATTTTTAGACAGGACCAATCTTACTTACAGTATTCAAAATAATAGAAGAAAGATGTTTTTGTTATACAAATGATATACTTTTAATTAGTGGTTATATTTATAATGTTTTCTGTAAAAACCTGCATTCCCACTTTTTAGTGCTGGTCACCTTTGAGGGAGTTTGCAATATGGTGTATCTAATGTAATTTAATTTTTTTCAATATATACTATAACTTCTTATTAAGATCTCATCGGTTCAGTGGCCTTATGTTGGAAGAAACTCGTTAAGCCTGTTATATCATTTTTTCTCCATAAATACTTCCAGCCAGTGATGGTTGTCTGGTGTTTGTGATGCTCAGGGGCCAATTTTAATGTTGAGAAGGATACTTTATTGCCCTAAATTCCTCCATCTTAAAATTCATGGGAAATATATTCTGGTTTGCAGATAAAATTATTCCATTATTTGGGATATGCTTCTGGTGGCCAGTTCATCTCTTCACCTTTCAAGTCTTTTTTTATTTACTTTTAGTTAACAGTAGTTTTTTTACTGTGAATTTAGTCATGGTATCTTCATAGTATTACTTCAGAAAATATGATTAGGTCCCTATTCATTTCTATCTGCATTTAACTTTAGTATATTCCAATTTTTCATTTTGTGTCTTTGGTTATATACCTTAATCGTTCTATTTTCCCACAACCTCATACATATTGTTACTATAATACTGTGCATAAACAGCAGTGTTTGTAATATGCTTTGTTTCCCATTTATGAACTCGGTGTTATTTAACACTTTCACTTTGCCTTACAATCATATAAAGAACATATTTTTGTTATTTATGAGGGTATGAAAGAGCTAAAATATAATGCTTGTTAATTTTAGGGGACTTTTTATAAATTTACCCTTAAAGAAACAAACATTCCAAATTTTTTTCTTGTAGCAGCTTTCATTTACATGAGTGTTGTTTGAAAAGTCAATGCTGTAACATCCTCATTCTTAAAATAATAAGCAAGGATATGATTATGCGCATAAGTGTTCCAAAATAATTTTTTTGCTGAGGAGATTTACTTCTAATAAATGCAATAACTTTTCATAATATAATGAATAAAGTAAAACAATGTTTCATCACCTCACAAAATTATCTTTCATTGGCTAATTTGGAAATCATTTGAAAATTATTGTTGTGTGTTCTACTTTTATGTTAATTTTGTGTCTGTTTTGTGGCCACTTTGTTAGATATTGATATTTCACAGACATATTTGTTTTTATTCATAAAATATTGTCAGTTTTCATTGAATGGACACATCTGCTAAAATGTGATTTGCATGGACTTTTCATGAAACTCTCATAATTAAATACCCGTAGTAAGATTGATATTGTAGGTGGCTGTTCAGTTATGTGGTAATAAACCCATTTAAATATTATCTGTTTTATATAGTTTTTTGCATTTAAAAGCTTTTTTGTGTGTTCAAATAAAATAATCCAAAGCAGCTGAAGTTATGTAATATATGAACATGTAAATATTTTTAACTGTTACATTCTCATAATTTTTGTTTACTATTTGACTTTTTTAATTCTTAAAATTTCACATTTGAAGAAATTCTTTTTAAATCAAAATGTGGTAATGTGCAATATTTTTGTAACTTTAATCAATTAGAAATAATGGCAGCAGCATCATATATTTATAATTATTTATTATTCTGTAAAATATGAATTAGCTTTGTGATGCTACAAAAATATTAGTTGTTGTTCTTCAATTTTATATAGACTAGTGAAGTTTATTTAAAAGTGAAGATTCTTTTGATATAATGTTTTGGCCAAATCTCTCCGATTAAAAAAATGTGTGAAGAGCAAATTGTCAGGAACATGAAGTCATTATTATAGAAGAGATTAATGTTTCTTACATTGCTGTCCACTGATTTCTGTGTAGAACTTGATTAACATCACACGTGGGTTGCGTAATTAAGACATGGGGATGGTCTAGGCATTTAGTAATATGTCATAATATTATGTATATTGCATCTTCACTTGGGAGATTTCAATTGTCACCCTGCTTAAAGACAGAGAGCTCTCTTCGCAGCTTTTATTCTGTTGTATTCATAGTGATATTACATAGTGCACAATATAATTCCAGTCTTTTTTGATATTTGTTGTTTTTACATCTTATTCATGGTTTTACAACAGAAATAAACATGTTTATTTTATTTGTATGTAATTTGTTTTCACATAGTTTTATTCAACATAAGCAATTCTAGTCCTCAGTAGCTGATCTGTAATAGTGTCTAGGTAAAAATTTAAACTAGCCATTAACAAACTCATAAAATTATGCTTATTCAGCTAGTCAGTATGTATTGTATTTATAATTTTTCAAGAAAATATGAGTATGACTGTAGCATGAAAATTTTATATGAGTTGTAGTGATTTAAAATAAAGTATAAGACTGCTCACAAATTTACTTCTCTTAATTTATTGAATGATACTTGTTCCTGTATAGTTAAATTTTGATAATTTATTTTTAACCTGATTGGCGAAGACTTGTGTTGGATGTATTATATATTGTCAACAGATTATCAGTCCCAGTAATTTTGAAAGTGTCCTTCCTATAGTATATTTAATACTGCAAATTCTTCCTACACAAGTTGACAATCAATAATTTGGTTCCCAAACCCAGTTGCACCTGAAGGTGTTTAAAAACTTATTTTATTTTAGGTAATGTACCCTCCTCATATAATGTATAATGTGCTTGACTATGTTTCACTTAGTGATTAAAATAGTTTGTTTTCATTTTTATAAATAGGATTAATAAAGCCTCTTCTGTTGGTCTTAGTTACAATATAAGCCCCTTTAAGTTTTTACATAAGCAAATATAGAAAATATTTTCTTTTAAATTTTTTTGTTAATGTTGCTCCATATTAGACTTTAAGGACAAAAATGATTTTAAATCAGTATGTTCCACTTAGTAAAGAAAAAATAAATATTTTGATATCAAGAATTGGACCTGCAAATATTTTTCTGCTTCTGAGTTGCCTGTAGTAGATGTCATTTTGCCAATTGTTTAATTGTTAGAATTTCATAAATTGACGAGTTTGAGGCTGATAAATAACTTTTTTATATTGGCTGTATTATTTTGGAAGTTGAATTTAGCAATTTCCTACTATTTATGTTGCATAACTCTAAAGTATGAACAAGGGAATATTCAAATTGAGAAACTGTGTGAAGAGCATAATATTTATTAGACATTGTAATGGGAGAAGCTGTTACTAAATTTTTGTGGTGGTAATTGTACATGATGAGAAGTGAGTGTTATGTGAATTGGAGAATGAGAAAGAGCTGCACAATAAAGACTAATAAAGAAGCTGTGAATGAAAAAAAAACTGTTTCACAAAGAAGAAAATAAAAAATTGGTTTCTGACAATTGTTTCTCATGGAAATGCAGCTTATTGCTATTGCTAGTGCACACTCGCACAATGGATAAAATTCACAAATATGCTTGAAATAATCTGGTGAATTAACGGAAAATAATTTAGTGTCTTAGGCAAATAGAAGGAAACAGGCAAGACTTTGTGCATTATTCAGGGTACATGAAAACGAACCGGTATGGAGAAACTTAAACAGTTTTCTTTTAACTACCACTTACATATCTAAGGGGGATCATTCAGAAAAGATTATGGAGAGGAAAAGCGAACTGATATAGGGAAATTTCGTTTCTAAATAGAACTATTCGGGATTAGAACAGCCTGTGTGTAACTGTGCTATCAGTGAGACCACAGAGTACAGCACAATTCAAGAGAAGATTAATCTCATTATATAGAGGTTAAATGTAAGAATTATATAAATAATTTAAGTGAAGTGAAATTTAAAATAATACTTAATAAGGGTATGTTTTTTGGGATTTAGCTAAATATTTATAGCAGTGCAGTAAAGTGAGAAGTGCAAAGAATTTCTAAAACTTTTTTATCCTCTTTTCTTTTTATATTTATTTTATGTGTATGTTAGTGGTAAATAATTATATTTATTTGTTTTTAATATTGCCATTGGGCCTGGCCCAATACAATCAAACAAATCTATCTATCTATATCTATAAGCAGATCTGGCGGAATTGATCAATTTTTTTGGTTCATAATGTTGTATAGGTTGTGGATTTACAATTTCTTCTTTAAATAATATAACAACAAATTCTGAAGTCTCATAGATTTCAGACAGTGTGAGTTGATAATTTGGACGATTAAAAAATTGTAATGAAAATAAATTATAATATAAATTACAATATTAAAAGCAGTTTGGCTCTGTTCTGCCTCTACTATTTACACAATTTAATATGGGGGAAACTACAAGTACGAGTCCGGGTCTGAGTCGAAGGTTTGAGAGTAGCGATAGAATTTTTGCCTCTTAATGTACTGACTCTCTGAAGGTACTGGGAGTATTTCTGACATTGTTGTATAACGTGCGCCGTTGTTTCTCTGGCGCCACACCCCGCTCTACACAGCACATCCTCATTGACTCGTCGGATACCTCTCGATGTTGTTCTCAGAATTTGTAACAAGTATGAATAGGCACATCTTCCCTTTACACACATACTGGAACTTATCGTGATGTATGCAGCGATTTAATTCTCTCCCCCACTCTCTGGCTCATTTTCCTGCATAGACGTGTTAATTAATTTGACAATGACGCATCATCCTTACTTGCGTATATATATATATATATATATATATATATATATATATATATATATATGCTAATGTCGATTTAAAAGGAGTCTAACAAATTTAAAATGTTTTTATGATTGAAAATTAAATTATTATTCAGAGAAAACCTAACATACACATGTAAAATATTACAAATTTTATACGCACAGACAAAAAAAGGCTGCCTCATTTTTTTTACAGAATAAATATATTACGTCTGTGTATTAACTTTTATTTTCCGCGTTATACGACACTAGCGTCATAAAGTTTCACTCGTTATTTTTTTTTCGATTTAATTATCGGGCTCTAACAAAACTTTACCTGCAAGCGAGGCAAAAAATTGTTTGGAACTATCGATGAACGTGTATAAATATAAATATAAAAAAAAATGAAAATTGAAGCTTGTGTCGCTGTCGCGACGCACTCGGATGCTACTTTGACAATGCTCCGTAGTGATGAAAATTGCGCAACACGTTCCGCTCCCTCCATTAATTGAATTTCGTTTACGCATCGGAAAAAGTTTATTTCAGCTGACTTTGGATTACAGAAAAACGTTTAATTTAACAATTATGTAGTATATGGAATGAAATAATTTTTAAAAATGTTCGCCGACAACGTTGTCGGTAGATACAGGAAGAATATTTGTATATTTAATTTCGCATTCTATGCCTACTTCTTAGGCAGCTACAAAAGTGTCGATTAACCGAGAATCGTTTTTTTATATACAGTGAAACATATTCAAACTGGCCCCTTTATTTGACGGGAACGCGCATTAAATACATTTCGTCACCGTATGTTTTACCGTATTAAATATGTGCTTTTCGATGTAGGGAGGGATTTTCCCGTGAGAGCCTGAACATTTGAATAGTACAGGAACTACCGTACGAAGTAGATGGAGGGCGCAGGATACTAATAGACTTTCCTCGGGAGTTCCGCAAGGGTCTATAACTGGTGCATTAGTATTTCTGGTATACGTTAATGACCTCGCCACAGGCAAATTCTGAAGTTAGACTTTTTGTTGGCGACTGTATTCTCTATAAATATATAAGAAATAAGGAAGATGAACCAGTTTTACAAAACAATCTAAACGTGTCGAGCAACTGGGCAAAATAAAATAAAATGAAAATAAGCACAAAAAAGAATAAAGCTATTTGTTTCAATAAACGACGGACTGAAATAATTCTAGATTACAGCGTCGACGGAGAGAAAATACCTCAGGGATTTCTCTAAGCTCAAACTTAGGGTGCGAGGAACAAGTAAATCACGTTTCCGGAAAAGCTTGTAACATTTCATTTATGAGAATTTAAAAAACGGGGAGTCCTAAATCAAAAGAAATAGCCTACATGTCTTATAATCGAACATGGGCAACGACGTAACTTTGTGTTACGTCGGCCGAGTCACGGGCAGGAAAAGGTTAAAGCTCTCGGTTGGGAATCCCTGATCGGCTATGCGAGATGAACTAGTAAAGCCAACCTACTTTGGAAGGGGAGATCACAAATTCAAAATTAAATCATGGACACTAAATACCGATATAGGAAAAATTCTTTAATAAATAGAAGAATCACCGATTGGAATAAATTACCTAATGCTGTTTGGGGATAGTCCACTCACCAATAGGAAACTCAGGATTAGCTTTACAAAGAAGAAGAATGTCTGGACTGGCTACATACAGGGTAATCCACGTAGTCGCCACTCCCCTTTATAGCACAGGAAAGGGACTGAAAGGGGGGATGCGGAAAGGTGGAGCAAGGTATCCAAGGCACCCTCGCTGCAGTTTAAGCATCCTACCCGGATATTCGTCTAAAAGTGATGTAGGTAAAACCTGCATCAGGTAGGTCGGGCATTTGGTACTTGTCCCACGCCCTTCCGATGGCGGCAGAGGGTTTTGCTGTGGAGACGCAGAATTCCCTTCTCCGTGCCACGAACAGTTTAGGAGGCAGCTGGCCGACTATAGGAATAGCGGACCGTATGCCCCAAGGTCTGCGATCCCGGAACTTACGCCTCTCCGACAGGCTTTCTTAGTTGTAGCCTTACAAAGAAATAATCACTATATATCACAAATCGTAGGTAGTGTAACGGTTGTCCTTACCGTTATTTAATTTATATTTGTTCTCATTGATTTCAGACAACACTTAATTTGTTTTATGAATTTATTAATCTTACATATTTCCAGAATATACAATATTTCCTCCTCGGCCTTAATTAGTCAAGATTCCTTTTCTCAAGGGATTCGGGATGGTATGAAGAACATCGGAATAATTGGCAGAATGACAATTTAATCCGCGAACGCCCTAGTGGGTTACCGACCTTAATATTTTGCTGGATTCGTTGGTACTGGCGGTTAGCGATGGACGGCGGCTCCTTCTCCTCACTGCGACCCAAGTTCTCCGCCGCGATGGCTCTTTGAGGGTGACTTTTGGGATCCAGTAAAATATTTGTAGACCAAGAGAACACCTGGTTATTTGATAATGAAGACAACAATTTTGTTTCCCGGACTTCGCTTCGCGTGTTTCACCTTTGCCGAGCTAAGCTGCTGCTGTCCCCTCTCTCTCTCTCCCTTGTCACCTTCTATCAACAACCATAACCCTTCCCGAGGGATTTTCTCTTGGCCAGACGCCGACACCCAGGCTACTCATCCTAAATGCTCGGAATTTGAGCATTTCGCCCCTCCCCCCGCTTTATAATAATCAAAACTGAACTATTACAGTAATGTTTCAACTGTGAGAAAATATCGTAATTAATTTGTCTTAAATATATTTAGAAATTAATTTTACCCAATTGTTACTTAACAAATACCCAATCAACAGTTAACTTACCTCAATAAATAGTATTACCAGAATTTCACTATTTGGTATAATTAGCTAAATTGATCAGCTGAATAAATAAACACCATCAGTGGCGGCTGGTGCATATGTGCTAAAGAACGTAAATAAATTTATTTTAATAACCTTAATACTAATTTATTTTTAACTCTGTGAATTCTCGGTTCGATTTCGGAGGGTTTAAACTACCCACCTGGGCTGAGCACAGAAAACATGTCTGGAATGAGAAATGCGCATGCGCAGCATTCGGTTTCACTTACCTGCACTTCGTTATTGAATTGTTCCTAAAATTAACACACGTATATATATAAGTTAATTTTCGTTTTAAAAATGCGTGTCAACTTGGTTATAAATTTTTCAGCTTTTAAAAAATATTGCATATTATGTAGACAGAACTATAAATGTAGCATAGTAAGGGTCGGTTCGCTTGCCGCAGTTTATTGGTAACACTATCTCAATTGTAGTATTTTATATAGTTATTCTCGTAAAAATAGTTGTTCCTTGTGGTTATGTAGTTTATAACTTAAATAACTCACGAACCGCCACTGCACACTGATTTCAACAGCGGACGGTAACCAAAATGAGTGCTGTAGACGATCGGGAGGTCTCGTGCCATCTTGAGCGAAATCGGACGCCTCTGGCTGCAGTTTCCGTCCTTGTGTTACTTACATAACACGTTTGGCCCGTATACTATACTTTAATGCACAAATAAAGATGGGAACATTTACTTCTTTATTTGATAACTGAACATGAGTAGAAGTTTTATTAGCTTATTTAAATATATCCAGATCTTGACCAATAAAGATTTAAATTCTTCCGCTGCTTCCCTCCCTTATAGTATTTCCTGTAATTGAACAACCAAATTCTTTTTGAATTCGTCGGGGAAAATTTTTTAAGGTCTTGTGTGACAATGTTTTTAAATATGTAGAAGTATAAAAAATTCTCATAAATTAATAAATCATCGTGCATTTGTCTGTATGTATCCATATAATCTTTATTAATTTTATTACGTTTGGTAGAACTTTTTTTTTTCGTAATTTTGTTTGGACTGTAGAGAGGAAATTGTTGATATTTTAATCCGACGATTTAGGAGATAACTGATTTATGTTTTATTTTGCATATTCTACGTAAAAAACCTATTTATTTGAGCCACATATGTATTTTGTCCTACATTACTAATTTTCCGTTTAGAGCCGATATTTAAGTATAAAGAATATAGCTTAACAGGAATTTTATTTTATTTTTTATCAATAAAACATTGTAGCTCCATATTTACTTGTACATGACTAATCATAGATGTGAATTAGAAAAACGCGTTTCGATTTCTGGAACGTTAATTTGCTGAGTTGTCAGAAATGAATTATTTAAAATTCGGATAAATATATAAATGCGGGGTCTTAGAAGTAGTATAGATATGAGTTTCGACATCTCCAAAATACTTGAAAGGAATTTGCAAATCTGGCATTAACCATAAACAAAATTAATGAAGATTAATAATTGTGGTGTGATCGTGTACCTCATTTCTAATTTTTTTAGGGTAAAATTTTCTGTATTGGCATTAAGTCCAGATACAAAGTGCGCACAATGTGGAACAAGAATTTGCTTTCTTAAACAAAACAGGACGCCGGGAAAGTGGACTCTGCGGAGGGACAGTTTCTTTGTCTCGACCGCGCAGCGGGTGGTGAGAGGAGCTGAAAAGGGCCAAGGCAGATGTGGGCAGTTTTTCTGTTGGTAAAAACGGACTGGACTGTCGAGTTTGGAAAGGCGCACCAAAATATGGTGTTATGCTCTTCCAGATGTTTGAGGATTGAAGAGCTTCAGATCTAATAAGCTTTGAAGGCGATGATATACAACGAGACTGCAGAGGAAGCCGGATGGCTAAAATTGACTCGACGATTAAGGAATAGGACGTTAAATATACTCTGAATGAGGATTTTCTTTCGGAGACAAGAGAAGAAGAAACGCACTAGCCATTTCCCGATTACACCGGCTGAAATTTACGTAAGCAAATCCCGCGGTTGTCTTATTACATTCCTAAAATAATTTCATGCTAGTTTTTTTTCATATTCCATCCTGAGCTATTTATTATTTTGCAGTGTGCACTTTGTACGTGTGGGTGGATTGCTAATAGTTTGGAATCATTAATTTGTGTTATTAAATTAAAATAAATTATATAAACAAATAATTAAATATAAATTTAAATAATTATTATAAAATCTCGAGTCTCAATAAACAACCTTACCACGTCATATATATGTATTTAATGCAATATTGGTCGTTTATTTCTGTTTAATGTCCTTATCAACAGTTGGAACATTAATGTAATAAAAATTCTTCTCTATAATTAGCTTGGTTTATTACAGTATTTATTTTTTATAGTAATAAGTGTGATATAAAACCTGAAATTATACAGGAAGTTTATTTTCAGTTTACAACTAGGAAGTAATGCTTAAAATACTGAAAAGTGTGATTTGTCTGAAATGTACGTAAAATTTCCTCTGAAAAATAATAGAAGTGGAAAAAGCAAACGTCATTGGTTCGTGTACAAGAAAAATTAGAAGTTCTATTGAATGTTGTTTGGATTGTGTGGAAAGGCGATTAATGATTTTTTTCTTGCTACAACCTGAGTTATGTCTGCAAACTTATAAAGTTGTACAATAAAATTGATTTTAATGCTCCTTTTATAATACTGTACATAGAAATTAATAAAAGCTTTAACTTTTTTTGTGTATTGGAATGCTATCACAAGTACATTTTGTTAAATTTTATACTATGTGTAAGTACATTTCTATGAAAACAGTTCATTAATTTATGTAGTATCACATAATACAATTGTTTAACACACAATGTTAATGCACATGCTTTTCTGAACACAATGGTTTCCTACATGCAAGATTTTTCTGTTCATGTATTACTTGATTATTGAAACAGAAATATATACTTTTTTTTCACTTTCAAATTGATAGAGGAATGAGATATGTTAATAGTTATTCAAGTAATTTTTAACGATGTAATCGAATTTATTGTGGCAATGTAAATAATTGAGAAAAAAAACACGTACAAATTGTAGTGATGACAGTAGAAAACCTAAAAACGATTTTATATTATTACTAGAAAAATGTTTGGAAGAATTATGAACACACAATTAAATTAACGAGTACGTGAAACGTAAAATTTACGTATTGGGTCATTAAATAACGATTTAATCAATCGGTAAAAATGTTTACAAATTAAGACGTTCGTTCGGGATTTTCTATCCGCTTTAAGTGATTTGTTTTTTTTTTGATTATGGTGCCTACAAACATTATAATTTAACGTCAATCAAATATTATAGAGTAGACTGTGCTTTTAGGTATCAACTTTATTAAAATACAGTTCAGTTCCAGGATTAAAATTAAACGATACCATCTGAATGTTTTCAGACGTTTTTGCTGTATTACAGTAGAATTGGGTGATAGAAAATATGATTAAGATTGTCACAATATGCCATACACAGGAATACCTTCGTTACCGCTTCTCCTTAGTTTGTACAACAATATAGATGCAAAATGTGATGAGCAGTATGAAAAAGAAAGCAGCATCGATATTTAAAATTTTGAAATTAAATGTACCGTGACACGTTTTTGGAACGTATCGATAACGACAATTTTTGAGCCGACGATATTGACAATTTTTTTTTTTTCCTAGGCTGAGCAATTCGATTACTCCAACTGTGCATATACAATATTGCCTAAATGCGGGAAATACCGGTAAAACAATTTTTAATTCAAGAAAATAACTGTATTGAAACAGAAAGCACAAAACATTAATTTTCAAAGTTCACATTCACACATTTTTTTTTCATAGTTCCTACGAACGAACCACCAATTATTTGATATCGAACTGAGTCACATATCTAAATTTATAACAGTAATTAAGATCTTCATACGTTAAACGGAACCACAGAGTAATTACATTAACAAGCATTTTCAACACACCGTCGTAGTGAACATAATAACGAATACATTCTGAGAACGTACGCACACTGCCGTCAGAACCCATCATACAAATAGTCCGTGACGCTTTAACAACTTGAGCTTCACTTAATTCTATACATGAAATCTCTGTTGCGAGACATTTTTTTTTTAAGTACCTAAGACAAAGTTTTTATTTGTTGCACGTTGTAGTTACTTTCTCAAACATATCAAAGTGATGGCGCCTAGAGCATTTCGCACTTCTTTTAGCTAACAGTTCACATTCACAAGTATTACTACGGCGTATATCTATAAGTATTCTACAATGTCACATTTTATTGAAATGTTGGGACAAGAAGCGATTGACGCTCCGTATCCACTCCTAGATTTATGCCTCTCACTCAACAGTTTCTGGAATATGGGTAAAATAGCTAAATCTAACAGTTCACCTTCAGAGACTGCCGAACACATTCCCGACACGTTCATAACAGAAGATGAGGATACTTTCTTGGAGGAAGAGTAAGTTCCGTAAGAAGAGCCTCCGGAATACAGGCCTCCTCGGAAAGAAGCCACGTTGGGAGTGCTGTGAACGTGGGAAAGAGCAGACTTCTGCTGCTTCAGGGGCGGGATCGGGTTCACCGCCCCCATGTTACAGCTCCGAATGTCCGAAGACGTTTCTCTGGAAATAGCCTCGATGTTCTGCGGAGCGTACTGGTACGGAAGGCGGTGAGATGCCGCCGAACGCTCACGGCTCTTTTCGGAGACAGATCGCTGGATCACCGCTGATACACTATTTTCATTTTCTGAAACAATGGAAAATATTGACATTAGAAATTTTGAAGCAGCTGTTGGAGTTCGAGGCCATGAACTGTGCTCAGTATTCGACAACTGCCTCCATTCTGTGCTCTGTGACAGTGAGCACCTACATACGTTGGCCTTTGTGAGCTGTTCTTCCACTTTACGTATCGCGTATTTTTCCAAAGTCTCTCTCACGATCAATAGATTTGGTCCAACATTCAGCAGTGGAGGTTGGTGCATATGTGCTCATGTGCTACAGCACATAAATAAATTTAGGAATATAAGGAACGTAGGTTTTCCCGGTGTAGTTGCTGGATGAAGTTTTCTCGGGATTCCAACCGGGTGGCGTAGCTTAGTAAACACAACGTTTCGATAGCTTGCACCGCCATCTTCTTCAGGTGAAGAAGATGGCGGTGCAATCCATCGAAACGTTGTGTTTACTAAAATACACTACCCGTTTGGAATCCCGAGAAAACTTCATCCAAATTTAGGAATAATTATTTTTTCTTAATTTGGAGAACCTTTATAATTGTGTTTTCTGCTTCGATTTCGAAAACCTTAAACTGCCGGCCTTGTGGCGTACTCGCTCTTTCTAATGCAGCCAGCTGGATATATTTGTTCTCTGCACGGAATGTCTCTAATGAGAAATGCGCATGCGCAGTATTCAGTTTCACCACCGTGCACCGCCCGTAAAACTCGACAAACGGCCTTCATTCTGTGCTCTTGAACAGTGAGCACATACATACATTTTTAAAATATGAGCGAAGAAAAAATACTTTCATCTTAGGAATGTTTGTCAACTTGGTGCTAAATTATTCCCCTTTTAAAATTTAAATGGAGACGGAATTTTTATATTACAATACAGTATTATTGATATTTTACATAGTTATCCCCGTAAAAATTGTTGATTGGGGTGATAAATAACTCAAGAACCGATACTGCTTGAGAATGCACTAAGTCCACGTACATATGTGTACATGTGGAATATGGAGCACATATAGAGCTAATATACAATGACTGGCCAGATTATTATGACCACCTGACGTTTTCAGGCAAATCAGGTATGATATTTAGCTGAAATACCTATACAATCACGGTTTATCACGACGGTATAAGTAATTTATTTCTGAAGATATGTGTAAATGGCGCGATTTATCAGAATTAGAACGTGTGATGATTGCTGGCGCTCGTAGCCTTGGAGTTCAAGAACAGGTGTTGTTAAAGTTTTTAAAGACTGGACTTTCAGCCGGAATGCTGGGTCTGAAAACAGAGTTGTAGTCGTCAGCGACTAATCAATGTTAGGACAGAACGGAGAGTGCTAAGTCTGGCACAAGACAACAGAAGGGCAACAGTGCATCAAATGACTACAGATCTTAATCGGTGATCCTCTCAAATGATCACTCTGTATCGTATAGGACATGGAATCCGTAGGTCTGTTCGAACACCTTTGCTATCTGCAGTTAACAACGTTTCCGATTCACACAGGCACACAAGGATTGAACACTCGAGTGTTGGCATAAAACCTCGTGGTCCGATGAATCCCGCGTTCAGATACAGGTGGTCGAATCGGAAAGCTTGGACCTCACATGCATTAGTACAACCCTTCAAGCTGGTGTTATGATTTGGGTTCTTTAATTCGTGAGGAACAAAGTCTGAACATGTATCGTTGCTGATCATCACTTTTATGGTGTATCCCAACGGAGGTGGTTACTTCCAAGAAGACCGTGCGCCATGCGACGCTGTTCATATTGTGCAGGAGTGGTTTCAGTGACATGAGACATATATTTCATACCCCCCACCCCCCACAATAAGCAGACCTTATTTATTTGAATATTTGTGAATCGAAGTTGAAAGAGCCACCCAGTAGCTAGATCCGCAACCATCAAATGTAACACAACTGGACAGTGCTATTTATGGGGCACTGTGTCAGATCCTCTCATCACCTTTCAATATCTTGTGGAGTTAACATGTAGGAAAATCGGCACATTGACCATGTTTCAGTCCAAAAAACTCTAAAATGTGTCATGTAAGGGGTCTGTCTGACCGTAAAACCAAGGAATAATATTACAAAAGATATAAAAAGTGTGTATTCTTACCGTGATCTCTAGAAGATTTGACCATAGCCGGAACGTTTGGAGACGAAGCATTCCCTGATATAAGATAATCACCCCCGTTGAGCAAAAATGAGGTGGTTCTGCAGCTTGCAGGATCCACTGAGCTTCTTCCAAAACCAACAAGGTTTTGGGATTTATTATTTGAAACATCGGAATCTTCGCGAAAATAGCTTTGTTTCTTACTAAAATCTTTAGAATCACATCTATCGCTTTCCGAAGTAAAACATTTACTAACTAATGGTTCTGAAAAATGATTGTTTCTAAGGTTTCGCACTACGTTGCCAGAAGCGTAGGAGACATTTTGTTGAACGTGTTCATATCCTAGCCCCGGCGGTGGCACTACGGTGGCGACGGGCACACTAGTCCTGCGGCGTTCGGAAGCCGCCCCCGCCCCGGGCGCCGCCGCCCCCGAGGACGCGCTCTTCACGCTGGAGCGGCGCCGCAGAGTGGGCCGCGGCTTGGCGTGCGCGTGAAACTGCTTCGGGGGCGGCAGGATGGGTTCGGTGCCCGCGCCGTCGCCAAAGGACACGGCCTTGGAGTGCGGGGGCGGCGTGGGCAACCGGGGACGCTCCTCCTTCGTCTTCCCGAAGCTGTACTCGTCCTCCTCCTCCAGGCTCTCTGCCACGAAGTGCGCGTTGTTTTCCCCGGTGGCGGTGACGTTCGAGGGGTAAATTAGCGGTTCCGAGTCGTCTTCACGTCCTTCCACGCCGGAGGTCGTCAATCTGCCCATCGGTTGGTCACCGTCAGCCTTCTCTGACGAAGCGACTTCACGGTCTTGCCTCGACGACGCTTGAGACTGTTGCTGCTGGACGTCCTTCGGGCCGGCCAGAGCGATTCCGGAAACCTTCCCTCCCAAAGACTTCTTCCTGTAACAAAAATATGAAAGCATTGATAGTATTTAGAAGCTTGTTTCCTTTTAACCGTTACAAAATATTAACAACAGAGAAAAATCTATTCTGGGATTGAATTTTGTTGACTATAGTGTCAAAGGAATTGGTACACGTATAATTAGGACTTACAATGTCTTTGAACAAAGTATCATTAGACGAAAAGAATCAACCATGTTGAGCGTTAAGAATTTCAGTTTGTGTTCAGGTATTGAATTTGGAACCAGGCTACCAAAGACCAAAATAATTTATTTGGATATTTGTAACAGTTGCATGACTTGTACGAAATTCAATCCGAGTGAGTTGCAAGATTTACCCCATTTTGATGACATTTTCTGGCGAATAGTCATTTAAACAAACATAAATATATGACTCCGTTTTTATATACCACCCTGACTTTAAACATCACTTTCAATTTTATGTTTTGTTATATCTGTGGTCCTAGGCGTGAGTGACCAAAATGAGTTCAGCGTACTGTGATTATCTCCCAAGTCTTCAGGAAAGTCTATAGTGCGCGGCCGATAGGTTGACTGCTCAGTTAAATGTTCTTCGCAGGTGCAACCAATCTGCTTCAGTAAGCGCCTACACCTTGACCGCACTAGATCTTTGTGGTGTGCGTATTTATTCCGCGCTGACACTCATAACCTCCCTATATCTGCGTCATCCGCCATCGTTCGCGACTACTGCTGTAGTACCTTCCGGGTTACAAAGTTGTGGGTTTCTTAGTCTCTCGTAAAATAGTGTACATGTACTGCCCTGAAAAATTGCGATTTTATTCACTACATGCCTGTTTATTTATGTGTCCTTATGTTATTTTCATTTTGTGTTTGGTCTTTGAAGGAATGATAATGGACTTGTTGATTATATTCTAGAAGATGAACTAGTAGGGAAATACAGACATGAGTGGTGAACGAAAAATATAAGTTATAAGTAAAGATTAAGTTTGATAAATAACAAGGGAAAAATATAGAAGTGGAGCTCACAAAAGTTTGATTTATATAATTAGTGCATTTGCTAAGTCTTCATCAAATTGTAAACCGACACATTTCAGTATACGAGATTGTCAGAAAGTATTTATTGTCCACATTACCTTGAGCCAGTGTTTTCGACTGTGAGGTTGACGTATTCTCCGTCTTGAGATGAATTCAGAGAGCACAGAGAGCTGATTTCCGTAGTTTCCGTTCCAGATGGCGCTGAAAGCAACATTCGATTATTTGCATCGACAGGTTAACCACGCAATTGTATGCAAAACCAAGTGGAATAAATGGAAAAGCGTTGTTGAAAAATTTAAACTGCCCCGAGATGTTGTTTTGGTATTAAATAAAACGATAAATGATTTATTTACTTAAAATAACTCAAAAAGCATTATAAATTCCATACTTCAATGTCTATTGGTTACAAATGAAATTGTGATACAAAGATGATTTTTTATAAGAAACGTATTAATGTACTCTTTTAAATAAACATAAAATTTTATTACGACTGTTACAAAGTTGACCACTGTTTGTATTGAACCAAAAATAGGAAGTACTGGAAACGAAGGAACTAGTGAATGTCTTCGAAATATCGTTTCTCTCTCGTTAAAGATGAGAACGCTGAAGGGAAAGTATTAACTATATTGGAAAATGTTTTGCGACAAAAAAAAAGTAGACGGAAAAAGTACCATAGAAACATAATTTTAAAGACAATCGTGGAAGAATTAAAAATATATCTGAAGTGATATTCAGCATGTTTTCATTTTTTTTTCGTGGGGAATGAGGAATTAATATAAATGTAGGCCTACTTCACTGACAACCGTTTTTAAAATTTTTATTTTCCTTGAAATTTATAATCTTTTTCTCTGTGTGCACTATTTCTGATTTGTCATATTTGTTTTGCACTTACACGGATTACTACCAGGGATTTTTAATTGGAATATTCGTTACCGCCATTGATTTTGCACACTGGGTGTCTATTGATCTTGAGTTTGCTACACGCCATCATCGGATATTTTCCACCAATCTGTTTTACATTTTTCTGGGGCCGTGGCTTCGCTCGGAACTGCTTATTACGCATTTTTATTGCGTGCCACATGACGAGCCCTGTTTCAGCTGCACCAAGTTTAATATAATACTTGGATGAATTTATACATATATTGTAATGTATGGTTTTTTTCGTGATCAATCTGTATTATTTAGCTAAAATAGTTTGAATATACCATTTGGGGGAAGTATTAGAGAATCGTTTTTGATGCCGGATCGGGCGGTCAGGCTTGAGAAGCAAAGCAGGTACACGAACCGGCGCCGAAGTGTCGCCGACAGGTGGTTTGGAATGGAACGTGACGTGACGTGAGTAAAGACAAGAGGACATTGAACCTGTTCATGAAATTTCCACAGGCGCAAATTTTCCTCGGATAGTTATGATAAGAACGGAATAAGTAACGTCCGAGAAATGAGGTAATGAAGAAGCAGTGATGAAGTGGAGATCGAGAGGTACAGTATGAAAGTACTGAAACGGAGTCCGAGTGAGGAAGTAGAGATCGAAAGATGAAGTTAATGGAGGGACAGAAAACCCGCGATGCAGAACAGTTCCAGCGATGAAGAAGAATTTATCATCCCCACGATTGTAGCCTCCCACTCCATTACGAAATCCAAATACTTGTTCGTCCCAGGAAAAAAAATGTTCAGAAGTAGAACCGTGAGGAAACACCGAGCCACATAAATGAGGGGGAAATGGGAAAATTATTTCAACGTATTTTTGACTTCAGTCATAATTTTATTTCATGAGTCAATTGGAACAACACATGGAACTTCGTTTCAATAGTATTATGGCCTTCATTAATCTTTTTTCCGATACAAAACGCCAAATACAGAGCAAGAGGAATGGTTGGGTTGAAACTGGTACGTTATCGTACCGTTTCTAACCGGACCCAAAGAAATTAGATATATCGACAACTTGAATTAATATAGATTAGGCTGCAGCGGTATTCGTGTTCCGAAATTTGACTCACTCACGACGGTAGTCACAGAAGTACCCGACCTGACATATAGATGGCGGGTTGTCTAGAGGATCATCCTTATAAAGCTTAAGCTTTTTTTCCCCTTTAATTTATTTGACAAAACTTTTATCCTAAGATTTTTTGTTTGTTCCACATAGTTACAGTATATACAAATTTAAAATACGTACATAATTTACACGAGTACATGGCAATTCGGTTAATCCATTAATTAACCTAAATTTTGCACATTTCTTTGGTATCTTAATTTAGGTGTCTGAGTGTCATTGTTGGGCTATGACGGTTCACTGGTGATGTTGAGTTTGGTGAGTTGGATGGAATGGGCGGGTGGGGTCTGCTGGTGTGAAGATGGGGTGGTTTAGGAGGTGTTTTCTCTTGAGGTGACGTGAGTGTAGTGGTGGGGGATGCTTGCTATGGAATTGATGATTGATGATTAGGATGGTTGATGGTGCAAGCTTAAGCTTGAAGACGCTACATTGTTTAGTGTTTGTTTGACAGCCATCAATTGTGAACGCGCTCAGTGAATTTGTAAACACTGAGGAAATTGGTCACCGTTACGTGATACAATACTTCGAAGCAAGTCAAGCTTGGGGAATCTGCTGATTCGTTTGTAACAATAAAACGCAAATATTGGGTGGCAGTTTTCGAACGAGCTGCCAGGACGAACACCGCGGTGACTACGCCAGAAATGGTGACGAAAATCCACAAAATGGTATTGGATGAGCGTCGGCTGAAAGTTCGTGAACCAGCAGACGAGATACGCACTTCGAAAAGTGCTGTACAATAGCACTTTGACTCAAATTATGACTTGAGAAGCTGTGCGCAAGATCAGTGTCGCGTTTGCCTACAATGGAAAAGAAACAGCGTCCTGAGGATGTTTCAATCCAGTGATTGGCGATGTTTCACAGCAATAGAGCCCAGTTTTTTCAAAGCTTCATAACCATGGATGAAACATGGGTCGATCACACTTGAGACGAAGGAACAGTCAAAACATTGGACTGATAGGCGAAGGCAGCAGGTAAGGTCATGACGCCAGATTTTCATTGAATATCTTCAAAAAGTAAAAATAATCAGCGGCGAGTATTATGGGAACTAATTGCAGCGTTTGAGTAATGAAATAAAGAAAAACGGTCATATTTGGCGAAAAAGAAAGTAGTGTTTCATCACGACAATGCACCAGTTCACACATCATCGCGATGACCAGAGTCAACGGATTAAAATTTGAATTGTTTTCTCACGCACCCTATTCACCAGATTTAGGTCTCTCCGATTATTTTCTCATTCCATACTTGAAAAAAAAAATGGCTCCGTGGTGAAATATTTGCCAACAATGAAGAAGTGGATGGCTATTTTGAGGATCTCGATGGTTCTCACATTAAACAGGGTATCCAAGCTATTGAACATTGCTGGGGAAAGTGTATCGAGCAAAAAAGGAGACTACGCTGAGCAATAAATATATTTTCCCGATTTTTTTTGTTTTGTTTGCTAGGTCGGGTACTTCTGGGACCACCTACGTCACTTAAACGAATGTAGTATAACTTTTTTTTACTCTGTTTTGCAATTTATTTAACCTTAACATATAAACTTGCACTAATTTTAAATTTAATATTTATCTGCATCTATATAATAAAAAGAAAAGGATGTGTAAGTATTTACGTTAATCTTCATACAAATTTAAACGCGTGGACAGATTCCAACAAAACTTGGTACACATATTCTTAAAAACACGAGGATCGGTACTGCGGGGGTGAGGAACCCCTAGCATAAATGTGGAAAGAATTATAATTAAGAAACGTGATCAAGAAGTGTAATATTACTGCGCGCCAAGAGACTGTGACGTCACGCTCGAGAGAGAGAGAGAGAGAGACGTTACTACGCCACGAACAAAGGAAATAGTTCCTTTTTCCGAATTGAAATAAAGTAGAAATATTTTCATGGAATAAAGAGTATAATTTTATCCAGTAATACTCCATAGAACGACAATAAAAAAACAAGACGAAATACTTTACGATCCTTGCGGAAAACGTAAGTTAATTTTCGTGCCATTTTATTGACTCCAATATGGCGACCATTTGTTTACACTGAGAATCTAGCTAACAATTTCATCAATTTAATCTTTCGTAATGTGTTGAAGACTGAGGGACAATTATATCCTGCAATACTCTAGGAGTATATTTAAGGATTCCATTCGTAAAGAAATTCGGAGTTAAGTTACTTGGGATTGATGCAATAAAATTCAATGTATTTTATAGCTGTTCAATTAATGAACTATCGGTCGAAAGTGTGTACGGAACTGGGAAAAGTTAAATTTAGGTTAAATCACTTCCTTACTAAAGATTAATATAGAATTAAATACTTTTTTGGGTTTATATAAATAAGACACGGGCAACGCCGGACACCCAGATAGTATTAAATAAAATTAAACGGTGAACATCCTGAGAACATTATTATTTAATTCTTAAAGATATTATAAACCAATATACATATATATATATATATATGCTAGTAACGGGGATGAAGGAGAGTAAGGCAATATTAATGTAGGAAAATAGTGTTAATAACTACGTTCCCCTAGTCCTAGTCAGTTGAATTACATGCTGCTTAATAAATCATACCTGAAGGTAACAATGGAAATTTCGCTTTCGATAATACCACAATACTAATTTCGTAGCAACATTTCGCCGGTCAAAAATATTAATGGAAACGCAGGTGCTTTGTGGTGAGGTAAATGTAATTAAATGAGCTTAAAGTAAGCCTTTATGTACGTGTGCTGTCAGGATCAACACGTCAAGAGTGGAAAGCATGCAATTGGCGGTTCTTATAACTGATCCGTCAATCACGTTAAACGAAATTAATAGCTTTCAAAAAAAAGGGTAATGAAGAATCTGTAGACTTAATTCGTAATTAAAGTGGGGAAAACTAAATAAGCATTCGAGGAGTAAATTTTTTCGATCATTACTTGCAATTTAAACGTTACCACTGAGCGAAATTTGTACTTATAGTGGAAAATAAAGTGAAACTGATAGATTAACCGTACTCAGGATCAAGAAATACGTTTAAGTAATGTATTACTGTGTTAATATTTCAATTAATTTCGGAAAATAAACATTCAAGTTTTGCATTGAATAAAACTTAAATTCCCTTCTTTATTAGAATACGGCTATATATTATATAAAATGAGCGATAGTATTATACTATTACATTCACGAAACGCTTACGTCTAATGGATCATTAAGTATGGCGCAATAATAA
Source organism: Zhengitettix transpicula (assembly GCA_037074705.1). NCBI lineage: Eukaryota > Metazoa > Arthropoda > Insecta > Orthoptera > Tetrigidae > Zhengitettix > Zhengitettix transpicula. Next base: position 16,085,729 of record CM073595.1, on the reverse strand, counting down.
CGTGTTCGGAACAGAACTTTCTGTTTATTTTTTTGATTATGCTCAGAATTATTGAAAAAAATGTAATAAGAGTTTTAACTGGTCATACCACAAAATAGAAAATTACTGAAGTTAAAACCGGAACGTTTTGTATTAATTAATTGCATTTGAAGTTATCTTCCGAGAATTTGTTCCAAATACAGTCACATGAATTTCACCATTTTACATGCATTAAAATTGTCTCATCTCTGCTTTCTCTGAGTTGATATTTTCAAATTTTGCATCAGGTCCCAGCCAGTGTATGAATATCCAGATGCAAAAGAAGCTCAGACTATGAGGTCAAGGTATGTTGTGCCAAAGCGAAATTCAATTTTGGAACTTTGATTAACTCCAGTCCGATAATTAGAAATTATTTGTACGTTACTTTTTAAACAAAGTAGTAAAATATATCTTTGTGATGAAATTTTCGTATCGAAAATTTATTTGAATGACCTAAAGTAACAACTGTTTTCTGATGACATTTTACCAGCTTTGATCAGCTTATGAGGACACCATTTAAGAAATGGCAGGATCATTAGATTAACCCATCATGTTTCAGAAATTACTGGTCCAAAAAACATCTGACTAGCGTATAATTACAGAGTAATTAAAATCGTCTGTCATATTTTGAAACTAATTTTCGCGGTACAGACGTTTCCGTTGGAGTGTGAAGGTTTTTAAAACTACCGCGTTTCAAATCTCGGTCTATTTCAGGATTTAAATTCAGGACCTGCGTGGTCTGGTATTAAGATATTCAAGTGATTTATTATTTAGTTAAAAATAAATGCTTACCTTCTCTTTTCATAAGCGTATCATGCCTCGGCACGACCAAGCGATCCATGTTTACATCCGAGTCAAGAATATCTTTTCCTTCGTCCCCAAGTCTCCTCACCAACATCTGTACGCAATCAAGAGTTTGGAATTTAATCTGATGAAGTATTAATTCAGAAATAAAATTAATTTTATCTATTATTTCTTGAAGTGTTAACGTGGTAATCGTATATGAATAATATCATTATAAACTTTTGGCCCTGGATGTATTATCGTTGGCCTTCATCCTCACCAAGTTTTCACTCCGATTTAACATCAAAAGTTAGTAATTCGTTCATTTTTTTCCTTTCGTGTTTAAAATTCTTTATTAACTCAAAACACCCTAAGCAATAACAATTTATACGAGGATAACTGTGTAAAATACTACAACGACGATACTGATACAAATACTGTGCGGTTAATCAACATTTAAGATTTTATGAAGCGAGGGTCGCTTGTGTTTACAAAATGACCTGAACTTTAATGGAAGCTTCTTCTGTTCTTTCTGTAAATCTACCCTTACACAAATATTTTACTAGACATTCACAACTTATGAGAAACATCTTCTTTATCTGTTTGAAACTAGCTTTCCATATACGGCCATTAAAGTATTACTATAGTACACGTCAGCAAGGATGGCGGAGATTGGGGGAGGAGTTGTACGACGTAGCCGCGATGCCCACGGGATAAACACAAACACACATCTAACGAGGTCAAGCTCTAGCCGCTAAACTGAAGCTGATTGGCTGCGAGTGAAGAACACTAAACTGGTTCTTCCTCGAATATGACGCTTACTAAAATGCTTTCCAACTTCAGTCGACTCATTATTAGCTTTCCTTTACGAAAATAATTTTTACAGCTAAATTAGAGCTATTATTTGGGTTAAGATAAGACAAAAATACTTTTTTTAAGAATTGTAGGGATCTCGCACAATGTAGATAATTAATATATTTAATACTGTTTATAATAATAATAGTAAATCGCTTTAATTTTCCACGATATGTACGGAGATCATCGAATACAAACTTCTTCTATCAAAAAAAATACTGCGGATATTGAATGTCTAATCTGATCATTCAACGTTTTAATAGTTGAATTTTAATACATTATATTATATTTTGTATTGAGTTCAATGAAAATGTTGAAATGTAAAATATCTTTGAATGTGTTGGAAATATTTTTGTTATTGCGCTGTAGTGAAAAAGATGACGTTGAAGAATTTTTTCTGTGAGATTGTAATGATAGTAGTATAAAACTTAAACTATTACCTGCAATTCGGATTCTCTTTCCAGTAGTTCTTTCCGATATTTTTGATTAAATGCTTTGGCATCCTTCAATTTTTCTTCGAGCTCCGAGGCGATGGAATCCCTTCTATTTTTTGACATAGGACGTAAAGTTGCTCGGATTCGCTTGTCGATGGATCCTTGCGGGTTTCTCTTCAGCTCTATCAACTAAAACATAATTTCCTCATGTTAACGACTAAGTCTAAGTTGAGGTAAATGTTTAGTCATTTAAGTAACAAATTCTTTATCCTTTGATATTACGACCAAGGTCGTGGTCACTTTGGTTTATGGAAGGTAAATCTGTGAGAGTATTATCAAAGAACTTTTTATTCAGACATAGAGACAACATATATATGGCATCGCCTACTATATTTTTTATCTTTCATACCAGATAATAAATAATATAAAATATAGGAATTATTGTATAGTGATATCACTTAAAGACATAAAAATAAACCGCTGTATATGAGTGAACTTTAATGGAAGCTTCTTCCGTTCTTTCTGTAAATATACCCTTACACAAATATTTTACTAGACATTCATAACTTATGAGAAACATCTTCTTTATCTGTTTGAAACTAGCTTTCCATATCCGGCCAATAAAATATTACTATAGTACACGTCAGCATGGATGGCGGAGATTGGGGGAGGAGTTGTTCGACGTAACCGCGATGCCCCATGGGATCAACACACACACATCTAACGAGGTCAAGCTCTAACCGCTAAACTGAAGCTGATTTTGCTGAGAATGAAGAATACTAAACTGGATATTCCTCGATGGAAGGTAAATCTGTGAGAGTATTATCAAATTACTTTTTATTCAGACATAGAGACTACATATACATGGCGTCGCCTACTATATTTTTTATCTTTCAAATCAGATAATAAATAATATAAAATATAGGAATTATTGTATAGTGATATCACTTAAAGACAAAAAATAAACCGCTGCATATTTATGAATGACCTATATGACTGAACTTTAATGGAAGCTTCTTCTGTTCTTTCTGTACATCTACCCTTACACAAATATTTTACTAGATATTCATAAATTATGAGAAACATATTCTTTATCTGTTCCATATCCGGCCATTAAAGTATTACTATAGTACACGTCAGCAAGGATGGCGGAGATTGTGGGAGGAGTTGTTCGACGTAACCGCGATGCCCACGGGATCAACATACACACATATAACGAGGTCAAGCTCTAACTGCTAAACTGAAGCTGATTTTTCTGCGAATGAAGAGCACTAAACTGGTTATTCCTCGATGGAAGGTAAATCTGTGAGAGTATTATCAAATTACTTTTTATTCAGACATAGAGACTCCATATATATGGCATCGCCTACTATATTTTTTTATCTTTAAAATCAGATAATAAATAATATAAAATATAGGAATTATTGTATAGTGATATCACTTAAAGACAAAAAATAAACCGCTGCATATTTATGAATGATATACAATAATAGATTTAGATTTTCACGGGCTTTTAAATATCCCCTGAGAACATTTTACTCTTTAGAATATATCTGTACGTTCGGAATTTAAGGGACACAAGCATGGAGGAAACAAGTCAAGCTTAAAATATCTCGAACTTCATTGAACTGCTTTTGTTAAAATTCTAAGCCTCAGAACTGCGAGGCCATGTTATCGCGGGGAAGTCGACACAGTACAGAATACATCGTGTTTTCCCGAGAGGCTATTGGTTGCAAGGCGACGAGAAAAATGTGTCCCTGTTTTTTTAAAAAAAGATTTCCCATTCAGCAAAATTCAGGCGGGCCAGTCCCATCATCCGTAAGATTGGTTTACTTCTCTTAGTAATGTGGTGCGTCAGGAAATAAACCTTTTCACATTCTCTGCCAACGTATTTACGAAACAGAATAACAGTTGTTGAGTAAAATTAGAGAAGTATATAAAAATTCTGTGTCCGACAGTTTGGACTTATGGGTAAATAAAATGTTAAATTTTTGGGCACTCTTTTGTAAAGCTGGGGAAAATATTGGAAGACACTGTGCTATATATGAATAATATGAACAATAAAAAGAATAGTGAAAGAATTGTTTGAAATATTTTTTTAAAAAAAATAGAATTATGACGGCATATTACAAATCAAAATCATGAGTTCAGATTACAATACAGTACCAGGCAAAGAAAATATTTGTCACAATGTAATGTCGATGACGAAGTTTTGTTCGTTGTAAAAGATCGGCTTCGAGCTTCCAAATTATGACTGAAAAACTGTTTAAATACAAAACTAAGAACTGTAACTAGATAATTATATATTGCAAATTAAATGACAAGTTGCGTGCGTAGTATGGAGGTAAAGTTCGTGAATCTCTGAAGCAGTAAAGTGATCTAAAAGACTATGTTGAAGTTAGAAGTTTAAAAGAAATTGTTAATTAGCAGTGACGTACTGTGTAATATATGTATTAATTTGTTCATATTTTTTTTCAGATGAAAGTGTAGAGCTAGTCGTGTCTGAATACGATGAGCAGTGGTCCACTGCCCTGTAATTGTAGGGGTGTAGGCCTGAGCACACTTCAACACGAACCTTTCTTACGGTACCTTGGTAACGTAAAACGTATTCTGAAGACATTTATGCAAGGAAATATATTGTGTACATCTCAGGATTCGTCAAATAACATATCCGTAAAAGTTAAGATACGAGAAGTACAGGGTGTTGTAAAAAGATCGTGCCGCTGCCTGTATTTCGTTCGTAAGGATATAATGAGTGTTTTTAAGAAGGGAGTTCCCACTTGACGATACTCCCCTCCAACTTCTCCTTTCTCCTACTGCGCATCTCATAAGCCACGATATTTCTCGCGACCTATAACTACGATACTACGTTCAGTTACGTGTCTGTTACCAGTTCTCAAATACAAATAATCGCGTATCTGGGTTTAAAACGCACATTTTATTTTTTATCATCCGTTCACTCCCACAAATTAATTGTAAACCATAATTAAAACAGCAACTTGAACAACACATTCACTCTAAACCACGCACTTCTCTGTATCGAGAAGCCTAAGGAATTAGCGTTTCATAAGAGGGTCAGCTCTGATTTACAGCTAGGGAAGCCAGAAATATCTTTTGATTGCCATACTAAATTAGAACCTTATTGATAAATTGAGGCTAGATCAATAGACCTCTGAAATAGAAATGGCGTCGCTTGTCGTAAGTTAGAAACGGCGGTGAGATTATTCCTAGAAGGCGCTAATGACATTAACACATTTCGCTATAGATTTAATCGTTAATAATAGAATACGAATATTAAACAAATATAAGTTGAGGCAGACAAAAAATTATCAACTTACCTTTGGCACAAAAACAAGGCATAGAGTTCCTGTTGTGCAGAAAATGATGAAAACAGATATGATAATGAAGGAAGCATCTTGTTTATCTGACAGTACGAAGGAGATTGCAGCTCCCATTACGCACATGATGACAACGTTGTAAACACTCATACCGACATATTTGGAATCGTTTAGAGCTGGGATGCTTACATGGCGAGTTTCCCAGGCTAAGAAGGCACCGAATATCTACAAAAATAAAACAAAATAATATCAATTCATTGGATATATGAATCACCACAAAAATTCAATCGTTAATTTGTTAATTCATATTAATTTATTCCACTTCCCTCTCATGATTATTAATACTTTATACTATTCCTACGTATACAATTTGTTTTATTACGTAAACACAACTGTCGAAATCCTTCAAGATCGGCTGAAAAAAATAATATTGCATGAGTATAAAATTGTGTTCATTCTTGTGGGTATTTATTGTAAATGCATAGGATAACTTTTATAGATCATTCAGCTAAAACCTTTACCCTGTACCGAGTGAATAGACTTTCTGGTTTCCGATCAATTCCACTCCATGGTACTATTTTATTTAAAACAGTGACTGAGCACCAATTTTATAAATTTCGTTGCCTTCTTCTGGATTCTTTCCAAGAAATTTATGAGTTTTTCCGCTGTAGGATTATCGCCAAACCATGGTGAAATGTATAATTTAAAAATATAGGTTTTCCAAATCCTAGTAAATTCATGGGAGTTCCGAAGAAAATAAAAATAATATTTTTTAAGGAACTTCTTCTCATGTTCTTAATTGATCAGGTATAATTTAAAAATATAGGTTTTCCAAAACCTAGTACATTCATGGGAGTTCCGAAGAAAATAAAAATAATATTTTTTAAGGAACTTCTTCTCATGTTCTTAATTGCTAAGGTATAATTTAAAAATATAGGGTTTCCAAAACCTAGTAAATTCATGGGAGTTACCAAGAAAATAAAAATAATATTTTTTAAGGTACTTCTTCTCATGTTCTTAATTGATCAGATATAATTTAAAAATATAGGGTTTCCAAAACCTAGTAAATTCATGGGAGTTCGCAAGAAAATAAAAATAATATTTTAAGGTACTTCTTCTCATGTTCTTAATTGATCAGGTATAATTTAAAAATATAGGGTTTCCAAAACCTAATAAATTCATGGGAGTTCCCAAGAAAATAAAAATAATATTTTTTAAGGAACTTCTTCTCATGTTCTTAATTGATCAGGTTTAGAATGCAGAAAACTATCGTTCTTGACCCAAGGTTTGATATTATCACAAAAATAGAAAAGCCTTTATTTCAGAATTTATCAACAGAGTGTAGTTGATTGAAATGGATAAAATTGAATTTAAGGTACGAGAAAAGTATCATAATTTATAGTAAAAATTGAATGGTAAATTTTTATTTAAAAAAGTTTTGATTCTGCGCGCACTTGTCAGCTTCCGTATTAAAATAAAATCTACTAGACGATTAAATTCACAAAGACCTTGCGAATTCGTGGCCCACAAAGGGATTGCGAGTCCAAATGGCCGTAAAATAAGACTAAACTTGAATTAATTTTCCGCCTCTTTATGAAGATGTGGTGAATTTATCTTGCAATCTCAGAGATTGCAATGATTGGCACAAATTTAAAAATTCGCCCGAAAATGTGACACTATCGATTCAGTTCGAGAGGATCAGAGTTGGAAAATCAGAGAGCAGACACCGTGGAGAATGTTGAACAGAGTCTGTATGGTATAATTTCAGAAAACACCCGGGGACCTACGGAATCCACTCGCAGTTCCCCTTGATGTGAATATCTCTTTGATGACGTCATATCGACCCTGTTGCAGACACAAAGATAACCAACCCTGTACCTGGGATACCTGACGCCCGAGCTCGCACGCATCGCTGAACTTCCAACTGTAAATTCAGATCGACTACATAAACATAACTCCAAAGAACGCTAAAAGGCTAAAATCATATTATTGAGTCGAACACAATTCAAGAAGTTATCAAGTTTATCGTTTTTAAAAATGGCCACTTAATTTGGATCATTAATTTTTCGAACGGAATTATGATATCAATCGTCTTCCGGGCTTTATTAGTGTTCATTTTACACCTCAAAAATATTTTGTGTCCTGTCCAAACGATTAATCAATTTTCTTTCGCGATACGGATCTGAAAATCGGATGAAGTTGTATAAAATTATTCTTTTGCTTTGAAATCTTCTGCGTCCATCTTCAAAAATCTTTCTTCCGCAATTTCAAAATTCTTTCTGAATATTGAGTTAGGTAATATATAGACCGTAACTTAGGTTATCCAGATAATGGTTTCTATCGTTTAGCTGGTACAGAAATTTTTATGATTTTTACGATCTATCTGAGAATACATGCATTTTGAAGAATACTTTTTATGATCAGTGTAAAATGTAGATGTAAAATGGTTATTCGGGAATTTCTTCGACATTTGATAACTATTTCGCCCTCAATTATTTAAGGAGTGTTCAACTGCACTAATTATGGATTCGCGTGGATGTTGCGCAGAATATCTTTCGGTCGGATTCTCGTTATTTCGGTAACTCTTGCGGTAACTGAAGAATCTCACTCTAGCCTTATATTTTGTTAGAGCTCGGTACTTACCTCAATTTTGCAATATGGGTGTGTGAAACCAAATACTCCTCGTTTAGAACCCGGAGTTAACGAGGCGCGACCTTGTTGGTTGATCACGTAAATGGAAATATAAGTTAATGATAGATTGTCGAAGAATCCGGGAGTGTAGCTCATCGACGTGTGGAAGTGCGTAAAGAAATCCGAGCCGATAATAGGTTCGACGACATCAGCGTCAACACATCGCCATTCTCTTGTGTGTGGATCGCGAACTGGGTAAACAGGAAGTAGTCCGGAAGTGCTGATGAGCGATTTTATGAAGGCAAACAGATATTTAAGGCCAAGTATTTCTTTGACGTCAGAAGAATTTGGACAAAATCTGTTTTAAATATGGAAAATCAACAACAAGTTGTTGAGAAACTGATCTAAACGACTAACTGTTGGAAGGTATTAATGTCAATTCCACTCGGTGTCAATTTCAGTTATGTTTCTGAACATCTTCACAATGCTGATGATATTGTTTGAAGGCAAACAGATACTTACGGCCAAGTATTTGTTTGACGTCAGTAGAATTTGGACAAAATCTGTTTTAAATATGGAAAATCAACATGAAATTGTTGAGAAACTGATCTAAACGACTAACTGTTGGAAGGTATTAATTTCAATTTCACTTGGTGTCTAAAGGCAGTTATGATTCTGAACATCTTCACAATTCTGATGATATTTTGTGATATCTTTGTCTCTTTTGTTTTACTTCCTTTCCTTTTTGACAGTTGAAATATTTACGTCGGTCGTTAACCACTGCTAATCGGCTAGTTAAAATTAAGTCAGGTCCCAACCGAAAAGTACTTGAATTTCATATCGATAACGACTTTCACTGTGAAACACCAAAGACGTTGATGCTGCTTCTATAGACAGGAATTTTATTAACGGATATCCATCAGAGATAAGCTATGTGCTCAATTATTTTTAGGAATATATTGTGTAGCGCGATAGTTTTATTATTGATATATATATATTTCATTTTAATATAATTAAATATTAGCAAGGGTTGAGAGCTTGGGAAGTTGGAATTTGACCAGGCGCCGCCGTGGCGGATAGATAATCCCTAAGGTTTGGACTTAAGGCACGTGTGTGTTGACCCTCGGAAGTTACCTTGATTGTCGCACTCTGGGAAACGTCTCTCCATAAATCCCAGAAATTGAATTAACACGTGACTGCCTGAACCAATCACATTTCTTGGTTCAGGAAAGATCGATCGAAAATTGGTTGCGAACATCGATATTTCACTTCCAGCTAAGGGGCTATAAAGCAAGTGTAAGGGGACTCCTCGACGAACCGTCGCCAGAGACGGAGGTACAGCCACAAACTTGCAGTTTTCCAGAGGACTCGGAGAGATCGAGGGTGCTACATGATGACGGCCAGAGATCAACGCGGGGTAACTGACAAGTGTCTCAATCCTTGACGCGCCTCGGGGATTTACCGTAAACCATGGTTTAACTTGGAATTAAGGATTCAGATTGTTCTTCCCGGCTATCTGAACACGCATAATTTTGTATTTATTTTATTTTTTTTCATGTTCAGTTACAGTTCCGGCGAATGGCCGGACTTTTGACTGATGCTGACATGGCTGAGGCGGTGTGTTGACTGAGCGTTTTTGGCTCTCACAGTGTGATGATCCGGTTGAGGATATATAACATGAAGTGGAATGGGACCTTACCGCATAAGTAAGTTACTACATGGAAAATATCATGCTACCTGCGAGGGATTTTCTCTCGCAGGTAGAACCTTTTACGAGAGATACGAAGGGGCTACCTTTGGGTATGCCTTTTCCTCTCCGTTTTGAACTAAGGTTCCCACATGCCGACGCAACTCGGCCAGTTTTGAGAGGTGTATGTTCCGGGGTCGCAGACGTTGGGCATACGGTAAGAGTTGTCCGCTATTCCTATTGGAGTAGTCGGCCAGCTGCCTTCTAAACTGGTCGAGACACGGAGAAGGGAATGCTGCGACCCCACAGCAAACTCCTCTCCCGCTACCGGAAGGGCGTGGGACAAGTACCAAATGCCCGACCTACTTGATGCAGGTTTTCTAGGGTTTTTCCCTGCATCACTTTTAGGCGAATTGCCGGGTAGGATCCTTAAACCATAGCCCGGGGGCCCTAGTTAACCCTTGGCTGCCTTCTTCTACCTTACCGCATCCCCCCTTTCAAGTCCCTTCCTATGCTATTAAAGGGGAGTTGCCAGATCGTGGATTACCCTCATGTAGCCTATTACCCAAAAAAAAAAAAAAAAAAAAAGGGACCTTACCGCATCCCCCCTTTCAAGTCCCTTCCTATGCTATTAAAAGGGAGTTGCCACAACGTGGATTACCCTCATGTAGCCTATTACCCCCCCCCCCCCCCAAAAAAAAAAAAGGTTCTGGCACTTCTTCATGGAAGGAAGAGGGGAGAGGATGGATGACTGAGGAAGTTCTTTTGAAGGATACCCCATGTACAGAGAGCTCTGGCGGAGGTTTCCTTTGGGGGATTCCTTCACATCTCTCTGGTTTTATTGAACGAAGAATCCCACATGCCGAAGCACCTCGGCCCTGTTTGAGAGGTGTATGTTCCGGGGTCGCAGACGTTGGGCATACGGTAAGAGTTGTCCGCTATTCCTATTGGAATAGTCGGCCAGCTGCCTCCTAAACTGGTCGAGACACGGAGAAGGGAATGCTGCGTCCCCACAGCAAACTCCTCTCCCGCTATCGGAAGGGCGTGGGACAAGTACCCAATGCCCGACCTACCTGATGCAGGTTTTTCTAGGGTTTGTCCTGCATTTCTTTTAGGCGAATGCCGGGTAGGATCCTTAAACTATAGCCCGGGGGCCCTAGTTTACCCTTGGCTGCCTTCCTCTACCCTACCGTATCCCCCCTTCCTATGCTATTAAAGGGGAGTTGCCACAACGTGGATTACCCTCATGTAGCCTGTTCCGGCACTTCGCCTAGAAGATGACGACAGTGCTCTCAGTCGACGAATCGTTGCGTGTAAATATAAATATGCAAAACTTCTGAGAACTATTTATTGAACAACTTCACCGGGAAAGACTTCAATCTTTGTTCAGTTAAATAATTTATAAATTCTGGAAAATATCCCTTTATTTTATCATTTAATAAACCTACCACTACAATTGGTAATCGGAAACCAGAGTAGTGAAGCGATCGGAATGTCAGCTTCAAAATTCCTCAACAAAATATAAGGAAAGAAACGGAAAATATCGAAAAGTTATGGGTGCACAGGAGTATCTGGTTTAAGGCTCGTGTACTTGGGGAAGTTGTAAATGCTCGCCGTTTAAGCTTCAACAGGATATTACCTACATTCACTACGACGCTACAGGAGGCCGGAGGGCACGACATATCTCAGGGGGAAAAAACGGTGGAGAAAATTAAAGAGGATTATGTTTAAATATAAAATAAATATTACTAAAATAATTAAGCTTGCAAATATTAACCAAAATTTGACTGTACACAATTTTGTACCTCTGAAAAGAAGAATGAAGTAGATTTACCACGTTTGGCACAGGTCTTAGATAATGGTTTCTCTTTGAACTAAATTTTCGTTAAGAAGCATGACTACTAACTTATGCATACAATAATTTTTCAATTTGAACGCGTCGTAGTGGACAGTAATAAACTCGAAGTGATAGTGAAATCGGTTAAACAATTTGTGTGAAATACAACCGATATTGGCAGCAGCCACTAAAGATCAAATTATTTATACAATGACGCTGAACTTATCGAAAAGTACAGAGTACTGAATAAATGAGAAACTTGAGTTGGCACCATTGAAAACCGTCGGGTCTGTCTTCCAAAATATTCCTATTTACGTTTACGTAGAAACCGACGACAATTTCAGATTTATAATCTTATTATTAATTGAATTGCCCTATATTCTTGTATCACTCGTAGGAAATAAAAAGTTATAATTTTCAAACCATTTATTTTGTCCATCGAATGAATTTTTCATTAGTCCACAACCACCCTAGATGGAGCTGGCACCTGGGTTTTGGGAATTTCTCCCACAGTGAAGGAACCTTCTTTCCAAAATTCTCACGTTCCTTGTGACCAATTTGACAAGATCTTTATTAAAAGTTCTTAGCGCTAATAAATTGCTATGCCCAATACAGAATTAAAATAATATTAAGCGTTCGGCAAGGACATCACCAACTTCAATTTTTTTAAAGTCAATTTGATCCGTTACAATCATTTTTCAAACGATGATAAATTTAAATGCATTTGGAATCTCCTAAATGTATTAATATACACGCTCCGGGCATCCTGAAAAGTTAATATTTCTATTTTACTTGACTACATTACTATTTAAAAAATATTTAACCTTCCATGTTTTTCGAATTGATCACTGTCTGAAAAATGATTGGAGCAGATCAAATTGAATTGAAGGTATTTTACAAAAAATTGTTTGGTAAAATAAAATTTAGGATTGCATTGCCGAAAGTTTTTTTTTGACAAAGTAAATGATTTGGATTATTATAAAAAAATTTTACTGCGACTGAAATAAAAACATGGGACAATTAATTAATAATTCTGTTTCAAATTTCAGCAATATTTTCCTAATATTTTCAACCAGTGAATTCATGTCATTTTACTAAATTTCATTTACTTCAACTGCATCATATGATCGTATTGGAAGTATTTAATTTTACTTTCGTTTTCCACCAAGAAGTTAGGAGAGGAATTATTCCAACACTCAACAGAAAAATTAGGGGTTATATTTTGACACAAAGACTGACTAAAGAATCTTTTGTACAAAAATATGAATGTATCGTCGATTTGAATAATATATGTTATGAAGTCGGTTCATTTAAAGTTTTATTGAAATTATTAATTCGTCGTTTTCCGTAACATCTCCTGGGCATAGTAACTTGCATTCAATAAATGATAAAGTACGCCATCAACTGTGTATATGAAGTCAAATCAAGTTTAATTCCTGGAGGCATTTTATTTCAACGAACAGACAATTACATTTTCAATGTAATTTTCTGCAATACTACTACTTTTTTATTTTATCTCCGGGACCCAATACTTTGCACTCAATAAATAAAGAAGAAGTTTTATAGACATTGCAGTAAATTACATTGAAAATGTAATTATTGTTTGTTCGTTGAAAGAACTGCCTCTAGGAATTATTCTTCATTTGTTTTAAGGTACACATTTTACGACGTATTTTTTTCTTCTTAAGATTCGAATATTCACTGTAATTACTTAAGAAAAAAAATCGTAAAAAATAAATTTCCGAAATAAATTAACGAGGTTCAGCAATACATTAACTACTGAGATTTTTTTATGAAACAGTCCACACGTTGAATATATGCTTTATAATATTTAGCGTATATATAGTTCTGAAGCATATCCGCCATACGTTATTATTAACGAAAAAATTTAGAATTAAACGATGCACAGGAAGAAACATTATTAAGGGGGTCAAATAAATATTTGACTTATATCACGTTCAACGCGATTCACGAGCAGCGTTTGCTTTGTAAAGAATGTGAAATAAAGCCAGATGAGGACTGCCATTAAAGCACAGGCGTTTGCATAATAAACGAATAGCTGCTACGCAATCCGTTAGAAACGCGTTAAACAGTTGTAGATAGTTTGACAAAGTTATTCCAGTTTAGATAAACTCAAACTTAACGAGCTCAGGGGAAATTAGCTCAATTGTAACCATGTTTTCTGAAAAAGTTGTAATTCGTTGCTTTCCTGGAATGATGATGAGAGAGATATCTAGTAATTAGTAGAAAAACATATTTATCTAACAATAATTGCAAAGTTTCAGTGATGATTCTTATGAATTCAAGGTTACTCAAAATGATTTCGTCGTATTTCACGTTTCCATAATAAAATACACGCATTATTCTTCTTAAGTCGTTAAAGAAACGTATCTAAATTATCAGCTGTGTGAAATTGTGTACGAAAACATCTCATTCGACAACGTCGCGAAATGTGTACGTTAAGAAGAAATATGAAAATAATTTATTTAAATTTTTATTGTCTGACATGCGATTACTAACGTTATTATAGACGTCCCAACAACTAATAATCTATATAAAAAAAGGATGTATATTTGTATGTATGTATTTACGTTAATTTCTATACAAATTTAATCGCGTGGACAGATTGCAACAAAAAATGGTACACATATTCTTCAAAACACGAGAAACGGTACTGTGGGGGAGGAGGGCGGGGAAAAACAGCTAACATAAATGTGGAAAGAATTATAATTGAAAAACGTGATAATTTTGAGTTAAATTATTGCGCGCCAAGATACCATGACGCCATGCGAGAGAGAACAACGTGACGAACAACGGAAATAGTTCCTTTTTCAGGAATGAAATAAAGCAGAAATATTTTCATTGAATAAAAAGTATAGTTTTATCCAGTAATAATAATCGAATGATAATTAAAAAAACCATTACGAATACTTTATGATCCTTGTAGAAAATGTAAGTTAATTTTCGTGCCATTTTAGTGACTAATATGGCGACCATTTGTTTACATTGTGAATCTTACACACAATTTCATCAATTTAATCTTCCATAATGCCTGAAGACTGAGGGGAAATTATATCCTAAATACTCAATGAGTATTTTTAAGTATTATATTCGTAAAGAAATTCAAAGGTATATTTGTTGGGATTGATGAAATAAAATTCAATGTATTTTACAGCTTTTCAATTAATGCACTCTCGGTCTAAAGAATGTACGGAACAGTTTGATTTAGGTTAAATCACTTCTTGACTTAAGATTAATATAGAATTAAATACTTTTCGGTTTTATATAAATAAGTACACGGGCAACGCCGGACACCCAGCTAGTAATAAATATAACAAGCTTCAAATCTTTTAACGAATATCAAAAATAGTTTTATAGATTTAACAAACGACTGGAGATGAATTCAATCAAGCTTCAAATGTCGTACTGTAAACATAACCGATAGACTATTAAGAATTTATCACTTTCACTTTATAGCTTAATTCGGATTAAAGAACTATTTTAACAATAAACTGTTCACACTGTAAAATATGTATGTGGTACGTCGATTACATTTTCGTCGAAGAAAAATACAAAGTAGACTTAGAAGTAAATGCAATGTGTCCACCGTCGTAAATCCCCAGACATTTCAAAATAATAGTTTGCTTTAGAAACAAAGGGGATTACAATTGGTGGAAAACCCAGACTGAGGATTTCACGGCAAGCTGTAAAGACTACCTCACGGTTCAGTTCACGCGGGAAAGGGGATGGACGACGTTTCTGCGAGATAGGGGAACGTCATATAAAAGCGAGAGAGAAAAATCTCAGGAACCTTTTTCTTTTTGGACATATTGGAATGTTAACATTGTTTTCCTTAGACGTATAACTACATCGTGCAGTACTGACGAAAGAGTGGCAGAAACGTGGAAAACTTCGTTGTGAATCCCGATGTGGAGAAACATTTATTACGAAAGTATCATTGCCCAAAACCCACTCATAGTTACTACCTGTGATGGTAGAAGTTTTCACAGGAAAACATTGAATTACGAATTTGGTAGAAAGTGTATGAAAAATACCCATTATCCTTAAATTACATTCGTTTGTTTGGTAGTTTGCTACTGCAAATCATGTAATCAATTTTCCGATAATCGTCGAGGTCGTGGTCGCAATCTTCTTCGATCCAGTATATGAAGTGTTACAAATCTTACATACTAAAGGCAGCGCTACATAGTATCGGAGAATATTAACGGTTAAAATAGCAGAGAGATTCTTTGAGCATTTCAAGTTTTAAAAAAAATAGGCAGCGCATCGTTAATTTCCCATATTCCACAGAAAATCTTCCCATTCACCTAACGTAAGAATTTATTATTTTGACCAAAACTGTAAGAAATCTGTATTCTACAAGACTATTTTAAATCTTATCGTCTTGATAAATTTATATAAGATAGGAAACAAGAATAAATGAATAGAAAGGGATGTTTTAACATTATATTTATGTATAGTGCCCATTTTATGACGATATATTATCTTTATTATATTCCTATACAATATAGTTGAAAGTAAAATAAATAATAATAATTTTTATTTGAGTCGTCTATCTATTTTACATAAAGAGAATAGTAGATTTAAGCGAAAGATTTTTAGAATAAATATAAATTTTTTAAAAAAACATGAACAGTATTGTAAATAACACAAATAAAGGACGTGAAATTGGAGCAAATTATTCTGCCGTTATTCAAAAATTTAAAAAAATAAGTTTTCATATAAATTGTAAGATATTATTTTGGGAAATTGTAAATAATAAAAATGAAGATAATAAAATAATGCTAAGGTGCTGAAAATAATAATAATATTTTTTCATATAAATGGTAAAATATCGTTTAATAAAATTTATAATAATGTTATATTGGATTTTATTTGTTTTATATTCGAACTTATTTAACAGTATACATATAACAAAATAAATTATGTAAATCATAGATACCAATACAATATATTTAGTACTTTATGAATAAATTCTTTAAAAAAGTAATGTGAAAACTTTTGAAGTGATATAAAATATTCACATGGCAGCTGTTTAAATTATAGCTGATTTTAATTTATTAAATGTTTATGAACTAGATGGTAGAAAATAACGAAATATAAAAAATATATTGAATATGGAAATTGGATAACTGGTTAATTATAAGAATTGAATATAATCAGTCTAACAAAATGAAATTATTTATTCATCAAGTGATGAGCCCAACCCAATTATAGGAAAACAGGATTATTTTAATGGTTCTATAGTCAAATGTGGAAAGGAAAATTGCAGAAACAAACCGTTTAATTGTTAAGACTCACAAATGGTCGGATCTATAAAAGCGTCAAGGAATCATAGTGATTTACATATATATATATATATATATATATATATATATATATATATATAAGCTTAGACATATCTGCCATGATATATTTTTAATTAAAGGATTAGGATGGAAAAAATTTCGACCGGTCCGGGAATTGAACGCGGATCACCCGATTGGTACTCGAGCTCTCGAACCACTGAACCATCCAAGTCGAGATGATCCTCTATTTGTGAAATATATAAATGACAAGACATAGTTGAAACTATAAACTTCTGAATGGGGAATGATATATAAACAATTTTAATATACAAACTAGTTTCTGTTGATGTAGATTGTTGTTGAATTATTATAAAATATCCATTATTGGTTGCGTTGATTTAACGACATAATGTAACACAAAAATCCAATAACACTATGATGATTATAGGTTTGAAGTATTTTATGTTACGTACCATTAGAAGTCCTTTGTATGCATATATAGATCCTACGAAAATAGTCATTCTTTCACTCTGGCAGTATTCATTTTCGGGAACAATTAAAATATCTTCACTTGATGGATGAGGCTGAAAACATAAAAAAGTCATTAATATGCCAATAATAGCTTCAATGACGAAGTTTATTGCAATGAATAAAGAGAGCAATAATGACTTGAAAGCATTATTGGATACAAATAATCATTTTAATAAGGGAGTTAGATGGGATACTTTATATATACATGAGACATTAAGACATTTCTCAAAATAGTTTATGACGAAGAAAGCATTAATCTAAGGATTTATTGTAAACGATAAAACAGCTCAACGAGGTCACACTACGTTACAGTTAATTTGATGTTATCATGTATCATGATATAAATGAGCTTCATGTTATCAACATGGTTACTATTTCATCAGACTAAATGCAGCTACGAAACGCAAATTCATAAGTGAGAATAATTTGTTTGTAATTGTTACCTATTTAAGTAAAACTCAACTGACACTGTTAACAGTTTTGTAGAGTATGTTTCAGATTAATAAAGTCAAATAGATGTGAACGTTGAGTAGCTATTGATATGCTTTAAATTTCAATTACAGATTTGAGAATATATATTCATAAATTATGTTTTCATCGCTATACCTCCAGTTATGTAAAAATATTAGTGTATTAATACTTTAAGTATAGTCATCATTTATTATCTATGAAGATTTGAGCTCAAATGTGAGGTTGAAACTATTTTAATATTATGTTATAACGTTTTTAATAATAATATGTAATTAAGAATCATTAATAGCCTTTTTTATATAATTCAATAGTTTTTAAACTCATAAAACATTTTATTCAACAGCAGAACGTTTTAATATATATTGTTCCTTCGTCAGGCTGTAGGAAAAAATATTCTTGAAGTTACGAACGTTTCCTCAGTCTGGAAACGAATATTATTTGTACGGTTTCTACAGAAAACGATCATTGCATGTGTGGTTCGACTCATTATACACAAAAACATTTTATTATATACAAACTATTTGACTATATACTAACTAGGTGTCCGGCGTTACCCGGGTTGGCATAAACTAAACTCAGCGACGTTCATAACCCTGGATTTGACTCCAATTTCGGTTGTTTTAGCGTTATTTTTATGTAACGCCCTCCACCCCCACCTCTAAGGGTGCTCCCCTTCCATGACGAAAAAGTTTGACATTATACACAACAAACGTCAGGAGAAACACTATGAATCTCATTAAACCAAATTTATTTTTACGAAGCAAATATCGGCCGTTTGAGCACGTTTGAAATTTCTACCCCCGTCCACCCCAACTCTTCGGGGATTGGTAAACGTGCCTAACCCCCACACATTGTTTCCGGTTCAAAAGGAACACGTGTACGAAATTTGGTCATATTTGCTCTACGGGTGTAGATTTGTATGTGGAACATTCTTCACTCACACAGTCTATTTTATTTATTAGATAATTCAGATAACTAAAAAATGCAAAAATTATAAGAGGGGAAGGGACCAATACAATATTTTACATTACAAATTTATATATATTTAAAAAATATAATATATCAAAAAGAAAAATAACGTTTTTTTTTGGTTAAAAGTGTCGTAAGGAACAAATATAATAATTCAAATCACAAATTTTTATTGCATATATTTTAAAAAAAATGTAGTTAACAGCATTTTTCTGTCCTAAATGCTGTCAGGAACAAACAATTAATTATCAAGAATACAATAATGGAAATCAAATCAAAAATTAATTACGAACAATATAATTTTTCCAATCATAATCTATCTATCTATATATATAAAAATGAATTGCTGTTCGTTAGTCTAACTAAAACTCGAGAACGGCTGAACGGATTCATCTTATCTTAGTCTTGAAATGTTCGTGGAGGTCTAGGGAAGGTTTAAAAGGCGAGAAAAAATCGAATAATTTCCGGGAAAACCCTAAAAACAGCCCTTTTCTATTTCCCATACAAACGTTTTCTAAATAAAATACAAATCTACACCAGTCGAGCAATTTTCACCAAATTTCGTACACGTGTTCTTAGCGACCAGGAAACAAACACTGTCGGGGTGAGACGCGTCTTCCACCCCCAGAAGCGGGGGTGGAAATATTTAAACATACTAAAACAGCCGATATTTGAGTCGGATAAATATTTTTAGGGGTCAAAGATATTGATAGTGTTTCTACCAATGTTATCTGAATACAATTTTCATCCCCTACGCTCTGTGAAAAGGACACCCTTCGGGTTTGGGGTGGAGATGCTTTACAGTAAAATAACGCGAATACAACCGAGATTGGAGTCAAATCAAAGGTTATGGAAGTCACTGTGTTTAGTTACGATATTCAAATTGGCATTTACCCCTCCGATGAAGGGGTAGCGGGATGCAAATTTTGGAACATGCAAACACGGCAGATATTTGCGTTGAAGAAATATTTTCAGAGTTAATTATAATGATTAGGGTTCGAGTAGCGTTACATAAAAATTGCGCAAAAGCAGCCGAAATTGGAGTCGTATCGGGGGTTATAGATAAATTACATCTCGGGCAACGCCGGGCACCCAGCTAGTTCCAAATAAAAATTTATACAAAAAAACTTAAAAATTATTTTTTTCCAAATATTCCTGTATTTTAAGGTATCCTCATGTGAATTGGGTATCTTAACAGTGGTCGTAGTATGTAACATTTATGATACATTACGTTTATTGTGCTGTTAAATAATTTTTTATATTAACTGTTTTTAAATTTAAAGGGTGTTTGTTAGCAGGATTTAATTATATATTGTTATATTTTAACTGTAGTAAGGAGAAAGAGTTGCACAATAATCGTAAATCAGACTACAAAGGTAACTACATTAAAACTTACGTAGGAATCCTGTATTTATTGAAATTGCGAATAAACCTGATTTTTTTTTACGTCTTTGCTCAGTTTCTCCCTGGAGAATACCGCAAAAGTTGCATGGACATGATATTAATAAATCTTTTGAAAAATGACGTTTATTGTCAGCAACGCGTCTTTTGTTCAACAATGTAATGACTTGCTTTTTTCCATTTCATTTTTGAATATTATTTAGGCATTATACTACATGCTGTCTTTTGAGGCAGACATCTGTTGTGGGTTTTGACACGTGCCAAGTCAAGACCGACGGACGGCGTTCCTAGTTCGCATATGAATAGACGAGCCAAGTTATCTGTCACAATACGAAACGTGATGTATTCAAGACCACCAGGGACGACGCAAACAGCCCGACTGAAGGGTTGCAAGCATTTCCGCCCGAGCCAGGAGAGAAGAATTTATTTACAGCAATGTAGATTGAGGGAAAGGAGAGGTGATTATGGTCTCTAAGATCGAGGGTTCAGTGGATGCGTGGAGGTAAAATATATTGGGTTGAAGACAGGTTTTCGGATGATGGGATGAGTAATGGAAGAAAGATCGAAAAGTGATGGTGAAGCCAAATGAGATCAGTTGGTGCGTGTGAGTCAAGTAGAATAGCTGAACCTGAGGGGGGAGAGAGCAGTTAAAGACATATAAGCTGTGAAGGCGCTAATTTCGACCCGAGGGAGGACGTGTGATTTTTGGCGACCGAAGTTCACCATCCATAGGCCAACCTTCCCTCTCCCGCTTGGGAAATTATGATAACTTTCTCCTGGGGGCAATCAGTTCAACCCGACGCCAACCAAGTACAAGACAACATTCTCCTTTGAGGGTTTAAGCCCATTGTATTTATGTACTGATTATACGAGCACACTAATTTTCATAACAACACAGCCACAAAACGTTTCTACTGCATGACCCAATATCACTTATTAACATGTCTTTTAAATGTCATAATTAATATCACGACCAATATTTATTTTTTAAGTAAGATTTAGTTCACCTCCACAAATCAATTATATATTATTTTCTAAGGAAATAGCGTTTTCAGGGACAGGAAGCCACATCACACATTTCAGAAAAAAAAAACCCTCGTAATTATGCGACTGCGTGCACGGAAAAAGCACACAGTTCTTTCTCATATTATCTTGAAGTCAAAAAATAAATGTGCGTGTGCGAGATCCGGCGGTACAAATATCTCCAACATGAAAATTTCTATTTTTATCTGGTGTCCTTTTGCGTGCAAATACGGCAACGTTTCTCGATCTTATCGGAGCATGAACATCATATTTCATTTCGCGATTAAAAATGTAACTAAATTATGCACTTCATTATCTTTACTTAGTTGAAATAATTGCCCAGTAAATATATCTAAAATTAAGCTTTCAGACGTACTGCTAGGATCATTTGTTAAACTGAACGGAAATTACGGGAAAGCGTGAAGGAAAGTTTTTTTTTTTTTTTAAAAAAAGTTACATTAGTCGCTCCTTGGATTTTATCTGATTTGTATTTTGTTCAACATTAGATTACTTCCTTCACAAGGTTATTGAGCGAAAGTTTGAAGCATCGGAGTCTTATCGTAAGCGTTAATAAAATTAGTCGCGTGCTTAGCTACCTGAGATTAGGGTGAAGATTGAAAGAAGCATAAAATAAGGAGGGCGGGGCTAAAATATGAGACACTCGTTTCCCGTTGAGTAGAATTGATTCAAGCTGTTCACGATTATAAGAGAGACGTTTTCCAGATAAAGCTCTGAGTTAAATGGCTTATTGACCTCTGCGGAACAAATTTATTACCGCCTGGACGCTTCCTGTTACCCTCATTTATTTGAGTTACTAGAAAACCGAAATAATATTACTCAGGGTCAGGTATTGTAAGAAAAATCCATTCAATGTATTGTCAACGGGGGGAACATTTGTAGGCGACCCTGTTAAGTGTCTTTCGTCGCAGGTGCGCTGCCAAACTGCTTCAGTTAGCACCTAGAGCTTGACCGTGTTAGATGGTTGTCGTTTATATTTTTATTTCGCGGCACCTGCGCCACCCGCCTTCGCTACTGACGCGTGCTTATGTCAAGAAAGATTCCTTTAATCTAATGTAACATGTTGTAACGAACCATCTCGCGTGTATGGCGTCCACGTTTTTCAGTTCACCTTGAAAACCACTTGTCGGACTGAATTTTGTTCGGATTTTGTCTTTCTGTCGGTGTCATGTAAAACATGAATTCTTCACGTATTAAGTCATACTACGATTCAACGGATAGTAAATTCAGACCCTTAAGAACTGCTCCTTGTTAAAAAGTCAAAACTAATTTCATATATGTATTAAAAACGTCATATTGCGTATTTATCAGTTTCAAGAATTAATAAGTGTTACTTAGGCTTCTGACATACTAGGCGGGAAAACCTCTTTCCCGAAAGTCAGAACAACTTATCAGCAGTTCTTATTTTAATGAGAATGGATCTGGTACTCTTTATAAGTCTGGAAGTTTCCTGATAAAAATGAAGGAACAATATATTTGTGCTAGACGTTTCGAGGACATGGAAAATAAGTTGGAAGCTAAAACAACTTTTCAATTATATAAATTTCAATTAATATTAATCATCATTATCTTAATATATCTCCAGAGACCCGGGTAACTGTAGTTTTATACAGGAATTTTTATGACCGTATTCTCAGGCCTGGTCCGTGCTGAGTCACAAAGCCCTCCGATTAACTACGCGCCAGAGTGACGCCATCGACTTATATGCTTTTAAGTTGTCAATCGTTTCTAAGGCCTCTAATAAGGTTACTAAGACATACATTTTATAGAAATTCTAAATTCTTGGTGCTACAACCCATTTAGATCCTTGGCCTGCCAGGCAGTCATCTTACATGGCACATTTTGAGTTTAGGAGTGACACGTGGCCAGTGTGTCGATTATCCTTCAATTTAATTCCCAGATTTATGACCATGACGACCAGAAACATCCAGGCCCATGCCGCGATTCAAAACCAGGACGGAAATTTATTGCACTCTCAGAAAAATATAAATCAACTTGAAGTACTGTTCAGTATGAATACCTTTGAAATGTTTTTAACCATGCAATAATCCTATAATGTTAAATATTTATTTTTGTGCATTACTTCGACAACGAAATATAATTAATTAACTACTGTACTTACGTATGGCTCCATTGTTTTAGTTTCTCTATAGAAAGGATCAGTAACTTGCCACGTAGTCATGATAGCCAAGTCAATAACCAGAAGAACCCCAACAACCATGAACAGCTGGTAATCCTTTATGACCTAAAATGCAAAGAGCGAAAAATTATTGTAGATACGTTGCTAATTTAAATGAAATACAGCATACAATATGGAAAAAAAATTCTTTCACATAATTACTAGAATTCTTAATTCCAGATAGTTTCAATGACATCAATAACGCTAAATATTTTTACAGGAGTCCTCAATTTTCCAGATAACATTTAGACTGGAATTATATACTTTTCAAGTATCACCGTGTTAAATGTTCAAATTCTAAGCCAATTAATGATTAATATTTGAGTTCGGTCGAAAATAAATTGAACTAATAACTATCGGTACGTGACGGTTAAATTTTAAATACCTAATTAGATCTGGAAAGAATAATGATTGGATAATGTGTTTAAAGTCAAGCCTCTACCTAAAAAAACCTAAAATATGTTATTTATTACCAGCTGCCTGGTCACAAGTATGAAACCTAGAGGTATGTGAACATGAGAGAAATACTCGGATGTAATGGTTTACCTTTTTGTTCAGCTTGACGTCGGTGAAAATGGAATGAACCCTCCAGGTCTTGGAGAACATGGATCCAAACGCCAGGGAGAAACCTGCCATGAGCAGCCATGCACGCGCAGTGCATATGTAAGGGAACGATTCAACGCTGGTGAGCGTCGAGTCCAGACCCAGGAAGATCACGCTGCTATACGTCAGCATGCATCCGATGATGATCAAATTGTTCAGGTAAGGGCTAGACATTTTTATGTACCTGAAACATGAGGATGCGAAGGAGAAATTAAGAAATTTAGCCAACTGAGGCGCTTTAACTTTCATAAATAAACGATTGATCAAAACTCGAATATCTTCTTGACAGAGACTTGGCGTGTGTTCATAGAGGAATGTTATAGTACAAAATTAACTCAGTAACGCCAGTAATGCAGCACTTCTGACACTTTTTGGACTTTTCAAAACAATTTTATATTGACAGAACATCAAAGGATATAAAAGTGAAGACTGGAAGAGGAATAAAAATATAGGATGTAGGAATAAAATTCTTTGGTAATATTTTATTTAGAAGTCTCGAAGTATGAGGCCCTGTAATTGTACTGAGATTGAGGTTCAGAGTTTGATGCAACTATTTTGTGAAACGAATTAAAAGCCAAAATCTGAGTGGTCGGATTGTGATATGAACAGCAGTCAGAATCCTATTAACCCCGCTTGTTATAAAAGTCCCTGAACAGGTTTGAGACAAACTGCAGAGTAATTTCGAATAATGAGTTGATCCGTGATCCATTTTTTTTGCTGAGTACCTTCCGTTGCTCGTGGCCAAATAAATTTTTATTGTTGGCGGATTTGGAAGAGTTGGAGGATTTATTTTAGCTCATAAACGGGATTAGTTAATACTAGTTGATTGGAAATCTCTTCAGTATACGTTACATTTAAAGTAACTAATCTCAAATTTAATGTGGCCAGTCACGCCACTACGTCGCTGGTCCTTAAAAAAGGAAAGAGTAGATTTCAAACGTTTATTTCTCACCAGCCGTGAAAGATAAAATCAGATAATAAACAAATCACTGGATACTTTATCATATTCAACGTTTTAGGGTATACACTCAACATGAGCACCAGATATTGGGGTACTTGCGTCTTGGCGCAGACTAAGTAACTGGTTCTTAGTTATTGATTTCACTGCTGTGACAATTATATATTGCAAGATATTGAAGATTGTCAAGGATAGGTCGTACGAAAACGTTTTCTTTCATGCACCACATCAGACCAGAATCGCAGGGGGTAAGATCTGGTGACCTGGGACCACAGTTCTTATGAACACGATCCTCTTTCCCATTTCTTCCATCGTCTTGGAATCGAATCATTCAGATAACGCCGTACCTTCTAGTATAAGTGAGGTCTTGCCTGAAAATTGAAATCATTCTGATCTTCTTTAAGTTTGGAACATGTCCAGGTGCGAAGTTCCAGCTCCGCAAAAAAGTCTATAAACTTTGATCATTGAAATAGCAGAAACGACATTCAGCTTCGTACAGTGATAACAGAAGGATTTTCGCTCCTTTAAATTCTGATGTTGTGTTGATGACCATAACGAGACAAATGGAACGTTGATTAAATCGAAAAAAAACTTTTAACCGTCCTCTTATGCTTCTGGTAGAAGTGAGGTCTTGCCTGAAAATTGAAATCATTCTGATCTTCTTTAAGTTTGGAACATGTCCAGATGCGAAGTTCCAGCTCCGCAAAAAAGTCTATAAACTTTGATCATTGAAATAGCAGAAACGACATTCAGCTCTTTGTCCAGTGATAACACAAGGATTTTCGCTCCTTTAAATTCTGATATTGTGTTAATGACCATAACGAGACAAATGGGACGTTGATTAAATCGAAAAAAAAACATTTAACCGTCCTCTTATGCTGGCCACGATAGAATAGTTAAAGTATCTGAAATTTATACTGCTTTAGAAACAGTCGTAGAACACACCATTCCCTTGTTTACGGAATTTCAAGTACACTACACGTCTGTTTTAATGATTTCCAAAGCAGCTACGATACGCTCAACATTATCATATGACGTGCGAAAACGACAAATGCTTTTCCCTTTGCAAATGCTGGAAACTTCCACGAACTTTTAGGACACTCATGACGAGGCGGTTCTTTGTTGAACTTGCGATGGAATCCACGCTGCACTTTAACAATGGACTCACTCTTCGTGTAAACAAACAACATTGCCGTCAAGGGTTGTGAATAGAGCAGGAGGGTGCAAACTTTGTACCTTTCTCTATCCAGTGATGCTCAGTGCGTGTTTCTACCTTGAAAGTTCGTTTGAAATTGAACTCTCAATTATGCTCTTTCTTTTTTATAAACCGTGCATTATTTTTTGTTGTGATTATATTAACATAATGAGTCTTTCACCAATTCTAATCTGTGAAACTCGCCGCTTATTGATGGGCAGGCAGCCGTCAAGTTAATTTTTAATAAACAATATCGTCTGATAACGTAGCCAGTTGTATTAAATATTAAAATGCAACATGAATTCGGTAATTTAAACTGCTCTCTTCGCCTTCTCTCCGACAAACTGTCGATCTTGTGGAAATAAGGCGAGAGCAAAGTTCACTCACGAGTCTCCGATTGACAGCAACTCCCATTTGGGTCCAGTGAGCACCACAAGTTTAATCTAGTTTTCCAGAAGTAGGTCAACGAGCCTGGGTGAGCAGAGTTCTCTTCAAGGTTAAGGTTGTTGGAAATGGAGCAATCTACGTAATTGCTGCTTAATGTGACTTAAAGATACTGAAGCCTTCGGTCGGACAGACAACTTAACAGTTGCGGCGAGAACTATCCAACTCCTCCTGGCTGACGCCGACATTCAAGATATTCATCGCAGATGAAACAGTAGGAAATGACACTTGAATATTTTCAACGTATATCATTATATTGATAATCCTAAAAATTACATTAAAATATTTAGGGGACTCTTGATTAATTTTTTTCATAACGTAACCCTACGATTATTTATAATTTCGCCGGAAAGCGGTTAAAAACAACTTTTCCATCTAGACCACGTGGGTAAAGGGCATGAAGTTTTCCCAGGTGGGGGAACGATATATAAAAAGCTAGAGGAAAAGGTTGAACAGGCTTATTTTTGAACACGCTGACATGTTAGCACTGTTTTCCTTACACGTATCATATAACATCGCAGAGAGACAGTGAAAGAGAGGAAAACGCTTCCTAATTTCCTCAAGGCGCCAATTTCTGAAAAATGTTCTACAAGTATGCCCAGGTTATGTAAGGAAATCTCATAAAATGGAAATTAATTGAATAGTTCTTCTATAATCCGCGATTCTTATTATTGGAATTTTAAAACAGCGGATCGTACTATCCCAAAATAAAGAAAAAATGTATTAATTAAAAATAAATAAATTTTTTAAAATATTTTAACTCATTTATAAAAATACCATAGTATAATGTATATTATTCAGTCATGTTATATTACTGAAATAATTGAACAAAAAATTGTTTTTCATCTGAATAGCGTTTGAAAATTTATTAGTTGTCATTACAGACACTATCAACACCGATTTCCTCTTCAATAGAGGTCAAAATTATCTCAGCAGATAACTGGATTTTATTTTATTTTAAGGGACATATATATTACAAGAACTGGTAGTTATAAAATCCAAGATCGGATAGTTACTCAAAATCCCAACCAAAATTTTCGTTTCTCGTTTTTGGTATGTTGAGTACATTACGAATTATATACACATTTTCTTTATTTTCACCCCCTGAACTATAAAACGATATACATACTTTCTTCATGATTAGTGAATCGGTTGATATTAAGATGTTCGTGTTATTTCTTTTAATTTCATTGTCACGTTTTTTTCAAGGATATCGAACAAAGAGATTAAAAATATTTTGAATTGACGCACTCGTCGCTACGTGCAGTTGTGGACGCACCTCTGGTTTCTGTAGGTGATGTTGATGGCCAAGAAGGTAATAGCCATGACGATGCCCAGAGACGCGGCGGCGGCCAGAAGCGAATAGATGGTGATGTTCACGTGCGAATGCTCGAAAATCTGCAAAGTCCGGTCTTTTGGAGGCGATCGACCGTGCCATTTGATGGCATGACCCCGGGTCATATCCAGCTGCTCAGTCACCCCGTTGAATTCTGCCACTTTCACCTCAGATCCATCTGTAAAACGTTCACAAAATTCCACTGTAGTAAAAACTTCTTACAGAATCAATTTATATTACCAAAAGCTCAGGAATAATCCGTCATACTATTATGAAATATTAAACTGTGCTCAAAACACGGCAATGTGAAAGGAAACTAATATTCATTTACCATTAATCAACAGGAATTGCGTCACCAATAAGGCGCAGCACTTTTTTTTTATAAATTCAATAATATATATTAAATTGTTTTTTTTAGATCAATACGTTCTTTGGCTATCTCTCGATCTTTGATTCAATGTTTCACCATGTTATAAATGTTTCTTATCATTTCTCAGATGGTTATTTCAACCCTAAAACAAAATAAATTCTCCTCACATCCGGTTGTGAAATCGTCGCCAGAAAACAAGAGCGCCTCTTCCTGAATGCAACAAGCAGTGAAACTTTCGTATTTATAGAATATTCGACTATTATTGGATATGTAAGAAAAAAATTATCTCCTCCTATCGGGAGTTGTGTAACAAAGAATGCACTTTCCTCAGTTTCCTAATCTGATTATTCGCTAGCCTTTATCGGTCTTATTTTAAAGACATTTAAATTGCAAAAATTTACTTTATGAAATAATTTCCGCGTCTTAAACTAGGCAGGCATAGTAATAGTCGGTTGGTTGAATAATAGGCCCGTAAATATTTGGGCTACATTATTTTGGAAATTAATTTTAGCATTTTCTGGGTATTAATGACGCCCTCATTACTTGTTAACTCATTTTTATTTGAATGGATGTTCATAACTTTGATTCAGGTAAACTATTAATATTTAACTGGGAAATCGAGAGTATCGCGAATCGGTAAACGCTTATTTCGAAGTCGGCGTGGAAAAGTGAGCAGATAGAGAATAATTTCAGTTGCTGAGAAAGCTGGAAATGACATTGAAAATTAAAATCGGGAAACTGTGCGAAAAGTACGTTACATTGTTAGACACCTTGTAATGGAAAGAGATAATAGTCAATAATATTCGAACA
Organism: Zhengitettix transpicula; assembly: GCA_037074705.1. NCBI lineage: Eukaryota > Metazoa > Arthropoda > Insecta > Orthoptera > Tetrigidae > Zhengitettix > Zhengitettix transpicula. Next base: position 16,056,529 of record CM073595.1, on the reverse strand, counting down.
TGCAGTCCTGACAAAGGTGTATTGCTTGTTGCATTCACCAAGGGGCGCTCATTTTTTTGCGACTCTATACTGATGTGTCTCTCCATATATATATTTGATCGCTCTCAGAAGTTTTCTCATATAAAAATGATTTAGATTACTTATTTCGGAAGATTTTTTAAACGTGTATTTCCAAATTGGTTTCTGACACCGTGTGTCAAACAATTTACCATACTTATCAAACGACCTTCGTAATCGCGCTATTGTAGCGACGAATAAATGGAAATTATTGAAAATAAAAATTCGAGTTACGGATAATAATTAAACTAATCTATGGATAAAAATCTTAAAAGCTTGAAATGTCTTCGGACATTTATTAGATCATGTACTGGAAAATCGTTCACATCCCGAATCGAGCTATTCAGAAATTAGTATTTTAACACATCCGTGAATTGAATCCATTATTTAATCATAAACGGACAGTTAGTAGTGAAATCATAAGTAGGATTTATTTCCAGAACTTTAACGCCTCTACGAGCTGGTTGATTCGTGTAAGCTTCGCCCATTGGACAAAGCCTGGCCATCTTTCTCCTTTCAGAGAGTGCCTCCCATTTCCGCGTTCCGTCATCCATTATCTCAGCTCGATTTTGTATCCCAACCAAAGCCTGGAAATGTTCGCTTCCCTGCGAATCCCAACATAACTCTGCGGATTTGAGAGCGGGTATAACCAGAGATCGGAATGCGCTTGCCTTCAACTCTCTCGAGCTTTTCTTTATCATCGTATTAATAAAACTGTAGCGCCATTTCAGAATTAGTGCCAAAATAATTTCTCTTTATTGAACTAACAAACACATATTTACAACTATTTATCAGCTCGTCTTATTATGTTATAACGTTCTTATTATTTGTCTTTGCTATGATGAACGAAACTTACAACTATAAACTGGTAAGGTTCACCGCTGATTTTTCTTCCGCGTCTCAATTTTGATAATTCTTTAATTCAATAACAAAGAACAATAAAATATAAATTAAGTGACCACTTGATGTCGACTGTGACTAAAATATTTTGTTCCAAACGCGATTTTGAAACAGTAAACCATATTATGGTTTAAAACTATTTATTTCTGATCGTGAATTACTTTATTTCATTTTGTTCATTCACATTTTTAAAATCAAATGTACTTTTCATGTACCATGAAAGTGTTCAGAAACGATAAAGGCGTTAACTAGTTTACATTCACATCATTTTCACATATACAATACTTAATACGACATTAATATTACAATGTGAAATCCGTTAAGGGTGAAAACTCTTTGGTGTCCAGTATTTTATACACCTGAGTTTTTCAAGCCTGGCAGCAATTATAACAAGTTTCTGTATACCAAGTACAATAATTAATTTTTTATAATCATTACAATGAAAACAATTAGTAGTATACTGTAATTTGACTCACGTAATCGTAATTTCTTCAATATGGCCAACGTATTGTTCCTTCTTCTTTGGTTATTTTACATGTTGGGAGTAATATTGTTCTTAATTCGCTGACAATTGTGATTCTTAATAATATTATTAAAATAACTATATCTAATTATAACAACATTACAAAATCAACTACTCAAATATGTCAATATGATACAGAAATGTTAAACACATGATTTAATAGATGATTAATAATTACATAATTTAGCATAAGTAATACATCAATATCATCGTGTTATTGTAAGTTGCCAGGGCAAATAGACTTGTCCTAGGTACGGTCCTTTTCGTGCTCGTGGGTGATTATAACAAAAATGCTAAGAAGTAAATTATTGTTGGTATATGACGTGGCAATTAGCTTTATGGGCCACTTTTGGAAATACGTCTGAATTTGTGTGGAGCGCAGGTTCTGACAGGTGCTGGTCTTCTCTAGTTCGGTGCACGAGGCCCGTTACTGACGTCGTCGGTGGGAGAGCGGATCGTGTCAGATAAACAGGATTCTAATATCTATCTATCTTACGAAAGGTTCAGAAAACTCTAATATAAATAAAAGTCCCACCATATACCACTGTGATTAAAAAATAAGGTGAAATTGTCATTTAAAACTCCCGGGTATTAGGAAGATAGGTAAATTTTTTTTCCTAGGTTGGTAGAACTGTCTATAATATTTGTCAAGCGTCTGTTTGTTAAAAGGTTTAATTATCTCCGAGTACACGTATTTTTGGAAACAACCAAAAGTGAATTTTTCGATTTTTGCAATGGGTGATTTTGTTGAGCAAAGAACTTGCATCAAATTTTGTTTGCGGAACGAATATTCTTGTGCGGACACGTTGAAAATGTTGCGGAAGGCCTTTGGTGATAAAAATATGGCACAAAAAAACGTTTATAAGTGATACAACGAGTTCAAAGAGGGCCGAGAAGGCGTTGAAGACGAACCGCGCTCTGGACGACCATCAACGTCTACCGACGAGGGCCACGACCATAAAATCAAAGATTTGGTGCTTGAAAATCGTCGATGGACAATTAGAGATCTCGCTGATAGTGTTGGAATATCATTTGGCTCAGCCCAAACCATTTTGAAGAATGTTTTGTGTGGTGCCAAAATCGCTCAATTTTTTTGGAAAAAAAGCGTCGCGTTGATGTGTGTGAAACTTTGGTGTCTGACTATCAGGACCACTTGAAATGCATCATTACTGGAGACGAGACTTGGATTTACTCATACGACCCTGAAACCACCGACCAATCCAGCGAATATCGTGCAAGAGGAGAAGCAAGAGCGAAAAGACCACGGCAAAGTCGATCGAAAATCAAGGTCATGTTGACAGTTTTCTTTGATTATCGTGGTGTGGTGCACTATGAATTCCTTCCGCCGGGCCAAACTGTCAACAAAGAATATTATTTGAGGTTTATGCATCGTTTACGTGAAGCTATTCGTCTGAAACGGCCGGAATTATGTGCGAACAACTGTTGGTTCCTTCATCACGATAATGCACCATGTCATACTGCATTGGTTCTTCGCGACTTTTTTTTTGCCAAAAACTCGACTCATATCGTTCCGCAACCACCGTATTCGCCTGATTTGTCTCCGTGCGACTTTTGGCTATCCAGCAAACTCAAAAGGCCAATTCGGGGACGCCGTTTTGACACGATTGAGGAGATAAAAACCAAATCGAAGAAGGTCTTGAAGGCTATACCGGACAAAGACTATTCCGACTGTTTCGAGGACTGGAAAAAGCGTTGGAAAAAGTGCGTTTTATCGGACGGGGATTACTTAGAAGGGGATGAAATTGATTTGGTAGAATAAATAAAAAATTTATATTTTATAAATAAACTCACCTTACTTTTTGTTCACAGTGGTATATAGTGTTTGTGTTACTCACTTAAAGACAAATTAATGCATAATAACTCCTCGCGGCATTTTAGCGCCTGCATTGGTTCTTGAAACCACTGCACGCTGTAAAAACCGTCGTTTCTCATCGTCAACTTCCAAAAGTCTTCACTTACCATTTACATATTCCAATTCTAATTATATGTACTTATTAAAATAAAAATGAATGAAGGCTGAAGGCTCATTAAGTTGATGAAAGTATTCAAAGTAGTTTGGGATCATGATCACTATGGAATTTCCACGTGGAATAAATAGTAATCCTTGAGAAGGTAACTAGTGTTTAAAATCATGCGATGTTTCTAAATGAAACGTAGGCTAAGGAATTCCAATATATAGAAACAGGGCCGATCCTGAATATTATTGGATTCACAAATTATTCTACTTGTTTCACGATCTGCTTTATGGTTGCTCTCTTGTCGTAAAGCCTTTTTTCCTTTCACAATGGCAATTTTAGCTTTTGCTAATTATATATCATTAAACTAGACCGAAAGCATCACAACAATTATCCCAGCGGTATTGATTTGATCAATTAGTTTATTTATCTGCTTTTTATACAAAAGTAATTTACGTTTCCTTTTCGGCTTATGATTTTTTTTGCAGCTTTATATTCTGCAATATGCATATTATGCAGCCATATTTCACTATTAAATGGTTAATAGTAATGTAGATACAAAGATGTCTCACAAGTGTTTACTTGTTCAATTATATTGCTGCTCTGGCATTTCGGGAATAATATGCATATTAACAATGTGTCAAAATAAACAAGGAGAAACTTTTTAATGTATATTTGCTACGTCAGTCTTATAAATTGCCTATTGTGAGCAGTAAACTTCAGGAAACATTTGTAGAAATTACAGGTTGGAAAAGTTGTAGGGCATTATTACTGCGTAAAAACATCGCATTCAAGTTTCATATCGAATTAAATTTTTTTTGGGTCTAAAATGCCGTTATTTTTTCCCTTCAACTTGAGTCGATTGCAAGCCTATTTGTATATCGAGGTAGGTTCAAAGATGGCAACTTCATTAAACGACAACTGCTGTAGCAGTGAAGTACTTACTTTGAAACTGTTTCAGTAAAATACTAGCTTTACGTTCGTTGTCGTAAAACCTCACGGGTCCCTGAAACGAAAGAAAGAAGGGTCGTTTGTAAAAAGTACTATTGTTACAAAACAACAATAAAACAAACAACATTTGTGAAAAAAGATTTGTTCACTTTAATTTTTAATATGTACAATAGAAAAAAATTATGATATATCATCCTATTTTATTTAATAAATCATGTACAATTGTTTAAATTGTTTCTTAATGCACCCCGTAATTTTCTGGGAAACTAAAACAACGTATTAGTTTGGAAAATGGATTAAACAATAACATTCGCAAACTTACCGACCATTTTATCCACCCCAACGTTTCAATTGGTCGTAAATACTGAGTAAATTCAATTCCGGCTCTGTATAAATTACACAGACCATTGTTAACCTCCTTAATTTCATAAACGATCATTGATTAACTTAATTTGAAATGTTATCAGTACTAAATTAATACGATTTCAATCAAATATAATACCAGTCAATAACAAATGTAAATTGAAATAGTAACAGGAACGGCTGTATTCAGTTGAAACGTATTAATTATGGGCATCATAGTAGTGACGTGTTTGTCTACTAACTTTACCTACAACACATTAATAATCATTGAAATATTTTTAAAAGAATTGTTTATTTCTAGCTGAATTTTGTAAAACATACGAAGAAAAATCGAAAACACAGTGATGGAAATGAAATAATCACAACTCTCTCCATTAACGTAATCAATTCAATTAAATATTAAAATACGATTACGATAATCGATGTATAAAAAATTATATAGTTTAATTAAATATGAGCTGAAATTTATCCATAAATTTTGTAAAATATCTAGAGTGATGAATATATTTCGGCCATAAATATCTACTAAATTTTGCAGTAGATTTTTAAATATTCATGGCTATCTAACACACACATACACATACACACATTTGTCTCTTTGTGTTTGTGTCATATCAGAAGGTCAGGCGGAATGTGTACGACTTTGTGAAAATTAATAATTGTTCGCAAACGATTGACATTTTATAACTAAAACGATTCTGTATAATTAAAATGCTTAATTAATAACAAGCTTCCTCGGTTATTATTGAATTTAATTATAACATCAATACTTAAGTTGAATTAAATGAAATTAAAACAAACGAAATTAATTTGTCATACACGACCAATATTGCAATTATTTATTCGATTGAGAAAATGCAGGTATTTAACGAAAAGGTATCGATAGCGTAATGAAATTTATCGTTTTACTGTTGTGTTTAGTTCAGTCGTGTGGAAAGAAATCACTAGTATTTCTTAAAAAGGTTAAAACGTCATCTGTTCCTTAGTTATTCGAAGTTTTGATACACTCGTGTAAAACGTCAGGGGTTCCTGAAACGGAAGAGGAAAGGGGCAGTTTATTCTGTATTTGCGAAATACGAGATGCTTGTAATATAGATGGGGTAAAATTAATCATTTAAACAGGAATCAATTTTCTAATAATTAATTTTAGAGTAATGAAATAAAGTGTATTTGTTTTTGACGTTTCAACAGGTGTGTCTCACCAAATGTGCAGGCAAATATTTCTACGAAGACCTTACTATATAATAGCGGTCAATAAGAGATTTAATCATGCGAGACAAAGGCAAATCATAATAGCTAAATGTGTTAGCCTGAGTAGTTCTTGACACATTTCTCACATAAGGACAATAGTTGGACAGGATGATGATATCATTGTCATACAAGGACCTGGGTCCTTGGCCGTTACAGGGGATTTTGGATCGGACTCTTTTACTATTTTGATCAGGAAGTGAAGGTCGCAGACCTTCTAATTATTTTTTTAACTTTATTTGTGATTCGGGAGGTGACTTTCCGGTTTAACCTTTGATTTTCAACAGATCTAGGATGGGACGGCTATAGTACGGTGGAAGTCATAGTATATCATTGGGATAGGTAAATTTGAAGTTGGGATACCAGCGAAAGCTTAGAGGATGGTGAAAGATGGATAGGACCTTTGGGATGTTTTTTTTTATGAACCTGTGACCGTAGGATGGACGAAGATGAGAAAGACTTTGGTCGACAGGGTGAGAATTTAGAAGGCGATGGTGTTGGAATTGGACGACGGATTCAACAAGTCGTGAAACGGAGGAGTCTTGTTTTCAGGGCCATCAGAGATTTAGGGTGACGTGGTGGGTAGAGAGTAGAAACGATGTGACTGTAGTCTATGACAGGGCGGATGAGGGTTTTGTATTATGTAGGAGGGTTTTTGGATGACAGGAGCCGGTTCTGGAGCGCAGGCACTTGATAAGGTTAAATCGGAGTAGTTGGACATGTGGGATTAAGCTGAGGGTCTGGTTTAGGTGAATCCCGAGATAGGCCGATGAGGGGTGCTGGACAGGAAAAACGAAGAATTAAGACTATGAATTCCCGCTTTAGCTCCGGTCGTATCACAATGTTCTTTGCTTTATTGCAGTCGACAAGACTTCATAACTTTCTTTACACATACTATTTTACTGGCCGTTATATATTCTGAATTTTTGTTGATAATTGCGTTTTCCTAATTGAATGAGTCTGGACATAAACCCTGTTGCCGGATTTTTGGGAAACTATGAAGGGAAGAATTTCTTTCTCCTTCTCCACAGCCTATCAGACCTTGTCTGGTATAACACGGGCATTGTAAAACTGCCACAGCGACTACAAAAATGCTTCGACCGCTATAAAGCATTCTTCAACCTTTAATATGATATGTTATAGAAAATAAATGTTTATTTGTATATCTAAAAATATAGGAGGTCCTACTTTTGAGATTGCCCTCATATATACTTCGATATTTCTGGTTACATTTTAACTAAAGTTGGTACAGTAGTAAATATTGGAGTTACAAAGCATAATGTTTAAAATAACGTCGACCTATTGCCTATAAAAAAATATAACTAGCGTGTATTTGACATTGATAAATTGAGGTTTATAAATTTTAATAATGGAGGGCTAAGAAAGCTGAAGGTACTCACCGTCACCCCCTCGAAGCTGGTGTTTTTGAGTGCCTCGAGGAAGAGCTGTTCCCAGAGCGGGTCCTGGTAGCGGAAGTCCACCACGGTCTGGTTTTTGCGGTAGAAGCGAATGCGGTGAGCCACATGCTGTATGGCCAGAGCAACTGCCCACACGCCATCGTAGGTGTAACCGTGGAAGCGCGAGTACTCAGCCCCTCGACGGGAGTCGTACTCGGCGCGGTACTCCTCAGCCGTCTGCACATATAGCCAAGAAACGTGTAAGCCCTAAATCTCCTGAATAGTCATAAGATAAACTTCTATTAATAATAATAAAAAAAATCTTGTAAGTCTCCGATTTTTATTAACTAGCTGGGTTACGGCGTTGCCCGGGTTGTCATATATACATAATTTTCGATTTGTCTCCAACGCTTTTGCGTTATTTTTATGTAACGCACTTCGACTCTTATCCCTAAAATTGTTGACCTCCCATACCGGAAGGGGTTAAACTCATTGATCCCGAAAAAGTTTCTTTCAATAATATATCGGCCATTTTTAACATGTTCGAAAATTGACATCTCCGGCCACCCCTCTACTGTGGGTGAAACAAAAAGTTGTAAGTCATAATTAAAATCAGCGATATCCATAACCCCAGATTTGACTCGAATCTCGGTTGTTTTTGCGTTACTTTTATGTAACGCCCCTCCATCCCCACCCCTAAACGTTCTCCCCTCCCATGCCGAAAGGGGATGAAATTATACACAAACAACATCTGTAGAAATACTGGGAATATAATTAACCCTGAAAAATATTTAACCAACGCAAATATAGGCCGTGTTTGCATGTTTCAAAATTTCCACCGCCGTTCACCCACGCCCCTGGGGGTTAAATGGCAAGTTCAATGTCATAATTAAACTCAGCGACATCCATAAACCTGGATTCTACTCCAATCTCGGTTGTATTCGCGTTGTTTTCTTGTAATGCCCCTCAACCCCCACATCTAAGGGTGCTCCTTTCCCATGCTGCAAAGGGGTTGAATTTATATACAGATAACATCGGTAGAAACAGTGTCAATATCTTTTATCTCTAAAAATATTTATCCTACATAAATATTGGCCTTTTAAGCATTTTTGAAAATTTCCACTCCCTTCCAGCCCCGCTGCTGGGGGGTGGGGTGGGGGTGGAAGACGTGTCTCGCCCCAACAGTGTTTGTTTCCTGGTCGGAAGGAATACGTGCACGAAATTTGGTGAAATTTGCTGCACTGGTGTAGATTTGTATACGTAATATACTTACAAACTTACATACATACGTACAAACACACACTCCGGTTTATTTATTAGAAAAATATTTTTATTACTAATAAATATTATAAACAGTCCAAACAGAATTAATACGATCAACTATAGTAAAGATTTATACTGTTAGTGTGCTTAATACGTTTTGTAACGGTATGATGGTAGCGCTGTATAATTGGCACATAATTTGGCCTGAAATTTGAGAGATGATTAAAGCTACGAAAAGCAAATTATTCACGCCGTGGAAAAGCACACCGCAGAGGACGAAAATTGCTCGTTAATTATCGATCCATGAAAATCCATGTTCGAATGTGAGTTGAAGACAGAGTAAATGCTGAAGTAATAAACATTTTATGTTCACCATAATTGCTGTAATGTTTAGACATAAATTTTATATCGTGTCGTGGGTTCACATTGTCGTGTACCAATTTCGTTACTATGGTAACCGTATTAATAACCTTTGTATTACGAGGACCTGTGATAGGTTACAAAACGAGAGAAACGTGTTATTATATATTGAATTTGAATTTCAACTTAATCGGCTAGGGGGAGCAAGGCTTTCATTAAAAACCTGCGTAGTCAAATCAAATCTATTTCACATAGACAGCTGTCTGTATCTTTGACGGGGACAGTCAAGGTGGGAGTCTCTATCGTACTGATTATAAAGACGACTGTTTGTGTTTGAAACTAAGATTTACTTCCGGTTTAAACTATTTATGTTTATTACTCAGTTGTTTTATCGTTATACATTTAAGAGGCCGGTTTTCCGTCAGTATCTATAGCCGAATGCAGCTCATTTGGCTGGATGTTCAGAAGCCAACAACTCTTTCATAGTCTGGGTCGTGAAATGGATCCAAGATTTGAAAATGTTAGCCTGTGCGGTCTCTCGCTTATTATCGTAGACTCTGTTAACTCTCTCTGTATTGTGTAGAGAAATTTGCTGAGTGAATAATACAAATACGTATGAAACACACGGAAAGAGAGAAACTATCGTATGAGTAAACCATTTGAAAGTTTTTTTTAACAGTATGCCAATACGTAATAATTAGAAAAATCAGACAACAAATAATTCTTGTAGGACCAGTTCCCAACGTTACTATACCACAAAGACAGCTGAACAATGTGGTTTGAATTAAGGACTGTGACGAGGAAATATTTCAGTTTGAACCGATGATTAGTTTCTCGATAGTATTTTATTTGACAGGTCTGTTTATCAATCCACAATAGTTGCATGCTCACTGCCAGCAGACGATTCGCCTTCCGAGCTGCACCAGACTATAACCCGGAAACGTCTTGCTAAATAAATGACATTAAAAATACTACATATATAATAGACGGCTTGAGTAGCGGTACTATGTCATCATACACCTTTAACGTGTGTTTGTGTAATGAGAATGTTTCATCAAAAGCTGAGTAAAAAAATAAATAATATAAATTATATTTTCCCTTTAACACGATTCCATCTCTTTAACCTTCTGTCCCTTCCGTATACTTTTCAGCGTAAATTCTAATGTTAAGTTTGTTGATCAGAAAGGCGTGTCACATTTTATCCACTATGAGCTTCGGCCATATTTTTTTCTTTTTTTTTGCGCGGGGGTGGGGGGGGGGGGGTCCATCGAACCATTGCACTCGAAACAATGGCGCGAGTTAATGCCGTGATCCAGCAGGATCAGCGTTGCAGTTTTCGTGGTGTTGTACCAGGTGGTGGCGGACAATGGCTTTTGTGTTGTTCTGCACTGACCGATGAAACATCATCATAGCACTGGGTTCACTTTCGTTTGGTTCGCGCTAGTACGAGTAATGCTTCATATTTCAAAGAGTTCAAATATGCTGTTCTTTCGATGCGAAATAAATTCGTTTTTAGCGTTGCGTAGTTCGAATAAGACTGTTATCATAAAAAAATGTTTTTATCGTTGCTTAACGTCAAATTAAATTATATAAGATACATGATTCTCAAAAGTGTATTGTGGTTGCAGCCATTATGCTTTTCTGAAAATGATAGCTTATTGAAATCAAGATTTAATCAATTTTATGGTGATGAATTGATACAATTTTAGCGACAGAGTTTTAATATAAAATTGAATTGTAGGCCAATTTTATAATCAAATGAAAACCATACAGAAATAATTTTACTTTTATCAGAACATATGTCGATCTACCTGACGACGGCGATGATGATAATGACGGTAACTGTATTTAATCGTTCCACCGGGAAAGTCTACGTTCAATAATCTTTTTTCTTGTCCACGTCGTCCAATGTTCTAACCGTCAGTTTATTGCCATCTGTAGCTTATTATTGTAGAAATCGTTAGCTTTTCACGTTGTACAGAGCTGTTTGTTGCGTTCCGAGAATTAATATGGTTACAGTCCACCGAAGTGTTGCAAAGGCAAGTCACTGAAATGGTGATTACCTTAAGAAAGAGAACCAGCCGGGTTTGAATCTCGGCCTGCGACGTTGCCACACGAAAAGAAAGATGCATGCGTTGGAAATTTGTTTAAGGGCGTGCGAGTGAGGGATTGTTGCTATTTATTAATCCCTCTCTTACTGGTCAGTCATAGACGACCCGCTTTGCGAGCTGCGTCGGACTACAATAAACAACGATCTCACAGGCCAAGTTAGAATGGTTTCTTCCGTTTCATTCTCTAGTTCAGGGATTCCGCTGGTCGTATTTGTATGGGCCAATGTACTTTGTGTTTGATAATCTATCAGAGATTCATCATTAAGAGACAAATGCCAGAGAAGTTCGAGGCATTCGTCCTTTCACCCGCCAAAGTAATTCACCGTGGCTGCTATTTCTTACATTTATTCTAATGATAATCTGATTCTCGTGTCCTCTGGGCGACGCAAGTAAACTTTCGGTCGTCTCTCTATTTTCTTATCTGCTGCTCCTCTGGTGTGAGTTGAGTATAAACGACCGCTGCGGCGTCAAGTATCTCAATGTGAACGACACCTTTCAACAAATGACAATTCTTACGACACCACATTGTTGTCACGTTGTGAATAATTTTATGGATTGATATCGGGCTGATGTGGAAACGTATCCCATTGTTCACGAGTCCAAACATCAGAACAGAATGTTTGTTCAGTGGTTATTGTATTTGTGCGCTGTAGGCCTACGGGCTCGTATAACCGTTTGTAGATAACAAGTTGACAAACAATTAACTCCATGACTGCTGTACTGTTCGAAGCGCAGTCGGCCATTGTCATCCGTGAATCGTGGTTTAAACTTTAGAGAGAATGTCGTGAGTCCTCATACATCCGTTATTTATGGATAGTAATTAGATATCATTTCTAAAGTGGAATGAAGAGAATTTATGAAAAAATTGTTTACTTAATACGTCCTTTTTTATTATTTCAAATGCATTTTTTATTTCAATTAGTTCTGTGCTTTGTGGAAAATTACTTAACTGAACGAGAAAATTCGATAGTAAATTAAATTTTGACAGATTATCCTGTAGTTGTAATGAGTAACAAGATAACCTTAGTTTTAATCGGGATAAGGTATGTTGACCCTATGAGTATTGAGATCATGGAGAAATAAATTAATTGGCTAACGAATGAGGATAGAAAAATCTCGACAGGACCCGGAAATCTAAACTAGCACCTTCGCTTAATACGTGGTGTTCTAACCAATGACCTACCCGTGACGACTCCCGGTCAGATACGATCTTCTTCTGTCCGTTGTATAGACCTGATCAGAGACTCGCCTAAAATTTACTAAATCACAGCCTAATTTCATGACTTCGACGAAACTGATAGACAAATCTCGACTTGAGTCCAAGAACCTCAGCTTAGTACGATGTGCTCTTACCAATGAGCCACCCTTGCCGACTTCTTCTAGTCGTCATCGAAGTCTTAAAATTAGGCCGTCAAGAATGTGACCCACTAAATTGCAGCTGATACTATTTTTAAATGGACAGAGAAGTCTCGCGCATGACCGGGAGTCGAGAACGGAAGCTCAGATGGTCAGAGACCCGCGCAATTTGCAGACGTCCTGGGTTCGGTTTTTTTCTATCATAATCCCGTTAATTCTGTTTCATAGCCCATAGAGCTGAGCTTTGATTGAAAGCATTTGGCCTTTTATTAAAGTTTGGAATTTTGGCTACAAACGAGTTGTAAATATATTATAAACGGTGAACCGTACAGATTTTAATTATTGAAGTGAGTTCTCGTTGAGTTATGTAATTTTCCACAAAGCACAGAAGTAATTGAAATAAAAAATGCATTTGCAATAACAAAAAACGACGTATTAAGTAAACAATTTTCCCATCATTTTTACTGATATAATGGACAAAGGACAGAATCATTAAGCTGTTTCATGGGAAATATAAAACAGGTGTTCCCTAATATTAATTGTGTTCTGGTTCGTGTGTAATATTGAGATAGTTAATATTTATGTATTGTTAAGAGCTTTAACTATTTGACTATTTGTAATGTAGCAGGCTCCTTACAATATGACGGTCAATTTCACATGCTTATGAAGTGGCTTAGTGGTAAACTATACGAGACGTCAATCAACTCAAATTAGATTTGTTAGAGTTTGATGAAAGCAAACAAATGGTCGATGTTTGTTTACTTATCAAACAGGCCAGTCAATCGAACTAACTGTTCTGTTACACTAAGGGTTCATTAGTGATATAAAGCACAAAAATTCAAGAAATCGAACGTATTGAAAGAAATGAAAACGTTTACCTTCTAGCCTAAAATTGACAAAAAATAATATTCTTAACTACTAGTAAAAAACGAATTTCTTTGTTCTGACTGAATTTTAAGTTTTCACAATGGTGAATGACTATTTAAAAAATTCTCAGTTATTTACTATACAGAGGGGAGAAAAGTTTAGCTCTTTTGGAACTTCTCGAGATGGTTGATGCTTCGTACTGCCCCATACGACAGTTTATTATGTAAAGAGGAAAAAAATCAACCTTACATCAGACAGGAATATGTGTATCAGGTAACTGGGTTAACAAAGGAATGATAACAAAGTGAATCAAATCATAGTTCTATGTATGGTTTATTGATGCATAAATTTATCGTCACCATTTTGTTATTGCCATAATTACCAGGTTGCATTTAATCGCCTATAATGAGGGTAATTCAGAAATAACTGAGTAGCAGTCTAATGTAACCTTTGGGATTTGTGACAATGTGCTATACCTTCTTCTGATAAGTAAAGCAGACTAACTGATCCGTTGTAAAGCCTAATTTACGGCATCAATACATTGCAAACGAATTATTGGTGTATCTATACATATTAAACTGCTGTGATTACACAACGGATTCAGTAATTGAATTGGTTCATCCTAATATCGGTGAAGTTTACCGAGAAATACTTCTTCGATTTAATTATCCAGGGATCAGAGCCACCAGCCCTCTGTAATGTGAGAATTCGCATGTGTAGGATGTTTGTTTTATCAAAGGCTTAAGTGATTTTCTTTGGGGGGGAAAAGAGTGGGGCTCTTGACGCGACGGGAAAAGATGGGGATCGGCCGGAAGATATTTGTCGAGCTTGCACGCATCAGTGACTCCCTTTGAGGGAGAAAAGATGCCAGATAGAGGTTGAATCCTTTGAACGTTTAACTGATGTCCTCTCAGATTGGCAATGTACCAACTCAAAATAGGATTAGGAGATGGCAGAAAGATAGCGTCTTAATCATCGTTGACTCAGCTTGACAAGATATAAAACAGGAGGCAGATACACGAAGTGACGAGGCTGAATTTAGTGATTCGAACGATTTTTATCATTACACGCGGATTGGTTTTAAGCTGTTTCAGCAGCTGTAATTGTCTAAAAACATTGCAAGACTCTGACGCCTTTGATTATCCTTGTAGTCTACCTCTTCATATAGTCAGACGCAGCACACACAAAGGAATGGGAAGTGGTAAGGTCCTTCCTTCTTCTTTCACGCCATCATTCTGACTGGAGTGTATTATTGTAGGTCATTTTCTGCAATGTATTGGAAAATCTAGTGAGTGCAGATTACAGATTTGGATGCAAGCAAACGGAATGAGGCAAGTGTTGTACAAGTAAGCCAGAAAAAGTATATGAAATGTATACAAATACTATATGAATGATAACCACTGAAGCATAAAACCGCATGACCGAATAAAAATGTATAAAATTTAATTATTTAAGAAAAGGGAATGGCAGTCCACAGAGGTAATTGCAGACGATGTTTGGCCGGCATGGCACAGCCAAAGAGTTTAAAGAAGGACTAATGGTTAGAAATAAAAAGCAGGCTGGACGGCGACCTGAAAACCCATGGCGACAGGAAATTTTGTCTGAAACTGTGAGAACTATACAACTCCAATCAGAAAAAATAGACTTCGAAGAGGGATTTAAATTTACACCCATATACGCCCAAGATTGTAATAATGTAATAATAGGAAATTGTAGAACGCGAGGAAAAGTTGTAGAAATAATTTAATTATAACTGTAAGACAGTACTGTTTATTTACAATAGGAGTAGAATTCTGATATTGATGAGACAATTCTATGGCGCTTAGTCCACCTTACGCTAAGCAGACAACAATTCTGTGATGTTGAGTCTGCTTGATCCTGGACTGGGACTCTTGATTCAATACGATCATGAAGCGGAGTCTTATCTGCAGGCCAAGTTGCGTAAAGACATCGCGGGGCTGCCGAGTTTCAGAAAATAGAAGGCTGACTGCAGGAAGGATAGGAATACTGTACCGTAATACATCATACGCCTTTGAAATTGAAATTATTACAACGCCTTATTTTTGCCAATTCTTTTTGAATAAACGCCCGATTAAATTAATGTTTCTTTATTCTGTACTAGCTGTGTGCCCGGCGTTGCCCGAGATGCCATTAATCCATAACCCCCTATTTGACACCAATCTAGTTAGCGTTTGCGTTCTTTTTGTGTAACGCAACTATGTGTTCACCTCCAATTCCGAAAGGGATTGAACTAATTGACCCTAAAATAGTCTCATTCGACAAATATATATCGCCGTTTGAACATGTTTGAAAATTTCCACCCCCGCTACTGTGTACAAAAAGTACGTATTAAACGCAAATATCGATCATTTAACATGTTTGAAAAATTCCACCCCCGTCCACCCCCACCCCTGAGCGTTAAATGACCAACTGAATGTCATAATGAAACTCAGCGACATCCATAATCCAGGATTTGCCTATAACCTCGGTTGTATTCGCGTTATTTTCTTGTTACGCCCGTCCACCCCCACTACGAAGGGTACTCCTTTCCTATGTTGTAAGGGATTGAAAATATACTCATATAAAATTGGTAGAAACACTATTAATCTCTTTGACCCTTAAAAATAATTATCCGCCTAAAATATCGGCTGTTTTAACATGTTTGAATATTTCCACCCCCGTCCACCGCCCCTCATGCGGTTGGTAGACGTGTCCCATCCCGACAGTGTTTGTTTCCTGCTCGCAAAGAACACGTGTACGAAATTTGGTGAAATTAACTCCACCGATGTATATATGTATAAGGAACATACAAACATACATTCAAACAAACTCTATACTTCGTTTATTAGATTAGACGATATATATTGATATATTGCATGAATAGTTTTTTAGCTACCTGTGATTCGTTTCTGTTCTATGTCCAGGTCATAATTAATGCCACCCTGTATATATGAGTAAAAAGTAAATTAAAATTTGTATAAAAAACCTTTTGTCCCGCTAGTCTAATATATTTATATATAAATATATATAATTATATACGTGTATGTATTATCTGAACGTAAATTTTGTTATTGATCTACGTAAAGCGTAATACAATTACCAAAATTGCTAAATTAATATGTCCACAGTAATTATATTTAATGAATTAAAATCCACTCTTGTTTAATATAATGGCTTAAATATATCAATAAAAGGATCAAACGCAAGTTATTTCGATTATAATTATATTTCAATGTAAATTGAATATAATAATCGTCTCACTATCAGATACCAAATATCTTATGACCCTGTAAGTCATTCCTTGAGGTGTGGACTAAGGACTACAACCCAAATATCTGTTTCTCAATTGCCATGGAACTTCTATTTCGTAAAAAAATACTTCGTATTCGGGTATATTACATGAATTTCTGTTTTAGTAATCTTCAAAGGTTTTTACTTTTATAAACACTGATCCGTCTTTCCTGTCTTTCCCGTCATACTGTTCATAGAAACTGTGATGAATTTTCCTCACAACTCCAGTGCTGGCTGCTTGATATATAATACATTATTTACTCCCATTCAATGATAATACATTAATTTTAAAATGAAATCAAACAACCTGAACTTCAATAAAAAGGTTTTAGGAGTTCGTCCTGTTCCAATAATATATTTGATTTGCAAAATTTTAATTCAGCGAATATTTAACTTGCTTTTAACTTTAGTTTACTCAGTTGTTATTTTGCAAACCAAAAAATTCTCTGACAAGGTCGCATGTTCCCAGTGTCTTACCTACTTCTTCCTGTTTAATCTACGCCGTGCCTTTCATTATTTCACAAGCTGAAATACATTTTTCATTCCCTTCTGCGGACATTGCTTTGGCCAGACCGTAACCTTGCTTTTAGTTTGTAGTAAAATGGTATTATATTTTGTACATGTTTGATGGTGCACTTACGATTCCAGAGATAGTGATCTCTCCGTTGGTGGAGAGAGGCAGCAGGTCCGTGAGGATACATCCTTCGAGAGCCGCTGAAAGGTCACCTGCGGCGCAGGGGGCGTCGTCGTCGCGCAGCCACCATTCCTCTGCGTACGTGCCCATGATCAGCCATTGGTACTTGCGTCCGAACATCCCTGATCTGGAGACAACAGTTCTTTTTCAAGTTAAACACTTAAAAATTGACAAAGTCTTGGAGATTTGCAACCTTTTCTGTTTCGGAAGGGGGCGGAAGCTGGGGATGGGGAGAAAGCGACCCGTAATTGTTGGTATCGCGAGCTGTTTTTATTATTCTCCACCGCAGTTCTTTTTTCAAATCCAAAAAAGTTCTGGACTCTAAGACGCATGAAACAAAGTTTAAAAGTTGGGAGAAGTGACGGAGTTACAGAAGAAAACGGAAACCCCGAAAACGGATGAAAGAATAATTTAAAGACTTTTACTTCAGAAAGCCAAATTTTTTACGCCTCCAGACAAAATCTTAAAACGCCAAAAGGATGTTTTAAGATAATCATAGCGGAATACAAACCAAAAACGGGTTTACGAGAATAATATCGCTGCGAGTTAAGATCCTGTAAAGGCGGAGAGAGAATTGGAAGAAAATTATACAAACAATGAGGTTTCTCTTTCAGAACAAAACCGGTTTATGCAAGAACTTATCGTTGATTCAACTTACATCAGTCGGAGAATTGGTTTCAGCAGAATAAAACAGAAACTATCACAGAAATCTACATTTCAACAAATCAAGCATCGCGTTCGCGATGTCACCGGACACTTCACTATTCAAACAGAATACGACAGACAGACAGAGATGCTTTATGTTATGTGCGTAATGCGTTTTTTTATTTGCGTATGCTGCTAACGCATATTTTTCAAACTGTGTGCGATGTATCAAGAAAAATTTGCCGACAAAACTCACTGACCCTCTAAAGGATAAACTTTTTATAAGATTAGAGTATATTCGTACAATATACAAGTTTACTATTGAACTATGATAGTATCAGTGCATCTTTTATCTTTCGATTTAAAATTTTATGATAATGTCGGATTTAATATTTGGTTAGTTTTGGTCGGGTGTTCCATTGTTTGGTATGAAGAGAAAAAAATATATAAATAAAAAAAATTTCAAGACCAAGGACTAGTATACTCCAAAATGATTAATTTAACGCTCAAAAACACTTGTTTTGCAACTTGCTGCTGCGAAATTCTCCACGGCTATTTAAAATTCATATTAAATGTATATTTTAAGTTAGAGTAGGAGAGTTAAAGTGAAATTAAGGAAGCTTATTTTAAGTGAAAGCAAGAGAAATGGTAATGGTCTGTAAGAATAATGCGGCGTTCAGATAGCAAGAACAGATATGGTCAGCGAAAAAATTCCACAGGGATGACTTTAACATTATGTATTTTTATCTGTATACGCTCCTTAAAATACACAATGGAAAAATGAAAAAATTTGTAATATTTAAGTCCTTCCTTGGAAGTTAAAATGCGTTATTTTAATGCTTGCGAACCCGAACGATGTTTCGAAATTAATAACTCTGATTTTTTCCTGGAAAAATTAATTCACAACGACAATTAATGCTTTAATAAATCATTGAATAAATTATTGGATTAATATGACTTATTTTTAAACGGAAATTTTTGAAGTAACCAAGAACAAACCTAAGGAACTTTTTTGTGAAATTTTATCTCGACAAAAGGCATGGCATTATAAAAATTTCTGGCGAGGTTCACGGAATGAACTTGTTGACAAAGTCAATCTGAATATTAACTTTTTCTTTGATATTACAATCTCAGGAAGGCGTATCAAATATCCTGAGTCGAGAAAACATAAAAATGGTTAATATTAATGGAGTATCAAAGTAATATTAAAGAAATTTTCTGATTTATTAATGTGTTAGGGATATATTATATTTAATTGAAATGATGGTTTGTTAGTTATCACATTAAAATAACCTTTGTTGAACTATTTAAGTTTATCAAGTGATAATAAATTAAAACTCATATAAATTGTCTACGTTGCGAATTGAGCACTTGTGATATAAATTTGACAGATTAAATATTTTGATTGTAAAAGTGTTTTGTTGGTGTACATTAATTTGGAGTTTTTTTCCCGAATCTATATTGATAATTTATAGTTTATAAGTCTACAACTTTTGTTTATAATTGTGGACCTAATTAATGAGAAAATTATTTCTATGAAATGAAAAAAGTTCGGTCTATAAGCGTTAATAGAATTTTAAATTATATTTTGATGTACAATGACAATTTTATAACGTACTAAATATATAATATTCTGTTTTTAATATATATTCGTGATAATACAGTGTGTTCGAAAAGTCCTCGACTTTTACTTTACAATATATGTTCAAATGTATCTGTTACATCAGAATATTTCACGCGAAATCGGTCTACAACAAATGCAGAATAATGTTCAAAGGTGAACACTCGTTGCTCTTTGAAAAACAACATGTCTAAGAAGCTGTGAACTCCGCAATTCTTGTGACCAGAGCAAATTTCAATGTACCTTACATTTTAGACGGTAATACTAGCGGTGCTGTCTTATGGTAGTCGACTACTATTTACAGATAAATTTGTTTCGATGTGTGCGATCTCTCTGTATCTTGATGTATATTATATGAAATATATATTAAAATCAAATTTTTGCACTCATTATTTCTGATGAAACTGACTATGGATTTTCATTTATGGCAAATATATACAACTCTTTGTAATATACATTCTCTTTATTTGTTGTTGGAATACCGATTATTATTATTAAATTAATTTCGTCATAAATCAGTACCAAATATACATTTAATTTAAGTTTCCTGACAAAGGAATTTATCTGGTTATTAAGAGGTGTGGCGTAATCAAAAATGAAGTGCAGTTGTAATAATATTTGCGCAAAGGTCAAAGCTAGGAATGAAAAGAGAAATTTAAGAATGCCTTTCTGATATATGGAAGTGCCAGAGGTCGGAGAATGTACGAGTAATACACAGTCTGTGTTATGACTACGCGTTAATTAATGAGTGGCAAGGAAAAACCCTTTGAAAGAAAGTTTCGCTTTCCATAAAAAGTCTGGGTAAGAATTGACTCTCTTTCACTTTAGGTAGCAAAATTCTCCGACGAATGTTATTCTGCGTGGGGAAATAATTACAGAGAAGGTTGGCGCTTTTAGCTCTTCTAAACACGAGCGCGGTTGTGCACTTACCTGTGAGCTTCACAGAATATTCGCCTAGCCCACGATTCGTTGAAGTTTCCAAGAATAATTCGCACGTCTTTTTCTTTTAACTTAGCCATGGCTGTTGCTACTTCGTTAGCAAAGCTCTGCGTTTCTTCAACTTGAAATCCCATTGTATCCAAGTCTGCTACCAATCTGTTATGCGCCTGGAAACAGAGCAAAGCAACGTGTTACCTGTTAATTCTCCTTGACTGGGCTCACAGAAAAAAAGCACTGAAATTTTTATCATTTTGTACAAATAAAAAGGATTATAAAATTTATATTTCCTTCTTGTTACTGTGAGGATTCTTAAAGTAATGGCTCCTGAGAAATACCAAAATTCGAAACCCAGCAGTAAAGGTCTTCAAAATTTGATCTCAAGTTTAAATTCTAATTCAATTTTAAAACGTACTTACGAAACCTGAAATCACACTCAAACAATATTAACCTGATTCAAATGAAAGTTAATAATAATTTTGGTAAAATAACAAAACTGGATATGAACTTCGATTTGTGGACCTGTTAATTCATTGAAATTAAATTCTCTATTTTATTTGCGTCGCTATTTGCTGAATTATTTTACCCAAGTACACTCAAAATTTTAAGATATTTAATTTAATTAATAATTTAATATTTCCTCTAATTTGATAATATGTTCAACACATATTCTCAACTCAATAAAAAAATAATGCAGATAATATCACGTACCGATCCCAATAAAGTGAATCTTAGCTGACTTACAGACAAACTAAAATGTTTTGTTATTTACGTTCTTTGCTGAATTCAATTTACATCTACAAATAACGCCAATATGATAAATTTAAAAAATATATTTATGGTGGTGTTTACGTGCTTTCCGGGATTCCATTTCTTAACGATCGATAAACATTTAAACGATTAAACATTTTTAGGTGTATATATTCTAGAGAATATGTTTTAGTTTTGAATAATTTTATCGATATTTGCTTGGTATGACGATGATTCCGTTTTAAATCCTGATTAGGAAGCTGCAATTACTTACAGCCGCCGTAAAACATTTAATTCATATTTCTACACAAGTAATAGTACAATTGTTAATTTTAGAAGTTATTTAGCAGTAATTGCTTTTATGACATAATTGTTAATAAATCTTCACAAATGTCCGGACCTGTTAACTTGCCCCTATTCAGAGTTTTAAAAATACTTGATACTTGTCAGACTTTTGCTTTTATATAATTCCTCCATTTTGACTCCATTTTTGAATATAAACACTAAATGGTTTCAATGAGTACAACACAAATCCTTGAAAATGGTTTTCTCGATCCATATTTATTAACAGTTATCAACCAATAACCGCCGTATTGTATCTTTTAAATCTACGAGAGGATTAAATAATATGAAATTTACTTTTTACTTGACTGTGGTGTCATTTGTTTGTCTCCTTTACTACGTGAATTGAGACTTTATGTTCCTAATAGAATAAATAAATATCTTAGTTATTTAACATTCCAACTTTTATGTATACTTAAACGGGAAATTATCTTCTTGCTAGATTATACCTATTTATAAATGTAAATAATGTAATGAACGTAGTGAAAGTGAAAAAAAACATTGATTTGTGAAGAATAATTATTACTTTTAACGTTTACGTGATCGCAGTCATTATTAAGGCAATATTTTTCGTTTGCCCTAAGTGACCGTACAGTAATAGAAGTAAGTACAACAAACTTATTGATAGGTGTCCGAACATAATTTATCTTTCTCCTCTATTCACTTTAGAAAATAGTTGTGCCTCATCACTTATATGGAAAAATGGAAATTGCAAATTATTACTTTGTTCTGGTAACGTAAAAGGACTTTAGAAGTTCATAAGTGTGAAGAAATATGCAGATACATTCATACAATTTATATTAACACGACGGTTACATCTTCTATTTAGATTGAGCCAAATTTATTAAAGTTCAAAAGTAAAAATGAAAAATAATATGGGTTTACTTTATTTTTATTAACGGAGTTTATTTATTGCAATTTATTTATTTAATATTGAGGGTTTTGGTTTCATTCAGTTTAGCCACGACAGTATAGTGTGTGGAAAAGTGCCTCGGAAGAACTACCAAAATATGGTGAAAATTTTTTAATATGGTGTCAAATAGCTGTTAACATTTAGTGATAATTAGGTTTGTGTTTTTCACTTTCATAATATTAATAGTAAAGTATATTTTTTCAAAACATAATCTGGAAGGCCATGACTTTTATAATACAAATTTGTATATTGTTACTTTCCCCGCAGAAAAGACCTAAAGAAGGTACAAACACATACCGAAACGTTTAAATTTAATAAATAATTTGTCTGAATTTGGTCAGAAACTAAAAAAAAAAATTATTAAAGGCTCCAAACTTGCAGTAACAGACTAATAAAATCCCTGAAACCAACGGAATAATTAGTGTGACTTTTAAATTCAATTATTTCTTCGGTTTTTAGAACTAAACAATATATTTATGCCACACATTCTTTCTTTAACTTAACGAGGGTTTTGTACAAGTGGTATCGATCTGCCTACGGGAAGCAGAGCTGCAAGTTACTATTCTGGCGTCACTGGAAAACAGAAATAAAACAGGGGAATTAAAACGTGGTAGCTTCAACGTCTCGCTGTCAGATTATAGATTGACTTACCACGTGTGAACTAAGAAAATTCGCAATGATGTATCAAAAATACACTGGAGTTTTTTTTTACAAAAAAACAACAACTGCGGAAGCCCAAGTTAAATTTAGTGCGGTTTAAATTATCGCTTCTGAAAATGTCTTCTGGGATTCAGTTTGTGCAGAATAGCTTTCATTATACGTACGTACAAAACCGTAAGTTTATTTCCTTGGAGGATATTTTATAAATTGCTTCTGTACGTAACGTACAAATGGCTAACTACGATCGATATTTGAAATTGAGAACTCGTATGTCAACCAACAAATATATACAAATGAAAATGCCAGTACAGAAACGAATTATAGAAACACAAATTAGTTTTAAGCGAAGCATAAAAAATCGCAGCAGGGATATGTTTTATTGCGTTTCGGCTTACCCTTAAAACTCATTACGGAAATTTCCATCAGTCAATATAAATAACAAGCATCGTGTATCAGTAGGACTGTCTGTTACCACTGAAATTCAGGATAATGTACTATCGTGACGCATCGTACGTCACTGTCACGATTTATACGACTCCGCCATTTAATAAGATATATACGTGTTCAAATAACCTGGCAAAAGTATGTGTATCGTAAACTGAAGGAAAATTTACAACGTGGAAACATCCTAGTAAAAGTTAAAAAATTGCTGAATTAATAAAATAATCGAAAACAGACTTTTAAAGTAATGATGTACTCAATGAAGCTACATGTTTCGGTCACAAAAATATTGACATATTAATTAAATTATAATTTTAAAAGTATGTTTTAGTCTACTTTTTTATTCTGTTCAAACTATAAAGACGAAAAATAAATAATTGAAAAATTGGTAATTATTAGAAGGAGGCAGTGTTGCGAAAAAAAACATTTAAAATCAATTACTTCAATTCGGAACTTCAACATTTCGGTTAAGTGGTCGTTCAGGTCCTAGGAGTGGGGGTGAAAAAATTATCCGCGTACAATCTAAACGCGTGTAGAAATTTCCTCCATATTGTGTACACATGTTACATTTGATCCAGGAGCAAACGCTGGATGGGTAAAATACGCCAAGCACTTAAAAGGCGGAGATCGCATGTATTTTTCACTCTCTTAAAAGTACCAGAACTATTTCTGATTCTTAAGGTACCGGGACTATATTTGTCTCTCTTTAAGGTTCTGGGAGTATTTTTATTTCTGTTAACGCACCTGGAGTGTTTTTAACTCTCTTAAGCTACCGAAACTAATTTTTAACTCATCTCAATTTTTTTATATTCTCTTAAGTTACCGGGAGTATTATTGTCGTATAAAGGAGGCAGTCGCAAGTATTTTTTAGTCTCTTAGAAGTACCGGAACTATTTCTGATTCTTAACGTACCGGGACTATATTTGTCTTTTCTTTAAGGTACTGGGAGTATTTTTATTTCTGTTAACGTACCTGGAGTGTTTTTAACTCTCTTAAGCTACCAAAACTAATTTTTAACTAATCTCAATTTTTTTTATATTCTCTTAAGGTTCCGGGAGTATAATTGTCGTATAAAGGAGGCAGTCGCAAGTATTTTTCAGTCTCTTAGAAGTACCGGAACTATTTCTGATTCTTAACGTACCGGGACTATATTTGTCTCTCTTTAAGGTAATGGAAGTATTTTTATTTCTGTTAACGTACCTGGAGTGTTTTTAACTCTCTTAAGCTTCCGAAACTAATTTTTAACTAATCTCAATTTTTTTATATTCTCTTAACGTACCGGAAGTATCTTTGACTCTCTAAAGGTTCCGGGATTATTATTGACTCAATTAGGGTACCGGGAGTGTTTCAGATTTTCTTAAGGTCTGGGCAGTATATATCACTCGCTTAGTCTACTTGGAGTATAATTGAATCTCGTAAGGTACCGGAAGTAATTTTAAATTTCTTTGAATAACGAGTGTATTTTTCTCTAGCTTAGAGTAACGGGATTATTTTCTAGTCTCTTAAGGAACCGCGAACATTTTTTTTAACTCTATTAGGGAGCTGATTTTATCTCTTTATGTACCAGGAATGTATTTAACTCTCCGACGGTACCCCATATTTTTGACTGTGAAGATTTCTGAACCCGATTAAGATACAAAGAGTCATCTTACCGGCTATGATGAAATTAACATTCCGTCGGGCAAGAAATGTAAATGTTAAGAGAAGTCTCGTTATAGATGCCGATTATATTTGACCAAGAGATTAATGTCGAGTTAAATATTTTCCTGGGCTAATATATAATAAATACGTCGACAGATAATTCCATTGATGTGAAAGAGCTGTTGATATTGCTCCAGACTAAACCGCTGAATCTTGAGGCTGATTCGTCCCGAAATGCGTGTTTGGAAATCACTGACTGCGGGTTCAGGTAATGCAACTGCAGCGTCAGAAGAGTTGACACAGATTCCGCAGCGAATGCTTTTGTTACACCCAGGGCACCTAGGATCTATAATAGCCCCTGTTGTCAGCTCAAGGTTATTGTGCTGTTCAAACCTCAATTAAGAGATGTTGATCTTGCAGCGGTTGTTTAACAGAGAAAACTTCCGGTGTATGGTTTCCCTCCCCATGTACTGTGCATACTCAGGGAAGTAAACATGAAGGAAAACCTTTACTTATTTGTGTTGCGCACAAAGGGGCGATGTGAAAGAGAATACAGAAAATAAAAGTTTCCAGTTACTGATTTGTATGAAAATTCCGTGTTGTTTCACACGCTTATTTGACCAACTGTGAAGTACTTATTTAAATATGCATTCAGGAAATGTATATATATATATATATATTGTAATAAACAAAAGAAATAATTAATTTAAATTAAATTTGTCCACGTTGTGGAAGCATAATGTAATAAACAAAAAGATGGGCTTTAATTAAAGAAAATTATTAATTCTTAAAACTAATTTATTTATTTTTATAATTTGTGAATTTGTGGCATTCAAGAAAATACAACTTTTATATTTTTTTTTACAAACAATTACATCTATTTACTCTTTTTCTCAGGGTCTTTACTGGGTTTGATAAGTGAGAAACAAATCAAGATTACAATCAAAGAATTTACAATTTAAACAATTTGAAACGCACTGAAATGAAACGAAACGAAAACTGACTTTACCCTTAATAACTGTTTACAAACATTTATTATTTTAGTTCGTACTTACAACTGTCCTTTTGGAACCAGACTTAATGATTTCAAAGCTTGGGAAAACACTTCACTAAAGGCCATTATGTACATAAAATTGCGCATTTACTTTCACAAACACACACAAACTTCAATCCTTTCAGAACTCCAGACTCCTCGCCTATGGACAACCGCTGTTTCGCCCGTAGCCACCAGTCAATAAGTCACTATCGCCCGCAGACACCAAAGATGTGTTAACAGGGAAACTGGTCAGTGTTACAGTCTTCATAATAATGAATAGATCATGAGATATTTTGCCCTTAGGCTATTAAATGTTCCATATACGACAACCAACAAAATGGCAGAGTTATTTTATCTGCTGCAGAATTCTTCAAACTATACAGTCGCAACTGAACTGTACTCTAATTTATGTTCAAAACCAGTCTTCAGCTCTATTTTGCTATATTTTTGCCTATCATCGGCCCAACGGCACGTCGACGTCTCCTATTAAACTCTGCTGATCAACTATTTCTCCACCAGAATCTGGCGATCTGCTTTAAGACATCCTTATCCCTCGAGATCTGGCACCCAACTAACTATTCGCTTCTCTGGAGTGGTCCCACCTACCATGCTTCCTCTTACAGTTCCCACGCTCGCAGTTCCCACGAATCTTCGCAACAAAGAGCCCGCCGTCACTCAAAATATTATAAATCAACAATCCATGGTCTCCCTAATTTAACATCAATAAGAGCCCGCCGTCACTCCGTTCTTTGAGATCGGTGCCGCTGTCAATGAATATTATAAACCAAACAATCCATGGTCTCCCTAACTTAATATCAATAAGAGACCGCCGTCACTCCGATCTTTGAGATCGGTGCCGCCAAACAAAACATTGTAATTTAAACAATTAATGTCCTTCTTAATTAGTATTATAATATATATATATATATATATATAATTCATATATATATCACAATTTTTAATTAAGAATTATCTTGATTACTGATTCTTTTGGCTTTAATTTACGAAATATGAGCAGAATCGTCATTTTACAAGTGTATGTTTAAATTTTTTATTTGCGTTGTTTATACGACTGTGGAGGTTTTTTTTCGATTAACGGGCTTACACAACATATTTTGTAAAAGCAATTAACAATCTGGTTAATTTTGCAAAAAAAAGAAACAAATAATTTCGTTAATCTTAACCACTCTTGATCTTGACAGAAAGAAAACTGAGATGTTGCCTATTGAGTTTGAATCTTGAATACATTTTCAGCCTCGTTTAGGGTGGTGAGAATGTATGTTTTATAGAAATGTTACATATGGACTGATATGCGACACAATGTACAAAAGAAAGCAGATGGCGCTGAACGAGTCCTCGTTCTATCTGATAGAGATGGCGTCGGTGAAATAGACGAATTTCCTCCGTTCCACAGACGTCGCGTTGTGAGCACAACGATTTTGTATAACGTGAAGGGTTTTCATGACCACGTTTAAAACATATTAATGTTGTATATTTTAAAACAGGTTTCACACATTATTTCTCCTCAGGTGAGAAAATAACAATGTCTGAACCTATATACCTTCTTATTGCTTTTCTTCGTTCGTTTTCTCTTTAAGTGTTAATTAATTTTTCAATAATTTTTCCGAAGAAAAATTCAGTCCCAATATAATTATTTATTTTAATTCCTTATGAATCTTTCATTCTGTAAAAACTTTCTTAATCTTTAAGTGTCACTATCTTATACTTGCTTACTCACAGTAATAAATTATTGGACACACTATATCAGCGATGCTGAACTGCGAATAATATTTTTATTAATGTATTATCATGAAAGAGATAGAACGTTTCATAGGAACTAAAATAAATAAATATAGTGAGACAACAAAATGGTTTATTGTTGAGTAAAGTTATGGAATAGTTATTAATCCGTCTAAAGAAAATCGAAGTATTAGTTAATTGAAAATGACAGTTACGACATCCATATTTCACTCCATTTCTAATTGTAGTATTCTAATTGATCGGTGTCTCATCGTTGTAATTTTTAAAGAACATTCTTTTGTCCCATTGCAATATTATTGCATTTATGCACATCGCTCTCTCAAATTAACGTTGTTGAAAGCATTCACGAGGGTCGTACCCGCATTCGTAGAGTCAGTGTTTCTCTACTTCTCTTTGATCTCTATTAAACCTCTGTATAATACGCGTTACTTCTACCAACTGCCGACGGACAATCGTTTCATGAAGAACGTATAGGCCCAGGTCGCCATTCTGTACCGAGGACGTTTAATGTCAATGATGTGGATTTATGAACAATATTGTTGTCAGAATTTTCCTTTGAGCGATGGAAGTAAATGGTAGAAAAGTACGTGACGGAATAATAACAGGCCGGAAATGAAAACCAACGTTTGGAGCAGTAAACCGTGACGCTTCCAGTGGTGGTGTAATCAAAGCGTCAGTAGGTAGTTTATAGACGCGTTCGGGAGTGAAACAACGTTTTCAAGACCAATCCTGGAAAACAGCTAGTTAATATTTTTTTAAAATTAAATTTTGAATTATCTGGATACGCGGAAAGCGAGTGTTAACGATCCAGAATGTTGCATTTCTAGCCACTTTATTTATTTATATTTTATCCCGCCTCTGGTGACGAAGGCAGTCTAAAATTAAGAAGAAACGCCTCATTTCTGGAACTACTACTTCCTGCTAGGAAATTAAGTTCTCTGAGGTTTCTTCAAAGAACTCTCAATACTCAATGCAGCTTATAAATTTCAGGGTCATCAATTGCTAGTAACTGACTTCGAAATATGACTTCTTTCTGATATTCATCTGACCTTTAGGGATTTATTAATTTATTTAATATTAAATTTGGCTTATTTTAAATCTTTGAGGCACAATTTCAATATTTAATTAAAACGCTCGGATCAGTGCATGAGAATTTTAATGCACAGGGTCTGGTTGGCCGTTAAATGAATATCTCAAATCTGTTCCGGGATACACTATTTACAGGGTGGTCTGTAAAGTTTCCGACCTCAACGTGAACATGGAGGCAATAGTAAATAAAAGCTAGTGAATTTCGTTGTTCATCTGTTGACAGTTACTCACCAAAGTTTCAGCCATTTTGGACGCGCAGTTGTTATGTAACAGTCGTTTGAGTGAGTAGATGTGAGTGTTTTTGAGAAAATGGAGAAAATCGAGTATCGAGCTGTTATTAAATATATGTTTTTGAAAGGAAATACGCCTACACAAATCAAAGATGAGTTGGATTCTGTGTATGCGGACACTAAACCATCATTTACCACAGTGAAATTTTGGGCAGCTGAATTTAAACGTGGCCGTAAGAGCTTCGGAGACGAACGTCAAAAACATCGCCAAAGTTCACCAAATGGTGCTACACGACTGTCGAATTAAAGTGAGAGAGATAGCAGAGGTCATGAACATGTCAAAAGAACGTGTTTGTCACATATTAAATCAACATTTAGGCGTGAGAAAGCTGTCCGCGCGTTAGGTGCCGCGTTTGCTCACGTTAGACCAAAAACGTGTTCGAATGAACATTTCCAACGCTCTGTTGGCGACGTTTAGGGGCAATAAATCCGACTTTTGGCGCCGATTAATTACTGTAAATGAAACTTGGATTCATCATTATACGCCAGAAACAAAAATACAGTCCAAACAGTGGACTCCAAAAAAAAGCTATATCTGTTTTTTCGGCTGGAAAAGTGATGGCGACTGTTTTTTGGGATAGTCATGGAGTTTTTTTAATCGATTATCTAAAAAAGGAAAAACCATTACAGGAGCATCATTACTTGACGAGCTGAAGGCAGAACTTGCGGAAAAACGGCCACATTTGAAGAAAAATAAAATCCTGTTTCACCAAGACAGCGCACCGTCTCACACCTCAGCGGTTGCCATGGCGAAAATCCACGAATTACGGTTTGAACTGCTTGACCATCCAGATCTAGCCCCAATTGACTTCTTCTTGTTCCCTCATCTAAAAATTGTGCTCGGAGGACAGAGATTGTCGTCAAATGATGACCTTCGTGAATAATTATTTTGCAGATTAAAACGCCGAGTACTTTTTGGACGGGTTACAGAGATGGGAGCATCGCTGGAAGAAGTGTGTAGAGTTACAAGGAGGCTATGTTAAAAATAAAAAAAATAAAAAAATATCTTCTATCATTGTTGGGTCGGAAACTTTTCAGACCACCCTTGTATTGTGAATTATACCGTTACCGGGTTATTGTGGCATCTGCTGATTTGGTGGCGACAAGGTTCGGCCGGTAAACGACTAAATGGATCAAGTATTTGTAATTTACGGACATCAGTTTATTCTACTTGCTCACAACTTCTCTGGGTAAATGACTAAAAGTTTCTCCTTTACTCACTTTCCCGACTTTATGTCTGCTCAGGCTACCTCGTTGACTAGCTCAGACGGACTGTTTCACCTTTACAAGCTCGTTCAACATCTCTCCTTATCTCACTCAGGGTAACTAACGTCGATTCCCTTTTCGCGATTTTAAGAAGGGAGTCTCCGTCTTCTAGATTTTGTGTTTTCCAGTCGGCCCAGATCAGCGAAATTGGTGGACGGCCACCATGTGGTCACTGCGTGAGCAGGCAAAGGCCCAACATCTGTCATTTTCCAGCTCTCAAATTGCCACGCAAACAGCAGACAGCCAATTTGTCTAAGATATTGAATTAACAATTATCCATTACAACCTTAAGCTGAGGCAAGACGCTAATCTAAGTGTATTAAATCCGCGATTTAATCTTGCAATGTGATAAATATTTTTAGATTGAATTGAATGCAGCAGTGCACTCACCAAGGAGTAGCGAGGCTCGTTCTGGTAGATCGTTCCTACACGCGTCCAGTTGAACTCCTGGAGTAATTTGAGCCTGGGCGCGTTGAAGGCGTTCTCGCTGGGAACCACTCGGAAGAAGTTGGGGAAGTGGTCGCTTGTGAACATGGGGTGCGTGTCTGCGTACGACAGCTGAAACACAAACAAGACGCCATGGTTACAGACGTCGCCTCATTATCTTCAATTTGGTTTCGTGCGATCCTTCACGCCAATTGAAATTGCCAGTGAAAGCCAAATGAGCTCTCAGAACAAAATCAAAGCAGTGTTAATACACGCAACCATGATTTTATTTTCTATATTCTGTTTCACATCCTATAATTTAAATGAAAATAAAAAAAACAGATTTTGGGTTTCCATTCGGGAAGCTCCGTCACCGTCACCGTCACCAGGTCGAGCAAGGTCTATAAAAGTTTATAATAAAATAATGTAGAAAGATCAGTTGATGTAACGTGCCCAAGAACTCAAAGCCTAGAAATACGACAATTTTTCTCACGTCCAGCAAACGTAAGGATGACAACAGGGGTATTTGATACATTTTACAAAAATAAAGAGATTTGGAAAAATAAATCGATATACTTAGACAAAAATATTTTCACGAATTAATAAACGAGGAAACATTAAAGCGAAGGCAGTGTGGATGGTGGTAAAGAAAATATCGTCTTTTAAACTGATAATGGCTTGGGAAAACTAAGACTAAGTGGGAAATAAATCGATGAGGCTCACTTAATGAATATACAGTAATAATAATGTTGGTCTAGGAGTATCTTTCGGTATCCTTGTACTTTCAAGGAAGTTGAGGGAATAATTCCAAGTCTCAAAAACAAAATTAACCGTTGTAGAATGACATCAAATATCACATGAAAAACTTTATGAAACTATTAAAATTCCACTGATTAAGTTAATTATTGAGACTAAGGAGGAAGGAACCAAAACCCTTGTAAAGTTGATACACATTGTTATTAGATTTTAAAATTCATAATTTTTTATGTATTAAAATGGTTTTTTCTTGAAAAGTCATCGGAAGTTAATTAATTAGAAAAAATTACTTTCGTAAAATTATAGATTGTAATCTAAATATCAGTTAGTAAAATAATTTTTTATATTATTTAACTGCGGTATAAAATTAAAATTAAGGTTGTTGCATAAATTCAATTACAGAGTAGTAATAATAAAACGAAGCTTTGGAATAAGAAAGAAAAAAATGTTTGTGCGGTGAAGAAGGCGAGGGGAAGAAACGTTTTCCGGACGGAAAGAGCTACTCTGTTGAGAGACAGCAGTCTGGTATCGGCGTTCGAATAATTGTTTGGGGGAAATGAGGCGGGTTATGTGGAGACAGAACAGGGGCCGACCCGCCACAGCTGTTTCCGGGATCGCTTATTGAACGCGGTAGAGATCAAGGGAAGAACGAGTCGCGGCTTTCTCAAAGACAATAAAAATCCTCTACTTCCAACTTTCATTTCCGTGCTCCAAGCCACGATACAAATAATCTCAAACTTCCTTTTATGAATTTAATAAAAAGAAGCGGTTTGCGTGAAACTGAATCATGGAGTGCAGTAACTCAAATACGAAATATTCTCATCCTACTTTCCTCATTCACAATAGACATAATACCGAAGCAGACTAAATTAGAACTCACAAGGAATATTAACCGATAATTAGAAGCACCCTCTAATTATTACATCAAAATCCTGACAATTATTTTCTCTCGGTGCTACGTCAGGGTCAGGTAATTTTACCGGTTGTAAAACGAGGAGAGGAAAAATATGGATACTAAAATTGGTGAAAATTACGGAGCATACCAGAAATTAAAATAATAACATTGTAGATGTCTACGCCATTTTTGGGTTCTCTCTGCGGTGACCTTTTCTTCCTTGTGTAGGCATTTGGCAACACCGCATCGTGCGTGAGACCAGAAACTCTGCAATCTGCCCCTAGCGAGGGTTTGCCGGCTATTTTGCATACAGGTCTTCAATCGTCTTCAGGGGGTTCTGGGAAGATCCGGGCTTCTGGCGTTTTACGAGCGATCTGATTTAGCCAACATTTACCAGCCAATTTTCCAGAAAGTCCCGACCCAAGACGGAGTCCTTCACTTTCTCACCAACTATGCTTTCTCCGAGTGGAACAACTTTCCAATAAATTCAGCTTGTGCAGAATATCCGCCTTTATCATTCGCAGCAATAGATCAAATTTGACAAATCGTTCTTATTCTTGGAGCTACATTTTGTAAACCCAAATCCAAGGTGAAGGTATCGAGGAAATTCGCGGGCGTGCTCCTGACGAAAAAAACCTCGGAATTGAAGCGATTTAAGGGAGAGGAAGAAAAATATTCAGCATAAGTGGAATAAATCAGAGAATTTTTTTCTTATTAGTATTATTAAAATGATGTTACAATGCTAATTTCATGTCGACGGATTATCGCTTAAATTTATACGTGACCAATGAGAATTTCTGGAAAATAATATCCTATTTATAGCAGAATTTTCTTAGAATTAACTTTGAAGTAAAAGTTTTTTAATAACCTCGTTTTATAAGTAGTTGCCTTTTTATCTGTACTAAATCGAACTACAGCAGTGTTATTTCGTCTGTTTCTATTAATAATATAAATTAACCACCTTTATTTAGAGACATTAAAAAATATTAAATTCAATATAACAACGACGCTTCACTACCTAATTTTGTAATTTCAACACGTTTTAACTTTAACCATATTATTATGATTCTACAGGAACAAATTATTATTGTTATACACGGTGTAAAGAATGAACAATATTTTAAAACTTAACTTAACTTAAAGTATAAAATATAATAATTAAACGCAAATCATAAATTTTCAACAATCTTACAATGTTACCAATTATAAAGTAAAAGTGAACTTAATTTTTTCAAATTAAAATTACAAATATATACTAAAAAATTAATAAATATTTTAAAAAATATATCAAAAGTTAAAATGGATTATAAATGTTATTATTTGAATTTAGTGTGTTGGAAGTTGTTTTAATCTTTCTGAAAAATTACGATATAATAAATTAGGATCAATGTCTGAAATTTCAACATTATTACAGTCAAATTAATGGTTTCTCCTAATTTAAGTGTAGTGATAATGTGATTTTAAGTTTCGTAATTATTTTTGTGTTGTTTCAATCTAGTTTCGAGAGCACGTTTAGTTTGCCCTACGTAACACTTACCACATTTATGTTGCGAACAATTAATTTAATGTTTGTCACTAGCTTGTTTTTATGTTTTAATTTCTTTTTTACCACTGTTTATATTTCAAAGATTCTTATAGATTTAAAAAGTGCCAATAAAATTAAAATTTGTTAATATATTTTTTAATTTTTAATTTTTTTTACCACAATACGGTAATAGAATTTTTTATATTAGCATCAGAGCGCCCACCATTTATTTTCTTCCTACAAATCTTTCATTATATACTTATCGACTAGAGTCTGTCCAATGTTGTGTCCTAGATTTTTCTGACCTGTCAATAATAATTAGTAATCAAAAAAGTATTTTCATTTTCATGTTTATAAATTTAATAGCTATTATATTATGGTTATTAATTATTTTTTATATATGTGTATTAATAAACTTTAATGGGTAAGAATGATTAGTTAAAATATTTAACAATATTAATATGTTAATTGTTATTTGAAATTATCAATGCTTTATTAAATATCATATCTATTTTCTGATTTATTGGATGATTTGATAAGAAATTAAACACGTTCTGAATTCATTGTGTGGAATAAAATATTTTACAATGTCTGAAAAAAAAATCATTTAATCTAAGATGAGACAATGTTGATCAATTTTAGTCACTCTAGTGACAAATAATTGGCAACATTGTGATTGAGAAGATAATTAACTTAATGTGGCTGGTTATGAAAATGGGTTTCAAATGGGAGCCGTTTTGGCTTTCAGCGAATGAGAGCGGTGAAATAGATAAACGTTGCCACATCGTCAATAATGAATGACAGAAAACCTCTTACTGCAGCTTCGTGGACGATGATATGTGACATCGGCGCATGAATTTGATTGGACGGCACAAGGAAGAGCTTCAAGGTCGAATCGGCTATCATTTGAAAATAACTATATGTATGTAGAAAACATCATTATGATTTTATTCATGCACTAATCATGGATGATCAAGAACAGTCATTTTTTCCCACAAACTTTTAAATTGTTTACAAACTTCTAACAAACTATTCCCAATCTTCCTCTGCCTTGCACAGGAGGACAATGCCTCCTATAAATCAGAGCGTTTGTATTTCTTGCTGTTATGAACTCGTTTTCTTTCCATCAAGTTGGCCATTTATATTTAAGTTAGGACAGGCGTGCAGGCTTTGGAGCAATGCAATTCGGCAATATACTCGTAGTGAGAGCTCTTGAATAGAGCTGATATCGCACGGGACTCGTCTCCTCGAAGCTGCAGTTGGAGCCGACAATTCCTCTGTCGCCTTTAAAGAAACTTACTCACCTGATCTTATTCGGAACTCAGTTACATTGGTACAATGTCTAACACGCAAATCAATTATTTACCGTGCATTCTTAGAAAATCCCTGCTGACGTCGGAAAACAATTGTACGGTAAAAACGTCATGATTACATTTGTTTGAAAGTATAATTACGTATCCATGCATTTCCTGAACCTTCGAAAATTAAAAATAAAATAATTAAAGTCTTAATTAAAACATTATTAACTTTTTATCAGCCGAATGGAATATTTAAGAAGATTGTCATGGTATTTTGATTCATATATCGATTTTACAAAGTTTTTTTTTGAAAATACAAACTAATTTTACCAAATAAATATTTATTTCTAAATTTAAATGGGAAAATGACCTAGTTTCATAAAATTTACGTCTGAACGATTTCTCATTGTCCGTATGTGGCCTTCCTCTATCCTAATCTCTTCAAACCCCAATAACTAAAGGAGAGAAATAGAAATATCTAAGATGATAAATTTTATATGAAAAAAAGGAGCGCTCCTGTAATATTCAAGTAGTTTACTAAGTGATTAATCGTATTGTCGTATCTCCTGCTTTACGTAAAATTTCTTCCGCTTAAAGGAACTGTATACAAAATTTGTTTTAATTCATATGGAACAATAAATATCTCCTCTTTCATTTTTGCTTTATTAATCGTAAGGATCGCGTTTTCGAGAATGCCACTGCAATTCCTACGGTTATCTGACAATAATATAAACGTTCCCAGGAATTATTATTAATGAATCAAGACCGAGTATTACCCTCAGGGACACTGAAACAATATTTTAACCAATCCCTACTGTACAATGTATTGGAATATACGAAAAGGAAATAAATCTTATTTATAGCGAATAATTCCGATCTGGTATCTAGGAAGTGTTGTTGCCTTAAATCTTCGATAATCTTTAAGAAACATTTCATGCAGACAAGTAAATGTTTCTCAGTGTTAAATTTATTTTGGAAAATAAATACTGAATGGAAATTAAACAAAAGTAGATGGGAACTGATCTAAAACTGTACTTTTCAACTTCTCTAATAAACTTTATAATGATTCCTTATTTAATGGTACTGAACTTTTGGTCCTATAACTGAAGCGATCTGTACGAAATGTTTTCTTCTACCTGCTTACATTTCTATCATATATGTAAGTTCGCCTCATCAGTTAGGCTTTACTGTTTTTTTAAAAATGACATTAGGTTGATGTAAATTATTTCTGGTCCTAAATTTAAGCAAGAATAAGTTATATAAAATTTTGTGGGAAAGCTTTAAAACAAAATATACATATACCATACAACAATAATTGTTTTGAATCCTGATAAATTACGATAAGCGGGATGATAATAAATACAAATTATTTCGTTTCTAATTTTAATTTTGCTTAGATAAATATTTAATAGACTGAAAAAAATTTGTAATGGCGATTGAATTTACTTTGACATTGGAAAATGCTTTGGGACATATTTAAATAAATATTAATATGGAATGCGTGTAATTCCTTTACGTGGATAAACGTTAATTCTGAAACAAGAGCAGCAATGATATATATATATATATATATAAATATATACATGAAAACAGAATATCGTATAGAATTAATTTGTGTAATACATGAAACGCGCAACGCTACGATTTAGGTACATGTTATTATTAGGAATAATAATTATGTGAATTCACCATGAGTTAAAAATGGGAAAACAACTTGAAAATTAATTTAAAATTTGCAGTAAATCAACACATAATTCGGAAATGTATTTACAAGTTATATTTTTATGAAAATATTACAACATAAGTAATTTACCAGTTTATTTAAGTTAACATTTAAATAATATTTTAAAAAAATTAAAAAGTCAGTAACTATAATTATAATAGAGATTTCTATAATTAAAGTGTTATATATTCGTCGGTAGTTTGACATTAGAAATAAATATAGAGAAACTGTTGGTATTAATTAAATGTTGTAATAAAATGAATAAGAATATTAACGTCACTAGAGAATTATAAAAAAAATGCCTTTTTAAAATTTACAGTTATTAAATAAAATATTTTCTTACAATAAAATATTTGTTGTAAAATTTGATTAATTATATTCAGTGCAATATATAATATGATAACAAAATTTATGATCTTATTTATTTCAAATTATTGGTTGCATTAATTATATTTTTAAACAACGTTTAATTTATTTCGCATTTTAATATATATTAGTTTGTAAAAATATCTCATTTGTTTATAAGGAAATATTTGTATTTCAAAACATCTTAAGTCTTTACAAATTTCGAAAGTATAATATAATTAAATCTAATATTTAATTTTTACGAAGTCCAAAAAGTCTGTTACAATTTTATTTAATAAATAATAAAGATTAATGTAAATTCTTGATATATAAAAAACTTTTAAATTCCTTCAAATAGTTTTGTATTTTTAATGACAACCTTCTACAAATGTTGTTGCCAATCTGCAAAATAAAATCACAGGATTATTCCATAAGCAAACTATACATAAATTGGCACAAATTTTTAAGTGGTTTCGCTCTGAATAAATTTAACATGTTTCCAAAGTAAACGTTAAATAATAATGTGAATTCTTTTACGTAACAATTATTGCATTTGAATTATATTGTCTTTTAGAATACTGAGATATGGTGATTTTGATTATGTCATACTTACACGTCGAAATGGTTTACAGGTTACTAACAACATAAAAGCCAGGGCAATTATTTTATTAGCCTGTATTTTCATAAGAATGTAATTATCTTATATTTCAATTAAAAGTAATTGGAAACATTTTAAATTTAATCAGAGCGAAACCTATTGTAATTTTGTACCAATTAATGTGTGGTTCGCTATAGAAAAATGCTGTAATTTTATTTTCCAGATTAAAAATATCAGTTGTTGAAATATGTCATTAAAATACATAAAATTGTTTGTAGGCTGATTAACGGTTTTGTAATTTCCATACTTCAAATTAATATGACAGCCAAATTACATTGTATAATATTAATTGTCAAAGTTTAAAAAATCATTAAAACCTTGTTACCGCTTTTTACAATAAATTCATATACATACGCATTTGATTAAATGTCTGATGGAATGTCTGATGGAATTCTACCAACATTGGATTTCAAATTTGTATGTTATAGTATGCACGCGTTGGTTGTAGAGATGTGATTTTGGATAAACTCTAAGTTATGATTAGTCTTAATTTATTCTTGGAGCAAACTGAGCATCCACCGGTGTTTTCAATAAATTAAAGGACGTCGCTAAAGTTTAATTAGTTTGCAGATCTAACAAGGAATAAACAATACAAGGGCAGGATAGCAGAGGCTCGATGTCAACGTTAATAGCTCCTAGCGTGAATTATCTCGACGGATATTGACTTTCGTGACAAGCGGGAAATTCTGTGACTGATCCTCTTCCGCCGCGCCAATCCACGCAGAAATTATTTAATTAATTACTGCAATCCCTTAAATAATATGTGTAACTATTTCAACACGTACTAAATCAGCTGTAGCAAATATTTATTCTGCTCCAACGTGGCTGAAGTCGGGTGCGAGCCTATTAAAATATATTTATATACTGTTCTAAGAATTGGAGATTGGCCCGGTAGCAGATACTCGATGACAAATAATGAAAATCTACAATCGCTACGAGCAATTTCCAATGACCTCGCAGCGTAAAAACGTTCAACTGTACTTGAAAACGTATGGTAGCATTTAATTCTATTTCTTACCTCTGGTGAAGTAAATTTATTTCTGTAAAATTTTTACACAAAAATATCACAATTTTACACAAAAATTATTTGTTGCAAACTACTCAACTTTGACATAACCATAACTTATTTTTCTACATAGGAAAAGAGTGCTGCCAGTGTCCGCATTTTGCTGACTAACTGTAATTTAGGAAATATAATCCGTTCAGAAAACATTTTCGTCTTATAAAAGCTTTAATTTTCTCTTTCCCTCCTCTTTAATGTACCCCACGAAATTACGTAAATTTTGCGGCCTTCTCCTACAACCTCTCTAATGGGCTTTTACTGTTAGCAAATGGATCTCAACATGCTGTTCCTTATTGCATTAATAGACACAGTAATGATAAATAAACTATCCCCTTATGAAATATTAACACAAAATACAGAAAATTTCACGCTCTCGTCACTTACGTAATCCTTTTGGTCCTCTGAAACGAACGTGTTGATTAAATAAACGCCTACATGGTGGTTATTTGTCCCTTTCCACACTGTTCACCAATTATATTACGCTTGTATGATTAGCATATTAACTAATCCGAAAATATACGTACTATTATCACTACACTACGTCACATTCCGTTTAACAAAGAAAAGGAAAATATTAAATTATTACGTTATTTCGAGATAATATCCTTAATTATCCTCTTCAGTATAGAAAAGAGTCTGAATGCTACTTAAAATATTATATTACTATATATATATATATATATATTGTAATGATAGATAGATAATGTTTATTTTTATACTTTGCAACAATACAAATAGAAATAGAAATATTACATATAATTAAATTAAATAGAGCTTATATTTTAAAATATCATTATTAATATTTAACATTATGCTTACAGATATTATAAAGATACAGTATATATTTTATTAAAGGTCAGCCATACAGTAGAGCGGCTTTTTAATTAGATATTTTTTTAGTTCTACTGCACATATTCTCTACTTGCTTTATATATTCAGGGAGTTTATTAAATAGTAATGGGTTGTTCTCTCTTTTATTTGTCCTGATTCTCAAATAATTTCTGTAACCCAGAGTATTGATACCTGTTATTTCCTTTTTCTATGCATAGTTTTTTTAATTTTAATTTTTTTTGGATAAAATTCAGCAATTGATTAATCAACCAAATTAAAATATTTATGATAAGTTTTTTAATAAACAACAAGGGTTCGGCGCCACAAAAAGAAAATAATTGAATTTTTATATATATTTACACAGTTTAACCGGTTTTTTAAAATGCTAAAAATAGAGACTTCTCTCGATCTACGGGGATTGTATGCGTGTTGTTGTCGTTTATAAAAAAAGCCTGTCCCATTTAATGATTGAATTATTAACAAGTTTTTACACTTAAAACAAAGTTCAAACTTGTCTCACTATCTCCATAGACCAGTCCACGCCCTTTCAGAGGAAAATCTTTTTCCAGCCAGGATATCTATGATACTCAAATAATGTAGATTTTTATTTCCTCTACATATTTATATCATTTATTAATGTTCATACATTTTATCATGAAATATTATTCGTGAGAAACAAAATTCAAAGACAACTTCAATAACGCTCACTTCAGCGAGTCTCCCCATGCATCAGAAATTTTCTGCCAACGCATCTCTGCAATACTTCTAAGTATTTATTTATAATATATTCATATTATACTATATATTATATACTATATATTATATATACTATATATTATATTATACTATATATTATAAACTTGTGTTCATTTCATTAATCAAATCGGTGTTCATTACAACATATATATATACATTGTAATACTAATTAGAGGCCATTAATGATTTTGATAATTGGATAGTTATGGTGGATTGTTAGCGGCCCAATTTCAAAGGCGACAATGTATAGGCGAGCTTTGTTTGGCCACGAGCGTTTTCTGAAATTGGAGATTGGCCAGACAGCGAGCAGGGTGGCAGGCAAAAATTCTTCCGGAAAGATTAAAAGTTAAATTTGAGTAAGAAGTTTTGGACAGTAAATTTCAACGTTAAAGTTACAAGCAGTAACCAAATAAATCACGCCGAAATAAAAATCTATAAGTACTGTGACCGCCACAAATTCCAGAGAGACAAATTCGGAACAATTTGTCCAACCAATAATCCAGAAGGAGTTTCCAGTTTCCAGTTTCTAGAGGAGAGACCCGAAAGTTACGTCCGTTTTTTTTGTTTAATCAAACGTAAATTCAGTGATTTAATGGCCTTTTAGTGTGAATTATGAGGTGAGCCCGAGCCCAAGAGAGTTAAGCCTGGTACCAGCAGATGTTTAGTAAGTACGAACAAATTTGATAAACTTTTGTAAACGATAATTAACGCTAAAGTCGTCAAATTTCGATTTCACGTTTATTTGATACTTTAAGTTCTTGTAAAGAAATTTGATTGTTTAATGTAAATATAAAGGTTGTTTCTTTACATAGAAGGCCCAGATAAACTACCCTGAGAAAAGAGTTGTAAAATCTATTAAATTGAAAAACCTTTAATGTAAATAATCTCACAAAAAAATGTTGTAAATTTCAACTGAATAAAAGTAAATTGTCTTGTAAAGTTTCTAAAGAATTTCGTAATTATTTTGCAATCCTTCTCGTTTTTAATCGAATAAATATAATTGATTTATAAACCAACTATGGAATTCAAATCATTAATTAATCTTTTGCAATAAAGCGTTTAATTAATATCATTTTGATAATTACATTTTTGCGTCTCCAACGTGAGACAATCAGTTCATTTAATTAATTTTGTATTTATTACAATATATATATGATTCGAAGGGATTCCAAGTCACGCAATGGAGACGAATACACCAATGATTTTAAATGACCCCACAAGTAGAAATCGATAAGGTTCAAATCAGGTGAGCGTGGAGTCCAAGCAATTGGGCCACCTCTACCTAACTATCAATCGATCAGCAAACGTTCGATCCAAGTATTGGTAAGTCGTACGACTGCAATGTGCAGGAGCGCCGTCATGCAAGAAGCGTGGCAGGTTGTGAGAAAATACGCAATAATACTGGAATTTGGGATCGTGTTCGCAGGTCCATTACACCTCGATGTGAGGCCTGTTCGAGCAGGAGGTGGGCATTTTGAACATCTTCTGTTAAAGACGAAGAAAAACGTTACTGTGAATATCACTGTTTTGAAGGCCAAGCGTTTCCGTACACATGTTGTACTGACCTGTTTTTATTGTCTACATACGGAGAATAAATACCTGAAATGGCGCCCTATATTTTTGAAACACCCTGTATAAGTATAAAATTATTTTATTACTTTGTAAGGGTACAGAATTAATCAGTGATTTGAGAAAAATCAGATATGGTTTTTTTTCTGTCATAACACTATTGTATTTATATGAAACAAAGCATTCGTAATATGCATTCACAAAATTATTATTCAACCTCAGTACGTAGCAGTCGAGATCCTGAACAATACTCAATGCCAGACCACACAATCACGTTTGGCGTCAGCGTGATAACGGTCCCGACGATATCTTCTAATGCGTTCACGACCATAATTGAAGTTCAAGCTACAGTAATATTCGTCCGAAAACGTCCTGTGTTACCATTCTCTATCGCAATTAACAAGCTAATTGAAGCCTGAGACGTCACGTGCACTCGCTGATAAGGCGTGCGTGCAGCCAACCATCTGCTTCGCCGTTGTGCTAACACTTGGGATGAATCTGAAATATCCATCGCTGCCATGCGTACATCATCCCGCTTTGTCCTCACAGCTCGTGATCCACTGCAGCGATGTGTCTGATTGTTCTCAGTGAAATGATTCCACACTCACCTCACTGTAGTGGCATGATGTTGAACGTGAGCATATTGTAAAATGAAAATCCAACTTCACGCTCAACTTCAGACTCTGGACACTTTACCCCAATAGCGGCCCTTAGACAACAGTTTTAAAAATACATTACTTGTAAAGTACAAGTGAATTTTCACTGAGCACTTGCATTCTAAAAACACTAGAGATAGAGAGAGTTCCAGTTGTGAATAACTTCAGTTTTATCATGGCAGTTCGGCCGCAGCTATTACCTGGAGCTTGTCCAACAATTACCGCGTTCTGCACGACAACGCTCGACCCTCCATTCCGAGTTCCGAGTTTCTGTACGGTTTTATCACTGTATCAATTATGAAACTATGTTTTCCGATAGCGGGGACTCCATTGCGTCGAAATTTCCTATTATTCATAATAGTTATATATTACCTCGCTTGTTCAAGAAAAGAATAAACGTACATCAATTGTCTCCCATTTTATCCTACTTTTATCAGTGCTTTATCAGCTATTTATGGGCGTAATATGAGAGTCAAGGAACTCAAAATTGATTTGAAGTTTAATGCCATAATACTGTATTATATTTACGACACATTTCAAGTACCCACAATAGTGATGCAATCTTAGAAAAAATTTTCTCACTCTTAAAATAATATTGCAGCATTGCGAAAGGTTTTCACTTTTGGATGCAAGACGAAATACCATTGCGTTTAACAGGCTATAAAATTCTAACTGTTACCTTTACTACAGTAGCATTCCAAACTTTTATAACTGGATCATCTTGAAGTTAGCTATGCAAATGCGAGCTAAATTACAAAGGTAGCTATATTGAAAGGCTGGTTGGCAACTGAGCTCTGTAAACGTTAATTCAAACACATCAAAGGAACCACATGGCTTTTAAAGAGAAAAAATTCTGATGCTGGTGGCAACTCGACGTCCAGCATTTAGGTCATAAAATGACTCTTAACAAGCGAAGTGGTACGTGAATACAACAGCATTGGTCATTATAGGAATGAAAGTCATCATGTCTGAAATTTCTTTTTTGTTGCTATTAAGACT
The DNA here is from genome assembly GCA_037074705.1 of Zhengitettix transpicula. Lineage (NCBI taxonomy): Eukaryota > Metazoa > Arthropoda > Insecta > Orthoptera > Tetrigidae > Zhengitettix > Zhengitettix transpicula. The sequence goes on along the minus strand of CM073595.1, from coordinate 16,012,281 downwards.
AAGAATATTAAGGGAAAGTGGTCGACATTTGAAGAAAAATTCTTGGAAAAGATTTTACAGTCTGTGAGAACGAATCGAATTTGGAAGTTAAGCATGAAAATGAGCGAATATATTATACATACATTGAACTCACACACACACACACACACACACACACATTCAGAAAAAAGGATTTATTAAATTAACAATGTTTTGTCGCTTATTTCAGAAAGGGAAAATTCTTAAATATATATTTCACTTTCTCTCATACGTATTTATATTTTCATAGATGTAACATATATTTTTAATGGAACTCTGTATTTGCAGATAAATTAACACAACCTGGTACCGGCTTACTGAGGAAAGATAACTTATTGAACAGACGCGATTCTTATATACGATGTTTAAATACGTTTTTTTTTAACCTATCATGCATATTTACCAACATAATTGACACCGTTTATGATATTTATTACGCGATTAAAAATATTGCTTTCTACCCGACTTTCTGATTTGATAATAAATATTTATTCCCCCACAAAATAATATCCACGTATAAATCAACGTGACTTAATTTTGAAGTTAATTAATATTCTGCTCAAAATAAAGTACTTTTTATTAGAACAACATTGTTCTTATTTGCCTATAATTATTATACATCTGTCGCCGTCAACAGTTCGTCACTCACTATCAACTTTTATAAATCCGTATTAAAAACAACGAAACGTTTTTGGCGAAGCTTTGGATTTATAAGGGTTAATACAGTTGCTGTAATGCTTGGGAGGCGACCAGAAGCTCGGGATTTATACAACAGCACAGACGTTTAATTCACTATTGATTACTGGCCGTGCGTGGATTTTAAAAGGACCACATTCTGTCCCTTTCCGAAACGGTTGTTTAACAGCCACTGTAAATAATGTTCAATTTGAATAATTTTGTTTGGTATATATCAGAAAAAAATTAAATTAATATACTAGAAGCACTGATAAAAGTAGGATAAAATGGGAGACAATTGATGTACGTTTATTCTTTTCTTGAACGAGCGAGGTAATATATAACTATTATGATTAATAGAAAATTTCGACGCCATCGGTAAACATAGTGTCATAACTGATACAGTGATAAAACCGTACAGAAACTTGGAACTCGGAATGGAGGGTCGAGCGTCGTCGTGCAGAACGCGGTAATTGTTGGACAAGCTCCAGGTAATAGCTGCGGCCGAACTGCCATGATAAAACTTATGTAATTCACAACTCGAACTCGCTCTATCTCTAGTGTTTTTAGAATCCAAGTGCTCAGTGAAAATTCACTTGTACTTCATTTCCCGCAACAAATCAAAATTTGACCGTTTTAGAAAATTCTGGACGTGCCTCTCACGCTCTGGGACGGGTACAACGACTACTTGTTTTAAGATAAGCCACGTCCAACAATTACTCTACTTATTATGAAATTGCCAAAGTGGGCGACACGTTAATTTCGTTGACTACTAGGTGGTAAAATATTTTAAAATAATACCCTAAACTATGTAATTTGAGGTTACAGTATTGGAAACTTGGTTTAGAATCCAAAATATGTGAGAGATGAACGGAATTTCAGATGGAGTTGTATGATAGAATTTTTTTTGTGGAGATTAATAAAATTTTATTAAAATAATGTTTAAATATTCTGTGTAGTTATATATATATATATATATATATATATATTGTAATACTAATTAAGAAGGCCATTAATTGTTTAAATAATTGGATTATTTAGCGGTACAAATTCTTAAAGACACAATGATGGCGGGCTCTTTGTCGGCGGTCTTTGTTGCGAGTTGCTAGAACTGGCTGAATTCAATCTGGCGGATATTATGGTCGAGAGAGGGAGCAAAATTTAAGAGTACGAACAGCGTGGCCCAAGCTTAAAATTTCAACTGAGAGACTTATATGTTTTAAAAATCCAAGTAAAAATGTCTGAACGGAGAGACACGTTATAAAAACCGCAAAGCTGAAACAAAAACTTAGCGCCACGTTCAGATACAGACGAGTATCGAAATAACATTTTTCCGCATAAAGGCATTGAGAAATAATACGTCCAACTGTTGACCGGAGGTGCGGCTGATCGAGTTCCCGGAGGAATAATACAAGAACTACAACCGTGTGTTTTGACCATGATGTGTAGAATCAGTGATTAAAGGCCTTTTTAGTGAATTGTGACCCCAAGCAGCGAAAACTAAGTCTGGCACCAGCAAGACATTTGTGAGTACAAACCAAACTAATTAAATTCTGTAAACGGTAATTAAGGGTATTAGTCAGATTTCGTTCTTTTCATTTTTGTTAGATTTCGTATTCCGTTCGTTTCAATTTGGTTGAATTGATAATTAATAAATTCATAATTTTTTATTGTTCTTACTTATCAAACTCAGTAAAGACCCTGAGAAGAAGAGTTATTAAATTTGATTGTTTGTGAAATATAAAAGATTGTTTTTGACACTGAACGTCACCAATTATAAATAAAAAATATTTGTTTGTTAATTTTGAAATTATTGAATTCGGCGTGCCAATCATTTGTAAAACTAAATGAACACCTGTTGAAATAATCTTTGGCAAATTAAAAGTTTTTTATTGTAATAATTTTGTTAATTTATTCATTAAATAATTAGCATCCCTTTTAATCATTACAGTATATATATATACATATATATATATATATATATATATATATATATATATATATATATGTGTGTGTGTGTGTGTGTATAGAGAGCGAGCGAGCGAGCGAGCGAGAGAGAGCGAGAGAGAGAGAGAGAGAGATAAATTAATATGCAATGTACAGAATAATTTTCTCTATATTCCAAAGCTGTAGGAAGATTATGATATATTCATGAGATTTTAAAATGGTTTCTGCCTTGAAAGAATCATTACGAGGAAATAAAATTCTGCTACAATAATATCAGTTAATTGTAAACCATTCAGATTGTCACATATCTTAACTCAGAATTATCCTTTAATTTTTAAAAACCAAATTATTATATTATGGGTTACGTCGACACGAAAAACGAAATTATTTGGCCACTGAATCAAGAAGTAATTGCTGTTGGTGAGAAACTAATTTACAATTTTCCATAATTAGAATATTTTTAAAATTACCTGACTTCTGTAGTTGGGTATTGTTTCAATTCATTCTTATTGTAATGAGGAACAGGTGTACCTTATTCAAATTATTGCCGCGTATACTTTTTTATTTTTCTGGCGGAAGTGTTTCCCTCTTGGCCGATTTGGCAGCAACAGTTTTTACCGTCCAATCAGCTGGACTTGTAGGAAAAGGCAGTTATAATTTTGCTGCTTAATTCGTACCGATTTCCCCATGCAATTTTGAAACGGTGATTGTGCTACTTGATTAAATTTCGTAGGTGCGTGGCCTGAATTGACAAAATCGTCGGTCACAATACACGCAATTTAACATTTGCCGCTCTTAAAAGCAAGGACAAATGTCGTGCATAGATATGCAAATGGACGCCGGGCGTTGTGACATTAAAATCTCACTCTTGTTAAAATTTCAAGAAGTAAAACGCAATTCAATATCAACCGAGAGCATAATTACAGTACACTGATTTTAACGGTAGTTACTTTTTTTTTCTTTTTTGCAATTTACTTCGGCGTCATCGCGAACTCCAGTAAAGTGTTTCCGTGCCATATTGACCGGCTAAGACTTTTAATATAACACTGTTGAAAAGGTAAAAAGAAAAGTAACGCGGGGATTAGAACTGTTTTAACGATCTGGCTACGTTAGAATAACATTCAGGAGAGCTGAGTGAAGTGGCTCTCATTGTTATTTTTTGACTGAACGCTGTGCGACGAAGTACAATTAATTCTAAAATATTCTGTGGTTTCCATCCGGGTTAAATATTTATTAATAAACAAAGTTTCCGTGGCGTGCCAAGGTGTAGTGCGGTTCCTCAACCGAGGAGCAGTTTTTATATTTTGATAAGTAAATATGCGACCGATGTCTTGTTGGTTGGCAATTTGAGACCGGAAACTATTTAATTAATATTAAATTATAATTTACACCGGGAAATTTCCGAGCTGTCTTAAAATTCAAAAAAGTTTCAACAAGGTTGGGACAAGGAGAAACGTATTAAATTATTTATACGAAAAGATATCAATATACAAATGAAATTACCCCTTGCATAAATTTGGAGAAGTCTCTTTTTTTTTAAAAAAAAATTATTTTATTCAAAATCGTATCAACTGCTATGTCATTAGCGACGTGTACAATAGTTACATCTAAATTTAGGGGTACAATTTTTATGATTTCATGATGTTTCCTTGGGCTTTGATGTTTCCTTCCAGTGTATGTTTCCCTTTCTCGATGAAATTTGGGACAAGCCTTGATGAGGTGTTCAGTTCCGCTAGGTATTGTTTTTAAAATTGGTTTCCTGCAAGCAAATGATTGTTGGTTGGTTAAGTGCAATCGAGATTTTTTTGAAGTGTTGTGACAGCACCATAATGATTCCAGGATGCTCATTCTTGAGTTATTTCTTGGTTGGGTTTGATTCCGTGGTTCCTGAATTAGAGATTTCGTCATCTAGGTGTCATTTATTGTGTTCTTGTGACTGCGGCTTTCTGAGATTTGTGGGGTACCTTTTTATTAGCATGTTATAATGAGTAATTCAGTATCATAGACGAGTTGCTTTTGGTTTCAGCTACCAGTTGGCTGTCTGCAGTTTGCGTGACTCAGGAATCGAGGTCCATGGAGACGGCAGATGTTGGACCATAAATCACGATTGACCATATGTTGGCGGTCACTTGTTTCAGGAATCGGACCACACTTGAAATAAAAGGGGATACGGGCAGTTGCTCGAAGTTTGCCAAGAAGAGTGGTTGAATGAGTTAGTCAAGGACAAAAGTAATACTACAATACAGTTTTATCAGACCATATTTGGGTCCAATACAAATTTTTGGTGTCATTTAAATTCATAATATTTTGGTGGACATTCTCTGTGTATAATTTTATCCCCTATTGGCATGAGAGGTGAGAAAGCTTAGGGGTGCAATTTACTTGAGCGTTACATGAAAATAACGGGAATAGACCGATATTCGAGTCAGTACTGGGGTTATGGATGTCGCTGCGTAACGCATGGCGGTGGGAGTGGACCTGGACGGTGGTAGAAATTTTAAACAATGTAACCAGCCGATTTTAGCGTGCAATAAATAGTTTTTGTTTAACTCTCGATAGCGGGGGGGGGGGGGGGTGGAAATTTTCAAACATGTTCAAACGGCGATATATTCGTCGAATGAAACTATTTCATGGTAAATGAGTTCAATCCCCTTCGGAATAGGAGGAGATCAAATTTTCGGATAGGGGTCGAGTTGCGGTAAATAAAAATAACGCCAGTGCTACCTAGATTCGAGTCAAGTCTCGGGAAACGCAGGGCACCCAGCTAGTACTACAATATTAATAAAGATGAAAGTCGCAGGTACCCGGAGATTGCGAAAGAAATGGAAAGAGTAAGCCTGAGCGACTGAAGGTGAAACAGACGAGTGTAATAAGATTTTATTTAGTTTGAGAGTTGGTGTTTATGCCATAGAAGCAATCCTGGATTCTGGAGTAAAGCAGCCATCGTACTCGCAGAGACATCTGACCAGTTACCTGCCACATTGGGTCATCGGCGTCAAACAATAGTGTATCGGGGGATCAGAGCTGAGACATTCGTTATTGGCCCACCACCATGAGGTTAGAACTTATCATGCAGTGAGCCAAGTATTTTTAACTAATCATGGAAATTGTTTTAAATATTTAAATAAACTTTTAATTAAATCCAATTGTTTTTTAAATGAATTACAACCTCTTTATAACCCCTCTTAACGGTTCGAAGTGGTAGGTAGATTCATTTGGTTATGGTATCCGAAGCTGTTAATTAGGAACATTTTGAATTGTAGAAAGTTTAGTGGGAGTTTTTTCTGATTATCCTCAATAAATGCTCTGATTGGTTCCAGAGCTTCATCTATATTTTTTGTTTTGATTGTTCTTGTTCTTGAGTGGATTACTATATTTTTTCTTTCTTCGTTGGTGCCATTTGCTTAATTTGGAGATGATGGCTGTTGGGATGATGATGCCTCCACATCAGGCGGAGGTTTGGATTAGGTGGCGTAAAGTAAATCGGCATTTCTTCTAAACATCACTATGAGTTTCTGCGCTCGTAAGCCAATAGATGGCATTACTGTTTTAGGTTGTGGCATGTTATACTTAAATAGCAATCAATTTGGATTCCGTACAGGGCTATCTACGATACATGCTGTAACAGAATTTATGACAAATTAGATAATGGATGCCACGCTACAGGAACATTTATGGACTTGTCGAAGGAATATGAGCCACTCCATAGTATGTGGCAAACTGGAAGCCTATGGTATAAGGGGCTTAGTCCTAAATATTTTCAAATCCTATCTTACAAATAGGTATCAGTACACATATTCTAACATAAATAGGTGGGGTTACGAAAGTAACTAAATCTGAAAATGGGGTTCAGCAGGGATCTATATGGGGGTCTTTGCTATTCTTATTATATAAATTGTAAAAAAGTAAAATTGTATCGTATGCTGATGACACAACTGGCATCACAATGAGGATGAACTACGCTTGATCACACAATATAGTATGGACCAAATAACTGACTACTTGGGAATGAACAAAATGAAAGTTAATGCCTCTAAGGGAAATGTTATATTATTTAGTCATTTCAAAACCACTCAAAGGGAGGGAAAAAATATACATCATTCCGACGTCCAGCTTGTTAATTCAGCAAAATTCCTAGGTATTCAACTTGACTTTAAATTATCCTGGGCTGGAAACATTGGAAATATATGCAAAAAAAGTAAACAGCAATGTATAAAGACTATCTGGAGTATTAGATAGGTACATTATGAGTCAACTTATCCATATATAAGCTACGGTATTGAAATATGGGGTTGTGCTGCAGCTATATATATGGATAGACTACTAATTGCACAAAAAAGGCAATAAGTATATTTTTGGAATGAAACGAAGAGAGAGAAAACAATTTATTAACTGTCAATGGAATATATATATATATATATATATATATATATAAGTATATATATAACTATGGTAAAAAAGAAAAATATCCCCCGGGCAAAAGTTTAATAAACCTTAGAAAAACTAGAGGGAATAATTATTTTAGAGTTAGGACGAAATTACAGAAAACGGAGAAGGACCCACTCGTCAAATGAATTATATTATTTAACACACTGACGCATCATTAAAACAATTACAGGGTGAACAATTTAAAAGTAGACTAAAACAATATCTATCTGAAAAAGTTATGTATAGTACTAAAGATTTATAATCGAATTAAAAATTGTGTTATTGTTTGTAAATTATGTATTATATATATTTGTTATATTTTTTAGGACTGACTATTTCTAATATTGTCTAAATACAATTAATGGAAAAATAAACATTATTATTATGTTACAGCGTAAGCACTTCAAAATCATTAATCCGTTTTATGTCGTCTGATGATGTTAGATCCATAGATCCAGATAATTAAACTGGTGGAACAACGAAGGGCGATGAACGAGCAGGACGTCAAGCCACATCCACTACTGATGACAAAATTGATCAAGTAATTGTCCTGTTTCTGAATGACCGACTAGTGAATATTGATGGTGAGCCAAATCATTTGCCTATTAGTCATGGTTGCGCATAGACAATTATCCCTAACAGACTCAATCGTGATTCACAGATGAGAGAAGCTGCTCAGGGTATCGGAAAGCTCGTGGAACGACGGACCAAGTGTGTTGCGAAGAACTTTGAAAAACGTTGTTACTGTAAGTTTTCCATCGCGAAAAAAAATGAAAGAATTGAGTGTATTTGACGTGGTCAAGTTTCTTCAACATATAGTCGAAACCCCTGTTTTTATTTATTAATTCCTCAAAAAGGCTTAACAATTGAACATAAATATACAACTGTCTACAAACAAAAAGTTTGGACGTCGAGGCCAGTGTGAACTATAAAAGTTGTTTAATTATATTCAGCTATGTATGGTTATTATAAATGTGTTTTGTGTGTCTAAGTGTGTTTCGCACACAGGAACAGTGTCCAGCGTTAATTGCTTCCCCTGGCGTAGTTTGCTCACATTATGTAGACAATCCAGGCTCTGGGAAACTTGGCACATGTACGTCCTCTCGGAGATTTCAGAACCCTGCGGATAACGCTTTCCGTTTTATTTTTCAATAGCAAACATTTACAAAGATAATCTCATAAGCGACAAGCAATATCTAATTTTCAATCAAAATTAATTAAATAAATGTTTGTTTTAGTGGCAGAAAGATGATAGCGACCTCAAGCCTATTTTCATCACACGAAGATATAGGAGAAATGCCGACGGAAGTGAAATAACGGCTGCTGCTGCCGAAGGACAAGAATGTGATTTAGGTATGAAGAGAGCTGAGGGGGACACGTTTAATGTAACCGGTGCAGATCGCCGGGGAAAAACTGAAAGAATTGGTAAAACCATCTTTCACATATTGACAGCTCTTTCTCCGGCACAAACTACTGTTCGAATAATAAAAAGAAGACAATTGAGTGAGGAATGGGATTGTGCCTAACAGAATAAAGAAAGAGGCGTGCCCAGCCATGAGGTGCAGGACTCGACAAATAAATAATTTTGTGGCGCAGTCGAGCCGGGAGCTTCTTCGTCGGAGGTTTATTATGCAAGCTCCAAACTTAACTAAACACTTCGAAACGGTTATCATAGTTGGGGGAACAATCTATATTAATCAGGCGAGACACGTAGTTTGGCAGCAACTACATAAATAAATTTCCACCTAAAATGCGGGCCAAGGAGATACTTGAAGGCGTCTAATGGCGAAGAACTGGCTACGAAAACACGCCTGACCTATATGGAAGCCATTAATAACCAATACAGACATAATTTTCACGCGAATTATGTTTTTTTTTCAGGCCACAGAACTTTGTTATAATCTTGATTGTGTTAATAAGCACTCAGAGCCACTCCAGTATTCGTAAACACAGTCTTTATCTAAACTTCAATAACAGCGTCCAGAGCTTCGTTAATACTCGGGAATCTCCGGAAAGTCTTCACCATACATCGATTAATCACAGTGATAAGAATATTTTGTAACTTGTAATTCCATTGTAAGTTTCTGCGCAACAGTTTTATTGATTTATCCTATATGAAAGGTTACATTCCTGTATCCAAAATATGCAGAGTTTTAGTGGCGAAAAACTGGAGTACTTCAGGATGAGAGCGCTGATGTTCTTTCAGTACATTGACGCTGGATAATGATGTAAAATCATTGTTGAAACTAATTTAGTCTGGAAACCCACATATTCAGGACGTGTTTTACATTTCCAATCCAATATTGTGCTGTTAAATTAAAATTTTATGATTAATAAAAAATTCATTTGAATTATAAAGAATGGTCGTTAAATATATTACTAATATTAAATTGTTCTTTTCAATTTGAAATGACAAGAACAAAAAAATATTCAGCAAGTGTTGTTTAATTTAAAAAAAATTACAACTGAAATAGTGTTGCAGTATTCATTCAGCAACTATTTTTATATCAATTAAATTTAGCAGTTTTAATATTGAGAGAGCCTTGCGGAAAGTTGGCCTACAGACTATATTTCTTTTTTTGGACTAGTCTAAAAGACTAGACAGTACTGACTGTTAATGTATGTTACAAGATATAACGAAGCATTCTCATACAGTCTCAATTTTTCGACGATTTTATTTAAATTAGTCAGTCAGTTTTTTCAGAAGCTTTCCTCCTAATATTTAACCATAATCATCAATAAAATAATTTACATATGTGTCACTTCACCTCTTTAAACAATAAAATGATTAATTATGTAACGATGCAGCTGAACCACTGAATCAATTAGATGTTTAAATAATTTTATTGTTTAAATGAGTGAATTAACAGTTGATTATGGCCAAATACTAGGCCGAAAGCGTCTGAAAAAATGTCTGACGAATTTAAATAAAGTCGTCGGAAAATTGAGACTGTATAGGAGGGTTGCTTCTTTAAAAAATGGACTAGAAAGTTTAATTCAACTATGTAATGTAGTAAATACAAACACGTTGTGTAATAAAACAATGGGAATTTTTATATAAACTGCATATTTGGACAATACAACGTGATTATGGCGTAAAGCCGAAAATTATTTCTTTAAATAAACGTTTATATAAAATATACGTGTTTAATTTGTGACTGATTTAAACCTGTTTATTTTTAAAATGAAATTATTATAAATCCGTAGAGATTATGTGGTCGAGAACTGAAGTATAAATAATACAAGTTTAATATTGATAATTATGTGACCAAAACAACTCAATAAATAAATACGATGGAAAAACAGCCGGAAAAGGTTTAATAATTACAAATGTAATTAATGAAATTCGAAAAATCTATCAATACGTTTCATCATTAATCTGGTGCTGCATCAGGTTAACAATTAAAAGAAGATGAGAAATTATTTATATAATTAATATTAAAATGTAGATATTATTCAAATAATCTGATAACTTAAATTCTAAGAACACGTGAGTTGAAAATAAATATTGTCACTTCAAATCATGTAAAACAAATTCAAACTTACACATTGATTGTATCCCTTTCTAAGATTTCCAATGATGGCTTCAAAATTTTTTAAATAATATATCAAATAGTTTTTTAAATTTTTTAAAAAGCATAATCATGGTTCCGTGCCTGTTATAATCGAAAAGACGTATAAGATACAACAATGTGTGTTAAGAGAAACATTTGGATTGTTAACGGTTTCAAGTTAAAAAAAATTCAGGGAACTATTTCCAATTAAGTAGCAGAATCAGAAAAACGTTTAGTATGTCTCTTGTTAGTTTTTGGAATACAGAGAGTATTCACTTTTATATAGGATTAACAATTTTATCCATAGATATGACACTTTACAGTATGGAATGGAATAATTTAATCATCGACAATTTGTCCGCTGTTTAATTTTATTCGTTCATTTCTTCTGAAGATAAACAATTTAAGTAAGATATTCCGGTTTTCACGTTCTTCATTCCCATTTTTCATTTAGAGTTCTGCAAAGACAATGAAATATAGCGCGTGATCTCTGACTCGGGCCAAAGTTGGAACGTGGCCAGAGAGTCCTTAAAGCATCACATTATTATTAAAGTCAGATAAGATATCTGTAAGCGATTGACTCATGTTCTTTTCATCAACACGTTGTTTACGAAATGCTTCGCCCTCCACCCTTTACCCACTACGAAATTAACAATGTCACTCCAATTTAGGGCTTCAGTATGAGTCACTCCAAGATAATTACTTTCGTCAGTCTGTCACTGCTGCGTCTCCAATTTTATATCACAAGGGGAAACAGAATTGCTCTTTTCCTCATAACAATTACTTTGATCTTGGGCTTTTTTATTTTCCTATTATTTAATACAACTAAATTAACTCAAGAAAATTTGAAATCTTTATTGCCTTTTCCTTTTTCATAATCCCCTTGAAATCACGCGACGAAAATTCAATATGAAACTTAATTGCCTGTATAAAGTTATTTTCATACAAACACGCTGACTGCGATCAATTAATAAGTTATGTAACATCGGAGTTCCGGCTTCATCTGTCTCGTCAGTGCTTGTTTGGAGTAACCGAATTGAATTTATGAATGATAACCACGGACATTCCAACCCCAATCACGATTACAATATCTCAGTTTCCTGCGTCTGCATGCACAGTTTCAATTAAGGTACGAGTTTAATCCTAGCCCGGGCTTTCCAACTTGTCGCGGGATTTTACTTAGATAATTAATAAATTTGTCAAAGCAAATAACTTCATCACTGTATGTAAAGTAATCACATTCGAGCGTTTGATTTGACGCAAATCAAACAGACTGAACATGAATTATGTATAATATAATAACTTCATTTCAATTCACATTCAGCCAGATAGCGACGTCATTAAGCTGTAATTTACATGTTAATTACATTTCACTTCTGTTCTGATTTCAAGATTAGCGAGTTCTTTCCACTTAGCAGTCTTGCTCAGTTAATACGGTAAGAGAAATAACGTTTCTTTCCAATATAAAGTATAATTACACTATTTTACGTTACCTCTCATGAAGAATATATACGACAGTAAGTCATAAAGTTGTAGCGCGATAGCTTTATAATTGGTATATATATTTTATTTTAACGTACTTAGATATTAGCAAGGGTTCCGAGCTTGGAAAGTTGGAGTTTGACCAGGCGCCGCCGAGGCGGATAGATAATCCCTTCGGTCTGGACTTAGGCACGTAGAGTGTTGACCCTTGGAAGTTACCTGGACTGTTGCACCGTGGGAAACGTCTCTCCAAAACTCCCAGAAATTGAATTAACACGTGACTGCCTGAACCAATCACATTTCTTGGTTCAGGAAAGATCGATCGAAAATTGGTCGAGGACATCGATATTTCATATCCAGTGAAGGGGCTCTAAAGAAAGTGTAGAGAGACTCCTCAACGAACCATCGCCAGGGACGGACGTACAACTTGCAGGTTTCCAGAGGACTCGGAGAGAACAAGGGTGCCACATGATGACGGCCAGAGATCAACGCGAGGTAACTGCCAAGTGTCTCAATCCTTGACGCGCCTGGGGGAATTACCGTAATCCATGGTTTAACTTGGGATTAAAGGATTCGATTGTTTTGCCCGGCTAGCTGAACGTGCATAATTTGTATTTTTTTTATTTTATTTTCTCATGTTCAGATAAATGATTAATAAATTCTGGAAAATATCCCTTTTCTTTATAATTTAATAAATCCATCACTACAAAGTAAATAAAATTTTGTTCCAATCATTCGTAGATCGCCTGCAATCATTGTGTTCACTTATGACAAAATACAACGTGATAACTTGAGTTATCTCTGCTCTGTTGCGAAGGAAATATGGCTGCATCACTGTCCGTTTGCTCAGCAGAACAACAAAGTCCGTGGTCTACAGGTGTACGAGGAGCATGAAGACATTTAGCACTCCAAAGTAGTCGAAGAATCGTGCAGGACGAAGAATATGCAGGACGTCAAGCCACAACCACTTCTGACGACAACGTTTAGCAAGTCTGTATTCTGTTTCTGAATAACCGACGAGTGAGTGTTGGTGAAGTGCCAAAACAGATGAATAATAGTCATGGCTATGCATAGGAAATTATCCAGAAGAGGCTCAATACTGTTATTTGCCGCTCGACCACAAAAAAAAATTGCTATCAGTTTACCGAAAGGCAAGTTGATTATGTCCATTATGTCATTGTAAGTTTCCTATTCAATCTGTGAAATGTTAAAACATAGAATTTACTATTTTACCCAGTAATGACCTTGAAAATCATCCAGTTACTGATAGAAGTATATTGAAGAAGACCCCAGAGTAAAACCGAATAGCCAACAATTATTCAAACACTTTAGCATAAATACCAACCCCCATTGTCTAATAAGGAGTTTGTTAGCCTCACTAATATAAACGGACATATTTTTAAAATTATATATTCATGAGTAATGAGCTGAAATTAACAGTCAAACCTGTTGATCATACCAATAAATTACACACCGAATTGAATATAAAATCGATTGTATTAACTGTGATAAATATTATATTGACTACAGTACGACAGCTTTAAAAGCTAGACTTTATCATCACTGATCCAACTTAAAACCGAAGTCAAAAAGTAATATAGCCCAAACAACGCTACGCTCCTATAACTTAGTATGATTCGTTTTCTGACATCGAAAGCTATCGAAAAATTTTAATAAATATAATATTGGAGACTAGAGGTTGAATTTATTTCCTATTACTTTATATATTTATATACAATGTTTGTCTACTATATACGTTATTAGGCCTTTGGTTTATCATTTCCTTTTATCGCGTTACTTACATCAGAATATCTTCTCGTCTTCTTTTGATTACAAAGATTTTGTCTACCAACAAATATATATTCCTGGAGTTACAATTAAAAATAGCCTCCAATTTATTTACCGGTTTAGAGAAAAAACATTTAGTCAATTTTTATATTTACTAAACAAAATCCACCATCCAGCTTAAATACGCCTGTGGAACGTTATCGATTTCGTCTCAAAATGGCGAACGGCTAAGAATCTAATGACGCCACTACATAACAATGATATAAAAATTAATGGAAATCGGTTCGACCGTTTCCTTGTGATAAGGAACGAATTTCGTGGTTTTAGTACCTGCAAAATTTTGTCTCAAGTTGGCGTAAGGCAGTTTGATATTCCTTACAACGACATAATAATAATAATTATAATTATAATAACGACATATAATGTCAACCAGCGCACGCTCAGCTTATTTATTCATTAATTCGTAATAACGACATAGACTTTAATTTAATTTTGACTGCTTTCGTGTTAAAATGAAACAAAAATTCAGATGTCTTCTGTTTTAGGCCCCTTAATGTAAGAAACGTCATTAGAATCTAAGAAGTTTATTAATATATTAACATACACGCAAATATATACGTAGCAGGTACTTTGACTATTGAACGTTTTCATCTAGTGACTTAGGTATTCTTATCATCGGCACTTTTATTGATATTCATAAATGAATAATGCTCAATTTATTATTATTGTCTGTCAGAAGATCAATCTGAAAGTGAGTTTTCTCCAAAATTATTTAAACTTATAATGAAGTAGGAGAGTATTTAAATTCTCGTCAGGCTTAATATTACATGTTTCTGTGTGGTTGCACTTCACATTTATAGAGAACGCTCCCAGAATTAAATTCAATTTTTTTTTCATATTTTATGAGTCGTATTGACCGTTTGGAGATAAAGTAAATTGGACCAACAAAATAATAATAAAAAAATTTCTGTAGTTTAAAAAGAACATCAATGACTGTTTTCCCATTAGTCAGCTTGTAATAATTGACCTTTCGAATCTATATAATAAAAAAGGGAGTATATTTGTATGTATGTATGTTTGTATTTACGTTGTTCTTTATACAAATTTTATCGCGTGGACAGAATGCAACAAAAATTGGTATACGTATTCTGCCAAAATCGAGAACCGGTACTGTGGGGGTGAGAAACCCCTAGAATAAACGTGGAAATAATTATAATTGAAATAAGTTACGAATTAGTGTTAAATTACTGCGCGAGACGATGACGTCATAAGTTTTCAAGACATTGACGCATCCTAAATATAGTTCTGTATTTCGTAATGAAATAAAGCAGAAATATTTTTATTTAATATAAAGTATACATGTGGAAAGAATTATAATTAAAAACCGTGATCATTAAATATTAATTTACTGCGCGCCAAGAGACAATGACGTCACGCGAGAGAAAGACGTTACTACGCAACGAACGAAGGAGATTATTAGGAATTAAATAAAGCAGAAATATTTTCTTTAAATAAAAAGTATAATTTTATGCAGCAATATTCCATCGAATGATAATAAAGAAGAATACGAATTACTTTACCATCCTTGGGGAAAATGTAAGTTAATTTTCGCGCTGTATTAGTTGTGAGTCTAGCTAACAATTTCATCAATGTAATATTTCGTAATGTATGAAGACTGAGGGACAATTATATCCTGAAATACTCAAGGAATATATTTAAGTAATCAATTAAATACTTTTTCGAGTTTATATAAATAAGTACACGAGCAACGCCGGGCACCCAGCTAGTAGGTAATAAATTAGTATTGCTTATTCATTCCGCTGAAAGTTTCGTATTCTACGGACTTTGGAAAGTTGTTAGTGTAGAAAACTTCGATTCATTACCTGCTCGGAGCTTTCTTTTGGCGCACCTGACAATTTTTTGATTGAGTGATTTATAGTTCTTAGTGCTGAGTTTCAATAATATCCGTATTGTAAGGTGAGCAAGCCGAGGTGTGCAGGTGTCTCTATTATCCTTATTCTTTCAACGCTTTCTGGACAAAAGGAACAGTCCGAGACGTTGCGTGCTTTGTACATTTTACTCTTTCAGTAACCCATTGCAGTCACGAACGTGAGGGAGAAATGTCAGGCAAAGAAAAAGTTATAACCTAGCTGTGGTTCGTTCTGAGAAAATTCCCTGGAACCAATTCACTGGATTAGTAAGTGGTATCAACTCCTTTGGGGACTTTGAGATTGATTTCTGATGATAGGGGCAACACAGTTAAGCTGCATTCAGAATCAAAATTCAGATAACCCAGTCTAATCGTCATTTTTTTTTTAAAAAAAACGATGAACGGAGGTGGCCACTGATTCCAATCATAATTGTCTGTGGAAGCACGGGAAATGCACCCAACATTATTTTTATATACCTGACCTATATTATAAATTATCTGGGTGATCGGAGATGCTCGGGTTGTCAGAATTAAAGCCATGCGACATACATAACCACGGATTTGACTCCAATCTCGGTTATTTTTAACGTTACTTTTATGTAACGCCCCTACACCCCCACTACTGATGGTGCTCCCTTCCTATGCCGAAACGGGTTGAAATTATACACAAAAACATCAGGAGAATCACTATGAATCTCATGAAACAAGTATTATTTATTCACGCAGATATCGGCCGTTTGAGCATCTTCGAAAATTTCAACACTGCAAGTAGAATGCTATAATTAAACTCAGGGACATCCGTAATCTCGGATTCGACTCAAATATCGGTTGTTTTTGCGTTGTTTTGATACAATATGCCTACACCCCCATCCATAAACGTGCTCCACTCCTATGCCGAAAGGAGTTAAATTATACACAAAGAACAACGGTAGAAATACTATCAATCTCATTGACTCAGAAAAGTATTTATTCGACGCAAATATCGGGCGTTTAACGTGTTTGAAAATTTCCACCCTCGCAACTGGGGCAAGTTGAATGCCATAATTAAAACTCAGTGACCTCCATAATCCTTGATTCGACTTCAAAATGTCGGCTGTTTTCGAGTCACTTTAATGTAACTCCCCTCCACTGCCACCTCTAAGGGTGCTCAACTCCCATGCCGAAATGTGTTAAAATTATACACAAAAACATCGAGAGAAACACTATCAATAACATTGACCCCGAAAAATATTCATCCGACTGCCGTTTTGGCATATTTAAAAATTTACACTCCTGCTCCTGGTGGTGGTTAACATTCTTAACCCCCACAGTGTTTCTTCCCGGTTCTAAAGGGAAAACGTCAGATATTTGGTCACATTTGCCTCCATAATTGTAGATTTGTATGTGAAACATACACAAAACTATTTAAATTATTAGATTAAACTTGACGAAATAAAATATAACAAAACTCTTGTGCAGTCAGTTTTTTTACGTGGTTTCATCCATGCCACGACTTACTCACATGTGAACTTTCAAGAGATAATAAATTCGGGGCTGATTGCGACATTTGATATCGGAAAATGTTTGCAATCGGATCAGGTAATTTTAATCCATTAGCGGTATTTTTTAAAAAAGGGATTTGATTGCATGTGAGTAACATAGCATATAAGACTTTTTTGTTGTTGTTGAAAGTCTCGGGGAACTCGAGCAAAGCAGAAACGAATTGTGATTTATCCCAAGCAGATAGTGTTGGTCGGAGCAGTGGGGAAGTTTTGTTTTTTTTGTTTTTTTGGGTGTAGACAGGTTATGTATAGGGTAATCCACATAGTGGAAACTCCCCTCTTATAGCATAGGAAAGGGATTTGAAAGGGGGGATGCGGAAGGGTGGAGGAAGGTAGCCAAGGGTAACTAGGGCCCCCGGGCTATGGTTTAAGGATCCTACCCGGCATTCGCCTAAAAGAAATGCAGGACAAACCCTAGAAAAACCTGCATCAGGTAGGTCGGGCATAGGGTACTTGTCCCACGCCCTTCCTATAGCGGGAGAGGAGTTTGTTATGGGGACGCAGCATTCCCTTCTCCGTGCCTCGACCAGTTTAGGAGGCAGCTGGCCGACAATTCCAATGGGAATAGCGGACAACTCTTACCGTATGCCCAAGGTCTGTGACCCAGGAACATACACCTCTCAGAACAGGCCGAGGTGCCTCGTCTTGTGGGAACCTGCGAGAGAATATCCCTCGCGTTTGGTTGGCAGTGGGGAACAAAATTTCGAACTTCTTACATAAAAGAGTTACTAAAACAAATGCGACTAGAAAGCAGGCCGTGGAAAGAAGAGAGGAAGAGTTACCAGGTTAGGTAGGAAGTAGAAATAAGTTCGACAGAGGTAGAGAGATGAATAAGCAGGTTAGTAGATTCTTATTTAGGTGGCTAAAATATGTGTAAGACTGAATGTGTGAGATAAACAGTAGAACGTAAGCAAGGAGCAGTGAGAGAGTATGGAAGACGACGGAAATAGGTTAGGAAATTAGAAAAATGAATACTTACGTAACTTCATCGATAAAATATTTTGAAACTGTTATCAGAAGTGAAAATAATCATGATATGTTATTTGAGTGTGTAGGCGTATTACGTCATGCTTGTAACTAGACAACGGGACAGTTGACACGAATCCGAGAAAATTCCAAGAATATCCGGTAACTACAACTACGTAACAAATGTCTATTATGCAATTAAAGTCGGTTTAATGACAGGACTTGTCATTTTTCTAAAGTATGACCACGGAATCCCACACAACCCCGCCCTGAAAAAATTTAGTAGGAAATGTAAGTACTATGTAAGTGTATAACGTAATAGTGATTTTTTATATTTGAAGTAAAATGTAAAAATTTAATTTCAATTAATGAATTAAAGCTAAAATTAAAGACAAAAATTAATAATTTAAATTCAGTATTTTTTATAATTAAATATTCTATAAATAAAACTGGCGATCTACTCCATACCTTTTGTTATTTGAGAAACTATATGAATTGACTGTTGAATGTTCTGCTTTTCATACACTTGATTGTAAATATTGACAGATTGTCAGGCGGAAAGTAAGACAAACCGATAATGGGCTACTGGGAGGCAGCTCACAAAGAGAGAGAGAGAGCAACGAGATTGAACTGAAAGTAAACCTAATGAGATACATATTTATTAATACAAAGACAGATTATTCTATACTGTTGGCGAACTTTACTCAGATATTCATATTGTATTAATTAACGTTGAATAATTTTACAGAAATTAAACATTTTCGGTCTTAATGCAATTATTTTAATTTCTCCGGAGGGTTTATATCTTTTTGGTCAGAATCACCTATAGAATTCATAGTCCTTTTAATGTCACAATCACATTTTTAAAAAGTTCGTCCATATACACTTTTCTCACGATAATAAAAAATGATGTATGTATATTTGTATGTTCCTAAGTTTGTAATTTCACAATACATATCCATACGCATGAATAAATTGCAACAAAACATACTACAGATATTCTTAATAACACGGAGAAAAGCACTGTGTGACTGAGAAATATATTTTACTAGCTGGGTTGTCATAATTAAACCCAGCCACATCCATAACCCGGGATCTGACTCCCGTCTCGTTGTTTTTGAGTTATTTTTATGTAAGGCCCCTCCACCCCCTTCCTTAATGGTGCTCCCCTCCCATGCCGAAATGGGTTTAAATTATACACATATATCATCGAAGGGAATATTATCAATCTCAATAACCCAGAAAATTATTTATTCGACGAAAATATCAGCCTTTTTTTAAAGGTTTGAAATTTACCACTTTCATGGGATGGGATGGGGTAGTCGTGTCGTACCCCCACAGTGGTCGAAATTTCTTCATGCGTTTAGAATGGTATGCGGAACATACACACAGAAGACTAGCGTTGCACGCGTACACATTATTTACAAATTTACATTCAAATATATAAAATTATAATGAAATACATATAGAACCAAGATTTTTCAAGACTCTATTTTTTATACTTTGAATTCACTAAAAATATTTCTATTTTATTTCATTACGAAAAAATGAACTATTTAGTTTGTTGTGCAGTATCGTCGCGTAGTAACATCTCTTTCTCGCGCGTGCTGCGACGTCATGATTTCTTGACGCGCAGTAATTTTAACTCAAAATGATCATATTTTTAAATTATAATTCTTTCCACTTTTATGCTAGAGGTTTCTAACCCCCACAGTACCGTTTATTGTCGTTTGAAAAATATGTCTACGCGTTTAAATATGTATAGAGATTAACGTAAATACAAACATACATACGCATATACATCCTTTTTTATTATACAGATCATGGTTCAATGGTGTTGTTGTTGTCACAGTGGCAGCATATTCTCTAATATACTAGTTCCAAAATTTACGTTACTCACAAGCTTCAACTTTTGAGGAATTTTGATTTACTGTCGATTCTTTTTTGCGCCGTGTACGTTATTTTGCCTTCTACATGGCGTCCCGCCGACTTTTTAATAAAAGTGCCCACACACATGACATGAACGTGTAGTTCAATGCTTTGTCCGTACTTTGGACCTTCGGTTATTTTCGTTCGTTAATTTGTTCCCTGACGGAAGCACAGACATCAAGAAGTCTCATCATCGCAATGAGTAACACGAGCAATAAAAGCAATCGTGTTTATTGCTTGCTGCCGAATGCGGTTCGTTGTCGGGAATGGACGTTGATGTGGTTTCGAGCGATGGCGAAGCTAATTAAAGGAGGCAGGTGACGATCTTGTGAACCACTTTCAGAAAATTCATTAAAACTTCTTGCAATCAATAGGAATGACGAGACAAATTGCGTTCTGTTGAATGGTCGTAAGAGTGCGTGTTCAAATTGAGTGCTGCTGTATTTATATAAGGAAATTGAGCAGATAAAACATTCTTTAGTGGAGTGAATTACGCAAATTCTGTGTCTATATCAAATAACCTGGAACAAACATAATGTAATGTCTTTTTTTTCTCTGTATTAAATACAGACACCTTCATATTAAGTAATAAAATATTACGATATTAAATATCCTTAACTTTTTATTTTTAAATCATACTAAAAATACTAACCAATTAAAAAGTACAATGGAAGCATATCTTAACTGCATTAAAAATGTAATTGCCGACTAATAACTTATTTCAGAAGTTAATAAATCAAACGAAAATTTATCTACGTCTGTTTCGCGCATAATCGCTTATGAAAAAGTATATGGTCAATATAAATGAATTTTTTTAATGTTTTCCACAAAAAATAAATTACACTTGCCCTACATATTAAGTGAAATGGCTACCGAGTCATAAAACACGTGATTGTTTTAATCAGCACCCCAAGTTTTCCAGCAAATTTAAAACTATATAATGTAATTTTGTAATTATTCAAAATGCATGAAGTTCTAATTTTTTTTGTATTCTGCTTGGGGAAATAATATGTTTTTGACAGATGATGCCAAGGATTAAATCAATTGTCGTTTTGAGAGCAACGAAGTAACTTGTTATTGAGTGAGGAGTCGTTTATATATTTCAATGGTTTAATTGTCGTTAAAGATCAACGAAGCGACATTAATTTACTGAAGGAATCGTGTATGTACTTTAATTAATATAATTGTCGTTCGGAGCGCATGATTTGACTGAGGGAGTCGTTTACATTTATTTTACTGAATGCAGTTTGGATGAATTTTGTGGAGATTGGATTTTAATAGTCGTTGGAAGATAGTAATTACAAATTATCTTTTTACTGTTTCCGATGTTTGGAAGCCAGATTTGCAGACGGCTTGACTGGGAGGGATCATCTTGAGTTTTGTGGTCGTTTGCCTTTTCTGCGCGCGTCCGGTAACCGGAGCCAACGTTCTGTTCCCCGCCTGAATAGGTGTTTTTACGTTTCTGTGGTGATGTAAACAACTCTCGTGATATATATTTCTTGGTTACACAGGTAAATTCATATTTTTCTTTTCACCGAAAGGCCCACAATATGTCCCTGGGATACGATTACTATTTTTTTTCAAGATTTATAAAAATAAAATCGTTTGCATCCGTTGTCGTTTTATATAATTTAATTTGTTTTTGAACGAGGTTTCTCAAATTAATTTTCTTTAAATTCACACCAGATTCTATATTCACAAGATTGGCTATGCTGTAAAAATATTCTCATGGAATTCAAAGTCGCAACTATGTTTCTTAATACTTTTAAAGCATTTTCGGTCCGTTAATCATCTGAATAGTGATCGAGAGCTTGGGGACCGGTAAGTCTAATTTAAAGTATTCACTTTAAAGATTTTTCAAGCGTAAAGTTTTAATAAACAATTGACCCGGCTGGTCAATTATTAGTTCCGTACATCGGAAAATACTACGTTATTTAATAACCGAGATTGGTGTCGAATCCTGCGATATGGAAGTCGCTGACTTTAATTTGGCAATCGGCGTGCCTGTTAAGTTGTAGTTCGGTTTCCAGGTGTGGGGGGGGGGAGAGAAGGGGGTAACAAAGTTATTCGAATACTCATAAACGCGTGTAGAAAATTCAACCAAATTGAGTGACATGTTACTTGATATACAGGAGCAAAAACTGTGGGGGATAAGACAACCCTAGCAGTCCTAGCCGTGGAATAGTGAGGTGTCTTTTTTCTAAAAAAAATAAGATATTATTAGACAGATATTAAAAAAAAATAATCATAAAGACAGAATTTTTTTAATAAGTTACTTTGTTACATTATACATTATATATTTATATTTCACTGACTTCTAGGTGATGTATATTTAATTTGTAGTTATCCTTATGTTTCATCGTTACCTACTTCCAAACTAAACAATTTTAGAAGTGAAATTAGGGATCGATTGTCAGTATTTTTATGCTTTATAATTTATTCAATGACATAGTTTCAATAATAAAAAAAATACAATATTTTTCATTGAATAAACTATTTCAAACCTTCAGTTTCGGACAACCTGAGAAAATTTCTGTCGTAATAGTACGACCTTTGTTTATTAAACAAAATATTGACGCGTATTTCAAATTACTCGGGTAGAAAGTTCACTAATGCCTGAATGATCTGCCTTTGGCGCGGACTGATAGTTAATTTTAGCACGACACGTCAATAATGCGTATCTATCCATTAGCGTTAAGTTTGGCCGCAAAATTAAGGATTGCAGGAGGAAAAGTTTGTACTGCATTTATATATGAATATTTAATTACAAAATTGGTCTTTATTTACAACTGGACGGTCAATTACTGAGTCGGTGTTTTACCTACGTTTTATTATAACCGGTGGCGAGATTTTTATTCCGTTTGTATTGTTTTTATTGCAATAGAACTAATACTAACTCGAAAATTCCTAGTTAATTACATATGAAACACTTTAGAAACAACGTGTTTAGTTTTAGTAAATTACAAAGTAATTGAGGGGTAAGTGAGGTTCAGTAAATGTAATGCCATTACATTCATTTATAGATCTGAAGTAGTTTTTAATTGATGCAACATTTTATCTCTTCATCATAATAGTCGAGCTTCAGTATCATTCTGCTTGTTGCAGTCCTCTTAAAAGTGAACTCTAATTATGTAGCAATTCACATAAAAGCAGTCAGTATACCATTCCTCGGATTTATATTGTGACTTGAACATTTTTTGGTTATTTCGAAACGTCTAATCGTAATAATAACTATTTAAATTTGCTCTACATCTTCCTTACGACCCAGGGACGTACACTGTGGGAGTAAGGCATTACTAGATTCAAAAGGGGCGGGGAGACATTTTTAAAGCAAGCGTCGAATAAATAGTTTTCGGGGTCGGTGAAAGGCCTTTGCATAAAAAATAATGCCGATATTGGGTAAAATAAAAGGTCAATTGTTATTTAAACATAACGCTTCTGCGAATTTCAACCTCCCTCGTCACCACTTGACTGGTGTGCCCAGACATTTTTGATTAATTTATTGCCGTCAGACCCGTCCAATCCGGGGACCGAGGTGCAGCTAATTCCGACCATTGATCTCGGCACATCAGCCACCCGATAATGGCAGGGTTGACTTTCGCAGAAACTTTGCCTTTTAATAAAACAATTGACCCGGCTGGTCTGTTATTAGATCCGTACATCGGGAAATCCTACGTTATTTAATAACCGAGATTGGTGTCGAATCCGGCAATATGGAAGTCGCTGAGTTTAATTTTGACAATCGCCGTGCCTGTTAAGTTGTAGTTCGGTTTCCAGGTGTCGTGGCGGGGGCGGGGGAGAAGGCGGTAACGAAGTTATTCGTATACTCATAACCTCGTGAAGCAAATTCAACCAAACTTGATTGCTATGTTACCTAAGATCCAGGAGCAAAAACTAGACAACCCTAGCATTTAGGGGTGGAATCAAATGGGCTGTCGTTTTTTAAAAAATAAGAATGCGACACATTATTAGACAGATATTAAAAAAATAATAATCATAAATTCTTTAACAGCACAACGTTTCTATACATAATTGTACCCTCTTCAGGATTTCTGACTGAAAGGGTTGTCTTAAGGCTATAAACGTTTCCTCAGTCTTTAAATAATTCTAGTTAGGTTTCTACGGTAACTGAAAATCAAACTTATCGATTTGTGTGCTTTTAATTATTACGCACATTACGATTTTACTTAGCTGAATAATACAGACAAATAATTCCAAGTGCTGAAGTTATTTACAAATAATAAAATAAATACATTTTAAATATAAAATATATCGAAATAACATTTTTGGAACAAACACGTCACTTGTTTATCGCATTATTTATTTATTGTTTATTATTCATACCAGTTGTAAAAATATTTTTTCTTTGTTTTTGTTATTTTAAGATATTTTAGTAATTTGAAATATTCCAGTTTCCTTCACCACTTGGAACGTTTACCTTCTTTATTTATATGACTTCTTAAGCTAAATAAAATCGTAATGTGTACAATAAATAAAAGTACACGTTTCAATACCTGTAAAGTAATATTCATAGCCGGACTGAGGAAATGTTTATAACGTCATGAGAAACCATTTAGTCAGAAACTGCCTGAAGAGTGCAGAAAAACGTTCCGTTGTTAAAGATTTTATGATTATTAATTTTTTTTAGTATCTAAAATAAAAAAAATAAACGAGTGCTTTGAAGATTATTAATACGATAAAGTAGCCAAATACAGACAAAAGAAGTTTTATAAAAACCTGTAGACGTTTCTGGAAACCTTGTTCCTTTCTGCAGGTGCTCTTCTAGGTTCGTATGTTTTTAGTGTTCTTAGCACCTGAAGAAATGAACAAGGTTTCCAGAAACGTCGTCAGGTTTTTATAAAACTTCTTTTGTCTGTATTTGGCAATTTTTTAATATCTGTCGTATTGTTGTGCCGTTAAATTAAATTTTTATGATAAATACTTCTTTTTTAAAATTATAAAAATTGTTAATGGTCGTTAAAACCTGAGTAAAATAAAATATTATATTTAATCATACGAATGGTTATTTTATTTTGGAAATTGAATTTATTGATTTCTCATTGCTTTTGAAGTTAGAATTATGATTAAAAAACTGTTGAAATACATCTGGAATAATTTTCAGAGCAACGAATAAATCTTTGTTTTATTGTCAATTTAATGCGACTGACGAAAATCGTACAAACTAGTTAAAAAATTGTACGCATTTGAGTTTGGAATAATATTTATCCACAGCGGCAGGATGTTAAACTCTATTGCAATATATGAATTGACTATTTTTAGGACAATTTAAAATATTTACAGTTACCTGTAAGGAATGATCAAATTCCTTATAAATAGTACGTTTTAGTTGACGCGACCATTGCATAAATTCGACGGAGAATCCAACGGATTGTCTGATTCAATGTTCGTGCCCTCTGTTTTATCTTCGGGGACGCCACAAAG
The DNA here is from genome assembly GCA_037074705.1 of Zhengitettix transpicula. Taxonomy (NCBI): domain Eukaryota; kingdom Metazoa; phylum Arthropoda; class Insecta; order Orthoptera; family Tetrigidae; genus Zhengitettix; species Zhengitettix transpicula. Next base: position 15,986,581 of record CM073595.1, on the reverse strand, counting down.
GGATTAATAAATTCTAGAGTGAACAAAGTTGTTTCCCCCAGAGTTTTCCGTGTATTCTATTACATAGCAAATCTCTTAGAAAGTAGGACGTTCCATGGGCGAAATATCTTTAGCCTCCAAAGAAATGGTCGAGCAGCTGTGCTGTACGACGACGACCAGCAGCGTCCATTAGGAAAAAAAAAACAAAAAAAACTTTGTGGTCCACGGAGGGAACATAAGGCGATGACCTCATCTCGACACGAGGCTTTTGTCCGTTTTATATAGGTCTCTCTCACGAATGTTTCAATGGCGGGGGGGGGGGGGGGGGGGAGGAACTGCAGTTATCTTACGGCGCAAATTCCTTCAGAGACAATTTTGAGACCAATTCTCAAAGAGCTGACAAACTAAATGTTTTCTACTTCAGATTAAAGTGAAATAAATCTAGATTTCCGTCTGTAAAAGTTGATCAGAATTAGTAGAATCGTCTTGAAATAAACATTTTTAATCGTCCATCTAGAAACGGCTTCAATCAAATTTTCCGTTCCAATTACTTTAACTTACAGGGACGTAAACCTTCTGCTTCGACACTGATGACAATAATTATCTTAATAATTTAATAATCCCAAATTCAGTTTACTCACATTAACCATTAATATTTCACCGGTAATTACGTTGAAATTGCACACATAAGCAGTGATTTACAAAGTGCAGTGTTGAGTTCAATTTGCCGACCGTTCTCATGTTTCACTCGGAACCCATAACGTTACTTTATTTTTACCTCCGCTCTATTAATTCCACGAATTACACGGCTATGTTTGAAGGAATACCGATGGGCTGCAGACAGGACATTTGATGCTGTGTGAGGCGCGCGTGGGCGTATTTGTCCCAGGTGCAGCTCCGCCCCCGCACAGAGCCCAGGCCACCAGGGTCTAAATTGACCCACTCTCTGTAAACTCTGCTTTAATTCCGGTTGGTCTGTGTAATTCAGGCTCGGGTAATTCTCCTGGACCGCATTTCTCGCTCCGTTTGAATATTTCGTATTGTACAACTTCGGTTTTTTTTTTTTTAAAAAAAGAATTTATTGTCCCATTAAAACATAGCCACAACTTTTTTATAAATTACATTATAGCCGTTTGTGTGTTTCGATGGGTATAAGAATCGACCCCGAATAAATTATAATCATAAATAGTTGACTAAATCATAATTAGCTTGTATACTATTATATACACACTATATATATATAAATAAATATATATATATTGTAATATACAACAAAAATTAATTAACAAACAAAATTGATTTAAATTAATTAAACAAATAATTGGCCTCACGTTGAGGGTGCCAAAAATGTAATAAACAACAAATAATTAAAATTTAATCGCCCCACGTTGGGCGCCAAAATGTAATGAATAACTTATGATTAAAATTTAATCGACCACGTTGACGGTGCCAAAATGTAATAATTAAAAGAATTAGCCCCACGATGAGGATGCCAAAATGTAATAAACATATATAATTAAATTAAACAATTAATTTGCCCCACGTTGGGCGCCAAAATGTAATAAACGAAACAAAAAAAAGAATTCAATGGTTAGCCACACGTTAATGACGCCAATTTGTAATGAATTGAATATTAAGTAATTTAAGCAATAGATTAATGGATCATACCGTCAGATTTTGGTTTCACGTTTATTTTATTGTTTAACTCTAATGATGTAAAAAAATTTGATTGTTAATTTAAATGTAAAAGGATTGGTTCTTTATTTATAAGGCCCAAATATACGGCCCTGAGATGAGAGTTGATAAAATCTGTAAAACAGCAAGAAATTTTGTAATTTTTACTTTGAATAAATTGTTTTGTGAAGTTAAAATTTGGTAGATCATTTAGCATCCTTCTCATTTTTTTTTAAATTTATTAAAATAAAATTAATCCATGAATCAATGCTTAAATGTGGTTAATATTTAATTCATTACAAATTGGCGTCATTAACGTGTGGCCAACCATTGAATTCTTTTAATTTTTTTTGTTTATTACGATATATATATATATATATATATATATATATATATATATATATATGTATATAAACACAAATATATTAATTTTTCTGTGGTATTTTTATTTTAATTTAATCTTAGGTGTTTTTTTGAATAGCCTATTCTAACTAATTTATATAAAAAGCTATTCAATGCTCAATATTGATCGATTTTTAATTCGTTTAATGCATCACGGAATTAGAAACCAACGTCATCTATTTTTTTTTGTCTTTCTCTTCGTCGCATTGAGTTTGTTTCATTCTCCGATGAATCTTATTTTTGTTGTATACAGTTGTAAAAAGTTTACCGATATCAAACTGCCATCCGCTACCAGGAAAAAATGGCGGACGTTCCAAAACTTTATATTTGTTTCCTTTTCGCAAGAAACTGGCGTGACAGATTTCGGTAACAAGAATTTACTCGTTATTTTATAGAACCTCAGTAAGGTATTTAGACAAATCGTGAGACAAGATGGCGGAAACCTGATTTTTTTCTGTTTGGACAAGGATTTCGTTCTCATTCAGAGACAATTGGACTGGTGTTTCAGAATATTACTGTTGATAAAAACAAAAAGTGAACAGTAAATGTGTTTTTTTTTTAAAAAAAAACGTCACAACCGTACAAGAGCTTTCGACAAAATTTGTCAATAACGTCTCTAAAAAATGAACTATTCGTAAAACATCCAGTGAATTGGTTTCACGTTTATTTTATTGTTTAACTCTAATGATGTATATATATATATATATATATATATATATCTGTGTGTGTGTGTGTATTAGAGAGAATAAAGTAAATTTGTCAGAACGTTATATAAAAAGAAACAATAATACGATGTTTTAAAAAAACATTGAAATCAATTTAAATGTGTTTTGATGTTTTTATAATATAATAAAGTGTAAAAGTATGTAATTTTGAGGGGTAGAAAAAGTGTAATTATATTTTCTAGATGAGTATTTTTAGTCTTTAAGTTGTAAATGAAAATGTGTAAGATATTGAAATATAGGTGTATAATTTATAAATTGTAATTTATTAGCGTTATAATAATTATTTGAGATTTACAAAATGAGTAACACAATTTTATAAAAAGAAAAATTCTGTCATCGGTTATTACATGTTTTCCTAGATCAGTAGACTATGAAGTATTGCATGCGTAATAATTATCAGGACGTAGTTGTGATTAAAGATGAAATTGTCAGGTAAACTATAGTGATTGTAACTTATATTATGTAGTGTTTAAATACGCGTTTGGCGTTTTACAAATTGTGCATTACAGATAAATATGAAAAAAAAACCTTGTTCCTGTTTGGTTGCATGCGTAATAATTATCAGGACGTAGTTATGATTAAAGATGAAATTGTCAGGTAAACTATTAGTGATTGTAACTTATATTATGTAGTGTTTAAATACGCGTTTGGCGTTTTAAAAATTGTTCATTACAGATGAATATGAAATAAAACTGTTCCTGTATGGTTGTGACGTGTGTTTTCTAAAAAATAAACATCAATTTACTGCGGACTATTGATTTGGTTTTCCTTACCAGTTGAGGCAGAACGGTTTTTCTCTCAAACGGTAAATACCTTTGATACTATCTTCAATAGTAATTATGAGTTATAAAGAAAGACAAACCGTGACAAAATATATTTGCCATTGTTGGTGTCAGTATTAATTATTTAACTGACAATTTTTCATCACAATTACTTATATAGTGAATGTAATTAATAACGGAAGTAATAAAAGATTGTCAATTAGCTGCGCCCTAAAGCCCGGTGAACAGGAAACCAAATCACCGGACCTGGAACGGCGAAAAAAAAAACCCTCATAAACGTTCACTGAAAAGTATCTGACTTTCTCTTTTGTATTGTCCCTCCTCGACATTTTATTGATTTTTCTATTGTCTCTTTCGCCCCCCTTTTTTAAATACTTGGTTTTATTTGCCTTCATTTTCACTGGTACCTCTAATACACGCCCCGAAACATCCGATAAATGTTTCCTTTTCGACGTTAATAATTTTGCTCGCGTCAAAAAAAAAACACAAAAAAAACAAGATCTCCCTTCTTGGACGTAACGAGCAATAAACCTTTGAACAGCACGTCCGGCAATTATTTGCTACGAAAAAAATTGCCCCACCAATTACAGTTTGCCTAATGATCAATCAAAGTATCGCACAGCTGCCCAATTCGAATATTAACTTGCCTTTCTCCTTCGTATTTTGAATGTCCTGAATTTAACGTACGTAAGTAACGTCGCTTATCAGAGAACCGTGATTTTTTAGTCTCTACTTGGACAATTTGTGAAGTTTAAACAATTTAGCATCGCGAATCGATTAATAGTTGTCGTCCATATATTAGGACCGTACCCGAAAACGACCTCGTTATTCTGCAAGAAATAGTTTATGTGCATATCTGCTTTCAGATACAATAGATCCGTCCTACTGCTAGACGTCTGAGATATGTGTAGCATGAGCCAGCAAGGAAGGCAGGTGGCGCAGATGGAGGGAGGGGAGGCAAGTCCGACACACGCAACAACGATCTAACGAGGTCAAGCTCTAGCCGCAAAATGAAGCAGTTTGGCAGCCTTCAGGGAGGAAAGACACTAAACTGGGCCGTCATCGAACATGTCGTTGACTATAGTATTCAGCGATTACGTCCTAGCCCAAAGGCTACAAATAATAATTGCAATTATACAGAGCATATTTACATCTCACTAAACGTGTAATAAATATTTTGTCTGGGAAGAAATACAGGGACCTTCTGTTTTCTCCTGAAACGAAAGTCAGCAGGCTGCGAGTTTAAGTGATTGTTTTAGCTACATTCATGACACAAATAACTGTACAAATTGATTTTATACTCGAACAAACGTGTGTTTGTTTTATAAATAGAGGTACCAATTAATTCTGTTTTGCATAGATATTGTCAAGCTGGCCTATGAGAAATTTTTGTTTCACGGGAAATACTTCTCCTGGGGTGGAAACGAAGTTTCCATAAATATTTCAATATCTGCTTGTCGAACGAATAATCCTGAACTACTCTTTTCGCTTTCATAACTTGAGCCTAGATCGAAGAAGAATTCGTCGGCTAAGACTAGAGATTGTTAACATTTTTTTTAAAGTATTATAACGGCACATTTACCTTAAAGCTATAAAATTTTCAGAACGTGCGATTTAACAGTCTATATGATTTTTTTAATATGAATAATGACCAATTATAACCAGTTTATGAAAGTCTGTAGACCTCTCCTGCTCTTAATTGTTCCTAATAACTCAGAAACGAGTTTTAACTCATGGTCTACAACAGCTCTATATTATATAATAATATTATATGTATGTTGTAATAATCAACAATAGGCTTTAATTAATTTTTCCCCCACATTGTAATAGCAATTTGTGTAATAATCAAAATGATAGGCTTTATTTAAATGAAAAAGATAATCAATTTTTAACAAACAAAATTTATTTATTAATTTGTGGCTTTTAAAATTTACAAACAATTACAATAAAATGAAAATCTCTTAATCTCTCAGGGTCTTTACTGGGTTTGATGATTTACAGTGAAAATTTATTGAATGATCTTATTTACAATACAGTTTAAAATTTACTTGAAAATAATGTGCTGATAAATGAATGAAAAGCTACAAGAAAAGCGAACGAAATCTGACTTTACCCTTTAGTTAGCGTTTACAGATTTTACTAAAGTTTTGGTTACTTACGTATTGTTGGGCTGGTACCAGCATTCTTTCAGCGCTTCAAAAGTACACTATATTGCAAAATTTTTACACAGATTCTAAATTTTTCTCACAGATTCTACACTTATGAAGTTGAAATGCGATTATTAGGCTCCCAGGAACTCGGATGATCCTCTTAATTGGTCAGCTATCTGATGTCGTTTTCCCTCAGCACGAAAATGTTCAAGTTCTTTATAATGAAGCAAACCCTTGCTTCCGTTGGCTAATTGTTAGCACATCTACTCGGTCCAACTAACTGCTTGCTTACAGGAATCTTATGAGTTGCAGATTTTTGCCTTTTACCGCATTATTTATCGGTTTGGATTGAAAACTTCTAAGTAGCTCGGTGAAGATTTACTTTTACAATGTCTCTCCTTTCGTGGCTGACCGTAGACTTGGACTTTTCTCTTTCGCTCCTCGCCGTAGACTTAGACTAACTTTTACAATGTCTCTCCTCTCGTGGTAGACTGAAGACTGCCAACTAACTATGCTTTTGCGCGCGTAATCGCCATTCCGAATCCTCAATAATAGGAACAGAGCTCGCCACTCGTTCTCGCTTTGCTCGCTCTTGCTATAATTCAAATTGTTCGCTAACAATTCAAATGATTTAAAAACAATGAATGGCTTAATTAATTGGCATTACAATATGTAATTGATATTGTTTCTTTTTTATTTACAGTTTTTATACTACTTGATGATGCCATTTGATCATGGGATCATTTTCCGTTGATCACTGGAAGAACTGCTATTGTTATGTCATAAATTTTGAGTCAATTGCGTTCAAAGGTTTTTCCTATTCACAGGGACTGTTATTTGTTTTTTTAAAAAAAATTAATATAATAACTATAATTAATAGTGTTATTCGTCCATATTGAGCTATTGGAAGTAAATGTGAAGTAGCCCCTATTTGAAAATAGTTTATATATAACGAATTTTAATTGTAACGAGAAATAATTCTAAATAAAAAATCTGTAAGATCATCTGATTAATTATGTCATACTTCTGTAACGGTATTAGAATTTTTTAATTGAAACAGATCTAAATGAATGTTAACAGGGTTCGCATAATCTTTTTTTTTCAGATTAATCGTTATTTGTAAATTTCTGCTAAAAACGATAAATCAAACTGTATATAACTCTTTAATAATCATACATTGAACGAGAATCAATCTATTCTTTTTCTTCAAACAAATAAAATTGACTGTGTGCCATGTGGAGAAAACTCGACCAAATTTTGTACACACGTTCCTTCCGAACCGGAAATAAACACTGTGTAGGTAAGACACGACTAATACCCATGGTTTAAATTTTTTTTTATAAAGAGTCGTACATTATTTACGTCTGAATTCTTTTATTTCCAAATTTGTTTACACTTAGTTTCACATACATCACGTGTTTTTTCCCCAATGCCGCGATGAAAATTGAATGTTGAGAATTTATATTTAAAAAACGGTATATATTTATATAATTTCATCCAGTATCTAATTTTATGGAAGGAATTGCCTATTTGTGTGTAATATTCCATTCCGTTGTGAAGATAACATGGTTACGTCCGCTGCTTATTTATGATCCTATTTCTGAAGGTAAGTAGATTCTGGGGCAGCTGGTATTATATTTTTGGACGGGAAATGAAAGCGTAAAGGAGAAGAGATCTTTGGGATTTTGTGAAAGTTGAATAATGAAATTCGTTAAAAAAAAATTCACGTAACCGAACACAATTTTCAATTATTTCGTTTTTGCGCCGAACAGCGTGGCTTTCCGATCAATGAGGTGGCATTGAATACGTTTATTTAAAAATGCACGATAAATCCTGGATTTATTTATAATAAAGCTGTTTATGAATACATTTTTAATGTCCAATTACGTACTGTTTTTTAAAAATAAATACAAGCCATGAAGTAGAGTCTAAATGTTTAATCATAAATTATCTCCTGACTTCAATTTCGTACACTTCCTTAAAGTAGGAAAATACTTCAAATGTGAAATCGTTTTTTTTAGAATTATTTGGCTTAACCTGTAATTTTGTCCGTTATTTGATCTATGCAGATTAAGTGGTAAATATTATTTTTCTAAGCATGTCATGAGAGGCAAACTTTGATTAAAAATAGATCTGTTGTGAAGTCCACCTTATATAAATATTTTATTCTTAATTCGTACCTCACAGTTATCTTAAAATCAACCAAATTGTGAATACTTTAATAAAATTCTTACTTAAGATCAGAGAGTTTACATATTAAAGCTTTTTAATTAAATGATACAACCATGTGTTTTATTCTGGGGCTATGAAATGTGAATTAAAATACAGTTGTAATTTAGTTGTAATATCCTTCCTTAAGTTGTACAAACCTGGAGGCTGTAAGCTTGCTAAGGTGCAACACAACTGTAACATGCTTACGCGCAGAATTTTTAGCGAGTTTTTTTTTTCTCAGAGAAGGGGAGGATGTTTACTTAGGCTTGCATTCCTTGCTAATGACATGACCGGTCTTGTTAAGTTTCCTTCCATGGTCGCAATTGGAAAAGAGAGTGTGGCTTGAGGCTAGTTTGTTTTCCGTGGACTCCATTAAACATGTCAGAGGAAGGCCATACCATGCCGTGCAGTATTCAGGGTGATTCTACGGTCTTGGGGCAAACTTTGAGGTGTGATACAGCTCAATAAAATCAACTTTTTTTTTTTGCATGTTTGAATCGAAACTACCAACTGAACTATCCCTGTCGACTCCAGATTCCACTATCCATTAGACCTGATGGAGTCGACAGGGATAGCTTAGTTGGTAGAGTTTCCACCCGGGTTCGATTCCTGGTCCAGTTGACATTTTTCCATCGCGATACTTTAATTCAATTTCATTTCATAGCCTCCATGACTTGAACTTGAAGCTTTCATTATATTCTTGAAGAAAACCATTGCTTATTTACAACATCATCTCAAAATTGCGACCACCATCAGTAACACAAACTAGGCAGCCTCCAGTTGTTTCAACTGCGGAACTCGTTGCTCGAATATCCATTGCGGCTGCAAGCGTGCGCGAAATACCTGGCATCTTTGGAACAGTTCCCTGTATTCTGAAGTGGGATAAAAATCCCTCCTGTTCAATTATATCTGATATTTGTATTGTTGATTCACGTTCATTACCACCCGGATCCATTTGTTTGAAAAATTCTGTCCCCTACAACTTAGCAGTTTCCAAAAAAATCTTTTAAATTATCAATCGTAGTTATGGTCAAAAATTTCTGAAACCCGTTTTGGATCTTCCTTCACAGACAATAATTTATATATTTCATTTTTGGCCTGACTTTACCTAATCATTTAGTGTTAGATTTAGTATTCATTCCATTAGTCCTAAGTCGAGGAAAAAGGATACGTCATAATATAAGATTACAAAAAAAGAATAAAATATTACAAATAAGAAAGCCAATTTACACAAAAAAGTGATAATATAAATCCCACAAAACGTTTCTGGGATCCTTGTCCCTTTCGTCAGGTGCGAAGAAGAGCCTGGAGCGACACAACTGCACTTGTCAGTTGACAAAACTCAAAACCGTTGTGTGGTATTTATATTATCACTTTTTATTCTGAATTGGCTATCTTTCTTATTCGTTATTTTCAATCAGACGTAAATTTTTTCATTTCAATAAAATATTACACTTACAAACTTTAAAAAAAACAGACATTGTACTTTACAAAAAATGATATAATATAAAGAAACGTTAAATATACTAATATAACAGAGATTGAAGAAATAATCTTCAATTTTCATTATACAATAATTTATTCTTTGAGAAAACAAACAGCTTTACACATCAGAAGCAATTTTATCCCAGCAAAGCTAAACTCAATTCTTCCACTCGTAGCCCAAATATGACACTAAAAATTTAAATAATGAAATATGATTAATTTTGTGTTAAGGAGGAGAGATACGAAGGGGCTACCTTTGGGTATGCCTTTTCCTCTCCGTTTTTGAACTAAGGTTCCCACAAGCCGAGGCACCTCGGCCTGTTTTGAGAGGTGTATGTTCCGGGGCCACAGACCTTGGGCATACGGTAAGAGTTGTCCGCTATTCCCATTGGAATAGTCGGCCAGCTGCCTCCTAAACTGGTCGAGGCACGGAGAAGGGAATGCTGCGTCCCCACAGAAAACTCCTCTCCCGCTATCGGAAGGGCGTGGGACAAGTACCCAATGCCCGACCTACCAGATGCAGGTTTTTCTAGGGTTTTCCCTGCATTTATTTAGGCGAATGCCAGGTAGGATCCTTAAAATATAGCCCGGGGGCCCTAGTTAACCCTTGGCTACCTTCCTCTACCCTTCCGCATCCCCCCTTTCAAATCCCTTCCTATGCTATTAAAGGGGAGTTGCCCAAAGTGGATTACCCTCATGTAGCCTGTTGCCCTAAAAAAAATTTTTGCTATCGTAGTACTAATATAACAGAGATTGAAGAAATAATCTTCAATTTTCATTATATAATAATTTATCATCTATATAATAAAAAAGGATGTATATTTGTATGTATGTATGTATGTATTTACGTTGTTCTTTATACAAATTTTATCGCGTGGACAGAATTCAACAAAAATTGGTATATATATTCTGCCAAAATCGAGAACCGGTACTGTGGGGGTGAGAAACCCCTAGAATAAACGTGGAAATAATTATAATTGAAATAAGTTACGAATTAGTGTTAAATTACTGCGCGAGACGATGACGTCATAAGTTTTCAAGACATTGACGCATCCTAAATATAGTTCTGTATTTCGTAATGAAATAAAGCAGAAATATTTTGATTGAATAAAAAATAAAATTTTTTCCAGTATTACTCCATCGAATAGTAATAAAAAACAATACGAAACACTTTACCATCCTTGCGCAAAGTTAATTTTGAATAGTTAATTATTCCGCTATCTTTGATAAAGCCAATATGGCGCCTTATAATACATTCAAATGTGTGTCGGTCGAGATTTATAAAATTTCATAATATAACGTACTATTGTATCCTGTATAATATTTCAGAAGATAATAAGATTCGTCTAAGGCACGACTGCTGAATTATATGTTTGTAACTATAAAAGTATTGAAAATGACGTACGGAACTCCGAAAGTTTTTATGGTCGTTATTCAATTAATGCACTATCAGTCAAAGGTATGTACAGACATAGGAACATTTAAATTGAATTAAAAGTACAATTAATTATACTTTACGCAACGTATTTCTATAAATTTGTATAAATGTAAACAAATTATTGCGTGCAATTTGTGTCGTGAAACAAAAATTTGAGGTTAGGATAGCAATATTTGTTTTCCATTTTTGGGAACGACGTTATAGATGTTCAATTTCTGAGAAATGAAGCTGAGCAAAAATATTTTGATTGAATAATAAGTATAATTAAATCTACCAATACCACATCGAGTGATAAATATAATTTATTATGAAAGGTTAAACAATCCATGGCATTAATTTTCTTTTAAATAACTTGACTTTTGACGTGGAATATTTAACGGGATCAGGGACCAATATGTTTCCCAATTATATCTTGCAATACGCACTGGAAGATACATAGAATTATGATAAAAACAATACTTAAATTTCAAAATTGATATTTTTTTATTGAAGACAGCGTATTTTGTAATGTTTTGCATTAATTTTATACAATGCTACCAACTGCAGATTGCTAAAACCACCAAATAGTTTAATTTCAGATGGAAAAATTATATGTCTACAAATTTAATAATTGTTTTAACTAGTGTATGTATATCTATTTATCTATATATATTATATAAAATTGTCTTATACGGGTATGTATGTGTGTAAACATGTGGGTATGCATATGGGTATGTTCCGCTTACAAATCTACACCCTCGACAATTGACAATTATATCAGGGAATATATTTAAGTATTCAATTAAATACTTTTTCGAGTTTATATAATTATGTACACGAGCAACGCCGGGCACCCAGCTAGTTATATAATAATTTATTCTTTGAGAAAACATACAGCTTTACAAATTGGAAGCAATGTTATCCCAGCAAAGTCAAACTCAATTCTTCCACTCATAACCCAAATATGACTCTAAAAATTTAAATAATGAAATATGATTAATTTTGCGCTATCGTAGTATATAGGATTTTTAACTTGAGACGTATGTTATTTGCAACGTATCTACAGACAGTCCCTTTGTTTATACGATAGTAAACCAGAAGTATAATCCATTCTAAGTGCAGGAATTAATCCGTAACACGCCTGAAACCTTTATAGTTCAAATGTGCGGGTTCTGGGAAACTAGGAACTAGAAACGGGCCAAAATTAACAAATTACATCTCAGTGAAAAGGAATTCGTCCTAAATTCAGTTGTCAGTCAGTGTGACTGAGAGAACAGCATTCTTTGGTATATCTGCACAATGGAGCCGATAATACCTTCGGAATTGAATGCTTCCAATAATCAGACTAGATAGCTGTTTTCCTTTCCGCTCTGTAATGCTCTATTTAATCAAAATCCGATACTAAACCTGTTATATCCACCCTATTAGTTTCAGTTGGTTAAAACACTGTTAATTAGTTTGTTGCAGGCTTGCACATTTCAAAACAAAATACAAACATCTGTCAGGTTTGGGTTATTTGGAGTTTCACAGCAAGGAAGTTGTACTAAATTACTAATTCATATTTTAATTAGAAATTCAAATAACGAGTATGGAAGCTATTTAGCTCTATAATTGTGAAATGCGTCGTGACATTTAATCATTTCGATGGAAGCGGGGTCAATAAACGTTCCTGCACGTGATTCGTCGAGTTTGTTTTCCGTATCACTAAACTGGCAAATTATAATAATTTTCCACGTTATTGCATGTATGGAAAGTTCATAAAAACTCTCGGAGACTTTAGAAGTGTAAATTATTAATTAATTAATGAAGAGGCATTTTAGTTTGTGATTTATAATTTTTTTTTGCTCGTCTTAGGAGAGAGGACATGCGTGGAGCGTCTGCACGGATGCGTAGAAATGACTGATTTAATGCCAGTGAGTTACGATTCATCGGCAATCAATACTTAATTATGACTGTCGCGTACATTGGAAAAGAGCAAACACGAGTTTGACTTCGACCCCTCCCACGCGAGTGAAAATGCAATTCTGTTGGTGTTCTAATGTTATGATTACAAATTAATACCGTATTTTCACGTAATCAATACGCACCAGCCGAACGTAAACTCCACGTGAAATCACGTTCCTGGCACATAACCAATGCAGCTATTACAAGCTTAATGATCCCTAAAATTAAACTTTGTACAAATCATCGTCCGTGTAATTACTCGGAAGAAATAAACAGATGAGCATTATCGATTACCTATTTTCTGAAAGAGAATTTTATGTTGGCTCAACAAACATGCGTTTGAAATTACAAAAATATCTGAGAGATGTAAATTATAAATTAATTTAGATTAATGTTGTATTTCGTCAGTTACATCATAACGCCGCTGGACGAGGCTTTAATTAATGTATCTTCTCTATTACAGCCACATCTAGATATTTAATCAAATTAGTTGTTTGAGGTTAGTTTACATATTAAACCAGTGCGGTGTTAATATTATAAATCATAAATTGAAACGACTTCCATGGGCTCTAATCATTACGTTAAACAATCAAATAAATAAACGTTTCCGTAAATTATTATAAATCAGAGCAACTCGCTGGTAAAAACAATACAATAAAGCAATTCATCGTCGAACCCTCCCCCTCATCTTAAATCTCGGAAATGTTTCCAAAAGCGATGTCTGCAGAAACTTTCTTTCATTTGGCAGACCTGGGTGTATATGACGTTATTACTTTCAGAGATCCTGCGCTAAAATTTATTGTGTGGCGCGAAAACAAATAAGAATCACTCTTTGACAAGTCAGACAACCTGATTAACAACTGAATATCGATTGTATAAACATAATATTTGAAAGAGTGGCTTTTAATGAAATATTTCATGCAGTTTCTCAGTAGAGGATTAACATACATCTATGCAAAAACTAATTTTAATGGAAAGTATATTTTAATTCAATTTTATCTTTTAAAATATATTTGCCAATAAGTCAGAAAATCTATTCTAAAAAAATTATTATTTTTATCCTTTACGTTTCACCCATTTCAATATAAATGTAAGTTTAATATTATTATATTTATTGTAACAAATTAATTTTTTTAGTTATGTTAATTTTTAAACAAAATTTTCAATCTGAATTTAATATCAACGACATAGAGAAGATAATATACAGATTTATTATTGTATCTCGGCTGATGAAGTCGCAAAGACGAGACGAAAGGTTGGATATATATTTTGTGTTTACATTTTTTTCTGACTTATCGGTTAATATATGTATTTTGTGACAGGATGAGTTAAGTATCACCACTGACGTCATACCCGTTCTAAGCAAATGAAGGGATATTTTGAATGTAGATGAAAATATGTATTACTTCGTTTTTATTATTTATTTTTAAATGTGCGGTGAAACAAAGGATTTACTACTTTATGTTATCAAATTAGCTTAAAGATCATATGTAATCTGATTGCTAATAAAATCTATTAAAAAAAATTTTTTTTTTGGAGAAGGAGGAGATATGACGTCACTTTTGCTACTGAACTCCACTTTCCCATATTATAACTATAATTAAATGTCATAGGTATTTTTTTTACTTTAGTTAATCAAGTTGGAGTTTGTTATTCACTTTAAGTGTTTTTAGATGACTGATGGATGCAGAACAGTATATTATACGAAAAGTCAGTAAATTTAAGAAACGTTGTGTCATGTTTAATAAATGTATACACTTTTTTGTATAATATAATTGTTTGTATATAGAATTATCCTATTTCTGTCACTATACCATTTTTATTACATAAACGATGCTAAAAATAAAGTTCAAGGCTGTTCAGTTATTAATGCAAAAGTGGATTTAAAAATGATAAAGAAGTAGATGAGTATTATGCACTAATTTTATTTGAGAGATTAGATATTTTCAGTGGATGTTGGTGCATAAGCGCTGCAACACACAAATTAATTTAGTAAGAATTTATTTATCTTAATTTAAAGAATCTTTTTAATAATTGTGAGAATTTCTGCTTCATTATCGAAGACTTTGAACTGCACTCCTTACGGCGCACTCGCGCATGCTATTGCAGCCAGCTGGCCATGTGAGTGCTACAAGCGACTTAGTCAAGAATGAAAAATGGCGCAGTAATCCGTGTCAACCCCCCTACCTCCACCCTTCACCACCTGTAAAGCTCAACAAACTGCCTCTTCTTGGTGCTACCGAGCAAACTGCATCTAGAAACAGAGCCGTTCTGTGCGACTGTAAATAGAAGCGGCCGCATCAGGCGACATTAGTAATAAAATAAAAATAAAATTGTACCATTAAGTGATTAAAAATATTATTTTAAAAACAAAAATTGTATTGGTAATATTTTTTAAAAATCACAACCAAATGCTATTTTTAAGAATAAGTGAGAGGCATCATAGTGCGAAAATTTACCGCTCGACCCTGCTACAATATTGCCATCATTGTTCCAAAAGTTAATTTTATTTTTAAAAAATTATATTTGTCTTATAAATGAGTGTCAATTTGGTACTAACTTATTCTGATTATAAATATTAGACACTATGGGAAACTATGTATGTGGAATTAGAAATGAAGCATATTAGTGTTGGGTCAGAGTATGAGTAACTCTATCGCAGTTGTAGTATTATTATTTTCCATAGTTATCCTCGCAAAAAAAAATGGTTGTTTGTGGTGATGTAGCACGTAACTTGAAAAACTCATGTGCCGCCTCTCACTGATTTCATCACCGAAACAGCTTGGATTTGTGTAACTTTTATTGGTGAAATAAAAGTGCACGTGATGTTAAATGACCATCACAGCATCTAAATGATTATAGATTGTAATGGGTTTTTATTTCACCTTTATATATTTGTATTTAACCGGTTAGGAACTCAATTGGAAGTAATTCTTATTCGTATTTGATATGGGCTTTTCTTAACCTTGATCAATGTATTTAGTGGCTCAACTTCAGCAATTTACTTCACTTGGTGGCAGAGATATAATTAACTCGAAATTAGAAGTGTTCTCCGTTCTCATTAGTTTCACGAGTCTTTCTTGCCACAATAACGGAGTTTTAATTTATTTTAACTGCTGGTTTCTTAATGAAAGATTTCTAAGGACTGTTGTCTTAGAGCCGTGATGACGTAGAACGTCCACCTTGGCTGATTTCAACGTGGATCTATTGGTTAGCTTCTTTACCTGTGTTGTCTCCTGTGAAACTGTGACGCATAACGGCCCAGATTTCTGGGTTCAAATACCGGGAGAGATAGAGGTGCTTTTGTTGAAATGAAAAGACGAGGCGACTTACCGAACAATAGTGGGAACGACTCTCGTTATACTTATTCCCTCAGGAGGAATAGCCTTGGGGCGCTCACGTTACTTCCTGACAGAAGTACGCGCCTTACCAAGCGACACTTGTTTCTACTCATATCTTAAAGCTGGGAAGGTATTCTGTTCCGCAGGACTCAATTTAGCGTCGGCCATTCGCCGCCTGAATCGACCGAACCTATTAACTGGAATCCAGAGTAATTTGCACGAAATCTGGGTTATTGGTAGGAAGGCTAATGAGGGAAAAATTAGTAAACTATAGAAAAAACTATCCCAACGAACACAACTGGTATTAGAATTATGTTGACACCATGACATGAGGTGTGTCATGTATGAATTGTAATATATCATATATAGGATTTACTACTAGAGTTAATAATCATAAGTTAAATTTGAAACTTAAAACAAAAAATAATACTTGTCTATCTGAACATGTTAAAAGCTTACAGCATCAATTTGATTTTGAGAACATTACAATTATACATAGGACGAATAACAAGAATAAAATGAAATTAAGAACAATTGAAACAGTTTAATTTAATTTAAAATCAGAATAAATTGTGAATAATAAATTGAAGAATACGAAGCGGGATCTACGAAGAAAATTATAAAATTAGTAGTAATAAGAATGATCTGAAGCGATACCTCTGTAAAAGTATATTTGTAGTACACTTTGTAAATAATTATTATTTTTAAAGGGACAGTTTTCGTAAAATTGACGAGTACTGGTGGATAAATGTTTTTAACTGACGTTTATGGTAAATAATATTGTTCTTTTCCATTTAATATCTATTAAAATATGACAATTATCATTCAATAAATAAACAACACAGCCAATATATCAGAAAAAGTGTGCTAATTAATTAAAACGAAGAAATTGTTTCAATACAACGTTTCGTTCACAATTTTAGGACTTCTTCAGGTAATCGGGCAATCCACACTTTTGAATGTATGCATTTATATATATTCTAAATTAGAAGAAATATGTTTTTAAATTAATGGACTGCCTCATATGATAGCTGTAACATTCATATGATTAATTGCGATTTTCGGTGAATATTACCTTATTACCTGAAGAAGTCCAAAAATTGTGCACGAAACGTTTTATTGAAATATTTTTTGGATGTAATTAAAACATGTCTTTATTTTTTAATTGTTATTTTCTTTCCGTTTTAATATTTGTGTCTATGAAGTGATGTTCTGTCATTTATAGTTAATTTATGATTCTATGTAGTCTAGTCAGGGATTTACATTATTATCATCTGTAACTTATTTATTACACGGTATAAATTAAATTACATTTTCGGAATGTGCGATTATTATTTATCGAAGTTTTAGTTCTCTTTATTTCAATCTTCAGTATAAAACTTCCTGGCTAATTTATGTAGGAGCTGAATGTCCATTTAAAATTTTTACATAGCAGAATTTAAAAAAGCTTAATCAATGTCTAATATCCTGATAAGTATGAATAAAAATTAAATTGTACATTAGTTCAATGTTTTAATTCCAATGTCTTTACATATTTGTCCAATATTTACATTTTAGAAAAAGATTAACGAGAGAAGGACACGAACCTAATTAAAATTAACCGTTCACATGAATTACGACTATGTGGAGATCACTAGAGGTTTAACAATATTTATTTATGTAGTATTTAATAAATTTAAATTCATATTTACTTTATTATCATATTATTTGGAAATTTTTAATATCCAATAGTGATAATTTATGCGTTTGACCAATTGACGTTACTTTTGTATTGAATTAAAATGTCACTTGATAAAAACAAATTTCTTTTCCAAGACATTACGTTAAAAAGTACTATTTCCGGGGCAAGTAAATTATAGCGTTAACATTCCCTATACTACGGAAAAAATTATGTTCTCTGTTACTCTGCTTTTTAATTATAGATAAAAACGAGTCATATTTGCTTCACGGGAAGATTATAATTAGATTTTATAAAAGCCGAATGAATTATAAACTCCTGCCGAGTGTGTATAATCTTTACTTAAACATTAATTTGTACTCAAAAACCTAGAGTAAGCGATACAAACTAAATTATACTCAGGTAGATTTCAAATGTCAATCTCGTGTTTAAGAGGAAATTTAAATTTGTATTGGGACACTCTTCATTTATAAATAAATCAATACGATATTATTGTAAGAGTACTCGAGACTTTCCATTTAAATTTAAATAATTATCATCAGAATAATTAGTGGCAGTGATCAATTTAGAGAAATTTGTCGACTTCTCTACCATCGGAGCAAAGTCATTGTCAGCAAAATAAAGTTACTTTCAACTACGTGAATCAAACATTACCCCCCCGCGGAATTTTTTATGGATTTCCCTTATTAACTAGTTTAAACCTTAATTTTCGTTATTTTATTACATACAATTCATGCATGACGTAGCTCATAATATTATTTATTAATTACATAAAACCAAATTTAAGGAAGCAGTATGCAATTACATGGAATTACAAAAATTAAAACGACAAAAACCGTGTTACACTACATAAAATTAAATATTCAATTTAATTACTCAGATATGCAAGATAAGACACGCACTAAGTAAGATTCCTGGGAATGTAAAATAATAATTACACTAAATTATACATTCAATTCTTAGTAATAGGAGTTGTTAAATTAAATATATTTGTAATATGAGCAATTAAAGGAGAACAGTACGAGATTCATTTAAAAATGTATTATATGGACATTTTAAAAAGTATATTGAAATCCAATTAATTAGGCCATTAATTGTTTGGACATAAAATTTGAATTGTTTGAGAAATCCATTTAGCGGTCTGATCGAAAAAGCAACAATGAGAGAAGCGAACTCACTTTGCTTTGTCGAAAAGTCAAAAATGGCGTATGCGCGCTAAAACTGGGGAGAACTCGGAGTCAGTTCGCGGAAAAACATCGTGAGGAGGAGAACAAGTAATATAACTGTTAGTTGGTGGCGGGACATTTCAGAGGACGGAAAAAATAATACTAGAGCAGAGACTAGCCGTCGTTAATGTATTATTAAACAAAGTTTTGAATTTATGACAAAATAAAAACATTCACGGAAGTATTACCTCGTAAATATCGCTAAGTAAAGCAGTTTACGTCTATAGCCAGCCAGGGAAGGAAGCGAGCAGTTTTTACGTATACAGCCAGCCAGGAAAGTCTAAGAGAGTTTACGTCTATAGCCAGCCAAGGAAGGCAAGCAGACATCAGATAGCTGACATTCAGGAGGATCATCCGAGTTCCTGTGAGCCTATCAATTTTGACTTCAATAGTGTAAAGTCTGTGAGTTGACTTCTAGAATCAGTGTATAATTTTGCAATAGTGTACTTCCGAAACCAAAAGGAATGCTGGTACCAGCTGGACAGATGTAAGTAACAAAACCAAAACTAATGATTAATTTTAAACGCTAATAAGCGGATAAGGTCAGATTTCGTTCTCCTTTTAATTGTCAATCAAAGTTAATTTCTTTTCTTTTAATTTCTTTCTATTGAAATATTGTTAGGTAAATGTGAACTGTTTGTTAATAAGATTTTTAAATCAATTTGCTGTGTCCATTATCAAACCCAGTCAAGGCCCTGAGAGAATGAGATCTCAAATTTTGTGTTTGTAATCATCTTTTGTTGCCACAAAATACATAAATATTTTGTTTGTGAATTTCGATCTTTTCATTTAATAAAAAAACGACCTACTATTTGATAATTACATAAATGGCTCTTCACGTGAGGTAAATTCTTCAAATTAACTAAATTCTTTAAATTAAAATTAAATTAAATAAATTATTAATTGTTGTTTATTACAATATATTTACTGCATAGCTGCAGAACTTAAATGTAATATATTTTATTGTATAGTAACTGGATGGCCGGCTTTGCCCGTGTATTTATTTATATAAACCCGAAAAGTATTTAATTCTATATTAATCTACAGTTTAACCTAAATCTAACTGTTCCTAGTTAAGTACATACTTTAGACCGATAGTGCATTAATTTAACAGCTATAAAATACATTGAATTTTATTGTATCAATCCCAACAAACATACCTTCGAATATCTTTACGAATAGAATGCTTAAATATGCTCCGCCAGTACTGCCGGATATAATTGTCCCTCACGATGCAGACATTACCAAAGAATAAATTTATGAACTTATTAGCTAGATTCATAAAGTAAACAAATAGTCGCCATAATAGACTCACTAATATGGCACGAAAATTAACTTACATTTTCCGCAAGGATCGTAAAGTATTTCGTATTTTTTTTTTACTATCTTTCGATGGAGTATTCCTGGATAAAATTATACTTTTTATTCAATGAAAATTTTTGTGCTTTATTTCATTATGGAAAGAGGAACTATTTCCTTTGTTCGTCGCGTAGTAACGTCGTGTGGCGTCATGGTATCTTAGCGCGCAGTAATTTAACACAAAATGATCACATTTACAATTATAATTCTTTCTACTTTTACGCTACGGGTTTCTCACTCCCCACAGTTCCATTTCTCGTGTTTGAAGAATATGTGTACCAAGTATTGTTGAAATCAGTCCACGCATTTAAATTTGTATAGAAATTAACTTAAATACATACATACAAACATACATCCTTTTTTATTATCTAGATAATGTATGTAATTTTTATTTGATCTATTTTTGGAATATGAAAGTTAAACGTTATGTAACTGTTGTAATAACTTTTGTTCGAGTGACCACAAAGATTGAGAACGTGAACAAATCGGCCAACTGCCGAGTAAGTCTCCGATTTATTTTAAAACTTCGACGTTTGGTATAGGGAATTTCTTAAAAACTGTTGTTTAAATTAAGTTACAGTGAAGCACTTGAAATTTTTATATAAAAAGAACGAGGTCATAATTATATAGTATAATAGTGGTGATACAGGTATTCTTCCAACTAGTGCCTTCGTTCAAATAATGAAGTACCCTAATCTGTTATTTATTTTATTCAGAAACAACCTGAGCATTTTATTTAATGATACAGTTTTATCTACGGCCATATATGGCATATAAAACGTAGACTGAACTTGAAACTATTAAATGTATTCGTAATAAATGTAAAGTACTTTGATAAAAGTTAGAGGACTGTACGAAATATATCTGTTAAACTTTTTAAGTTACTTTGGCTTTAGTAGAATAAACTGTTTTCGCGTCTAGTGGCGGTTGTTTTCTGTAAACACGCCTTGTGCCTCGCAGAGAAAAGCCGGATGTTGTACTCGGAGACGCTTCGCCCGTATTTTATATCTTTCCTTCTTCCTGCTTACTGTAGACATGCTTTCTTCCTGGCAGCCAAGTTCTACGATCGAGGCCTTTGTTTCGTTGCAACATGCGATTATTAACTCTGATGAATCGCGGACAGATTTTATAAAATTTCAGATTAAATGTTGCTAAACGACACCCAACATTTAAAATACATATTATTAATTTCATACCTGCTGTATAGTTGCATAAAATTTTTATTACATAATATTTAAATTGCATACGCATAGTTTCAGTTGCTTTGAGTCTCTATGATTTTAACAATATTGTTTTCTAAGCGTCCATATAATAATTTATTGATTTTAGGAATCTTATTAAGTTGGCTGATACTGTGATCCCTTTAAAATCTTTTTCACGTACGATACTCTTCCTTTAATGTATTTCTTGCATTGTTTAATATTGTGGTTCATTGTTAGCTGCTTATTACTCGATTCACAGGTTGGGAAGTGTCATTAGTTTTTCATAATGCGGAGTTCAGTCAGCTTGGTGTGACCGGTTCTAACTCCTGACGATTTAAGATTTTTGTTCGTTTTCAAAGAGTGGAAGATAATTTTGGATTTCGTGTATTTACCAGTTTTCAATGTTTTCCATTTTAGTTCCAATGATGTTGAAGTTCATTTTTTTGTGTTGCTCCTATGGTCCATGGTTGCGAATTCAAAATTACTTCGAATTTCCATATCTGAGTTTAGTTTATTCTTTAGGCTCTTGATTTTTAAATAAATTGGAAAATGTTAGTGGGACTCTTTTTTCACATTTCGGAATAGTTTTGATCTCATTTTTGAAACTACGCCAATAAGACGTTATAGTCAGCGGCAGGTACGAAGGCGGGCCGGTTCAGTGTTCTTCTGTGGAGGTGCTACTCCATCCCCGTGCGCAGCCAATCAGCTTCCTCGTTACATCGTACTCTTGTGTGTGTTATTCCGTGAAAATCGTGGCAACGTCGGACTTGCCTCCATTCCCTCAATCTGTGCCACCCTCTTTCATTCCTGACTCGTGCTATAGTTATTTAACTGCATATTTAAGAGATATGTTTTTCTGTATTTGTTCTTATCGAGCTTCATTTGGGATACTGCCAATCCGACCAGTGCAAAAGCAGGCTGTGGTTATTCATAGTGGGTGGTTGTGTATTGCATCTAGCTTCTGTCACAGTGTATCTTTTGGTGAAGAATATAATATACAATCTTTTTGAGGCAAAATTATGGTTATGCATGTTGTCAATAAGATTTCCTTGTAGTCTCTTTCTGCAATATGTAATCTATGGATTTTTAAAATAAATTTTGGTGATCAAGGTAAGTTTCAAATTTTCTACAGAATCATTTTTCGAGGTATTAATATATTTAAGCAAATTACTTATGATGACTATCGTTCATACACCGATTCTTAAATCCTCAACAGTTATCCATTTTATTTCATTGCAATTTTTTGATTGGTGCATACAAAATATGTAAAGAATAGTGGGAAATTTTTGTTAATATCAATTAAAAAAATTATCCTTTCTTAAATTTCAAAAAGTAAAACGAAGCAAATTTTGCAGTTTTTATAAGACAATTTATCATATTTTAAATTTTTTTATTTTATTTTTAATGTAAATCTAATAAATGATTTATACGTAATTGTTCTGTGTGGTTTATTGCACTGTCCACATTTTATTTCCTCCCATGAAATATCTATCTACAACAACCGGAAAGACATTTAGAGAATGATGTAGGTAATATTTTATGCACAGTGCTGTAGAAAACGTGACTCCGCGCATATTAAAACATGAAAGGAAGCTCCATTATTAATGCGTAATAACAAAATGTTACCAACTTTCTGTCTCAAATCATGATGCTTTTTTACACTTATTAGTCGATTTTTTTAAAAAATATGAATATTCAAAATGTTTGGTGCGTAATACACACGTTTATTTTTTAACTATATGTACGTAATACGTTTTTGAATTTGGTTACGGTTTGGAGAAATTAAAAGTGACGACTGGTAATCTTGTTCTTGACGCTCATTTAGTAACAATGTTAAATTAGATTTTTCTTTGTATCGATAAAACCAACATAAATTTGTTTCACAGCGGAAGTTGTCGGAAGTTACAAACAATAAATGGTAACATTATTCGCCAATTTTTATTCTAAGTTATAAATGTTCATCGTTAAAGGATTTGTAGAATTAAAAATAATTTATCAAACCAGTCTGAAATAATAGTGCATGTATTTTTTTAAAAAAAACAAAATGAACATCGTAGTATTACGAATAAGTTGAAGATTATATAAATTTATAAAAATGTTTATAGGCATTACTACTTTCAACATTTACAAAATTATGTGCCAAGCCTATGTAATTCAACGAATTCAGGTGTCGCGAAATGATATTTAATAACGGGTTGATTAAACTGCATCCAAATATGGAAGCTATGGCTGCAGCTTATGTTTCGCATGAGAAGTTGCAAATGGAAAGCTTTGTGAAGGATCGTTGCCTCGCTTGTCCCCAACAGATAGATAAAGCATTCGCATGGAAAATTATGTTTTTACAATGAATAAAACTGATTTTGTGCGGCGGCTCATTTCTATGGACGAGACCTGTATTCACCAGAATCTAAATAACAATCAAAACAGGGGACGTAAGCCTACTGTACGACGCAGAAAAATCAACTGCGGCTCAATCAGTCGGAAAGGTGTATAGGTTCGATAATTTAGTACGATAAAAATAGTTTTGTTGTTGAATGTGTTGTTTAACTTTTGCACGAAATATAAATATCAGCAAGATTGATGCCGCGTTTGGATTACAGTTGAAAATAAAATTAATCGTATCCTTGGTTTGTGAATTTTTGTTAAAATCCTTGACACGTCTCGTCATGATGAAACACTGACCCGCCAGTCGAGAAATTGGGTTTCTGCAGGTGAACCAACTCCGAGTAAAGTTAAGACAGGGAAATCGGTCGAGAAAGTAATTGGCACTATTCTTTACGTGACTGATGATGAAAAGGATGAACGGTAAATTGATACAGTTTGAGTTTAAAAATAATGAAGAAATTTCCCCATTTGGCCAATAAGATAATTCTATTGTATGAAGATACTTCTCGGGAGAATAAGTGTGCAGTTTCGATAGTGAAAAATGGTCGAATAGAAGTTCGAAATGTCTCCGCATCCACCGTACTCAGTGACGCATTTTTGTTACTTAATGTTTCGCCGGAAAAATAACCGCTTTTAACAAGAAAACATGTTTTAACGGATTGGGATAGAAAAATCTCGACCGCACCAGGAATTAAACTAAAGACCGTACGCTTAGTATGTGGTCGTTCTAGCACTGAGTTATGTTTGTCGATTCCAGTTTTTTCTATCCGTTGTATAGACCTGAGCACAGGATCACCTACACTGAATCACTTTCCTCACGGCTTAATTTTAGACTTCAATGAAGGATTGATATCGTGATCAATGGTACAATGACTGAATTCAAGAACTGAAGTAATACTTTCAATCAAAGTCGAACTATAAAATCTATGAACCTGAATTATTTAGTAAATTATAGGCGAGTCTGAGTTCAGGTCAGCAGCGTATAGAGAAAACAAAAGCCTATTTTGTGGTCCTACCGAAAATTCAGCGTTTGTTGCAACGCTGGGTGAAGCATATCGAGCTGAAATGAGATGGAAGCAGTCAGAAATATCATTTTTTAAATGCTTTATCTTAATACCGTACCGATTTGTACAAGTGCGAGTATCGGTCAGCGACCAAATGAAACGCTGGATGTCAGGCATAACACGAACAGATCTAATGAGTTACATCGCAGACAAAAGTGACTAATGTAATAAACATGGTAATTTCGCTGAATCAGTAATGTGTGGTACATATGAATTTAGAGATCAGTTGAACTATAGGAAGCACCAGGCCCTGAAACTAAAATAAGAGTGGGACACCCAGGAGCAGAATGGTGTGACTGTAGTGCTTTTAAAATGTGAGCCACTTTGACCTTGAAGCTCTTCCTTGTGCTGACGAAACAAATTCGTGTGACGCTGTCACTTATTATTGTTCATGAATGCAGTAAGGGTTTGTTGTCATTCATAATTGGCAATGTGACAACGTTCGTATAATTCTCTGCTTTTATTCGCTGACAGCCAAAACAGCTCCCATTTGGAAGAGACTTTAAGTAAACATCAAAACAGAGTGACGAGGAATGGATGCTTGATATATACATGCAAAAATATTTATAACAGGGCTTGTAACGTGTCGCAACCAGACAAGACTGTATAGATAATGATGTAGAGATACTGACCTGCGTGAGATGCCATCGCCGAGATGCCTTGGCGATGGGGTCCGTGACCTGCGTACACGCCGCTCCGAACAGCATTACCTTGTGAGGACCACCGTGCATCATGTCAAAGAATGCCTTCACTCCGACAGCAGCGTTGCACTGGAAAACAGACAATTCTTTTAAAACATCTGATTAACCTTTAAACAAATGTAAAAAAATATTTTACTACTTAATTTTACACATTCATGTAAAAATTTAAAGACCAATGATATATAACTCAGAATATTCTATGTTGTTTAATATCCCACCATATTTATAATGTGTAAGGTTGATTCAAATGAAAATGATGTAATATGAGAAAATAATAATCCATGAAATTCTGATAATTTCCTTCAGAATAATTTGAAATATTAAATTTTACCAATGTGCTCTGAGAATGTCTTTCCAAATAGCTGTTAGTATTCTCAATATTTAACGTATATTTTCATTAAACTGGTTGTAAGGAGCGCGGATTCTTATTTCGATAGCCAACCATCCCAAAACGTGACGTTCATGTTGAATTTCGGAAGGACGCTCACTCTTTGTGAAGAGGAATCAGTGCGTAGCCGGGTGATTGAGATTTCATCGCCAAATAATTTACTGGTAAATCGTTTTTAAATAAGCCCTTTATACATTTTGTGATGGATTAATTTGTTTCAGATTGAAAATCTGAAATGGGTTTCCCTATGACGCGGCGATTTCGTTCTTATAGATGTGATAAATTACACTTTTCGTTACAACTGATTGACATAGAATGCAATAGGATATAAAAAAATTACTACATTAAATTTCGTGCCTAATAAGTTGTATTGTTAACCCATGATTATTATCAGCAGCTCAAGCTTGTATCTACTATAAAAGAGCGCCTTTTTTTTACGATGAAAGCCGCCGTAACTATGAGATTTTTTGGATCGGAAGAGATTCATTCACGAGCCAATTTGTAGATGCAAGTAAGCATTTAATGGCGCGCGGCAGCGAATGAACTCCATAAAGTACATTGTAAATGATTCGACGGGAGCTAAAAGGAATTAAACCGCTCGCTGTAAATTTTCTGCTGAACCATAAACATTTCAACTTAATAGAAATTGAAACGTCTGTGTAATCAATTTTTAGGCCGTGTTGATTCTAAAATATGTGGATGGCACATCGTGTGTAATTAGTGAAATAATCGCCGCTAACACCTCAACCATGAGAAAAAGTAAAGAGATGATGTAATAATAATTGTAATGATTTTAAAAAACCTTATATTCATGTTTCAAACGTCACAAACACTTATTTATTTCAATCTATGGTGCACTCCATCAATGTTTAATTTATTCTCATGGCATTAAGAAGTGAATAATTTCATACTGTTCAATAAAAATAAATGAAAATGGTTGAAATGATTGTGTAATATTATGTAATCATAAAATAGCTTAAGTTTTGCTTTTTCGTAAACTGACGCTTGTAAGATTATTCGCCACCAGATTTAGGCAACCGTGCACGACAGTTTTTTTCGTTTCTATAATAAACTACTGACGATGATTTAAACATTGCTCAGGACTCGATTTTTACGATTAAAGCACATACAAGAACATAGGACGGATAAACGAAACTCTAAATTACTTCATATACGTAAGTCGTATCTAATTCTTAATGACTGAAATCCTGCTCTCACCTCATAATGCGCTCAATTGCGTAAATCCTTTCAGCAATGAAACTGCGCCGGTATCCCGGATATTTGCTTGTGTAAGTTCCTTTGGGACGTATTTTTATGTTGAGTAAGCATATTGTAATCGTATGAATAATGCAAAACCATCCGTTTTTATGAGCGTAACACAGAACGTTTAGCACCGCAATATTGTGACGGTCCGTGAGTTGTAGAGGGTTTGTAGCAGTTGGAGCTATTCTATCAACCGGAACGCACTGGAGCGATGCGTCTGCAAATAAAAGAATCTTGCAGACGTGCTCGTTATGCTAATAATATTGTCCTTCTATAACAATGAGCGCCGTAGAGATGGACTGTTTGATACACGGACTATAATAGCTTTGCAAATATTCATTTCTGGATCATTGAATTTAAGTTATCATGAATGGAGAGTTTCAGCATTGTGAAACTTTTCTCCGGTTATATTAGCATTTATAGATTTATAGCTACATGATAACAAGGAGTCGGAAAACAGTTCGGCAGTACGACTCACATTTATTTTATTAATGTGTCTAAATAATAGCACATCATAAATAGTTATATTTATCTACCAACAATTGAGTCAATGAATAAATATACTGGCCAAAATGTCAGCACTAATTTAATAAAATAAAATGACACAACGTTTCGTTCGTGTTCTTGGAACCTCCTCATGTGCACAAATATAAAATAACAAATTTGGTATAGATGAATCATACAGGTATGAATATAATTTATTTCCTGTAATTGAAATAAATAAAAAATTAGAATTCATGTAAACCAAATTTATTTTATATTTGTGAATCTGAAGAGGTTCCAAGAAATACAACGAAACGTTGTAACTTTTGTTTTTAATTAATTAAATTGTTTCTGACGTGTTGGCCGGTTAATTTATTGTACTTCATGAACCTTCAATGATCCTAATTCCACAGCATAACGCAAAGCCCTATGATGGAAATAAATTATTAGAATGTATAGGGTGATACTGCGAAAAAAGCTAACATGAATGCAAAATTATTCTGACATATTATTAATAACTAGCTAGGTGCCCGGCGTTGCTCGTGTACTTATTTATATAAACTCGAAAAAGTATTTAATTGATTACTTAAATATATTCCTTGAGTATTTCAGGATATAATCGTCACTCAGTCTTCATACATTACGAAATATTACATTGATGAAATTGTTAGCTAGACTCACAACTAATACAGCCCGAAAATTAACTTACATTTTCCCCAAGGATGGTAAAGTAATTCGTATTCTTCTTTATTATCATTCGATGGAATATTGCTGCATAAAATTATACTTTTTATTTAAAGAAAATATTTCTGCTTTATTTAATTCCTAATAATCTCCTTCGTTCGTTGCGTAGTAACGTCTTTCTCTCGCGTGACGTCATTGTCTCTTGGCGCGCAGTAAATTAATATTTAATGATCACGGTTTTTAATTATAATTCTTTCCACATGTATACTTTATATTAAATAAAAATATTTCTGCTTTATTTCATTACGAAATACAGAACTATATTTAGGATGCGTCAATGTCTTGAAAACTTATGACGTCATCGTCTCGCGCAGTAATTTGACACTAATTCGTAACTTATTTCAATTATAATTATTTCCACGTTTATTCTAGGGGTTTCTCACCCCCACAGTACCGGTTCTCGATTTTGGCAGAATACGTATACCAATTTTTGTTGCATTCTGTCCACGCGATAAAATTTGTATAAAGAACAACGTAAATACAAACATACATACATACAAATATACTCCCTTTTTTATTATATAGATTGAAACAATTTATCAAACTTTGTCAGGGACTTTTTAACCATTATTTCAATAACTCCTGTTTTTACTTATATAGGAATTTATCCATAAAAAAGAATAATGAATTAAAGAGAAGAAATCTTGAAGGATTATGTATATATGAAAATTTTGACAGGACAATGAATGCAAGAAATGAAGTGGGAAGTCTTCGTGTTTTGTATGAGAAAATCATGAAATGACAAAAAAGACTTAGAAATGGATTACGAAAGGGACGAGAAAAATCAAGATGCCTATAATATAGAAAATTAAAATCAACCTATAAATTATTTTGATTGATAGATAGTGTTTTTAAAAAATATATTACAGTTATAGAAAATTTAATCAGAAAATAAATACGTAAATTTAAAATTATAATAAATAAATAATTACATGTTTAAGTAACATAAGATATTGTGAGGTCAGCTTCTGAACCATAGAAACAATTAGATGTTTAAATAATTTTAGTATTAGAGGAGTGAAGTGATGTAGTTCTCATAGTTTTAATAATGACACAGATGTGAAATAAAAACAAAAGTTGACATGTAAAGTCATAAATGTTATAGAAAATAATGAATAATATATTTACAGATGATTATGGCCAAACATTAGATCAAAAGCAACAGAAAATATGACTGACGAATTTAAATAAAATCGTCGAAAAATTTAGAATGTATAAGGGATGCTTTTTTAAATATTCTTAATTTTTTTAATATGTTAACGTGTAGCATTGGAATTGAAATAACAGTGAACAGAAATACGGTTTGGTATCGATACAGTGACAGGAATGATGTTTTAAAAAATTCTTGTAATTATACAGCGATATGCAGAAGCAGTCTTATTCCAAGAAATTAATAAAAAAACTAATGGAAAATATTAGATACAGTGTAATGCAATAGGTAAAATCAGTAACAATTTAGAGATAGCTGCAGTACTTTGAAAAATACAACTGATGAAGAGAAAAAATCGTTCCACATAAACATAGTTAAAAAGATTCGTATTTTGATGTAAGACGACAGAATTAAGTCGTTCCGCTTGCTGACAACTCTTGTAGCGAAGAAGTAAAGTATGTATTGTAACGGTAACATCCCTTAAATATTTGAAAAGTTACATCCTGCGTAATGTAAAGAACATTTTTTTAAAATCTTTAATTTATTACGCGGCTGCTGGATCTAGAACATTATCGCGGGTTCACTTCATGCGTCACGGTGTTGGCATTTGTGCGTACATAATTAGACTGCCAATACTTTTGGTTTATTACAGTAGAGGAAAGAAGCCATTACGTGTGTTTTGTGTGCAGATATACGCCATGGACGGTATATGCATGACGAAATCTGAGTTACAGTTAGTCTCGCACGCGGTGTTCACAGAGGCGTAAAACAGCTGTATGTTCGTTGATCCTACGGGCACTGGTCACGTTTGCCACGGTGCAATAGCAAAAAAAAAAATCATTAGAACTCAAACTGGTGCTCATAAGGTGTTCTACGTATAGTAGCTTTAGCATCCGTGAATATATATAAATTGAGTATTTAAGTTATTTCTTTACCTTAGCGCGGAAAAATTCCCTGTAGGACGAACTAGACGTGTCATGGCTGCGCCTCCCACACAGCCTACATAATTTTTAGTTTATCTAGCTATGGAGAAATTCGTCAATGGACGTATATTTACGCGATATACTAATGCAACACACGTAAATTATAAAGTAATTCCAAATCAGATATAGATCTGCGAACTAAACTAATATGTATCTTCCTTATAATTATATAAACATAGCCAACATAACGTGAAAGTCAAAATATTTGTACTTGAACGCAGCATCGAACATCACAGTCCGAGTGTGAGGTCGAACTGTGTCCACAAACTAAGGTGCTATGGCTATTACGAGGCTATGTATTGACTCGCGTTTATGAGGTTACAGCTGAAGTAAATGGACATTCGATTTGGTTGCGTACTCTGAAAATATAGCTTTTGGAGAAATATTTAGCCACCAGTTTCAGGTAAATAATATTCTGTAAATAATTTACTACTTTTTGCCCCAATGTAAATAAATCAGTAAATGTAGAATAAGCAAACTAGTTTCATTAACAGCTGAGTACGATTTCGTATAGTTCGAATTAACAAAATTTTAACTAAGTTATTTGAAATGATTTCAAACGCCGTGAAAGTTACTTAAATTCGTATTGTTACACCAAACACAAAATGAACGACATTTTTATTAGTTATATTTTGAAAAAACCTTTTATAATTTTATATTTCAATGACCAGCTAAACTTCAGAAATAGATTTCTATTGAGGAGCATTTCTTTCTCAAGCAGTTCAATTCTCCGGACTCTCCATTTTAAGGCTGAGAATAAAACAACCTGAAAGAGGCAAGGCAAGAGAGGAGGTTAGATCGCTTGTTCGTGAGTCAGCTCTAGGCTTTTCAGATATTCGGTTTATTCAGACGTCTAATCAAAATGCTCTGAAATCCTTCAGGAGCTGGCTCAGATTTTACATGCCGAGCTTGACAACCAATTACTGTGCACGACAACACATCCGATTATAGAAATAGTTACATTTCTTTGCTATCCTTGTTAAAAATCTATCAATTCAGAATTATGGAAGTTGGAATAGAGTTTGGGTGAGTAGGTTATGGTCCCATGACGGATCCTTGTTCTAATCCGACAAACATGGGCAGTGTAAGTTCAACAATTTGCTTCGAAAAATGGCTGAAAAACCCCGTTAGATATTCTCAGTATTCTTTAAGTACAAAAATCACTGAAACTTTGAGAATTTCCCACATATCTAACATTTGACGATTTCTTCGAACTTCTGAATATATTGCTATTATTACTAACTGCATAATAGATAATTTTATTCGGAATGATTATAATAATTTTGTTCCATAATGCTCAAAGAAATCTATCTGAAAACGACTGCAGGAATTTCATTTTTAAATTCAAACAATTTTCAAATTAAATCAAGGATTGCGTAACTTCCTTCAGTATAGCTTACGCCAATGAAATGTTGGCGATTAGTGCTAAAATATATCTTGATTATTTTCAGTAATGAAATAAGATAAAAGAGAACATGAATATTATCTGGTAAAAAAATAACTAATATTTCGTGTTGTGCTATCCGGGATTGCATAACTGCCTTCAGTATAGCTGACGTCAATAACATATTGGCCGGTTGGTGCTCTATTGTACCTAGATTATTTTCACTAATGAAATAAGTTCAAAGAGAACATAAAATATCTGATACTAAAAATAACAGAGATTTTGCGCAGAGTATTAATTATTTCGGACTCTTAATTTACAATGAAATTAATTTCTGAGAATCGAGTAGGACATTAATTCGCTTCGGTGGACACCACACCGACTATATTACGTGAGATGTTGTTTACTGGAAAAGCATATATGTTACAGTTTTACACTGCATTTTCATCTACGGTCCCAATATAAATTAAATCTGCTGCGTACTGACAAAAATTTAATCACGCTCTTTATTTCATATTTTCCGATAAAAGTGGGCGAAAATTGACGTAATAAAATTTTACAATTCACATGTCACAGAAAAAGTAAAATGTAGATTATTCCACAAATATATGAAGTTTCGTATTTGATTACTAATTCCTCGATCAGCACATAAATCGAACTGTATTATTTTTGGAACATATATAAAATTATTAAAAATACAGCCGTATGGGCATTTCCAAGTAAATAAATATTTTCATTAATGACATATACGACCTTTATTAAATATGTATTCGATGGAAATTCGTATGTAAATAACATCAAAACCCAGTAAAAATGCAAATTTGTTGGAGTGAATTATAGAGTAAAATCACTATCTTCAATTTGTTTTAAAAAAAATGTCAAACATCACGGAAAATACAAAAATAACAACAGGAACAATTCAAAAATCCATACGTACTTCTACATATATTTCTGGGTTACAGTATTCAACAACATTATGTTTCAGTTTTATAAAATTCAAAAGACGAAATGAAATATTATTATTCAATCATATATTTATATTTAACGTCTGATGCTCATATTAACAACATTTTACACAACATTACAGGCTAGAATTTCTGATATTATTTTTTTAAATTAATATTTTTACCTATCGGCCACAGCCGAATGAAAATCAGAACGGTTATCATATTTTCTGTCTAAACTCAGTTCTCGTGTTTTACAGAGACCGACTGACAATTCGAAACGTTACAAGTTTAAATTTAGAAATATTATGAGTAATTATAGTATCTAATCTAGGTTAATTATTTTTCATATTAGTCATACGGACAAAAATATTAAGCCAAAATAAATAATAGGGTACAATTTAATGAATAACGGTTTTACGCCGATGTAAATTGAGATTAAAAGACGAACTTTCAGTTTCCGGCATTTTTTAATAAAATAGCTCGTTCTGCAATATAAATCAACGCCACAACTACAGTTAAAGATTTTACGTTTTAGGACAAAATAGAAACGAAAGCTAGAAACACCAGTTATGAAAGCATTTATATGTTTTTAACACCAGTAGTTTTATTTTAATACTGTGTGCAACGTGTCTTGAAATACCTGAAATTTTATTTTTAGAAATTGTATACCAATGTAAATAATAAAAAAATAGGTTTGGGTTTAACTAAAACTACAATAATAGAATGTACGTAATCGTGGCAAAATATCCGTTCGACTAACGCACTTTAAAACGGTTTTAATGTTGTGGTAGTTTGGTATACATGGGGAGGGGGGGGGGAGGAGAGTTTTGCCACGACAGCTGGTGGATCTGTTGAGGAGGCCGCTCCAAGGCGGAGTTATTTACGTCCTACGGGATGTGCATCACTCCGCCTTAAAGTCTTTCAGGGAAAGTCCGGAAAAGTCAGTCAACTCGGGTAGGGATCGAACCCGTGACAGTGGTATAAGAGGCTAGCTAGCTAACCACCGTACCACCGGGCCCGGCCGAGATCAATATATGACTGGAAGAGGTTACCTGCAGCTGTGTTGGGTGTGGTCCTCCAGTGGCAAAGGAATTTGTGAAAAACCTCAATACATTTCACGCTATGAATAGAACGTGATGTAGCCAAGTCAGATTTTAGAGGTTCAGGGTCTTTACATTTTTAGAAACCTCATAACTGAAATACAGTAAGAGGATTAATTTACACAATTTAATAGTTACATAATGACATAGTTCAGTATTACTATTTAACCTTCAACTGTTAATGTTGACGGAACTAAAATATTTATACCCAGGAATATTGCCTGAGAGATAAAAGGTTTCCCTTTTACTTCCTTTGAATAAAAACACTTAGTCCGTTAATTTTTCCAGAATCTTTATATGTAAAGTATGAAACTCTCAAACTCCGTAAAATCGGTGTCCCCGCTATGACGTTTTCCTTCGAAGCGATTTATTTATATTTGGGAATAGAAAGAATATTTGGTAGCTAAACCTGTTGAAAAAGTGAACGACGAAGCAGTTTGAAGGACAATTTTTGGAACTGAAGACTTGTGAGCGGTTGCATTGTCCTGGTGAGAAAGACCAAAGGCCAAATGTTGTCATCATGACGTGATTCAATTGCTCCAATGCTGTTGCGCAATCTTCTATGATGATTGCTTATCCTTGATCCATATATTGAGTGAAAACTAAACCACGAGCAACCCAAAACACAGAAGCCACGACTTTCCCCGTTGTTGAAACAGTTTTCACCTTCTTCAGGGCACTTCCCCCCGCTTAGGACCACTGCTTGGACCGTTGCTTGGACTCGGGACTAATAATGAATCTATGTTTCATCAACGGTAATGGAACGTTGCTACACTTAAACTCAGTTGAAATGCGTTTAAGGAGATGGGAACGCTGCTGAGGAATGTTCATCTGCGCCCGTATCTTGATTACGGTTGAAACGCGGCAGCCATCGCGCTGACAGCTTTTTCATACCCAAATGTTCACGTACAATGTTGTATGTAATTTACAAATTGGCAGTTTGCCCGGTGACAGACAAAACAAATTACAAAAAAAATATAATTAAGATAACATGTGGAACAATATTTCATTTATAAGTGTATAAATAATAATATTAATCGAGGTTAATACCTGAAATTTTTTACACACACACAGATATATATATAAGGATAATATTCTTATGACCTGGAGAACGGATTATACCTGAAAATAGAAATTATATTCGAAGACAGACTATGGTAACATTTCACTTTAGATTACAGTTTACGGACTGTGAATCGGATCCATTTTACGAACTAGTATCACTTCAATATTCTATATTCACTAAACAGATTTACGATTGATCCTACATTTTATTTCTTGTTGGAGGACTTCCTTCTAGTGTTCCAGGTAAATTGTTCCAGTCATTTATGGTCCAATTTAGGAATGAGTATTAGCCAACATATTTTTGGAAGCGATCAACCTCTGCAATCTCAGCAAGCTCTGGTATCTTCAATGGGCTATCTTTCAATATAGTATTGTGGACTTCTATGATAGTATCATCAGTTGAAGTGACCGTCCTGAACGTTCATCATTTAAAATGGAGGTGCGATCGCATTTTAAACCAGCTGCCAACTTCTTTATCGCAGAAACTGTTGAAAGCCTTTGTAACGAATTATATTATAACTTCTCGAACATGTTTTTCCACAGAATGTCTAAACTCGTTTACTTCTGCTCACAACAATCAAACAATTGAACAAAACTTTATAATTTGCCGTCTAAAAGATACTACTTGAACTATGGCTTGCCTTGTGTACATTAGGCCGAGAACTTTTCGAACTACCCCCATTAGTACGATCTTGGGCTAGTACGGATACTTTTCAAATGTTTACGAAGGACGTTCCATTACAATTGCGTTCGGCCTGTTTCCCCAAACTGTCCTGAACAGTGTAATATGTAATTTTTGGAAGATTTAAAATCAAAACTCTAAACGCTGGAACTTCCAGAATCCCATTTTCCCTAATCGGGCGTATTACGGCCGTCTTTGATTCGAATCATATGAACAGGATCGATAATGTTTCGGCACTATTTCAGAGTCAATTGTTACTAATAGAAGTTTTGATTTAATGTTTTATGGTTTTAGCGTAAATACCTCTTCGTCTTTGATGTGAGGCACCTTTCTACTCTCATCTCCGCGGTCAGCCCTTCCTACACAACGAGCTTAGAACCGCACAGAGACAAGGGATTCGTAATAAGCGAGTTAGGGTTTCAACATTCATCCGGCCTCCGTGGTTTTCGGGTTTCCTTTGCTTTTCTAAAATTACGTAGGTTAATTCTGGTGATGAGTTCAGACGCAGAGGTCACGGCAGCAACCCCTCGAATGGCTCTCAAAACAGGAAACGAAAGAGTGGTGCGGAGCATAATCGTTAACTCCTTGTCACAAAAATGATAACGTACAAAATTCTCAGAATGAAGGATAATTATTTGCTTTATCAATCCGGAATTAATGAATTATAAATAATGTTATCTGTCATTTTAACGGCTATTTATATTCCTCGTAAAGCAAAATCACTGAACGTACACCAAAATAAAATTTAAATTGAATGGGTAGATAAATCGGGATGGTAAGATAAGTCAGAATAACAAGTTTAATTAACAAATTATAATTTACTGTATTTGTTCTTTGGTTTCCGTTGACTGAGTACAACGTTTCGTCGACTACATCTTCGAGGTTCGTTTTATTCTCGTTTAACCTTAAAAAATTTTCTCTAATCCTCAGTAGCAGCAAGAATAAATGTTAATGGGAACGGTGACTATTATGCATAAAGAGAAGAAATTTGTGACTTTGTTTTCGGCATCAATTATTTTCTCATTGATCGAGTATAATCAATTTCAAACTTTGCTCAACTGTTTGATGGACGGCGAAAAGCGAAATTTGGATGGCTTTTATTAGTCACACGTCAACATTTCTCTCGTGTTTGTACGAGGGGACTTTGAGCACAGAATTGAGCTTTCAATTATTCAGTCCTTCTCTATCCTCTAGCTTGTTTGTGGTCCTCGTTTTCTGCACTCAAAATTTAACTACTAACGGCTACTAAATCAGCGTTAATTTATTTTGTAATGCATCTAAGAGTGGATTTGAAATTAATATACCGCACCAGAATGGAGTTGTCCACGTGTATCTAGATAAGTCTCCAACAAGTTGTTCATTTTACGGGAATGAGCTAATAACGCGAAGGCGGGAAAATTAAAACGGCCGCAATTCTGGTTGTTCTGGCCACGCTTACCGCCAGAGAAGCAGGTAATTCTTATTAAGGGTACTAATATTGGTTTTCTGTTAAACCACATGCTAAAAATAATGCAATGCGCTATTAGGCTGATACTGTAGCTTGTACCACGCAGAAGTATCTGTGATTTCTTCGCTCAACAATTTTTATTTGTCAATTTAATTGGTCAAATTGATCAGGCAGATGATTTTACCATTTAAAAAAGATGCACGTTCGGGAGAACAAACTAAAGGAAATACGACGACGCGTCTCCTTTCAATTGCATGCCCCTCGTAATTTGTGTAATCATTCTTAAGTCTGTTCATCAAAACCTTCATGTTTAAATGTGAAATTAGGAGCTGTTACCGCTAATAAAAGTGAGCATTGCTTTGAGAACATTTGAAAACTTTCTGATAGCTGCTGAGGAATTATTTGTTGTCCGGTACAAAATTAGTGAACTTATACGACTACACCACAATTCCAGATTGAATATATATATAAGAATAATAAAAATCATATAGGATTATTCGCACGTCTCGTAATACGTTTTTAATATGCCGGTGACACACCTTGCCCTAATCACGTGCTTCCCTTTGAAGGATTAATGGTAGCTTGAGGTACCATTAATTACAAAGTTTAATTATGCGCCCAATTTTGTGCGGGAAGGTGGTGGGCTCTGCCATTGGGGTTCCTTAGAGTGCCTCTGTGCACCAGAAGCCAGCCAACAGGATCGTTAATTTCGCATTCCTTCCAAATTTCCTTGCGAACTATATCTTTGGGGTCGATTCTTCGGACACAGATAAGACAATCTTACCCCTGACTTGGTTTGTCTGCGGTTGTTCACGGATGCCAATTTAACGTGCAAAAAAGTATTAAAGATCGAAATGTATTAATGAAATATCTTTCAAGTAATGGATCATCAATTGTACATGATTGAGGGAAGAAGGAACTGAAAACGCGGACATAAGAACAACGTTAACAACGGGGGAAAAAACCAAGAATATCGTAAAGCGATAATTATAAATAAATTCACAAAAAATTATTTAAAATCCAGGGAACTATCCTCGTCATAAAAATTGAGCGACCCTTCATGAATGCAACAAGCAATAAACCTTTCGTATTGAGAACAAATTTTTACCGCCTATGAAAGAAAATAGGTAGTAAGTTATGTATATTGAGCTGCTTAATTAATGACACATTTATCGTGAAAGTTGCAGGGTTTTTCATTTTGTAACTAAAATAAATATATTTGTATTTTCATAACGATGATTAATGAAATCGCGAGTGTTACATTCAGTTATAAAACAAGTATTTCAATTTACAAATAACAACGTCCGTTAATTTTACATCATTAAAATTATAACATGGGACGTGAGTGAGTATTTGAAATTGAAAACGTTGCAAAAACTGGACACTTTGTAATAAGAGTAACTATTGACGTTCATATCCAGTATGAGCCGAATAAGAGAGGGGCGCTCAGTCTCTGTGGCGAGTAATGTGCAAACATAAAAATGTAAGCAATGCTGTTCAGTACACAATAAATTCTCACCGTAAAATGTGCATTTTGTGAGTTATATGTAAGCTATAATCCTTCCACAAAATTTATTAGTCTTTAATTTAGTCGAGTGTTCTTGTGTAATAATACGAAAATAATCATTGCTACTATCAATTTGAGCAAAAGGCATTTTATAAATGTGGGATATATAATAATGGCGACGAATTCTGTGTTTTTCTTCTTCAGAATAGTCGATTATATTGTGCCAGAAAGAAACTAAATAGTGATTTGAAAAGTATGCTTCTTCAACACACAATAATTCGTACCTTCAGAAATACGTCAGAAAAATAAAGTGTACTAGGGTTTTCAAAGAATTTTAAACTGAAATTTACAGCACATCCTTTTGAGATGCAAAGGAGAATAGAAATGCCTATATTTATTCATAGTTTATTAAAGATCTCAAACGCTACTTTTTATCTGCAGGACTTCTTCTTAACGTTACGAAATTTCTACTTATTTTCTCCATAAACTATACTAGAATTTGATGTTGAATGGAACATTTCTCAGGTTTCAACTTGAGAAATTGGGAACATTTTTCAACAGCTACCTCGTTTATTTATATTGTTACAATGTTTTTAGTTTACTTTGGTATAAGTAGTTCTTGAGAGTATGAAAATGATTTAATTATGATTATATCACTCATCCTACATCAGAAAACCTAAAATTGATGACTATTCTGGAATAAAAAAATTCACCATACACGGTGGTGTTTGAATAACTGTTTTTGTTAGCCTAAATATTAAAATGATATGTTAGAGTAGTTTTTTGTTTCGGCTCTTTCGGGGCCAACTCATCCTTATGTTGCCTAGAGGAAGAGCAGAGAGTTCTTCCTAGGCGCACGCCTTACCTGGGTGGATGCACGAGTTTCTGGCACCGCCCTAGAAACCCTAATGAGCTCTAGAATTCGAACCCTCGGCTTGCGGAGGTTGAAGAGCACTTCTGAGGCATTTCCTGTCAAGCATGGTGAGCTTTCTAACGTAGCGTTCTTAAACGCATATGCGTGCACGATGCAAGCCATATTCCACAACGGCTGCTGAAGGGCACCTGACGTACTCGAATCTCTGTTCTCTGGGTGATATGTGGAGCACGAAACACGCTTTCTATAATCGTAACTTCAAAGCCGGGCAGGAATATATGTTCTGGAACCATTTCCGGCTGATTAAGATTTGTTGGGATGAGAAGTGGAAGCGGCTTGTTGAAACAAATACGTATCAAAGATGGTGGTTAAGTAAGTTCAATGGTTATAGTCACCGAACATATTAAACGATTATTGGTATGTATCACAATCCGTTAACCAAAAATGCAGTAATTAATGTATTTTGGAAATAGGAATA
The DNA here is from genome assembly GCA_037074705.1 of Zhengitettix transpicula. NCBI lineage: Eukaryota > Metazoa > Arthropoda > Insecta > Orthoptera > Tetrigidae > Zhengitettix > Zhengitettix transpicula. The sequence continues at coordinate 15,946,361 of CM073595.1, read as the reverse complement.
GCTCAGTATCATTTTTGTTATAGTACCTGTCATTAGGATTACAGAACATATATAATTAAGTATTTTTGGACGCCATTAAACTGACAGTTCGTTGAACGATATCCCTATTGTTGCTAAAACAATCTACCGAGCACATGTGTGTGTTCGCAGAAACATAGTCTATCTCCTTGTAATTAGTAAGGATAGGATTTGTCGTTTGTTCAGTGGCGCAGAGACGACTTTATGGGAAACTAGCTCACGACATCAGTCGGCTAGTGGATGTGATCGAGGTCGGATCAAAGTTTTCTGAGAAATATCTTCATCCAGTTTATATCAAGAGTGACTTCCAAAAGCTGTAATCTCGATAGGAAACAGACTTACGACACATTGAGGAGCAAAGAATCACGTGTTCCTTTTTTGCAGAACATGTCGGAGAAACATTCTGAATAATTTAAAATTTGTATCTAAGAGTTACTGGCAGTCAATTTCAATTTTATGTCTTATTTATAACTAGGAAAATATTCTGTGTTTATTTGCTAAGAAATTAATTGTTAGGATTAGCTGTGATATTGCTTTGTAATTATAACGTACCCAAAATCAGAATCCCTAATTAGTGCTCGCAATTAGCTGTGCTGAATCACGTCACGTGACGAGTTTGTAACGTGAGATTGATACACCTAGTATTCGGGACGGGGATCACCATCAACCAATGTTGTGCTATTTTTAAAACTTTTAAACAAGTCGTAAGTTTGCAGCCTACAGAATCGCCTTCAAAATTTGTTATTCAACATTACGTGTGTTTCTGCAACGGTTTTTCTCAAAACTTTATGCAGAAACCTTACATCGTCAATATCGCAACGCACAAAAATGCTCAAAAACTAAACACGACCACCTAGACACTGACCCACTGGGAATATATTAAGCATTTGGCGGTATTTAGTCGTACTAGAGCGTTCACAAGCTTCATAGATATTGCTGTAATTGTTGGTAGTATATATGTATATATTGTAGCTCATACTAAGGAGTTTATTGTATGCAAGATTTTTTTGTCTTCAGTTCGGCTGTACGGGCGATGTGTTTCCGTAGCGCCCAATGTTTGCGAGTGTTTGACGATGGGTCAAACTGTGTCTCGGGAGAAGGGTATAAAAGCCCTAGGAAGTAAACACAAGTCAGTCAGTAGCAGAGAGCCACCTCACGCAAGCAGGTGGCAATATTGTTTACACCAGTCAGTAGTGGATAAGGCTAGCCCGTGGCCACTCCCGTGGTTGTTGGTTTTTGTGTGTCTGGAAAGCTTGGTCGAGTTGGACGTTTTGTCCAGGTGCGCCGTCGTTTGTGGTCGTTGTTTTTTTATTTTTTTTGTCAAGTCATTTCGATCCTAGGCAGTTCTGTGCTATAGGTAATCCAATTTGTATTTATTTTGGTATCGCCAATCTCACTCGAGATTCAGGCCAGTCCAAGGTTGGTAAAAGGCGCCGTGAGATGGTAATCTCGGGTAAAGCCATCTATCTGTGATAGCTCTGCCAACAAATCCTATCTCCACACCTCCTATGGTGACACTGGGCAATGCAGCTTTGCTGTAGCAAAGTGGAGAAGGGTGCTTAATGTAGGGTTGTGAGTTTGTTGTTATCATTAAAGTACCACGAACTAACGTGCGTCCGTTGAAGGGTGTCGGACCGCTTGGGAACCAAATTTGACGGTCCAAGGTGTTTGTTTGGTTTTTGTTAAGGATAGTAAATAAGTGTTTGATTTCTATTATAAAAAGTTCTATAGTTTTCTGTGTTCATTTTATAAACTCCTATTTTTTATTGGAGGCCCGTAGGCGACCCCCTGAGACATATTTCCCTTTAATATTTTGGTGTACAACAACTTGGCACCATTATAGGGGTAAATATTAATTAATTTAATATTGGTTATTACTATATATATATATATATATATATATATTATCCATGTAAATAATTTGATTTTCTGGGTTATTATTATGGTTGCACATGTGTAGATTGAGAAGGCTATACATAGGGTAATCCACATTGTGGCCAGTCCCCACTTACAACTTAGGAAAGGGACAGACAGTGGGAATGTGGAAAGGTAGAACAATGTAGCCAAGGGTTTACTAGGGTCACCTGGCTGTAGTTTTAAGGATGCTACCCGGAAATTCGCCTAAAAGTGATAAAGTGATGCAGAGAGAACCTGCATCAGATAGGTCAGGCATTTGTTTATGGTCCCATGCCCTTCCGATGGCGGGAGAGGTGTTTATTCTGGGGTCGCAGAATTCCATTCTCTGTGACTCGACCGGTTTTGGAGGCAGCTGGCCGACTATTCCGATAGGAATAGCGGACAACTCTTACAGTATGCCCAAGATCTGTGACCCTGCAACATGAAACACTCTAAAACCGACCAAGGTGCCTCGGCTTGTGAGAACCTCAGCTGAAAAACCAGAGACAGGAAAAGGCATCCCCAAAGGTAGCCCCTACGTCTCTCCCGGAAAGGTTAACCTGCGAGAGAACCTTTCTCACAAGCTTCCTTGATTAGATTAAGCGCTGTTGTCAATGTTTTATGCATAAGTTTTCATTAAGACAACTGCGATATTATGCTGGATTATTTACAGCACAGAAAACCTGGGCTTAGATTCCCCGTCCGAACACCCTAATTTGGTTTTTATTAGGTTTACGAAACGGTCCAGGCAAATATTTACGCGTATATTACGTAGGAAGAGACCGAGGGCGGGTTCGTTTCCATTTGTTAAAGGAAGTCTGTAAGACCTCGTTTACCTAAATATCGTTACCGTCCACCGTATCTCAGCGAGGAAAAATCCAGATAATTTGCTACATGTAGCATGTATAAGAGTTGCTGCTTGAATGTTTCTATCGTTAGACAAATACTGAACAGAAATAAGTATCCACTTATTTTCCTATGACTGGAATTCAGGGAGAAAATACGAATTACTTTGTTATTTAGTTGTAATTTAGAAAAACAATGTGCTTATATAGAATGGAAAAACATTAGTGACAAAAACGTCACTATCAATAATGCTTCCTACAACGGAAAATCGGATTACTGAGACACTACTTATGGACGTGGGAATAGGGTCGGAAAGAGGTTTATACAAAAACTGATAATTATTTTTATTTTTAAAAATTATAGCAATAGTTAATAAATGAAATCGATTGGAATAATGTAATTTTATACATTGAACTAAATTTACTAAAACGTATTTTATCAGAACTGCTACGTATTAAAACAACTTAAATCACTCCCAATTCCCATGAATATAATTAAATTAAGTAATATTTCTAATCAATTATTTTTAAAGTTTAGATAATATGTAAAAATTTATAAATTTTTAGGAAAAATTTGTAGTATAAATTTGAAAAATTGTGTTAAACTTTGTGATTAGTAACATTTTTTAATTTAGAGAATGTTGAAAATATGATTGTATTTTAAATATTTTAAGATAGAAGCATATGAAACAATAAATGTATATTTGTTATTTAAAATATTTTTGTTAATTTCATCATGTATAACAGAATTGTTTGTTTCTGTAGAAACATACTTCTTTTGGAAGTACAAAAAGGTACTGAAACGTTGTTGTTATAGTAAATATATTTTAAAATGTCTGAAGGTAAAGGTATTTAATTTATATTATTATTAAATTTGTGGGTGGTCTGCGTTGCCCGGGTAGTCAAAATTGAACTTGGCGAAATCCGTAACTCCGGATTTTACTCCAATCTCTGTTGTTTTCCCGTTACTTTTGTTGTAACACCCTTCCACCCTCACCCCGAAGGATGCTCCCCTCACATACAAAAACACCGGGGAAAAACACTATCAACTTTACTAACCCCGGAACATAATTATCCGACGGAAATATCGCCCGTTTGAAAATTTCCATCCCCGTCTCCGAGGATGGAAGACTTGTCCTACCCACACAGGGTTTGTTTCTGGTTCAAAAGGAACACTTTTGTGATTTTGGTCAAATTTACTCCAAGGGTGTAGATTTGTATGCGGAATATATATATATATATATATATATATATATATATATATATGTGCGCGTACATTCCATTTTGTTTATTAGAAGAAGAAGAAAAAATTTGAAATTACAAAATAACACTGCTGTCGTTTGATTTCGTGCATATACTAAAGCAAATACTTTTATAAATAATAGTTATGCTATTAAAATTAATTTTCTTTGGTTTCCACAGTTAATTTTAAGACAATTATGCGTTAACCTGGATACCAACAATTAATTTGTAGTCATTCTCGTTGGTCTCGTATAAATTTTTGTTAGGATGACAGATCACTGTATAAAATCATAACGGCAATAATACACTACTTTTAAAATAATAAAAGCTAATCTAGCCAAAACCGCTACAGTAAATAGACGAACGAGTGCTCTAAATATTTATCTATTTCCTGGAAAGACTCAATTTTTTAAAAATAAGAATTTTTAGTAGCCGTGGCGTTTAGTGCTTGTGGATGCTCAACCTGAAAAATTTATTTTTTCTTGCATGCGCCGTTAACCAGACGGAACTTAGAACAAGAATCTGAAATATTCTTTTCCTTCACGGAATCAGAAATCAAACGTCAGCATTGTTCTATAATGGGAGCAGAGAGATCGATATGAGATGCGTGCCGAAGCTCCTATGGAACTCTCATTAATAGAGAAGCAAGTTACCAGGGAAGCCTTCGAGATTGCTCCACTTCAGACTAGATGATCAATGTATTTGTCTGCTTTATCGAAGTGTATATTCCTCAACACTTAATTCGTAGCACAACAGCTGTTCACAAGTCTTCGAAATAGGACTTTACGTTGTTCGAGAATCAAAAGACAATAATTTGTTCTCTATTTCAGGATGAACCAAAACATTATATGTACACCAGTTTTCAAATCTTCCAATAAATAAAATAGAATGTTTGTTTTTGTGCATGTCCGTCATACAAGTAGAGACCCATTCGAGTATATTTGTCAAAATTTCGTACACTTCTTCCTTTCGAACCGGAAACAAACACTGTGGGGGTAAGACACGACAACGATGGGGTTGATAATTTTCAAACATCTTAAAACACCTGATGTTTTTGTGGAAATAAAATTTTTCGGGGTGAATGAGACAGCAACATTTCTCCTGATATTTTTGTGTATAATTTTATGCCCTCTTTTGGATGGGAGGTGGCCATCTTTAGGGAGTGGAGGGGCGTTACACATAAATAACGCTAAAAACAACCGAGATTGTAGTCAAATCCCGGGTTATGCATATCGCTGACAACCCCGGGAACGCCGGGAACCCAGTTAGTATTAAATATAATAATATTAAAAATACATAAATACAGGACGTTATTTCTTTTATTACATTAATGACCAATTTCGTAATAATCAGTAGCAGGAATCTGGGACGCTTCAATCGTCCTAATGGAATTTTAATTTTCACCAATGAAAATATGTTAAAGATATGTTCTGACATTTCTAATTTAATACCACAGTCCCTTCAAATTTACAATAAATACCAGAGTGACTGATTCCTCAGGACTTTAAACGTGGAAAAACATATGAAAATATATTATATCCTTATCATCTACAAAAAATAGAACTATAGATGTGATATTTTTTTTTGATTTCGCGTTGTAGCTATTCTTGAATTCATTTTATGCGTAAGTACTCGATAATTTTTTTAAAAAAACTGAAGAAAAGTTAGTCACTTTAAATTTGATTCATAACAAATTATGGGACAAAATCCTCTTGTATTAGGAATCGATTCCAGCTCATGCGATGAAATCCCCGATACAGTAAGGTTTCCATCAAACGAGATAGCGCAGTGATAACCTCAGGACTGGCGATATGGAAATCTGGCCTTCATGATCAGGGATCGCCGGGTCTTTCGAAACTCGTCATTACCCGGCCTTTGTCGGTTCCTCCAAAACAAGAAGAAAATAACTGGAGATGAGAAGAAGAGGTGCGATTCAAATGTCATTTCACAACATAACCATCACAAACGTGCACTGAAGACTGAAGTATGTGAAAAATAAGATTTTTTGGGGGTTTTTCCAGCCAGGTTGTTTTGGTATTTTTGCCCAACGTTTCCATTGCGTTCTCTGCCATCTTCGTCAGGTTACACGTGGTTCTTTGTATTAAATAGTATATATATATATATATATATATATATATATATATATTCCACGTTTATGGATACATGTGGCTTCACAAGCGTTTATTTTAGTTTATATGTTTAATGAGTACTGTATGTCACAATATTAGATTATGAAATCAAATTTTATTTGAGATTAATGGAAGCTTCGAATTACTTGGCTATATTTTACTATCTAATGTTTCAAAGTCAATGTAATCTCTTCGGAAGTTTTCTTCTATTACTAGAAAAAATGGATGCTAGGTTTCCGCGCAGGTTAATAGTGAAGCTTCAAAGATAGGAGAATAGGAAATTTGTAGACGAAGAATTTGATATAAGACCTTGAAGAAATTGGTTTATAATAGGTACAATCTGGCAAATAAGATTGGAGATCGGAGTGATAACTGTAATGCCCGAGAAAATAAGTAGTTAATGTTGAAATATACGAGTCCTTGACTTGGCAGTTTACGATTGGTGCTTAGCATTTTTCTTACGTGGCGTTTCGCTCCTTCCGTAACGATATTATATTATTTCGCAACACTCCTTCTCACCGTATAATAAGACGTTTGAATTATAAAATGTATTTCGTTCCACGTCTGCAATAAGTAAACTAAATTGAATGAGTCATTTCTCTCACGTGGAAATATGTCGTAGTTTTTCTGATAGTTGTTTCTTCTGCATTATTGTTTATTAATTAATTTTATTGGAAAAATATTTATAAACAGCTACCCAGAATACCATTTATAAATTTGCTTCCCGGTTCTTCGGATATTTAATTTATTTTTTATCTGCGATAGATTCCAAAGTAATTCAATCGTCCTGGTTCCCTTGTAACAATAAAACATTTCCCCGGTTTAAATTTATATAATTTATGACGTTAATTCTTGATTCTAATCGACAAGTTATCCAACAAGTGGGCAATAAATATTTACAATGACTTTCTTTCAAAAAATCGATAGAGGAGTCTTTTCATTTAATTGTAATTTTTCCATAGTTTCTGTAACTTATCCCCGAACTTGTTTGAACACGACAAAGGTCGTGATTGATTGGCACAGTTTCTTGCTGGGCGCGAGAGAAGGCTGCGTCAATATCTTTGGATCATTAAACAGAAGTCTTCCGGAGATTATGTGTGTTACAGAAATATAGTGTTGTTCGCTTGTAAAAATTTTGAACATGGTTCCTTGACGCGAGTAATCGAGAAGTTTCTCCGAAGTGAAGAAACTTTTGTCTAACACCCGTTCCGCCTTTTGAATTATCTTCTTCCGAGTGCGATATTCTTTCCAACTCCTCTGCGTACCACTGTAAGTTGTATAATTCTGAAGTTGAACATTTTATATGAAGGGTAAGGCAGTCAGATACCGGGGGGGGGGGAGATGTTGCGTTTCAAATGGGAGCCGATTTGACCTTGGAGCTCTTCATTGCGCCGACTAATCAAATTCGTGCGACGAAGTCACATATCATGTCCACGCAGCTGCAGCAAGCGTTTTTTGTCATTCATTACTGACGATGTGGCAACGTTCGTCTAATTCTCTGCTCTCGTTCGTTGACAGACAAAACGACTCTCATTTGTAACAGACTATAGGTTCGTAAGGGAATTAGCAATTAGAGACCGCTGTTACGTCACTGTGTACATATCAGTCAGCGTTTACCGTAAAACGGTCTTAATTTAATATATTTTGCCCAAAAGAAATGCTGCTTTTTAAAAGAATTCTCGTGAATAATTATAACGGGACGTACGTATAAGTATATAGAAATTTTTATGGAAAAATGTATAGCTCTCATATAAATATTCTGGACATTCGCATTGGTGAACGATGGATTAATCAACCTTCAAATTCTATTGAATAAATTATATTTCATTTTAATAATACTTTATTAATATCCATAATTTTCTCTCCACCACAACAGAATATAATTAAATTCCTTTCAACGACTACATAGAATTCAACTTCTATCACGCATAATTTGAACGCATATAATTTTTTTTCTGGTAATAAGACACTGAAGCGTTTGAATAATATTATCTATAAATTAAATTCACCTTTATTATTGAATTTTAAGTAATTTTATATATTCAAAAACATTCTTCTCAAATATTACTAGAAGTCTTTTTTATTTGTGCAACGAAGAAAAAACTGTAGTCTATAAATTTTTGCATCTATTAAAATCAGTCATAATTATTACGATTAGTATATTATTATTATTTATATTAGTTCCGAATAGGCAAAGTATCGATAAGGTATTCTGAATGATGACAGCGGGTAAAATTTAATGAAATATCCATTCTATACAACCATCATTTGAGCCTTATTTTGATCTTCGTCACAGAGAGAACGTGGTACATACTGAAATATATTTCCATTTCGAATTCAAAAAATTTGTTACAACAATAATGATAACGTAACAATAATGTTGTTCTTTCACCCTTCGACTACAAATGGCCTCGAGTAAATACGAGAAATTTTTAGCAGGTAAATATAATATTTGCCGACCTCCTGTGGTGTAGTGATCAGAGTCGATACCTCGCAACCCAGATGTATCGCATTCGAATCCCGCGCGACGGCACTGATGTGTGTGTGTGTGTGCGCGCTTTTTTCTTGACGAGTTAAATTTAACAAGTCGCTAATGGCATTGGCAATTGATGCGACTATAAATAAAATTAAAGTATAAAGGATAATATTTGTGGAAAAATTATATTATGGATTACTTATTCACACTTTTCTAAGATAATTCAATGTTATGCTTGTATATCTATAAAGGAGCATATATCATAAATTACTGGATGCGAGACGAATGCTTTCAGCGTGACTGTAAACTTTAAAAGAGGGCGCCAAAGTTTGATCCAGTCGATACTTCATGTCGTGCGTCCACTGCACTAGCAGGTATAAACTCTTGGCTTCATAAGAAACCTTTATATACGATCAAATATTGGCTGCTGATTTTATATTGCATTATTTTATAGAAATATATTTTTCTTAATACTCTTCAAGAAGCATTAATAAAATGTTCAGTTATTTATTACCAAAAAAAATTTGGGGTATTAATATTTCTTATATAAAGTAATATTGACACTTTTTATATCCTGAAATATAAATTTCGGCCGTGCCGATAAATCAATCTTGAAAGCACATCCGGGAGAATAAATTTTGGAAGACGACGTGGAGTGCGAATGCAAATAGTGGCCGTTCCTCCCCTTTGTGTGTATGAGGGAGCCGAAATAAATCAGATATTCGCATCTGTAGTTAGGTGGAATCGTCCCTTGTTTCAAACTGCACGGTTTCGAGTTCTGCTACATAATGGGTTTCAAGTCCACGCTAATTCAACAGAGGCGTATCCAAGGAACAGGTCGTGTTTCAATTGCAGGAGCGTCGGGTTTCAAAGGATAATTAGTGAAATCCAGAATTATACTGCCCACACTGGCCGAGAGGTTTCTTCTATTTCAGAACGTGACTAGTTGATTGGCAGCGTGACAGTCGTCACCGTCAACTGTGCTCCATAGAGCTGAGTAAGAGAAAATAAATTCATTTCTTTAATTTTGATGAGTTGAAGGCATGAATGTCATTCTAAACTTTTCAAGCATAATTTTAATTTTTTATACAATATTTACTCATTGTAAGATTATCATGATATATTATCTTATATTGTGGTGACCCCCAATGTGTATAATGAAAGGATTTTTTTATAATTACTTTAATTTCTATTGTCAGCGTAATATTATGGCCCAGGTATTGTTGGCAGTAGTCAGCGTTGAATAAGAATGTGGAGTTTCCAGACATATTATTGTCGACAATGTGTGTGATGTGAAAAAGCTTTGACGAGAGTTCAGACAGTCGGCGACACGAACTGAAACGGTGAAGCTCAGTTCAGTCTCTCGAAAGGGAGCTGACCGAGGTTGGTTGGTTCGAGACTTGGCTGATAGATCTTGGACGAAATGGTTGTAGAAGGAATATTTCGGTAGTCAGTTTGACCCGAAATGACTGTGATTACGTGGAAATCTGGTTTGTTGTGCTGACTGAACTGTGCTGACGTGTGAGACAAGTGAAATACCATGGTCTCCTAAGTAAAATCCTTTTAAATTATTGGTGAAGTGAATAAGTAGTGTTATGAAAGCTGCTCTGATGATTTGGTACTTACGAAATTTTCATTGTAAGCCTAGTATAAAATTTCATACCATCACATTTATTTAGATTTCTTAAAATTTCATCACATTTTTGTAGATTTTTGTATATTTTTCCTATGTTAACATTTTTCTAGTAAATTTAATTCATTATTTGGTAACATTTTGTATTTCTTTAATTCAGATATAATTGCGGATTACTATAACTGTTAGAAGCCCGATTAGCAACCCGGGAGATTTTAAGAATTTCAATAAAGCTGTAGCACCTATGTAAAAAGGTTTGTACAAAATACAACTAAATATAAATTGCTAATAAACATTTTGTATTTAAAATTTAATCTTTTAAATTATTTCCACATCAAATCATAATTTACTACATTAATTGTCACCACAACTTGATGGTTTTGTTATACCTATAACTTGCATGCCACAATAAATTACGGACTTCTAGGGGTTGAAGAAGGGCCTTAGTAGATAAATTTTTGATAATTAACTCACGTCCAAAAATGTACCATTTGGTGTAAAATAATTTTTGATATATCTCCCGCTTCACGGTACGCAAACAATATTTTAGAGGTCGATATCACTCGTTAAAAAATAGATCGCACCCGCCGTAATTATGCATTTCCAGAGTCATGAATTCTCTGAATATAAGGAATCCATCTATCAAGAACCTTTTTCCGCATCGCCTCATTCCATCACACACCATTTTTCAGATTACAACTACGGCTGCGAGAAGCAGGTACCTTCGGAGCTGGGAGAGCTGACTGTGGTGCTCCACGGACGCGATATATAAAAATGGGATGAGGGCGGCTGCTGATATCGTTTGTCTTGTGTTTACAATCAGCTATGATGACTTTGCGTTCATATCAGTGGTCATTCATTGTTATCTTCTACGTGATGAAGGACTTCAAATAACGAGTGATATTGGCCTCTAAAATATAACATTTCATCTCCATCATGTTTTTAGCACGTTATTTTTTTTTGACGTATTTAGTTGTTTTGTGCAAAGTTCGTTCTTTATTTCTGGAAATAATTTTGCTAACGCAAGCTGAAATCGTTGTTATGAAAAAACCTTTAAAACGGTTCTAAAGCTAAATATGAAGAGCCACGCGTTAAGTTTGCCGTTATGAATGTTCTGCATATATCATAATAGTATTGTAATAACGATAAACTGGCACTCACAGAAGATGAATTGCTGGAAGCCTACAATCGCGCAAGCTCGCAGAGTTTGCACGTGTACATCAAAGTGATGCATCGACTTTATCTCTACGTGAGAGTATATGTTCGAGGGCGCATCTGCTATGTAGGACCGCTTTTAAGAGAAGTCGGATTCGTGCTGTGATATTGCCCAACTTTTCGACTGTATCGGACCTTGATTTCCGTTTAACATATATGAGGTTTCTCCGGGCAGAAAAAAAAAGGAGATGCATTATTAGGATCCCTGGAATTAGAAAAGTCCGTCTTACTTTATCTATGAAATGCGACACCTCGAAAACTCTTATGAAATATATAAATTGTGTTTCTACGAAGGATCGTATATTATTGAAAAAGTATGGCTTTTAATGCAAACATTAGAATGAATTTAATTGGTTACAAACCAAACAATATTGGTTGTTTATTACAATTACGGAAAAACTGGATAATTTAGGAAATAATTTAATAAAGTAATCGTTTAGTAGATGATTCCGAAACACTTATATAGTGCGCGACAAATAGGATGGTGGCCCAGTTTAGTGTCCGCACCTGCTAATCTTTCCCCGTGCGATTTAGTAAGCGTCTAGATATATATATATATATATATATATATATATATATATATACGTGGTATGTGTGCTTACTCCGCACTACATGTCCTTCCCTCCCTCAATCTGCGTCATTCGCCATCGTTCACGACTACTACTATAGTTTGGCAGTACATACGTGGACGAAAGAAATGTGCACGGCTCTTAACATTACCATAAACTTTTTCAGCAAACAATTGTCTACAACTGTCTATTTTTTTTTTGTTTTTTAACACGTTATTTCTCTCCTTGTTCCACTATCAAGGAATTTTTTTATTTAATTTACTTCGGATCCTTCTATGAGCTTATTTTTCCCTGGTCCGGACATCTTCCAATAAAATGATCTGTAAAAATACAAGTAAATTAGGCTGAATGATAGCCTCAATTTCTGCTTTAAGGGAAAATATCTCAGCCGCTTTCCCGTTGAGCGAACAAAATCCACAGGGAGTAGTGAAAATCGGACAAAATAGAGGTTTTTAATGTCCGACAAATTTTGTTTCGGCTGACTGATGACAGTTTTATGTCGCATAGAATATTCTCGCCGCTGTATCGAACAACGAAATCGGTCCGACCGTTCTCTTGTGTGAAGTGAACATTATCAGCGCGACGGGAAGAAATGTAGGTCATATCGATCGCTAAACGCATGAAACGTAAAGATAAACATAATTCTAAGCATTGAACAGACAGAAGTATTATTTTATTCATATACGTAAGGTCCTTTGCTCATAATTACAATATTCTCGATTTTACCCCCATAAATACGTTCCTGTGTAGTCTTTTCCATGCCTTTCATACTGAGCTCACACTTTTATCTTCCATGTGCAGGAAATGAACTTCATACAATAGTGTGAAAGATAATATTTCCGTATCGACAACCGACACAACGTCAATACTGTGTTATATTCGTACATCCTAGCAAACAAAACTGATTGAAAAAAATATAAATGTTTAAAAAATCGTGTCGTTTAACGACATATTTGATTATCAGGGATCAAAAAGCATTAATTTGAAGTGTGAATGCATTCACTACACAAAAAACAATGTGCAGTTAAATGTAAAAGTTTACACAAAGAGATTCATTACCAAAATTTTTATAATTACTAATGCTTAAAGATAATATACTAATAAATTACAGGTACGCAATGGTACAGATAATAACATGAAAGCTTCTCTGCGGGGAGAGAATGCGCTATTAAATGAGACTGTACTCAATTCAACGTATATGACAATAATTTCGTTTACGTAGCCTATAATAGGACAAATATAAAAAAACAATATTGCAGAAGATTAGTTATTTTTGCGCCGTTTCAAATATTCAATGAGACTGGAAATTTTATCAAATCAAGGAAGTAAAACGGAAACATATGTAAAAATAATAACGATTGGTGTACGGCACACAAGTAATCATTATTTAACCCGTAAATGATTGGCATAGAAATGAGTTCATGCTTCTAGCTCCACTAATTTGTCTCATTGTTTTTATAAACGTCAATATTTTGATTTTTAAACACATTACAACGAATTATTTGCGGCTGCGAGCGTCCAAAAATGATATAAAAATATTATTTTAATCTGTATTTACTGTATTTTTATTTTAAAATTTTTATTATTAATCATTATAAAACTTTGAACAAAGAAAATTATTGTAAGATGACAGCAAAAAATGAGAGTGAGGGAACAGACACGGGAATCCGAAAGCGCCTTAGTGTAGAGTAGGAAATGCGTCGCGCAAGGAATTGAGCCGGAGAATGTAGTTCCTTTGAACATGTTTCAACACAAGTTTTTGGGATGAGATTCATAGATCTTTATACTCATATTCAGAACCTGTATCTGCCGTTCCACTATTTTATTATTCATGGAAAAATTCACAAACGTTGAGTAACACCCTCGCTGGTTTACTATTCAACGGATCCAGCGCGCACATCTTCCCTCTCCCACTCTTCAGATCAGCCTCGCAAGGTAACAAAAAATTTCGTAACCCACTCACCAGATTAAGTTTAGTGGATTAAGCAGAATAGGAATGATTGTATGATATGATGCACAGTAGTGAAACGCAATTTATATTTTATATGAGATAATAATTTTATTCGTTACTGGTTTTGTCGTATTTGTCTTCCAAACATCCGACTTTTGTTTAGAACGATTAAGAGGACCACAGGAACTTGAAGACTGAATGAATGGCGTGAAGAAGTTTCACGGAAGTGAATTAGTAACTGAAGCCGCACTGCGGTAACTGACACACCCATACTTTTATTTTCATGTTTTAGCTTACTCCACACTTAATAATTCAGGTACAATTAGGTTGTGTAAAACGTCAGCGACATTCATATGCATATTTTTACCCCGAGTGGCATTAATGTTTAATGGCAAGAGAGTTATGCATATTTGAAAAGAAGCTGTGGTGTCGGGGATTCCGCTGGCTGGATGAACACGGACCATTTGCTTCCGACACACAGACAGTTTCACGCGAATAAGCGGCTTCTGCCTTATAATTAAATGTTTAAAGCACAAATTAACCAGCACTTAATGAATTATGACGTTCAAGTTTGGATATTAAACAGGAGCACCAGAATCACAAGTGTCTAATCTAATTTCAGTCTAACGAACTTGATGGTGTGGCAAGAGAACAGCGCTAATTGCCACGTGAAGGCTTCTCAGCCGAAAATTGACCTCTTGTTTGCAGCTGGAACTTATCTTCACAGAAAGTATTTTCACGCTTATGTGCATAACCAAACCTGAGAGTTACATATTTCAAATTCATTTGGACGTTGATGTTGACTCAAATCAATTATTATTTTTAATATATATAAATGACTTGCCAAAATTAATCGATCAGTTCTGTAACGCAATTCTGGAAGAAACAGCTAAAACCTTTAATACTACATAGTGATGAAAAAGTTGCTCAGTACAACAAATTTTCAAATAAATCTGGTTATCTTCTGAATGAATACTTGGGGACTGTTGCATTCAGATATTTCACACGAAATTGGTCTACAACAAATATATATAGACGACTGGCAAAATAATAAACAAAGAACACTCGAAACACATCTACGAAGCTACGTCACGTGACCAGGACACATTTCAATAACGCGTACATTGTCAAATACCAGTGGTGCTATCTTGTGGTAGTCACTAGAAATAATTAAAGAAACATACTATTTGCATATATATATTTTTTTCTAAGTGCACAACTTTTCGAACACTCTATATAATAAATTGGTCTCCTATAAATGATTTATCTCTAAACTGTATTAAAATACTCACACACTGTGCTACGTCACACAAACAAATTCTACATTAAATCTAATTATTTTAGAAAGGTTAATGACGTATTAATTACACAATTACTAGGTTTTTCATTAGATAAAAAACTTAATTGGAAATAACATGTCAATTTATTAATTAACATACTCAGCCAGGCAACATTGACAGACAGAATTATGTCAAATTACAGTGAGAATAAAACTGCAAAATTAGTGTATATGACGTATTTCAATTATTTAATTTCATATCAAATTATTTTGGCTTCACAGGTATATGTATTAACTTTCCGGCCCAAAGGTGTGTAATTAGGATAATGTGTCGAGTCAATTCACATGCGAAGAACTAACGTTATACGTACTGTAGCGCGATAGTTTTATTGGTATATATATATATATATATATATATATATATATATATTATTTTAATTTAATTAGATATTATCAAGGATTGAGGGCTTGGCTAGTTGGAATTTGACCAGGCGCAGCCGAGACGGATAGATAATCCCTAAAGTCTGGTCTTAGGCACGTAGGCTGTTGACCCTAGGAAGTTACCTGGACTGTCGCACCGTGATAAACGTCTCTCCAAAAATCCCAGAAATTGAATTAACACGTGACTGCCTGAACCAATCACATTTCTTGGTTCAGGAAAGATCGATCCAAAATTGGTGGAGAACATCGATATTTCACATCCAGCGAATGGGCTGTAAAGCAAGTGTAGAGAGACTCCTCGACGAACCGTCGCCATGGACGGACGTACAGCCCCAAACTTGCATAATCCAGAGGACTCGGAGAGATCGAGGGTGCCACATGATCACGGCCAGAGATCAACGCGAGGTAACTGCCAAGTGTCTCAATCCTTGACGCACCTGGGGGAATTACCATGGTTTAACTTGGGATTTAAGGGATCCGATTGTTTTGCCCGGCTACCTGAACACACATAATTTGTATTTATTTTATTTTATTTTTCTCATGTTCAGTTAAATGATTATTAAATTCTGGAAAATTTCCCTTTACTTCATCACTTAATAAACCTACCAGTACAGTACCTTCTCAGATAAATTCATTTAATCGTTGTAATCAGTCAGTATGATAAATTTAGCACAAAATCATATATGATAATACAAGAAATAAAATACACTTAATATAAAAGTAGTAAGTATTCGTCAGTTCCATAAAAACGGGTAAGATATACCGGAATATCAATTTTTAACAAACTTCCTGATAAAATTGAAGAATCAAGAAACATTCCAGTTTCAAAAATGTGCTTAAAATATTTCTACTCAGCCACTCCTACTCAGCAAATGAGTTTTTGGAAAATAATTCTGTTGACACATGAACTATGAATTTTAATAAATTGATGTCAACAGTTAGCAGGAAATATTATAGTAAACGTCATGTTTGAGGACGGCCCAGTTTAGAGTTCTTCTCGCAGTTGCTACCCTCTCTCCATGCACAACAATCAGCTTCAGATAGCGCCTAGAGCTTAACCTCGTTAGATGCTTCTCATGTTTGTTTATTTCGCACACATTGTGGATTAGTCGGACAAGGAGGGGAGGCACAGTAAATCTGCGCCACCCGAAGTCTTGGCTGAGGCATGCTGTAGTGGTCTTCATTATTGAAAATAATAATTATGTTGATTTAAATCATTTGATCCAATATTCTTAATACGTTATCTATCTATATATATAAAAATGAATTGCAGTTCGTTAGTCTCACTAAAACTCGTGAACGGCTGAACGGATTTATCTTATCTTAGTCTTGAAATGTTCGTGGAGGTCTAGGGAAGGTTTAAAAGTCGAGAAAAAATCGAATAATTTCCGGGAAAACCCTAAAAACAGCCCTTTTCTATTTCCCATACAAACGTTTTCTAAATAAAATACAAATCTACACCAGTCGAGCAATTTTCACCAAATTTCGTACACGTGTTCTTTTCGACCAGGAAACAAACACTGTCTGGGTGAGACGCGTCTTCCACCCCCAGAAGCGGGGGTGGAAATATTTAAACATACTAAAACAGCCGATATTTGAGTCGGATAAATATTTTTAGGGGTCAAAGATATTGATAGTGTTTCTACCAATGTTATCTGAATATAATTTTCATCCCCTACGCCCTGTGAAAAGGACACCCTTCGGGTTTGGGGTGGAGATGCTTTACAGTAAAATAACGCGAATACAACCGAGATTGGAGTCAAATCAAAGGTTATGGAAGTCACTGTGTTTAGTTACGACATTCAAATTGGCATTTACCCCTCAGATGCAGGGGTAGCGGGGAGCAAATTTTGGAACATGCAAACACGGCAGATATTTGCGTTGAAGAAATATTTTCCAGAGTTAATTATAATGATTAGGTTTCGAGTAGCGTTACATAAAAATTGCGCAAAAGCAGCCGAAATTGGAGTCATATCTGGGGTTATAGATAAATGACATCTCGGGCAACGCCGGGCACCCAGCTAGTCAGATTATAAATTAGTATTATGTAAGTTAAATGATTGATTATAGGTTCCAAAGAATGTAAAATGTGTGAATCTTTCCACATCCTTGACGATGTATGAGAAATGAATGTATTATGATACATTCAAATGGGCTTTGGAGGTTAAACAACGATTTCAGGGATCATGGAAGCGTCATAGTAAAATTCTAGATTTGTATCCAATGATCAGTAATACTGATTTAAAATCTGTTCAAAGTGTGAAAATTGTAGTACATATAATCAAAATCAACCTCTATTTAATACTTGAATAATACAAAAATAGCCTAGAATTTGTATTGTAATAAACGGTTTTAAGCGAACTGACGTTTGCGACCAAACTTTTAAGTTGCTGAAGGCGTATTTCTCCAGATAATTAATTTCAAATTAATTTTGTTTACTATTTGACATCTGTATTTCCATTCCCGGAACAGTTAGCCTTCTTCATAATATCCTGTAACATGATATTTTGTTCTGACTTAAGATTTAATCACACTGCGGCTGTGTTGTGTGTATTCTATTATTTTAAGTGAAAATCAAACATGGGCTGCAATTAGTTAATTCTGTTTGGGCGCCGTATGTATAATAAATATTTTGTAAATAACGTTGCGGCATGTTAAAAAAAATGCAGTAATAACAGCAACTGAATTATTCATCTGTCCGTGGTGTATTTATAATACCAGCTTTAAAAGAATGTAATTTGATTATCGTTATCAATTAAAAACAAAGGATTCCTTTGAACCGAATCTAATTTCACTGTTATTCTGTTTAATGTCCTCGGGGTCTGTAGTAAATGTAGAGCTTTCGCTCGAGCGAAGAAAAGAGATGAAAATTGGGACGGTGAAATACGAAAATCTGTAAACAGAACGAAAATTTAAATGCAAATATTTGATATTTTCAGAGTGATACGAGTCAGAATCTGAATGAACAGAATTTTATACAGCAATGACAAAAATACTCTACGTTGAAGGGAACGTTATTATAGAAATGATATAATTCCAGAAAACTATCGTATTTCCTGCGATCTTTCAATATCTTGACGTCATACATGTTACTGCTAAAACTTTAGTCATATCGTAGAAGTGCCTTCTTTGGTATCTGAATAAAGATATTACAATGTGAGTTATTTATTACGTACGAACAATTTTCTCGTCGCTGGATGTTTTCGTCTGAAGATTTATATTACGACAAAGGGCCCCTTCACCTTTATATTTCTCATTTTATAACCGCAATCTAATATCACCAAAGATGTATGTCCTGTGCACTCCTAAAAGAATTCGAAGTCACGTTTTTTTTTTCCTTCCCCCCTGTCATCTTGTTTGTGAAAGTTCCCTTTGCTGCCTTACAAACTTTACGAGCTGTGTTTTCCAGGGCTCCAGTTCGTAAACTTTACTGTCACTTTTTTTACCGTTTCGAAAGATATTTTCGTTATAATTCTAGACGGAGTCTTTATTGAACCCGGGAACCACTTGCGTAATTTAGAAAATCACCCCGCTGGTAATTTTTACGTTTAAAATAGTTAATCTAAATGACCTACACAGATAAATATTTACAGTCAGTAATAATTTGAATGTAACCTATCAAATAAAACCAATATTGATGGGAAATTAACTAGTTAAGTAACCATTATTTGTTGGACCTTTCATGTTTAACCGATAATTTACCTACAGTTGTATTAATTAAAAACTAGAAATGATACTCTAACATTCAATACACACAGTTAAGCAAGTTAGGTAAATTTCTTTGCTGCCAAACTAGAACTGTACCGAAAATAACGAAACGTTTATTTAATTAAATTACTTCCGTAAGAACCTATTTTTGTCAATAATTATAATAAAAAAACCAATCAGGGCTCGGTTTCTAACGAGTAGAATTAATCGTTATACGATAATTTCTAGAAAAACGTTCAAAAAATAATTTTTGTGATTTGTAAGTTAAATGATTGCAAAGAATGAAATTAGGGGACTTTAACTTCATGTTTCATACATAATGAAATCCAAATTTCTAAGGTGAAATTATAACGGAACGCAATTTAAGACGAGAACTGCAGCACAATGAATGAATTTATACTGACGATGATTGTGACGTTCGTTATAATATCCTTAAAATATGTCAGGCAAAATCAAAATATATATTAAATAATGATATTATTGCATACACAAGGAAACCTACATATCATACCTCCTTATCTCTCGATACTTTTCACCAGGAAGTTCAGCTGTGGGACGAAAACTTGAATGGTTAAAATCCCTTTTGGTTACATTATTACGCATACTTTATTTTTCTAAATTTATTGGTCTGTTTGTATGTTCGATCGGTAATATAAATATACGTAAGAGACTTTATCTGGCATCTGACGTTTTTTTTTTCCACTCCGCTTTTTCTACGTAAGCTTTGTAGATTGAGCAAAGCTTAGTCCTTTTTATCTTTCAGAAAGTGCCTCCCACTTACTCCTTTTGTGATCCATCTCTCGACAGGCAAACAATTTTCCTCAGATATATAACAAAAAAATCGTTTTGTGAGCCAATGTCATTGTGATTAGGCTGGCCCTTTCTAGAAGCTCAAGGACGGGAGTTTCACGACTGCCGGCCGGTATGACAGAATTTGTAGTACAAAATGTAACAACATTAAATTTAATAAGAATTGAAATGAAATAAACTAACTAACTGTAACAATTGAAATAATTATGAAACAATCGTTATTAAAATTATTTCAGTTAATATAGTATTCAAATATCTCAGGGCCTTATGAAGTGAGAACTATTTTTCGTCGAGGTAGGCAGACAGAAATTTTTTGAAACTTCGATATGATTTCTATCTCTCGAACACACACACACAGAAATATATATTGTAATACTAATTAGAGGCCAGTAATGATTTTAATAATTGGATTGTTAGCGGTACCAATTCTTCAATTACAACAATGTGTCGGCGGGCTTTGTTGCGAGCTGCTAGAACAGTCGGGAGCAGTCTGTCTGATATTGTAGTCGGGAGAGGAAAACGAGTCTGATATAGTAGCCGGGAGAGGAAGTAAAATTTGGACAGAACTAACAGCGTGGTCTAAGTATATAATTCAACCGGGGAAGTTACAAGTTTTTAAATGCAGCGAGATACTTTGTAAAAACTGCAAAGAATAATCAAATATTTAGCGCCACATTAAGATTCCTACGCGTATTGTGATCAAAACATAAAGGCAATGTGTAGCAATTTGTCTGGCTGATGATCCGGAGGTGCAGCAGATCCAGTTCACAGAGGAGAATTCAGTAACTACGACCGTGTGTTTGACAAGCAAGTGTAGAGTCAGTGATTCATGGCCTTTTTAGTGTAAACTGTGTGCCCGAGCTTAGGAAACTAAGTCTGGTACCAGCAGAACATTTTTTTAAGTAGAAACCAAGTTGATTAAGTTTGTAAATGATAGTTTAAGGTGTTCGTCAGATTTCGTTCTTATCATTTTGGTTTAGACAGTTAATTTCTTAAATTATAAATTCTATGATTGTTCTTTACTTATCAAGCCCAGGTAAACGATCCTGAGAGAAGAGTAATCAAATTTATAAACTTTGAAACTTTAAATGTATTTAATCTCAGAAAAAATGTTATAAATTTCTATTAAATTATAAATGGTATCGTTAAGTTTAAAGTAGTACTTATTTCTTGATCCTTCCTGTTAAAATAAAATAAATTGTTTCAGAATTAATTATCAATTTAATAAAACTGAAAATTAATTGTTTAAAAAATTTAATAGAAAATTGTTTGTTAATTAATTAATCGCTTCCTTTTATTCATTACATTTTGGCTTTCACAACGTGGGGCAATTCATTTAAGGTAATCCTTCTTTATTTATTACAATATATATATATATATATATATATATATATATATATAAAATTTTGCTTTAGTTTTGTAAACTGGATCTCAGCGTTAAGGGACGAGCGTTGTCGTGTGAGTCTGGCTCCAAACAGTTTGCGTCATTGTATTCCTGTACGAAATTCATTTTCGCTTTGACGACGAAAAGAAACATGCTACATGACCAATTTCATCTGAAGTATTCAGCAGATTCTATATTTTCTTGCAGCACCAGTAACTTGTGATTCTCGAAACTCGTTCACTATTTCACTTCAAAATTCTCTGTGTCTCCTCACACTCAGCCTTCTTATCCATCTAACTCTTGCCTTACGTTCCTCCTTCCTGCATTATAATTTTGTTACAGTCGTTTTTCATACTAATGTAACCTTAGCTAACGTAGAGCTCATACGTCGAACTTCAACAGGTTTCGTGAATGTTTTGCAAATTACAAATTATTAGTTCATTTTAGATGTTTTGTATGATTTAAAATTTTTAAGTTACAGAAACTGGTATTTATAATACGTCCTGACTAAAACTGTAGAGCCAGTTGTAGGCTGCATTACAATCCTCTTACGCACAGATCTCAGAGCAGATACGAATTACTTATCTCCGAACGAGGTCAACATTCGTCCCTCTGCAGTAATTTTATTAATAACATACTGACGTAAAATACGTTGGAGAGTGCAAAAAAACTGTATGTCTGCATTCAGATTTTTTGCATAGTTCCATACGTGATTAAGAACTGGCAATGAATACAAAAATCAATTAATATATCAATTTTCTCCGACATTTATAAGTAAAGGTCGAGTAAAAATTTATTTCGTACGCACTTGCAAATATGCGACACGTTCCTATTTCCAAAATCTATCGTTTTGTGTTCTATATTTCACACTCGGTACAAAAGTATATAGTGACCAAGTCAGTTATATGTTTCAGCATGCATGTGCATATCAGTGCTGGAATGCATAATGCAGGCCTGCGGACGCTCAGCATTGCTATGGGATGGTGAAATATGCGTTCTACTGTCCTCAATTTATGAATGCATTCGTTCCCATTCGCTCTCTTTTTTTAAAAAAATATAGGTTCATGTATTTACTTTTCAGCTTTAATCGAGTTCGAAGTCAGTTGTATCTGTATGGAGCGGCAGTTCGTTACAAACAATAATATGCTCTATGGGGGAACTAAACACGGGAGGATGCGTCCTCTAGAAATAAACATTCTATTCATTTCCCCGAGAAAAAAAAACAAAAAAACACTCAATCATATTTCCAACGCTTGCAACATTTGCTTATATTGCTTTGAGCTTTCTAACCTTTGGAGAGAAAAGTTACAAAGCGCTTGCAGTAACAGTAAGTTTTCTCATGACTTTATGGGTATCGTAAACATTTCCTGGTGTTATTTATTATATCGAATTTTTTTTTATTTCACG
Source organism: Zhengitettix transpicula (assembly GCA_037074705.1). Lineage (NCBI taxonomy): Eukaryota > Metazoa > Arthropoda > Insecta > Orthoptera > Tetrigidae > Zhengitettix > Zhengitettix transpicula. The sequence goes on along the minus strand of CM073595.1, from coordinate 15,923,358 downwards.
ATCCCTTGTAGAGTAAAATTTAGAATATTTCAAACGACTTTTCCCCCGAATAATTGTTCCTACTCTGACTTTATAAAAGGAATGAGGTAAAAGTATTTTTCATCACATTTATAGCATTCCCGTCTTATCGCGGGAGAATTTAATCTAGATCCAGGAGCCTATTTAATTAATTTAGCACAGATTCGCTAATGTACACAATAACTAAACGAAAATGAAAATAAATTCCAACACAATTTCCAATATGACGCGTGACACAAAGTACAGTTACGTGGTGTAAATGTGAGACTGAAACACAGTGATGATGGCGGAGGCAGCCAGCGAACGTTGTTCATTTGTACACAGACTTGTCGGGTTTCACCAGATAACTATATAATCAAAATATTCACTTCATTGTCTACATATGAGTGTTTCCAAAACGTAAAATAGTAAGATTTAAATGGTAATTTTATTATACCGTCAATAAATTCTTTATAAACTACTATGAATTGTTTGACATTTAGTATTGTCCTCCGCAGAAAATAGAGCGCCCCGTCCTGAATGCAACCCGCCAGACACCTGAATTTTCCAGGGTCATAGTATATCTGCTCTAAGATTCATATGCGATTAGACTAGTCCACTCTATGTCTAAAAGATTGACAAAAAATAGTAGAAAAATATGTTGTCTTCATTAACCGTCATGCACCCCCCTCCCCTATCCTAAATCTACGAACCTTCCATGTTTCATCCGAATACTATAGCAACCGCACTAGTCACAGACTTCTGATAATACTTTCATAATTAGATTACACGAACTACCAACTTATCTACGATTACACATTGTGAAAGACGTTGCCAAATAAATTTTCAGTTTTACTGCCCAGGATTTTGATTACATTTATGTCTACTTTAGTACTTCATGGAATTGAAGCTGCATTTTATATAAGTCTCGAGGCAAGCAGAACGCTCATGTCCAGGAAAAGACACGAAATCGTAACTCGTGTCTCGCTAGGGACGAAAAAAAAATTGTTACCGAGAAAGTATTATTTACTTGAAAGAATTTAAATAATGACGCATTTGATTGGAAAAGATCTTAGAGTGTTAGACGTTACTTCTCTTAATAGTTTAAATAATTTTCATAAAGATGATTAATAAATTCTCTTTTGTCCGTTTTAGTTGAAAGCCTTTTGTGCTCTTCCATGTTTTTTTCCAAAATATTTCTCATAATAATATCGGAAAACGTTATGACACGCGTCATTTAAAGACAAAAAAGATTTCCGTTTAATCTATTTCACTGAAAAAAAAAACCTGCAGTGTGATTAGAAACTATGGACACGTGACTTAGGCCGAGTTGCCTCAGGCCATGCAGCTAAATTAACAGTTGATTGGTTGAAAGTTAAATTGTTAGCACTTCATATACTGTTCAGTTACAGACTCTCAAATGTTAGTTATAGACATTATTTATGAAAGTTAAATGTAACAGTTTTAGGGTATTAATGGTGTATATACTGTATAAAAATAAAATTGACTGTGTGTGTGTATGTTTCGCATACAAATTTAAATGCGTGCTGCAATTTCGACCAAATTTTTCACACATGTTCCCTTCGAACCGGAAACGAATTAAAAATAGAATTTTCGACAAGAGAAACTGTGAAAAATATGTTACTCGATAGATTCGTTTTTCTATCCTGATCGAAATAGCTTCGCATTTCCTCCAATTTCCCAACGAAGAATAAACTACAGTTTGTAGGTTTGATTACGAGACACCGATAGTGTGTTGATGTTTGATAAACAACGGTGCTTACTAATTTGTTGAAAATTGGAGTTTTTTTTAGTTACTATTTCAATTTTCTTAAGCAATTTTAATTTTAAACTATATCGGTTACTTAACAAATAAAATTCCAGTGGTTATAAATGCTAGGGAAATTTATTTCCGGAAAATTGTTCCCCATGTTTACGATTACAGAACTTATGAATTATATTTTTATTTTGAGAAGATTACTGGACCTCACAATATATATATATATATTTATATATATATATATTGTAATAATTTATAAGGTCATTAATTAAATGAAATTCTTAGACAAGAAAATTAATTAAAATTTGAATAATAGTTCGCCACATGTTGAAGACATTTATGTAATAGTTAATAACGGGATGAATTAATAGGAATAATTGACAAAATTAATATGTATTTAAAATTTATTGTTGATAATTACACATTATAATTCCTGCTTTGCACGCCGAATTCCGTCAATTTAACAAACAAATATTTCAAATTTTATTTTATTAATTAATGGCGTTCTATGAAAATATAGCTTTATAATTTTACAATCAATTTCGTTGAATTTCTCATTATCTCAGGGTCACCACTGGGTTTGATAGGAAGAACGAATACAATGAACTCAAACATTAACAATCCAAACTCATTGAAGTTAACGGAATTCAATATTAAATACTAAAGTAAAAGAAAACGAATGAAAAGAAAAACGCGAACGAAGTCTGACCATACCCTTTAATTATCGTTTACAGTCATTAATTATTGTTTTGTACTCACGACAGTTCTACTGGTACCAGTTCTGACTCTTGTATATTGAAGTCAACACCCACTAAACAGGCCGTTATACACTGATTCTACTCATTAGATTTTGAAAACACGGTAGTTGCTCTAGATCTCTGCTTTACAGGAATCTGGATCATCTCACCCTCAGCTAGTTCCCGGACGTAGATCTCCTCAAAGTCTCTCTATGCGAAAATTTGTTCAGTTTGTGAAGCAAAACTTCTGCTTCCAAACTGCGATTTTATGAATCTCTCCGTCAAAACTGTTTACTTGTGTTTTATGTAAACTATTATCTCGCAGTTGGACTTTCTAGATAGCCCTATTCATATCTGGATCGGCAGACCCTTCCTCTACCCTTCCGCATCCCCGGTTTCAAATCCCTTCCTATGCTATTAAAGGGGAGTTGCCCTAAGTGGATTACCCTCATGTAGCCTGTTGCCCTAAAAAAAACTTTTACTGTTTCTATATATATATATATATATTCCATTCCATTTCAATGCTACTTTCCGAACTGTAACTCGATTTTCACATGTCGAAATATTTTGATATGCGTAAATGGAATCCGCGGTGAAATGAGACTGTGCAATAAATATAATTAAGGGAAGTGTACTGTCCATTCGATTATCAAAATTTAAGAATATTATTTTGGTTCAGGGATTGAATTAAATATTTACAAGCCATGAGATTATTAGCACATGTTTTTTGTAAATTCTGTTTGCTGATGCGTCTCCGATATACTACTGAAATCATTATTAAACCAGAGACACATGTCCAAAAGGATTATCGACAAGTTTATTCTTTAATTCTCTATGTGCGCTTGATTGGCTCTGAAATGTGTATATGTTTGAGTTGGGGATGTGATGCATGTCACTCATCGATGTATCGTTTCTTATGGACGGCTCCGGTGTACACTGAAGAGGATCGATGGTTGGTATTTCAGGAATCGGCAACGTCACTTTTCCGGCAGCTGCGTTTTTCAACTCTTTCTGTCTAGTTTAAAATTCTCTCGCACGCTGGGTTCCAGTTTTAGACGCTTATTTTAGTGGATTCTCTACACATTTCCCTAACGCGCTCAGTTGAAGTTTCCGGTATTATGAACTTGCCCGAGTAGGGGATTCGTTTTATTTTAACCACTGATACTGAAATGTTCTCACAAATTGCCTCTGCTGAAATACAAGAATTAATTTTGATGAAAGAGTATCACACTAAAGCGTAACGAAAAGTGAAACGTTGCCTCATTAACGTATGACAGAAAATTAGGGCGTAACGATAATAGAAACAAAATTGTTGTGAATAGGAGCGTTTCAGTTTTCATTACTCTCCCATTTTACAAATTTCCAACTGATCCCAAGCATAACTTTAACTTCGAATAGATACTGTCACCGTTTAGAGAACAATATAATTTGATGACGTATTCTGTCCTGTGGGCAGATTTGTCATCATGAATAATTTCGGAAGACGTTCGAAAATCCGCGTTGGTAAACGAATAAATATATTTAACAAAGTAATTGAGTTGCCCATCCACGGAGTTTACCCCCCACCCCCCCAGAAAGTTTGTTATAAAGAAGATTATCTTGCTTGTAGTTTTTGTCGATAAGAGTTCCTTGCAAGCGAAGCGAAGTCTCCAGGAATCCCTGGAGACGCTGGCGTTACCGTCGCTATTGTTGACAAGCTCGTGACGTAAGTCTGATTTCATCGGAATTTAATCTTCTTTTCATTGGAGACTGTGGGCAGCTCATGACGAGGTCCGGTGCGGTTCGTAGCGAGCTTAAATAAAGCAGTGAAACGAAAACGACGTCGATTTCAGAGGGAAAAAGACATTTTTCCTCAGCATCCTATATTCTATTACTACTGACTTGTGCAGAAAACTATCGAGAAATCGAGATACAATAGTCCCATTTAATATTATTAGGACTTTCTTAACTCCTTCCCCTGCCTTCGGTTAACAGAAACGGTCCTATACCGCGGACATCGCGATCGCCGTACATTATGGCCTATTTTATACATCATCCGGAATTATTTTCGGGATTGAGAGTATCACAGCTCCATGGAAACACAGAGTTCATAAAATAATGTACAACTCACATAACTGCGAAGACCTTGCAAGGATATGATGCTACAAAATGATAGGAACTTAATGATTGCTGTCCAGCCAAGACTAAGATATTTAAATAGTTTACAAGTATATACCGAACCTTTCAAAAAATGTTATTCGGAAACATGAATATTCTGTAACTGTGACTTTCCTGAACGATACTTAATCCACTCAAACACAAATTATACTTTAGTTACAACGTTGTACTACAATCTTACATTCAAACACCTACAGGTATGACATTTATTTATACGTTTGTTTCACAAGATTTTACTTCAGTTTCTGTGTTTTGATTTTTTAAATTAATTATATAGAATCTGAATTTTGTATCGTTTTTACGGGTCCATACAGGGTTTAAAAATTTCCCGCGGCAAAATTTCAGTAATGGATTCCTGGTATTGAGAGAAGATAAAAAGTATAGTACAGCATGGCTCCGGAAATGTTATAGTAATTCAAAGTTCCGCATCTGATCGGTTCGTATGAATTTCAACGGACTAGTTGGAGCGCTCTGTTTACATATCAGACGAAATGTTCAAAGTTATCTCCTTTTAATGCCTGAATGCAGGCAGACGTTCTTCTTCGCGTCGAGTTTCGAACACGATCAAAAATTCATTTTGCAGTGCGTTTCAGTCCAGATAACAAGGCATGTCGTCATGCAATGACAGTAATAAAAGTTCGGATAACTCTGCAATTATGCATTACACATATTTTCTTCTCTCAATATATGGAATATATTCCTGAAATTTTGCCGTAGGGTTTCGTTGCAACCTGGAAACAATTTTAATTTATTTAAACTAACGTTACTCAAACGATTTTTTTTCCATCCGACAATGTACATAATCAGTATTTATCGATTACAAATAGTTTCACGGTGTTGAACGTTTCATTTAGGACAGCCGCACAATTTTGCCTTCGCCGTTAGACTCGTTGGCCTTCACGAGTTCGGCAACACTTATCAGATGGCGAAGGCTGAATAACTGCTGAAATTTTTCCAGCGACTGCTCCTAGAACTAGTTTATTCATAATTCTTTATTGTGTATTTAAAAATGGCGTGTTCCTTTGAGAATAAACTAATTTCATATTAGGACCCTCAGTTGTTCTGAAATTTCTTCTGAATGCAAGGAACCTAATCTTGGTTCACAACGCAGCAAAATACAGTTAAAAATTTGGTAGCTTTAATGAATTTCGCGTGGCCGGGTTTACTCTATCATCAATAACGTGGCTACCTGTAAGGGAGGATGTGTGATTGAAAGAAGGAGCCGTGAAGGAACGTCGGAGCAAGACTGGCACGGCACGGCTCGGCGCGCTAATTAGCCCCTCGACGCTCGGAGAACAGCGCCTCTCAGCTCCTAACAACGCGCCCACAGGCTACGACCGAACAACAACCCACACACTGCATTCATCAATATTCACACTAATCGAGGTACGCGTCCTTCAGCCACACACAACGCCTCAGCATTTAATTGCGACAACGAAACAAGCGGCGTTCTTTTGTACGTATTTTTGGACAACGTCTTGTCTGGTCGGAGGTTACTGATGTTTCATAAATGTTTAAACAGCAGCGATATCCCCGGGGAGAGTGATATAAGGTAGAGTGCTAATTAATTCATCTGCCGCTGCGTCGCAAATCTGACTGTACACGTCACTTCCCCTAACACTTAACCTGCCTCAAGCGTTCTGTTGGTTAATCTCTGAACATCTAAACGATGCTCGTTGTGACCTATCAAATTACAGTCTAAACTTGCTCATTGTAGTATTAACCCTTTTAAGGCTGTGGGAGAATCGACACTCTGACCAGGTGTCACTCCTAAATCCAGAATGTGTCATGTAAGATGACAGTCTGGCAGCCGTCTCGGTAGGCCAAGGCCCTTCATGGGCTGTCGTTGCCAAGGAGTTAGTTACTATTAACCCTTAGGTTTTAGTCACTCATCAAATTGAAATGAAAAACGACTTCTTGACTTTAAAAATATTTTAATTAGAATATTGCGGAGCTTCAGGAATTTCCCCATATTCATTTGTACCACATAACACATTTAGAACCACATTATTCTTAACCACGAACCCACATATATGGATTTTCTGTAATATTACCACGTAACCAGATGGAAAACGATACACACATATATTGAAATTCGACGTGAGAACAATAAATCTTAGGACTGCCAACCTTCTAATTGGGTCAACACATTTCTGGATGGTGGGAAATTGGCACTATCGAAACTGTCCTTGCTCTTTTTTATTATTAACCTGGAAACTTAACAATTAAAAGATTTTATAGTTGTGATATACATGTTATAGTATATATATCCTATGGAGCATTTTGTTTCAACTCCTGTACTTATGTTTTTTATATTGATTATTAATTCGGTCTCTCTGTTTCTTTCATTCTAATCGGCGATGTTGGATGGGAGGTGGAGGGAAGGCAGCTGTACCGGATATTAACGGCTTGGGGTGAATTATGTCATATTTATATTAAAGAAGTATGTATTTGGTTATTGTTTGGTGGATGTATGGAATATTGAGGTCACTATGGATGCGAGAATTGGAGAAGTACCAGGGACAGATTGAGATATAATGAAGGATTTTATTTTGGGATATTTGGATCCTGTTCACGTGTGTTTTGGTTGCGGAACCCGAAACGTTACAGCCGTACTTCCATAGTGGAGAAATAAGGGACATATAAAGTAATTTTTTCATTGAAAGGGATAAAGGTGAATGAATGGATTTAGTATTCTGATTATTTCCTTAATGTGACTGGTGTGTTGGAACCATGTTAGCTTTGAATCAATGATTAAACCAAGGTATTTATGGTTTTGTTTGTTTGGAATGGGTGTGTTGTTATGCAGATATTGTTGGTGAATGGTATCTTTTTTAGGGAATAGGAACTGTGATGGGTTTGTTTGGGTATTTGGATATTGTCCAATTAGCAGCCCAAATGGCTACATGGTTAATGGTAGTTTGCAGTTGTATTGTTCGTGGTCATGGGACTGGCAAAGTATGGCTGTATCGTCGGCAAATAAGGCAGTTTTTCTTTCGGTTGTTTGGAGGATATCACGGATTTAGATGGAATATAGGAGTGGGCCAAGTACACTGACTTGATCCCTACTTTGGAATAAAAATTTGCATAATCTAAAATACAGCCCAACCCAATAACTTCCATGCCATCAACTCCCCTGCGAATGCATCCACAAGAAACCAAGTGATCCTTTCAAGAATTATATCAAGTCAACCAGACTAGCACCCTCTCAAATATTTTCCAACAGCCTCACCTAATAAGGTCATCACCCTGCTGCAGCTGATAAAAACATGTCGAAAATTCCATTGAGACGGACCTCGTATCCTGGGAGACGAAAACCCAAACTGGATTAACCGCTCATCTGAATATAGAAAAAATTATTTTCTTGACAAAAATTAACTCTTATGACGATATATAATCAACTATGTATATCTCAATATTTCAATAGTAACATCACATGTAACCCCTGAATGGTCCGGTCGCTGATGACGTTGTTAGCGTAGAAGTTGAAGGTTTGTGTACTGATGTGTTCGGGGATTTTTGAAAATTGTAAATTAACTGTGTTCTTTGGAAAAACATTACATTCATTATTATAAAAAGGTATTCCCGGTATAAATTTGACCAATAGCTCTCGATTTTCCAACCAGATAAGAGGAGGCCTGGGTACGACATTATCCACCATCGAAATGGCGTGGCTGTGCTCGAAAAGTATTGGTCGAATTAATTCGTCACTTAACAGCTTTCCTGGTGTCGTGAAGAAACTCAAAATCGTTTAAATCTACTTCATAATGGATAATCCGTCGCGAATTATTTAAGTCTGTCAGAGAATAATTAAATTATTTCTCAAGAAGAGCTTTGAAGGAGCGCTGGATTTCTAATTATCAGTTAAGTCGGCCTAAAATTTCTGGCTGTTCAGTTCATTTTCAAGGAATACGTGCAACACGACAAAGCATTCCTATCTCAGAGAACGTGAAAATAAACACGATTATGCATTATATTTTGATAGTTCTTTGAACTGTGTTAGGTACTTGATGGTATCTTCACATAATATTCCTATTTAGTAGGTTAAATATTTGGTTCATTGTAGTGTTATGGTGAACAAACAATTTTTCAAATCATAAATTTACAACATTTATTTATTCTTATTCATCTATCTTAAAATGTATAAAAATATAATAATTCAAATAAAATAAAACATTTTCAAAATTCATACAATTTAATAATAAATATTACCAATCATAAATTAATTACGAACCTAATTGCTTTCAAATTAAAATTACAAAATTATGCTAAAATTTATATAAAAAACATTTTAATTAATTGTGGTCAAAATAATGGTGGAAAATGTTACATAGGGCAAACTAAACGTGGTCTAGAAATTAAATTAAAAGAAGACAAAATATAACTCGTAAATTAAAAGGAAAATGCTGAAAATTTTAGACATTGGACAAAATTTATTTAAACGTATTTTATCAGAAGTGTAACAAATTTAAACAACTATAAACAAACAAAAATAAAATAATGATACCATAAAAAAATTAAGTAACACCCATTTTGTAACTTTTCATATAATTTTTAAAATAAATTTATAAGGTTTTAATAGGGAAAATTTGGTAACATTTATTATTAAATTGCAAGAATTTTGAAAATTTTTGATTATATATTGTTTTACATTTTAAGATATAAGAATAAGAAGAAATAAGCGTTGTAAATTTGTGACTCAAAATATTGTATGTTCTTTTTACCATGTAAAAAAAAATTGTTTCCTAAAGGACTATACAAGGAAATTTGTTTCCATAGTAACATGATTAAAGTGAAAAGTACGAAAATGTACTGAAACGTCGTTATGTTGAATAAAATATTTTAAAGCGTCTGAAATAGAGGTCGTTTATTAAGTTAATTTAAATTATTAACAAAAACAGACTATAATTAATATATCAATCTTTTAATTTGCTTTCTTATGCATAATCGTTTTTGTAATCTATTTTAAGATTATTAATATAATTAAATTGGTTTATTTTCGGAATTTTTATACATCAATTCTTATATTGTGTATCGATGGATTTAAATTAATAAGTACTAACCAATAGTTAATAGTTTAAGTTGAACATATTATAAAACTACGGGCTCAATTTCGGGTTAGTCAATCGAATGTTATTAAAACTTTATTGGTAATAACGTTGAACTGCTGTATTTCCACTCTTGACCCCAGAGAGGTCAGGGAAAGAGAAAACCGTGAAACGTATAAGACATTCTGCATCTTGGGAGAGACCAGAAATTGGAGTTCTAATGATGTTTTCGTGTGCTAGGCATTTGATCAATTTCTTGATATTTCTGATAAGCCAATACTATGAATTACTTCCGGGAATTGTCTAACTTTTTCAATTTCCTTCGGAAAAGGCCTGAAGGATTACAAGCTCCCATTTCGTATTCACGTTTTGCCGGAATGGAAAAGTAAAAGTAATTTCGGGCTGACAAAGGAGCTATTAGAGTCGGCGCGTGTATGAGAGGATGGGATTCTCTTTTAGTGCCATAACATGACTGACATGAGCACAGTAAATATCAGGGTTACAAAAAGTGTGTAGAATTAAGCGCCATGCTTTATATTATACAAAAATTTACTATTCCGCTATTATAGAATTTTTCCGAACTAAATTTCCGTGCTGGCAACAGTGCTTTATTTACGATCACCTTATCTAGGAAATCCTCATAGTGCCACATATTTCATAGTTACCCCAGCTGAATTGTCAAACAATATGGAATACACTCAATAAAATAAAGGAGTTAACTAAGATTTTAACGGTACAAGAATTTTATAATTGTAAATGGAGTATAAAAAAATTGGAGAGTTCATTTGATTTTGTCAATTGAGTAGATAACATGAATTTAAAGGCCTTGAAGAAGAAATAAACTCAAATCTATCGTCGTTGTCGTACACACGTTCATATATAGAGACCACGTCGGAGTTCCAGTAGTCGTCTACAGATTTCGCGTCGAGATTGTAATAATTATATGAATATTTCTGATTTACGCCAGGCTAAAATTGATTCACGTTCCAGTTGATACGATTTATCATAATTTTGTTTAAATATAAGGTGGTTTAAAAGAGCAGTCAACGTAAAAATTTAAAAACTGATCAAGAATTTTAAAGAAAAGCAATTCATATACTTTAATTATATCAAATACAATTCTGAGTTGCAATATTTCATTACTTTAATGCCGTATCAATTTATATCTACGGAAAATATTAAAATTATGTCTTACGATCCGAATACAATCTTAAACGCGTGGAACAGATTCAACCAAACATGCTGCACATGTTACCTACGATCTAGAAACAAACACTGTGTGGGTAATATATCTCTATGTGGGAAGAAGTTGGTGGAATTTATTATTAAAGTGAAGACGACAAATATGCTTTAGGGATCGCTGATATCAAGTATCCCTCTCGACGAATTTCAAAGTCTAATTTCATGAAATAAAAAATTTAAAAAAGCAACAACAGTGATTAGTGCCGGATCCAAGGGTTTTGGTGTCTCCCGGAAAATTATTAGCATTCTCCATGCAAGTTAAATTTACGTTTAGCACCCTAGGCGTAAGTTAGATGAAAGGGGGAGGGAGGTTAAATTGGAAAAAATAGTCCGAAATTGCCCGTATTATTGTCGAATACAGTGTTTCTGGTGTCACTCTCGATGCCAGTGACGTCCAAATTGGTGGTCGGAAGAAGTTAATTATGAAATGTCCAAAAATTCTAGATTGGTGTTCGCTGATTTAAAAATTGACATTCAGTATGCAAGTTGATTTTCAGACCCAGTCGGCATTTCGGTCCGATTGAGTGGCGCATCCATCGTTTTCGGTAATGATTAAATGAATAGGGAAGCTACCGATGCTAGTTGTCTCGTGTTCATCCCCAGTCAGGGTGAAAATTGACTGATTATAAAATATTTGATATGACCAAGAGATTATTGTCAAATTAATTCCTTTTACTGGCAACGCCGTAAACTCGTCTAGTTGAATAATAATATTTATATATAATTATAACATTTTCAATGTAAAGCATACTTAACTTTAGGTGAAACAGTTTTCTTACTATTTCACAACAATATCTTCGTTCAATTTTGTACATCTAGTACAAACTCCTAGACTTCATGGTATGAGAAACACGTCGTTACAACTTCAAGAGGTGAAATTTCTGATATACAATTATACACTTATTGAGTAAACTATGTAGTTTATAGTAAAACTTTTAACATAACCAATGTGAATTTATTATATTTTACGCATATATACCTATCTAATAAAAATGCATTTATGTACGTTCCTAATACAATCTTAAACAAGTGTAACAGTTTTCTAACCAACATGTTACACAACACCTACGATATATGAACATACTCTGTGGGGTTGGGGTGGGGTGGGGGGTGTTAGAACTCCAGCACCCGTTTGGAAGGGACTTGGTAACAATTATTCTATATAATTTACCTCATCTCCGGAAGTTATAATTTAAATTTACAATGTTGTAACCTTCAATTAATTTTATAATCTCAGTTCTGGGTTTTATGACTTCAACTGGCGATAGATAGCATGTCAAGTCTTGGAATATTAAACTATATTAACAAAGTTGGGTTGTGTGAGACATTTTGTAGCAAATACAGAAAATGTGCATTTAATATAAGACGCTTGTTGGTTATAAATGGAAACAAAGATTTTATCTCACCCACTGTTTACAGGAATTTCTTGTACACCAAACGTGAACTTCAAATAACTCACGTCTTACCTAAAACAAATATTAAAATTGTTAATTAGTAAGTAATGGTGTATCCTATTAATCCTATAATCATAAACGTAATGACAATTATTTTGAGAAAGTGAATGCCACACAGCTTTTTTAACAGCTCAATAAGCTTAACAAGTGAAACGTCATATCAGCTTTAAGACATTTCTAGATACTCGGTGCTTTGCTTCTATTTCCAGGCTCTTGCTTGTTCCATGTGTTTTAAAAGTCTGGGGAAGCTGGACGGAGGCAACTTTCAATTATGCTTGGTGACTTTATCGCCAGTTACTCCCGTTTAGAGTTGTGGGTTGAGTTTTCTTCAGGGCAAACACATTACATGGTTTCTCATGAAAAGAAAAAAGGAACAGGCACTTTCGCGAGAAATAAACCGTAATTGAACGGTTAGGCTATATACAGGCTCCTCGTTTTACCGATATATAACTTTATTGATAATTATGCGAGGATACCCCCATTCAGACATATATGTTTAAGCTTTTTGTAGCTTTATGTCAGTGTGTGTGCAGCTGAGAGGAAAAGTAATGACCTCAATTTCGTTTCTTTGACGTCATCTCAATAAAAAAATGTTTTTGAAGGACCATTTGCCTTCACCCAAATTGATACTTCGGTCTACAAAAGGACACGAATAGCGTATAACTTTTCAAATTATTGAAAACAAAATTCTGAACATATTGTTTAAGGACACTATATAATATTTACGACGATACAGATTTTGTGTGAGTGAAACTGTTATTCGGCATTTGCGGCGGAGTTTGCCCACGTTGATCGTTATATCTCGAAGTGTGACCTTCAGAATAATCGAGAAAAATATGACAACAATAACTAAAGTGTCCTTAAAGGACCTAATCACTATAATTCCGATATCCCCTTCATGTAGACTAGTCAGCATGAAATTTAAGCTGCCCTTCCTAAATGCAACAAGCTATACACCTTTCGTAGGGATAACATAGTCCACTATAATTGGCTTCTGCCGTAACAAACTGACCACCGAGTATTAATTGTTTCGCACAGTTGCCCAATTAGAATATTCACTTGCATTTATTATTTAATGTATATACCTCAAACATACCGAAAAATGAGTAAATTTAACTTCCACAATAATGCAGCGTAATTTGAAACAGCAATCTACGAGCCCCTAACTGGCAATTACATGAAGTTCAGCCAATAGATAATCGGTTTAAAGAAGCTCAAAAGCAGACAGAATCCAGCAGGCTGAATTCATACAGCAATTTTTTTTTTCAAGTAAGATATTGTAATACCTAGTTAAGAAGGCCAGTATTTTGTTTAAATTTCATAATATTTGTTTCACGGCACAGACTAGAGTTCGACGGCCATTATTTAAAATCTGTTTACTAACTGGGACTGGAGATCTTGGGTGGCTCGTATAAAAAATGATTATTGACAGCGGATAAAGGCTCACAAAAGGGAGAACTATAATTGGACATCTTTAGCGGCTCTTAGATCTAATGTCTGACGAACATCGGAACAAGACCCCAAAGGAATGATGACAACAGTTTTTTGTTGACATCCAATTATAAGATAATGGAATGTTTATCTAACAATATTGAGTAGCTCTCTTAGCGTGAGAAAGCCAGATGAGGTCCGAACGTGGGAAATTAAAACTGTGGGAAAGAGGAATATTCTGGAGAAGGGGAAGCTGATAGGAAAGTTAGTTGGAAGCCAGAGAGCAAACAAGGTAGACGTGGTAGCAGAGAGCAGAGTTTTGGTCACCGATAAGAGATGTAGGCATAAAGTGGGCAGTTTTGGCAGTAAATAAAGCCAAAGTAATGAATAATTTAGAAGTTGGTGTTAGAATTGAATATTTTTTTGTGTAAGAGATTTTAGAGGAGAAAGACATAGAAGTTGATGTCATAGCTGGAAGGAGAAAGGAGTGTTAGGTTCAACACCAGATTTGAACTCTGTCTTGGTGAAGGTTGAGAGATCCAGAACATTTTAAATAAGACAAAACGCATTGGAATTGTCAATCATATTAGACAAATTGATTGGTGGCGGCGGGCGAAACATCCATACGAGTAGTCGGAAGTCTGCAGTCTGGAGTTTGGATACTGACAGGATAGTGTTGTGTTGTGAAACGCGTGTCAGTAAAAATGTCTGTGTAAATTTTATGCACAGAGTGGCCATTATTAAAGTGAAGTGTGTTCCCGAACCCAAAAGCATAAAACTTGTAAGTAGCGATTTAAAATAAATAATTTTATAAACCGTAAATTAAAGGTGAAAGGTCAGATTTCGGTTCTAGTAACTTCAATAAATTGAATTTCTATATTCTGTAAAATTCTTTCAAGTGTAATTGGATTTTTGTTCTTTCTATCAGGCCTAGTGGAGACCCTGAGATTTTGAGTTTCATTCTTTGTAAAAAAAAAAATAAAGGTATAAATCTTCTTAAATGCCACAAAAGGTAAAATTAATTGTAAGTAAAATTTGATCTAAATGTGGTGAAATAAAGTAGAGATTTAAATTGTATTTTGTACGAATAAATTTGTTTTGTTTTGTTGAAATTAAAGATTTTTGTTTAATTTAAATTTCATTTTTTTTATTAAATATTTAAAATTGAATATTACAATATATTGAACCAATATTGAATCACAATAGTAGCGGAAAATATGAAAAGGAAATATCTTGATTCTATTTGATTGTTGAATAACAGAAAACATGTTTTTAGGCTGTATTTTTATAACACAATATCAGTACCAAAAAAAAGAGTAAACTAATCTCCTCTAAAGAAGTAGCCATTGATTCACTGGTCTTCTGTTAATGACTTGTTTTGTTATCGTTGTACAATTATTGGATCATTTTACACCTGTGGAGGCTTCTCATAGGATATATGAAATTTTATTTCAGATTTAAACTGAAATGATCTATCATTATTATTGTCATCAGATTCGTATATTAGTTACGGTGGAAGAAATACACGTCTGATTGACTTTCAAGTAATAGTTATTTAAATTTCCCATGAAGACGCAAACAAGCTATTCCGAGAGCTCACATAATATTTACCACTTAACATCGCGGTTAGCGTGCCGGTTTACGACACCAAGTACTTGTGATTTTTCCTCGGGAGAATGATGTTGGGGTAGCTTATCTCGGACAGGACATTAAACCGCAGTACCCGCTTAATGATCGCTGGAGGAAAAAAATTTACATCAGCAGATATACGTCACATGATGTGGGGGGAATAATTTTTACTGCGACCGGCCTTATTGCGAGAAAGAGACTGAACATTATGACTTCATTGATCTCTGTGGAAATTAAGTCATTTAATTACGTGGGTGCTGTAACAAGTCGTGTGCATATGGAGGATATTTTCAGTCATTAGTATTCCCTGGATGAATGCACATCAAGTATGGAAACAAGTTTGTATCTGCGAATTAACATTTTTAAATAACACTGTATCAAATTTTCAGCCGTATCCATAACTTCGATCGAAGCAAATAAATTGCATTATTTTCAAACAATAGAAGAAAAATATGTTAACCGTTTATAATTGGATGAATGTTTTACACAAGGTAGGACATCCGAAAGTGATGTACGTCGCTCGGCGTATACACTGAGGATGACCACGCCAGAAATGATGAAGAAAATTAGCGATTTTTACAGTGACAGACGAGATGTGCGAACTACTTATGGCCACATGTATATATCGTACCTCAGAAGTTTCAATTCTTCATGGTAAAATGTCTAAGAAAAAGTACCGGCAAGATTAATGCCCCGTTTGCTCTCTGAGGGCCTTAAACTCGTCATAACATTTATCTGTTGGAACATAATACACAGATGAAACATGGGCTTCTGAATGCCTCAGAAGACAGTGAAACCTGCATGATGACCTCGATTCGTTGGGATAAATGCGAGATTGTCCAAATGGACACTATTATGCGTCGTTACTGGGTCGCGTGAACCAAGGACTGAAGAAAAATGTCCACATTTATTCAAGAGGAAAGTGTTATTCTATGAAGACAATCTACTGGTGTACACGTGTACAGATTCCAAGGAGAAAATTGAGCTTAAGTTGAAACTGCATCATCAGTACTCACCAGATTTGGTCTTCTTTGACTTCATCTCTATGTCGTAACCTAATAAAATGTCTCGCCGGAAGAGAAACCTTCCAACGAGATCATTGCTGAAACAAACGCCTAGTTTTAGACCTTCCAAAAACTTATTTTTTGGTGGCTTGGAGAATCGCTTGGTGAAGTGTATCGAGCTGAAACGGATTATGCTGAGAAATAAAAATGAGTTGATCCCAAAATAATGACTCGTATTGTATGGTTGACGTTAAACTGAGTGATATCCGCAAAATGAGTTGATGAAACTTTACGTTGGGTGAAGATAAATTTGCAAAGGTGACTTTCAAAGGGACAATTTCCGGACTGGTAATATAATTATCTCAAGCAAGAGATTAAACGTATTATTTAAACCTCCCTCGTATATTATGCGTAGGAGAAGGGAGGAGATCTCTGACGGTCCTACTTGCTTTTTCCTGCCTGACAAGCAGAATTTTAAAGCGAAATAAAAAATCTAATTTTCCGTACGTGAACCAGACGTACAGTTTTCACTGTAGTTGTAGCACAATTGCGAATTACACGCCACGAACACAGAAGGAACGTCGATGCCACCGCGACATTAATTAAAATATCTCCCTTTCAGCATGTATCATTTTACCTGGCCGTTTATTACGTATTCAGAGATGAGCAGAATGACGCATCTGTGAGAGAAAAGCCGTGCTATTCAGAGGCTGCCGAAGCAACACCGCCAGGAGTCCAAACGAGACACTTGAGGCCCTCTCGCAGTCCCAATAGAAATACGATTCTCTTGTTAGCATCTCATTAGGCGAGCCAAGGAACGCCGTCTCCAATGTACGCTTAATTACGCAATTGCAGCTATAAAGTGAAAGACTATGCCAATTGGACAAATGACAATAGTATTTTGCTTTCGTTCATAAAGGGTAAATTTTAATTGGCATCGTTTCTGACAGCGCCATTACGATAAAACTACGGACATTGAAATACCGAAAGATATGTGAGATGGGCCCGACCGAGAATTTTTCCAGGGGATCTGATAAGTCATGTCCGATAGCCACGCATGTCAGAGATTCCTGAGGGACTCGGGTGACTCCTCGAATCGATCGAGGAATGCGGCAGGCAGCCTTTAAAAATACCCCAAGCAATTGTGGAGCAACATACTTCAGTTACTTGACGAGACGAAACTGCATCATAACAAAAATACCTTCTTTCATGTACAACTTCAATATTCTCTGCAGACGTGAACGTGATATCAAACCAGAATAATTTCATCAGCATTCGTGAAGAAGTATGAGTGCATTTAATGAATCCACCAAGAAAATACATTTTGATACCAATTAAACAATGCATTCTGTAAAATAAGAGTAAGAAAAACTATACAAGTTTAGAAACTTAAAGATTATCTATGAAAAAGAAATAAGATTCTAAAATACACATCCAAACAAATTAAGCGCTACCTTTGTCATCTGACCATTAGAACATTATTATTAACGCTGTTTTATTTCAGGCGTTGTGATTGGCTGATTCAAGGTCACACGCCTCGCGGGAACTAATCGCAATCGGTCTTCTAATTTAAAACGGACTATAGTAATCCTAAATGAGATGAATGGTTTCCTTTGGTCCTCGTCACTTCTGTTGAATAACGTGAATGTTGTCGATTGGAAATATGGAGGTTTTTTAGATAAGTTTCGAATTTACTTGCAAGCCGTGTCATCTAAGTCAGCTTTCTCATTTACTGAAGTGACTTATAAAAATGATACATGCTGAAAGGGCGATATTTTAATTAATGTCGCCGTGGCATCGACGTTCCTTCTGTATTCGTGGCGTGTAATTAGCAATGGTGCTACAGCCACGGTGAAAATCTGCTAATTTCTATGAAGGAGAGAATTTTTAGTCTTCCAAAAAAATAGTCGTGGTTTCTCCAGGAACAACAAACAAGCGACTTTTAAAATATTTGGGCATTTTTCTATTATGTCAGAAAAAATAAATAGTGATCTATTCATAATCAATTCACATGTCCACAATTTTAATACTCGAAACAAAAGCCGCTCTTTCAAATCACTGTATTTAAACCTAAACGAGCCTATTATAATCTCAGTTGAATAACCCTGCTACGCTGTTTTATTTCAAGCGTTGTGATTGGTTGATTCAAGGTCACACGCCTCGCGGGAACTTATCGCCATCAGACTTTTAATTTAAAAACGGACTATAGTAATCCAAACTATACAATTTTGTTCCATTTGTGGCTCTATCTGACGAAATACACTGAACTATTTCAATAAAATGGCACATGGACGGTAATTAATAATATATTTTTATTTCAATCCTAAAAGAGATGAATAGTTTTCTACGTTTGTTCCTCGTCCTTTCTGTTGAACAATGTGAATGTTGTAGATATTTTATTAGAAATATGGAGGTGTTTAAAAAATTTTGAATTTACGTACTAAGTCAGCTTTCTGATTCTCTGAAGTCACTTAAAAAAATTAAATTTTCTAGTATTTATGGACTTCTATCACAACATCCCGTATTCTAGGTTTGACCAGAATAGCGATCGATTTCTTACAGCACTGCACTTATTGAAAACATTCTGTCTGCAACGTATTGATATATAAATCCCAGATTATACAATAATTTAAAAGCCAATCTCCTGTGCAATAACAGCCACATGTTTGTTCTTACAGCTGGTGTAGGAAGGAACTGAAATACACCGGTAAAAGCTGAGATTTCTGATGCACAACAGACGGTCTTGGATATTGGGCAAGGAAATGCGAACATCCTGGAGATAATGACGACCAATGCGACATCTTCAGCTACACAAATATATCAACAGATCGCAGAGAACGACGATAACGTGAACGCACAAACTCTTGCCTTGCATTGCAAGTCAGTTTAGATGATCACTTACTGACCATTGCGGAGTTGTTGATCGAATTTAAATTTAACCAACATGAGCCACTCGAATTAGTCTCTTCAAGGATATCAAGATGAAGTGTAATTTTTAGTTTTCTTTTAATGTCAGAAACTATTCAAAGGGAAATAAAAAATTAATGATAAACTGACACGTTTTATTTTGTTATAGAGACCTGCATTATATTTCAAGATAAACGGCCCTAAATATAAGCGTTAGTCAAAATATACATAACAGACAGACTAAGATGTAATGTTAATATTAAATATTATCGACTGGTCTTTCATTGTTTAAAATTGTGTCGTAAAGCTAAGGAGAAAGCGTTCAATAGTTGACGTAAACGAAAACGAAGGACGGAGACTTAAAAAATGAAAGATAATAGGAAAAAGGACGATAGAGGCGACGATACCAATATATTGGAGAATGGATTTCAGGGATAGGAGCGAAATACAGTTAATGGGATTCTGAATCTCAAGTCTTACAGACAAGAATTTAATTCTCTTCGGGAAAGCGCTCTTCTAAGTGGGGCCTCTTTCGGAGAGGTGTGGAGACCATTTTTCTTTCATACCAAACGATCGATATATCATCCCACTAAAGTGATGTTGAGACACTTCATTATTTAATAAGAGCACGAATATTAAATACCTATACAAATAAATGGCTGTCGTGTCTGCTTGTCGACCCGTTTAACGAGATAAAGTGGGCAGAATACCAATGAATTTTTATATTTATTTCTGTTTATATTTTATCCAAATACAGCATCGGATACATCGTTTTCTTAATTTTATACCACGAGTGGCAGTTTGAAGAAAGGTCAAAATATATTTGAATAATTTGTCACAGATAGCTTCATTTTACTTGAGAAATATTAGGACTTATTAATAAACGTGATAACTGCATTACCTTTAAATTAATTACACCTTTTTAGGAACATATCTGTACTTATTCATTTAGTTTATATAAAAGAATACCACAACGTTATTAGAATAAACGATCCGTTTGCTTTTTAAATAATGTTACCAAGTTTAAAAATTCCTGTGGGAATTCTAGAGCCGTTATAAATCAAAGAGTAAATTCTGAAATACAAATTTGGATTTTTATTACGTACTGGATCTGTCGACGATTTGAAATATAATATTTCACGAAAGATAACTTAAGGAAAAAATACGATTACCTTTAAAATTGCCTATATAAAGAAAAAATTAAACAACAGTCGGAGTGTTTGGAAATGTTTATCTCGTATTGTATTGGGTATAAAATGTACATTATATATATATTTACTAGCTGGGTGCCCGGCGTTACACGAGTTGTCATATCCATAACCCCTGATTTGACTCAAATCTCGGTTGCTTTTGCGTTATTTTTATGTAACGCGCCTCGACCCTTGACCTTAATGTGCTCACCTCCCATGCCGAAAGGAGTTAATATCATTGACCCCAAAAAATTTTCATTCGACGAATATATTAGCCGTTGTAACATGTTCGAATATTTCCACCGCCGTCCTCTCCCGCTACTGGAGTATAAATGGCAAGTTGAATGTCATAATTAAACTCAGCGACATCCATAAAACTGGATTTGACTCCAATCTCGGCTGTATTCGCGTTTATTTACTTATAACGCCCCTCCAGCTCCACCCCTAAGGGAGCTCCTTTCCCATTAAATAGGACGTATTTTAATATAGCATGTTTAATATTTAACATAGCTGTGTGCCCGGCGTTACCCGTGTAATTATTTATACAAACCCGTAAAAACATTTATTTCTATATTAATCTTTAGTGAATAAGTGACTTTACCTAAATCTAAATGTTCCTAGTTCCGTACACACTTTCGACCGATAGTGCATTAACTGAACAGGTACAAAATACATTGAATTTTATTGCATCAATCCCAGAAAACATACCTCCGAATATCTTTACGAGTAGAATACTTAAATATACTCCTTGAGTATTGCAGGGTATAATTGTCCGTCAGTCTTCAGACATTACGACAGATTAAGTAGATTAAATTGTTACCTAGATTCACATTGTAAAACAAATGGTCGCCATATTGGAATCACTAATATGGCACGAAAATTAACTTACATTTTCCGCAAGGATCCTAAAGTATTTCGTATTGTTTTATTATCATTCGATGGAATATTACTGGATCTAATTATACTTTTTATTGAAAGAAAATTTTTCTGATTTATTTCAGTACGGAAAAAAAGGAACTATTTCCTTTAATTGTCGCATAGTAACGTCTTTCTCTCGCGTGACGTCACGATGTCTTGGCGCGCAGTAATTTAACAAAAATTGTCACTGTTTTCAATCATAATTCTGTCTTCATTTATGATAGGGGTTTCCCAACCCCGCAGTGCCGTTTCTCATGATTTTATGAATATGTGTATCAAGTTTAGTTGCAATCTGTCCACGCATTTAAATTTGTATAGAAATGAACGTAAATACATACACATATACATCGTTTTTTGCTATATTGATTTAATATTCTCACTTGAATTTAGTCACATCGGGGTTCTTTCGGGAATATCTGTCAGTTTTACGAACATTTTGTCCAGAACTAGCAACAAAGGGCTGCCGTTGTCGATGTCGTAGCCCCCTAAATACCACAACCCAATGCTGGGAAAACTTTAATATGAGAAAACAAAACAAGTGCCTGGCCCGATCGTGATTTTTCTATCGTAATCCGATAATAATGTGCTTCGAAATTAATTTTTGACATACCATAGTCATAGCTTAATTGCCTCAGAATAAGGTATAAATTGGGCACATGGAAACAGGGACAACAAAGTGTTGTCTCTTTCGATGTCGGAACCCCTAAATATCACCGCATGCCGTGAAAAATTTAGCTTAAGAAAATAAAACTGCAGGCTGAAGGTAGCGGACTTGGAAGTTGCATAAAATATGGTGTCCGTAACAGTGAGTTCTCTGTATCTCTCATCTTTGTAGAAAAGTTGACTATAGCGTCGAGAGTGATACCGACGAGTTTTAATAAGCAAGCTCTCTGATAACATATGGTTAAAATTCTCATTGCTCAGCTTTTATGCAAAAATATATTCATTATCTGCAAATTGGCGCCCGGCGTTTTGTATATTTTTTTTGTAATTATTCCATAAAATTTAAATATTTCAAAACTTTATATGTTGATTTATTAATGTATGTCAATTTATTTCAAATAATAATACAGTGAGCACCTACGATATGTTGTGAATTTAGATAAGCTTTCCGCGATTTTGTTTCTTTATCTGAGTTATACGAGTTCCGTAAACTGTTAAGGAACATAGTGGAATTTAGGTTAAGACAGGATCATTGCACATATCATCTATTTATTGTATTCTCCATAACCTGGCATTATTGATGCAGGGAAAAAACTATTGATTGACCTTCCGCGGAATGTATTAATATGAAATGTATAAAATGTCGCTGATACGTATATATATATATATATATATATATATAGAAAGAGAGAGAGAGAGAGAGAGAGAGAGGATCCTCGGCCTGTTTTGAGACTTTGGACATACGGTAAGAGGTGTCCGCTATTCATAATGGAATAGTCGGCCAGCTGCCTCCTAAATTGATCAAGGGACGGAGAGGGGAATGCTGTGACCCCACATCAAACCCCTCTCCCGCAATCGGAAGGGCGTGGGACAAGTACCAAATGCCCGACCTACCTGATGCAGGTTTTCTAGGGTTTGTCCTACATCACTTATAGGCGAATGCCGGGTAGGATCCGTAAACTATAGCTCGGGAGCCCTAGTTAACCCTTGGCTACCTTCCTCTACCCTTCCGCATCCCCTTTTTCAAATCCTTTCCTATGCTATTAAAGGGGAGTTGCCACCATGTTAATTACCCTTATGTAGCCTGTTACTCTAAAAATCTTATAAATAAAAATGTGTGTATGTACGTATGTATGTGTGTTCCTTATAGAAATCTACACCCGTTACGTACACGTGTTCTTTGCGACCATGAGACGGTCACTGTCGGGGTGAGAGACATCTACAACCCCCAGGAACGGGGATCGAAAATTTCATACATGCTAAAACGGCCGTTATTATAGCCGGATATATAATTTTCCGTGTCAAATTGATTTATAGTGTTTCTAACGTTGTAATGTGTGTATAATTTCGACCCCTAACAGCATGGGAAAGGAGCACCCTTAGCGGCGGGGGTGGAGATTCTTTACAGGAAAATAACGCGAATACAACCGAGGTTCGGGTCAAATCCAGTGTAATGGATGTCGGTGGTTCAATTATGACATTAAATTGGCCATTTAACCCCCACGACCGGGGGTGGAATTATTCAAACATGATAAATGGTCGATATTTGCCTGGAATAAATATTTGTCGGGGCCAATGACGTGGATATTATTTATACCGTGTAGTTTGTAAAATTTCAACCCCTTTCAGCGTGGTAGGAGAGCACCCTTCGTGGTGGGTGGAGGAGCTTTTCATATAATTAACGAAAAAACAACCGAGATTCGAGTCAAATCGGGGTTATGCATGTCGCTGAGACAATTGATGACAAACTGAGAAACGGATGGGGTTGGTGGTAATTGGTGGTTATGAGAAGGGGTGGGTGGGAAAGAAATTTTCTAACGTGCTAACCAGCCGGTTTTTGCGTCGAATCAATATCATTCGGATTCAATGCCATTCATAAAATTTCACTACATGTTCTCTGTGTATAATTTCAACCGCTTTTAGGCATGGAACTGGTCCACCCTTAAGGGTTGGGGTGGAGTGGTATTACATGAAATTACGCAAACACATCCGAGATTGGACTCCAATCCGGGGTTATGTTTATCACTGTGTTAATTATCTTAAGTAGTCGATATTTGCGTCGAATAAACATTTTTCTTGTTCACTGAGATTTATAAAATTTCTCTACATGTTCCACATATTTAATATTAGCTTCTTTCGGGATTTGGAGTGGAGCACCCTTAAGGGTAGGAGTGGAGTGGATTTCTATAAAAATAACGCAAACAATCGAGATTGGACACGAATCAAGGGTTATGGTTGTGAGTATGTTTAATAATGATATTCAAGTTGCCGTTTAAATCCTCCAAGCGTGGGTGGTTAGGGGTGAGAAGCAAAATTGTAATAGAAGTTACGGGGTTTAGGAAACAATAACCCATTTACGATTAACATTTTTATATTTAAAAAAATTGAACTGTGGAACCAGACATATATATTTTTAAAAACCTGTGTAACTATGATGTTTTGATCTGTATAATATTTTTTATTTATTTTAAAAGGAATCATTTATTTTGTTTTTCTGCCAATTGTGAGCTCTTTATACTGAAATATTAGTCATATATTTTATTTCCACGTCTGTTTTTAACAATTAATATCCTTAACGGCCATTAACAGACGATTTTTGCAATTTAAATTAATTATTAATCATAAAACCTTTAATTAACAACACAAAATTGTTTCTGTACATATTTGTAAAATCTTCAGGCTGTGTGAGTGAAAGAAGGGTTTATTTTGATGTTTTCAACGTTTGTTCAGTCTGATTTTATTTTCATGTTGATAGATCGTTAAATATATCTGCTTAATCACAGTGTAATTAATCTCGATTTTAATATTCATACATTACATGTGACATACTGGTATATTATGATATCGTCTTCTAATGTAACAATTTATATGTTTAAAAAATTTTTCACAGTTACTCACCATGTTCAGATTTCTCGACGTTGTTGTTCTCCACTGCTGTCTTCAGCCTGTGTGGCGCTGCGTGGCGTGTGCTAGCTATATATAGTACCGGACAAGCTGCGACCTGATTGGCCGCTGAGGATCGCCTGACCACAGCGTCAAGGACACATGTATTTCCTTGTCGCGTAGTAAATGTCAGGCGATCCTCAACGGCCCATCAGGTCGCAGCATGTCCGTCACTATATATACCTCGCACACTTCAAGCAGCGCCACACAGGCTGAAGACAGCCGTGGGGAATGGCCGCAGAAACATCAACATAGAGAAATCTGAACCTGGTGCGTAACCGTGAAAAATTAGTTAATAATTAACACAGGGAAAGCTGTCTTTCTTATTAAAATTATTTCCGTTGTGAGAGTCTGTGCGATATTTAGGAAGTTAAATTTATCAGTTTTTCGGTTTTTTAATATGCATATCTTCAAAATAAGAACAAGAAAGCCACGTAAATATTGGGAACTGGGCGAAAATTGCATTAGACACCTACTTTTTTTCTTCATATTATAGAAAGCCATTTAATTGCGTTTATGGGACTTTATATGAAAACTTATGGAACGAAGAAAAAAATGATTGACTATAATTTTAAATTTGTTATTAATATATGTACAGTAATTATTGATTTAAAATAAATAACTACGGAATACGAAGAAGATGAATATGGGAACGCCAACATCATTCCGCTTAAAAAAAATTGATTTGCAGAAAAATAAATAAAATTAAACAAAAAGTTTTTAAATTTAATAAAATTTAATTAGTTAATTTCGAAAATTATTAAGTACCACATTATTTATTTAATTTAGTAAATTTTCAAACAATGCAACCTGGCTGATAAGACATTTAGAGATAGAGATCGAGTTGCGTTACATAAAAATAACGAAAAAATCGGGGGGGGGGGGGGAATTGATAAATGACATCTCGGGCAACGCCGGGCACCCAGCTAGTAAATAAATAAAAATAAGAACACGAACGACTTTACGGGCAATGGCGTACCGACGGATGAATCACTGAACTCACAGTTCTTTTACCGGATTAATTAACCTCCTCTCGAAGATATTGTTTCACGTATTTTGGACAAGGACTTAAGTCGTCCCATTTGTACAGAAGACTAGGTAGAAATTACCCGGAAGAAGACTAAATCGAAAGACTTAGCGAAATCTAGAACCACCGAATCTACTCAACCTCTTAGTGGACTCTAAGCCAGAGGCTCACGTTAATTAAGAAATAAAGGCTTTAACCCTAGGTGGACCAACTGAAGTTAGCGGAGCTTAGGAATTTGCGTCATAATTATGCTCAGAACAGCGT
Organism: Zhengitettix transpicula; assembly: GCA_037074705.1. Lineage (NCBI taxonomy): Eukaryota > Metazoa > Arthropoda > Insecta > Orthoptera > Tetrigidae > Zhengitettix > Zhengitettix transpicula. Next base: position 15,896,967 of record CM073595.1, on the reverse strand, counting down.
AAAACAGTAAAAGCAACAAAACTTCAGTTAAAACTTTCTATTGGTACAGGAGCTGAAGCGCAGCTTTAAATTATTTAAAGGATTAAATTATGTTAATCTTGTTTTTTTGGTCGAATATTTGGAAACATTTAATATAATATTCTTCCATCGTTTTCATGTATCAGATAACGTAAATTAACTATTGAAATTGAAAGCTGATATTTTATAATACTAAAGGTAAGATAAATTAAATTTCTGGTAAAGCTCCGTTAATTTTGCGATCATTTTACGGAGAGTAAGGAAATCTTTTAATACCATTTAATTTTGATTACTTACAGAATATTTTATTTTTACGTCTGATTTAATCAATCAGATATATTTAACGATCATTATAACACGTGTCAGCGAGGAATGAGGGTGGCGCAGATTGAGGGACGGGACGCAAGTCCGACGTTGCAACGATGCGCGCGGAATAAACACACACAGCAACGATCTAACGAGCTTACTGGAGCTGATTGGCTGCGCACTGTAAAGAAAGCGACTAAACTGGGCCGTAATCGAACATGTTGCTGACTATAGCACCCCATTATCATTTTTATAATTAAATAACGTTTTTAGCGTATTTTTGTGATGTTAATTAAAAATTTTATGATTTATAAACTTATTTTGTAATATAAAAATTGTTAATGGCTTGCTGATGGTCGACAAAATATTTAATTTTTCTTATTACTACAGAAACATTACCTGAATTAATTAAATGTGATATTAAAATGCAAACACCGTCACTATGAATCGACAAATGCATTTGAGTGTACAAGTTACTAAATTTTCTATTAAATTCAATGTATATCATGAAGCTAAATAATTTTCCCGCCATAATACACGAATCAATGCAGTATTCATATTTTCTTTGTAATAGGCTGTACATAGAATTTCGATGCAAAACACAATAATCGTTTGAAAAACAATTGACTGCTTCTAACTGTAGGGAAGTTATGGCGTCATTTTATATAGTATATATGAAGGCAAACAGTTTATCCTCAACTAGTGTTTGAGAAAGACGTACAGAACGTAACGCATCAGAAAATTATTTACATAATTATCAAGGCCATTGTTTTTTCTATTATTATTCTCGTTTTGTTTCCACTCCCATGCTGAAAAAAATTGTTTTCATGTTAATCTCATTAACCCCGAAAAATTTTCTTTCGACGAATATATTGGCCGTTGTAACATGTTCTAATATTTCCACCCCCGTCCTTTCCCGCTACTGGTGTTTAAATGGCAAGTTAAATGTCATAATTAAACTCAGCGACATCCATAAACCTGGATTTGACTCCAATCGCGGTTGTATTCGGGTTATTTACTTGTAACGCCCCTCCAGCCGCACCCCTAAGGGAGCTCCTTTCCCATTAAATAGAACTTATTAAATAGAACGTATTTTAATACAACATGATTACCGTTTGAAAAACAATTGAAAAACACTCGTGTTGCCCCGGCTCACACGATCGAATATGTTCAAAATTTTAGCCTTCCGTCTAATATTAATGGTTTGACTAACACGATAATGAAGCGTGATGTTACACAATTACCGTTAACCATCTGATATAGCACGGTAGAATTACTGAGTACCCAGAATAATCGATTGACAGATAAGGTCGTTCCATAGAGTTTATGAAATACAATCTAACCCCATTGATAACTAGACATAAAGAATTTGCTTTGTGTCCTCCATTAATTAACCCTGAAGTTCTCGGGCTCAGGAACAATTTGATCTTAACAAAAGGAACTTTCCCCAGATTTATATCGCCTTTAATGTTAAAGTTCATTTCCTTTGAACTCCGCCATAATATGATCTATGAGTTTATAAACTTTGGGTTCTGTTAGGCTGCAAATATATTTAATACTATAATAATTTGTCTCCGGTAAGTGGATTGACTCTCTAATTGTAATAAAACAAACACGGTGATATTTCAGAAAGATTTACATTAAAACTAGTAACTGCAGAAAGGTATATAATTAATTAAGTAAAAAGTACAATTTTTTTTAAATATTTCACAATATAATAAACTTAATAGGAAAGAAAATCTCATTATATTAATTAATAAGGTCAGCTCAGCAAAATCTGCAGTCAGAATAATGTCAAATTACAGTTATATGAAAACTAGTACACATGCCATATTTCTACTCGATAAGGCCTTATTTAATTATATTTTGGGATAAATCCACTTGTAAAGTGTGTAATTGTGATAATTTGCCAGGTAAATTCTGAGACTTCATGCAAGTCCACTTCATTTACTCATAAATGGTTACTAGTAATAAATAATTATATTTGGTATCAACACGGATACTCATTCATTTAATAAAAAAAATTTAAAATATTACATAAAAAGTGGTGGAGTGTATCGTATTATCATTTTATAACAAGCTTCCTGATAATATTAAAAAATTAACGAACACACGAGTTGCGTTTATAAATGAGTTTAAAATATTTATACTCAGCCACTCCTGATCTCCAAATGAGATTTTCGAAAATAATTGTATTCTTACATAAACGTGGACTCTTAATACAATGGCGGAAATAGTCATAATTATGGAAATATTTTCGAGTGGAAATAAATACTATATAGATTTTATCCTGTAAAATTTAATTTTACTATTTTTATTTGGGTGAAAGTATTATTTAAATATCATGAAACAAGAGCTTTCGGCTTCCCGCCCTTTTCAATTATAAAATAAACACAATTAAGAAAAGCTCTTCTTTCACGGTGTACAAACAAAATTCATTTTTAACAACATAAAAAAATATTAAATGTAAGTCTTCTGTTTCCAGTCAATAAATTTTCAGTGGACCTGGACATGAAAATCTTGAAAATATCCATTATTTTTTTTATTTCACCATTTTAAAGTACAACTGTTTCTGATTTCTATGGAGATATATAATAAATTATGGAGACGCATAAGATTTTAAAATTATTCTCAGCTCTAAATTTTTATCACACTATTATAATATGATTAATATTTCATTTGTTAATGCCAAAAAAGTTTTAAAGTGTAAGTCATTTTAAAAATGGAAAATAATTATTGACTGTGTAGTTTAAAAAAATTATATTATTTTCTTATTATTTGACTATTATTGCAGGTATTACCAGCCTAAACATAAATGACGAGAATTTGTCTATTTATATACTATGACAGCATTATTAAGCACTATAGATCGTTGTTATTTAACAATAAATATATAAAAACTTTAACATCTCGAAATTAGCAATTACATTACAATATAATCCAAGAACCGTCCTTCATATATATTTTTAGAAATTATAATCGATAATTTTAAAAAAATTCACGATATTTATTAAGAAAAAATAGTTTTTAATTCCTTTACCAGTGTTAAAATTGTGAATATGGGATTATTGTAAGTATTATTCGAGCTGTAGAACAATCTACAGTTTCTATATTCTCAAATTCAACAGATGGATCAGTTCGATGAACTGTATTTTATTATATAAAAACTTTTTTTAAAAAGAAAAATTTCAAATCCACAGTGTATCCTTCAGATTCAAGCTATGGAATTCTCAACATGGTAGTCAGAACTAAATAATCTTGATCAACAAACTAATCAGTCAGTTTCAATCTAGAAGAGATTCTAAAAAACTGTGTTGAATTGTTTCCAATTCGTTTTTATATAGTTTTCAGTATACGGTTGATCAAATCATTGGACCATACTTTAAAATAGGTTTGAGTAATAATAAATATAACGTTCTAATATAAGTGGAGATTTTAATAATTTACGCACATTAGAGAATAAAAATATGCATGTCTAATGGATTAAAATGTTGCGTAAACAGCAAATTATTTACAATTCAAAGTAAACGCATTTTTTACGGAAATTTTTGCTGAAAAATGAGAAAATTTTAATCAGGTTGTTCAGAAAAAAATTATTAGAGAATCAGTTAGAACATTGTCTTGACTGTTTCGATCACCGTTTAATCCTGCAGATAAGGAAATGAGATAAATAAATAAAGCATAAAATTAACATCTACGGTTTCTCATAATTCAAAATATTCTCTACAATTGTTAAGAATTGAGTATTTGCAAGGTTGCTAGTGTAATTTCAGTGTAATAATTTCGGTTGTGGGGAAGAGGGAAGCTTAGCTGCAAGTGGAAGATAGAATTTCATCGCCCCCCCACCGTCATAATGACTGAACCACGGCTGTTTGTCTGTCCTCCTTGATGTCGGCATCCCCGCGTTTCAACGTCTCTCCGTCGACTACCACCCGCAATTTTAGGAGGACTGTGAAACTCCTAATGTAATCCATCACGCCTTTACACACGCACTTATTAGATGCCTGGTACTATTTTTAAACGGACTCAATTAGTGGCCACTGTGAGCCACTGCGCAGACCGCGACAAAGACCGTGAATGAATGTCTCGGCTGAGCTGCTTTGCACTGTGTCTACAAAACACATTGCATAATCAGTAAAGTAATGATAGACTATGTTGTGCATTCCCTCAATTTTTACCGGCAATATTTCTTTCAATTTTAGATGAAGCTACACGTGCAAAGTCTTCGACCCTGCTGCAGTCATCATCCTTTATTTATATGAATGTGATAACTTATCACAGCAACAGCCAACGAGAATCTACTCTGAAATCTCCATTAATTCACCCAAAGGAATTTCCCCAATTACAATATCAGTGACGCAATTCTGTCTCGTTGTTTTAACCAGTCTAAAATTTTGAAATTTGCGCACACTTGCGAGCCAAATACTAAAATAAAATTGGGGATACTTATTGAGTCGATTTTTATCCTTTTACACTAATAATAACGAATTAAATAAATTAACCAAATTTTCAGACACTTTAAAATATTACTTTTAACACAACGATGTTTCAGAACCCTTTGGTTATGTCTCAACGGTAACAAATATTTTTTCATACATAGTGACAAGAACAAACAATATTTAAAAACCTTAATTTATAACATTTATATCTTATTTAAATTAAAATCATAAATTTTCAACATTATTGCAATGTAATAATATATCTAAGCAATCGTTTTCAAAAATTAAATTCAAAATTTATACTAAAGATTTTTAAAATTTCTTTAAAAAATTATATCACAAGTTAAAAATAATGGATTATAAATATTACTTAATTTTAAGGAATTATTATGTGACTATAGTGTGTTAAAATTTGTATCAACTCCTGATAAATTTAAGAATTTTTTTTCAATATCTAATATTTCAACAATATTCCAATCAAATTCATGCCGTCGTTCTAATTTATTTATATTGACAAATTTTTGTAATTTTTTGTCTTGTAGTCTAGTTTCATGAGAACGTTTAGTTTGTCCTATGTAACATTTTCCACAATTGACAACAATTAATTAAAATTGTTTAATAAATATTTATTATAAATTTGAAAGTATATGTAGTTCATAATTACTTTATAATTGGTAATATTTAATATATCAAATTTTTGTATTCTAATTTATAAAATTAAATGTAAAAATAGTGATAAAGTTATATTATCACAAGTTAAAGACATGACTGTACCAGTATAAGACCATTAATGTATGTGAATGTGACAAATTGTTTTTTTAGGCTTTCTTCATTATTATTTTCGCTTTCTGGAATCGCGGGTTGGTGGATTGGATGGAAACAATTTTTTTTACCAACATGTATGAAGTTGTCATTTCCCCCTACAAAATTCAGTATGACAAGAATTGGCTTGTTGTTGACTAAGAAAATGTATGTGGCAGAAAAAAGTAAAAAATAAATACAGAAAAATGAAGAATTCGTTGATGTAGTTCACTTTCACTCCGATAGGCGTCCACGTACAGGTTCTTCCTACTCTCAACAGAGGTCACGTCGAGAGTGTAAACGGTTTGTCTAACGTGACAGTTTTTCCGATTGCTGCCAAGTCAAAAACATATTCATTTTCAAAATATGAAGATATATTTTGGATATATTGGTGTTAAGTGCGTGTTATATACCAGGGCTTAAAAGCAAACCTCGTTGCAACTCACATTTATTTTAGAAATATTATATGCGTTTTTGGGCGTTGTGGGAAAAATGTATTTGCTATAAGTTATATATTCACTACAGGTTATCCTCAGTTTTCGTGAACTACCAGCCTAAAGGTGAAAAATTGCCCATGAATATCCTGTCCAAGTCCCTGCCCTATCTTTCTGTCCCTTTTACTCTGCGTCCAACAACGTCCAGCCAGGTTCCGTTCTTCCAAAGGAAACTCGCTCCGGAATGATGGTGGAATTTTTTAAATTCAAATTTTGAAATAGGGTGAAATGTCGTTTCCAAAGGCTAAAGAATTATTTCCTTGAATACGGGGGTCCAGAGAAAGTCGTGCTCTGATCACAAATTATATTTAATTAAAAAATATTACGATCGACCCTGAATTGGAACTACACGTAGTTCTACAATACACCAATTTTAAAAGTAACGTTCTGTGGTACTATATTAATACTAAAATGCACCTATGGGGAAAGTAATAGTATTTTTCTGTGCTGGGGCAGAGCTATGACAGAGAGACGAGGAGTAGGGTCAGAGATTGTGTGATTCTAGCTGAATGTCCCGGATCCCAGACAGCATAGCGTGAATATAAGTAGTAAAGAGGCATGTTTATATGGGAGAGTGCGCACCATGCTCTGCCATTGAGCTGCATCGATCCGCGCTCCGAGACACTGACCCACTTAGCAACCGGTGACCACGCTGCCATTGTAACTGCTAAACGACACGTATACAGTACTATTTACTTGTACTACAATGGGAGCCCTAAAGTTCACCGAAGATCAGAGCGAATCCATTAGAGCAGTTGCTACACACAATTCGGCACGCCTGTTAAAAGCCCGAACGAGGGATACCAACCGTTACTAATTTGGATTTTAGCCAAAGCATAGTTATGAGAATGCCGGGATTGTTTAGCATTTATGTCGTCAGAGGCATTTGCTTACCGAGGCAGAATTGGGTCATATTTTACATAATTAATTCTTGTAAAATCCCCATTAACCCTATATCATATTTTCTTTTTTTGTCTGAATTCAGTGACGTTAATAAGGACATATTTAACCAAATAACATTTTTATCGTCGTATGAAGAACCAAAAGTAAAGCAATACTGGATGCAGTATGTCAAGTTAAAAAATAAATAAAAAGTTGCGAGGCTACAACCAGGGCAATCGTTAGTACATGAACTGATGATGGTGGCGGAACGTTTGGACTTTGTCCAACAAGTCAAGGTTACTCCGGGTTGTAGCCCCAGAAATTTTTATTCAACAAATTCCCCGATAAATCCTTCACTCCTTAATTTAAATAATAATTTCCTAATGTTCTAAATTTCAAACCGTAAATTTTTTTTTGGAGAATTTAAATTCGTTACATGTTATACTACATATGACACCATTTTGCTCGATATCTTCAAGAGTGTCAATACTAAAATTACTCATAGTTCAAAATCTTCTAACGGTAGCTTATATATGAACAAAATTGCCGTATTTAGATATCTGTACATCACTCTGCAAATGAAGAGCCGAATTAATCATTACAACTCTGTGAGTGCTCTTGTACAGTAAGAATCGTTTTACCTTATTTGAATTAGAGTGGCTATAAATTCACTTAGGTGAAACTCGTGGCTATCAAATATTATATCTTGACGCAGCTAGATAGGCGGACTGGAAGCTCGCCCTCGCATCTCCGTCAACGATGTCAATGGACATTCGAGTTCAAAACGTTAATATACGTGATCTCGGTAGAATTTATGTATTTTTTTGAGCATCTGCATTGTTACAGCAATTCTGTTACAAACAACGGAAAGGGCCCAAGTATTGTGTATGCAAGCCAGAGAAAATGTGTTTTAAGTGCAAGATTGGTTTAAGAATGCGAACCAATAACCCCTGAACCTCGAGCTGACACACACTGCTAGACACAATGAACATATAGCTACAGCGTTTTGTTGAGGAGGATTACAACAAAAACTGTTTAACTTCTGAATTGTTGTAAGACTTTAGCTTCGTTGTATTTATAAGTGGTGATTGTGTGTCAAGTCGGTTTTCTTCTAAACCCCCGCCACCGTCGTCTCTCTCTCTACCTGTCAGAAATGCAGTGTCATCAGACGATCGTCTTGCAAGCTGCGCTCGACTGTAGCAACAGTATTACACACGACTTTAAAACGTTTAGTAGTGGAATTTTTCATCTGTGAATTTCGTTAGAGGTATTTGACATCGATACTCTGAATGGACGTCAAAGCCTTTTCATAATAGACTGTGCAGATCCTGTTCAGCTTGTGGAGGGAACAAAGCAGAACTGAAGCCGGGGGCGGAGTTTTGAGAACCGTACGGTTTTCCCGGAATTCGTCTAGAAGTGGAAACCTGCACCAGACAAGCTCTCTCATATTACCCTACTAATTCACAGTGAATGGAAGTACTTGGAAATGTATATAATAAAGATAAGTCCGAAGAGTGCGGCTGACAACAACGAATGCATAAAAGCTTTTATCTAACATCTCATGTGTGCGCTCAAAGAGTTATCTCAGTTTCTACCACAGAGTTACGAAAAGTTGTATTCTTTTTTACTATTTCAACTACAGACGACCAATCAACTGATGAGCATTTGTAACTGTTTTCACAAATTTTTTATTATCCACCTGTAGCCCTGAAAGTGTTTCATCTGAAAAACACAATGGTCGTTACTGGAATATTTGTTTGGTGAGACTTCTAAATTGCCTTAATACACGTAAGCAAACAGAACAACACGTTTCCATTTTATAAGATCACGGCACACTGTACTTTCAGCAGCCATGTTAATCCATTCATTTTTTTTGTCAAATTACTTGTGCATTTTTATTCAAGATCAACGAGATTCGTTCATAATTTAAAACTTCGAGCTCCAATTTACGGTTATCAGACTGAATTATCTTTGTAACTGTAATAAAATAATGTACAGTTGATCTTTCCAGTGTCCATAATCATACGTATATATTTTTTGTTGGGGGCTATACGGAGAAAATGATTAAGGAGGCAATGGCAGTATCAAGGGCGATTCAATGGTGTTTATAAAGAAATGAATAGAACTCACGCTAAGCGTCCATTAGTGCGGTCACGCATGGGGCACTAATAGGCCATGCAATCCGAGAAAGCGTTCTAAGTGAATAAGAGCCGCCCGCAGATCGCACCTGCTAATTGGCTAGCTGGCTCAGATTCCCCCACTTTAATGCTAGCTTCCGAGCTAACATTTTCCATACAGCTAGGTCAGGAAGGTCAAACACGCGGACCGGATTTATATTCTTTGACAATACCGGAACCACACTTTTTTAATTGTAGTTAGACACGCAACACCAGAATATACTTGCTTGGCCCAGTAAAAAAACTAACGATCTAATACTACCATCGATGGCGAACAATAAACCATTCTTCTTCTTTACGTTCAATGTGAAAAACTAGTAAGAGATTTGGTTATCTGTAGAACGTATTAATTGATTGGTGACTGTATGATATTCACATTATACTGGTATTTTATTTAATAATTTAGACAAGCGAGCACTCATGGGAATCGACATACGAAAAGACCACGTCATATCGTCCATCCTATCGAACAGAGGAGCCATTTATTTGAAATTTATATTTTAATCCTACAGCTTTCCTTGGCAACATATTATTACTTTTCCACATCCCTCACAACCATATATTTAACTTTCAGCACATTTTCAGGACTTAGTACCGCTGATAGGAGTATCCCGAACATTGGCGTGCCCTCTTTCAGCACGTGCTCTGCTTGCCCACCGACTAACTGTACTGTGATCGGCAGAAAGATCTCCATACATCTTTTCCAGCCTCTTGTGAGTGTTTCCCTCTATCTCGTTCCCACAGCACGAGAATTATAAAACTTTTTTTTGACTAATTTCAAATTGAAGCAGCCACATTTAAGACGTTCTATGACAAAGCCACTCACGAGAACGGCTTGAAATAATCCAAATATAATAAAAATTATAATAAAATATAAAGTAACAATTTATAATTTTTTATGTATGTATGTATGTATGTATGTTGATGTGTATATGTTTGCATGCATGTATAATCATATATATGTATAGATATGTATAGGTATATAAGAATTAACAACATGATAAATCGATACTATTGTTTCGATTTGCGATTGTAATAATACACACTGAACCACCTAATGGAGAAGTTTCGGAACGGACCTTGTTGAATAAACAACATAGTTTTATATTTGTGACTAAGTACTTATATGTACTAGTATTTTTAAAGTTATTGTGATTATAATTATAGAACAGGAATGTATGTTATACTGATTAGTATTAACGTTTGATTTTTCATTCAGGATGATTATAACAAAATAGTTGAAAGCTTCCAACCAATTATATAATAAAATTAAAAACTTGGAGAGTGTTTATGGTTATTTCTGCACGTCAACGTCAACAGTCCCTTTTACTATAATGTTGAACACGAGCGGGATATATATATATATATATATATATATATATTGTAATGCCAATTAAACAGGCCATTAATTGTTTCAATATAAATTGAATTGTAGCGGCAGGAGCTTCCGAAGCGACAATAGCGCCGAGCTCTGTTTCTTTGTTGAAAGCCGAAATGGGAAATGCGCGCGCGTAAGATATTCAGTCTAGAATCGGCGATGATATGAGAAGGAGGCTAAAATCTGAGTACTAGAGATGCAATAAAGTTCAGTTCTCTTAAAGCATCAAACAGTAAAGTCTGCAAATATAATTTGCAAATCGCGATTTCCTGTATGGAAGCAAGCAAATTGTTGTACGGAGATATTTTCGTAACAATTTGCAAACGGGGAAGCAAAAGGTTGCTTCACGCTGATGGAACAATTTTCGCATTGAGGAATCCGACATCCGCTAGCTGACCAGAAAGGGGAGACTCATCCGAGGTTCCAGATAGCTGAGGACGAGAAATTCAAGGGTGTGTATTAAAATTGCAATGAAGTAGAGTCAGTGTAAAAAAATTGCTTTTTAGTGTTCAAGATAAAAGAGAGAGATCTGGTACCAGACAGACGGTCCGTGAGTAACCAAAACTTTGATAAATTTGTAAACGATAATTAAAATGGTAGAGTCAGATTTAGTTCAGTTTTCATTTCGTTCAGTTTTCTTTTCACTTATTTTTAGGTTAACATTTATATTTGAATTGTTAATTGTCAGTTTATTATACATTGATTTTGTTCTAATTATCAAACCCAGTAGTGACCCTGAGATATAGAGATCCGACGTATTTGATTGTAATGATATAAGAATTTTATGTTCATAGATGCCACGAATTAATAAATGAAAATTAAAGTATTTATTTATATGGATGAAATTCGGCATGAAAATAGGTTTTGTAAATTGTAAAATTTATCTACAATAATAAATTCCTTTTAAGCTCAATCACTGTTGTTAATTATTCCTATAATCAAATTAATCGTCATCCAGTTATTCATTACAATATATATATGATCTCCATAATTTTCAAAGATGTTGAATGAAAAATAAATTTAAATAAAAATAATGTGCTATACTTTTGGAGAGACCCTCGAAATACCTCGATTTTTCCGATGAGATACAGTTAAATTTTTTATTTTTCTTAATACGATATCTCGCGCGTTACTAGACAAATAAAAAATGTTTCAATTAAAATATATGTATACAAAAAAATAGTAAATTTGAAAGTGTAAATAATAATAAAACTTAACTAACAAGGAAAATAATTTTAGCAGTCAGAACGGCTAAATTTTCATAAACTTCTAACTGAATGTAAAATAACAAAGTGTGTTTACTGAAGAAATTGGGGTTGCTCTTTAAACATAGCTACTTTTAGCTCACCCATTTGGAAGCAAGTCAAAAGTGTTTGCTGAAGGCGAATCAATACGTGTGTGCATGTAAAGCAGTATTAGTATTGAGTCCAGACAATTAAAGAACTTCAAAAGTATGTTTATCCTTGAGGACCTTCGCTAATGAAAAAAAAAGTCGAGTAGATAAGGAACAAACTTTAATTGATAACATTTTTAATAATGTCTAAATAAGTCAAATATAAAAACGTTTCTCCTACTTACCCGTAGAGTTCATCTAAACAAACGATACAGTTGTATATCGTTTCCACATTCGAAAAGATGTGAAGTACATAAAATACACAGAATGTTTTTAGACAGTTTGCATAATTTTTTATATTAATAATGATAAGTGTTGCACTTGTCGAGGTTAACGAAACAGTAGAAGGATCGTTGTAAGAATTATTAAAACTGTTTTCTGATTATAGCACGCGTCAGCCACGAAGACGAGTGTCGCAGAATTAGGGAAGTGGTGGATTGGTAGCGCGGAATAAACACATCCCCTCAACTATCTAACGCCGTCAAGCTCCGCACGATTTCTGAACCTAAATGGCTCTGCACGGGCAGCACCTGCGGCGAAGGACATAAAAACTGGGCCGCCAAGAAATGTGACGCGAACTATAGGCAATTTTTAAAAATATTAATCTCATCAACAGACATTACATTATATAGAAAATAATAGACAATTAGAGAATAATTCGAGTAAAAATTAACTATATTCAAGGATATTATGTAAACCTCTAGAATTTATTTCCACACATGATACAAATACATGCGTTAATATTTCTGTAGTTTACCGTTTCAAAGCCAGTTTGTCCCGCAACTGGTGGTTTGCCTGCCGTGACTCAAAAGTTTCGCTACAAAGTTGAAAGAAAAAGGAAACTATGAGAGAAATGACTAGTTTCAACATTTCCTTTGCATTATTCATCAGAAAACATTGAGCCGCATGAAGTTTAAAATAACTTACACGTGGGAAAATCTTACTATAACTGTAAATTATATTCGTGCTCCTCGTCTCAATCATTTTTTTATTAGCCGTAATATGTAGGAAGAAATTGCATATCTTCCTTATTAAAGAGAAATAAAGGGAATTTTGGGATAATATAAATAAAAAGTGAATGTGAAAAATTGGGAGAGGCTCAATCTTCAACTTTAACATCCGAAAGTCATTTGATAGTATTAATGTGGTCATTTTTTTTGGTGTAAGAACATGCTTAAAATAGAAATATATTACACGTTGAACTTTGTCTCTCTTTGTTACTAAAATCACCGCAGTCGAGCTTTTCACAATATTCCATTTGTATCAGTTGGCCGTGCAAACCGTGCATGATAATTTAAATGGGAATTAATTTAAAAAACGCATAAAAAATACGATTTATAAGTTGATTGATTTATATAAATGAAACTCTGACGTCTGTCGGCCAGAATGGACGGGATAAAGTCAAAAAAAATCTGAATATATTTCAATGAATTTTCATGAGTATTTCTACACACTCAAGGCTGTATAATTTACCAAATCTCATGTCAAGATTGGTGGGAAATCAAAATACATTTGAATTATTAGCTACGGATGACGCTACTGTCTTTGTATTAATAACACTTTCTTTAAGAATATCCTAGGTACTACTTTATAAACAAGATAAGTGCTTTGTATTAATAATACTTGAAGGCGGATATTATGCGTGTGACACGTTTGAATTGCAAATGAAGGAGGAAGATGCAAATGAAACGGTATTAACTGCGTTGAATTTCATAAGATACACAGTGCTGTATGTAGGAGGACCGCGTACAGTATTGATGAAAATTTCCTCCATTCCTGTTGCACTTATTGGTAGAGTGAAACTGGAAAAAGAAATTATAACAAGGCATCAATAAGTTGAAAATAAAGAAATCGAAACGGGTGATGTATTTTCCCTTGGTACATGATAAAGAAGTAAGAAACTCCTTACGAATGAACTTCCTATGGTATATAAATTGCCAAGAACTAATTATGGATTGCATATATCTCCGTGCGTGACCAAGTTGACACAGGAAATTATTTCCACTTGAATTTTTCTTTGTTTGGTTTGTATATATTGTACAAACATGCTAAAACAGCCGATATTAGAGTCGGATAAATATTATTAGAGATCAAAGATATTGGTAGTGTATCTACCGATATAATTTGAGTATAATATCAACCCCTTACAGCATGGGAAAGGAGAAACCTTAGGGGTGGGGGTGGACGGGCGTTACAACAAAATAACGCGAATCCAGCCGAGATTATAGTCAAATCCAGTCTTATGGATGACGCTGACTTTATTTATGATATTCGATTGGCGATTTAACCCTCAGGGGATGGGGTAGACGGGGTTGGAAATTTTCAAACATAATCACGGGCGATATTAGCGTTGAATAAATATTTTCAAGGGTTAATTAGATTGATTGGTAGTGTTTCTGCCGATGTTATCTGAGTATAATTTCAACTCCTTACAGAATGGAAAATTAGCAACCTTAGGGGTAGAGGTGGTCGGGAGTTACGAGGAAATAAAGCGAAATCAACCGATATTCGAGACAAATCAGGGTTATGGATGTCGCTGAATTTATTTATGGCAACTTGGGTAACGCGCTGAGGTTGGCGGGGGTTGGGGGGGGGGCAGAAATGTTCAAAAATGTTAACCTGCCGATATTTGCGGGCAAATATCTCGGGCAATGCCGGGCACCCAGCTTGTTTATAAATAAAATTGGAACTTCTTTAATGTACTACAGCAAGTTTTTCCACTAATTTTTCCGGCTTCGGTGGAAAATACTTAAGTGAACTATTATTTTTAGTTCTGAAAAGTAGCCGGAAAGATTAAGATGCAGTCCAATGGAACAGTGCTTAAATCTCACATTGTACAGGTTGGATTTGGTCTGACGTCATTTTATGCAAACCAAGAACAACAGCCGTAATAATGTTGTAATAATCCACAAAAATATCATTGACTTTTGCAGTTTAAAGAAAAATTCGAAACTAAACCGCAAACAGCAAGTGACACTATCAAGAATAAGAACCGGTCACAATAAATTAAAACACAGCCACCTCATAAACAACAGCCCTCCACCAATACGTGAAACATGTAATACTCAACAAACAGTAAGCCACATCATTTTTGACTGTTACAAGTTCCAAAGCCAGGGAAAGGATCTACTAGGTCAAAGGGATAGAAACAAAATAACAGAATCTACAAGGTACCATTTTTTATATATTTACTGTATATTAATATATATATATTTATGTATATAAATGTAACTAATGGAATTGTCGCTAAAGATCTTGAAGTTGAGGCGACCCTAAACAAACCATAATAAAAAATAATGGTGATAGAAATGCAGCCCATGGCGTGATTTCGAGATTGACTATAGTCTTTTTTAAATTAGAAGACCGATGGCGGTTAGTTCCCGTCAAGGATGTGACCATGAGTCAACCAATCACTACGCTTGAAATAAAACAGCGTTGCTGAAGAATTCTACTGTTTTCAGTGAGTTATATAAGTCGTGAGTCGTATGCAGCATCAATGCCTCCCCTCCATGGGGAACCCCCAGGAGACTTCTAGTTTAAAACTATAATTTGCTGTTGTTCTATAAAACTTCGTTTTATGGAGTCCCAACACGAGTACAGCATAGGCGCAAGTTGCTTCCGAACCGTGTAAGGGAAATCTGTAGGGAGTATGATACCGCAAGTTTGTGATGTGCAGGTGACGTAACGTTCTCGACACCTAGACGGTAACAATAGGTAGAAAGGAGAGCTTAACTCCTGGCAGCCGACGTGTATCATGAACCTATTCAGTTTGAATTAATATAATTTCTATGTTAATTTTAATTGGAATACATCTCAGTAATAAATAATCAGATTGATGTAAGAAGGTGTTCTGAACGGGAAGCGATGCCTAATATTTAGCACAAACACTGGTGACCCTCGATATGATACTTCTACAAGAGGTTCAAGAGAAGCGGAGAACTTGGAAAATCCGAGAGTGGTCGCCGAAAGGTGTCGTCAGCACGGGATGATAGACACATGGTCCGCATGGCGACTGTTCGAATATTGCCGGTGCACTGCAACAGGTGTATCATTGTTTGCTTCAACAATTCGTCAGCACAACAATGTGCTCCTGGCCTCTGAGACTTGCGTGTAAATCGGTATTTACGTATGATGAATCCCGCTTTCCTTTGGGTTACGGTGATGGCAGTGTTAGACGATAAACCGGTGCATTGCCCAACGTCATCGTGGACGAATGCCCAGCGTTATGGTCAAGGGGACGATCTCAGCTGCTGCGAATTGTGGGTAATCTTAACAGCAACAGGAAGTGCTGGAGCCTGAAGTCATTGCCTTTCTTCAAGGCATTCCTGGAACTATATTTCAACAGGACAATGGCCGCCAACATCTTGCTAAAAATTCTCAAGATTTGTTTTGAGCACAACAAACGCAGCTTCTTCTTTGGTCCTCCTATTCGCCGGATATGACGCCGATTGAACATGTGTGGGATTTCGTTGGTCGACCTCTCACTCGTGATTCTCGTGCCATAATCTACCAGAGGTGAAGTTTGGATTCGCAATCTTGAATGCCCTTCCTCGTGCACACATTCAAAACCTGTTTGATGCCACGTCGTACAGCAGCACTCATTGTATCGCGTGGTGGCTTCACGAAATACCGATTTCTGAATCGTAATATTGTATTTTCGCGTTTTAATTATCGTTTATTTGTATCAACACTGACCGTTTGTACATTAAATTTTATTCAATTTGGAGGAGTCCTTCATGGTGTCGCAATTTTTACAAACGTGAGTTTAATCATAGCAACAACAGCTCTCGGTATTTTACAGTGGACAAAGGGGCCTGGTGCAGTTGAATATGAACAATCGGCCGATTAAATTGTACAGTCTGCGCACCACCAGCCAACCAAACAGTTTAGTTTGCCTAGATTACGTGGAAGCAACCCAGCCAGACTAAACTAACGGCCGATGTGTAGTGTGCGCTGAACCTAACCATGAGTTAAACGTGGGAACGTTCCAGAAGCCAGTAGCACATGTTGCTATATTTATAAATATGGAGGGTTGTTTAGGAGTTTCTTTGGAGTCTTTGTACCTGAGGCACGTATGTAAGTCAGTATTTGGACTCTGGTGCTGGAGGAATTTTTTTTAATGAGATTTTAGTTGAAAGTACTGTAGAAAAGTGACCTTGACGATCATTGTCCATTCTCATTGGAAGTAATGGACTATATCTGGCCATGCTGCTAATTTAAAAGATTTTTCTGGGTGAAGTACCTGCTTAGCCACCAATCTGTGCGGTAGTATAACATCTTAGTGTATTTTGTCTACTTCTTCTTCTTCTTTGGCACTACAGCCCGGGGTGGGCCTCGGCCTCCTTCAAGAACTTCGATCTCCTGTTGCATTTTGTCTAAATTATAAAATTTCTTCATTTTCTCTTACCACCAATAATTTTAATCGTTAAACGACATTTCTATAACAGATTTACGTTTATTCGTGATCCGCTAAAGACCCTGACGAAAAATTTCACAGTCAGAGTTGAACTATATTCAAGGGGACACCTTTGCAAGGCCAAGTGGTTACTTAAACAACAAATACACCTACTGGAAAATTAGAGTCGTTGTTGTTCATCAAAAGTAAATAATATATTTAAATATTTATGTTTAACGGTCTATATTTAATGTAGTAGATTAGGTTTATGAGTATTTATCAATCTGTATTAACTGCACAAGAAAGTAAAGATTTCCGAGTAAAAATTAGTATTTCAGTGTATTATTTCCTACTTATTTATGCATAATAACCTTACTCGGCCAAAAAAGTAATCCTTGTTTATTCTTTTATTAACAGTAACAGTAGCTTTCGGCTTTATGTTCGTAATAATAATGATAATGGTGAATACAGCTGAAAGTTCTTGTTACTGTTAATAAAAAAAAGAGAAAAACTACATTTGTAATACAAGTCTTAGTAATAACGCTGTATTACTGTTATGGTATTTCCGTTTCCTTATAAAAAGCACTGTTTTCCCATGATGAAAACGCATTATTTTAATTGGCACATTACTGTAAAATTCTACCACCAGGCTCGTTTTCGAGGTTGGTTACGTAATTCGTTAACAGCCAATTATAATATATTTTGCTTAATCTGGTTTGGGAGCATTTTTGGCTACCATTATACTCTTACATATTGATAATGTGGGGTTGTTACAATCATCCTAATCGCTGCGGACATCCATTTTTTTTGTTTTCCTCCTCCTTTTCATTTTACTTTTTTGATAAGTATTGTACTTCTAATCGACAAAGCTGTTAGTCATTTTGTTTGTTTTCCTTCTTCCTTATTGTTTTTTTTCATAATTATGTTATTATATTATACTAATCTTCTACGTTGTTTGCTGTTAGTCATTTATTTTATTTTCCTTCTTCCTTATTAATGTTTGAACGTGTTTTAATACCATACAGGTTCTAATATTCTAAGTTGATCGGTTGTTTATTTTGTTTCACTACTTATTAAATTTTGTACCTTAGATATTGCCGTATTAATTTCAATCTACTAGTTTCCTTTCTGTTTTTCCTTTTTTCCCTACTTCTTATTTTAAATATCGTCACAATTGAAAAACTTTAGTATTATATGTACCGCGAAGGATTCAAAAATAAATATTAGTAATTAGTAACATCTCATGCAACTATATTTATATATATTCGTTTATCTAAGACAATTTCCCACTTCTACATTGCCGAGTGTGATTGCAGCGTTTGCGATTTCGCGTTTGTTTAGCAAAGTGGTATCACTTTGTATACTAAAACGGAATCACTAATTACTAGTTGTCACTGCATACTGTTTTGTTAGAACGCCAAATGTTTATACGTTGCGTTGTTTGGTCAACATACATGCGCTACCAGTGACGTTATTGACATGTTTAGAAAATATACGCTTCATGCATTCCTGAAGCTGTCCAAAGGATAAGATTCTCAGTCGTGGAACCGCGTGATATAATACGCTTGGTAATTTGGGGACGTTCATTTATTTAATTTTCTAAAATTATCGTGATCTTATATTGATACACTACAATATATTGTAATAAACAACTGGATTGACGATTAATTGGCCCCACGTTGGTGAAGCCATAAATGTAATAAACAACTGGACAGCTTTAATTAAATGAATCAATTAACAACAAAATTTAATTTAAGTAAAATTTGAATAAATAGCCACACGTTGAAGACGTCGAATATAATGATTAAAAAGGTGGTCTTTAAATCATAGGAATAATTAACAACATTTACCAAGCTTTAAAAGAAATTTAATATTGTTGATAAACTTACAATGCACAAGACCTTTTTTTCACGCCGAATTCCATCCAGTTAAAGCAAATACTTTAATTTTCATTTATTAATTCGTGGCATTTATGAACATACAATTATTATATCATTACAATAAAATTCGTCGAATCTCTTATCTCAGGGCCATAACTGGGTCTGATAATTAGGACAAAATCAATGTATAAACTGGCAATTAACAATTCAATATATAAAAAGTTAACCTAAAACAATGTGAAAATAAGTGAAAAGAAAACTGAAAGAAATCTGACTATACCTTTTTAATTATCGTTTACAAAATTTGTATAAAAGTATTGTTACTCACGGACCGTCTGTCTGGTATCAGATCTCTCTCTTGTATCTTGAAAACTACCACACTAAAAGGCCATTTTTACACTGACTCTACACTTTATTGAAAATTTTAATACACACGATTAAAATACTCGTCCTCTGCTATCTGGAACCTCGGATGAGCCGCCCCCTTTGGTCTGCTAGTGGATGCCGGTCTCCTCTATGCGAAAATTGTTCAATCAGCGTGAAGCAACCATTTGCTTCACCATGTGCAAATTATTAAATAAATCTCTCCGTAAAATATTTGGTTGCTTTCATGTAGAAATACAGGATCTCGTCATTCGTACTTTATATCTGCAAACTTTACTGTTCGTTGCTCTAGGTGAACTGAACTATATTATCTCGCCGTCGACTTTTAACAGTTTCATCTCTCGTACGCAGAATTTTGACTTCTTCGCCTTTCAATCGCCGATTCCAGACTGTCTTTCCAAGTGCATACTGAGTTTAAGCGCGGGCGGTCTCCATTGTTAAACAAAGGAAAAACTCGCCTTCATTGTCGCCTTTAAGCATTCGTACCGCTAACAATTTAATTATATTAAAAACATTTAATGGCCTGTTTAATTGGCATTACAATATATATATATATATATATACAGTGATCGAATCATATTTCCTATCAAACTATTTTCTGGCAATTGAAATGGACTTTTCTTAGGTCATTCTCATTGTGTATTAAGTGGTTGAATAGTTAATAAGATACAAATACTGTGTGAAATTTCAGGTTTGGATCTATTAATTTGAGTTCCTGAAACAGTGATGTGTCGTGAAAGGGGGGTTGTGGAAATAAAATAAAAATAGAGAGATGGTCAGTCTGTAGTTTCGGATGTGAAGGCCAATTTTCTGGTTTTACATAAAAGCATTTTTGCATATTTGCTTATTCAGTAAAAAAAATGGCGTCATGACCGAAAGTCGTTTATTCTTAATCAAGTAAAATTTTTAACTGAAAATAATCTAACGACACTAAAAATCATATTTTATAAAAACATACAATAGGAACAGTTATGTTATTTCCTTTCCTGACAAGTTTACAAAATGTGACAGAACCTCTTTTTTAGAATTAGCAGTACAATTGATAAGGAAACAGATTTTAAGCAAAGATATTTCATGAAATAAATTACGTAAGAAAGTCTTTGTAGGTACGTTTCGTGAGATTTGTTAGTGTATAATATGGCTACTGAAACACACTGTTCCATTTATCAACTAGTCAGAGGAAACTGCTATTGAAAAATTGATTAAATACATTTAATTGCAATTAACAAACATTTTAATGTTTACAAAAATCTTTAAATAATCATAAAATTCTGATTTAACTGCATATTATCTCAAAATTTATCATAAATAAATATTTAAATTACAAAAATTGGATGTTAGTATATATATATATCCTTCCTCAGCTCTGAAAACTATGTCCTTATAGCGGACGAAACGTCGGTATATTTAAGTTTTTTTTCTTAATAAACATAATTTTCTGCCTCTATGTCGTATATTAATTTATATCGATAAAATATTTTAAATGAAAATAAATGTACAGGAACTATTACAGTATTTCACTTCATTAGTGATAAAGATTGTATATTTTGTGATTCAATGACTTATAAAATGTAATGTTATGGAAATATTTATATGATCCATCGAAAATATACTATTTCAAAATGGCCGAATCAAGAACTTAAATATTTTTTTATGTACCATTTAGGTATAAAACCAATAATATGATATAAGAGTATTATATAAAACGCTTAGTATAAAGTTACTAAAAGTAGAACAATTATGGGATTTAATGACAATATATTGAGTTGAAACTGATGTAATTTATTTGTTTTATTAATTCTCTTCATTATATATAAACAATAGATTTTTCAAATTAATAAATATAATTATTTTCTATTCTTTTTCAAACAGAACAAATTTTTTAATTATTATTCTTTGATTCTGTCAAGCATAACGTTTTATTCTAACATATAGATGGAAATTTTCATAGCGCCGCTAATATAACAACAAAATACACAAAACTTTGTGAAGTGCAACGAGTATGCAAACCGCAGTTTAGAAATTTATGTTGATCTAAATTTTTATCTAGTAAAATATAATACTCTATAAATTATATTTTTCAATTATCTCAAAACATATAATTGTATGTGTGTGTGTGTATGTTCCGCATAAAAATTTTGCGTAGAGAAAATTACACCAAATTTTGTACACATGTTCCTTTTTAACAGGAAACAAACACTGTGGTAGTAATACACGACTGCCACTCCTAGGGGCGGGGGTGGACGTGTATAATTAATTATGATGCTAGTAAATTTTGTTTTATTAAAATTATTTAGTGAACCAAATTAATTTGGGATGTACACCTGATTATGACCCAATCGTGTACGAAATCCTGTGTTTGTTTAGTTCAATTATTTTAAATTTTATATTGAACTTTCTGGTGTTTTTCACATTTATTCAAAAAGAAGTCAGATTATTATAATTTATATGTAATATCCTTTATTTCCTATTATGTATGTGGTTGAAGCTGCTTTCAGTCATTCTTAACAAATATATTAATATTATTTTTAACAATATTATATTAAATACTAAGACAAATAATTTTAATCACAATTCGGAATCAGATGAAGAGAATGCAGATGTTTCCGTATCGACAATAATATTCGACTAAAATTATGTATTGTTGAAACTTAATGGGACTTTGCTGAAAATTTTATTTTTAAGAGAATCTGTACTACATTGTTTCGAGTAATATCTGATGCCTACTGCGTACATTATTTTAGATCTTCGATGTGGTTATTGAATTTCATTGGAGAAGGAGTCTACATGCGCGATTGAAAATTATTATGGATTGGGATATTCCTGGGAAACTCGCTCAACGCAAGTTAAAAGTTTTAAACTTTATTGTTATGATGGTTTTAAGTAATATACTCTAGGGTAATCATTTTCGTCGACTGATAAGTGCATGTTTGGTAAACTTTCTGCGACACGAGTGCTTACTGGAGTAATGCAATCATCGTGCAGGCTATAATTTAAACTCGTTTAAATACATTGAACATTTTCTACGACTACATTTTAAATTCATCGTATATTCCGCCCTTTCACGGCAACCTCCATGACAAACGGGATGAGATAATGACAACCGCTTAGACCAGGGGCCGCCAAAGTGGTCGATATCGAACCCCTGGGGTCGATCGGGCTAGGGGGTCCATGGATAAAATTGATTAAAAATCACAACTATATTTATCGATATATAATTTTTTTTAAAAAAATAATGATCCAATGATTTTAATAGCAGTTTGCACTCCGAAAAAAAATTATAGGGGTCACCGCAGCGTTCTCAGTACAGCTGCCCGGCTGGGTGGAAAATGGCGGAAATTGCAGAGCCCGTGCTGCGGTTTCCCCGAACATAATTTAAGTTAAATTAAATTTGATCAAATCTTCATTTTTACATAAATATTTTTGGTACTTTTGAAATCTACTACAGCTGCAAAGCAAAATAAAACACTTGGAAATGTTCACAAGCTGTGTTTTGCAGATTATAATAATACACATATAACATTCCGAATCAATTAAAAACGTCATCAGCTTGCAGTATGAAATAATTTATTTCTTAGCTTATGTAATAAAAATTCATTTTTAAAAAATTTAACTGCGTGAGTTTTTTTTAAAAAAGAGTAAATATAACAACAAAATACACAAAACTTTGTGATTTGCAACGAGTATGAAAACCGCAGTTTAGAAATTTATGTTGATCTAAATTTTTATATAATAAATTCTAATACTCTATAATTTATATTTTTCAATTACCTAAAAACATATAATTGTATGTGTGTGTGTATGTTCCGCATACAAATTTCGCGTGGAAAAAATTACACCAAATTTTTCCTTTTTAACAGGAAAAACTGTGGGAGTAATACACGACTGACACTCCTAGGGGCGGGGGTGGACTTTTATAATTAGTTATCATGCCAGTAAATTTTGTTTTATTAAAATTATTTAGAGAACCAATTTAATTTGGAATGTACACCTGATTATGACCCAATTGTGGACAAAACCCTGTATTTAATTAAATTATTTTAAATTTTATATTGAACTTTCTGGTGGTTTTCACATTTATTCAAAAAGAAGTCAGATTATTATAATTTATATGTAATATCCTTTATTTCCTATTATCTATGTTGTTGAAGCTGCTTTCAGTCATGCTTGACAAAAAGAAGAGTTAAATGTAAAATTCTGAGGAGATTTAAGGCTTAAAATGACTAATTTTCAACAAAAGATATTGCTAAAAGATTGTTGAAAACTTATTAGCAAAATAATTGTACAAAAATAATGAGTTATTTGTTTATAACACACAATTTAATGCTACAATTATATTTTGTGTAATAGGTATCGAAAAAATGTACGAGATCTACTTCGATCCCTTAATCTGAATATGTCTTAATTTCTGGAACAACACTTCTTGACCTTGACGATAAATCTGCATGAGTACTCTACTTCTGACTGATAGTTATTTATTACCAAAAATATAATTTCAAGTTAAAATGTCTGGGACAGAAAAACTTGAAGTTCTTTAAATATTATCATGGATACATCGTGCATACTATTCGTTTTATATTCTCACATAAATTTATAATTTCAGAGTTAGTGCCTTGTCACGTAATGCTGGTGGTCGTTTGTATTTAAGAACTTAATAAACAATGGATTACTATTAAATAAACTATACATGTTTAATAAGACTTTTTTATGCATACCCTTAAACTTTTCTTCGTCCGCAGCATAAAATAATATATTTTCACGAAGTGACTTATTTCGCGAGTTATGTTTACGCAAATAATATTTTTTTTCCTGATCGACGCCAGACTAAAAAAATATTGAGATTAAAGTTATAAAATCACGTAATGTTCCCTTTTTTCCCCTGGATACTCCGTTTTCGTAATTATTTTTTTTAAAAAAATAGACCAATATCGACAAAATTTTATGTACCTGTTCTTTTTAAACCGGAAACAACCACTGTTGGGGTAAGACACGACTTCCACCCCCTGGGGACGCGCGTGGACGGGGGTGGAAATTTTCATCAATAATAAAACAACGACGAAACGTCCGCATATTTAATTTTTCTTTAATAAAAATTTTTTCTAACTCAAGGCCGTTTATTTATTGTTAATTCATTGATATCTTAAAAATACTACTTGAACGATGTTTCTTGTAAAATACACAACATAAGGCGTGGATTTAAAGTGACGCAGCTAAACTCTAAATAAATAAAAACAGGACCATAACAGAAAATGTCGCGTTGTATTACAGACAATGAATTTATCTTCATAAGAAAAGCATGGTATTAATTAAGCTATAACGCCAGTCTGTTTCATGAATTATATCAAAGATGGAGAGTTTAATTTTGTTACGTTAGCAGGCAGCAGATCCCATAATCCTCTCAAAGGATACCGTTACCTTGGAAGACTGAAATGTATAACTTTGTGTAGTCATATAATTTTGTTTAGAGATAATTTAATAATTTTAATGACAAAAACATTAAGATTTTCAACATTACATTTTTATCATTTACTGTAAGTAAATACTGGAATAGCTTAAATTTGTTGAAGCTTCCGAGGAGACTGTCTCCTGTAAACCCTAGAATTAGCTCCGGTAATGGGGAATGTTTAACTATACACTCCTGGAAGGAACGAGTGCTCTTTTAAGGCTGCAAGTAGCGACTAATTGCTTCCTGTAATCCACTCCCCTTCAGAGAAGTTTTATATATGCCACGGCCAGTGAGCTATTTTAATGGTCATAATCTGCTTCAAAAGTCGATTTATAACGAGAAATATCAGCTACAGTTACTGAAATTGTGTATTAGAATAATTTTATAAATAAAAAAGTGTCGCTTCCTCCATAATTTTAACAGAAATAGAAGGAAAAAATTCATAAACATACATATATGTACGCTACCAGATGAAATAGGTGCATGAAACAAGGTGAAAATTGGTTTCCAATTTCCTCATTTTGCATTCCAATAAAAGTATGTTTTTTTCATGATTTTTTGTTTACATGACCTTTCCTCGACATTCACATTCCTAATCCTTGGAGAAGTGATAACCGTTACATAAATAGTAATTTAAGATATAAATTTGGGATGAATTTCTGATTTAGTCTTCTTACTCTCTGTTTACTTGGCAGAGATTCAGAACAAAACATCTTGTTAATTTCGATTGTTCAAGTTCAATTAAAGTTCAAATCGTTTGAAGAAATACAAAATGTACTTTGATCTTTTCAATGGTACAAGATTATTTGATACAAAAAAAAACGAAATATTGGCCTCCTTTATGATTTAAATAATTATACATTTATTATCATAAAAGCGATCAGGTTAAACCGGCGTTAATCCCGTTTAAAAATTTGGACACGAGATACTCAGGTTATATGAATAATGGCGCTATAATTATAATGTAATTAAAGACAAATAAAACTGCTTTAATTGGCCCATTTTCATTCATTGCCAATAGTAAGTGCAAATATTGCAGGAGTAAACATTCCCATCCTGTTTATTAATTAATGAATTTTTATTAAATATTACCTATAAATTAAATTAATTTTGCATCATTGCATCATTCCAATTTTATACCACAGTTATGGATATAAATTGTTTAGCAATTAATCAAACATGAGTTAATTATCTTTTTTCTAATGTAAAGTACCAAGTGGCACTTTCCTCGAAACTTGAATTTATAAAAATAAAGACAATTTCTTAATGGCCCCATACTTTTTACCAGTAACATACGGAAATAAATTTTTTCAAAAATTTATTTCAATGTTGAAAAGCTTTCGGCGTTTTATATTCTAAAACGTTCATGTGAAATTCCTGCAATGAAAATACACAACTTACCTCATATATAATTTAAGTATTACTTTTAAAATTATGGCCATTATAACTCGTATGTACCTGAAATCGTCACTATAAATTGTTACATCAGTATCAACCACAATGGCTATCATGTCAATAACTTAATTTTTAATTAATAAATAGAATGTGAATATAATTATTTATTTTCATTATAGGATTTTGTTTGGAATATGAAACGGCGAAATCTTTTCATCAATGATATAAATGGTTTTAATAAATATCAGTCTTAGTATATCCAGAAAAAAATGGAATAAATTGAACGCTGTTGACGGCAGCCTAACAAAAAATATCGTAAGAAAAATGGATGGCGGTCTTCGTAGGAACAGTTTAATTTGACACTTTCCATGTCCGTGTTTCACTGTTCCAATCGTTTCGGTAGCTTCCGGTGCAGTCTAATTTTGTTTTGTACTATTCTAGTTCCACACCCTTCAGGTTTATCGACCGCTTCCTCCCTCTGCGGAGTCACAAGTGTCCCGACATTTTTTTACCTTATTTCCATCAACAGAAGAAAAACAATATTTCCCACATCAGATTAAAGTCGCAATAAATGTGTCCGTTTAGAAATTTGTAATTAATTTACGTGGAAATGAAAAATGCTTTGATTGTTATTAAAAATAATAATTGTTAGATTTTTCTGTACGAAAGAGTGTATTTATCCTTTTGTCGTGACCATAGATATAAATCTCACGTGTCCAATGAAAATCCTTGAACTAATTTCAATAATTATACCGTCTTGAAAATTATTTCATTCCCATCAAATTTTAAATTTAAAATTATCTTCCCGTGTTTTCTGTATTACTTCATTTTCTCTTACAATGGGATATGAAATTTAATGGATAAATTATGTTTATGAAATTGTACAATATTTAACATACCCTGCATCTGTTAGCAGCTTTGAAATATAATGATACCAGAAAAAAGTACTTAATAGTTAAAACGCCCATAAAATCGAGGAGTTTTATTTTTTTAAATAGTTTGAGAAGTATCATTTCATTATGGTTCTTTATTATAAAATATATCTTTATTGTGTAAGTAAGTCACTAGATGTACACAGTATTTTTTTTTCTATTTTCAGAAATAATGCTTTCGAATATTTGCATTCGAGTTGTTGCACTTAATATTTTTACAAGGATTTTGTTGGAAGTTGTATGACTTGATTTGAATGCATAATAGGGATCGTTTAACCTGTTGAGGGATGTTCCCCTGTAGTCGAATAGCCTTGCGTGGCATTACAACATTCCAAATTGCGGCTCTTCATCGATAAAGTTTTTATTTATCTGTTCCCGTGTCATTCAATTATGTAAGACATTAATGTTGTAAATGTAGAAACCCTGTATCTGAATGAATAAAGAGTATTGCGCATGTTCATGACTTTCACATTGATAAGAGTCTTTAGAATTTAAAACACTTTGATGGAGAGGTCCTCAAGTTATGCAGTGAAGCCTACTTTAAAATTGTGCTTTTGCTAGAAATTTTTTTTATTCCCTTAAAATACTTTTAAGTTTCATTTAGTTTGAATCATTTTTTAACAAAGGATGTTTTAATAAAGTGCTATAGAGAAAAAACATTTGCAGTAATTATGAGGTAGATATTTCTGAATTCAATGTACTTAACCCAGAACTTAAAAACAAAAATGTTGTAGTTGTGACCGTTTTTATGATATTCTCTGTATTTCATAACAAAAATTAACCTGTTTATCTTCAGGAGTAATGAGACATCTGATTTACAGGATGATTGTTATGAATTAAAATTGGTTTCTGTTAAACAGTGAGATTTTCATGATTTTTTAAATTTATTTAAGGTGTAGACAGGCTATTATTGGATAATCCACAAAGTGGCAACTCCCTTCTTATAGGAAAAGGAGTGAAAAGGGGGATGCGGAAAGGTAGAGCAAGGTAGCCAAGGGTTAACTAGGGCCCCTGGGCTACGGTTTAAGGATCCTACCCGGCAATTCGCCTAAAAGTGATGCAGGGAAAACCCTAGAAAAACGTGCATCAGGCAGGTTGGGCATTTTGTACTTGTCCCACTTCCTTACGGTGGCGGGAGAGGGTTTTTCTGTGGGGTCGCAGCTTTCCCCTCGCCGTGCCTTGACCAGTTTAGGAGGCCTATTCCAATAGGAATAGTGGACAAGTCTTACCGTATGCCCAAGGTCTGCGACCAAGAAACATACACCCCTCAAAACACGCCAAGGTGCCTCGGCATGTGGGAACCTTAGTTCAAAAAACCAGAGAGGTGTGAAGGCAATCCCAAAGGTAGCCGCCTCTAGAGCACTTTTTTTGGGTGTACACAAGCTATGTATAGGGTAATCCACATAGTGGCAACTCCCCTCTTATAGCATAGGAAAGGGATTTGAAAGGGGGGATGCGGAAGGGTGGAGGAAGGTAGCCAAGGGTAACTAGGGCCCCCGGGCTATGGTTTAATGATCCTACCCGGCATTCGCCTAAAATAAATGCAGGACAAACCGTTGAAAAACCTGCATTGGGTACTTGTCCCACGCCCTTCCGATAGCGAGAGACGAGTTTGCTGTGGGGACGCAGCCTTCCTTTTCCGTGCCTCGTCCAGTTTAGGAGGCAGCTGGCCGCGAGGTATCATGATTATTGTATTTGGCAAAACTTCTCCTTTAACAGCTCCTTTAAAACAGATCTAACATTAAAGAAAAGATAGAAGTCGAGGATTAATCTCAAGTGTTCTTAAGTTACTGAATGCTAGTTACACAACGTTGACGTATTATCAACATTGCAATGTCTACGAAACAATATTTTTGTCTCTACTTTTCTCTCGGTCTGTCACGATTACGCCGCAAATTTTCTTTACCTATCACAATAGAATTCTGAGACCGATGTTCATGAAACTTTCTCCCCCCCCCCCTTATCATACTGAACAGAACGACGGTTTCTAGGAACGTGAAATTGCCAACGGCCATCTTGAAAGAAAATAGATCACGTTACAAAGCTATTCTTTAACTGCTCTTCCGGTTTTTTGTTAGTATACAGATCTAAACGATTTTTTATCAACCTTAACCCTTTAGTACATAGTGTAGCATATATGCAACATAACTTTTAGTATCACCCCAGAGGCATCTGTTGGTTTCCAAGAGAGCTAATGTAAGATGCTGATATGAAAAACATGGAACGTGAAACTTTTCGCGTCCATGGACATGTAAAAACATGCCTGTCCTATCTTTCTTTGAGTCAACCCGATACGTCAGAATTTTCTACCCGCCCGTCAAATTCAGAATATTTATTTTCTGTGGTTTTTATATTTTTTTCAAGAACGAAAATTTAACCGTCATTCTCAGGGTATTCTAATTACACTAAAATAATAATTATCCAATTAATGTGAATTATTGATAAATCAGAACTAATTATATTTATGTTGCAACATCATGAGCCAAATTGACGTTTGATATTATTTTATTTATTTTTTCCGTATTGTATTCACAAAAATACATCTTAAAAAATGTAGTTTAAGAAAATACAAAAATTCAAGCGATAAATGGTTAAATTGTCATCCACGGTTTGAGAAAGTTTAAAGTTGAAGATGACGGCTGAAATGTTGATAACTTATTTTTGTCGATTTCTTTGAGACTCTTAAATATGAGATCAAAGTAACAACTTTTAAGTAACGCAAACGTTCACTGAATCATCTAACATGAATTGTTACCTGGTTTATTTATAGTTTTCTCGTTTAACACCGTTCTTAATTATGATCCTTACTTAATCTCTACACAGCTCCTAACTGACTGTCACCGTTCTATCTCTAGAATGCATTATGCACAGACATATGCCACCAATTATAACCAGTTAAAGAAACACGGCGGCACTTAGAAAGCTCCTGGTTATTTGATCGCGCTATTCTCACGTCAACCAATAACCAAGCAGTTGAGATAAACCTGAAGGCTCTGGCCCCTTTCCAGATTCAGTGGAGGGCAGGCTTTTCAGTCAACACCGTTCTCAAGCAGGACGAAGCTGTTCATTAACCCGTCCTGGGCTCTTTGACCTCTCTTAGTTCACGCTCAAGATCGGAGCTCCTATCATACTCCTTCGCAACTTGAGCTCCCGCAATTTGCGTAACGGCATGCGACTACGAGTGCGTAACTTGCAGAGGCACGCTATCAAAGCTGATTTCCAGAGGCTGTAGTGCGGGCGAGTCTGCCTTTATACCATGCATGTCCTTGATCCCGAGAAACTTCAAGCGTCGCAGTTCCCGGTAAGTATGTGGTTTGCCAGTCCCTGTCAACTGTCAGAAAATATCTCAACTATTCACGATAGTCCTCGCATGGCCTGCTGTATGAAGTCTGCTCGGGCCATCCAACAATTCGTTTCTCCATAACCCATGGAGACAGACACCTACTTTCGTTTAACAGGACTACACACGATATTCAGATTTTTAAATGCATAAATTATCCTGGATTATCGTAGATATTTCATAAATATTTAAAATTTATGATTTACATGTTCTAAATTATTTATTCTTGAATTTTACATTAATTAATTATGAAAGATTAGCATAATTATAGTTAATACTAAGTAAATAAATTTTATAATCCCATACGAAGGACGGCTAACAAAATTTTGAATTCACAACAAATTAAGTTCTATAGTGCATGAAAAGTGGAAATGACAACCATAACACTTTCCAAAGAAAATTGATAGATATATTAAGAACATACGTTGAAGTAAGATCAAAATTTGCGAATATATATATTACGATGTCACTTAAATAAGTTATTTTGCAAACAATGTTTACAATTTTATTCACAATTTTACAATTAAATATTTTTATTTATTCTTAAAACCATTTGAATTAAATCATACTTTCATATTTAAAGGAAATGACACTGCCATAAGCTCAGGATAATTCAAACAGTTATTTCAATGCTATACATATATAATTATCAACATTAAGCGCCTTGTGTACCTCTTTAAAGTTGAAGTTAAACACAAAAAGAAATTTCAGGATAATGGGCGAAGTTACAAACATGGCAACCAAAATATTCGTGATTTACAAAGTGATAGCGAGTTCGTTGTACCTGCGGCTGAGATTCAGATTTCTCTTTGAAGTGAATCTCAAGCGACTTCACACGGCTTCAATCTTTATACTTTCACTAAGAGTAACATTAGTGGGCATCTGTTCGTTTCGACCTTCGTTTGCTTCGCTCTCCGTGGCTTTGTAGACCCACTTCACTTTCTTCTTGGAGCATCTTTGGAGGTATAATCGACAAAGCATCTGCTTCTGAAACATCCCTTCACCACCTATGAGTCTGAAATCCAATGAATTTGTATTCTAAAATTACGTAATTTCCCAAGGCCTCGCAAAATTTATTTACTCAATTGGAACAGGGCCTTGCTGCAGTGGTAGAAACTTTTCCAAGGTTCCTATTTATACCAGCTAACAGATAAATTGGGGCCATTGTAAAAGGACTGAATATAAAATATTACAAACAAAAATACATCGTAATGTTGTATTCATAATTATTAAACCCATCACCGCATGATTTCGTCCACACACCGCCAATACAAAAATATAATTTATTTGTAGTAATCTCTTCCGTAATTAATCACCATATTTTTACAGTTTAAATTGCAGGGAAAAATTTCAATATATTTTTATAAAAATTTGAAAGGCATCCCTTTCCGGTGTTTCAGTGCTGTACCGTTCTTTTCATTGCCGTGTTTACTAATCTTCGGTGCCACAAAATGTGTCCCGTTAATCTGTCTCGTCTTTTAATTAGACTCTTCCGCAGACTTTTATCTCACCGACCCTTATAAAACCCACCTGCATTTCGTCTGTCCATTTAATTTTTAACATTCTTCCACGACAGCAGATTTTAATAATTCCAGTACAGTTCCTGACGTCTACTTTTGCTATCCAAACTTAATTTTCTTGGTCTACGTGGATAAGTTTACAGTTATTTCCATGGGTGCGTTCAAAATTCACAGAACTTCGTCTAAAACTGTATTTTTTGTTTTTATATTTACTCAAAATCAGCCGCCAATTTATAAACATAAATACGTTTTATTAAATTCTTCAATTTAATTTTGAATATTTGCTTGAGCTTTCGGCAGTTTTCCACAGTCGTCTACTGCAATAATAAGACATACATTTACATTTATACATCCGCATGCACAATTGACAAACATTTTTCTTCTATAGTTAAAGACCACTCAATAATAATTTTATTTATTTGTCCGAAATACGGTGTGTGTATATAATATTATTTTACTGATCATTATTGATTGTCAAATAATTGTTTATATAAATGTATAAATTGAAATTATTCTAATATATAGGTTTTATTATTTTAATAAATGACCATGGCAGTTTTCTCAAAGCTCGAGAAAAAATTAAATAATTTTGAATAAATATACGAAAAAGTTTTCCATTTTAATACTTTATTATCATGACTGTTATATTTCTTATTTTTATTGATTCACCTTCACCAAATTATGTCACAAAATATAGTTATTATTAAACTTTCATATTAACAGCAACAGAAGCTTTCGGTTGTATTGTTTATTATCGTTCTGTGAAACTATAAATGATATATACATAAAAAATTATAAAATTAGCTTTCAGAACAATATTTAGATTTATGTGCCTTAGAAATGAGTTCTTATATTTTATAGCAATAAATGAGCAATAATAACATTCAGTGAATGAATATTTTTTAAAAAAAATATTCGTTGTTTTTCTTAGCTCTACTTTAGGTTTTGTTTGGCTTTTATTAAAGCCTCAAATCACAATTTTATTTGTGGGGGGAAAATTTACACTTTTTTACATACCATCTTGGTTATATGTCATTTATGTAAATGCCACAATTCAACAAAAATTAGAGTTTGTTATAGAAATATATTTCGTTTTTATTGTATCCAAGTACGTAATAAAATTAGAAATTCTCTGTGATATTAATTTAAAATTCCAATATATATTAAAATGTTGGCATAAAATTTGCCAATATCGACACGTTCAATTTTGTATCCATTACAATTTATAATTAATATCACATTAATTACGTACATGGTGACCAATATAAACATTTATTTATATAGAAACCTATAATTTTTGTTGATTGGTGGCCTTTATGTCAATTACGTATGGCCATGAAGGCAATTTTTTCGAAAAATATTATTATAATAACTTTTATGATTTTTATGTATAATTTATAGTTACAGAGAATATTGGTTAATACAGCCGAAATATACTGTTATTATTAATATAAAAAAGTAAGCAAATAATTTTATTTTGTCACTGCAATTTTATTATGTATAAATAATTATTTTCTTTTTATAAATTGGTGATTTAATGTAAGGATATAAACAAGTAAATAGTATATTTAACTTATCTGTTTCTCCCATGATCATAAATATATTTCACAGTATTGTCTATCTTAATAATTTGGATGGAAAATTTTCGCAGATACACGCAGGAAAGTTATGCAAAATACGAGAACTCGTATCAGGATGTATTCCTTACAAACTAGATTATAATATATCAGTGAAAAAATTTCATGCCAAAATATCTCAAGATTTACAAGCCGATTTTGACTTCGGAGTTGGATTAAATTCTGCCGTGAAAACATTTTATTTTGTTCCCCATAATTCATTGTTGGAGAAAATAGATAAAATCTGATGTTGATAGGTACGGTAAAATGAGAATATGTAGAATGTGGCGATTGGAATATCGAATTAGAATACAAAAAAAGATATTCTAAATTTGGGAAACGCAGTTAATAAATATGAAAAAAGAAAGAATGTAGAACAGTTACGATTTATGTAGCGAGCTGTTGCGAATTATCAGAGATAAGTTTTCCCTGAAACCTCGAGCGAGTCATCGATACAACCTCTGCTGCGGAACTCACGAAACCGCAAGCAGAAATAATCCCATTCAAAAGTTTACGTGAGTGAGAAATTTCAAAATAATAAGGGCTATTATTTGCCATTCTATTTAGCACCATAGTAGGCTGCATTATGTTTTAATATTCCATTGTTATAATTCAGTATCCGCCACCCATAACTTTGAGAAAATGAGTTAAGTGTGATCATAGTTGAATTATGTAAATTGAAATAAGCATTTAAAAATATTTATTTGTTGTAAACAAATGTTAAATACGTTCACAAACATATTTCATCAATATAAAAGTACACATGCATCATACAATAATTATTATAATGCTAATTTAAACGTTATATATCTTGCAGATAATTGCGTAATGTTTACAAGAAATCATAAGCAGTTACAATTCAGTTACAGAATGATTTAATGAAGAAAATAAGAATGAAAATTAACTGCAGTAAATATAAATAAAGTGCAGTAAGCAGCGGACAGAATTACTGCAATGTATCAGGTGTAGTTCGGATCAACCTTGGTTAGGATCGGCAGATTAATCAAGCCATATGGAACACAATAAAATTGGTGCATTTCATTGCAAGAATTCTAATGGCTAGTGCAAAATCCAAAGAAATGGGCTCTGAAACTTTAGTCGTGTATGTGCGCGATTTGTTGGGACCCGTGCATATAAAATCAAATTTATGTGTTGGAAAGGGTGCAAGAAAGGGAAAGAGTTATTAGGTGGCGGCCAGATCGTGGAAATGAAAAAGCTATCGCTTTAGGGTGAGATCGCTTAAAAAAAGCAGAAAGTTAGACTTTATACGCTACATAAAGCGTACGCTGAACGTAAAGAATGCACGGATATTCAAGTATGTAAAAAAAAAGACTCACATGCAAAATGTAGTTTTATCTAGTGCTATTGGTTAATTAATTAAATTCTCTATTTCTCTAGTAAGCGTACTCACATTACTTTGTCTATATATGCATGCAAAAATGATTAATAAATTATTTACCTATGTGAGTAATACTCTCTGTGTGACTTAAGATTGCGTAATTTATGGACAGAAGTGTGAAATAAAAATTACAACTGCTGCTAAGGCCTTCTCCATTCTGCTATTGAAAGTATTCAAAGGATATGCGCGCTTGAGACTAATAATGTCTGGCCATGAAGTGAAGAATCCAAATTAAGGTCGAGAAGTTGACGGCGCTAATGATTTCCAGTACAAGAAATGGGGACAATACTCTGCCCTCAAGGTGTAAAGTACGAGTATCTAGGTTGGTGCACATCACTGACGCTCCTAACAAGACACATACCACACACACACTGCGTCCTTTGTGGGGCATACACAACTGAATGCAACATGAAGAAGCTCTTACAGCTAGGGGAAAGGGACATAAGAAGGGCAGTGTATCTTCCCAAGCACGAGGGAGCTCTAGCGGAGTCGGTAAGTTCATTGCAAGTGCTCAGGGACAACGGTAGAACAGTGGGAGATAAGGTTGTCTATGGCCTGTAGCTTCATTCTAAACCTCCACACACTGGAAAATCCGTCTGTCTCGTCGTGTGAGAATGCAAATGTGTCGGAATGGCGAATTAGTGGTCTACTTTATTCTCAAACAGCTTAGCTCTTATCTGCGTCCGCCTAGACAACTCTCCCGTACACTTTTCTGTGGTATTAGCTTATGTTAATAATGTCTGTCTTATATAAGATATAAGACTGCATAAGGAATAAATTATATATATTTGATATAAATCACAAAGCATTTAACGTACTCAGTTATACTATAGTCGGCTCCACAAAAATGTAATATCAAGGTCAAGTATCTAACCTACCGTCCATCGGTGTTGCCAGATTGCGTACTCCTTTACTATCCGTTAACGTACAGTCGCTGCGCGTGAATGTTATCGGACACAACATTCGGCAGCGTAGCCAGAAGAGTCCGTGACGTTGGTATTATAGTTACGTGGCGCAAAATTTTATAATGAACGATTATTTACTCGAAGATTAAACAAGAACTGACTCTTCATAAAATATACAATAATGAAATATGACTATGAACTGTCAGAATAAAATTATTCAATGAAGGTAAACATTTTCAGTTTAAAATAAAAATTAAAAGCTAAACACACTCTTTCATCCCTTCACTTAAGACCTCTTCAGGTTTTTAATAAAAAACTAGTAGTTAAAATGAGATTAAAATAACATACGCTCTGACATAAAGGGATGAAACGTTGGTTGGCTTTGAATTTTTATTGGAAACTGAACTTTTTATAGTTCTTACAATTATTTCATTCATTGATTAAATTCATTCTAAAGGTTTTACCCATATTTTATTATTGAATATTTTTAATGGCAACGCGAAGAGAAGAGTAAAGAAATAGTCGGGTCTAACCACCCTGGATTCATGAAATTTTGCAGGATTTAGACATGACGATAATAGATTTCCCTTTTAGCATGTCGATTGTGAACGATATCTAAATTACCACTGGAAATTTCTACTTCTTAAAGTTAAATATGAAATCCGTTAAAATGAGTGGCGACCAAAGCATTAAGTGATTTAGGACAAAATCCCGACTGATACTTGCCCAGTGGCATAATTCCGATTGAGGATTCCCCGATAGGACATTATCTTGATTGAGGATTCCCCGATAGGACATTATCCCGATTGAGGATTCCCGATAGAACATTATCCCGATAGAACATTATCCCGATTGAGGATTCCCCGATAGGACATGTCCCGATTGAGGATTCCCCGATAGGACATTATCCCGATTGAGGATTCCCCGATAGGACATTATTCCGATTGAGGATTCCCCGACAGTACATTATCCCGATTGAGGATTCTCCGATAGGACATTATTCCGATTGTGGATTCCCCGATAGGACAATATCCCGATGTCATTTTCCCGAAAGGAGAGATTTTCTGAAATGATGGTTAATACTATATTAAATAAATAATGCAGTTTTTTGACCAATAACAGACAATATTTTAATTTATTTACGACAAATGTTAAATCATTTAGCATATTTCGGTGAGTGTTTCTTAGTTTCATTGTGTTAATAGTATAATATTTTTTGTTCAACCAACAATTGGCTTCTTGATAATACAAATTTATTTTGTACAGTTTCTGCCCAGGAAAGACCTGATGGAAACTTTGTCGTAAATAAATAAAAATATTGTCTGTTATTGGTCAAAAAACTGCATTATTTATTTCATATAAACAGACGTAAAAATAAAATCTTTATAATATTATATTATTTACAATAATAATCATGCATAATAAGATAGTTAAAATATTATGTGTTGTATTAATATTATTCTTTATTTCTTAAACAAGCACATTTCGGGATAATGTCGTCGGAAAAACGCGAATCAGACACGTGTCTGTAGGCAAATAACCGGATTCAAAGATTAAAGAATGTTACAAACGCCTCTTCTCCATACTAAGGAAGTTATTTAAATTGCATTTCCCTGAATACACAGTCTAAAAATAGTTTTACGAGGCTCTATTTTACTCAACTTTCACTCAAACGGCATTGGCACTGTCACTAATCAGCAAAGAACCCAAAATGGATGTATTCGACACCTTGGTGTAATGAATGTTTTTTACTAACCCACACCAAATCTCTAATTATTCCCAGTGAACGTAATATAAAAGTGTCCTTGTGAGTTTCCTCTGTTTCTTAAAATGATTCGTGCAAAATTTGAAACATTTTGAAAGTCCTTCGGTCTTGACACGGTGGCCGTAGAGCATGGTTGTGGATTGAGACTGAAATGTTACCTAAGTTTGTTTATTGATTATAAATTTTTATTTTATTTTATTATAAAAAAACATTCAAAATTTTTAACTTTTTTGAGTGAAGAGAGAAGAGTCACAACCTGAAGAAGGTACAGATGTGTACCGAAACATTGTTGGTATTTAAAAATTACTTTGCTATATAAACTGACTGTTATTGCTCATAAACTACTATTTGTTCTATGCCATAATTTATTCACAAATGTCTGAATGTTTTCTCTGTAGTGTTTTGAACTAAGGTTCACACAATCCAAGGCACCTCGGCCTATTTTGA
The DNA here is from genome assembly GCA_037074705.1 of Zhengitettix transpicula. Lineage (NCBI taxonomy): Eukaryota > Metazoa > Arthropoda > Insecta > Orthoptera > Tetrigidae > Zhengitettix > Zhengitettix transpicula. The sequence continues at coordinate 15,858,655 of CM073595.1, read as the reverse complement.
GAGGTGTATGTTCCGGGGTCACAGACCTTGGGATTACGGTAAAAGTTGTCCATTATTTCTATTGGAATAGTCGGCCAGCTGCCTCCTGAACTGGTCAAGGCACGGAGAGAGGGAAACCCCTATCGCTTCAACGTAAGGGCGTGGAAAAAGTACCAAATGCCCGAACTACATGATGCAGGCTTTTCTAGGGTTTTCCCTGCATCATTTTTAGGTGAATTGCCTGGTAAGATCCTTAAATTATAGTCCCGGGCCCCTAGTTAACCCTTGGTTACCTTGCTCTTCCTTTCCGCATCGCCCCTTTCACTCCCTTTCCTATGTTATAAGAGAGGAGTTTCCACTATGGGGATTAGCCTATACGTAGCCTGTCTACAGCTTCTTCTTCTTTCCAAGGGATTAGTAGAGACGTTACATGAAACTTTTTGAAGTCTCAGTCAGGGACGCAATAATAAGTTATTCCCGGGATCAGACGCGAATCGTATCTCAGTTGCGCAGTGCAATTATAATTCCCTTAAAAAAATCAGTATCAATTTGTCAATAAAATACAAAATATTTTAATTAATAAATTCTCTGCACAAACCTTTGCAATATTCATTTCCAGATATGACGCACTCGCTGTTAATATATTTCTCGCGATATTCTTTAAGAATTACTATGCTTTTCCAATAAAAAATTTTATCCGCTTATAAACGCAGACGGCTCGTTATTGGTTCAAATATACGATGAAAATTGAGGTGCTAAAATTGGCTCTGCGTAATAAAATATTATTAAGACTCATAAAAAACGAGCATCACCATGTCTACAAAAAAAAGTGCAGTATCAGTTAACTTGCCTGAAATCTAATATAGTATTTGAACAAGGGAGATGCCGTAAAAGAACGATTTGAAACGATATTGCATGGAAAATGTATATTATTTAATTAAAATTTTAACACTGGTGCCACAACTTTTATAATTATAATTATATTCGTCTGATTAGAAAAGGATGTGATTCTAAGAACGTCGAGTTTCAAACTTTGAAGGAATTGATACAACTATTTTGGGTGGCAAATGCCTAAGCTGAATGGTCTGGAAGTGGATCGGAAACACGTTGCAGGAAATAGATTAATTTCGATATTGAGGAATGAAGCAGGAAGAACAAAGTAGCCTGCCCATGACCTATTGATTGGCGACAACTGAGCTGCTCACATTTAGTGAAAGGAAGTCAACTGTTGCTCAAGGCTGCCCTTTGTTTGCCCCAGCCAGTCGCCTTTGTTGCCTGCCTAGTGTATTGTGAAGTTCCATTTTCCGCGGCTCTTCCTGCTTTACATAAAGGAACAGAAATGGTGAGATTAGGAACTGAAACTAGCGTAATTTGCAGTGGGAGCTCTTTCTACAAAGGCGAGAATGAATTTTTTTTCGCGAATCAACGGAGGTCATTCCCACACCAACTGTGGTGGAAACTATTTGATAATTTCTTCCGAATTACCTTCACGAGGCAGTACTGAACTGTTTACAAGCCAATTGAATTCCTTAAACAATCTGTATATCAGCATGTCTCCATTTTATTTTATCAGTCGAATGCATTGCCGTCAACATGTCAAATACGACGAAGCATTCATCAGCCAAGAATATCCCATGTACGGATCAGCGTGACTGCCTCACGTCACAGAGGTGCCGGGTTCGAATCCCGGCGAGGACATGGAAGTCTGTCATGCGGCAAATCAGTCCGTCGAAAAGTAAAAATAGTTCCCAAACTGAGTCACTAATAACCAGGGCTGTTGATGCGATTGTAAATAAATCAATATAAAAAATACATCCCCATAAATACCCGGTGGATTTTTGGTTTAATTTCTTCGTGTAATTCATTTTAAATTCAGTGTGTACAAGTTGTGAGTGTTTCTGCAGTTTACTTGCTTCTTCTATTGATTTAACTTTTCGACGAACCCCGATCAAGGCTCATAAAATTGAAATCCTGATTCCAACCCAAGTTTTCCCAAAACCCCCGACCCTGGCTGATAATAGTGAAATCCTTATTCCTCAAATACGATAACTTTGATGTCGAATTCTTGATCTTTCTGGGCTGGAAATATCCTCCAGGTTTAAAACACTTTCTCCAGCTAAATACAATCAACTTAATAAATTTATCCTAATATTCCTTGAAATTGTGAAATTTACGTTCTAAAACGATGCTTCCTTACGTAAAATGTGATTTTTTCGTCTAAATATCCTTTTTTTTAATAGATTTATTTAAGGTCGCATTAACAACAAGATCATTAGCGACCGGGTCATACAGTGTGTCCAGTTCAAACATCCCACATTTCAATGGCCGAGGAAAAAAACAACTACAGTATATATGATAATGAAATTGTACCTTTTTTTTAGGGCAACAGGCTACATGAGGGTGATCCACATTGGGCAACTCCCCTTTAATAGCATAGGAAGGGATTAGAAAGGGGGGATGCGGAAGGGTAGAGGAAGGTAGCCAAGGGTTACTAGGGCCCCCGGGCTATGGTTTAAGGATCCTACCCGGCATTCGCCTAAAGAAATGCAGGGAAAACCCTAGAAAAACCTGCATCGGGTAGGTCGGGCATTTGGTACTTGTCCCACGCCCTTCCGATGACGGGAGAGGAGTTTGCTGTGGGGACGCAGCTTACCCCTCGCCATGCCTTGGCCTGTTTAGGAGGCAGCTGGCCGACTATTCCAATAGGAATAGCGGACAACTCTTGCCGTATGCCCAAGGTCTGCGACCCCGGAACATACACCTCTCAAAACAGACCGAGGTGCCTCGGCATGTGGGAACCTTAGTTCAAAAAAACCAGAGAGATGTGAGAGCATCCCCAAAGGTAGCCCCCGCCAGAGCTCTCTGGGAAGGTTCCTGACCCTCACTTTTTCTAAGTACCAAATGCAAGAGAATCTCAAGGAATTAATTCTAATAACTACCTGCGTGCCCGGCGTTGCCCGCGATCTTATTTATATGAACCCAAAATAGTATTTAATTCTATATTAATACAGTTCCGTACATACTTTCCACCGATAGTTTATTAATTGAACAGCTATAAAATACATGGAATTTTATTGCACCAACAATATACCTTCGAATTTTTTTACGAATAGATTACTTAAATATACTCCGTGAGTATTGCAGGATATAATAGTCCCTCAGTCGTGAAATAACCAAAGATTAAATTTATTAAATTGTGAAATAGATTCATAATGCAAACTAATAGTCGCCATATTATATATATATATATATATATATACGGAAAGAAAATCAACTTACATTTTCCGCAAGGATCGTAAAGTATTTCGTATTGTTTATTATTATCATTCGATGGAGTATTACTGGATAAAATTATACTTTTTATTCAATGAAAATATTTCTGCTGTATATCATTACGGAAAAAGGAGCTATTTTATTTTTACTTCGCGTAGTAACGTTTCTTTCTGGCATGACGTCATGGTCTCTTGGCGCGCAGTAATTTAACACAAAATGATCACATTTTTCAATTATATTTCTCTCCACATTTATGCTAGTGGAATCTCGCCCCCACAGTACCATTTATCGTGTTTTTAAGAATATATGTAGCAAGTTTTCTTGCAATCCGTCCACGCATTTAAATTTGTATAAAGATTAACGTTAATACATACATACAAATACACACGCTTTTTTATTATATACATTATCAGCACACGGTGAATAACTTGCAGCACGAAGGATATCAAGTCTGTATTCAATTTCTTGCCGTGTCCATCGTAACAATGCGCTGTAGCATATCCGCAGGAAATTTTCGTCGGCGTGGTTTGTAGTTCGGCATCTGATGTTGCATAATTAGCTTCTTGTAAGCGTAGAAGTAAGTTGCAGGTGTACTGATGGCATTTTAAATTTTACTCGAAATTCATATGAAATATTCTTCGTGTCCTAATATTTTTAAGATCTTGGTAATTTATAAAATCAAATTACTAGAAAAATTCAACATTTTCGAATAAGTTTTTATCACAAAAATTAATTGCTAAAGTCTTCTTTATCAAATATTATATCCGCACAATGAATCCCAAATTAGGGACGAAACGTATTATTTTTCTATTTGAATTTATTTCAATTTGTGTGCAGCCAATGAAGTGAATATTTGGTAATAAATTTGTTCTGACATATTGGCCATTATATTTATTTTGTTATTTGTAAGATTAAATTTTAAATAATTTTGAGGGATGGACCGAAATTTTAATTTTCTCAAATAGGTCAGGGGAACGTCACTGGCGCGACACAAATTTTAGAATAGGGTTACTTAATTTTAAATTCTCTAGAAACGTCTCCTCCTCCTGAGAGGCGCTAATGGCCGTCAGAAGCCCATGTTCCATGATCCGCAAACTACTTAATTTAAACTGCTGCCGCAGATTACGCGGAAGCACTTCTATAAATCTGATGGACCAGCTCATCGTGGCCACAAAACTACCTTTAAAGTTGCTATATATTTTCTTGCGTCAGGACGATAAAAAGACTTGAGTGAAAGAATGGCTTTCAGTAAAATTGTCTGCAAAAGCTGCAGCTCTACTCATATTCATTAAAACAATACTAATTTTTCTGTTATGTAAGAAGACTTTACCCAACGCATCCAGGTACATTCTAATTATACGTAACAAAACGTTTCGGAATTCAGTTAGATATTTACCGCTATATTGTCATGAAAAATTCACAGGACGTTATTTTAAATTAAGCCCATGAAAATTTAAATAGAAACAGCATCGGAAAAGTCCACAACGTTATATGAAAGTGTTAACATTTCTTAGAAATTTTCCATTTCTTTTTACAACGAAGCCAATAAAATGTATTATTGTTATATATTTACGTCTGATGTTGATATTAAATAAACTTTGACCTATATTACAGTCTAGAAGTACTGATAATATTTTTAAAACTTAAATTTGTTGCGCAAGTGATTTGGCACTGTTACATTTTCTGCTGTCAGTAAGAAATTCAACTTGCTATCATGATTTATTAGCGAATTTATAAGCGAAATTTAGAATTAATTAATGAGCCGTTATATTTATATTTAACGAAATTTAAGAATGATTTTTTTTACCGGAATTACAATAAATATACAAAACTGAATCAACAGTCTCAAAAAATTATAAATAATAGAAAAGTGTTCGATGCAATAATATCTCAGGCAAAGCATCAGAAATATATTATTTGACATAATCTGAAAAGTGTTATTTAATAGATAAAAATATACACAGCCAATTAGTCAGAAAAAAGTGTATTAATAAACTTAAAAAAAACCATTACAATACGACGTTTCGTTCACAATTTTGGAACCTCCTCATGTAATATATGGTTTTTAATGTATGCACATGTATATAAATATATGTAAATATTAGAATATCAAATATCAATTTAGTGTCATGGACTGTATTTTATGAAGGCTGCAACAGTTTTTGTTTTTAGGTTAAAAATTTGACGTTTTGGCCTGTAATTAGTACAAGTTATAAATTAACTAGATTTAGAAAGAAAATATTGGAACCAATTATATAAAATAAAATTGTGACACATGTCAGAGAATCTGTAGGAAAAATTCATAAATGTTGTTAAGGCCAATCGTATTTCGTTTGATGATCATGACATTGAGGTTGTTTTTGTTTTTGGTACAGCATTTCCGAGATTTTTTCATAATTTCATTCCTTAACGTAAATAGATCAATTTTTTAAAATATGACATATGATTTAGTTATAAACAATTTGTAGTATCGTGAATTTGTTTGGAACTTGGAGATTTAAAATTTGCTTTCTGGTATTTTATTTTAGTCATGTAAGATCCTTTTAGTCCGACCGATATAACACCGCGAAAAAAATTTCAGTAAATTTTATTAACGACGTTACGGTTATCAAATGGGATTCATGGCCTTTTATAAATTTGGAATGCTTTGGTGTAAAAATAATATATATATAAGGTACTGTTTGTTATCTGAGAAATTTGGTATTTATGAAAAAAAAAAGAAGTAAAATAAAATTGTTGGGTGATTTTTCTGGAACCGTATTGGTCTAAAAGTAACAGTATTAAGTTTTAAATATATGAACAGTAAACGTAGCCTGTCATCGAGAGCAAAGGTAATTTTTTTAATTAAAAGTAGTTTTTATGTATACAAAGTAGGAAACTCGTAGTTTATTTTATTTCCTTCTTGAACATGTAATGCAAATGTAAAACTGCGGTTAATATATTACGCTAGTTTAAATAAAAAATGAATAATTAAGTGATGTCTTGCAGTGAGGATTGGCAGACGGGAATATTTATTCATTTGCACGTTCGTCAGCTGCAGCGCGCAGAACGCCTGAAAAGTTTGCGATCCGCGTTGCGATAAGGCACGGTGCGACCTGTTAGCAGTTGTGGCGTAAAGATAAGAGAAGGAAGCGGGTCTGCGCCTGCACCGATATGGAAATCAATACACCCTCACTTCTTCCAGTCGGGCTAACACCGCCGCCTCGCCTCGCCTCGCCTCGCCAAGCCTCACTTACTCCGCACGCGCGGCAGCAGCGGCAGTCGCTCAGGCAAAGTGTTGCCCGGGCGCGCGCACATGCTACTTCAATTAACTTACACTTCTCGTCGGTATATTTTTGCGCCCCGCCGCAGTGGCATCTCTTCATCTTCGTGTACTTACGAGAGGGGTTTGAAAAGTCCGTAAAAGATTAGAAAGAATTATTTGTCATTCCTTCCGGCGGCAGTAGCAAAATGGCACTATAGTTGGTTTCAGATGGGAGCCGTTCTGGCTGTCGACGAATAAGAGTGGAGAATTAGACAAACGTTGCCACATCGTCAATAATGAACGACAACAAACCCTTACTGCAACTGTGTGAACAATAATATATGACAACGTCGCACGAATTTGATTCGTCGGCGCAAGGAAGAGCCTCAAGGTCAAATGGGCTTAGATTTGAAAATTACTATAGTTCATAAATGAGGATATTCAAAGAACTGTCGCCGGATGTTCATATATTCAATCCTCCGGAAACTTTTTGCTGTTCATTTTTTTCGGATTTGCAAAACCACTTCATGAGTGAACTTTTATGACATCTCACAAGGATGTGTCAATGTCATGTTACAAATGAGGCCATAGTTTCTCGGAAAATGACGATTTTTTAAGTACCCGTGAATTATTGTTTGACTACAATCTGGTGTTTATGCATAAATGAGTAGGTTTTTTAAACTCAAATTCTGAAGTGGACATATTATTGTCCATAGAAATTTGGTATATTAGTCTTTGTATATTATCAGTAATATATACACTTAAATACAGTGTTCGCTTTGGCACAAGAACTTGACTAACTCCACTGCCTTGGTCCGCTAGAGTCTTCTCACTGGCTATGAATTATCAAGGATCTGGATGGTCTCTACGTTCACCTGTTGAAGAAGGCGTTGTTCATGACTGCTTTGGCACAATCACTTGACTAACTCGAATGTCTTGGTCCGCTTGAGTCTTCTCACTGGCTGTGAATTATCAAGGATCTGGATGGCCTCTACGTTCACCTGTTCAAGAAGGCGTTGTTCATGACTGCTTTGGCACTATCGCTTGACTAACTCGAATGTCTTGGTCCGCTTGAGTATTCTCACTGGCTGTGAATTATCAAGGATCTGGATGGCCTCTACGTTCACCTGTTGAAGAAGGCGTTGTTCATGACTGCTTTGGCACTATCGCTTGACTAACTCGAATTTCTTGGTCCGCTTGAGTTTTCTCACTGGTTGTGAATTATCAAGGATCTGGATTGCCTCTACGTTCCCCTGTTGAAGAAGGCGGTGTTCATGACTGCTTTGGCAGAAGAACTTGACTAACTCTACTGTCTTGGTCCGCTTGAGTCTTCTCACTGGTTGTGAATTATCAAGGATCTGGATGGTCTCTACGTTCACCTGTTGAAGAAGGCGTTGTTCATGACTGCTTTGGCACAATCACTTGACTAACTCGAATTTCTTGGTCCGCTTGAGTCTCTACGTTCCCATGTCGTTGAAGGCGTTTTCTATAAACCTTATGAATGACGTGATCTGCAGTGTTCCCTTCCAGGTCTCACTGTTGTGACTGTACCATACTGCCTCAACAATGTTCCTTAATATTTAGTTTTGAAATCTGATATATATGTACCCTACAATATTTTTAGTGTTTTATTAAATTTTTAAAACCGTTTAAATACTTCGAATGTGCAAATATATTTAACTAAATTTATGAATGACATTTTTATACCAGAATTAAAATAAAGAAACAAAACTGAATCAACAGTCTTAAAAATTATAAATAATTGAAAAATATTAGATGCAATTATTTGCGAGGCATAGCATCAGAAATATATTATTTAACATCATCTGAAAGTGTTATTTATAGATTAAAAGGTACACAGACAATTTGTCTGAAAAAAATGTTTATTAAATCAACCAAATAAAATCATTACAATACGTTGTTACGTACATAATTTATTTTTACACCAAAACATTCAAAATATATTAAAAGCCATAAAGACGCATTTGATAAACATAACGTTTTTAATAAAAATTATTGCAAAATTTTGCTCCGTGTTATATCGGTCAGACTAAAAGGATCTCAGATGACTAAAATAAAAGAAGAAAAAGCAAATTTTAAATCTCTAACATATTCAGGATTCTACAAATTGGAAACTTTTCAGGCGTTCTGCACGCTGCTGCTGACGAACGTGCAAATGAATAAATATTCCCGTCTGCCAATCCTCACTGCAAGACATCACTTCATTATTCATTTTTTATTTATGCTAGCGTAAAATATTAACACGCAGTTTAACATTTCCATTACATGTTCAAGAAGGAAAAAAACTACGAGTTTCCTACTTAGTATTTACATGACATAAAAACTACTTTTAATTAAAAAAACTTACCTTTGCTCTCGATTACAGACTAGGTTTACTATTAATATATTTTAAACATAATACTGTTACCTTCCGACCAATACGGTTCCAGAGAAAATACCCAACAATTTTATTTTACTTCCTTTTTTTGATCCATATATACCAAATTATTTAAATGTCAAACAATATGATATATCTATTATTTTTACACCAAAATATTCAAAATTAATAAAAGGCCATAAATCCCATTTGATAAACGTAACATTGTTAATAAAATTTATTGCAAAAATTTGCACGGTGTTATATCGGTCGGACTAAAAGGATCTTAGATGGCTGAAATAAAATAACACAAAGCAAATTTTAATCTTCACTTTACAAACATATTCACGATACTATAATTTTTTTTTATAATTATATCGTATTTCAGATTTTAAAAATACATGTATTTACGTTAATGAATAAAAGTATGAAAAAATCTCCGGAATGCTGCACCAAAAAGGAAGCAACCTAAATGTCATTAACATTAAACAAAATATGATTGGCCTTAATAATAATTTTGAATTTGTCTTGCAGAATCAGTGACAAGTGTCACAATTTTATTTTACATCTTTGGCTCCCATATTTTGTTTCTACCAGAAGTTCATCTATAACTTGTCCTAAAGGTAGGCCCAAACGTAACTGCATTTCCAATCACATATATTTTGAACGTGATTTAATGATTAATATAAATCGTCCTTTCAATTAATATGCTTATAATCGCAAGAGATATGTTAAAAACCTTCAATTTTATTCAGTTACATTCACAACAATTCTTTTAAAAAATAAAACGACTGGTTTTTAAGTAATCAAAACTTCCATTGGATGAATGCATTATGTATTTATGTGTACAGAAATGTATATGCAAATTATGTGAATGTAACTTCGTCGTAATTGGTTCAGAAAAGTGACCAACGACGTAACAGTTAACTTTAGGTCTCGTGGACTTAGCGCGTTACAATCGCGCCTAATGGACGGTAAAAATTATTACTGATTTTTTTGTCTTTGTTAAATTATATAAAGTAAAATGTATTTTATGATAAAGAAGACATTTTATGCAAAAAAAATTAAGATAAACATTTAGGTACCCTATTTGAACCTCATTCAAGTTATGTCAGAAACGTTAGGTTGTAATATTATAAACATTAGAAATTTTCTTCCAAACTAAACTAAACTAAACTAAACTAAACTAAAACGTTTGTAATTTCAATGAAGATAATTCTGTACACCCTTCGAAAAGAATGTAAAGTTATTAGCAAATTGAGTGTATAAATTATTTTCATTTTCCCGTATTTAAACCAGAGCCGAGTCCATTGCCCATAAATTCAGACCTTTTCCTTTCCCATTACAAAGAAACGGCGGCAACTATTGACGGGAGACCGGCAAAAGGCTGTGCATCGGACCATGATAATTAACTTAAGACCTTGTTGAACTTTAGAGACCTAGTCGTTCAGTCTCTAGAGGTGAATATATATCATGGCCTGTGGTAAGAATAACAACAAGAACAAGTGAAAAGTAGAAAAGCGTTTATAAGTCTTTAGCTTCGTATTGGTTGGCTGTATTTTAACCAAATTTGGTACCCGAGTACATTTTGAGCCCCCTTAAATTACCTTAAAGAAGTTAATTGAATATTCACGAAGTTTACGCCCAATGATTAAGATTACGTCGACTTATTGCCTACACATAATTCCACAAGCTATTGAACCAAAATTTCATTTCACGTTCGAGAAAGTAAATGTCACAATTTACTTAGTGATTTGCTGTTTTTGGATATCACTGCTAGAGAAAATTGATCAGTCGACAGTTGACTGTGAATTTCCTGGTGAAAATGAAAATTATTGACGATCAAATAAATTAATACTACACGGACAGAAACTAAGTAATCGTTATAAGTTTTTTACTGTGATGGGAACAAGAATTTTAAGAAATTTTGCTCCATATTTATATTTATTTTAGAACAATTAATCCATGCAAAAATACTCAAAATAAAATATTTATATTGGATAAAAAGGGAAAATATAAGCAGACGAAATGTGTCAAAAAAGTCACCTTTCTAATAAATGTAATAAATAAAATAATACTTTAAATATTTTAAAATTTAAGTAGAGGAGAAATTGGCTAAAAGCCAGAATTAATTTATAAATTTATTGATAAATATTTTATATTATTTATATTAAATTTTGACTTTGGGCCTATTTTCACTGATTGTATTAATACAAGTCGGATAAAGTACAATATTTAATATGATTATGAAGGATTTATTTTAATTATTAATTCACAATTATAATAGTCTGACTTCAGTTTTAATTAAATTTGAAAAACAATAGGCTATACAGAAAAAATTATTATAAAATTTGACTTTTGGCCTATTCACTGATTATCATTAATACAATTTGGATAAAGTTCAATATTTAATTTGATTAAGAATGATTTGTATTAATTAACAATAGTAATAATCTGACTTCATTTTAGATTAAATTTTAAAACAATAACCTATTAGTTAGCAAAATTTATTATTCTATTTAAAATTTAATATTTAATAGACACAACGTCTCGTCCCTGATTGGGACCTCGTCAGGGGTACAACTACAATTCAATTATAATTTATTATAATAAAATTTAGATTAAAAAATGTTCGTATAATAGATTATAATTGAATTGTAGTTGTACTTCTGAAGAGATCCCAATCAGGTACGAAACGTTGTGACTTAAATATTATGTTTTAAATAGTACAATATTTTTTCTAATAATTCATTCATTCAAACTGTCCAGTTTTAATTCAGTTACAACACACTTATATTTTTCTCAAGAATTTATTTGATTTAGTGGTCAAACGAACTTTCAGCTTTCACTTTAATATTATTAATTTTAATATTTAAAAAATATTGTTATGAAGCCTAAAAAAATAAATATACATTATGTAATTACAATAAATGTATAAAAGCACAATTTATTTCACTAATTAATTAGAATTAGAATTTTAAAAATATAAATAAAAATTTTAAAAATGGAAACCGTCTTTATACGCACCAACGTATTATATTTAATGGACCTAGATAACTTAGACCTGATTAATCAGTTAATGTCTATGAATATCACATTGAAGATTTCACTCAAACTAAAACAGTATTCCAGAATGACTTTTTTACGATAAAAAAGATCCAATAATTCAGGAAAATAGTTAAAAGATATAAATGGTTAAACCAAACTGGTACATCCTTGATCAGTAATGTCCAAATGTTGATTTTTTTACCCACTTCATAATTAACTTCTATTCATATAAACATAATTATATTTTGTCAAGAGTAAGGGAGAAGATACCCGCAAAATAATTTAATTGATGGAGCCAACTAGTGACAAAAATTATTAAATAAAAAATTTGGGGCAATGGATTATAAGCTATATATTGTAGATAACTCTTTTTGTCACAACCAAACAATCGAATCGTGCACAATGATTCCATTCCCGTATGAAAGGCGGGCTTATTTAAACGTAAATTAATCTGAAACTTCTAAGTTGAATTTAACGGATCATGTTTGGAACTACGGCCATTGCTTTCATTTGGAAAATTTTCAGCACTTTCTATGAATGATTGTGAAGAAACGATATGAATAAAAAATGTCTCATGTTGTCTCCAACCCGGCTTTAATCTATCCCATATTTGGAATTCCATATTATTTTGAGAGAAAATAATATCAACTACATCAAATTCCAATCCCGAATCTCGCGAAAGTTCCGTCTCTAAAGCCTCGCTACCCCAGACCCCTTCACTTCCCTCACCGCCGTCCCTATAAATCCTGACGGAAAAAAATTCCGAACATTCAATTTTAAAAGCTCAGAAGCTGTATTGCTACGGCTTGGCTGATCCAAGCACTTCCATGCCTGTACACACTATCATGATAATGCTCCGAATTCTTCACCCTAGAAAAGGGAATTTAGATTTCTCATGTTATTCTAAATTGAAATAATAAGAATCCAAGTAAAGGATTAGTGGTTATATAATGGGATATATTCGAATTTTGAAGATAAAAGTTGTATGGTCTTCCGATTCTTTGTATTTTAAATTATTTACAGGTGATCTCAGCACCGTGTCAAAAAATCCACATCGCAGATATAGTCGATTGGATTTAGATAGGGGGACCATGTATTATTATCAGTTTTCAGTGGTTCATAAGTAGCAGGAAATTCTATTCTTATGAATGAATGCCTTCAGCCCCCCGTGATGCTAGCCCGCAAAACACCTTTTGGCCCGAATTTGAATTCGACATTGATTGCTACACATCACAACGACTAAAGCTACTTTTCGTTCTTCGTAGACTACACGCTTTATATTTCGAAGTAGTTATATATATTTCAGGCACATTCTAAATATTTTCAGTTCTTATTTTAAAGAAATACGTCATAAATAAACACGAAAATGTTAAATTTAACGTACATAATAGTTTAGCCTATAAATAAACAGTTGTTTACGAGTCTCTAACTTGACAATTTATTAAGGGTTTAACAATATAGCTCTCAACCAAACAAGTGCATCGTTCAAGTAATATCTTCGCAGTTAAAAGCCTCACTGCGGAATTAATTTTTTTCCAATGAAATATATTGAGGAAAAATTGTTATCTTCAACATAAACAGAAAATATTTCAGATAAATGTTTTCTGTATTAATTCTTTACATAAAAAATTATTTCATAGGTACTGAAATCGACTAGTGTAGTCACTGGCCTCCTGTAATATCGATCCGGAATACAAATTTAATTCACGTTTGAAAAATCTTAATTATTTTATAATATTATTATATTGATTCGACGGAACTAACATGATGCATGTATAATAATTACTTTAATAAATAATGTCTCCTTAAAAACAAAACGTTTGAATTGACATTATTTATAAATGTTACACTACTTTTTTTTCAGAAATATTTTTAAATAAGTTATAAACGAATATTAACTTAATCAGACCGTGTGTCAATTTTAATCTTCGTCGAATTTATGTCAAATATGCATAATATTATGAAAGCCTTATTAAAAAAAGGCGCTTCATAGTTTTTAACTGAAGTAGCCTCAAAGAGAAACTACAAGCTTTGTATGGCCACATTTTCAACATATCCATGTTTTTAATTGCAAGCGTTGGCATCTTAAGAAAACTTTTGACACCTAATGAGGTCAAACGTGGGTCGGAAAGGCAAACAGAATCGGCCAGGACGTCTTAATTATATATGCGCGCCATTTTACAATGTCACGAAAAAAAGAAACGATTAAAAGAACCTCTTCACCGAAGTGACTAAACGGAATGAGTATTGAATATGGAAGCTGTTATTAATATAAATATTCGCCTTTCTGAAACTGCAAGCACGTGTCATGCACCGGTAAGATGATTTACAGTTGGTTGCGTTAGATGAAAAATATGAAATCAAGAGGCAGGTAAATATAAGTAGTTGGACTGAAACGGCTTAGGGGAAGGAAAATATACTGAAGTTAAATTGTATGAAACATCGTTTTATGTTTCGAACTAGTTAAAGAATCTCAGAATTTATTTACGTTTTTCATGGTAAAAAAAAATATAATTGTATCTATACCAGGAATCCGCATCAATACTGAGCTTATTTATGAGAACCAGAAAGGCGTGTACAAATTCAGTACATCCCGATTGTAAGGGGATATGATTTATTTTGGCTCGAATGAAACTCGAGCAACTGTGAGTGTTTTTTACTTCAGAAACTGTGATCAAAATCCGAACTAAAATGTAATAGTCCTACAGGTTTCTTCAGTGAAATTATGTAATATAATATATAAATGCTGGAAAAATAAATGATAATAAATTTAAAATAAAATCTATTATTCATACTTGTTTCATGGCTCTAGTCTTTCATTGTAACAGACTTTATCTCAGTTCAATTTTTTAAAAAATGCTTTAATGTTTCCGACAATCTAAATTTATAAAAACGGATTATAGAGGACGGTTTAATCGGTGTTGTATCCGTGTAGAAACTCGAGAACTCTTTCGGCAGTAGCTACACTGGGACAGCCTTCGATCTTTGATCGGGAAAAAAAATGTTTTTCAGGAAATAAAATTATTAAAAATAAAAAAGGATTATCAGCATAATTTTTCAATAAGGGACAGGGTCATACCGAAAAAAATAAAAGGTGGATGAAATTTCATCCTTTTAAAAATTAGTGATCACTTTACAAAAAATAAAAAAGTCAAGGACTTATCGCTAGAGGGATTTAGCAAATATATCCGGAATTCAAAAGTCGCTAATTAACATTCTGAGACAATAGTTCTTAACTAATATATTATCGTGTATATACAATGAAAATATAAATAATTGTATAGAAAAGGTTACCTTCTTCGTTATCGTATAGTTTTCTCGGAACGTCAGCATGGAAATGGAAATTATAAATTTCGAGAATATTTTCTTAAGCTCCGCGTTTAAAGGCGTGAAACGTAATGTGCGAAGTTGAACTTATTTTGTTTTAAGTAAGATATTTATCTGATATTTAGTTATAATTGAATAGCATAGCTAACAAGTTAGAGAAATTAATCATAATTTTATTACAAACACAAAACAACAATTCTCCGGGTCTTTGAGACTTCATCAGGTTATACTTTGATAAAATTATATAATATATTGATGTGAAAGCTTTCTCTCAATAGAAATTATCAAAATTTGTAAAGCCCATGGTTAAATTGAATTGTAGTATCATGGATAGCTCAGATGGTAGAGCTGACGCTCAGTAAGCGGAAGGTACCGGGTTCGTTTCCTGGTCTGGTCGCCATTTTCCCATCCTGATACTTTAATTGTACTATGTGTAATATTATTTATAATATGAGTCGCTAATAAACTGAGATGTTGTTGCGACTGAAAATAAATCAATATTTTAAAAAAATTGAGCTTTATTACAATAAAAAAAACTTTTCATTGTTTATATGTTGGATATACCTTTTACTTTGGACGTCGTTAAACAAATTTTTATGGCCACTAAAGCACAGTGACTGAAATATAATTACAAATTACACACGAATTCCTTATCTTGACGACCAACGAAGTCCTCATTATGTGTCGAAACTGCTTAAAATTCCGGCGCGTGTAATGGAGTAATATTAAATTAATATATCAAGGATTTCGGTAACAACTTTGCTGCTTTTGAGGGCTGTAAGATTGGCAGATGTTGGGTCTTCTGCCTGCCCATGCGTGCGCAGACATAAATTAAAAGTAACCGGATGGTGGCGGTCCACTTGTTTCGGGGATCCGACACGGTGGGGGGACACGAAATACAGAAGGCGGGGGCTGACCTTACTCAGTTATAAATATTTATTCTTAAACGAGTGAGATATGTTAGTTGGGCCTGATGAGTGTTTCTACATCAAATTAGTCTGAGATTGAGTCCAGAGTAATAGAAGTATCCATCTGGATCATACCTGCCGATCCCCGAACCTGCGTCGTCAAACTAGTAGACGCCACAGGGACAAAGTAACTGATTAAAAATCATGTTGTACCTCGGGTCGAGAGAAAATAAAACTCTTTTAATGGCCCACTCCAGTGTTTATAAAATATCACCACTGAGCCAACCATTTTAAATTACAATGAACCTGCGACAGTTATTTTTGTAAAAAAAAATGTAAATTAATTCCGATGCCTCAAAAATCCTATTAAACGTGGCCAATTAGAATATACTATTATAATCTATAAATATAATATTTATCCAAGTATGGCGTACAGCTCTTATAATATCAATAATCCAAATTTGACAATAAAAATATGATATATAATTTTATTAATTTTTCGCCTGATAAAGTCTCAAATAAAGGATAATCGTAGTGTTTTGTGTTTAGTAATACAGAACATACTAAACTTTTGTGACTCATTGACTATTTAATTTAGTTACTTAGTTTTTCTTTATTTGTGATCATATTCCATTTTTTATATATTGATCTATTTTCAGTCGCAACAACAGCTCAGGTTATTAGCGACTCAGTATGGGAACTAATTTTGCCTTGTCGGGAAACTGATTTGACCAGAGTTTCCCTGACGAACCCGGGACCTCTGTGATGCGGGACAGTCACGCTGACCCCTACACCACAGTAGGTCAACCCATTGCTTTGTTCTGAAGCACTGACGAGGTGTTCTTGAAATTTAATTGAAGAGCTGAGGCCAACAGAGCTTTCATTTATTCATGCAATAAACGTCAAAAAAATTCTATTGCTTCCTGTTTACTTTAAGACATGAATTCTTCAGCGAGTCCGTATGCAACTCGAATGTGTGTTTACAAACTATATGCATTATAAATTTGGAGGTAGAGATTCTGAGGGAATGAACATTGAAACGTGATAATTTCGAATGCAAATGTGGTGTTCTCCTTTTACGATAGGGAATTCGTTTGTAATTTGTAATTATATTTTAGTTACTGTGCTTTAGTGGGTACAAAAATTTGTTTAACAACGCCCAAACAGAAATGTATGTCGAACATATAAACAATGAGATTCACACACTGTATCAATCCGTCCTTGATACCATAGACGTGAAACTTAGCTTCCTCGTTATTCTCCCGGCGTTCATTAATGCAGTACGTTGACACAAACTCGGCGAAAGTGGTTTTATCAGCACATTTTCAGGTATGTCCTTTCTAACTGAGGAAAGTGATCATTGTATATCCTATATGCTTAAGCTGTGAAAGCCTGTTTGCGTCCAACAGTGAAAATCCTCTGATATTTTTCATTCATCATTGGTTTCCTTGAACTCATTTTATTTTAATGAAGGCATGAGTACTTTCAGTACCTGGTATCTGAATGGAAATAAACCGCGACGCTTATCGGAAAAATAATTTAAAAAAAAAGCACTCTACTCTACTCTACAGTAATACACGATTATTTCTCAAATTAGGTTGAATATTCCACTTAAATAAATATTTTTCTTCAAAGATTTCAATATTTTTCTTATTACGACATAATTTTCTCCTTTTATTATTTTTTCAATATTTTTCCTTTCCATTTTTTTAAATTTGGTTTTTCAGGTCGCGTCCACTATAAAGTTATTGGCGACCACATTAGGTATTTAACTAATTGGGGTGATTATTGTTTCCTGTTAATATTGTTGTTGTTCCATCAGATGACGGGGACGATTCCAATTGTCTGGACTAACTTGGTGAGTCCTTTGATGATTTCCAGGTTTGTACATAGATCCGTTCTAGATGCTCTGTCCAAGGTAGTCCTTGTGTGCACGTATTTGGTTCATTACAAACAGAATATGAATGATGTTGTCACAGGTTTCCTGGAAAATTATGAGTGCGTTAATTTGGTGTGGAGGGTTTTCAAGCGGGAAATGATGATTTGCTGTCTTCTGGGAACTTTGTTTATACGACGAAGGTATCCAATGTCTAGGGACTTTCTGGTGGATTGGTCCGTTGTTGTCGACCTTCCTAGTTCGTTGCCAGTCTTTGTTTTGGCCTGAGATGAGTTCGCTTCAACCGCCAGTGCATCCGCCCTTTCATTGCCCATGATTCACGAGTGTCCTTGCCAGTTGGAGTCTATTTTGGAGTTTGTCTTCTTCAAGGATTATTTGTCTAATAAAGTTAATTCTTCTGTTTCGGAATTTATGGTTTTGTATCTGCTTGATGGCTTCCATGGAACCGGCTACTGTGATGAGGTTTTTTACTTCGGATTTCTTGGCCATTTTGATTGCCATTTCAATTGTTAGGATTTCTGCTGAAGTAGCTGAGTCTGTTTGTTCTTGTAGAATTTTGTATTTCGTTAAATATTACGGCACTTTTCATTTATAAATACTGTAATTAACGGTATTGAGTTTATAATCCCCGAGTTATATTTTGAGTATTATGATCCAGATAATAAGAATGTGTAGTCGTCAAGGGCCTGGTCGTTAACGCGACTCAAAATAAAATCTAGAAAATTAAATATCAATTTTCGTCTGTTTTTAATAATAATACAACGTCCTTTATTTACATACATTTTAAAATATTTTATTCAATATAACAACAGAGTTTGAGTACCTTTTTGTACTTTGGTCACGTTTCAACTTAAATCAGGCTATTATGTTTCTAAGGGAAACAATTTTTCTGCTGAAAAAAACAAACAATGTCTTAAATCCCAAATTTACAACAATTATTTATTCTTATCTCTTATTTAAAATCAAATCACAAGTTCTCAAAATTCTTCCAATTTAATTATAAATAATACCATTCATAAAGTAAATATGTACGTGAATTTTTTCAATTTGAAAATACAAATTGATACTAAAAATTTATAAGTGTTTAAGTAAATTATATCAAAAGTTAAATAATAATGGATTCTAAATGTTAATTAATTTTATGGTATCCTTATTGAATTGAATGTGTTTAAAGTTGTTGTAATATGTAGCAGTTCTGATAAATTTCGTTCGAATAATTTTGTTCAGCATTATTCCAATAAAATTCTTCTAATTTACTTCTGCTAATTTATGTATAACTGAAACATTATGATTAAAACTTTTGTAATTGTTTCCGCGTACTTTTAATATTGTTTCCAGTGCACGTTGAGTTTACCCTATGTAACAATCTCGGCAGTCACGCTGTCCACAATTAATTTTATGTATGACATTGTTGTTTTTACTTTAAGTTCGTTATTAAATTAAAAGGTTACCATAAAATTAAGATTTGTTAATTCCATTTTTTATTTTTCACTTATTTTATCATAGTCCCGTGATATAAATTGTTTTAGTACGTTTTTGTCTGGATTATTTTTATTTTCATTGGTTTTACTCATCTTAATTTTTATATTAGTTATTAATTCTTTTTTATATGTTCATTTATATAGTTTAATGGATAAGAATTATTAATTTAAATATTTTTAACAATTTTAATATATTAAATGTGGTTTTTGTAATTTGATAATATTATTGATTTATAATTAAATTTTATTAATTAAAAATTTTTAAAAATAAGATTGTTTTTCTACTTTTAAGTAGCATTGAAACGTTTTTATTCGGCTGCTAAAGCGTTGTGAACTACATTTTCTATTTTTATAATTCTCATTGAGTAATTTTAAATAAAGGCAATATCACGTGTTTTTTTTTCTGATAATACTTTCTCATAATTTTGAGTGACAACATATTATACATTAACAGCCGAGAAATAAATAATCAATTTACCGAGTTTACAAATCCACTGGCAATGGAGTGACTCAATCGAGAGAGACTTTTTTCCCATTATCCATGAGGGGAAACGAGAAAATTGTGGATATCAGGTTTTCAGCAAACTCTTGGAACGGTCTGCACCTATAGAACTACACTGAAAACTGCTTAGGTGCGACAACAGAGAGAGAGAGAGAGAGAGAGAGAGAGAGAGAGAGAGCCGATACTCTTCTGTTGTACCTGCAGGATCAATAGATTTAACTCTGAGAAAAGTTGGTTTCAATTTTTTTTCTTCAAAGTGCTACCACCTTAGTTTTCTATTTTACTCGACTAATATCGTCAAAAAATTCAAATATCTGGAAAAAAAATACAGTTTGTCTTTTTTTTAAAAAAAAACAGATCCACCATTGCTATTAAGGAAAATTTGTGTTTATCATAAATAAGGTATTTACACATTCACGTTACTTGTGGTTTCTGCTATTAAAATTACGACGTTTCTGACAACCGGCTACTCGTAACACAATACAGCATTTTACGAAACGTTTTCGATACTATTTTGTGACAGTTGTAATTCAACAATCGTTATTAATAAAATTATAGGTAAAATTCTATGTTTAATTGTTTTAATTTGTATAAATCATTAATCGAATATTACTACTGTTATAAAACTGTTTATTTATTGAATTAAATCCCATTTAGACCTTTTACTGATTGTGCAAGGCGGAATAAACACAGGTAGCACGAGGAGAAGAACGTTTGTGTTGCGACGTCACCAGTGAAAAGTGGTATTATTTAAAAATAAGTAGACAGAACGTGCCAAAGTTAAATTAGGTTGAATAATAAAATAGCCCAAATACAGACGAATAAATGGCATCAGTAATTAAAAACACTGCGTTATTAATTATTAAGTTTATGCTTTATAGACCAAACTAAATAAATACTGGTAATTTTTTAATACTGATAAAGTCACGTTTGACTTTCAAAATGGTGGAAGAATTCCACCAGAATTTGGTTACAAGGCGAAGGAAGTCTTAGGCATTGGCCTGGGATCAGCAGATTCAGTGTTTATTTCTCAAGAAACGAGAAACGTCAAACCACGTTTGGCCAGGAGACGAACACGAAGTAAATTGTAACTTTTCTTCGCTACCACACGGGATGTTAAATGGTTTGTAATCCTTTCCAGCGGAGTAAAAGCACCAAGATAATCTTAAGAAATAAATGGGCGTTACGCCCACCTATAACAAAAAAAATTCTAATGGGAAAACCCCACTATTACTTGAAAATGGGTTACAGTCCCGAGTAATGTCTCACATGTTATTACTTTTATAAGGATTATTTAAATACCGCAACCATATTGATGGAGCTACCATTCTCTAGGTTCTGGATTTCTGACTGATCGTGAATGTTCCAATTGAATAGTCTCCCACCTTCTCTAATGGTACCTCCTCACTATGATAGAGCTACCCCTCACTAGGCTCGGCGATTTATGATTCACTTACAGTTACAGTGACCTAACATACTACAATAAGTTATATCAAACACAGCAGTGGTTTGTTCGGCTCTTCATTCGTTGAATTTGTTCTATGATCGCCTGTACTTGATAGAAATAAACTTAGATTGAGACTGAAATGATACTAAAATATATTAATGTAATCTTTCCCGGTGTAAATAATTAATAATTTTTTTCTCTGTTGAGCACCAGGTTCAGATTTCTCGATGTTGACGTTTCTGCGGTCATTCTCTACGGCCGTCTTCAGACCTTGTCGCTGCGTGACGTTAGCGCCGTATTTATAGGATCGGACTCCAACAAGACACCCTGCTGCGATCTGATTGGCCGTTGAGGATCGCCTGACGACAGTGTCGCGTAATATAATTAAAACACGCTGAAAAGTGGCACGGGAGTTGCGATTTTGGAAGCTATCGACATTAAAATACAAGACAATGTTTTAAACAAAGATTCTGGCTTTCTAATCAGTAACGCGTGGAATCCAATTATTAAAATATTACGCGACTCGGAAACACAAGTGTCCTTGACACTGTCGTCAGGCGATTCTCAACGGCCAATCATATCACAGCAGGGAGTCTTAATACGTCACGCAGCGACTAGGTCTGAAGACACCGGTAGAGAATGACCGCAGAAACGTCAACAACGAGAAATCAACCTGGTGCTCACCCGCGAAAAATACTAGAATCATTTATAAATTGCTATGTTAAATTAGGTAAATATAGCTTAATGTATTGTAATATTTATGTTATATTAATATTTCAAAACTTGATATCGTATAATCCTAATCCTTGTACGTTAAAAATATTTAATTTTCTTATACATCATGATAGAATTTTTACATTTTACTTATCTGATCTATTAAGCTAAATCAAATTTGTTTCCGCATTTACTAACAGTCTCATTAAAAATTAATGTACAACTCTATTGGAGATTTAAAATTGACGTGGATTAACCAGTGATTCAAGTAAAATGAATTTTGTGCTAATTTCAACGTTTCATTTCAACTACAGCAAGTATGTCAGCGATTCGTATTTTAGATAAAACTGGTAGGACTCTGAGCTGCATTGCGCAGTCGAACCCTAGGGCCAAAGAGTTGTTGTTGCATATGAGCACTCCGATTCTTAGCGCGATCGATACTTCGCTAATGACAAGCTCAAGTTTATTTGGCAGCCATCGTCATCGCAGCAGAAGTAAAATTAATCTGGCCAAGGATCGTCTTATTCACTATATACTTATATGTATTACTAAAGAAATTTATCCTAAATCGGATTGTCTTTATATTCGGATATCGTCAATAATTGGAATATTGGTTAAATAATAAAATACCTCAAATACAGACGAATAAATGGAATGCATAATTAAAAACACTGCGTTATTAATTATTAGGTTCAGGCTTTATTGGCCGAACTAAATAAATACATTTGCGAGTATTCCTTAAAATATAATAAACAAACTCCTTACTTTCTTGTAATTATGCTGGTCTTCTCTTTATTCTTTTCCTCGTTTGACTCGATGTAAGAATTACTTTTGTACATCCCTCAGGGGAAAAAAAGCCGTTGAAAATAAACAAAATGTCGTTATTAGTTAATTAAGAAGCCTATTAACAGATAAAATTTAGTGATAAAATAAATACAGCACAAAGATTGTGCAAACATTGTTGCTTGCTTCAGGTGTGTTCAAAATATCTTTCTGATCGTAACTGTTTCGTTAAAAAAGCTCTTACTTCTTGCAAACACCTTAAGTAAGCGACAGTCTTTGCAGAAACCTTTTTCTTCATTTATTTTTTCACCTAATTATCTGTTTATTGGTTGTACTTGGACAATAATTGTGTCATGTGCAAGATTCCGTAAGATGCTACAGCAGCCAATATTCAGCCTTCTATTATATTTAACAATTTTAAACCACTTTTAAAAGACGGGCTGATTCAAAGGTTAAGGTTAGTGGGATGAAAAATTGTAGTAGTTTTCCTATGAAACAAACTTGTCGGTTGTGAATAAAATCGAAAATTGGGTAAGGATTTGGTGGAATTTTTACCGTAAGGATTTTATTGTATTCAGAGAAAATACGGTGTTAGAATATTTTTCAACAAGACGAGAGGTGGACGAAGGATGGAAAAGTTAAAAAAAAAAACGATATTACTGGACGAGTATTAATTTATTTAAAAAAGATAGTTTAGAGTAATTTTTCCATTACTTTCGTTTTTATGAAATATTTTTCTCTTTATAATTTTCATACTGAAACCCCTATTTCCTCAATAGATAAACTAAATGAAATAATCCTAGTCTTGTATTGAATGGTTAACGTGAGTTCCCAGAGATATCGCTGGTACTACCTTCATTGACGAACCCAAACTCTCTACGCCACAATTATTAGGAATAAATCCTTTACTTAAAGAAAACATTTATATTAAGAACTAGACAAAACATGACTTTTTTTATCTCAATAAGTTGCAAAAACGTTAATCTACATATGGCCTTCAGATGCTGACATCTTTGATTTACCTTTCAGATGTAAACATCGCCAGTAGTAAGTAAAAGTGGTGTTTTAAAGATCGTTCTCGTTCCAATAATAAATATTTTTAAGGCTTTCTCTGCTTAATAAGATCATGAAAATTACTAAATCGTATTATTATGAGACGTAAAAATTATTGTGAGTTATATATGCTACGTGTATTGTAACATGTAAATGAGTACAACTTGTACACGGATATTAATCCAAAGCTTCAATATCATTGACAAAAATGATGGATGATAGTGAAATACATGCGGAGACTTCCATTTGTAAATTGAAAATGCGTACTTGCAACACAGCGCAAAATAGCCTGGCATATTTTCACACTTTATGGCTTTTCATAATCACACGGTATATATCTATTAATATAACCATTTAAATTGTTTGCAGCGAAAATTACTAACATAAAAAATATTTTTGTGAATCGAAGAAACTGTATAATTGGTTAATAAAATTTTCCAAATTTGAGGCTAAGGATCAATGTGATAGAAAAAAAATAATAAAATTGTGCATTCGTAATGTATGCATTGATGATTTTGTACCCAACACACAAAAAGAGTAATTATACTGCATATGACCTTTTCAGTACTTTAAACAGTCAATATAAATCTGGAAAATGTTTGGATTGAGAGTAAGTCACCTATATATTGAAAAAAAGGAAATGTTCCTTTATAAGACAATTTTGAAGCCGTTTTGTGTCATTCTCAATGTAAATGATGGAAATAAGATCTAAAAATGTAAAAATTCTCATTCTGATACGGATAGAATAATAGTGGTGGTTCCACAAGGTTCTATCCTGGGTCAGTAAACTTTTAATATATATATATATATATTTATCAATTAATTGTGAAAATAAAGTACATTTTAAAACGCAAAAACATTACATGTTCATAAAAATATTCGTTAGGGTTATCTTTCGTTAATAAATAAATTGCAAAAAATACAATATTACACTTGAAAACAGTTTGATGATAGAATACTGACAACGATCAGAGAATTCCGTAGAAAATCAACTTAATTATCTCTCTTTATTGTCCAGGAGTAATTTTTCAGGGTAAGAGAAAATTA
This sequence comes from Zhengitettix transpicula, assembly GCA_037074705.1. Classification (NCBI taxonomy): domain Eukaryota; kingdom Metazoa; phylum Arthropoda; class Insecta; order Orthoptera; family Tetrigidae; genus Zhengitettix; species Zhengitettix transpicula. The sequence goes on along the minus strand of CM073595.1, from coordinate 15,833,575 downwards.
ATATTGTCAACAACAAAAAAAGAGTTGCCACCCTCTGTCAAGTTTCTTCTGGAAGACTTTCAGAACAATGGGCGTTCTCACTCTTAAATGCTACTAAACACAATCACTAATGCTGTTTGTGATAAATTAATCGTCGTCTATTTACAGCAAAAATATTTATACAAACAAGACAAAACACTCCGCATATACACGATAATAATGATATTGATATACTTAATTAAATCGGAGAGAAACAAGGGGATATTAAATTAAAATAAAAAATTAAGTAACCAATTTTTTTGGTTAGCCAGTTTGCGAATTCGATTTATTACTTGACAGAATTAGAATTTTATTAAAGGAGGCCTATAAATAATTTTATGGAATGCCCAGAAATTTAAATTTATTTTATATTATAATTTATAAAACCCTTCTCGATGGGGAACTTACAATATAACGTATCTATATGACTTGTGATTTTATTAGTTGTATTCAAAACGGACATCGTGTTTTCATGAGGAATGCTTTGAAAGTTGAAGGGGTTTCGTAATTACTCTGAGATTAGTCTGTTAATTGGTGTCTATGCTGTTTTGATAGCAGTCACCCTTTTTACGCTATTAACGGTGTAGCGTGGCCTCTTGACCACCCACCGTAAGCCAACAATGGTTGTCAATATTGACTGTTTTCCACCTCTAGTAAGCAATGAGAATTACAACGCTGGCTTTGAAAGGAAATGAGATGGCTACATAAAAGAGCAACGTCCCTAGCGGCGACTGCCTTATCATGGTAAAGGTTTGCGTGTCTCCTGTGTCCCCTGGAGCTATGATGTCGGCAGCTTAAGCTCCTGGTAAGGCCACGCAAGTCAGCCATATCGAAGGGCAGGGAACCAGACAAAGGATTACAACCACTCCAATGCATCCTCTCAGCAGGTAAAAACAAACCTTGACAAACACTGACCATTCCGCGTGCCCTCGGGACGGATAATCAAACGCACTGGAAAATACACCAAAAAAGTAGGCGGTAGCGGACCTTAAATTCTGATAGGCTGCGGAATACGTGGACGGCAGACACAATTAAATCATGGAAGCTAACAACTGAAAAGCAACCATCAAAGTTGATCAGTACTTGAGGATTGAAAGCTTAACATGGCGCGTCAGCTTAAAGTGGTGACTGTTCCAGACAAGGGTAGCGGTTTACCATTTCATGGATAATCAAACGCACTGGAATATACACCAAAAAAGTAGGCGGTAGCGGACCTTAAATTCTGATAGGCTGCGAAAAACATGGATGACAGACGCAATAAAGTCATGGAAGCTACCAATTGAAAAGCAACCGTCACAGATGATCAGTATTGAGGATTGAAAGCTTGACATGGCGCGTCAGCTTAAAATGATCGTTATTCCAGAAAGGGGTAGCGTTTTACCATTTCATGTAGTAACGGGCTTGACTTCGAATCGAAATTGACCTTGATTAGCTTCTAACACCAATCAATTAGTGTTGAGTATCCCCGCATATGAAGAATGTTCCTACGACAAATTTATAAGAGAAAAGGAAATATTTACCATACCAAGTAGCTAAATATTTACATGTGCTGACACACGGAAATCTTTTGGCTGTGATGCATGAATGATAATGATATATTTAAGTAAGTCGGAGAGAAATGAGGAGATGTGAAATGAAATAATGAACTAAACAATTTTTTGGTTAGGCACTTCCCCTATTCGATTGATGAATTGACAGAATTAGAGACCTATAAATAATATTATGGAATTCCCAGAAATATAAATTTATTTTATATTATAATTTATTAAAAGATTCTCGATGGGGAACCTAAGACTTGTAATCTTATTAGTTGTTTTCAAAATATCTGGGATTCGTATAGCAAAAATCAGATACAATATACAAATTCATGCGTCGTTTTAGTTGCTACACAAACTTTTTGTCATTTTAAATAAACAAATAGTCAATTCGAGAATAGAGGAAAAAGTTTTCATAATCTGAAGCCGTAGAGACCATGAAATTAAATTAAACTATCAGGATGAAAAATGTCGGCCGGGTTCGATTCCTGTTCCGTCGACATTTTTCCATTCTGATACTTTAAACAAATAGCGTTCAAAAATGTCCTTAATGCTCGTTAATGTTAGAACACAGGGATGGGTCGTTGCCCCATTATTGTTTTTAATATATATTCAAAGGTCCGACTTTTTCCAGATGATACAGGCAAATATGACGTAGATGTCGTCCAAAGCGACTTATACTAAGCTAAATAAAATGAAAATTAAAAATGGCAATCAGTTTCACCAAAATGCGCCTAAAATATGCCTTGGAATACAAAATAGAAAGGGAAAAGGTGGCCCAGGAGACAAAACTGTAAATACCCAGAAAGCTGGGGTGGACTGAGCAGGTAAACTAAGCTACAAGGAAAGGACTACGTAATGAGAAAAGGAACAAAAAGGAAAATGCAAAATTCAAGGAAATGGCATATCTATTATTAGTGCGCCCACTAATGGAATATGGTGCAGCATGCTGGGATCCGTATAGGAAAAATCATATAGAATAATTAGGAAGGGTTCAGAAAAGGGTCGTGCAGATTGGACATGGGCATTGTAAAGCTGCTAGGGTGGGATACACTACATGGGAGAAGGGAAACACGTTTTCTTTAAAGCCTTTGCAGCTCAAAAATAATTCGAGATAGATTGAGGGAAACCGACTCGCTACGGGAGGACTGACCACATGTTTAAGTTCAATACCAGACAGCAAAAAACAGATGTAAAATACTCAATATTAAATAGGACAATAAATAACTGGAACGCAAGAGCTTTCGGAGAAAGTCCTTTAACGGAAAGAAAATTTTGAATTAATCTGAACTCTCTAGTGAATATAGGGTAGTGTAGTGAAGTGATAGTGATCCGTTATAAACTCAAAAGAAAAATGGTAACATTCCTTGACTCCTCACTTGTTATCTCTATTTTCAGATATCGTTCCACTTATCTTCTTTTCAGGCCAGTACAATATTAATTCATTTCTTTAAATGTTTTAAAATTCACCTTTAATTAAAATAATGTTATATAGATGTATGTATAGTTGAAATAATGTCCCTAAACCTATCTTATATTTTAAAATAATTATATTAATTTCCTCTATTTTCCTTTATTGTAGCTTCCCTTATTTAATTTGTAATTAAATTGTCATTTCATGCATCTACTACAGTGCAAACTGTCCATTTGTAGATTAAATAAATACATACACTTGTATTTTAAAGAGAAAAAAATTATTTTGTTTCAGTATATATCCCAAACACGGTAATAGTACTTGTAGTAGCATAATAATAATAAAATTTTACGGCGGTTAAAAAACACGTTTTCCGAAAACATATAATTCATTTAGTAGTTTAAGTGTCCGTAAAAGCGGTAGTAAGTTTATGACGGATAAAATGGAACTCAGCCATAGAGAGAGACAATTTATACAGATTTATGTTCACGCTTTTCTAACACAAATTCAACCATTAAATAAGTATATATTTAAATTTGACTAAGAATTATAAAAATTAATTTCCCCTTATGCCTCCAGTAATATTAAAATTTACTAACTTTTAAACGAAGATGAAACACCGCACGGTGTAAAACATGCTTCACGAAGCAAAACAGTGCGCTCATTTCATAAAGCGAATTTGACTACTTTATTTTCCACTTAATTTGTTGAGCTACTCGCACACGAAGTGCATTAATTTTCAGATGAAAAAATACGCATTCGGTTCACGTAAAAATAATGAAAGCAATTTGGATTTGAATGAAAAAAGGCTGGCCCGTTTAAAAAGTGAATCGCCTCGCAAAAAACTAAAACAAACGCTCACGTGCGTCAATTTCAAAACCTTAGTTTCACGTTGAGTTTTAAATGTTTCAAAAAATATGGAAAACTATTGTTTGTACTCTCTGAATAATTAATATGTTGTTTTGACTAATCTGTAAGTTACTTTTTCGTCCACTACAAATTGTTTTAAAAGAATTATTTCTTCAACGCTGCATAAGAACTATTACGGGAATATTTTATGTTACACTGCTTCAAATGTTACTAACTTTTTTCAGTTGCCAGCTTTAAAGTAAACGCATCGGGTATTAATAAAATATTAATTTCAAGAAAAGCATTTCGTGGCTGATCTAAAACGATCAGGTGCATTTCACAATATATATTCACTGTGATCAAAAATAAGGTTAACCTCTCGGGTATTAGGAAGGCAGGTAAAAAAATTTTCCGTGGTTGGTAGGACTGTCTATAATATTTGCCAAGCGTCTGTTTGTTAAAAGGTTTAATTATCTCCGAGTTACATGTGTTTTTGTAAACAAACAAAAGTAATTTTTTTGTATTTTGCAATGGGTGATGTTGTTGAGCAAAGAACTTGCATCAAAGTTTGTTTGCGGAACGAATATTCTTGTGCGGACACGTTGAAAATGTTTCGGAAGGCCTTTGGTGATCAAACTATGGCACAAAAAAACGTTTATAAGTGGTACAACGAGTTCAAAGAGGGCCGAGAACGCGTTGAAGACGAACCGCGCTCTGGACGACCATCAACGTCTACCGACGAGGGCCACGTCCAAAAAGATCAAAGATTTGGTGCTTTAAAATCGTCGATGGACAATTAGAGATCTCGCTGATGATTTTGGACTATCATTTGGCTGATGTGTGTGAAAATTTGCTGTCTGACTATCAGGACCACTTGCAATGCATCACTACTGGAGACGAGACTTGGATTTACGCATACGACCCTGAAACCACCGACCAATCCAGCGAATATCGTGCAAAAGGTGATGCAAGAACGAAAAGTCCACGCCGAAGTCGATCGAAAATCAAGGTCATGTTGACAGTTTTCTTTGATTATCGTGTGCACTATGAATTCCTTCCGCCGGGCCAAACTGTCAACAAAGAATATTATTTGAGCGTTAACCGTCGTTTGCGTGAAGCTATTCGTCTGAATCTTGGTTCCTTCATCACGATAATGCACCATGTCATACTGCATTGGTTCTTCGCGCCTTTTTTTTGCCAAAAACTCGACTCATATCATTCCGCAACCACGGTATTCGCTTGATTTGGCTCCGTGCGACTTCTGGCTATTCAGCAAACTCAAAAGGCCAATGCGGGGACGCCGTTTTGACACGATTGAGGAGATAAAAACACAATCGAAGACGGTCTTGAAGGCTATACCGGAAAATGACTATTCCAACTGTTTCGTGGACTGGAAAAATCGTTTGAAAAAGTGCGTTTTATCGGACGGGGAATACTTTGTAGGGGATGAAGTTGATTTGGAAGAATAAATAAAGAATTTATATTTTATAAATAAATTCACCTTACTTTTTGTTCACAGTGGTATATTTGTTAAAATTTCCACTGGAATATTTAACGGCCGTTCAGTGACCACGAACGTGCATCGTGTGAAATAATTCGACATAACGCTTCCAGACAGGAATAGTGTTTCACGATCCTCCCCTCAGAAAATTGCGTGAAACTCAGACTTACATGGGATACATTTATGTGCCTCTCAACTTTTCCACGAGCATTTCTAAGGTGCGCGGATACTTCTGAAGGGCTGCTCACAGAATTCGAAAGTAGCTGGTCTTTCTTCTCCGTCGCATGAGACAATTTCCCCCCCCCCCCCCGTGAGAATTTACCGAAATAACTGCCAGGTTGAATGTAGGTCATAACAATGAGGAGCAATCAAGTCTGTCTATTCTGTTTATAAATTGAAAAATCTCACATTTACAAACACTACAAATATGTCTATTTCCACAGTAAAATATTAATCGCCACTATTATCCCGTCACCGACGGGAACTGGATTATCCATGCAACTTTTAACATTTTACTAAACTTCCCGTTCGTTCAAATTCTCAGACTGTTCTAAAGGATTTAAATAATACGTGGTTTTGCAACGCATAATGAATTAACTATAGAAAGCAGTCAATTAGGGTTAAGAGGAAAATTAAGTGAGGAAGCAATAAGAAGTAGGTGATAGATAGTACTGTTATGTCAAATTATTATTACTGTTAAAAAAATCTACGTAAGAGTTTTAGTTTTTCCAAACTATTATAATTTTATCAAATTAATCGTAGTCTACATATAAGTGGTTTAATAAAGAATGCCTATTATTTTTTTATCAATTCCGTAAGTTCGTCTTCAATCATTCTTAATTTTAGCCCAGCATCGCCTTCTAAACCAACCATTCCGATTGATGTCAACTTTCGCTCTCAAATGAAAGTGAGAACTATTATTTTGAAGTACGACTAATATATATTACTATACATTACTATAGGTCGCGTCAGCAGCGAATGCGGGTGGCGCAGATTGGGGCAGAGGAGGCCACGCGGTATACACACACACACACACACACACACGAGTATTAACTGATGCGGTCAAGCTGTAGACTATTGCTGAAGCTGTTTTGTAGCGCATGAGGAGGGGGTAGAACCTGCGAAGAAAGGCACTAAACTGGGTCGTCTATAAATGTGCCACACACTATAATATTTCTATTTTTATCATTTTTCTAAAAAAAAGCTTCTGTACTGGCTTTCTGTTATAAGACAACTGCAACCTTGGTTGAAGAGAAGAGAATTAAGGCTTTTTTCAATTGAAAGTGAAGCAACGACAGAGGAATCTATCGCAGAGTTAACAATCAATCACTGTTATACCATTTTATGTCATATCTCATGAATTACAGAAATTTCAGTATAATAGTATATATGTCTGAAAATTGTATAATCAATTCCCAAATATATACGTAACAGTATATATATACGTTACAGTGTGTTAATTATGGCACATACATTTTGAGAATGAAACAATAGTCGCGACAAATAAAAACAGGGGTTCCACAAGGCTCTATTCCGGACCCATTGCTCCTTTTCTCTCTCTCCCTCGCTCGTAAATGACTATTAATTCGTTTTCTGAGGTTATTCTGTTTGCTCATAACACGATAAATTTAATAAATGATATACACTAGTCATTAGAAGTAGAAAATGGGGCATTAAATTAACTGCACTGGTTTTCAGCTATTGGATTATCAATTAAAATGTAAAAAAAACTCATTTTGTCCAATTTTAAACAAAAATTATATGTATACACAGGGTAACAAAATGATAAAATTTATGAAGCACATTACTTCAAAATTTTTAGAATTATCTATTTGTGGACTGCAAATTAAATGTGAAAACTCACATTAATAAACATGTTGCCAAATTAAGCTCAGCCACGTATGCTTTTAGAGTAATGTCTGAAGTTCATAAAGTCAGTTTACTTTGCATATTTTCACTAGTTATTGTCAAATGGAATAAATTTTTGGGGGTAATTCAGTGAAAGATAAAAACTTTATATTTCAGAAAAAGCTCTCAGACTTGTTAAGTTCCCTCAAGCGCACCAAAGGTATGAAAATGTATCTTACGGCTTAAGTTTAGAAACAATTGATGTAAATCAGAGCCGCAGTCATTTTTTTTCATAAAATTAATTAAAAAAGACGAGTAACCCGGAGTTACATGTATCAACTAGCAGAATAACCGTGCTTCGATAAAGTAAAAAGAAAACTGATATAAAATACGATGTTTTCGTACAGACGGTGAAAAAAAATTACTCTGTACAGACCGTTGGGTCAGAGTTGTTACATAAAAAAAAATTCGCACGTATATTTCGGTCTTAATTTTACATTTTTATCGACGATGAAAGATCTAACAGAACCCTTAAAAAGTATTTACGAAATAAAAAAAATCACGACTGTAAGTAAAACAAGAAAACGATATTCAGTATCAAACACAAAGTTTGCATTTGACAATATGTACTTGAAACCTATTTTTTTAAGCACGTTTGTTCCTCGAACGATCCATACATTCAATTTTATAAACTACATTATGTGTTCTTCATTATTCAGGAGAATTTGTGGCAGATTAAAAATTAAACATTGACGTGGCAGGCCGTGACGTCATTACCTTGGCGGGAAAGATACTCCACGCCGCTTGGAAAAGTAGACATGATTGTCGGGATTTCTGAATATTTTTCAGGGCATCAGGGAGTCCGTTTTCGGACTTTATTTTGTAGAAATTTCCCTGCAAACCCCCTCCCCCCACTTCAGCCCTTTCTTAGTGGCTACGTAAATCGTAATGGAAACCTGATTTCCAAATTTCACGTTTATACCTTCAGCAATTTCCGCTCTGCGTTGTCAGTAATACAGTTTCTACCTTTACAAAATATGAATTTAAATTTTCATATACGAAACAAATTTACGTAAGTTGATTTCAATTCACATTGAAAGGATTATGTTTTTTAATATTCACGAAAGTGACACACAACGTTCGCCTACATGAACACAGAATCATTTTCGAACTACTTATGATGTTATATTTTTAACTGAAACCAATAAATATGAAGAATAATTATCACATAGCACATATCATTTACCAAAGTAGTCGACAAACTTTGTTAAAGGACCGTAAGAACGTAAAAGTGATGCAAAATGACGTTTTCAAAGCAGACCAATCGTGGAAAGGGAAAGCGAGACTTGTTGAAACTGGGTAATGAAATGCGTTTTCGAGAGAATTTAGTGAAATGTACTTTTCATTTGACAAGCATAATTACGTCATGACATAAATGAAGCAGAGTGTTTTACATATTCAACAGATTGGTCTGATGAAAGCTTATCTAAATGCTAAACCGAAAGAAAATATTCATCGATCATCCTGATGGTTTTTATTATGAAAGGATATATGTTCGTGTGGAATAAACACTCGAAATTGAATACATTTTTAAATGAAAATATTTAAACCCTCGGATTAGTGAAAATATAATCATTTGTCTCCATTCATATAAACGGAATAATTAGGGGATTATTGTGATCTATGAGATAACTTTTACTCTGATTACTAAAATCTGAAACGTAAACGGGGTGAAGCTTAAAATTGAATTAAAGTGTGATATCAACTATTCCTCGTAATAAAATAAAGCTTTGGATAATTAAAACCTTCATACCAAGATCGTGACACAATGATAACTGACGAGTTGCATTACTTATATTAACATTTTAATACACCTGCCAAAATTGACAGAAACATTTGTTTTTTAACGTTATTGTATATTAATATACAATCAATTTTTTAAAAATTTAAGTAAATGTAAGGACTAATGTATATTTCCTTAAAACATTTTAAATTACTATAACTGAGTTTCCTTATCATATAATTAAAAATTGAGGTTATGTCTGACTTATATAAAATTTAATTACTGAAAATTGCCCCAAAGTCACAGTTTATTTATAAACATTAAGATTTACAATTTAACTAAAACACATAACGTTTCTTCCCTTCGATTAGATACTTCACCAGATGCTTCTAAAAAATTATTCAACAAATATAATGAAAACTCAATAAAAGGTCGAACCCAAAACAAATTAGTAAATTAAGTACAAATATGTTGTAAATTTTAATAATAAATGAAACTGAAAAAAATTTAGACATCCTCCATTTGAAATTTTTTTATTATATTCCTTAAATAATTTTTAGATACATCTAAATATGAAAGAAACGTTTTGTGTTTTAATTAAATTGTAAACAGAAATGTTTACAAAGAAATTCTGACGTGTGGCAAATTTCTACTAATTATATTTCTTAAAATATATTATATGAAGACCTTATCTTCAGTCAATAATATACGAAAACTTTTACGTACACTTGTTAAACACATTTATTTACGTAGAATTTTGTAGTGCTTTCGGCGATTACCAAAGTTAAATGTAGAGCAAAACGTAAAAATTAATGTATAATCTATACAATTATATAATCTATTTATTTAACGAAACTTTCAATTTTTTAAATATAACATCTCTAATGACCAATAAATAATTAGGTAAACACCTTAAAAGTGTCCTTGCTATTTTAATTTTCTTTGTTGAAATTCTGAATCCCTCATTTTTATCTTTAAGATACTTATCTGCTTTATAGTAATTTTTTCAAACATTTTTATTTGGATCTACGGTCTACTTGGACATAAACTCTTATTTAATCATGTGTTGCTTTAATATAAACCAAAGTTATAGAAAATCCGCAAAACTTTAAATGATTTACATAAACTAAATATTAGAAGCATTAGAAAAGGAACTACTGAGTGATAAATTATTTTTTCTATTTTGCAAATAGGAGATGTATTTTGGGAATTTGAAAATTTTTTATTACGACTGATAAATTGTGATTTTTTGTTTGAAAATTAATTTGGAATAACTGTTACAAGGGCAAAAAAATATTTTAATTTAATATTACAGTGCTGAAAAATAAGATCAACTGTTTTAAATGTTAACAGTTTAATATTTCATTGTCTCAGAGAATTATGATGCAGTCGAAAATTAATTTTAAAATGTATCACGTTTCCTTTAGTTGGAGGAAGGTAGTTTATATTGTTTCCCGAATTTCTGAAAACCTTTGTATTTTAACCGTACAAGAAATTTTACAAATATAGTGAATAACACACTTTCATCTAATATAAAAAGTCTGATCGCATCCTTATGAAAATTATTTTGAAATGCGTTGTTTATTTAGCATTTAATTTTTATTTTATCATTGTGCAGAAAATGGTAATGAAATGTAAATATTACAAAGAAAAATCCATTTAAAATTTTGTGTGTAAGAACCAGGAGATGGAAAACTGATTAAAGATTTTGTTTGTTTCGAAAAACATTTTTTTGGATTAATTTTCAGGTCAAATGTTTACCTTTTGTAACGTTTCTACATGTTGCTCACGTGCAAAAAATTATATTCATATTCAAAATTCTTAATTTCTTTCACAAACGTTTTCTACTCTGAAACATTTTTGTCAATTACATTATTGATTTCAGAACGTTCCTGACATGTTCATACGACCGTGTGTGTGTGTCCTGCGTTCTACAGTTCTCGTTAATTAACGCTAGACAATGCCTCGTACTTAAAACAAGCTCCACTACGAATCTCAAGAATTCTTCATGCAAACAACACTTTCCTTTGTTTACATTTCGTATTCTGAATACGAATTGCTCATATGAAACTCATTTACATTGTTTTGTCTTCCGGATATGAAAGGAGATTTAATTAACAATTAGTTAAATTATGTTCGCTGTTGTGTGTTCATATAATCTTCAGTAAAATTCCTGTTGTGGAATTGTTTTTCAGTTTTGTGTTTTTATTTAACTGATTAATTTAACTAATTACAAGGTATTGTTTGCTCTGTATTTGGAACCATTTACGTGCTAAATACTGAAGGAATTTTTCAAACTCTTATACTGACTGTTCACCTGCATTCATGGTCATTTTGTGAAACCTTCAAATGCTGAATTGAATAAAAGAGTTCTTCGATCTGTTGTTGTAATATGACCTGCCAATCTGCTTCTATTATTGCCTAAGGTTTATTGGAACTGTTGACGGACAAATTACCGACCGGACATACTCCATCCAGGATCGATGGGCAACAATACTGGTGAAAGGTCAGGTCACGGAAGAAGACAGGTATACCATAAGCTTGATACAGCTTCAGAAAAATAAAAGCTTATTACTTTTGTCCATGAAACTTTTCCGACTCCCTGGAGGCTGCAGAGAAAATGATACCAATGGAACTGAACACAACCACGCTTGACGTTCGGCCATTACGAGATTGGTCAATGCAGTATGGATGGTACCGGAGAAATCTTTATCACATACGATACCACACATAAGACAGCGTTCAATTTTCGCACTGATACTACTGTTGAAGCAAAACGATCCGTCACTGAAATGTCTACTAGCCCGTGATGCAGTCACCAGTCGTGAACTATTTCTATTCCATTCCATACTCGCTTCACTGTTTTTGTTTTAGTTCACTAGTTGGTTGCTACTTGGTTAATAAGTTAACCTTCTCGAAGGCCAACCACGAGTCGCCATACGCAGTATGTTGTTTGGTTAAAATGAACGTTGAGTATTAGACGAAGGTTTCTTCGTACTTGACTTTCTTACACTTTTCTGATCGATTGGGAAGAGACCTCTATTTATGGGTCTATAATAACAGCCCAATTATGGGTCCAGTATTAAAAAAGTCATTTTCAAATTATCACTTGCGTTCATACTCATACTTATATTTACTGTGTGTTTCTCGCGCCAGTTTCCTTCACCGATGTGGTTCCGTTTGTCTTACACCATTAATAGCTTCTCGTTTCAGAGACTTAATGGAAAAATTGGCAACTTCAATGAAATAAATAAGCGATACAGCCAATAAGTCAGAAAAAACTATTAAATAAATTCAACAAAAATTCGTTTGAATAAAAAAATGTTTCGTCTACAATTTTGGGAAAATTTGTTAATAAATTAAATTAATAAAATAGTTTGAATGCAACGTCTCGGTGTCGTATTTTGAGCGGCCGTGCCCTGAGCGGACAACAGTCCCTTTCTCAATCCTGACCGCTGAGCGAGCAGGTATAAAGTTTCCGGAGTCTTGGTTTTAACATTAAGTGAATGTAATACAAGTTTAATATATAACATTTCTGAAACTATCTGGATTTATAATCTCTATCTCTATCTATAATACGGAAACTGTTCCAATTGGTAGTGATTCGTTTAATAAATTTGCTTAGAAATGATCAATTAAGACACAAATCTTTAAAGTTATATTTATCTAACGTCTTTAAATAAATGAAAACATCAACCTGTTTCCTTATTAATTTAAATTTTTAACATTATAATAAAAAAAAATTCTCAAAGGTTCATCCCTAATTAATTAGGACACCTTCAGGTGTTGTAAAGTCAATTAAATGATCCTATTTCAAAATCCGTGTTTCCAACAAAGCATGATTTTACAAACATGATAATTTATAATGATCGTTAAAGACTGATAAAGTTGATCTTCGGAAAACTTTATACCTGCTCGCTCAGCGGTCAGAATTGAGTAAGGGACGATTGAGGAATGGACTGTTGTCCGCTCAGGGCACGGCCGCTCAAAATACGACACCGAGACGTTGCATTCAAACTATTTTTTTAATATAATTTATTAACAAATTTTCTTACATATTGGCTGAATTGCTTGATTATTTATTAAAATATAATTATCATATTGCATTAAATATTCACTCAAACCAGTTTGAATTGTAATAAATACAGATATAAATGTTTTCGATTATAGTAATATAGAAGAAGTTAATTATTTTACTTCCACCTAAAGCTATGATGCTTCCAGAACTTGTGCTAAGTTGATAAATGTGTAGCTTCTTTTATTTGAATGCCTCGTTTTTTGTTTTAATCATAAAAACATTATACTAAATAAATTTGAGGGATTATTACAATTATATTTTATTACATGATATTCAAAAAATAAAAATTTGTGGGTTAATTAATTTTACTCTTTGATTTCCCTGTTCCTGTCGTTTACATAAACGACTCGTACAGACCTTGTAATTCATAAATATTGTTAAAAATATCAATCTGAATTTCTTTTGCCGACATCATCAGCAATCCCGTAACTGTCAAACCTTTGACAGTTTAATTGATTATACAATAATGTTGTTTGTCTCACATTAGTATTATTTCAAATATTTTGTGCTGTTTTGATCAGATGATATTTTGTCACAATTTATAAAAATTCTCTGTGAATTGATGCTCCAATTCACAAATAGTGTTTCAAGTTCTTTAATTTAAATTTGAAGGCATTTAATAATTGTTTCTCAGAAATATCTTCAGATTCTGTTTAAAACCTAATATAAAATTATGTCGTACTTGCTATAATTTTATGTTTATAAGAAAATCACTGATTTTTAAATGATTTTATTTTTCTGATAGGAGATATATCATAATATTCCAAACCTTTTCATGACGACTGAAATATTTTCTTTGAAAATAAATTAGAAAAAACTGTTACATAGGCAAATAATTTCTCATTCAAAATTACAGGGCTGAAAATTAAGAACAATTTAATTAAATATTGACTGTTTCATTATTAATTTCTCGAGGTAATTATGGCCGTGAAATTGAAAGCATTAGTGATTTTTCTGACATTAAGATGCAATTTCAACGTTTATTTCAGTATTGAATATTTGTCAGGAGATTTCCATTGTACCGGAGGAGCAGAATTAGTACTGTATACAAGATGAAATTTTAAAATACAAAAAATTTATGTCTGATTGAAAATAATGAATAATAAAGATAGCCAATACAGACAAAAAAAAAGGTAATATAAATACCACACAACGTTTCTGGAATCCTTATTCCTTTCGCCAGGTGCTAAGAAGAGCATTGAGAAACACAACTGCGCAAGTCAAAATATATGAAAATGGCGTAATAATTGCTATTAATTGTCTTTATAATTTTAATTATAGAAATTTATACGTTTTTATTCGCTGTTAAGTGTTGTCAACTGATTTGTGCAGTTGTGTTTTTCTAGGATCTTCTTAGCACCTGACGAAGGGGACAAGGATCCCAGAAAAGATGAAGTTTTATTTTTTTGGTTGCTATATTTTATCGCTTGATTTTAAATTAATTGTTTTTTGTACAAAAAATAAGGCAATTAAAATTATAAAGACAAGTAATGGCAATTATTACGCCATTTTTATACATTTTCAAGTTTAGTGCGTCAATTGAAATTCCAGTAGTTATAAGGTCAATTTGTTTTACACACGTAACTTTTCCGAGAATTTGATCAATTGTGAATCCCTTAATGAGGATGTTCTTTGTTGGAATCCCACTCTCCACCCTCACTCCCCTCCATAATGACTTATCTTTGGTTCCGCCAATTGATGAAGGATCAGCAATGAATGTCCAAGAGTCCTTGAGGAGGCGCGAATAAGACCACAGAATGGAATAAAATTAATTTCCTATTGACGTCAGCACATGATTTCCCCCCAAAACGCGAGGAAAATAAAACTGTCAAGACGAAATAGATCGCACAGATATCTCTGTCCAGTTAAGGAAATTTTACCTTTATTTTAGACGTTATAGGTGTTACATATAGACGTATAAAGTATAAATTAGGGACAGCTATCCCATGTTCCGCGATTCTTAAGTGGAATAATCTGAGATTTTCTCCGTCGGAGCAAACCCTATTTAGACCATTATATCATATCACGTTAATGAGCTTAATCAAGGCTCTTATTTAATTTTACGTGCTAAGGCTTGAGTGTATTATGTATTATATTTAGAAATTGTTGAAGATGAGCACCTGGTGCGCTGTTTGCTCGCCTATTTAACTCGCCACATTGATTTTCTAGCACAGAAGCCGCGCCCCTTGTGCGATGCGGTCGAGCAAACATTGTTGCTGTCACTCTATCACAGATTTGCTTCCCTCCCACTTACGTTAAAGATTTATTCCTCAAGTACAACAAAGTACCACTTGCGATAAGGCCAATTTTATACGTTTGCATTCGTCTGGCGTGTACGATGCGTTCTTACAGTTCTTTTATTTTTTAATCAAATTATACGTCACCTTGCAGTTAAGACGAAACAATAACTATAATATAATTAATTAATTAAATAAAAATATTTACACTTTAATGTCGCTCGAACCGTACCGCTTTTAATTCTGAGGGGCCGTTCACATCTCTTAATTAAATTTCTTCTAACACTACTGTACCGTCACGATTTCTGTTACGCTTTGAATTTTGCTTCCCGACTTTGTTCACATCACATTGCAAATACCTACTTCAGCTTTCACGTTCTGCAACAGTAAAATATTGTTTTTTATAATGACCTGAAAGGTCAAAAGATATAAAAGAGATAGAAAAGCAAAAAAAGTATGTAGCGAATTGAATGAACTTACAAAATGTAAAATAAGGATGTCTTTAGAAACAGCTAAGGTAAATATTTTTAGAAGTATTACTCATAAAAAGTCTCTGGATTAGTAAACACGGTGCAGTACAGAACGTTGTCAACTGTTGACATCGAGACGGAAAATTTTCAGAGCTATTTATATTATCTTCCTTAAAATGTTTGTAAGAGAATAAGGAAAAATAAGGATGTACGTGTTCGTACTCGAAAATGTTTCATTATTATCCAGTTGGCTTGGAAAAGGGATTATAAACGAAGATTCAACTAGAATTACAAAAGTACTTAATATAAAATGGAACTTTTAAACTTTTTATAATTATAAATTTTCCCTTTGCATCGTAAGCGATAAAAGATACGTATTTCTAATATATTATTTGTTGGTTAGTATCACCATCACATGAAAACATTTTAACAGTACTATTTACATTCAGGGATAGTCACTTAAAATTTTCACTACAAATGTTACAGAAATGCCGGGAGCTATTAATGTATTTTCAGTCCATACACAGATTTTAATAATTATTAGAAACTGATTTTTTAAATATATTTTAATTTAAACTACGTCTGTTGACATTACAAACATAAGAGTAGACTAAATTATAATGGCAGTGTTGTTTTTGTTGTTGCAGGATTCTAGTGCAAGTAGCCTACAAGATATCGTATTTTGAAAATTGTAAACTTATTTCAGAAATCTTGTCGGTACAAATTTTAAGTGATTCCCATTTGAATTACATTTATAAAACTGTAATAATTCTTAGAAAATGCACGAGTTCAGATTTGATGCTAATGGACAGTAATTTACGTAAATATATCTGAAACGTATTTAACTTAAATCGTTAGTATATATATATATATATATATATATATATATATATATATATACTAACGATTTAAGTTAAATATATATATATATATATATATATATATTACCTATAAATGATTACGAAGTGCTTTCGTAAAATTTTTTGCCGTTTTAAGCAGGAAAAAAATAAACAAACATTTGAATTATTTCAACAAAGTCATGCTTCAGACAAGTTACCGCCTTTAAAAATTAATTAGTTATAGTAGTAACTGGCTATGAAATGGCGCTAGTGTTTTTAGAACAATATTAATAAGAATAGATGCAACACCGAAAAAAAAATTAAGAAAATACCTCAAGAAGAAACTTTTCAGTTTCCAATATATGATAATTTGTTAATGTGGCCCCAGTGAGTTGTTAAAAAAAGAGAAAATGGTGAAGCACGTATTTCAGCATTTATACAGATGAATGTGGAATATCAAGTTCGTGGGAGTAAAACATCCAACTCAGAATCACCAATCCAGAGAAAAAAAAATCCTATGCAAACCGTGACACCGCACGCAGAATTAATCGGATTCAATTGTTTACGTGATTGATAAAATACAAACTGTTGCAAGTCCAAGGTCTGCGATGTGAAAATAAAATTTAAATTTGATTTAAAATCATCTTATTAAACTATTTTAATTTCACATACCATTGTTCTGATATATCGCTCACCGACAAACCTCAGTTGAGTAACATTTTTGCTGACTTTTCGAAAGCACTTTATTTAGTAGATCGTGAAATTTTACTCCGAAAATTAGATTTCTATTGAATCAGAGAAGTTCCTCTTTCTTTAAACTTGCAAAATAGGCGCTAAAAGTTGCGATTGTAAACTCGGATGGATATGAGAATCTGTCAGAATGGGAAACAATTACCTGCGGTGTCCGTCAGGGCTCAATTTCAGGACCTTTACTTTTCATCATTTACATTAACGATCTACCGAATTATTTAGATCCCTTAAAATCAGTCCTTTTCGCTGACGACACAAATTTAGTAATCACGGACAGCGACTCGGAAACGTTGCGTGAAAAAAGAGGTTGCGTTGAGCCGTTTCAATCTAAGCTTCACAGCAAACAAATTTTCTCTTCATTTCGAGAAAACTAAAATCTTTAACTTCACTTCAAACACAAATAGTTTAACTTGTAATTCGGAGAACATTTCGGAGCACGCACCTTGGTCTGTTGAGTGACAATAAATAGAAATGGATTCAACACATAAATAAACTCTCAGGCAAACTTAATGTTTCACATTAAGGGTGTTGAGGAATAGAGCGAAACGAAAGGGTGGACAAAAATGCTAAGATGGAGGCATCCCAACACAATAATAAAAACAACAGTCCAATATGCACTAAAAATGACGTGGGACAAGCCAATGCAAGAATACTGGAGTAAAAATCGTACAATTGTAGAAGAGGAAGGAATGAAGGGATTTTTCATAAGACAACAACTTCAAGGAAATATCCTACACTGGCAATCTGTCACGGAGACAGAAGGTGGTTGTTGCTAGGTTAAGAACTCTCCATTCTAACATCAGGCACTCCTATCTATTGTCTAGATAACCGCAACCTACATGTGACGTATGCAAGGCGGCCCTGACGTTCCAGCATGTCCTCTACGACTGCCCAAAGCACGACAGGACTAGGAGGTTCACAATTCAGAAATATAGGAGAGATATGTACCTCAGCAGCGGCAATAAATAAATAACCTGCTAAAGTTTAGTAAGTAAACCGGCATTTCAAGATCTAATCTAAATAGACAATTAATCTGAGAAAATAAGCTCATAAATCATATTCCATAAATGTGTCAATAACCCCTACAGACATTAATAACACAATTTGGTTGTAAAGCAGACCAGCAACAAACGGTTATTAAATATAAAAAAAACATTAAAACTTAGTCAAGTTTTATTTAAAGAAAAGAACTTTTACATGTCAACAATATAAAAATATATATAGGTAAAATAACAGTATAAAATTTGACGAATTTTTAAGATTTTTGTTTTATTTAACACGAATATTTTTTATTAGAATTGTTGAAGAAGAAAGCAACCTGGACATTCCTGAAAGGATGAACCATAATAATAAGAACTAAGATAAACCGTACAGTTTCCTGCAAAAATTTATAACGCTTAATATATCGAAATAAACATTTGAATTTATGGATTTTTTAAAATACTGCAATACGTCTTCCATACTTTTCCACTGAATTTAATTTTACATTACCAGGAATATATTAAATTTATGGTATCAGATATGACACAATTTTGAACATTTAATTTTAAAGTAAATATTCTTAACAGAGAACAAATAAAAGACGATTTTGCATCTCTGAAGAATCAGAAATAATCCAGAAAATGGTTACAGATAAAAAATGTAATTTACTCACGTAAAGGTGCTTATGAAGGTTTTATCGGCCTTACCTGGTAAATAGAAAAATAATATTTTAATACATTGATAATAAAATTTTAACAATCTTATGATACTATGAAACTAGTTGCATACAACTTTATAATACAGGAAGCAATTAGTCACATTAATTATGCATGTAAAATAAAATATTTCTCAGTAAGTAAATAATAAAATTGTTATATGTAATTAACATTATAATACACTCGTACTGTCACTTGAGGAAGTTCCATAATGGACTTAACTAGTCAGTTAAGCGTTGTTTAATATAGAAACAAATCGTTTCAAAACAAAACATTCAGGATTATAAATATAAGGCGCTTAGTCAATCATTAGGTCCACTAAAAATATTATTTGAAGAAGAAAGCAGTGCTCCAGCTATCCCTTTGGAACAGTTAAATACTCTTATACTAAATGCTACGGACTCAAAGAACCCAGTGATTACCAAATATCCTCTACATCATTCATAAATGTATTGTACTCTTTGTATCCACTTTTAAATGATAAAACGGTAAAAAGTAAAATAAAAAGGCTCGTAAATTTAGTTAAGAAACAAGAGAGTGATTCATATTCAGAATCAGACGCCTCTTACTAATAAAAACAAACTATAACTACAGTAAAGTGGAATTTGCAACAGTGGCAGCTTCAAATAAGTTAATTTAATTGATTATCCTATTATTATGATAAATCTATATAATAAAAAAAGGATGTATATTTGTATGTATGTATGTATGTATGTATTTTTGTTGTTCTTTATACAAATTTTATCGCGTGGACAGAATGCAACAAAAATTGGTACACATATTCTTCAAAATACGAGAAACGGTACTGTGAGGGTGAGAAACGCCTAGCATACATGTGGAAAGAATTATAATTAAAAACCGTGATCATTAAATATAAATTAGTGCGCGCCAAGAGACAATGACGTCATGCGAGAGAAAGACGTTACTACGCAACGAACAAAGGAAATATTTCCTTTATTAGGAATGAAATGAAGCAGAAATATTTTCTTCAGCAATACTCCATCGAATGGTAATAAAGAAGAATACGAATTACTTTACCATCCTTGCGGAAAATGTAAGTTAATTTTCGCGCTATATTAGTTGTGAGTCTAGCTAACAATTTCATCAATGTAATATTTCGTAATGTATGAAGACTGAGTGACAATTGACAATTATATCCTGAAATACTCAGGGAATATATTTAAGTATTCAATTAAATACTTTTTCGAGTTTATATAAATAAGTACACGAGCAACGCCGGGCACCCAGCTAGTAATTAATAAAGGTGAATTGTAAAATGTAAATGTAAAAAACCCACATTTTTAAATGTATAATTTATTTACAAACTGTTCAATTGTATGTATAGTATTGGAATCAATGTGAATTGCAGCATACTTACGTAAACAAGCACTATTTATAGTTTATTTATGGGTCGCCAATGACCAAGTTGTTAACGCGACCATTATAAACTTTTAATAATAAAAAAATCGTTTCGTTAAAATCGCAGGTAAAGTAAATTTTCTGTTAAAAAAATTAATTTGAGGTTGAGAAATGTATTGAAAAACTTGAATTTGAAAAGCTTAGGAAAATTTTAAAAGATAAAGAAATATGAAATTATTAATTTTAAGAATTATGTAGAGCAGGGTACTTTAATTTGGGACAATGTTGATATATCTTTTAAAATTTATAAATTGTATCTCATAAGATTTTAACAACGTTTTTTTAAGCAAATTTAAGTGCGAATTTTACAATCTTTGTTAATTTTTAAACGTTTTAGCAAGTAGTACTTACAATGACTGCCATCATTAAAAAGTGTTTCATCTGGTCATAAAATCTTTATCGTATGTAACATAAAGCCAAGCAGAGTTTTGATATTCTACGAAACGCCCAAAGTAACTTTACTGTAGCAATAGAATTTTGTAACGTACACAGAGAATAAAACGTGAAAGTTCATGGATTTATCAATTATTTCGGTAAGTTTGCTCTTTTTGGTTTGCTCAGAAATTTTAAAATATTGGCAACAACACGAAAATTTCAAGGTAATTCACTGACGTTGACGTGAGGTATAAATAAATGTGTCGTTATATATTTAGGTTCTCCGTAATGGTGAGCTGAGGAAAGTAACTTAAATCATCTGACCCGTGCGGAACACAAAAGCTGTTATTCCTGGAAACTCTTTCCAGTCTCTTACTTGTTTACCTCTAAGGTTGATACGCCGTATCTTTGACTCAAAGTTTCGGCTTGGTATCAGAGATGGCATTGTTCAAAGTAAAAGCGTATAATGCATTGCTGGCGGATAGAGCTCAAAGGACTTGTGTTATCCTGCCGTATACGTTGTCCTCAAACTGGGTGTAGAATTAACCTCTATTTGAATATGAATAAATGAGCCACATACTCGTGCCAAAAGCATTGTTCCGAAGAATCTCTCATGTGTGATGGAAATTCCGGGAAGTAATAAGTCGTTCCTTAACTAAACTGAGGGCTGGGTAATGTAACTTTATCAAACAATGGAGATGTTCGGGGTTAGCTACATAATTTTTAAAAAACAAAAGTTATTTTTTCTATTAAATGTTTATAACAACATGGTCATTGGTGACCCATACAAAATTTACAAAGACTGCTTCTTTTCATCAGATTTATTGTCAAACAGTATTCATTCCAATAGTACACAGAAATATGCAGTTAAAAAGATTATTTAACACGCCATGGAAATAGAACAACAGCAAATATGGTAATTATTTTTACAATTTCAGATAATGTTCCACAATTTCATGTTCATAGGAATATTTATATTAAAAATACACTACTCTTTCATTGTAGACAGTAAGAGTTAGCTTTTACAAATCATTAAGCACGTATTTTATTTTAATTTTTTTTTGAAGATTAGTATACAATGAATCAACATTTCAATTAATTCCATTTAATAATTCGTTGTTTTGTATTTATATAAAAAATTAATAATTATAATTATCTGACATTTTAATCTATATAATAAAAAAGCATGTATGTTTGTATGTATGTATTAACGTTATTATTTATACAAATTTAAACGCGTGAACACATTGCAACAAAACTTAGACACATATTCTTAAAAACATGAGAAACGGTACTGTGTGCGTGTGTGTGTGTGGGGGGGGGTGGAGTTAGAAACCTCTAGCATAAATGTAAAAAGAATTATAATTGAAAAATGTGACATTTTGTGTTATATTACTGCTAAAGATACCATGAAGTCACAGCACACGTGAGAGAGACGTTACTACGCGACGAACAAAGGAAATATGTCCTTTTTCAGTAATGAAATAAAGCAGAAATATTTTAATTGAATAAAAAGTATAATTTTATCCATCGAATGATAGTAAGAAACAATACGAAATACTTTACGATCCTTGTGGAAAATGTAAGTTAATTTTCGTGCAATATTACTGACTCTAATATGGCGACTATTTGTTTACTTTATGAATCTAGCTAACAATTTCGTCAATGTAATCTTTCGTAATGTCTGAAGACTGAGGGACAATTATATCCTGCAATACTCAAGGAGTATATTTAAGTATTCCATTCGTAAATAAATTCGGAGGTATGTTTGCAATAAAATTCAATGTATTTTATTGTTGTTCAATTAATGAACTGTCGTACGGAACTAGGAACACCTAGATTTAGGTTAAATAACTTCTTGACTAATGATTAATATAGAATTAAATACTTTTTCGGATTTATATAAATAAGTCCACAGGCAACACCGGGTACCCAGCTAATATTACAACAAATAAACTTGTTAACTTTATATAATTTACCTAAATGTTTTAATCTGTCGGCAATTTAAATGAAATCACTAATTATTCATTTCCAAAACTTTAATTTATAAATTGTTTGGTGCTTTCAGCTGTTTTCCATATTCATCTGTGTTATGTATTTCGACGTTTCAGATTTTATTGAAATTTTTACTGTGTTCTCTCGTGCAGACAGATAAGATTGTTGCTTTAGCTGGACTGCAGGTATGTAATCCTTGTTTTAACTGAATTTCCGTAAAATGTACACGTACCTACTGGAAACCGATGCAGATGAAATAACTTGTTTAAGGTTTGTGTACTAATAATTTTGAGTCGTTTTCAAAATTTTTCGTTAGTTTTTTATACAAAAAAGATAAATTTATCTTGTACTTGATTTACAATTTTATATAATTTTTAAAATGCGAATGGTTTTAGGAATATTTTTTTGTACAGATAAATACAGGAAACCGTAGAAATCTCCTACAAAATTCTAAATTAAATTTTTGAAAATGAAGAATTTGTGTTCTGATTTAAATTTCTGACTGATTAAACCGTTGAGGTAGATGATAAAAATTTAACAATTACCAGACTTTTATTATAAATTATATTCTCTTGTAGAGAAATAAAGTGGTCATGAGGCAGAAAAAACTAATACAGAAATTAATAAACAAATTATAAAACGTTTCGTCCTCACTTAAGGTTTCATCAGGTGTAAATTGGATTTGGAATTAAAACCACGGTGAAGTATCACGATGTATGAAAAATTGACTGAACAAATACAGGGATAGACAGACGTAAACGTATTATGTTGTGAGCGAGGGAAAAAAATTGACGTAATGCACGTGATAAATGTCATTGAAGACATTTTACAGTAGATGACACGTGTGAATGTACTAATGAAAATTTATTGTAATGTTATTTAAAAAATAATTATTATATGATGTATGTAAAGTTATGTATGTATGATTGAAGTTTTTTAAAAAACAGATAATTATGGAAATGACGCCGAAAGTTCCTGTGGTTTAAATATCTAAGAAAATATATTAAAATAACTTATATGTGGTTTGATACATTACAAGTATTGGGATTTGGAATGTTATAAATAATTTGTAACTTTTACAAATTGATATCAAAGGAATAATTATTGTGTAGTATTCCAGAGGAATGCTCTACTGAACTGCCTCTTAAAAATATAAAAATGGTCAATTATTCAGAAAAAAATTGGTATAGGAATTGATAATAGTATAATCACACGTTTAGTCCTTAATTTAGGACTTCGTCTGGATACAATAGAGCAGATAGAGCATGCATTTGAAATTCAACTCAAAATGCATTTATATGTCAATTATTGGCAGATAGAGAATAATTGGGCAATGTATACAAATTATTTATAATATTCAAAATGCAATTCACATCTGATGTAGTTTGAAATTAAGGACGAAACGTTTTGCAGTTATATTTTTATCAATTTATTTTGCCATATTTATTTATTTAATGCACCACGAGCGGGCCGGGAATCGAACGCGGGTCTCCGGCTTTGTACGTGCTTGATTTTACAACTATTCCCAGTTATTTGGCGGTAAAACTGAAATAACCCGAGATATTTTGCGGTAAATCTGAAATATCCAGCTATATTATCGGTAAAGCTAAAATACCACAACATATTTGTCGGTGGAACTGAAATATCTTGACATATTTTCGGTGAATCTGAAAAATTTCAGAAATATTTGGTGGTAAAAGTGACTAATTAATTTAACCCAGTCGACCTCAGGCCCGGTACGAGACCTCGCCATCCAGCTAGAGCCCGGTTTTACCAATTCCCGGTCCTGTCGAGATTTTTCCAAACTGATACTTCTTCTTTTTTTCTTTATTGTTCCGCAGACCACAAACGCCGCTTATGGTTTTTTCACATACATTTAATTTATTTACAAAACATTTTTTTATCTTCAAATATTTAGACTTTCATGGCCTGTATCGCTGATCTTTGATAGAAGCTTCTTCTCTTCTTCCTGAATTAATTCATTGCGCCGTTGATCAATTATCATTAATATCCGACTTCATCGACTCCGAACAGTTAGATTGTGGTCTAGCGAAGTGTAGGTGAAGCCGGTATGTGGCGAAGCCTCGTACCGGGTCTGACCGAGAGTCGACTCGGATAGTTTAGTTGCTGAATACAACCCGCGCACTAAGCCGGACACGCGGTGTCGATTCCCGGCCCACTCGAGAGTTTCTCATCCTGGTACTTTAATAATTCATTTTCATGGCTGAACTTTGAAGCTGCTTCTGTTATTCCTGAATTTATTTATATTAATATTTAGATAATGCGGCCCAAAAATTTATTTTTTACTATCTGGGTGCTCGGCGTTGCCCGACAATTTTATATAATATATATAGATAGATAGATATACATACACTATTTAAAACAATTATTAAATTTGTAGACATATAATTTTTCCATCTGAAATTAAACTATTTGGTGGTTTTAGCAATCTGCAGTTGGTAGCATTGTATAAAATTAATGCAAAACATTACGAAATACGCTGTCTTCAATAAAAAAATATCAATTTTGAACATTTAAGTATTGTTTTTATCATAATTCTATGTATCTTCCAGTGCGTATTGCAAGATATAATTGGGAAACATATTGGTCCCTGATCCCGTTAAATATTCCACGTCAAAAGTCAAGTTATTTAAAAGAAAATTAATGCCATGGATTGTATAACCTTACATAATAAATTATATTTATCACTCGATGTGGTATTGGTAGATTTAATTATACTTATTATTCAATCAAAATATTTTTGCTCAGCTTCATTTCTCAGAAATTGAACATCTATAACGTCGTTCCCAAAAATGGAAAACAAATATTGCTATCCTAACCTCAAATTTTTGTTTCACGACACAAATTGCACGCAATAATTTGTTTACATTTATACAAATTTATAGAAATACGTTGCGTAAAGTATAATTAATTGTACTTTTAATTCAATTTAAATGTTCCTATTTCTGTACATACCTTTGACTGATAGTGCATTAATTGAATAACGACCATAAAAACTTTCGGAGTTCCGTACGTCATTTTCAATACTTTTATAGTTACAAACATATAATTCAGCAGTCGTACCTTAGACAAATCTTATTATCTTCTGAAATATTATACAGGATACAATAGTACGTTATATTATGAAATTTTATAAATCTCGACCGACACACATTTGAATGTATTATAAGGCGCCATATTGGCTTTATCAAAGATAGCGGGATAATTAACTATTCCAAATTAACTTTGCGCAAGGATGGTAAAGTGTTTCGTATTGTTTTTTATTACTATTCGATGGAGTAATACTGGAAAAAATTTTACTTTTTATTCAATCAAAATATTTCTGCTTTATTTCATTACGAAATACAGAACTATATTTAGGATGCGTCAATGTCTTGAAAACTTATGACGTCATCGTCTCGCGCAGTAATTTAACACTAATTCGTAACTTATTTCAATTATAATTATTTCCACGTTTATTCTAGAGGTTTCTCACCCCCACAGTACCGGTTCTCGATTTTGGCAGAATATATATACCAATTTTTGTTGAATTCTGTCCACGCGATAAAATTTGTATAAAGAACAACGTAAATACATACATACATACATACAAATATACATCCTTTTTTATTATATAGATAGATTGATCGGTGCTATTATTAACAATGCATAAAAAATTATATAATCTACATCAGTTTAATATATCATAAATATCACAAAGAGGTTTTACGTGAATGGTAGTTGAAGCCGGGCCTGACTGAGAGTCGACTCGGATAGCTTAGTTGCTGAATGCACCTGCGCACTAAGCGGGACACGCGGGTTCGATTCCCGGCCCACTCGAGAGTTTCTCATCCTTTAAGTCATTTTCATGGCTGAGCTTTGAAGCTGCTTCTGTTATTCCTGAATTTATTTATATTAATATTTAGAATAAAAAAACGCCCAAAAATTTATTTTTCATTGATCGGTGCTATTATTAACAATGCATAAAAATTTATATAATCTACATCAGTTTAATATGTCATAAATATCACAAAGAGGTTTTTCGTGAATTAATTTGTTCTTCCAAAATATTATAAGCATCAGCAAATTTTGTATAAATTCATTTATATCCTTCAACACGAACGTACAAATATTGGACACACATTTCAAATTAATTATTTTCTGCTGTCAAATTTAGAATTGAAATTGATGATGCCGCCGTCTTATTTGTGGCAGTGCTTTGTACTTCGCCGAGCTTTCCCACTTAACACGGTAAAGTAACTGGAGGTTTCGAAACCATATTCAACTTTATCAGCGCTTTAATTATTGACGCGGGTGCATGAATGCCCGTGAGTTTACTGTGCAAGTGCCACAAAAGCAACTGGTGGAAAGGGAGAGCAAGAAATTCGTGCTGAAACTAAGTTGTTGTGTTTTATGAGCAGCTTTCACACGGGAAGAGTTTCCACTATAAAAAAAAAAGACAAGGGGAGCGCTTTACAAGCCAACTTTAAATTTACGTCTATTGCTCTCTCGGATATTAAGCTTCTGTATAGAACTTCTCCTCAAATTCTAAGTTTGACCGAAAAACATATCATTCGTTGCGATATACATTACGCTGAACGAAACTCTAAAGCTTAAAATGAAAATAAATATTTTCGAAACAAGAATGCTAAAAATATAGAATTTAAATATTTTCATGCAACATTTACAATAACCCTTTTGCTTATACAATCAACTTATAATTAAACGTTTCGTCATATAAAACTGGATAATATTTTGTATTACTTCAGTAGAAAAAATGTCCGTCATCGAACTTTTAATTCACCCGAAATATTGAAAATATGTTTTTGAGGATACTATAAATATTTAAAGAATTTGATACAATATAATAAGTGATTTTAGCTGGTATTAATAAAAAAAACTTTAAAAATATTTTAGCCTCTATTCATGGTTAAAATTTTAATTAATACAACGCACAAAACTAATTAAATTTTACTTGAGCTGTCCATATTTTCGGATTCAGGAAGAACTAGAATTCTGATTCTGATAATTACGTGGGGTGACTCACTTTAAAAGATATCACGAATCACTCAAAAGAAGACGTCCTAAATTTTAAAGAAATGGTCATTATAATACCAGTGGAAGAAAGACTGTTTGATTTTCGACCGTGACGATAAAATATAAACGTCTCGTTCACAACAAATTTTGATGATTGTCTTAGAGATATATAAGAATGTTATAAAATAATAATCTAGCCGACGTCCTGTGGTGTAGGGGTCAGAGTGACTGCCTCCCGGGTTCGAATCCCGGTGAGGACATGGAGAGAAATAACTCGTCAAATCAGTCCCCCGACAAATCAGAAATGAAATCCCATAACGAGTCGCTAATAACCCCAGCTGTTGACACGACAGTAAATAAATTAATCTATATAATAAAAAGGATGTATGTTTGAATGTATTTACGTTAATCTCTATACGCCTAAATATTTAAACGCGTGGACATATTCTTAAAAACGACGAGAAACGGTACTTACTGTAGGGGTGAGAAACCTGTAGCATAAGGTGGAAAGAATTATAACTAAAAAATGTGATCATTTTGTGTTAAATTACTGGGCGTCGAGAAATCATGACGTCACAGCACACGTGAGAGAGACGTTACTACGCGACGAACAAAGGAAATATGTCCTTTTTCAGTAATGAAATAAAGCAGAAATATTTTAATTGAATAAAAAGAACAATTTTATCCAGTAATACTCCATCGAATGATAGTGAGAAACAATACGAAATACTTTACGATCCTTGTGAAAAATGTAAGTTAATTTTCGTGCAATATTAGTGACTAATATGACGACTATTTGTTTACTTTATGAATCTAGCTAAAAATTTAGTCGATTTAATCTTTCGTAATGTCTGAAGACTGAGGGACAATTATATCCTGCAACACTCAAGGAGTATATTTAAGTATACTATTCGTAAAGAAATTCGGAGGAATGTTAGTTGGGATCGATTCAATAAAGTTCAATGTATTTTACAGCTGTTCAATTAATGCACTATGGGTCGAAAGTATGAACGGAACTAGGAACAGTTAGATTTAGGTTAAATCACTTCCTGACTAAAGATTATATAGAATTAAATATTTTTTCGGGTTTATATAAATAATGGGCAACGCCGGGCACCCAGCTTGTAAAAAATAAAATAAGGTGATATTTTTTAATTGTTACATTTCCATAGCATCTTACTATACTACATTACTCTTCTAAGTATCCAAACGCTAGTTCCAAATTACTAATAGGTGAGACAACACTGTATAACATTAAACTCTCAAAATTAATTACTGAAATAGCTGAGTGGGGCGGCGTTGCCCGGGTATTTACTGAAATCCATTCAACACTAACTTCTTGGTAAACAGTTCATATAAACACCATCAATACCATCAGAAATTGGAACATTTAACCATTTACATTCCCCTCCTCGACCTAACCCCTCGGCATTTAACTTAAAATAAACCATGATAATGCCTGACGGTATTTGGAAACTCTCCAACTACATAAAATAAAAGTGTATCAAAATCACGATGAATTAAAACAGTAAACAATACTCGGTAACTTAATGAAGTCTAAAACTATTCCAGAGACCTCTAAGGACTAAATCAATACAACCTTTAACTTAATAGAAACCAAAATATTGCTGGTACCCGAAGAAAAACAAAAATTTAACCGGTATCTTAAGAGGGTCAAAATTACTCCGAATTAATTTTAAGCAGCTGTGTCCACCTCCACGAAGATGAACATAAAATGTAATCAACCACCGTGATT
Organism: Zhengitettix transpicula; assembly: GCA_037074705.1. Lineage (NCBI taxonomy): Eukaryota > Metazoa > Arthropoda > Insecta > Orthoptera > Tetrigidae > Zhengitettix > Zhengitettix transpicula. Next base: position 15,803,974 of record CM073595.1, on the reverse strand, counting down.
AATGTGTGAATTAAACTCAGCGAATCGACACTAATATCGGAATCGACACTAATATCGGTATTTTTTTTATGAAACCCCCTTCCACCACCACCCGCATCATAGTAGTACTTCCCTCCTTTGCCTTGTGGAGTTGAAATTAGACACACAAAAATTCTAGAATGACACTATCAAATTTACATTTTTGTTCGAAGCTATTAATGACCGTTTAGGGAAGTTTTTAAATTCCACCCGCACCCCTAGAGGCGGTGGGTGTTTCTTAACCCCACAGTGATTGATCCTGGATCGTAAGTCACATGTGTATAATGTGAACTACATCTTAATCAATACGGTAAATATCAGACTGACTTCTATAACCCCGGATTTGACACACATCTCGGTTGTTTCGCGTTATTTTTATATAACTTCCCTCCACCTCCCTCCCTTATTGGAGCTTTAAGGGGGTGAAATTATACACTAAAAACGTCTGGATAGAAAGTAATAAACACATCAACCCCGAAAATTAATTAATCGACGCTAATATCGACCATAGAGAGCGAGAGAGAGAGCTTAATAGGTATATTTTAATAAAGTGACTCCGCATCAAAGGTGACCATTTTATAATTAGCATCCATTACAGTATGAACAACACACTTTTTAAATTGCAAACTATTTTTCACATAAAATATTTTCTTACTTTTGAATTTGTCAACAGACTTATTTAAATTATTGGACAAATAAGGCATAGGTCCTCCTATACCATCCACAATGGGAAGGAACTTTTATGTGTCTTTACCAGTCCTTTTCTCCTAAGATCAGTAAAATTATTATTTCTTAAGCCATTCCTTACCTTTTTTAACCAAAAAATTTAATTCAAATACTTCTCCACTTTTTGTGTACTTCCAAACCTAGAGATGACCTTATTTTTCTACACACCTCTTTGTCACTTAATAACATCAGTTTTCCGTGATACATTTTTTCTTCCATTATCACAAACTATATTCTCTGCTTTGATCAATTTTATCGACTTATTAACCTTCCAAAAAGCTTTTAAATCCTTCTCACTTTCCACACTACTAACAGTCATTTTTTTTAAATTCAAACTGAGTTTGATTAACATCTCGTGGCAGTCGGAATTCTCGTAACCTCGAAAAGACGCGAAAGTGAAATCAATATCCCTAGAGTAAAATATATTTCTTTCGAACACTTATTTATATCGATTATACGCAGAAAGGCTTGCACTAAATATATTAAAATTCAACAACCTGTTTTTTTGAGTCATTATTCATTCCAGCCTTTTTTTACAATGTCTACTTCACAATCCACAAAAGCTTTCTCTCTATATCGACATTATTCATGATAACCACCCAGTCCATCCGTTAATAACCTACCAGTAAATTACACGACTCCGACTAACTGGTCGATCACGTCGCAACTGCCACAGCATATGCATGATAAGTAACAGAGGAAACCAAATATATCACTTCATAAACTAACAAACCGCTGGTCTGTTATATGTTACATTATTTTATTTAATCTCGATTTGAAATTTCTTGACAATGGTGAGATATTATTATTGAGGTTAATCGGGTATTTCATTTGTTTTGCAGTAGAAAAGTTTTTAAAGGAATGAAAAGCCGAGAAACAAGAAAACAACCAGAAAGAAAGAGGTGGGTCAAACAGAAGACAAGAATGAACGTCTAGAAGATCAGAAAGATGTAGATATATAATCCAAGCGAAGAAAACAAAGGTAACAAGAAAAACAGAATGAGAGAGGCAGTGTGAAGGAAACAAGTTAGGTTAAAGAAACTCCAACTTTTTGAACGGTACAGAAAAAACTCTGTTATTTAATTTCATGATTAATATTTTATTTATTTTTTTAACGATTCGGTTAGTAGTGGAATAATGAGATCGATCAAGTGGAAGACATACAGCCATAACTACATAAGGAGAAAATAAGTCAGACAACACAACTGTAAAAATAAAATTAAAAATGAGGACATTAGATTTAAAAATTGCAAATACAAAACAAACCTTATAATATGTATTAAAATATAAATGTAGAAGACTTAAATTGATACTGTGAAATGAATAAATAAATATAAATATTCACAGGTTTCTTAATGAGGTTAAATTTGGGAAGAATTTTAACAAAGTTTAATTTTTAATGAAAGAAACATCGATGATAATAATAATCTTATGTATTGTTATGATTAAATTATTAAATTGTGTTGTTATGTTATAAATATTTGCATTAATTGATTTATATATGATTATTTAAAGATAAGAACAATTATTATTAATTTTTTTCGCGGTTAAGCACCAGGTTAAGATTACTCGACGTAGAATTGAAGCTCTATCCGAATTCTTAGGACATTTAAATAATATTAACAGCAGCAATAAGTTTGCAATGGAGAAAGAGATGCCGTTTTTGGAGTTTATCTATAATAAAAAAGCTGGAGAAAAATTGGGACATGCTGTGTTCAGGAAACCAACGCGCACAGACCTGAATGCTAGTAGTTTCCATCACCCAGCGCAGAAGAAAACGGTATTAAAAACCCTTTTACATAGAGGACATTCTATTGAAGATAAAGATAGTTTGGCTACTGAAATCGAACATCTACGACGTATGTTTATTAGAAACGGATATTCTGCCTACGCAGGGCCAAAAACGTCAAAGATTGGCAGAATATTGTCGAAACACAATATTACATCGGCCTAACAACTGCTAGGGTTTATATGATTCCTTGCAATTGTGGCCGAAAATACATGGGACAAACTTTGAGGACCATGGAACAACTCTACATTGAACACGGAAGACACAATTTTTTTATCCGCACTTAGGGATGCGGCGGTGGAGTTGTTTTCGAGCATTGACAATCGCCAGCCTGAAGCCGTGAATATTAAAGGCTCACGATACTTTTTTTCAAAAAATAAATTAAATAATGAAATAATATATACCGCTCATGTACAAACTCTATAACAAAGACAAATAGGAAAAAAATACTGAGTTGGACCTATAGCCTTAGCTTTCCTTGCCTACGCAGGGCCAACAACGTCAAAGATTGGAAGAATTTTGTCAAAACACATTTTCTGAGTCCTGTAAAAGATTACATCGGCCTAACAACTGCTGGGGTTTATATGATTCCTTGCAATTGTGGCCGAAAATACATCGGACAAACTTTGAGGACCATGGAACAACTCTACATTGAACACGGAAGACACAATTTTTTTATCCGCACTTAGGGATGCAGCGGTGGAGTTGTTTTCGAGCATTGACAATCGCCAGCCTGAAGCCGTGAATATTAAAGGCTCACGATAATTTTTTTCAAAAAAAATAAATTAAATAATGAAATAATATATACCGCTCATGTACAAACTCTATAACAAAGACAAATAAGAAAAAAATACTGAGTTGGACCTATAGCCTTAGCTTTCCTTGCCTACGCAGGGCCAACAACGTCAAAGATTGGCAGAATATTGTCGAAACACAATATTCTGATTCTGTAAAAGATTACATAGGCCTAACAACTGCTGGGGTTTATATGATTCCTTGCAATTGTGGCCGAAAATACATCTGACAAACTTTGAGGACCACCGAACAACTCTACATTGAACACGGAAGACACAATTTTTTTATCCGCACTTAGGGATGCAGCGGTGGAGTTGTTTTCGAGCATTGACAATCGCCAGCCTGAAGCCGTGAATATTAAAGGCTCACGATAATTTTTTTCAAAAAAAATAAATTAAATAATGAAATAATATATACCGCTCATGTACAAACTCTATAACAAAGACAAATAAGAAAAAAATACTGAGTTGGACCTATAGCCTTAGGTTTCCTTGCCTACGCAGGGCCAACAACGTCAAAGATTGGCAGAATTTTGTCAAAACACATTTTCTGAGTCCTGTAAAAGCAACATCGGCCTAACAACTGCTAGGGTTTATATGATTCCTTGCAATTGTGGCCGAAAATACATGGGACAAACTTTGAGGACCATGGAACAACTCTACATTGAACACGGAAGACACAATTTTTTTATCCGCACTTAGGGATGCGGCGGTGGAGTTGTTTTCGAGCATTGACAATCGCCAGCCTGAAGCCGTGAATATTAAAGGCTCACGATACTTTTTTTCAAAAAATAAATTAAATAATGAAATAATATATACCGCTCATGTACAAACTCTATAACAAAGACAAATAAGAAAAAAATACTGAGTTGGACCTATAGCCTTAGCTTTCCTTGCCTACGCAGGGCCAACAACGTCAAAGATTGGCAGAATTTTGTCAAAACACATTTTCTGAGTCCTGTAAAAGATTACATCGGCCTAACAACTGCTGGGGTTTATATGATTCCTTGCAATTGTGGCCGAAAATACATCTGACAAACTTTGACGACCATCGAACAACTCTACATTGAACACGGAAGACACAATTTTTTTATCCGCACTTAGGGATGCAGCGGTGGAGTTGTTTTCGAGCATTGACAATCGCCAGCCTGAAGCCGTGAATATTAAAGGCTCACGATAATTTTTTTCAAAAAAAGTAAATTAAATAATGAAATAATATATACCGCTCATGTACAAACTCTATAACAAAGACAAATAAGAAAAAAATACTGAGTTGGACCTATAGCCTTAGCTTTCCTTGCCTACGCAGGGCCAACAACGTCAAAGATTGGCAGAATATTGTCGAAACACAATATTCTGAGTTCTGTAAAAGATTACATCGGCCTAACAACTGCTGGGGTTTATATGATTCCTTGCAATTGTGGCCGAAAATACATCTGACAAACTTTGAGGACCACCGAACAACTCTACATTGAACACGGAAGACACAATTTTTTTATCCGCACTTATGGATGCAGCGGTGGAGTTGTTTTCGAGCATTGACAATCGCCAGCCTAAAGCCGTGAATATTAAAGGCTCACGATACTTTTTTTCAAACAATAAATTAAATAATAAAATAATATATCCCGCTAATGGATACTACAAAGCATATAAGCAAGGCTCGGATATTACTCGGATGTATTTCCCGGGTTGTGTAAGCGGATGTTTTTTTATTACGTATATTTATTTTTATCTTCGTTGATTGTTCGCATGGAAATCCGCAATTTAGAGTAAACCGATCTCCGAAACGCTTACGACTGTAGACGAACTTATCGGAGAGGCACAACAACATATGAAGCATCCTGACAAATTGGCTACAGCCGACCGTGCTCTTATGACGGGACACAAGCTGTGTTCTTCGGACACTGCCAAATTAAAACACGGTGAAAAGTCGCACGACAGTGTGATTTTTGGAAGCCATTAAAATTAAAATACACAACAATCTTTCAAACAAAGACTCTGGCTTCCTAACCAGTAACGCGTGGATTACAATCTATATAACAAAAAAGGACGTATATTTGTATGTATGTATGTATTTACGTTAATATTTATACATATTTCAACGCGCGGACAGATTGCAACAAAAATTGGTGCACATATTCTTCAAGCCATGAGAAACAGTACTGTGGGGATGAGAAACCCGTAGCATAAAGCTGTAAAGAATTATAATTTCATAAACGTGATAATTTTGTGTTAAATTAATGCGCGTCAAGAGATCATGACGTCAAGGGACAAAGAGAGACGTTGCTATGCGACGAACAAAGCAAATAGTTCATTTTTCGGTAATGCAATAAAGCAGAAATATTTCCATTGGATAAAATTATAATTTTATCCAGTAATTCTCCATGGCATAATAATAAAAAAAACAATACGAATAATTAACGATCTATGCGGAAAATGTATGTTAATTTTCGTGCCATATTAAGTGACTCCAATATGGCGACCATTTGTTTACATTGTGAATTTAGCGAACAATTTCATCAATTTAATTATTCGTAATATCTGAAGACTGAGGGACAATTGTATCCTGCAGTACGCAATGAGTTATTTAAGAATAAATTCGGAGGTATGTGCCATATTAAGTGACTCCAATATGGCGACCATTTGTTTACATTGTGAATTTAGCGAACAATTTCATCAATTTAATTATTCGTAATATCTGAAGACTGAGGGACAATTGTATCCTGCAGTACGCAATGAGTTATTTAAGAATAAATTCGGAGGTATGTTTGTTGGGATTGATGCAATAGAATTCAATGTATTTTATAGCACCGGGGATGGAGTGTTGATGAAATTACCACTCTTTCTGCATACGTAAGTGAAATAATTTCTTCACTAAAGATTAATGGAGAATTAAATACTTTTCTGGTTTATATAAATATGTACACGGGCAACGCCGGGCTCCCAGCTAGTTAATAAAATAATAAGCGACATGGAAACACACTGTCGTCAGGCGATCCTCAACGGCCATCAGATCGCAGCAGCGAGTCTTGGTGTCCGACCCTATAAATACGGCGCAAACGTCACGCAGCGACAAAGTCTGAAGACGGTGGTGGAGAATGACTGCAGAAACGTCAACATCGAGAAATCTGAACCGCGACAAATTTATTAATAATTTACAACGGTAAAGCTTACATTCATTAATAAGAAAAATTGAAAAATATAATTATAAAGTAACCTTTACTGTTTTTATTCAAATTATACTGCTCTAAGTTACTTGACGAATAGAAACTCGCTTTAATATGGTACTTTAGGGTTCATTATTATGTTCAGTACTTTTTAGTATGTTTAAAACTGTTTTCTGCCTTACTCAGTCGAAAGTGTATGTTCTGGGATTTCCTAGTGTCATATTCTGTCCGTCAATTCTTTTAGACTACTTGTGTCAAAACGTTTCTACGTTTCCTATCACACAGCTCTAGTAACTATTTGTCGTATTACTTCTCCAACTTGATTAATATAATTTAAATCTTCGTTCCCCCTTTTAAATCAGCCAATAAAATTTCGCTTGTTAGACCTTGGCCGCACACGTAGACAGCAGCAGCAAAATCCATTGCGCCTTGCCAAAATAATTCCACACTTTATTTTGCAATACCTGAAAAAAATATGTATACGTGCGCTTTGTAGCAACATCTAGTGTTTTTTTTACATATGTCAAGAGTCGTAATAATACCACGTTGCTTTACGAACAACGTGCCTAAAAATGTTCACTACAATACATGAAATTTCCGATTTTCAGAAATTTCTGCCATCATTTTTAATTCCATTAAATACGAATCGCTGGTATAATGAAAACGTGGCTTATCCCAATACGGTAGCATATTTCTTACGTTTCTCGGGTTATAAAGATGATATACAAGTAAGGACAAAGTGTCAACGAAACGTATTGACAAAAGAATATTTTGAGCTGCTGGAGTGCTTATAATCACGGCCACAGAAGTTATTTAGAACGTAATAACGAATGACCTTTCCATGACTGTGCGTTACGAATAGCATCCGTACGTATAAAGGTCAAATGTTTCATTTCAGTACTTCCCGTGGATAAAAAAAGAGGAGAATGTGTGGAGTGTATTTTCCGTGACATTAGGTATCGTTTTATTCACTTTATCATCGCTTAAGCTGGCGGTGTCTTTAGTGCTACAGGAATTATATTCTTAAAATTTTACTCATTTCGTATTCACGTCTTTTTAACACATCCAGGATATATATTTTTTAAATTTTTGTATACATTCATTAAAAAGAATCATTCTCAATAAAATGTTATTACTTAAAAACATTGGGTAATAGATACATTTTGTGTCGTTAATAAAGGCGCAGAAAAAATTAATGAAAATTACGAAAATATCGAATAGATATTAATAAATCCAATTTTTATGCAGAAACTGTTGAGAATCTTCTTCATTCTGTTTATAAAATAAATAACGCAAATTTTATAATAAATTATTATGTGGGTATAAAAGGTCCTGGTTTTCCTCTATTAATTAACATATTCTAAGTATTCAGTTTTGACTTTCACTCTGCTCTTTGCAATGATAGTCAAGTTATATTTAATATTCATGTAATCGTTCTATTTGTAGCGCGATAGTTTTATTATTGGTATATATATATATATATATATATATATATATATATATATATATATATATATTGTAGTAATTGGTAATTAAGGCATTGTTCTAATTGAAAAGTTGAATTGTAGAGGACTCATTATTAGTGGATATAGAGCGGACGCCGCAACAAACCGGCAAGGCAAAGAAAGCATTGTTGATCGGTCGAGAGGGTTTTTTTACGCGCTCAAAATTTGCGAGACGAACAGTACAGTCGGGCAGCAGACAGCGAATAGATCAGACGAAAAGTTTTACAGTCGGCAGTCAGAACGAAAGAATGTGGTCCAGTCACAAACATGTTTTCAAATATTAAAAAGTAAAGCAATATTCAGTCGGGAAGGAGACAGAGCAACTAGTGTGTATTCGGTGGTCGAGCGTAGATTCATCATGCTGGCCATAGACAAACCAATGAAGTCCATTTTCAACTAAAGTCACGAGATCTACAAATCCAGGTTGCAGTAAAGCATCGAGAACCAACCAATTTGTGTTAAACCAACTAACAAACAACGCCAATTAGAGCCTGTGAACATTTAGAGTCTGTGAGTACTTAGAATCAGTGATGTCCCCAAAATTGTGCACGAAAAGCTAAAAAGAGACCTGGGCGGCCGTAAGTAGAGAAAAACTTTAAATTCATTTGTAAACCGTGTTTAGAAGATAAAAGTCAGATCGTTCTTTAATTATTTAATTATCGATAAAGTGAGATCCTTAATTCTTGATAAAATTAAAATTGTTTAAATTCAATCTTTAGTATTATTTCTTCCGCAACAAATTTCGTCTATGTTCAGACGCATTGATTTCCATAAAAAGTAAATGTAATTTTGATTATATAAATACTGCCATTTATCAAACCCAGTTCAAGACTCTGAGATCCGAAATATTTTGTGTATTTTATATTTGTTTTAAAATTGTTAATAAATCTTGTTTAATAGTTTTCATTTAGTTTCTTTCATTTAGAAACGCCACATTCATATTATATTTTAATTATTACAATATATATAGATTTTATTTTAATTTAATTAGATATTAGCAAGGGTTGAGAGCTTGGCAAGTTGGAATTCGACCAGGCGCCGCCGTGCCGGATAGATAATCCCTTCGGTCTGGACTTAGGCACGTAGAGTGTTGACCCTCGGAAGTTACCTGGACTGTCGCACTGTGGGAAACGTCTCTCCAAAAATCCCAGGAATTGAATTAATACGTGACTGCCTGAACCAATCACATTTCTTGGTTCAGGAAAGATCGATCCAAAATTGGTCGAGAACATCGATTTTTCACATCCAGCGAAGGGGCTGTAAAGAAACTATAGAGAGACTCCTCGACGAACCGTCGCCATGGACGGACGTACAGCCCCAAACTTGCATAATCCAGAGGACTCGGAGAGAACGAGGATGCCACATGATAACGGCCAGAGATCAACGCGAGGTAACTGCCAAGTGTCTCAATCCTTGACGCGCCTGGGGGAATTACCGTAAACCATGGATTAACTTGGGATTTAAGGGATCCGATTGTTTTGCCCGGCTACCTGAACACACATAATTTGTATTTATTTTATTTTATTTTTCTCATGTTCAGTTAAATGATTATTAAATTCTGTAAAATATCCCTTTACTTCATCATTTAAAAAAACTTACAACTAAATATTTATACATCTCTGTAATTTAATCTTACACTACGACGGCTGAGATTACTGTTAATAGACACAATTATATATCACAGATGAGGTTATAAAAATCCGGACAGTACCGGGAATCGCACCCAGGACCACCACGTCGGAATCCTCATACAATAAATCATTATTTAGTCCTTTGTTTTCTCTTTTCAGAAAGTAAGAGTATTTGGTCTGAAACGTTTTCATACCTGGTTTCCCTACTTCACGTCTCGTCCAGGCCTTCAGTTGGTGAAATTCGTAAAAATTCCGTATTTAGATTTATTTATTTATATCATTAGCAATTCTGCTCACGACGTGGGACAAGTCAAATAATTATTACATAGATAGATAACAACGCACAACAACGATAATACGAAAATAAGCAAATGAGGAGCAAATAATAGGAACACACAAAAGTAAATAAGACAAACAAACACACAAAAGATTAATACACAATAATAAATACGCAAATAAAAAATATTTAAAACCGTACACATAAAAACGAGAAAGCAAATAAAAATAGATTAATACATGTCAAGTTTATTTATAAATCAATAAAAAGGTAAAAATTCGTTACAAAAATGTTAAAATATTTAAAAATGTTCAAATAGAGTTTTAGCTAAACAATACACTGCTCTCATTATTTATTTATTATTAGCAGAAGCAGAACCACAATTGAATTGTTTTCACTAATTTCGCTGTCATCGTGACTGGGCTGCAGGGAACCTCGCTGATTAAAATAAAATAGGCAGAAAAAAATAATTAAAATTTTATAAAGTAGAAATATGTGGTAACGAATACGACCTCTCAGATCTTGATAATTCCAGTAATTTTGTCGGCAATTTCAGTCCAAATCAACCGTTTACTGACCGATTAACGAATTAATTATCTGATAGAAGACACTTTACATTAATAGTAAAATATTCTAAAATGATTTTTATGTTCTTCTATGCGACGGTACGTTGTTAAATAGATATATTCAGGAATGATGAATGCTGGATTCGTGCCAATGTTTGTCAGTTTTGTGTCAGAATTCCGTCACATTCGGTCGGAGAAGCAGTTTGCTTTCAAGATCTTTATCGACAGTTGCTACGTATCATCATAAATCCAGTTCCCAAATATTTTTACGTGCTAACTTGTATAATGTTTTATATTTCGATAGAATATTGTTATTCAACATTTTTATGTTATTTAAATTTATTATTATTTATTACTAAAAATATTAAATTATATTTCAGGGTGAAATTAATTACAATATTTAATAATTTATATTTTATTAACACCAAAAGGACATTAACTTCGTTCTCTAATTATCAATTTAAGTACCCACCGCTATTTTACAAACATAAACAACACAGAAAAAAAATAACAGAGAAGATTTCTGACAGGGGTTGGTGGGCCAAAATACGGTGGTCATGTGGCTTTTAATGAACCGACTTTGATGGGATTCTCTTTCAGTACATTTCCACTTGCAGGCGAGACAGGTCAGTAGACCTACGCAGATGACTCGGGCGGACGCTGGAATCCCTCACATTTCCTGGAAATGGTCGTCACCCACCTCACCTACAAGTTCTCGTCAGCAGGAAAATGCATATGTCCTCCACTCCAAAACTTTCTCACCGAAAACCGTAAAACTAATTTCCCCTCCAATTCTCAACTTATTAATAACTTCCCCAAAAGTTCCTTAAATACATCAGGAACGGACTTCCGTATAACCCAAAACTAATTACTCCCGCTTGCTTCAAAATTCACTCTCCCTAATATAAAATCTAACTGCTCCCTTCACATCTCGGTTTTTCCGAAATTTCACCGCACAGGGTCTTGGATCTGCCGTTTTTATCCAATGGGAATCAGATTTGTGTCCCCACATATCTCAATATCTTCATTAAACACACCACGTCAGGGGTCCACATGGCCGAATTCATGGGCGTGGGAACATCACGTCCTCCAAAGTGCTTATCTGATGGAGCGTCCAGCCCGAACGTGCTGGAATCTTTTTTTTTTCGTTTACAATTTATAGTCGAATTAGCCTATTGGTCATTAGCGACTTACATTTAAATTACTTTATATAAATCAGTTTTCATAGTAAATTCTATAAGGTTGTAGATGGCTGTTGGCGAGTTGCAGATGGAATGGGCGGATATTGTGTATCTTCTTATGTCGCTATATATGGGGTAGTCAAAGAGGACCTGAGGAATTGTTGTGACCTCCTTGCATGAGCTGCGTTCCGGCTGCGGAGATCTGGAAATCAAGAATGAGTGTGTGAAACTGGAGTGCAATGTTCTGATTCTGGCTACAACAACGTGGTGCCTTCCAGATAGTTCTTTAGGGTGCGATTTTTCTTTGATGCTGCTCACTTTTCTCAGGATGACTTCACATACTCCTGGTTTTACTGGTCTATTTTACTTTTCTACCAGTTCCTTGTAGTGGCCTACTCTAGAGTCTGTTGGAGACTGGCAGGTTACTGGTTCTTCCTGGCTGATCGGCTTCCATCTTCACAAGGACATCTTCCCTGTCGTGTCCTTCTATATCCTTATGCGTCGGTAGCCAGACTATAGTGATCTGGTTCCCGTTTCCGTGGATTTTCGCTATATTCTCTCTAATTAGATTTATCCAACCATTTCTGTACGCCGTACTGATTAGTCTATGTATTGCCATGATGATGTTGTTGTCTGTCGGTGTTTCCAGACACACTTCCGTGGCCATGAAGATGGCGTATAATTCTGCTGTACTGATCGTTGCATTATGGTTTACAGCGATTGATTTTTCTTTGCCTGTCGTAAGTATAGCGCAACCCAATACTATGAATTTTTGGACGCGTCGGTATAAATGACTCTGGGAAAATGATATCTCTGTAGTAACTGATTGACTTCAGCGTTCCAGTTTGTGACGTGTGGGTTGCTTACTTTAAGCTTATATGGCCATATATATCAAATGGCAGTTCGTTAAGCGTCCATGGGGGCTATAATCTTGTGACCAGAGATAGGCGAGACACAATTTTTAATCCGCACATAGGGATGCCGCGGTGGAGTTGTTTTCGGTTTCTGTGAGTACCTGGGAAGCGAGCATTGACACTCGCCAGCCTGAAGCCGAGAATATTAAAAGCTCATGATACTTTTTTTCAATAAAGAAATTAAATAATGAAATAATATATCCCGCTAATGGATACTACAAACCTCTATAATCAAGGTTCGGATATTACTCGGTTGTATTTCCCGGTTTGTGAGTTCGGATGTTTTTTTATTACGTATATTTATTTTTATCTTCGTTGATTATCCGCATGGAAATCCGCAATTTAGAGTAAACCGATCTCTGAAACGCTTTCGACTGTAGACGAACTTATCGGAGAGGCAGAACAACACATTCAACTAATGGGAGGACGCTTTTCCCTGTATCATTATCGCTTATAGTTGGAAAGCCTGTGTTGAGTTACGGTGTGTGTGAGGAATGTCGTCGTGTCGGACACACGAGCTTATTGTGAAAGTTCAAGAGCCCTGAACTGCGAGTAGCACAGATGCAATACAGGGAGAGGGAACCATCAGGAATTAAGCCCCTCTCTCAGTTGCCACGTAATTGAAATGAGCGCTCGCCGAACTACAGCCAATTGCGTGATGAAGGTATGGAGTTTCTGCGAACCAGCACTCAAGTCTATAGTAAAATCCGTATTTAGCTCTAAACAGAGGCGACGCAGATTCAGCTTTGTGTTCTATTGTGCTCAACGCACAAGTGATCTATCAAATGCCATTATATATGGTATATAAATGAATGGACCATTGTGATTTATTATCCTTATCTGTGAATATAATTGTTTCTAATTACAGTAGTCTGAGCCGTGGTAGTGAAAAATTAAAATTCACATAAATACAACAAGTACAGATCGAAATATTGCATCGAAATTGATAAATATCTGTCCTGAATCATTTTCCAGCTACATTTTTTTATACTTTTCCCGATATTAGGAGTATCTTACAAAATAATTATTAATTTTGAACATTAGTCGTATTATGAAAATGGTGAAGAGATAAGTATAAATTTAGTTGTAGTCTGGTTACATATCCTTAATTATTTTCTAGCCTTTTTTATCCTGTGCCATCATTTTGTGTCTCAATTCAGAATTTTATTACTCTTTCATATTACAGATAAATTGTCTTCTTTCTGTGAAATATATGCATTTAATTTAATGGAATGAATCAACGGTGTGTATCATACATTACAACATTAAATAAATCCATTGAATGGAAACAGAACACAAAACTAATTTTACGTTTAATGCATTCTAATTTACGTTGACTAAATTTTGGAAATGTTTCCGTGCTTTGTCATACGTTTCATTAGATTAGATTCTCTCTGTCTTATTTTAATCAGCGAGCTTTCCTGAAGCCCAACGTCACAATGAGTGATAAACTATTAAATTGTGGTTCTGCTTCTGTTAATCTTTCTATATAATAAAAAAGGATGTATATTTGTATGTATGTATGTATGTATTTACGTTAATTTCTATACAAATTTAAAAGCGTGGATAGATTGCAACAAAAATTGGTACACAAATTCTTCAAAACACGAGAAACGGTACTGTGAGGGTGAGAAACGCCTAGCATACATGTGGAAAGAATTATAATTAAAAACCGTGATCGTTAAATATTAAATTACTGCGCGCCAAGAGACAATGACGTCACGCGAAAGAAAGACGTTACTACACAACGAACAAAGGAAATATCTCCTTTATTAGGAATGAAATAAAGCAGAAATATTTTTTTAAATAAAAAGTATAATTTTTTACAGCAATATTCCATCGAATGATAATAAAGAAGAATACGAATTACTTTACCATCCTTGGGGGAAAATGTAAGTTAATTTTCGCGCTGTATTAGTTGTGAGTCTAGCTAACAATTTCATCAATGTAATATTTCGTAATGTATGAAGACTGAGTGACGATTATATCCTGAAATACTCGAGGAATATATTTAAGTATTCAATTAAATACTTTTTCGAGTTTATATAAATAAGTACACGAGCAACGCCGGGCACCTAGCTAGTGATAAATAAATAAGAAGAATAATGTATTGTTTAGATAAAACCCCATTTTAATATTTTTGAAGATTTTTACATTTTTTAACGATTTTTTTTACCTTTTATTATAAATTATTTATAAATCCACTTTACTTGTGTATTAATCTATTTTAATTTGCTTTCTAGTTTTCATGTGTACGGTTGTATATAATTTTTATATGCATATTTATTATTTTTTCTTTGCTTTTATAGACGTAAATACTATACTTTATTGAAATAACATAGTCCATGATGCCATTGAAAATCGGTATTTAGGTAAACCTGGATACTTTGTAAGTACTCCTAAAATCCGCATATGAGTAAAGGAAGATTATTGAAATTACGAAAACATGACTACGTGGGAATAAAATAATTATATATAGAGGGATATTATTATCAAACACAAACCAAAGAGTCACAAATGACAAATTTTGTGTTTGTTTTTTCCGCCAAATCCTATTATTAGATTCGTAGTAGGCTTTTACGATACGGTCGGCTATTATTTCGATTCACATTATGTCTAAATTTAAAAGGGAGTATAAATTATGGCTAACGGCGTTTCATTCATTACAATCACCTGAAAGTTGGACTTGACGTCATTCTATTCAACAAGAATATTGATTTATCTTGTTGTTTGAAACTTTCCCAGGACACAATCGACAGATATCAAATTATCATCTTTAATAAAAGAACCAACTAACCCTCCACACGAACGTTTCCTTAGAACGCGACAAATACTGTTGTATTCTTCCGTAAATTATTTTACAAGTTTAGATACTCGTCGAAAGGATTTATTTTTTATTAAAAAAATCACAGACGTTTCTTCTTCGGTGGTTCTTTAACATCCTTGCGGTGGGGCACGCGATTCCAATTAAGCGATTAAAAATAGCAAGAACAATCCTGTTTGTGTTTTCTTGGTTAATTATGAAGCCACAAAGTGTCGTTTTAATGATCACAAACGTCTTATTATGCAAGCTATTTAACTTTCTCGTCTTATAAAGATACACAGTTAATAGAGAGAAAATCACGTTCTAGAGCAAAATCGCTCTTGGATGATTCTTCACAACTGTTACAAAGCGAATTATATATTTTGGAAAATTTTAATCTACAATTGCCGTACACAGAGACTCAGCCGTGTGATATTATTATGTTCGCTCCTAGTTTCTACTTTATAAGTCCCCACGACGAATAAAAGTCACATCTCAGGGGCCTGAACTCTTATAAAAGACAGCTGTAATGGGCGACGAATTATACCGTTCCTTTTATACCTCAATTTCGCTAACGTTCCGAGGGAGACAGTTGCGTTTGAACATTCATAGCCCCTTAAATGTAGAGACGCCATTTCGTAAATATTCCTTCATAAGCGTTCTTTATGCATAAAATTCTAGTCCGTGGCAAATGTATTCGCGTCTTGAGAATCATTATTTACTTGCTGATTCTCGCAGGCACCATTGTCTAAATACGTGTTCAACTTGTCTTTCATTCACATAGTACAGAAAAGCAGAAAAAAAGTGACTGTTAGAAAGTGAATGCACCACACATCATACAAAAATAAGTTTATAGAGCTGACACTGTTTTTCAATAGTAGCAAACAACGGAAATCGGAGTGGAATGGGAGAGAGGAAGAGTGTGGACCATCTGCCTGGTGACTTTGGTCGCTCACAGCACGGTCCCTTTGAGCATGAGACCAATACATACACTTCTCGATGCATCCCCGAGAAAAACGTATGGCTAATAACCGACTCCCTCATTCACCTATAAAATACTTTTATCCGGTAAAATTATTCCCGAAAGTCGTATTTGGTGAGGTTTTGTGGTGCCACTTTCAATTATAATGTACTCCCATTCATATATACCATGTTTGGGTGAGTACTGTAACTAATTTATATATTGTAGTTTTCGATAAAGTAAAATGTAATATGAAAACTCAATTTATACTATTAAAATTATTCTGAAATAAATAACCCATGTATGCCATAAATATTTCACACTATTTCTGTCGTATTCATTTTTGACAATTTCCTTATGTGGTCTACTCACACAAGTTCACTTTTCAACTGTTGATATAATTCTAAATAACACTTTTTGTCCTAATCCATTTTTTTTTGCAATTGGTACATACATAAGTTTAAAATATTTGGAAATTTCACAATATTTTACCAAAATTTGTTTTTTAAGTTTGAGGAATATGTACAATTTTCATATTTTCTTAAATGTATCATATTGTTTAGAACTGAACTGCATTTAGTTTTAGTCAACTAGCTCAAATTACTGTAATTTACATACGTAAATGTTGCTGTAAATGTTTCCATATCCCTGGAATAAGCTTCCAAGTCTGTGCACGGATATAATTTCAGTCCGTCCGGGAAATATTTAGTTATTAATATTTTATCTCGTGTGGCCTTTATTCCAACTGCTTATTTTTAACTGCATGTTTTGTTAGAGGGAGTCGGAACCGGGTGCGTGAAACGCACTAAGACCGCCCTTTATTGAATTACCATGACTCTTGGAGGCTCTGAAGCACATAATCCATCAATGTTGGAAGCCTGCTACTGGCCAAAAACGAACTTTCAAACGGATTTGTATGTTGACGAGAAAGCTTAATTTCCTTTCCAGTAACAGATAACGGAACAATGAACTGCGCTCCAAAAGGGTGACCGGTAGAAACACAAGAAGGGATGTCCAACAGTTAATTGCGATTTAATTTCTTTTATTATTATGTAGCACAGGTTGTAATGAAAATCGTCGGCAAAATTTTAAGATTTGATTTCTCATATTGAGAGAACAACATGCATGGTTTACAGACTTATCCGAATTTCCGTAACTGATCGGTTTGTTTGAAGCTCAACTGACTAGTTGGAGCGCTGTTGTTCTGATGTCAGATAAAAGTTCAAAGTTTCCTCCTCCTGACTGACTACGGTCAGCTGCTGTTCTTCGCATCGAATTTCCTCGTGTAACAATTGTGTTCAGAGTATATTATTTTAGTCCAGATAATAAGGCAATAAATATTCGGATAACTCTGTAATTATAACCCGACTAAAAAACCAAACAAAACATACAGGATAATAAATATAAGGTGCTTAGTCAATCATTAGGTCCGCTAAAAATATTATAGGAAGAAGAAACCAGTGCTCCAGCTATCGCTTTGTAACAGTTAAAGACTCTTATACTAAATGCCACGGACTCAAAGAACTCAAGGACCATTATTAGAGACTACCAAATATCATCTACATCCTTCATAAATATATTGGAATCTTTTTACCCACACTTAAATGATGAAATGGCAAAAAGTAGAATAAAAAGGCTCATAAAATTAGTTAAGAAACAAGAGAGTGATTCATATTCAGAATCAGAAGCCTCCTCCTAATAAAAACAGACTATGACAACAGTACAGTGGAATTTGCAACAGTCGCAGCTTCAAATAAGTTAATATAATGAATTATACAATTATTATGATAAATGATTAATAAATTCGAATTGTAAAATGTAAATGTAACAAACCCACATTTGAAATGTATAATTATTCTTTCAAACTGTTCAATTAAATCTATATTATTTGAATCTATGTGAATCGCTGCATAAATAAGCAATATTTGTAATCTACTTATGGGTCTCAAATGGCCGAGTTCTTAACGCGACCATTATAAACCTTTAATTAAAAAAAACTGTAATTATGCATTTCCGGGACCATTTTTTTTAATTACAATTTAACGTCGCATTAACCTTTTGGTCATTAGCGACTGACATATGTTAATTTCTACACTTATATAACATTTAAATTACTTTAAACAACTCAGTTTTCATCGTAAAGTCTATGAGGTTGTTTATTGCTGCTGATGAGTTGCAAATCTCCACCATTGAATGGGCGGCTATGGTTGATCTTCTTATCTCGCTATATTTGGGGCAGTTAAAGAGGACATGACGGATTGTTGTGGGTTCCTTGCATGAGCTGCAGACCGGCAGCGGAGATCTGGAAATCAAGAATGAATGAGTGAAACTGGAGTGAAATGTTCTTATTCTGGCTACAACAACCTGTTGTCTTCGAGATAGTTCTTTCGGGTGCGATATTTCTCTGATGCTGCTGACATTTCTGAGGATGACTCCGCATTCCTCTGGTTTCACTGGTCTACTCCACTTATCCTCCAGTTCCTTGTAGAGCCCTGCTCTGCAGTTCCTGCTGGTGCAGACTGGCAGGTTGCTGGAACTTCCTTGATGATCAGCTTCCATCTGACTAGGAGATCTGCCCTGTCGTGCCCTGCCCTGTCCTTATGCGCCGGTAGCCAGGCTATAGTGACCCGGTTTCCTTTTTCTTGTATTTTCAATAAATTCTCTCCAATTCGATTTATGCAACCATTTCTGTGCGCTGTACTGGTTATTCTGTGTATTGCGTCCTTGGAATCTGTTAAGATGATATTGTTGGCCTCCGGTGTTTCCAGACACAGTTCTGTGGCCATGAAGATTGGGTATAATTCTGCTGAAATTATCGACGCATTATGGTTTATAGCGATCGATTTTTCTTGGCCTGTCGTAACTATTGCGCACCCAACTCCATTTGAATTTTTGGACGCATTGGTATAAATGACTCGGGGAGAATTATATCTTTGTAGCAACTGATAGACTTCAGCGTTCCAGTTAGTGTTATGTGGATTGTTTACTTTAAGTTTATGTAGCGATGTATCGATTGGAAGTTCGTTAAGCTTCCATGGGGGTATCCTTGCCGTGGTGTTGTGGTCCATCTCTGGAAATGTCATTCCTTCCTTTCGTAATATATCCTTTAGTGTAGTGTAGTACGGGGTTTGGTTTCTAGGTGATTCTTTCTCTGCATATCGAGGAGTGATGATTTGTTCTCTTATTATTGGGTTCGATGCCTCTCTTGCCTTGATCGCGTATCTAATTGCAATTACTTTCCTTCTGCGTCCAAGCGGGATTTCGTTTGCCTCAAGTGTGAAGGGACCAATTTGTACTACACGTTTTTGCTTTTCTCAATATAAGGATTACGTACCTGAAATTTTTCCCTTGAATTTTGTTACACCCTGTAGTTTTAGGCGACATTAGTTGTTTTTTTGATTTTCACCTTTAGACTTTTAGGGTTATGATCATTTAGTAAATGACACAGGCTGTACGTTTCAAGTTTCACCAATGTCCCAGACGTAATGGAGTGCGTACTAAATTTTAATTTCATAATTTGAGATTCGCCTTTAATATTTTGACACGGAAGTGTATTCTCCGCAGCTGTAGACTTTTATTTAAATAACACAGATTAAAGCGATTTAATACGTATTCTGAAATATTGTAAGTCAATAACTGAAACCGGTAATCTTCTATATAATAAAAAAGGATGTATATTTGTATGTATGTATGTATTTACGTTGTTCTTTATACAAATTATATCGCGTGGACAGAATGCAACAAAAATTGGTATACGTATTCTGCCAAAATCGAGAACCGGTACTGTGGGGGTGACAAACCCATAGCATAAAGGTGGAAAGAATTATAATTAAAAACCGTGATCATTAAATATTAAATTACTGCGCGCCAAGAGAGAGAGACGTTACTACGCAACCAACAAAGGAAATATTTCCTTTATTAGGAATGAAATAAAGCAGAAATATGTTCTTTAAATAAAAAGTATAATTTTATACAGCAATACTCCATCGAATGGTAATAAAGAAGAATACGAATTACTTTACCATCATTGCGGAAAATGTAAGTTAATTTTCGCGCTGTATTAGTTGTGAGTCTAGCTAACAATTTCATCAATGTAATATTTCGTAATGTATGAAGACTGAGTGACAATTGACAATTATATCCTGAAATACTCAAGGAATATATTTATGTATTCAATTAAATACTTTTTCGAGTTTATATAAATAAGTATACGAGCAACGCCGGGCACCCAGCTAGTTTAATAATAAAACTAAAGTTTTTACGTGGTCGTCGTAACGCAAATCGCAATTAACTGTTGGACATCCCTTCTTGTGTTTCTACCGGTCACCCTTTTAGAGCGCAGTTCATTGTTCCATTATCTGTTACTGGAAAGGAAATTAAGCTTTCTCGTCAACTCCACAAATCCGTTTGAAAGTTCGTTTTTGGCCAGTAGCAGGCTTCCAACATTGATGGATTATGTGCTTCAGAGCCTCCAAGAGTCATGGTAATTCAATAAAGGGCGGTCTTAGTGCGTTCCACGCACCCGGTTCCGACTGCCTCTAACAAAACACCACAGTTAAAAATAAACAGTTGGAATAAAGGCCACACGAGATAAAATATTAATAACTAAATATTTCCCGGACGGACTGAAATTATATCCGTGCACAGACTTGGAAGCTTATTCCAGGGATATGGAAACATTTACAGCAACATTTACGTATGTAAATTACAGTAATTTGAGCTAGTTGACTAAAACTGAATGCAGTTCAGTTCTAAACAATATGATACATTTAAGAAAATATGAAAATTGTATATATTCCTCAAACTTAAAAAACAAATTTTGATAAAATATTGTGAAATTTCCAAATATTTTAAACTTATGTATGTACCAATTGCAAAAAAAATGGATTAGGACAAAAAGTGTTATTTAGAATTATATCAACAGTAGAAAAGTGAACTTGTGTGAGTAGACCACATAAGGAAATTGTCAAAAATGAATACTACAGAAATAGTGTGAAATATTTATGGCATACATGGGTTATTTATTTCAGAATAATTTTAATAGTATAAATTCAGTTTTCATATTACATTTTACTTTATCGAAAACTGAAATATATAAATTAGTTACATTACTCACCCAAACATGGTATATATTAAAAGGAGAATAGTATAATTTAAAGTGGAACCACAAAACTTCATCAAATGCGATTTGCGAGAAAAATTTTACTTGATAAATGCATTTTTTATTTATTTTAGAATGATTTTAATAGTATAATATAAAAATTAGTTACATTACTCACCCAAACATGGTATATATTAATACGAGAACATTATAATTGAAAGTAGCACCACAAAACCTCACCAAATACTACTTTCAGGGAAAATTTTACCGGATAATAGTATTTTTTATTTATTTTTGATTGATTTTAATAGTATAAATTGATTTAATATTACATTTCCTTTATCCAAAACTATAATATATCAATTATTTACATTATCCACCCAAAGATGGTATATGTTATTAGGAGAATGGTATAACTTAAAGTCGAACCAAAAAACAACGTTAAATACGACTTTTGAGAAAAATTTTACCGGATAAAAATATTTTATAGGTGAATGAGGGAGTCGGTTATTAGCCATACGTTTGTCTCGGGGATGCATCGAGAAGTGTATGTACTGGTCTCATGCTCAAAGCGACCGTGCTTTGAGCGACCACAGCCACCAGACAGATGGTCCACACGCTTCCTCTCTCCCATTCCACTCCGATGTCCGTTGTTTGCTAGTCTTGAAACACAGCTCTATAAACTTATTTTTTATATGATGTGTGTTGCATTCACTTTCCGACAGTAACTTTTTTTATGAAAGGCGAAACAGTTGAATAATTAAGTTGATATTTTGCTGCGTAAGTTTTGTACATAAGCCTCCAGTTTATTAATAATAGTATGATTGGTGTCTTATTAATTAAATTTATTATCTTTATCATTATTGAATAAAATATTTTCTACATGTGAACCGCGTAAAAATCATTATTAAAACACAACGATTCGGTGATATTTAGAGTTTTATTAAACATTTGACCCAATTGATGAACCGAGAATCTTTTATTCAATCATTACACGGAGAAAGTGTACATTATTTGTTTATAATTATTATTAACAGTTTTTGGAGTATCCTCATTGATTCTGGAATTTTCTTCCTGGGTCGGCAAGATCACAAACTCGGCGCCTCTCAGACCGCTCGTCAACATCCAATCCTTTATCCTATTGTCAAAAGCACTTCCTGGGCCTGCTGACTGGCGACATGCTTACGCCAGATTCATACCTGCCCCACCTGAATTTTATTTGTTCATAAATACGCGTGTAATAGATATTAAAATTAGTGTATCCGTTTGTGCCTTCAGAAGCGTATTATCGTGATATTTTTCTTTTCTCTGATGCCTCGGAAATATGTAATTCTATTTTATTACACATGTCAGCCGTGTTGGGCTTAAATATTTTCAATTTTTATATTCCTCGTTTAGTTTACCGATTGTTTTACTTGAATAATGCTGTTGTCCGAGTAAGGTTGCAACGTCCGATTGTAAGGGGTCGTTTATAATTCAAGCATGGCTGAGAAGTACTCTCTCTCCTATGCAAGTCTGCGGTCACATACCACTCACCCACGCACCGCCCTCATAAATTATACATGCGCAATTGATCTAATACATGCGCTAAAGTTAACGAAACAGCCGACAAAGGGAACCTGCATTAAAGTCTCTCGCTTTCACTTTTTAACTTATTCAATTTGTTAACACTCATAAGTCGTGAATCAGTGAATCTATTAACTCACTTGCGTATTAGTTTCTGTATTGAACTAATAAGAACCAACGTTTAGTATTTATAAAATCACAAACCAAATTATTCGATTCTCTGTGTAGTGTTATCTATCTATATAATAAAAAAGGATGTATATTTGTATGTATGTATGTATGTATTTACGTTGTTCTTTATACAAATTTTATCGCGTGGACAGAATGCAACAAAAATTGGTTCACACACTCTTTAAAATACGAGAAACGGTACCGTGAGGGTGAGAAACGCCTAGCATACATGTGGAAAGAATTATAATTAAAAACCGTGATCATTAAATATTAAACTACTGCGCGCCAAGAGACAATGACGTCACGCGAGAGAGAGACGTTACTACGCAACGAACAAAGGAAATATTTCCTTTATTAGGAATGAAATAAAGCAGAAATATTTTCTTCAGCAATACTCCATCGAATGGTAATAAAGAAGAATACGAATTACTTTACCATCCTTGCGGAAAATGTAAGTTAATTTTCGCGCTATATTAGTTGTGAGTCTAGCTAACAATTTCATCAATGTAATATTTCGTAATGTATAAAGACTGAGTGACAATTGACAATTATATCCTGAAATACTCAAGGAATATATTTAAGTATTCAATTAAATACTTTTTCGAGTTTATATAAATAAGTACACGAGCAACGCCGGGCACCCAGCTAGTTAATAATATATCAGTTTCGTTATACGGAGTACGCATTTGATAGTTACAAGTATCATAACTAGACAAAAATTATATTTTAAGTTTGTTTAATAAACTGGGGACTGTAAATGGTTGCTGGAACTTTTATTAATATCTCAAACACTCTTGGATATTAATGGTATAAATCTAGGGGTTAAACAATTTTAAAGCTATATGGATTCTCATTGAATCCCCATGGTGTTTGGAAATAAAATACGATGACCTCACCCACACAGATTTACGATGCACCAAGCACCTGGACAACTCGAAGAAATTGCTTGGCGATCCTCCTCTTATTATCTCGAGGACTCGTGCATTGGACCTTACGAGTTTAAGCTTTTGATTTCAATATTTTAAAACAAAAGTGGGTGGAAAAGTCAAAGTTGTTTATTCGTAAATATGGGCTGAAATAAACAGTCACGGGTTACTTCAGGTTTCCAGTATTCCCTGTAAGAACTCAAGATAATTTTTCAGCTAAATCGCGTCAGTTCCTCCGTTTATAGCGTTCGTGTGTCATTAACCGAAAAAAAAAATGAGAGTAAAATCACGTTAGGAAACCAAAAGGGACGCTTATAAACGCTGTCATTCATCGCATGAACATCGTTTTCCAATATGGCTCACTCGTATGAAAGTTTTAGTCCCTAAATGGATCAACTCTCTCGAGCAGCGCTGGGCAAAGCTTTAAATAACTGCGTTAAATATTAAAAGACTGACAAACACAATGTATATTTAATTATGCTACATTTTATCCGGACTTTTGAAACAACTACGGATTATTCGATTATACCGTAAAAATAAAAAATAAAACAACATTTCAGGCACCTTAAAAATATTTGGCAACTCTTCAGAAACATTTTTCTGGTTTTCTCTTGTAAGAAACAATAAAATATATTCTGAATTATAGTCATATTGCGTATGATTTTTTTCTTAATAGAATTATTAATTTTGATACAAAATTTTTGCGCTTACGTAATTCAGCGTGATACTGATTTGGTCGATTTGATCAATCAATATTTTGTTCAATATTATCTTAAAACCAAAAAGTTTGGTTTGTGGTATATAAAACATGACATCATACCTTACTGATGCATTTGAATTCCATGGCTTTTATTTTTTTATATTATTTAATCACGCCTCTTATATTATCTATATATTTATATTAATAACCATCTTTAACAGTAACAAACTAGTTTCTCTTATTATTATTTAAGAGAGCTTTCACAAAATTAACAACCATCAGACACGGACAATATTAATATCATGGATAAATATAATTATATTTTCTAAACAAAAATTATTCTTCTTTGCATAAGTAGAATAAATTTATAAACGCTCGTAGTGGAAGTATCGGCAAATTTTAAGTTGATATTGTAAATCAATTAAATTTTTTAATAACATATCACGACCAAATTGATTGATCCGCGGTTACCATAAAAATAACAAAGTATATATATATATTTAGTGGACACATCTGCATTTTTTATATGATATACTGTAAAAAATACACATTATTATTTTTATGGTAACCGTGGATCAATAAATTTAGTAAAAAAAATGCATTGGTTTAGAATATAAGCTTAAAATTTAACGATACTTCTATACTACGCGCATTTTTACGGAAGGTGAGTTGGTTGCAGTCTGGCGAATCTTATGGTCGAGAAAGGGAGCAGAATTTAAGAGTACGAACAGCGTGGTCCAAGCATAGAAATTCAACTGAGAGACTTATATGTTTTAAAAATCTAAGTAAAAAGGTCTGGACGGAGAGACAAGTTATAAAAATCCTGCAAAACTGAAACAAAAAGTTTAGCGCCACGTTCAGATACATACGCGTTCCAAAATAACATTTTCCGCAGAAAAGCATTGAAATAATACGCCCGACTGTTGACCGGAGGAATAATACAATAACTACAACCGTGTGCTTTGATCAAGTGTAGAATCAGTGATTAATGGCCTTTTCAGTGAATTTTGTCCACAAACTCCAAAAATAAGTCTGGTACCAGCAGGACAGTTGTAAGTAGAAACCAAAATAATTAAATTCTGTAAACGGTAATTAAGGGTATAGTCAGATTTCGGTTCTTTTCATTTTGTTGGATTTCGTATTCCGTTCGTTTCAATTTGGTTGAATTGTTAATTATTTAATTTATAATTTTTTGATTGTTCTTACTTATCAAACCCAGTTAAAGACCCTGAAAAGAAGAGTTATTAAATTTGATTTTTTGTGAAATATAAAATATTGTATTTTACCTTGAACGCCACAAATTATAAAATAAAAATATTTGTTTTGTAAATTTGTAAATTATTGAATTCGGCGTACGAACCTAGGGCAAATCATTTGTAAAACTAATTGAACACCTGTTAAATTAATCTTTGGCAAATTAAAAGTTTTTTTTATCTAATCATTTTGTTATTCATTTCATTTATAATTAATCATTACATTTTGTTTCCCCAACGTGGGGCAAGTTAATAATTATTTACTATTAATCATTACAATATATATATATTTATATATATATATATTATTTTACATAATAATAATGGAAAAAATAGTCTAAAACTCTGATAATTATTATTACTAATAACTGTGACTGTTGAAGATGGTTATATATTAATTAAATGTGGTTTTAAAAAGCAGCATTTACACTATTTGATTTTTCTCTTGAGAATTTCTTATTAAAATCATCGGTAAGTCTCAATTTAATAGAGGATGTTGCTCCTTAAGACGCTCTGAACCGTTATTGTGCGTTCAGATTCCACTGGAATTGGGCCTAGTATGCATAGTTTTATAATTATTATTATGTGATATAATTCACTTTCCTTAAAATGGTGTGATTAATAATATCTAGCTTCATCTGGTTTAGGAAATAAGATCCAATCTCTCCTAATTTCCCATTCATCACTATAAACAGTGTTGTATATTTTTTTCTACGGCAGCGTTGCCAATTTCCCGATACATCCACGTTGGTATTCAACAATTAGTATTCACCTGATAACAGTGATACGTCATAAGGCAACCCATTTGTATTGATAGTTTACATTTTCTGAAACTTCATGAAAGCCCCCGAGTTTACACGAACGAACGTTTCACTACCGAACAGGATATTCACTGCGCTAAAGATGTTTTTACTTCAGAAACGTCTGTATACGATTGTTAACAAATTTGGGAACTAATTTTAGCAACTCGTAAATATCTCGGGTAATAACTTTCAACGCCAGTTTTAATGTCAAATTCCCTAACTTTCGCTCTCTCTCTCTCCTTTCATTCCATGTCGAGTTAAAATTACATTTGGATATATTTATTAGTATTCCAGTTATTAAACAAATACCAGGTAGCTTAGCGGGCGGGACATACGTTATGTTGTACATCCATTTTAATACATCGTTGATTACCCGGCGTGTTAACCTGGTCCTTGTGCCGCTGGTCATTGGTAGTTTACCGCAACACCGTAAATCACGTGGTGCATCCGACTTGACACGAAACGCGAAATACGGTAAGCACATATGTTACCTGGTACGCAATCCGGTCCACGTAGAACGCAGCCGAAATCAAATTACAGATCTGACACACTTGAAGGCCGAGAAAGTAAATTTCTTTTTATTTGTCAACTTACGTTTGGAGAACCAACGTAGCTCTGTATCTACAGATCCATTCATAATTACTATAATTATGTATCAGACAATTTTAGTATTATTATAAATGTTAAAAACACCACCCTATTATTCAGAATTTTTTTTAATCTAATTTAAAACATCTCACAAACACAACGTTTCAACACTGATTGGGATCTCTTCAGGTGTACAGTTAAAAGTGAGTTATCAATAAAAAAAATCTTACATACATGATACTTTTTAATGTAATTATGCCTAAATATCATTAATAGAATATTACTTGCTATACTTGTTATACAAGGATAACTATGTATAAATTGGAATATATCTGCGACAACGTTACAAATACTCTGACCCGACGCGTAATATAATTGTGTCTTAATAGTCTCCAATTGTGACTAAGTTTTAGAAGCGGAATAATTTGGCACCAATTTGGCACTCTCATTTTTAACAGGATAATATTTTACCTTCGTACAAACACTACACCGACACGTAAGAAAACAAAAACAAAACCTGTCAAACTACACCCTTAAAGTAAAATTCGAAGTCGTTACGAGAAACAAGCAATAATTACGCCATCAGGAACACCTACGGCTAAGTAACAAAATTAGGGCATTAACATATGGATTTTGTGAATTCCGATCACATATATTTAGACCGCGCCATTTCCCTGAAAAAGACTCGTACATTATTGGAACAAATGAGCCGCCGGGAATTTAATTAAAGTTAAATTTATTATTTTATAATTTTTTGTTCTGTTATTAAATTTGGAATATTTGATATTGATTGATGCTTAATTAACTTATTCGTATGCGATAATCAGGAATAAAGCAGAATTAAATGGTTAATATTACAACTCTGCATCTTTTATTCATTGCATGTCGAGAAACGTTAAGGTTACTTATTGGAATCCGGATGAAGAAATCTGTCCTACTAAGGATACTGTAAGAAACCAAAAAGATTAGTCTAAATGAAACGAGAAATTCAGAATGTCACTGACCAATAAAGATATTGTCAAAAATTTATTTTTATCTCACGATAAGTAAGAATAAGATCAATACATCAGCCAATAAAGTTAGAATAATTTTAATTCAATTCAAATAAATTAGAGAATTACATCTCATTAAAGTACAGAAAAAAAGGAGTACAACGTTTCGAATCAACTTTGGGACATCATCAGCAATTTCTTGTTAATATTTATGGAACATTTTAATTGAATGTTTACGCCTCTTTGATTCCAATTTTAGCTTCAACAAGGTCTTGAACAATTTTTGTTTCCTTTTCATGATACTATTAACATAATACATGTTGTAGCCCAATTTTTTGTATTTTCATGAGATGTAATTCTCTAAATCAATTGTATTAAAATCATATTCTTCCTGGCTTTATTATATATTATCAATTATTTCTCTTCTCGCGAACATTATATAAGGATAAAACCTGATTACACTATACTTTAAGCGCTTTAATTAATTCACTAAGTGTGGGTCTCGCAGTAATTAAGGATCGACGTCACTTGTGATCATTCAAATAATATAACGTCTCCGGAAAATTGTAGAACGGAAACCTAAATATGCACTTCCCGGGATTCATTGATTGGTTTGCTTTTTACGTAGTCCCAACCTATTATTAGCGTCTGTTCTGAAGTCCTTTCCGAGAACCGTGTATTTTCGTCTGTCTGTAACAACAAAAAATTATTTAAACGCGTCAAAATTCATAGCCCGTAACATCGCAGGTGCACGCCTGAATTTCCTGAGAATATAAAAAAGTATCATTATATTTGAAATTACGACAAAAACGAAGTTCGACAGGAACTCTTCGAGTAGGGAAATATAAAAGTAGAATCCTTGTTTAGCACAGAACCGAATAAATTTTATTCATGACTAGCTGGGTGCCCCATGTTTCCCGGGTTGTCATAATTATACTCATAAAATTCCATAACCTCGGATATGACTCCAATCTCTGTTGTCCCTCAACCCCAAACCCTAAGGGTGCTCCCCTCCTATGCCGAAAGGAGTTGAAAATATGCTCAAAAACATCTGCAAAAACGCTATCTATCTCGATGATTCTGAAAAAAAAATATTCCGGCGAAAATATCGGTTGTTTTGTAATATAATATTCTACACGTGCCATTTTATTATTACGTCTCTTCCGCATAGCGGACATACGTAGGCGCAGCTGTAAGAAAGCTGAGTCTAGCGCAAGTCAGCGGCTTGAGGTCGCCCACCTTAGGTTCCATGTGCAACGATGCCCACGGTAGCAGAAATCTTCCTTTCTGTAAGAGCTCTCATTGGAGACCTCAAATCATCAGGGAGGGGAAAAGGAGTCTTCCAATTGTTCAGAGCTTCTTGAGAACGGCAGTCGTGATCCAACCTACAGACGGGTCCATGGCTCCTGGTTCTATCCGCCAGTTTGTCTTCCTTTATTTTATTTTTGACTATTAAATCTCCTTATTCTTCATCAACTCTTATTTGACTGAAGTGCAGCAAAACACCAAACACTACGCCTAGGTTAAATTAGTTGAACCCGAACCCTCACGTTACCGACTTTCCTATTTCCTGTTCTTAATTCTTCCTTTATCCTCTAGATTGGTAGCCAGGTGAGCTAACGGAGGTATAGCTCAGTTGGCGGACTTCCCATTCCCAACTGCTGGAATGTTACAGTTTTAACATGTTTGAAAATTTCAAAACCCCACCCCTGAGCGTGATAGACGTGTCTTACCCCCATAGCGTTTGTTTGCGACTCGAAAGGATCACATGAACGAAATTAGGTAAATGTTGATCGTCGGGTATAGATTTGTATACGGAACATACACACAAAGCCACACACACACAAACAGGCTATTTTATTTATTAGATTTTTTTTCATATTAACGAAGAGAAAAATAAAAATGTCGGAATGTGAGGGTCATACAATCCTATAAAATATAAGGGAAGAGAAGAGCCCCATGGGAAGATTCTTTATTTAAACTGATGTTTTTAACAGTTGCAACGCATTATAGGGCTCCTCCGAATTGAATTAAATTTAATCTACAAACGACCTGTGTTGATCTAAATAAACGATTAAAATTACAACAACTTCTCTGATTTTCCGTTCTCTGTTAATATTACCCAAAATTCGTAGTAGATGAGATCGTCCATGATACGCAATCGCACACCCCAGACCATAACACTGGGGGTTGGCCACTTTGACGTAGAATAACGCACTCTGGAAGGTGTAGTTCATCTGTATGGTGTCTAACAATAATGCAGCCATGGCTTTACCCAAAATTGAAGTGGGATTCATCATATGAAACCACTTGTTGCTGACGTGCACGCCAGTCTGTGTGTCCATGATACGTAATCGCACCACAGACCATAACACTGGGGGTTAGGCCACTTTGACGTGGAATAACGCACTCTGGAAGGTGTAGTTCACCTGTATGGTGTCTAACAATAATTCAGCCATCACTTTACCCAATATTAAAGCGGGATTTATCAGAAGAAATCACTTGTTGCCGACGTGCACGCCAGTCTGTGTGTCCATGATACGCAATCGCACCCCAGACCATATCACTGGGGGTTAGGTCACTGTGACGTTGAACAACGCACTCTGGAAGGCGTAGTTCACCTGTATGGTGTCTAACAATAATTAAGCCATCACTTTACCCAAGATTAAAGCGGGATTTATCATAAGAAATCACTTGTTGCCAACGTGCACGCCAGTCTGTGTGTCCATGAGCCGATGGTTTTACGTCAGGGGATTTCTGTATAAAGGAACTCTTGCACGCGGAGTCCATGGTGCAGAAAACGCCGACGAATTTATGAAACGCACAATGATACACCTGCAGAAATGTACCAACGTACTGCCTGCTATTGAGCTGAAGCTGAATTGTCCGTTATGGAATGCGGACCAGATGTGATGACGTCAGCATTGGGCGTCCACTTCCAGGTTCTCGAGTTGTACGATTTTTCTTGAGCCCACTACTTCCGAACTCGCATTACTGTGCTGCTGTTACGCTCCATTCGAGCTTCTATTGCCTTCTGGAAAGCCGACGATTCTTCCCCGTTCAAACTACGTAACTTTGCTGAAATGTTTCCCTCTTCCGTCGTTGAAAAATGCTGTTCCTCAGGCACACATGATTCCACGCCATGTATAACAACGCGTGGTGGCTTCACAAAATAATGATTTTCGGCATTTAATATTGTTTTATTGCTTCGTAATAGTTCATTTGTATCAACACAGGTCGTTTGGTCATTACACTCACTCATGGTGTTCGAATGTTCAAACAACGTTTCTGTGTAAAGAGAAAAGTTTCGATGCATATAATTTATATGTTATTTAAAAAATGAAAACCCTCACTGTTTTTGACAATGAAAAACTATATTTCTGAAGTAGTAATTACAGTGGTGACATTCCTCACAGATTCCTCGAGAGGAGCAAGATTTAATGAATTCTCACGATTTCACGACAAGCACTTAAAAATAAAGGAATATTTTGCTGTCGTTTGAAATCATGGCAAAGAGACCTCCACCCGAGCGAATCTAATAAATGGGAAATTGTGTGAGCAGAAGTAAAATGGCAGATCGTATTAAGAGTACTGGGCTGATGTGATTATCGGAGAAGCAATTTAGAAAGGAAGTGTCACCGGCCAAAGCCTATTTCCAGGACAAGTCCATTAGCTCGGACGGACAACCATAGTCCTCGGCGAAAGTACGCTGACAGATTCTTAGCAAACCGATTAACGGATGTTTTCTCGGAAATAAAAGGCGCGACATGTTAAGAGGAAACCAGCTGTGATACAAGAAACGACTACGGCGATGTAATGCCTCACTGGTTTATTTTCTACGTTGCGAAATTAAATCTTCCACACCAACAAACTGTGAAGTTCGTTACATTCAAACATTAAATAAACGAAGATTTTTATTCAAATCGGATTCATCTCAATTGAAAAATTACTTGTTATTAAGTTTGTGTAAGAAAACATTAAGAATAATAGTCATTAAACATTTACATTAAATTATAATACATATATAGTATTAAAAAAATATATTTCTCTCATTACATTTTTTATTTACAATTATTCCAAAAATATCAAACTTAAATATTTTTTCAGAAATGTAAACATGAGTTATTTTTTACAGACGTAAAGAAGTTGTTTGATACATGTTTTTAAATCGGTATGCGTGTTATCAATAAGCCTGTTCGGTCGGTTCCATCGTGACGAACTCAACAAGAATTTTGTTTGTTTACTTACTGAAATATTCCACATAAATTAATTTTCTCCGCGGTGCTTCAATATTTTTATTTTCAAATTAAAATATATATATATATATATATATATATATATATATATTGTAATGCCAATTAATTAGGCCATTAATTGGTTTTAATAAAATTTAATTGTAGCGGCAGGAGCTTCCAAAGCGACAATGGAGCCAATCTCTGTTACTTTGTCGGAAAGTCAAAATGGCGTATGCGCGCTAAAACTCGAGACTACGATAGTTCAGTTGGTGACGGGACATTTCGGAGGACGGAACAAATGAGTTTAGAGCAGAGACTAGCCGTTGTTTAATGTATTATTAAACAAAGTTGTGAGTTTAAGACAAAATAAAAACATTCACGGAAATATTATCCCGTAAATATCGCTAAGTTAGCAGTTTTTACGTCTATCAGCAGCCAGGAAAGGAGTGAAGTTTTTACGTCTGTAGCCAGCCAGGAATAATAAAGTTGCAGTTTAAGTCCCAAATTTAAGCAAATCTATGAATCACAGGATTCATATAAGGCAAGCGGTCACCAGATAGCTAACAAAAAAGGGTGGCTCATCCGAGTTCCTGGGAGCCCATCAAGGTGGACTTCAAGAGTGTAAAATCTGTGAGCCAATATTAGAATCAGTGTAAAATTTTTGGAACATGTACTCTCGAAAACAAAAGGAATGCTGGAACCAGCTGGACAGATGTAAATAACAAAATACAAAAATAATGATTTATGTAAACGTAATTAAAGGATAGAAGTCAGATTTCGTTCTATTTTAATTGTCAATCAGAGTTAATTTCTTTCCTTTTAATTTCTTTCTATCGACACATTGCCTAGGTGAATTATAAACTGTGTGTTAGTTTTTTTAAAACAAGTTGTTGTGTCTATTATCAAACCCAGTAGAGACCCTGAGTTCTAAAATTTTAAATTGTAATTGTTTGTGAGTTAAAGCAACAAAGTGGAAATAAATAATTATATGTTTGAGATTCTTGTTGATTATTTCATTTAATTAATTCCTTTATTAATTATTACAAATTGGCTTCCACAATGTGGGGCAAATTAAAGGTTTCTCTTTTGATTATTACATTTTGGCGCTTCAACGCGAGGCAAAATAGTTAAAATAATTAAAGTTTTTTCTTTTAATTATTACAATATATATATATATATATATTCTGACTATTGAGAAAAAAATAAATAAATAAACATCAGCCAATTTTAAGTCAGGAAAAAATAATGTATTAATTAAATTAACAACGCTACATCGCTTATTTTGCGACCTCATCAGGTTCATATTAAAAAAAATACTATGCTGACTGCCGTGGCCTAAACAATATTGGCATTTCGGCTACGGCAGCCAGCATAGAACAATCTGTCTATCAAAAAAATTCTAGTATTTGCTATAAGACGATGGTATATTGTATTGGTTTAAAATGACAATTTATAATTTATTATTTTTGTTTAAAACCTTTATTTACTTATCCATCAAATTAACTCAAATTTAAAACATATAAACATAATAACTCAGTAAATACTATTTTACTTTCTTAACTTCTTTGATAATCGTTCCATTTTTTGATTTGTCAGACGAAACGTTGTTAATTTCTTCTGGTAAACAGTCTGTAGAGGCTGAATAAGTGTGTCTAATTTCCATGTTGTGAATACTACAATATTTATACGTCTTTTTGATTGTTGTGCTAGATAAATTAATAATTCATCCAAATTCAAATAATGTTGCTGTGTAAAGAGAAAAGTTTCGATGCATAGACTTTATACGGTATGTAATTATTTTTCGATCTGATTCGTATCTGTGCGTGTGGCATTTACAACAACATGTTTTATAAACTGACGTATAAAGTACTTACTGTATTCCAATATTCATATTCATACGAGATATTACGCTCAATTTCACATTTTAATGTTGCAGAAATTTGTTTGTATTGATTTTGAAAAAAGCTTCAGAGGCATTGAAAGTAGAACGCGGCGAAGGCAGGAAGTTAATGTTGCCACATACGTCCCCTCCACCCCCTTCCCCCAATCTCTCCCCACGGTACATTATCTGCTGCAGAGACATCCCAAATAGTATTTTATTATGCTCATTGTGTACGTCACTGAGTAAAAGTCATGGCTCTGCGCTGCAATCACAATTTAGTGTAATGTGGTTGCTTCATAGGCATTCATCTCCATACGAGTAACACGGCTTCGAAGGGGAAAAAGAAATGGAACCGCAAAAATTGTGTTTTAGAAAATTAACAGAAGGGTTATATTTCCCAACTCAACGTTATTCATCGAAAACGCTAATTATATACTCACGAATTATATAAAGATTTCTTATAAAAGCGATCCTAATATCCGTCCTTCGCTACGGTGTTCTTTAGGAAAACTTACGTAAGATTGTTAATTATGATTGTTGAGTAAAGAAGGTGAAAAAGTAATATGTTGTAATCCCTTGCATTTACTGTCAAAAAACGGGTTTTAAAGCACGTTTGATCAGTCCAATATAACACTGACGGCAATTCCTACGTTCAATTTTTCATTCTCCACTATTTGAGTGTGCCGTGTTGCCCGGGTTGCCATAAATCAACTCAGCGACATCTAAAACCCTGGATTTGACTCTAATCTCGTTTGATTTTGCTTTATTTTAAAGTAACTCCCCTCCATCCCCACCCCGAAGGGTTGTCCCCTCCTATGCAGGAATGGATTGTGCACAATCAACATCGGGAGGAAATAGTAAAAATCTTATTTAACCCGAAATATATTTATTCGACGCAAATATCGGCCTTTTAACGTGTTTGAAAATTTCCACCCCATCCACCTCCGTCCCTGGGGACAGAACTTGTGTCTTACTCTAACAGTGTTTGTTTCTGGTTGAAAAGGAACACGAAATTTGGTCAAAATTTCTCTGTGGGTGTAGATTTCTATGCGGAACATACACACATACACACACACACACAGAGAGAATCATTCTATTTTATTTATTAAAATAGATTATGTGGTTATGATATTTAAACTAGCTATAGAATTTGACGCGACTCACGTGGTGGAAAAAATACTCCGCGCCGCTATGGAAAGTTAAGAGTTTCTTTACTAAATTTATTATTATTCTACCAATGTATTACCATAGGGACTTTCCGAGTAATTTCGTCTATATATTAGTCAAAATGATTTATTTATTTTGTTACGTAAATTAAGTCATTCTGAATATAAAAACCCCAAATTTTTGCTGGCACATTATATATTTCAAAGGTTTATTGTTTCTAATATTGTCAATTGTATAAATTTTAATATAGGTGAAATGTTCTTAAATGATACCATTAAATTGTAGGCGTATTGTTTAAAAACATGTTATGAAAATATTAATCTAATATGAATATAATTGTTTAATTTATTAATTACAAAATTATTACCAGCTCCTTAAAATCGGCATTTTTATTGCCTCCTTTACTTGGGAAATATAACAGAGAAAGGGTCAGGAATTTAAGGGGTTACGTTAGCAATATTGTTCGAAGTAGTAGTATTTGAACGATTTTATTCTATAAAAACATATTTCATACTTGATTTTTTATATTAAATAAATAATGTTCGATATTACGTGTCGTTTTCCCTTTTTTGCGTTATAAATTTCAGAAATAATGACAATCTAAGTGCCATACCCGTTAAATAATAACTGTGTATCGTTTCCAGATTTAAAAATAATTGCATATTTAGATACGAAATTTCATAAATCAGAAAAATAGAGGCAATAAAATTTTGTACATTAATCAGAAAATGTGTTTCTCTTCTGTATAAAACCAGAATGGCAATTTAATTGATTTTATTTATAAAAAAATACAGTTTTGACGAAAATGTATGTTAACAAGTCACAATTTCTGAACTATATTAAAGGAAAATATCAGAGTTACTTGACAATTAAGTTAGTAATAATCTGTGAATATTTGCTATTTCTTATATATATATATATATATTTAATTATTTCGCCTCTTAGTCTAAAGAACATTTATAATTTTAATCCGATTAAGAGCAGAGTTCTGCTTAATTTAATCCCTGCACAATTCACAAACAACGTCACGGAAAGGAGAAAAGGTCAAAACTAAAATGGTTGCCATCAGAAAACAGAAAGCTGAAAGAAAAGTACTTGTATTTTTATGAAGCTTTATTCGGAATAACCGTTTGTAACTACAAAATCGGTAAAGGAACAAATAAAATAATATATTTGCTACTTAAACGTATTAACCGAAACAGTCGCATGAAACGGACTTAAACTTGCAATGTTTAGTAAAATTTCTAAAGAGCAACAACAATAATAGTCCAGCAAAGAGACGTGGTGAACTATTACCGAACAAAAGAAAGAACATATTGTAAATTGTCGTGACAAATTCTGCATTAAGGGAAGTTCGTGTCTATAATTTCGTTAAATCTCAGTAATAATATTCTAGTTATTACCACTGAGGTCACTTCCATATGTCAGGTACACAAACGTGTCGTTGAGTAAATTTAATTTATTTCTAATTTAATTAACTTCCAATAAAATAACTTATAACCAGAACGACTGTTTGATTGAATTTACGAAAGGGGCTCGTTCGAAAAGTTCTCGGCCTCATGGTCTGACTGAATTTAAGAAACGCTGGTCGTTCGGAAAATTCTCGGCCAGAGAAAAAATATTTCTTACCAATTCATTTTTGATTCTTCAACTCAATTTACTTTTAAACCAATACACTTAGTCCATCACTTTTCCAGCTTCCATATACGTTCAGTATAAATCGATTTCTCAGACTCCGCACACAGACGTTTGTCTCAGCTATGACTTCTTCAATTGAAGCAATTCTTCTTCGTCCAGCAAGCCATTTCTTGAGATGCGGGAAGACGAAATAATGGCTCGGAGATAAATCTGGCGAATATGGTGCACGTGGAAGCAATTCGAAGCGCAGTTCACGAAGTTGAGCAGCAACGACTTGAAACGTGCGAGCTGGTCCTTCGTCGAGCTGAAAAATATATTTCTTCTTGGCCAATTGTGGATGTTTATTTTTAATGGCTTTCAAAATATTCGCCAGTTATTATTTCTTCCATTGGAGCCACGGCATGAGGATCCAAAAATTCTGACTTTTCCTGCCTACTTCGGAGTGCTTCCACCCGGAAAGTTCCACCACAGGATCAATGTGATCTTTTCCTGCTGCATTGTGGATCGTAGCGGTTGGTGAGCGTCATGAACGCTCATCATGTGAATTGGATGTTCATTCGAGTCTTTACAGTTGATAATTATGCTGAAGAATTAATATAGAATTCATCTGCATTTTTATAGCTGCCGGGGTAAACATTTTATAAAGAAGAATTTTAAAAATGCACACGTTTTTTTTTTCAATTTTCAGGGTACAACTACCCTCGTTTAAGTCTATTTATTACAATCGCAAAACAATGAAAGAAATATGGCTGAAACTTTACAGTATGCCATCGAACAGATAATATATTAATAGATAATTGTCGTTGGTGCATACTAGCGCCATCTCTGTGTTCGACCGGGAACATATGACGTGAATAGATTTTTCTAATGAAACATGGTGTTGTGTATAAAGTAAAACTAGAGCTTAATAACATTGTAATGCATAGGAAAATAGGGGAAGTTTTTAGCTACATTGATAAATTACACAGTAACTTGTTTAATTAATTATTTTTGTGCTCAAATAGTAATTTAGACCTGGCTATTACAATTTAGAACAATGTTTCGCTAAATTAAAAAAAATACATTCAAGCGCACCAATAGTAACTTAAATTAATGGAGTAGCCAGCGGGGTGCTGCTGTTTGAGATATGCAAATTAGTGTGTAACGAAACATTACGCTGTTCGCAGCATCACGTCCGCCTCATAATTTGTTGCGACTCCTTCAAACAGAGCGTGATCCTGCTCGGCTTTGCAAGATTCTTTCACCTACACAGAATATCCTCTCAATAGAGTAACGGTATAAAGTATACATTCT
The DNA here is from genome assembly GCA_037074705.1 of Zhengitettix transpicula. Classification (NCBI taxonomy): domain Eukaryota; kingdom Metazoa; phylum Arthropoda; class Insecta; order Orthoptera; family Tetrigidae; genus Zhengitettix; species Zhengitettix transpicula. The sequence continues at coordinate 15,765,327 of CM073595.1, read as the reverse complement.
GTTTTAGGTGCTCTGGAGACGTTCGTCTCACTCGTAGACCGTGTAAGAAATATGTGGGGTTGTTCTTTAAGCTAAAGGTAAAAATTGTTTTAATTTTACGGAAGTGTTATAATTTTCTTACCTCTACAAACAAATTAACTTAATACATCCTGAATTAAGTAAAAATATTGTAATATTCACAAACTTTTATATTTTAGCTAAATCAATGAAATTTAAGAATGATGGTATTCATGCTGGAATTGAGTTACATTTGACGATGCTATTTCCAGTTACGAGAAAAAAATTGTAGGTAATAATGTCAGTTTACTAGAAAAATCACTAATTTATTTTAGTACCTAAGTTAATCTGGCAATTACAATTTTAATAAATAAACATCAAATCAGACGATTTGTAGTGAAATTATAGTTGCATCATTCATCTAAAACAAAAAAATATTTACAATATTGGGAAGTTTCGTCCACAATTTTATGACTTCATCAGACAATAGAGAGTTAAAATTTATGTATATATGTATAATAAAATTAAATGTCCAAATATAAGTTGTGTCATTGACTGCGTCCTTTGACGTATATAACGGCAATGTTTTTTTTATATACGTCTACGTATACATATGTATCAAGTCAAACATGTAACGCTTTATGAAGTCCAAAAATTTTGGACGAAACGTCAAATTATCGTAATAATTTTTAAATAAATATACATCAGCCCTATTTTAAGTCAGAAAAAAATCGTACATTTCGGCCACGACAGTCAGCATCAATTGACCATCAATTTTTTTTTAAAAAAATTAACTTGATAGAGGTCGCAAATTAAGCGACGAAACGTTGTTAATTTAATAAAAAAAATCTGACTTGAAATTAGCTGATGTTTATTTTTAGTTTTATCAACAAACAATATATATATATATATATATTATAATACTAATTAGAGGCCATTAGTGATTTGATAATTGGAAATTTGTGGTGGATTGTTATCGGCGAAAAAATAAAACAACAATTGGTACACATGTACAGACGAGCCTTTGTCGGCAGCAGGCATTCTAAAACGGCAGTCTAACAGCGGCAGTTGCGGGCAGATATTCATAAAGAAAAGTCACGGAGAGAAATTTGATCAAGTAAAGGTTTTGGACATAAATTCATCGAGTAAAGTTGCAGTTAAGTTTTCAATAAGCAAATCCGCGCGTGAAATTCAAATAGTAAAACTGTTCTCGAATTTCATCGAGAAGGAGTATATATATATATATATATATATTGATCTGGCTGACCAATAGTTAGAACGAGAAATACCATATTTGCCGGCGAGAAAGATACTTAATGCGCAGGATCACAGGAGCTGTACGGAGTAATCGTTCCAGTTGAGAGATACTTAAGTTTGGACAGTGTTTTGTAATCAATTTAAATTCAGTGAAATTATGGCCTGTTAAATGTGAAAAGTGTAAAGTGCATCTGAACCCAAAACGAAAGCCTGGTACCAGCAGACTGTAAGTAGAAAGAAATTTAATAAAAGTTTGTAAACGTTAAACAAGGATCAAATCTTTAGATTTCGGTTTCACGTATTTTATTATTTAACTTTAATGTTGTAAAGAAAAATTTTGATTGTTTAATTTAAATATAAAAAGGTTGGTTTTTATTTTGAACGCCCAAATAAACGACCCTTAGGTGATAGTTAATAAAATCTGTAAAATTGCAAGAACACAAATGTAAATAATCACGACAAGAAATGTTGTTATTTTTATTTGGAATAAATGAATTGTTTTGTGAAGTTTAAAATTTGGTAAATTATTTTGAATCATTTTCATTTAAATTTAATATAATAAATTAATACATTAATCAATTGCTTAAATTTTGTTTATATCAGTAGTCATTACAAATTGGCGTCTTCGACGTATAGCCAACTATTTAAAATTTTTAATAATTAGTTATTTATTACAATATATATAAATTTTTGTTTTCGTTGAATAATAAAAATTTAATTTTCTGACAAATTGTCCGTTTGGCCGTTTATTTATAAATTAATTTTAGGTTTTCCAAATTGTAATAATAAATGTTAACTGATAGCTTAAAAGGCTCAGGGAATTCATAATAGTTCAACTTGAAGCTGTGGTCGGATGTGATGGCTGAGAGTTTCCTGTTTACGTTCACTGCTGTGGTTAATGCTGGACCCTGGATGCTTGCGCTGTAGTGATGCAAACTAACTTTGAGCCGAGAGTTAAGGGCAATTAATCAAATCCTCAATTTATTCCCAACTTTATTGTGATAAAAGGCTGTTTACCCCGAAGTGAATGATCACTTTTTACTATTCTTGTAAGCAGTTAAGAGAATAGGAAACTGAGTACATATACATTTTTATGCTTTAAAAATACGATGTTTCTTTTATAAATTTGCTCCCAATGACAAAGGTAACGTTAACAGTTGAATAGATTATAATTTATATATCTGGAAATATGTTATCTAACACGCGATTTTACTGGGAATTTATTGGTTAAGGTCCAGTCATTAGAATAATGTGTGACGCAAATTATACGCAATTTTTTTCTGTAATTTTAGAACCCATACTTTCTTTTACCACTTTTTCGATATAGTATATATGGTTTACGTCATTCTAGGTTTCGGTTCAAAATCTATGTGGTTCTTTAGCCATATTTTTTTGCATCACATTCACATTAGTATTTCATCTATGGTCAATTTCCTCAGTATCGCCCAGAACTATTTCTCAAGAAGTCATTTCTCATACGTTTCCTACAATACTTGTAAACAAATTTGAGAGAAAATTTCAAGTTTAAACGTAATCACGAGAAGGGGAAATAGAAGACACGAAAATATTTTCACTTCAATAAAAATTGACCCCAGGCACGTTTGAAAAGGTTTTGACCGAGTCTCAAGGATAAATGCAAAATTATGTTCTATAGAGAAAATATAGTGTACAAAAAAAAGTCGCAAAGTGATGACGGAGGTGTGAGGAAGGCCAAAGTGGAGCCGTTAAATGTTAGAAGGAGTTATTTGGAAATTGGAAGTATTGTTCTGGAATGTGTTAGCTGACGTTTAATATTATAGCACTAGTCAGGAACGAGGGCGGGTAGCGCCGATTGAGAGAGCCACGTCCGACGTTGCGACTAAACGCGCGGAATAAACGAACAAAGGACAACGATCCAATGAGGTCTCGTTCAAGGCGATGAATTAAACTGATTAATGTAACAGGTACCTGTTACACGTATAAAAACTGGGTACTGCACAATTTATAGACAACACCGCGTTAAATATAACCGATTTAATTAATCAATGCCCCATTTTTCATTAATACACTCTAAATTATCTACATGGTAATAATTTCTACTTCATCCGTGGAATCTGGTTTTATAACGAAACTAATGTATTTTGTTGAAAAGTTTATTGTAGATCTCGACAACCCTAAAAGGGAATGGACCGTACGGTTCCGTATTTTGCGCGGCCGTGCCCTGAGCGGACAACAGTCCCTTTCTCAATCCTGATCGCTGAGCGAGCAGGTATAAAGTTTCCGGAGTCTTGGTTTTAGCATTAAGTGAATGTAATACAAGTTTAATATATAACATTTCTGAAACTATCTGGATTTATAATTTCTATCTCTGTCTATAATATGTAAGCTGTTCCAATTTGTAGTGATTCGTTTAATAAATATTCTTAGATATGAACAATTAAGATACAAATCTTTTAACAGTTATATTTATCTGACAAACTTTAATAAATGAAAACATCAACCTGTGTAGTTATACATTTATTATTAATTTAAATTTTTAAACGTAATAGATAAAACATTCTCAAAGTTTAATCCATTAATTTATTATGATCTCTTCAGGTGGTGTAAAGTCATTTAAATGATCTAATTTCAAAGTCCGTGTTTCTAAAATTTCCAACAAAGATAGAATTTACGAACAAGATAATTTATAATACAATTAATTAAAGTATAGTTATTTCACGTAACACAATTTCGATTAGCATTATGTAAAACTTGTTGATGAATAATGACAGTATTATTCCAGATCGATGAACGAAATGTTGCATTTTCGTTCCAATGATTCGGCCTTTAACGTAAACAAATTATACTCTAAATGTAAATATAATTTATGATACCCTGTTGTTCTAATCCATTTATTGTATTTAAAAAAGTTTTATTTCCATTGTTTCTTTAAACTTAACATAACAGAATTTTCGCCTGAAATGTGTTTGGAAATCGCATCTAAGAAATTTATTCCCACTACATTTCATCTAATTAATTGTAAATAATGGACAATATTTTTTTAACTAATTGCATTATAAATTATGATGTTTGTAAAATCTTGCTGTGTTGAAATTTTTAGAAACACGGACTTTGAAGTTAGATAATTTAAATGAATTTACAACACCTGAAGAGGTCGTAATAAAAATTAGTTATGAAACTTTTAGAATGTTTTATCTATTATAATGTTTAAAAATTTAAATTGATAATAAATCTATAAATAAACACGTTAATGTTTGAATTTATTTAAGGAAGTCAGTTAAATATAACTGTTCAAAGATTTGTATCTTAATTGATCGTTTCTAAGAATATTTATTAAACGAATCACTACAAATTGGAACAGTTTCCATATTATAGATAGAGATAGAAAATACTAAATCCAGATAGTTTCAGAAATGTTATATATTAAACTTGTATTACATTCACTTAATGTTAAAACCAAGACTCCGGAAACTTTATAGCTGCTCGCTCAGCGGTCAGGATTGAGGAAGGGACTGTTGTCCGCGCAGGGCACGGCCGCTCAAGATACGACACCGTACCGTACACATAACAATTTTCCTTATTTATAGATGTTAAGTTACGGAAAACGAAGCATTATTTATCCAATGTTATTATGTTCGAATATAAATTTAAAATTGTCACTATTACATTAACAGGAACAGCTGGAGATTTCTCACTAATATCAACGCAGTGATCGCTAATGAGCATTTAGCCGGTGGGACCTTCATAAATAAAGAAGAAAATATATTAGTACGTAGCGGGCGACCTTCCTCGCAAAAATATATTAATTGTCACTACATATAGAAAAATAATATCATAAAAGAAATTTCGATTCGTTTACGTTTCCATGCTGAATATTTGGTCGTGTTAGTAAAACACGAATCTGTTGTAAATTCAAATCCCGTACGCATCAACAAGCACTAACGAAGCATTTTGTTTTCACGTCAGGGAGGTGAATCTTAATTAAGTATCGATCTGAAGTAACTTGCAGTAAGCTGAGAGAAATTATGTCGAAAGTATCATTGGTCGCATAAAAGTGCGTCGTAAACGGACACATTTTCTTGATGAGCCTGCAGGAGCATATAGGGGAAAGCCTATTCCTTTCTTCCAGTTGACAAACATTGCACGGAACAAAAATATAGGTAGACACAGCAACACTGAAGGATTATAAATTTTACTCAATCTTAACGTCCGAAGTGAAATGCCCAGGAGTGAAATTAGATTCAGGACAATCTATTATACAAGTCGCAGTAACAGTACACGGGAGGAGTGGGTGTAACAACTCATGAGGATGACAAAGGTCTTGCAATGGAAAGGGTGAAAGAATAAACACTGAAGCGAAATGGCGCAGTTTTCATGTCTTCCTCTGAAAAGCGCACCACTTCCTCTAACATTTAGCGTTTTTAATTAAAGCACGAAATTGCGTTCTCCTAGTGATGATTCATATTCCATCACATTAGACTCAAATTGCATGTTATGTTTAACTCAAGAAAAGAATAAAAAAAAAATCACGTAGGCAATTTCAACGAAGAGCAAAATGAAAATGGAGTGCATCTTTTCGTTCCAAAGTAACGTTGAAAGCTAAATTGACTGCCGTCTCTGAAGCAATATTTAATTCATAAATTAAACTTTCATCCAAATTAATTAAACTCGGATTAGCTTCTGGAACAAAGGTGTATTTATTTTAATTTCGCTATGCACTTTGGAGTGATCAATGCTGTAGTTTTTTTGTGGTATTTACAGAAAATTCTAATTAGTCATATGATGTGTACGGAAAAAATCTTCTCTTTTGTGTTTCTCGCTGCTTCTGGCTATTATATGTATTTTCTGCGTCCCTTTTAATATAGGATTAAACTTATATACTAATTAGAGACTTGAGGATCAACGAATCTAATGTAACTGTACAGAAATCGACAGTGCTCAATTCTTTAGTTTTTTATTTTCCATGTCGTGAAATGTACTGAAACCTCTCTTCGGCTCCTCTGAAAAAAATACTGACATGTCTACATACTTAATATTGATATTGTTTCTCTAATTTTACTGTTGCCTTGGAGTCACAGTTTTTAACACTCACTTCAAATCGAGAATATAAATTTTAAAAACTCCATTAATAAAAAATTCTCTGCTTATCTACCGGGTAAATTCTTCATTATTTATTATATAACCTCACACATACAGATTTATATCTGAATTCTAAGAGTTACCACCATCCAGCTCAGAAAACTACTGTAATAGCCGCTCTTTTACATAGAGACCATGTCATATGAGATTCCAAAAATTTCACTCCAGGGGAATTTTAAGGAAATATTCCAGATGAAGTCAAGATAAGAAAGGTATTCCGAAAACCTAATAATAAAATAAGAGGAAAGGATTATTCGTTTGCTGCAGCACTTCTTCGCTTTGCTGACCACACAAAGGTGAAAATTGGAGGATTTTCCTCAATTATTACTTTAAAACGATCTCTCAGCGACAAACAAAGTTGAAACAAATGCTGTACTCAGTGAAAAACGATATTAAAAACCGTTGTGGTTTATAAGATCACTTGTGACTGTGGTCAGGTTGTATATCGGACAAATGGCGCCAACCGTTGAACAGCGCTGTGTTGATCACCAAAGACATATTCGTCTGAAACGACCAGATAAATCTGCAATTTGTGATGACAGGACACAAGATGCAATTTAAACATTCTAAGATACTAAACCGCACTGGTTAGTTTTCTGATGGAAGCCATCGAAATTAAGACATCATCATCAAATCCTCGACAGGGATTTCTGGTTCCAAATTATCACAGAACATGTCCCGATCATTACCGGCCATCACATCGGAACCTCCCCGACATGAAGACACAAGTAGCATCGCTGAAAATATTGTCAAAACAAAAAGGTTGGAATTATATGTTACACGCTGATTGGACAACTCTGTCAGAAGTCAACAGCATATCGTAATTGTCTCGGCAGTCTTGAAATAAATACGTAGAGTTTATTTTCAAATGATAGTCGACTTGACCTTGAAGCTCTTCCTTGCGCCGTCGAATCAAATTCGTGCGATGTTGTCACATTATTGTCCACGCAGCTGCAGTAAGGGTTTGTTGCCATTAATTATTGACGACGTGGCAACGTTCATATATTTCTCTGCTCTCATTCTCCGACAGCCAAAATGGCTGCCATTTGAAACAGAATATAGACTAGAAGGAAGTAAGGGACTGAGCAATCAGAGACCGCAGCTACGTCACTGCGTACTGGCCAATCATCGATTACCCTAAAACGGTCTTATTCGCAAAACAAATGCTCCTTTTAAAATATTCTCATGAGTAATTACTACGGGACGTACATATAACTAATGTGATATTTACATATAAATTTATTTAGAAAGCTTTATGAAAAATTTAATGCTCTCGCAAAAATATTCTGGGTATTCGTATTGACGAACGTTGAATTAATCAACCTTCAAATGATATTGAGTAAATAATATCTTTCCTTTCAATAAGACTTTATTAATATCCGATATTTTCCCTCTTACACCACTGAAAATAATTAAATTCTTTTCAACGACTACACAAAGTTCTGTAACGCGTAATTTTTACGTAAGCCATTTTTATCAATTAAATTAAATATCATTGCTATTTTATGATTCGTTACGAAAAGAACTATAGGTATTTATAATTTCACTTCTGGGCCACTGTTTTCCCGGCTGTTATATATTCCAAGGCTTATTGCAGACACATTTTTAAGTAAAACTGATCACCTTATTTTTGCCATTAAGTTTTACTTCATTTTTCTTCGCCCATGTACTTCGTATATCTAAGTCGGTTTGCTCATCATTTGCGAATCACGCAGACAATTCACAAAAAGTCGAATTTATACCATTTAGTAAATCGTTAATGAATATGAGAAACAATAATGGGACAATGACCGATCCCTGTGGGACTCTCGATGACAAAGATCTGAGTTCCGAAGTTTCATGCCCGACTTTAACTTTTTGTAGCCTACTTTTTAAAAAAATATTGCACCCAGATAACTATTCTTTTGTCAAGAACCGTCCAATCCAACTTTTAAATCAAGATGTGGTGAGGTTACTACATTGAAAAGCCAACAACAATTGCGTCAATTCTACCCCCATTATTAACCTCGACTGCTAAACCTTGAAATAGACTGAATTCCTGACACTCACAAGAGAATCGCGATCGAAATTAAAATTTAATTATAATAAATAATTGACCCAAGAAACTTTTATTAAATCCATACACCGAGAATGCTAACGTTATTTAATTAAAGTTTCTTACTTTTTTTCCTCCGTATTTACCGTTGTTTTATACGATGTAACGTCAAAATCACACAACGTTAGCAGATAAATAAATCATATTCATTGGTTTTCTTCATTCCGCGTTTTAAGTAAACTATTGTCATAAGCAGCGCATATTACCAGCACTTTGTTAATTAAACCACGCCCATCAGTCTGAGTATTCGTTTCCACTAATTCTGGTGTTTCATTTTTACCGCAAATCGAACCACATTTAATTTTAGAGCGATTTATTTGTTAATATAGCTACAGAAAGCCTTAGTGCATCAAATCAGTCCGACGCTTCCAATAATAATTTGTCGATTATATGTGATTTATTAGTTCTTTATGAGGATGAAGCACAGCGTCCATTATTTTTAGATGATTCGACAGCTGATACGAAACTCCGTAACGTGTTTGGCACCTGTCCGTTCAAATTTTCGAAACAAACCCTTGAAATCAGTCGCTACAATGGGCTCACGTCGATCGCTGATTGCAATCTCCAACAACATTATGTTGCTTAATTATTGTTTGAATCCGAAATATGATTCCAATGCGATGGAAAATGCCCTACAGACCGATACAGGATTAATATCTAAAACGATATTAACTAAAAGATTCGTATTTCATACGCAAAATCGTAGTTGGGTGCTGTTAATAGGGTATCAAAATTTATCATCAAGATTAAATGGTAATTTACGGAATCACTAATCATTAATGAGCAACAATACTTTATTTATTGCAAAAAATTCTTTTGCGTTTCTAGTTGAGAGCACACAAAAACTGCTGATTACGTCAGCATAAAAGGCCAGCTCGACTATACGAAAATTCTAACTTTCAAAACGGAAATCGTTTACCAGACTTTCTTTCAAGATGAGAATGCAGCTCTCGTTTGTTTCTCCTCTCAAAAAATTCCAATAATACGTCAGTTTCACTTTGACAAACAACCCGCGAGTAAAGTTCAATACAGTAAGAGATTGGCCAGTTGCTAGAATAAATACAGTGAAACTTCTTTAATGTGTACGTTACTTCAAATTTGTACTTCTCAAGTTTCATGCGATGATCGCGGTTTAAAATCACAGAGAGCGATTTATGTTTCAGAGAGTTTACTGCTAACAATAAAGACCGCTTAAGTGAAATACTTCTGCTCTAAACAATAGAAATAGCTTAAATATAATAATAATACTAAATTAATAAACATATTTAATAGTAATAATAATGACGTTCATATACAGCATTCACTTCACGCTGAACTTTATAAAGCCATAATTAGCATATTTTCTTGTTATTTATTAAGAGAGCTTTCGGCTGTAAAGATAATAATAAGATAACTACTTTATTATTACTTATTGATTAGAGAGCTTTCAGCAATATGAATATTGATACGAAAAACTACTTTGTGACAAAGTGTAATAAATTACTATATATATATATATATTGTAATGATTAAAAAATGTTGAAATTTAATCGCCCCGCGTTGAGGCACCAAATGTAATGATTAATTAACAGCGATTAATTAACAATCAAAATTTTATTTAATTAATTGTGCAATTAACTTCCAGTTTTATTAAATTGATAGTTCGTTCTGAAAAAAAAATATTTTATTTTAACAGGAAGAATCGAGAAATAATAACTAATTTAAACTTTACGATACCATTTATTATTTAATAGAAATTTATAACATTTTCTCTGTTTCAATGATTTGATAACTCTTCTTTCAGGGTCGTTTACCTGGGCTTGATAAGTAAAGAACGATGATATAATTTATAAATTAAGAAATTAACAATCAAAACCGAAACGAGACGAACGAAGTCTGACGAATATCTTTAACTATCGTTTACAAACTTAATTAACTTGGTTTCTACTTACAAAAATGTTCGGCTGGTACCAGACTTAGATTCCTGGGCTCGGGCACACAATTTACACTACAAAAGGCCATGAATCACTGACTCTACACGTGATTGTCAAACTCACGGTCGTAGTTCTTGAATTTTCCTCCTAGAACTGGATCTGCTACCCCTCCGGATCATTAGTCATACATATTGTTACACATTGTCTTTATGTGGAAAATGATTATCTCAGTACGCGTAGGAATCTTAATGTGGCGCTAAATATTTTATTAATCTTTGCAGGTTGTTTTTACAAAGTCTCTCGCTGTCCAAAGTTTATACTTGTATTCAAAACTTGTAACTTTCTCGGTTGAATTTATACTCGGGCCACGCTGTTCGTTCTCTCAAATTTTTACTTCCTCTCCCTACTACAGTATCAGTCAGACAGTCGTTCTAGAAAACGCTCGTAGCCCACGACAAAGTCCGCCGACCCACTGTCGTCTTTGAAGAATTGGTACCACTAACAATCCAATTATTAAAATTGTTACTGGCCACTAATTAGTATTACAATATATATATATATATATATATATATATATTATTTTGAGAGTTTTCGGCTATATAAATAATAATAAAAAATACGTTGTGAATGTTAAAGTTGGCTATTAATTTTTTTCTTTAAGGTTTACTTTCGTCGCCACAAAAATTGAGCACAACTTCATGAATGCAACACGCCACACACATTTCATCCCATTTTCTTATTCGACTACAAGTCGCTATGAATAAAGAGCAAGGGTTTACTACTTTTGTAACAGTTTATTAATTCTAAATTTCCCATATTCATATTTTAGAAATATGCATCATAAAAACCTGTAATCTGAAAGATTTTACTTCCGAAACAATATAAGTATGGCGAAACAGCATTTTGCGGGTGTGTGAAATAATACCGGTGGACCGAGAGAGAAACATACTCCCGATATGCTAACAGTGTTTCCGATATCTTGAAAATTCCCCTGGTGCCGATAGAGAGACCAAAATACTCCCGGTCCTTAAGGGACTCTCAGTACTTAAAAAGGGTGTAATATATGGGTACATCACTGTCAGGCGATGTTCAGATGATGAGCTCCTTCTTCGGTAGAGATAATCTCTCTAGTCTGAGTTTCTCTGGGTCGGAATTGGGATCCGAAATTTTCTGTATCATAACTTGGAACGGAATCCCTGAATTTCTTGAAACTAACTCCGAATTTGAATCTTGAATTTTAGAAATTCCCCGTAAATTTCAATTTTATCCTATTAGTACTATTTTTTTAAAAAATATCCTACTCGTTGGACACACCCAAGCTGGGAACTAGTCATGTACAGCATCTTGTCCTGAAATTTGTCCTAAAAACACATGTTCCAGACTTCTCACGCCAGCCTGGCTTCTCAGTACCATTAAATTGGTTCAGCCTCATATTTACACTTGTCACTTGGCTGAGATTTTAATTGACAAGGGTAATATTTCAACCTGTCGCGTCTCAGCGAGCCCATGAGCATCCTTTTGAATAGTCATTTATTTTTTATTTCGTCACTGTACCACCTTGAAGTCGGAAGGATAATGGCAACATCAAAACGACTTAGCCTTCAAAATTACATATAAATCGGTCGTAATAATGGTCAGAAACTTCCACGCTTTTACCAAGGCGCTCTCGTAAATTACTGGAACTCTATAGTTTATTGCTTCCCCATTGAAATTCCTCTCAGTTGTGATTAAAGTCAAACGCGCCAGTTGATTGGTCATCATGGTCGACGTTTGTGAGCGCACCCAGACGGAAAGGAGGTGGACGGATTTCCTTCCTATATAATCCGCCGCAACTGCCTTCCCGACCGGGAGATGCCCTCAGAAATGGCTCGTAGTTCTCGTTATCAGATGATGCTGCTAATCGAACATAAACCTCCAATTTTGGAACTCTCTTATTTATGAGTTTTTGGTCGCGTCCACCTTGAAGTTATTGAATAGCTATCTAACTGTGGTGATAGGCAGGGGATTAACAGAAGAAGGAATAATAACTACTGTGAGTGGTCTTATCGCTGTATCCATCAGATGAGGGGACCGATTCCAGTTATTTCGGTGAAGTTGGAGAGTCCTTTCATGGCTTCGCGGTTAGTGAAGAGGTCTATTATGGTGTGGACGTACTCGGTGCAGTCAAAAGTTATGTGCACGACGGTGAGGGGAATTTCGCATGTCTCACAGGTGTGAAAAACCATATTTTTACCATTGTTTCATTTGTTTTTTCTTCTCTCGTTCTTGGGATGATCGATCAATGTAAACTGATTTTTATTATTGATCATCTATATTGGTGACTAACCACTTGACTTCAATCGAAAGGAAGTCTCACTTTCGAGTAGTGTTATGTATAAATACGTTGAGTTCATTCTCCAAAAAGATGTTGATCCTGTGGTCGCTGTTGGGTATCGCTAGTATGAAATTTCCTGTAACAGTTTTCTGAAATTTCATTTTACTCATTTCATAGAACGAAATGGAGTGAGGTGGTGAAGTTTTATTCCATCCACAAAAATTAATACGTAGGCTAGGTCGCAAAAATATTCTGTGATCATGTTTTCGTAGTGAATAAGGCTGTGCAGCAAGCGAAAAAGGCACCAGTTGTTACAGAATTTGGTTGGATTAAGTATTTATTGTACTGGTAGCAAAACTGACCTGTAATTGTTTTACATAATGGGGAAATGAACTTAATAGATGTTGCGGGGGGAAAAGTCCCAATAAATTGCCTTTGTGGAAGCAGCAGAGAGGAGTGAAATTATAGAATCTCTTTGCATCGAGTCAGACAGATAAAAGGGAGTTAACATTGAACATTGAGAAATGATAGGAAAAATGTAGGAGAGCAGTTATTAGTAAAATTCTGTTAATTGAAGAGTGAAGTAAAGTGGTTAGTAAATCGAAGAAGAAAAAAATCGTTCTTATTGATTTTAGTTGGAGTTTAGTTTGGGAAGTGTTTAGCAGATGGATGTGGAGAGTTAAAGTTTTGTGTGACTAACGAATACCACTGGGAAAAAAAGAGTTACCAGATTTGTTGTAGAGTTGAGCATACCTTCTTTCTGACTTTCAAACTGCCTAGAGGCCTGACCGCCGCCACATTTCCAGGAAATATCATCTGCAAAATTTACAACTGAGTCAGCTCCTCGGGTGGCGTAAACTAAATGTGAGAAACTTGTAAATTTTATTAAACCCTGTCCACAACCCTCTGTGAAAGAGAGTCTCATAAATTAAACCGCCGAGTAGTGAAGGTACAATTTTAACTATTAATGTCATTTGATAATTAGATTTTCTGAATAAAACATTCTCGGGTTTCCAACCACAAATTTTAATGACGTTCTCGTTCATCGTCGTAAGATGCATTACCGTTACTGGTGTTAAAGATAACAACCATTTGCGGTTAAGGATTTACAAAGCGAAATGCATCGGTCTCTTATATCTTATTATTCTCGTGTTTGGTAAATTATTAAAAACGCTATTATTGTAAATATTTGAAACCTAAATTCAACACATACTTTTAATATTACAACACGTTTCTGGAAGACAAGGGATTTATCTCCAAAGCATTCGACATGGAAGTTCACAAAATTTTACTAGATAAACTTGAGTTTTACGGAATTAGGGGAAATTCTTCCTTATTTTTCAAATCCTAAAGGAAAAAGTCGCCATAGACAACAATGACGGTAGTATTTGTCTCTGATTGGAAAGAAATAACTTGTGCTGTCCCGCAGGGGTCGATTCTTGGACCGCTGATTTTTCTTTTGTACATAAATGTCGTTCCAGATTGCATCAAACCTATAAAATCACTTCTTCATGCCGATGACACTAACTTAATAATAACCGGTAGCGACGACAAAACACTTGGGGGGGAAAAAAAGTCGAAAGTGCCCTGAAGTCATTAAATGTCTGCTTCAGTGCAAAGAAGTTGGTTCGCAACTTACAGAAAACTAAACTTGTTCAGTTTTAGTCCGGTAACAACAACACTGAATTAGCGACTGAACATGCAACATTGCTCGGTGTTCAAGTGGACGGAAAGTTACGATGGGATGAACACATTAAGGTACTGTCGAGTAAACTTCCTGTCTGTTATGCTCTTCGATTATTAATGCAACAAGTAGAAACTTTAACTGCAAAAACCGGTATAATATGCTTATTTCCATTGAAACGTGAGCTGGGGAGTTTCTTCCCGCTCTGAGGAAGTATTTAAACTACAGAAACGTGCGATACGAATATTATGTGGCAAAAATTGCAGAGTAAGTTTGTAGACCTCTCTTCAAAGGTCTTGAAATTTTAACGTTACCTAGTTACATTTTTGGAAACCATAAAATTCGTAAAAAGTAAACAAAGTCTGTTTGTTACCAACGGGTAATTCCATGATTATTATACCAGAAACCGCGCGACATTACGGTCAGACAAACATAATATCTCACTTTTTGAAAAAAGTGTACATCATTCAGGGAAAAAGCTATTTAATTGTCTTCCTCTTAGCATGAAAAGCGTAACCGGTTACAGCGTATTTATTAAGAAATGCAAAACTCTGCTGATTAACGTCGCGTATTACTCTGTTAATGAATTTGTAAATCGGCCTGAACCAAAATCACTTTATACCCTAGAGGATACTGGTTAATTTATGCAATAATAATATAAATCCTTATTGTCTGCATGTCCAACTGATGCTTCACAATTGTTTATTTGATGTCGTCCGCACGAGATTTCCAGCCACTGAGAAGAGCTGCCAGATAAATTTTTCAACACTTTGAAGGCTCATCAGTACAAGATGATGATATACAAATGGGAGTTTTATTTGAGCAGTGCAGTGTTATTTTTGTAAATGTTTTTAGTAATATTAGTGAAGCACAGCTTAGAATTATTTTTTATTCGTTACTTTATATTTAAGGTTTCTTACTTGAGTAATGTTCTGTAATACTAGCTTCTTCTCCCTTATTTACGTCTGTAGATTCCTTATATTCTCCCTGAACCTATTTCATGTCATTTCAAATCTGTACCCTTTATATTCTTCATATCTCTATTTATGTATAGTCTTAAACGCTTAGCGTATTTATGAAAATCTCATTCATACATTTGGTAAGTAATATCAGTTTGTCTTGTCCCATTTCCTCAGCCTAGAACTAATGGAACTAATAAATGTAATCTAATCTATTACCGTTTCTTCGCCAACTATTATCACAATCTGAGTTGATTTGAAACATCATCTTTACTTTCATGGCCGAAATTAAATTTAAATTATCTAATTTTCATTGCGTCTAATTGCAACTTGAGCTCCATAGTTCATTGTTCTAGATTTTTAGTGTGGAATTAAGCGCTGCAGATTGTTTTTTTCCCCCTCGTGGAAACGGAAAGTTGAAAGATCTTTGAAGACGGGATTGAAATGATTTTAATATGACGGTTTCTCAAATATTCTGAACGATACGGAGGTCCCATGGATAGTAGTTTCCTTTCCAAACCATCATCTCGAATAAATTTAAAACAATTAACCATAGTGGACAACGAACACAGTTGGGAATAAATTTATTTTGAATATATGAATGAGGGTACGCGACGATGAAGCACTTGGAGATCTTAAAAATTTTGGTAACATGCTGTCGTTTTACTAAATTATATGCATGCAGTTGGGTAGAATTGTCTGTAGTTTTACTCCGTGAGAATTTCAATTGAATCATTTGCAGTGGGTTAGTAAGTGAATATAATCGTATTTTTACGTTGCGTTGAAAAATTTTGTATACGAAAAGGGGTCAGCGCGATAAATTTAAAAATCCTGCAACAAATATCGCGAATTGTAGGAAGCTTGTAGAGACAAATGTGTGTCAAAACCCGCTAATTCAATACGGCTCTAAAGAAAACCCATTTTTTTCAACAGCAGAAGATTACGGATCCTCGTCAATGGAATACACAGAAATGATTCGAGAACTGTATTCAAGAAATGGGGTCCTACTTAGAACGTATCTGGAAAGATAACAATTACATTTTTATTTTGTAATCTTATGTTGGAGGAAACATGAAGTCGTCAATATACCACTGTGAACAAAAAGTAAGGTGAATTTATTTATAAAATATAAATACTTTATTTATTCTTCCAAATCAATTTCATCCCCTTCAAAGTAATCCCCGTCCGATAAAACGCACTTTTTCTAGTCGGAATAGTCTTTTTCCGGTATAGCCTTCAAGACCTTCTTCGATTCGCTTTTTATCTCCTCAATCGTGTCAAAACGGCGTCCCCGCGTTGGCCTTTTGAGTTTGCTGAATAGCCAGAAGTCGTACGGAGCCAAATCATACGAATATGGTGGTTGCGGAACGATATGAGTCGAGATTTTCGCAAAAAAGTCGCGAAGAACCAATGCAGTATGACATGGTGCATTATCGTGATGAAGGAACCAAGATTCAGACGAATAGCTTCACGCAAACGACGCATAACGCTCAAATAATATTATTTGTTGACAGTTTGGCCCGGCGGAAGGAATTCATAGAGCACCACACCACGATAATCAAATAAAACTGTCAACATGATCTTGATTTTCGATCGACTTTGCCGTGGTCTTTTCGGTCTTGCTTCACCTTTTGCACGATATTCGCTGGATTGGACGGTGGTTTCAGGGTCGTATGCGTAAATCCAAGTCTCTTTTCCAGTAATGATGCATTTCAAGTGGTCCTGATAGTCAGACAGCAAAATTTCACACACATAAACGCGACGCTTTTTTTCCAAAAAAGTTGAGCGATTTTGGCACCAATCGAGACTTGACGCGTTTCAGACACAAAACATTCTTCAAAATGGTTTGGGCTGAGCCAAATGATATTCCATCACTATCAGAGAGATCTCTAATTGTCCATCGACGATTTTCAAGCACCAAATCTTTGATTTTTTGGACGTGGCCCTCGTCGGTAGACGTTGATGGTCGTCCAGAGCGCGGTTCGTCTTCGACACGTTCTCGGCCCTCTTTGAACTCGTTGTACCACTTATAGTCGTTTTTTTTGCCATAGCTTGATCACCAAAGGCCTTCCGCAACATTTTCAACGTGTAAGCACAAGAATATTCGTTCCGCAAACAAAATTTGATGCAAGTTCTTTGCTCTACAAAATCACCCATTGCAAGAATCGAAAAATTCACTTTTGGTTGTTTGCAAAAACCGTGTAACTCGGAGATAATTAAACCGTTTAACAAAATATTATAGACAGTCCTACCAACCTAGGAAAAAAATTACCTGCCTTCCTAATACCCGGGAGTTTTAAATGACAATTTCACCTTACTTTTTGATCACAGTGGTATCATCACCTCTGACTCTGTAAATTCGTCGTTAATTTTTTTAATATTATTTACTATTTTTTAAATATATTATCGAATGTATATAAAATATAAGTCTAGTCGCACAGTATAAATAATGATTTAGAAAAGTTGCATGAGCGAGTACAACCTTTGCGCTGAGAAGATGAATGTATTTTTTTTAACCATAACAAGTTTCGGCGAACCGAAAGCGAGTAAGCAGTCTGCCATCTAACAAGCAGAGGCAACGGGATGAAAAAGGGTGCTTCAGCATCCAGCTCAGATAAAAGGATTTGTTGACGTATACAAGTAGAAACATTCTCGTGACTTCATTACAAATATATCCGTCAATGACGAGCTAATATCGTTTAAATGTCCCCGCTGTACTTCGGAGAATTATCCGCGAATTTGGCAGCCATTTTTTATACCAAACTTCGTAATTGTGAAAAGCGAAGCACCACAATCGTTTTTTTTTGTACTGGAGTAATACATAAAGAAATCTTGTTTCTGTTGCATTTATTAATTGGATGTTTAGTTGAAGTTTCAGTTGTCGTTGTGTAAAATAAACATTTCGAATGCTTTTTCTCATCAAAGATAAAGTCTTGAAAATAAAAATTCAATATAACAGTTTGGTACGAAATTGCTTGAATTACCGATAAATCTATTGACTGAGGGGACTTTGATATAGTTTAATATTTACCGAGGAAGACGATATTGGAACTTTAATAGGGTAGAGGATTTGTTTTCTCAGTTGAGAATTATTGTCGCCGCCTCCAAAATATTCCTATTGAAGGTATTGGGAATTAACATTCGAATCTGGGTTATATTATCATTAATACAATTGCACATATTAAAGAGTTATTGGTCAATGGATGAAAGAAAATTAATTTGAATTTATAATTAAACTATTTTAATTGAAAACCTTGCGCAGTTTCTTCGTTTATTTAGTTTATACGTTGATTATATTAAGAGAAATTTTTCTGACGTGCTTCCCTATGGTGTTAGATAAAAAAAAATATCAAATTAAGTGTTAATAATCCAATGACAATTGGACGGGATTTTAATTCCCTCTAAAACCCCCCATTCTTCACTTGAAATTCGACAAATGGCATTGCCTTGACCTTGAGAAAGTTAAAATATAATTGTGAAAATTCATTAACACTTATTCAGGCGTTATCGACTCTTTTCCTGTTACAGACACGCATTTGTTTTATTTACATCCGCCTTAGAGTCGTTTAATACTCTTAATTTAGAATTTCACTAGGTAAACCGTTGTAGTGGTGGTTTTTGATTGGTGCTTGATCGGTCTGTGACGTAATCGTGCCGTAGTACCTGGGTTAAGCGACTGCTGGGAAAATTTGCTTTTATTTTACGATTAAAGTGTTACGTACTTTAACAAACTTTTTTAGAAAGTTGAAATATAAATCTGAAAATTTTAAATTTATCCCGTTGAAACGCTCGGCTCGTTAGTGCTTTGTGCGTATAGATTCGCTTTATCTCGCACAGTATTTGAGCTGATATAGTTAGTTTCCCAACAAACTGTCATTAATTAGGAATTCATAAAATACTAAAGTTGTGTTGTAGTGGGACCCTTGTGTTTCGCGTGGAATGTAAAATGTAAGAGAACAGTAAAGGCACAAAACTCTTTTCGTCCTCGGGGAAAATTTGATATAAACTCCACAATCTTTTCAATATTCTTAGTGTTCGAAAAGCAGAAATTTTAAGTGTGTTTTATTTCTTACGCCTGTTCATATTAGCAAGATTACGAACACTCTGGAAGTTTTGCTTTACGAGAAAAACAACAAAATACGATATTAATTGTTTTTAGTAAAATTTAACTTTAACATATAAAAATAATAATTACACAAGGGTCGTTTCGGCGCCAGTCTCTTTTAATTACACGAGTTTGTGAGTCATTTTCTGACATAATTTATACTCCAGTAGTCTGGTTTTGACGACATTGCGTCTAAAGTTTCCAGGTTGATGAAGTGCAGCGAACGAAGTATTTGAACGACACCCTCAACACTTCGGCGAGACACGTGCAGAAGATAGTCAACATTCCAGCGTCTCGTCATTAAAAGTAACGTTTCAGTCACAGTCTTTGCTGGGGTTTTGGTGCCAACTTAACGAGGAACTTCCAGTAATAAGCAAGAGAGCTCTGCGTCCCCTAACTCTGTTTGCAGCCTCCTACTAGTGTGAGGTTTGCTTCTCACTGTCTCCAACTAAAGAGGCAAATACAATTAAAACAGACATTTATTATATAGGTAATACATATGTAATCTCATTTGTAGATGTTTGCATATGTCTTTCTTTCAATAATAATGTAGTTTTTGTTTCATTAGCGTTTATTATTCGTATCGGTTACGCTACCATCCTTATGCATACTTGCAAGAAAAATTTTATTAAGCTATATCGATTTCGGAATGCACCTCAGCATGTAATCCTTCAATTCTTGGAGCCAGACCGAAAGCTACTTTCAAATGGATTATCGTCGCCGAAGAGAATCCTAATCTGCTTAACAGTAATAGAACAACGTGAATGGGCCGTCAAACAGATCTAATCGTCTGTGCATAAACGCTAATCCGTAAAAAAAAACCTGTTGAGGCTGTACGCACGTAAATTCGGTTAAAAAATTCTGCGACCAATTATTTTCATAATAATAAAAATAAAATTTTTAGAATCATCATTCTTATCTAGTGTTAAAATCTGAAGATACCGCGCGGTACCCAGACTGTCATAAATAAACTCAGCGACATACATAAACACGATTTGACTCAAATCTCTGTTGTTTTCGCGTTATTTTTTTGGTAACGTCTCCCCACCCCTAAGCGTGTTCATTTCGTATGCTGTAAGGGGTTGAAATTATACTCGGACAACATCGGTAGAAACTCTGTCAATCTTTTTGACCCCAGTTTACCAGCCTGTTTTCTTAATAATTATATGAGTGGATGGCTTTGCCCAGGGTTTTATTTATATAAAACCGAAAATGTATTTAATTCGACATTAATATATTAGTCAAGAAGTGATTTATCGCAGTCTACCTATGCAGAAGGAACTCTAATAATAATAATAATAGTAATAATAATATTTATTTTTCCATAATTTGCAACAATACAAAATGGGAAATCGTCAATCATATAATATAAATATAACATACAATTACATTAAATAGAACATGTATTTTAATATAACTTGATTAATATTTAACATAGCTTTGTGATGGCGTTGCCCGTGTACTTATTTATATAGACTCGAAAAAGTATTTAATTCTATAATAATGTTTAGTCAAGTAGTGATTTCAGCTAAATCTAACTCTTCCTAGTTCCGTACATACTTTTGACCGATAGTGCATAAATTAAACAACTATTAAATACATTGAAGTTTATTGCATCAATCCCAACAAATATGCCTCCAAATTTCTTCTTAAATATATTCCTTGAGTATTGCGGGATATAATTGTCCCTCAGTCATCAGACATTACGAAAGATTAAATTGATGAAAATCTTAGTTAGATTCAAGATGTAAACAAATGGTCGCCATATTGGAGTCACTAATGTGGCACGAAAATTAACTTACAATTTCCGCAAGGATCTTAAAATTATTTCGTATTTTTTTATCATAATTCAATGGAGTATTTCTGGATAAAATTATAATTTTTATTCGATGGAAATATTTCTGCTTTATTTCATTACCATAAAAAGGAACTATTCCCTTTGTTCGTTGCGTGGTAACGTCTCTCTATCGCGTGACGTCACGGTCTCTTGACACGCAGTAATTCAACACAAAATGATCAAATTTTCAATTATAATTTTTTCTACATTTATGCTAGGGGCTTCTTACCCCCACTCGTGTTTTTAAGATTATGTGTACCAAGTTTTGTTTCAATCCGTCCACGCGTTTAAATTTGTATAACGATAAACATACATACAAGCACACATCCTTTTTTATTATATTGACTACTTTATTTTATATATTGTATATACAGATATACAAAGATACAATATATGTATTCTTTAAAGGTCAGCCATACAGTAGAGCGAATTTTTTAACTAGTTATTTTTTTAGTTCTGCTGCAAATAACTTATAATGTACTTTCTTTATAAATTCAAGGAGCTTATTAAATAGTATTGTTCCCTTAACATACGGGTTGTTGTCTGTGTCTCTTTTATTTGTCCTGATTCTAAAATAATTTCTCTTACCCCGAGTTTCATTAGAACCCATCAGTGCCTTTAGAGAAACATAAATACTCCCAATACCAAATATTATAAAAAAAACTCGTTTAAAACTATATTCGGTACCCTAACACCGTCAAAAATACACTCATTACCTTAAGAGAGATAATTATATCCCCGGTGCCCTTAGCGAGATAAATTTCCTTGAAGTAATTTAAGAGTGTAAAAAACAGTCTCGATAACTTAAGATAATCAAAATTATTTGCCGTACTTTAGGAGAGTACAAAAATTAATCAAATTTACTTTCGGTTCCTTAAGAGAGTTAAAAAACACTTCAGTTATGTTAAGAGAATCAGGATAACTCATTTACGAAAGACAAAAATAGTCCACTTACGTTAAAGAGTCAAAAAGAGTCTCCGTACCCTAATAGAGTAAAAAATGCTCCCGGTACCTTAAGGGTATAATAAATACTACCAATACCTGAAGAGAGTTAAAAATAGTGGCGATTGCTTAAAAGACAGAAAAAGTACTCACGCCACTCTCAAAGTGTCAAAAGTACTCCATGTAATTTAGAATGTCTTTTAAATGCCACCCCTTCTACCATCACCTCTGTAAGTGATACGGGGAGTTTTACCTACACAGTGTTTGTTTTGCAAAGCAGTCTTATTATCTGTACCAAATATGACAGAATTTGGTATACGTTTTGAAGATTATATTTACTAATTCATATAAAAAATAGTGGTCATACAATAAATGTATTGTAATATTATTTATGAAAAAATAATTTTTTCAGAATTTGTATATATAAATTTTTAATGGATATGGTCCTCTGAAACGTTTCATAATAGTTTGTTTAATATTTGAGGACAGAGTGGGAACAAAACTTGTTGTATCAGTTTTGTCTGTAAAACACCTTTAGGGGAAGAAAATGTAGATTTAGTTTTTCAGATGAAATTTGTACTTGACGATTCTTTGACGCCAAGCTCACCATTGGAAATTACAGACTTGTTTTTGTGCACATGCGTATAGAAGTCAATGTCATACAAGAGGAAATGATATTTTTGCGATTTTCCCTAGCTAATAGAGTTGTATTCTTGGAGGGGCCGCGAGCAGTCCTGCCTTTGATGACGAGTCTGTGAGAGAAGTCTGCAAATCGAAGGAGAAGTGTAATTTTAGAAGTCTGAGTCAATCACTGCCGGAAAGGGTGAGTCTTACAGTCTTACAGCCCAAGACGATGAGACATAATGTAAAATACACGCATAACGCTTTCTAAGGGACCAAACGTGAGCAGTGAGCGTTCTAATTTCCCATCGGAACGACAAGTCAGCCTACGAAAGAAAATTAATAGGCACACTTCGTAATTCACAGATGCGAGGACGTCAAAAAATGTGAGGGTTACCTGAGTGATTAAATCATGCGTTTGCATAGCTATATACGATATCCACATTTAATAGACGTTGTATATTAAAAATAATTATTTATAGATTTTTTTAATAATATGATTCAGTGAAGAACAACGACGTGTGAGAAAATGTTATATTACTAAACATAAATTTAATATGCATCGTGAAATTAAATTTAATGTTCTTTAAGAACTATCTGGGTGCCTGGCGTTGCCCAGGTTGTCATAATTAAACTCAGTGACATCCACAACCCCGGGTTTGACTCAGATCTCAGTTGTTTTTCCGTTAATTTAATGTAACGCCCCTCCACACCCACCCCTAAGGGTGCTCTCTTCCCATGCCGAAAGCGGTTGATATTATACACTAAAAACTTCGGAAAAAACACTATCAATCTCAATGACCCGAATAGGACTTATTCAACGCAAATATAGGCCGTTTCAGCATGTTTGAAAATTTCCAACCCTTTTCAACCACGTCCCTCGGGGCGGTAGACGTGTCTTACACCAACAATGTTTGTTTCCGGTTCGAAAGAAACTCGTGTACGAAATTGGGTCAAATTTGCTCCCCGAGTGTAGATTTGAAAGTGGATTATACATTCATACAAACATACATAAATACACAGAAACCCACAAAGAAACCGTATATTTTATTTATTACTAGCTGGGTGCCGGCGTTGCCCGGGTTGTCATTTATCCATAACCACATAACCCCGATTTGACTCCAATCTCGGTTGATTTTGCGTTATTTATTTATGTAACGCCCCTCCATCCCCACCCCTAAGCTTTCTCCCCTCACAAGTCCGAAAGGGTATGAAATTATACACAGTGAGCATGGAGAGAAATATTATTGATCCCGAAAAATATTTTTTCGACACATAGATGGGCGGATTAACATGTTAAAAACTTTCTAGCCCTCCCATTTTCGTCGAACACCTCCCACCCCACTCCACCCCCGCGCGGTATCAGGCTGTCATAAATAAACTCAGCGACATCCATAAACACGATTTGACCCGAATCTCTGTTGTTTTCGCGTTATTTTTTGGCAACGTCCCCCCACCCGTAAGCGTGTGCGTTTCGTATGCTGTAAGGGGTTGAAATTATAGTCAGATAACATCGGTAGAAACTCTATCAATCATTTTGACCCCTAAAAATATTTATCTGACTCAAATATCGGCTGTTTTAGCATGTTGAAATATTTCCACCCTCGTCCACCCCGCGCCTGGGGGTGGGGGTGATATCCAATCTTAATTTTTTTTGTATTTTAAACCCGTTAGTGTTTTGCAGTATTTGTTTCAGCATACCAAAATTGTTAACCCTTGTTAACAGAAGACTTGATTTAAGGTAATATATAATGTTTAACAGACATCATAATCAGCATTTTAATGTCAGAAAATCGTTAGAGCTAGAAACGTTTATTCTTCACATTAAGTTGACAAGTTTTATAAAAGATCAAGTCTTACAGGTGTAGCTGTCCAATATATATTTAGCGGTATCAACATTTATTCTAGACTTGCGTGTACAACCTTCAGAACGCAACTTCTGAGAGTGTTACTAAAACGTCTGCATTAACCGTGATTGCTTAAGGGGTCAAAAGTAGTAAGATCCCCACCCCCACACACAAATTAAGAAAATTAAATTAAAATTTATGAATGTTGGAGTTCGCGTGTCTACATACAGTACCCACTTCTAATTAAATTTAAAAGCGTTCCTCATACAGGAGAATATTAAAGCTCACAGAGGCACACCCACCTCTTCTTAGACCGCATTTTTTCATCGTTAAATTACACAGTTCACTTCAGTGTCACTCACCTCAGACAGAAATATTGACAACAAACTGTTTCTCGTAATTGAATAGTTGTAACTGTTATGATTACAGCCATTGTTTGACAGAGAATCTGCTGTTTAAGGGAAAGGGTCGTTATCCTGATTAACACGTGCTGTGATTTTTAATGGCGGTCAAGTCACGGGACAGTCCTGCTCTCGACGCGACATCTATGGACGGCCAGATGCTCCCGTACGCTTCTACAGATGTCGCCTAGGAGTTTACGAGTAACAAAACAAAACGGCTGAAAATATATTCATGATTCGCATTAAATTGGCAATTTCAATACGTTTATTTGCAAGCCAGTGGCGTAAATCGTGTATGCATGTAGTAGAAGGTTAATGTTATAAAAGTAGAAAAAATGTGTCGTGAATTTCAAGTTACGATTTATATTCTGCAATAAATTCAATACGACGTAAAGACCTTATTCCGGGAGATATTATAGGAGAAATTTATTTAACGACCACGCCGATTTCAGCGAGAAAGGAAAACGGTCTTTATCCGGCTGAGCGTTGCGCAATCTGCATAGCCTCAAAGCTTCATTTCTTTGGCGAAACAATTTTTATGCATATTCGGTTAATACGTGGTTTCCAAGTTCGCCGATTATTGTGTAAACTGAGAAACCAGGAAAAGAATCAAACTTGAGAAGATCGGCATGATATTATTACAACAATGTTGAATCTTGTTCCTCTTCCTTGGAACGAAATTCAATTTCGTGCTGATAATCTGCGCCCCCCAGGGAAAGCAATCGAACTGTGTTGTATCTGCCCACTGAATCTGTTCCACGCTCACTGCCACACACATATACACTGAATGAATGGGCACATGAGGTGCAGAACGTTTTATTACTGCGTTCACCATAAACTTTTACACGTATTTTGGGGAATTCACTTTAAATAGATACATTATAACGAAATTAAATTCAATAAATAAAACAATGAATTCCATCCGCAAAATATCATGAATATTTGTGTCAAAAATAATTAATCAGAAATTATTGGAAATCATTTAAATTTCACCAGATGTATCTAAAACATATTTAAGGAATATAATTAAAAAACCAATGATAGGTTGAGCCCCAAACGAATGTATAAATTATGTAGAATAGTTACGTGAAAAGTACGTTGTAAATTTGAATGAAACAAACAGAAATAAATTAGACTTCCTCCAACAACTTCCATGGTCGAAAGGAGAGTAAACGACACCGATCAAACGCTTTAAAAATTGGTGTAATTAATTTTTTTTGAAACACAAGAATGCATTTGAAAAACAAATAAATTATTTTAAATCATAACAGCGAATCATATGTGGAAATTAAATTTTGAGTATCTGCTTTTACTTTATTTGAATTCATTTTAAACCTAATTTCGTTCATCAAACGAGGATAATATCTACTTTTTTCATTTAAGATGAATCAATTTCTGATTATTTATGTATACATGTTTGGCTATAACGTTTGTCTCATAATAACAGAACGTTCTTTAATTTTAGTTTGAAGCTTTCTTTTTGTCTCACCGATGTAACAGGCTTTACAATCCAAAAATTCAAATCTGATTATTACATATTGTTTTTCAAAATTTTATTTATACATCTTTAGAATTCTTAACAAAATTTCAATTATTATATTTTTAATACTATCCTAACACAATAATTAATTTAATTTGTGTATTTTATACAATTCAGATATATCGTGAACTTTGGTCTATCATGTCTGATTGTTAGGAATAGCTCGAAGATATATTTCATTTCTCATTCAATTAACAGTTTGAGATTAAAACGTTGGTAATAACACAAAAAATGCGCAAATGCTGGAACAACGAGAATTTCTTTAATTTATTACAGTACCTACCTAGTTTGGACATGTTAATTATAGCCTATGTAATTCGTGGAAAATAATCAATTCCTTGTATACTGGAATATTCCAAATTTCTGTGAATTCATTCGAAACTCTAAGGTTTAAATCAGTCACAAAATTAAACTCTTGCAATTTCTTCAAGCTAACTTCGATAAATATCCAGATTTGGAGTCGATTAATTAAGTTAATTATGACGTGGTATAAAAATTAATATTTTGACACGAATTAACATGTATACACATGTTTAGTTTTAAATTTGGACGATGTTCGTTCCTATATATTTCAGACTCAATCTCGAATTATTTGTTTTATTTTTAATCAGGAATTCCGACAGATTAATCAGGTACATGTTACATAGGAATATATAATTTAACATGTAGGTTTGTGTGTATATAATTAATTATAACTCTTGTTTTTCAATTATTAATAACAGTATAATGTTAATAATTTAGTTAATATAGTAAATTGTATTATTTTATATTCAAGTTTGAAACTATATATTTTGTATATTCATATTTTTAGCCTCCAGCTATTAATTGCAGAAAATAAGATAATTCGACTGCTGAACTATATAAATCCCTGAAGAAAGTATAAGTTCTTTGTTTGAATTAACAGATATTATTAACTTGATTAAAATTAATTTTTTAAATCTTTTGTGAACAAATTAGAGTTATAAATAGTTAATCAGTATTTTTCCAAATCATTTACAAAAAATAAAAATGTTTCGAACTATCTTGAATATTCGTATATTCTTCCATATTAGTAAAGAAAACAATTGGAAGAACGAGTAGCATATAACAGAAAAAATTTAAGGTTAATATAAATACTACACAACGTTTCTGCAATCCTTGTCGCTTTCGTCAGGTGATCAAAAACGCAAGAACCATGAGAACGACAAAACCGCACAAACATAGTAAAAAACAATTTAACGTATTTGTTAAAAATTCCAGCATTATAAGTGTAAAGGAAATATAGAAATAATTACAACGCAAGTTGACTTATGTGATATGAATACATATTTTGGAATACATAGTTATTAAAGGCATTACAACACGGAAAAAGCCTGAATGGTGAAATCCGTATTATTTTGAAATTTTATGGAAAATAAAATGATTTAATTTATTGCATGCGCTTGTTCACACATGTTATTTTAACTAATAAAATAGTAATTCACTATTTTTAGTAATTTACCATCAGAATTTAGTTGCACAGCAGACATCAATTGCTTTCAGAATAAGGTTAATTTATTTTAATAATAACCACAATTCAGATGATAATAGAATACACTGGAACTTGTAAGGGTGAAATGAATTCAGGATCAAAATGTTTAAATCACCTTTATCCTCGTAAAATGAGAGGAAAGAAATTGCGTCGGATAACATGTTACAACGGTTGCATAATTTGTGTTTCAACGGTAGCATAAATTGTGGCCAGGAAGGCGTATAAATTTCTGAAATTTGGGATGAGGACGAAAACGAAGGATATTACGGTAGAATTCACTTACGTATAATGTTAACTTGTAATTTGGTGCGGAGAACCGTGACACACAAAGGAAATGAAATAAATAGGTGGAATTTCCACAATAGCTGTAAATGTTATTAACGTGGCTACTAAAATTTCAATAAAACCTGCTGCAAATATTAGAGACGTACTCATTCCGAAGTATATTCGTTCAGAAGTAAAACAATTCATTGCGGAAAAATCTATATATATAAAAATGAATTGCTGTTCGTTAGTCTCACTAAAACTCGAAAACGGCTGAACGGATTTATCTTATCTTAGTCTTGAAATGTTCGTGGAGGTCTAGGGAAGGTTTAAAAGGCGATAAAAAATCAAATAATTTCCGGGAAAACCCTAAAAACAGCCCTTTTCTATTTCACATACAAACGTTTTCTAAATAAAATACAAATCTACACCAGTCGAGCAATTTTCACCAAATTTCGTTCACGTGTTCTTTGCGACCAGGAAACAAACACTGTCGGGGTGAGACGCGTCTTTCAACCCCAGAAGCGGGGGTGGAAATATTTAAACATACTAAAACAGCCGATATTTGAGTCGGATAAATATTTTTAGGGGTCAAAGATATTGATAGTGTTTCTACCAATGTTATCTGAATACAATTTTCATCCCCTACGCCCTGTGAAAAGGACACCCTTCGGGTTTGGGGTGGAGATGCTTTCCAGTAAAATAACGCGAATACAATCGAGATGGGAGTCAAATCAAAGGTTATGGAAGTCACTGTGTTTAGTTACGACATTCAAATTGGCATTTACCCCTCAGATGCAGGGGTAGCGGGGTGCAAATTTTGGAACATGCAAACACGGCAGATATTTGCGTTGAAGAAATATTTTTCAGAGTTAATTATAACGATTAGGGTTCGAGTAGCGTTACATAAAAATTGCGCAAAAGCAGCCGAAATCGGAGTAATATCGGGGGTTATAGATAAATGACATCTCGGGCAACGCCGGGCACCCAGCTAGTAATAAATATTAATTAATATACAAGAAAAATTAAGATTTTTTCAGCTATGAATATAATTTTATTATTTCCTAAAAATTTTTAAAATTTCAGAAAGCAGTTTAGTAAATGTTTAAATACTTGTAAAATTTAAAGAACTAGTATTTATGGACTGGAAATAAATAATTTTTATTTTAATGTTTTCATTGTTGCTTATAAATTGTTATTCATAATTTACTCGCAAAAGAAAATGAACCTATTTTTAATAATAAAAATTATATATATATATATATATATATATATATATATATTATGTGAAAGGAAGGAATAGACGGTGCTATGGGAAAGAAAACAACTCACAAAAAAAGGTTAATTTGCTGTAAAGTATCCGCCTGCTGCAGTTCCAAGTTCTTGAAAGGCAAGCGTGTGGCAATTACGAGATAATCTTGTCAATTTTAAGTTTAAAATATTTAAGTATAAAAGTGTGTAACCTCAGTAACAAGTCACTTGAAGAAGCTCCAGCAGCTCTCTTCCACGCCAGGAAATTGCCTATTTAGAGAAGTTGAGAATGTTTGCCAGTTAGGATGGGAATGGTCGGAAACATGTTTGAAAAGTAAACGAGATCAGGAAATCTCTTAAGCAATATACACAACGTGAAGTACATCCAGTTAGTATAGTGGGTTTCACATTAAAAATTCTGCCTTGTGCATTGCAACTCTGCACATATTCAGCGATGGAATAAAATTTCAATTTAGTTCCAATAATAGTCGTTTTCCAAACATTCTAAAGTAAACTCAGCTATAAAGTTATTTTAGGTATTACGTTGTCATTATTTAAAAAGGCTCGTGTAGTCTCCCAGTTCGTGATATATAATAAAAATTACAAATAGCACTAAATTTGCGATAAACGTGACTAAATTTTGAATACATCCGAATACTTAATTTATTTTTCCAGCGAACGTAATTTCAAGTGAAGATTAAATAAAATAATTTAAATATATAAAATTTTCTACCTCTGATTAATTTCCAGTTGTAAGAGTAGCTGAATATTTCAAACTGTGCTTCGTGAAAATATTTTTTAAACGTTAAAAATATGTTAAACAAAATGTTCTACCGAAGCTTAATTTAGAGTTTTAACAGGAGATGAATTCTTCAAATTACGCTTCGTGAAGTTAATATCAAATTTCATTCAACAAGGAGATGAAATATATATTTTTCTAAAATATAACATGATTTTGTGTCGATAATTACTGGAAGGTTTTATCAGTACCAGAGATTATATTTAATATTTTTTTTTGCGTTTTATGCTTTTGATAATTACGATACTGTTACTTGTAGTAGGAGTTATTAAATTGCATTAAGAATCAGATGAAGTTAAACGTGATATCAAAACCTGTGATATGATCACACTTTATTCATAAATGATTAATATCAGTTCGTGAGCAGAGGTTAAGTAGCGATGTTATGGTCCTCAATAGTGGACGAGATAATACCCAAAAGATTGAGGAAAATTATTTATTTTTTCTAATTAAAATAACATCAGATATTTTAAAACTACTGTCCAACTAGATTATATTCACTTGTGTTTTTAAACTGTTTGAAACTTCTTTTATATTCTATGGAACTAACTCTGATGTTCCAAGCGATTTTTTCTTAACTGCTTACATGTCTTAGAAACGCTTTTTTTTCCCTTTAGGATTTACAGCATTCTTTCAAATAAGACGTGCAAATGTCGTGGTGGGGACAGTAATGGGGTGAGAAATCTTTGTCATGACTCTTTTCGTCAAAAACTGCACAGATTTTCAACGCTGTGTTGTCATGCCGAAGCTGCAAGTCCGTCAAACGCCACCAATCACGTCGTTTCTTTATTACTGTTTCGCACAGTCGTTTCAGCACTTTCAGTTTGTATTTTTTGTTCACTGTGGCTTCCTGAGGAACTAATTCAACCTGGACTCCTATTGATGTTCAAAAAACCAAACCATCATGGACTCCAGATTTGACTTCAGCTGTCGTGAATTTTTTTTTTGTCTGATCATTGGATTACAGTTTCGTATCAGGGTTCTGGCCATTACACCAAAATTCATTCACAAGTGTCCCAGTCAATCTGTAT
This sequence comes from Zhengitettix transpicula, assembly GCA_037074705.1. Classification (NCBI taxonomy): domain Eukaryota; kingdom Metazoa; phylum Arthropoda; class Insecta; order Orthoptera; family Tetrigidae; genus Zhengitettix; species Zhengitettix transpicula. The sequence continues at coordinate 15,733,842 of CM073595.1, read as the reverse complement.
GTCCTTTCAATTCCTGGAAAACACTCATCGGAAGGCTGTCATGGAACAAACTCACGTTCAAAATTGTCATTATGAATCGTTGGTATGAACTCCAGGACATTCCAGTTATTTCCTCCAATTCCTTGATTTCTCTACGATGATCAAAGATGATTACTCACTTTTTGCACATTTCCATCTGTCGTGGAGTTGAGGAGCGACCCGAACGAGGTTCATCTTCAAGCGACAATTGGCCACTTTAAGATCCAGGAAGAACAATCGTAAATTCTTCCCCGGTTCAGAGCCTTCCAGAAGCACTTAAAGTGTTTCTGCCACAGTTTCCATTAAACGAATTTGCTGCTGGGGCGTCCGCCACACAGTTCGGCAACAGTGGGAGGGTTTTCAAGCAACCTGTTCGCATCGATGGTTACTCAGAGTAACGAGAGACTTTAGTAAACGCACCTACCGAGAGAAATACTTCCACTAACCACTTACAGAATATAATTCTCTTTATAGTTAGCTAAAAGTTATTCACAAATTGAACAGTTTCCCCATACACTGTCGTGATCTTCAGTTCTTGTTATAACATTCCTCCTCCAGTTCTGACGTCAGATGCTCGTAATTGTCCACCGATTGTTCAAGACATTCCATAGTTCAACAGCAACGGTACAATGCGGCGAAGCATTATCGCCGATGAACAAAACCTCTGAGGAAACGCGTATCAGAAGCAATTATCTCATCGCTGAATCGTTCTAATATCTGCCGCTCTAAGCGCCCCGTTCATCCCTTACAATGCCACCTCAGCTAATAACCCCTGGACTGCCGTATCTATTCCTCTCGCAAGATTAGACAACGTCGCAGGAGAGATTTAATCTGTTCTCATCTCAACGGTGTTATGTCCTGCTACGTGCGCAGTCGCGTTCTACTGAATTACCGCGAGAGTGTAACAATATTAGGAACGATCCATTTTACGTTCCCAGAAAAGACAAAATGAGGCAACTGTAGTAGTATCACGCATACCCATTCACTGATCTTCAACAAAACTAATTATTTATCCAAACACGCATTTGGTATCATGTTTGAAACAGATATTTTCCACTTTTACGTATCACAGGTTTCATGACAATTATCAGTTTCAGAAGATAGATAAAATTATTATATAATGCTGAAACATTTCGTTTATTGTGATCATAATTAATAAAATATTAACACTTCAAATTTAAGAGGTGAATATGGCTATGACGAATACAGAAAGACATGAGATAGTGGTTGAAGGAAAAAATTAAATGAACGATTAATATTAAACAAGGTGCGGACTTAAATGAAATGAAAACTGTACCAGGAAGAAGACAATATTTTTTTAAAACAATGCATTTAGAAAATTAGTATTTTAGACAATATTTAAAAGACTACCATATGAAATTAGTACACAATATAAATTATAACTACTTTTCAGGAACGGTCACAAAGTAAAACACTTTTACTTTCTTCAAAAATTTATTTAATTTTGCAGTCTACTAATATGACATTATGAAGTGTGGTACAGATTATTATAATTTTTTGTTTTTGACTGTTTTTCTGCTCGAACAGATTTAAAATGACTAAATATGTCGACAGCTTCTGCCTATTTAATTTTTTATAAAATGTAACATGAGGCTGTGTGAGCCACCCCCCCCCCCTCACACTTATAATTAATCAGTGAACAGTCATCATCAACCAACGGATAAAATTATTTTTAAATCTGGGCAGACGACCAAAAAATGCGTCTTAAACCATTAAAATATAAAATAATTTTTTATTATTGATAACTTTTTTATTTTAAAAATGTTTGTTTATGATCCTTAATTATTTCTTATTATTTTTTACTTATTGTGACTTAAAGTGCTTCAGTAGTAGTTCAGAATATAAAGTAAAAATACAGGTTATCAGTGAAGAATAGGTGATCGTATTCTAAAACATATTAACGAATATTGGTTAAATTTGGTCTGATTGGTGAATCAGAATTGTATATGAGAAAATTCACCGAATGAAATTAATGTTGCAAACTGCGAACGGGAATAACTCGGAGGAAATTGCTATCGATGTTTCTCTTCGTGAACATTTCATAATATGCAACATTAATACGGGAGTATTCGGGCGTATTTTGTGTCGCATTGGCAGATCTGTCTATCCAAAGTCTGGGCAGACCATTATCCTCCATCCGTCGAGTGTCAGCAGTAAAGACCTTCTGGACCAGGAAAATGTATCGTCACTCAGCTACTGATATTTCTATAATATATGGGGGAATATAAACATCTGTGTGAGTGACTGTTTAGGTTCGCTATAAAATATGTACACCGGTAAAATATCAACAAAGTAAATAAATAATTTTTATTAATACCTGACTTCAGCACATTTCATTGGTCCAATTTGTAATATTTCTTTCATGAGTGCTATTATTTTAAATTCTCTCCTTTTTAATAACTCATTACTTCACAATTATTTCTATTATTGACTATGGTTTCAATTTTAGTTAGTCGTAAGTTATATTCATTCACTATACTGATATCCAAGTATATAAAACTTAAATACTTCGCAATATCGCTGCCTTAAAATTCAAGCTTGAAGATAAAACCTTCTTTCCTCTCAGATTCTTATAAATCTCTTTTGAAGGCTCTTGAGTAATCTCCGAAGTCAAACAGAGATTTAATTCTTTAAGGTTTATAAATGTAATATCACTGATTTTTAATTTTGGTATTTATGTAATATAAACCCACAGGTTTTTAATCAGTCTCAGTAAATATTTTAAAGCTTCATTATTAAAATTTATTATTAAATTCTGACCAAGGAGCTTTTTAGAAAATTCAATAGATATATATACATACTTCTAGATAATTTTTTTATGTTTATAATTCAAATATATCAAAATTACAAATTATTTAATAAATTTAAGTACCTTCAATTAGTTCAATTTTTCTATATTTATAAACGTGGTAATGATCGCATTTTCTCTCCGTGTATCGTTTCCAACGGGATACGTGTCTATAATACGGATAATCCTGTAGGAATAATTGACTACGTTGCTATGGTCCAGATGCACATCGATTCCATTTAGTCTCGCGTTAGAACATTTACCAAAATAACACAAAAATTCAGATCATCCCTTTTTTGTTCTAAAAAGATAACACGTCTACGTACATAATTTTTATTTAAATTGTACGATACGTGTACGTTGATATTGTACCTAACGAGATTTAAAAGTGATGTCCTACAATACCTTAACCTGCTATTGTACTAGAATATTCGCACGTTTTTATAATTTATAAAATATTTGGTCATTTTGAAGTACTTGTAAAAAAAATTAACTGTGTGTGTTATGTTCTGCATATAAATCTACACCTATGGAGAAAATTTGACCACATTTCGTACACATGCTCCTTATGAACCGGAAAGAAACACTGTGGGGGTAAGACATGTCCATCATCCCAACAGACGGAGGTGGGCGGCGGTGGAAATTTTCAAACATGCATAAACGGCCGCTATTTGCGTCGGATAAATTTAGTGTTCAATGAATGTTCGTCCCGATATTTTTTTGTGTATAATTTAAACCCCTTGCCAGTATGTGACGCTAGCATCCTTAGGGATGGGGTGGAGGGGTGTTACATAAAAATAATGCAAAAATAAACGAGATTGTAGTCGAATCCGCGGTTATGGTTGTCGCTGAGATTCATTATAACAACCCCGGAAACGCCAGCCACCCAGCTAGTTATAAAAATAAAAAAATTAATGTCGACAATATGTATAGGATTTTGTAAAATAAAAATTTGCTTAAAATAATAATAATTCTCTTTTTGTATTTGAATATAGGGAAATTATAGACCGAAAGCTCCTTGGTTAAAAATTAATAATAAAAATTTTAATCATGGAGCTATGAATTATTTATTGAGCCTGATTAAAACCTGTTGGATTATATTATATTAATAAAGTTAAATATTAATATTTTTCACGGCAGTATTGTAAACTAATTTCACAACCTTATTAATAACAAAACGTGTAAAATAATGATAAATTTACGATTTCAAATACCAAAAAAAATTTCCCTTCATTACTCAATGGATTTCTCCCATCCCCTCTGATTCTCAAATCCCTCTAATGGCGTCAAATGTCAAATACAGGTGTTCGCTTTGAAACCTTGTCGTGTATTACATTACGGAATAGGAAGTCCTTTGTCCGTTATAGCAAGGATATTGAAGTAATTTATTTCTACATCAGTTCCTAATTTATTTGATGAATTCCATGAAACCTTATTGTCTCAAAGTATTTATTATGACAATGTAATGGCTATAAGATATGCAATTCCACATTTCCACGTCTATTTTACATGATTCCAGTGCCAACCGTGAACATATATGGAACACAAAGGAAGCTTACCAATTATTTTGTTATTTAAGGGAAAATATACTATTCAACTTTATACAATACATATTTATACACACTATTCTTAAATTATTTAATTCTCGTCTACTTCCATTGGTTTATCAACCTGAAATCTACCTCACCTATTTCTACGTTAATTATTTCATTAACCTGTATCGCATTTCCTAGCATGCAAATACACCACCTATTCTGTTTCAATTACCCAAGGACGCCTTTTCTATAACGAAAGCGATTTTATTGAGTCTGTTCAAACTTTATTCCAGCTCTGTCAACATTCTTCAACGACTTTGTCATACGAACTCTCAATTTTTTTTTTATGCTTCACGTTCTACTTTTGTCACTCTTAGGCTCCATGGAGCAACAGCAATTAGTTTGAAAATTCAATTAGTCGCCTATAGTTCTTTTTTCCTTCTTTAATTATTTCTTTATAAAGTGTGTTCATTCCTTCTCCAGCAACGTTTCATTAAGGAGAAGTTTCTAGTTCTGTGAGAGTTGCGCCTGCAAACTCTTAATTGAGGTAAAGCATGGACGTATAGAAATAGATGTACAACGCCGCTTCAAAAGATCCATAATTACTGAATTGACTGGGACAAACCATATCGAATACGTTACAATACAGCACAATTTCGTCAGCACTGCAAAGCATCGACGCCAAGTTTGATCAAGAAATTCTTTCTGGCTCGTCCCCAATACAATCACAACGTCAAAAATGACCGCCAAAGCACGGGTCATATACAACAAATAATGCCACAATATACACAAAAGCAAATTCGCGTATCACAGTGTTTCATAAAAGTTGCCGAGGGCATCGCACCAACGGAAAATTAATTTATTCAAAGAAAAATCGCCCTATTACTCCAAAAGATGTGATTTATCACGTAACAAGTATTAAAACAATATTATTTAATGTCAGATATTTTTCTGACATTTGATCATAATTAAATAAATGTCAGAAAATCAGAAAAACTAAATATCATTTATATTACAGACACAAAACACAATTTTTCGTCCCGCCTTTAGGGCTTCATCGGGTGATAAATTAATGAAATTATATGTTCATGATGTCAAATTTGGATTTTTTTGTATTATATTATTAATAATAAAATTATGTAAAATCTTTTTCACGTCAAATTAGGATTCTAGAATTTAAAAAAAACATTTAACGTAGTTTAAAAACTTTCAAAAGTTACAACGAATTACGTATTAAAATTAACCTTTATTCCTGTCAAAGATACAATACAAATCCATTCGTTATAATTTTTGATTGGCCTTCAGCCTCACACAGATAAATATGTCGAAAAATTAAGACGAAAGCTACTGTTAAAATTTATAACGAATGGATATATTTTATCTATGAATGTTTATACCATTGACAGGAATAAAGGTTATTTTTAATATGAATTTTCACCTGTTCGGATAAATTACATGTAATCAGATAAAATTTAATTTACATTACAATAAGAAATATATTAACATATTTTGTTGATTAAGTTGCAGGCCGGTAGCGTCCCAACGAGTTCACTATTTAAATTTAATTCGATTAAATAAATTCAAGTGTTCAAATTTGACACTAACAAATTACAAATCAAACATATATCACATAATAAAATATTTAATTTATAAAAATTATCAATGACATTTTTTTTTAAAAAAAATTGTAAGCTCCTGGTATTTATTTAATTTTTAATGTTGTTAGTAATCGCTGATATATTGTGTCGCTTAACATAAATATGTTTTTTTGTCGGATTAAAGTCGCAACCGGCGTTGCGTCACGATATTACATTTACGTACATGACGCGGTATTTAGGTTTCTTCTTGAGCATTCGTCTTTGATCCTCGCCTATAAGAAAAGCTGGGGATGAATAAAACAGAAAACCAGTAAAATATCAATAGTAAAAACGATAATACATTATTTCAGATTGAGATCCCATGACAGTTATTGTCTCTATAACATGAAAGTAAGTCCAGTGAATAAAATTAATTCTCAAAATTTCACATATATTGTTAACGCAATAACGTTTGAACAATCTAAATAAAACGAAATTGAAAATTATATTGCATCAGTTTTCGTGTTCTTATGCTTTAACTTGTTGAGGGATCGCAATTTATGGAGCTGTAAAAAATTGTGATGTGAAATTTGTATCATTGGAATATTTTGGGCGTCAGATAAGAAAAATTGATTCAATAAATTTGAGAAATTAGGGGAAACAAAATTGTAATACTAAGTATCCTGAATGTATTGACTTATTTGTAGTTATCCTATAATAATATAATAATCGCAGTTCTCCAATACTTCAATTATAAATTCGAAACAGTCAATAATTATGTCTAGGAATTAAATATATGCGCCCTATATTCATTGTACAAGCCGCTTAAACATAAATATAGTCTATGTTTTATCACTTCGTAGTGATTGAGACATCAAGACAAATCGTTCGAAAGGACGCTTTAATATTCTGAGCGTGAGAAAACTCCATTTGCCTCAGTTCTGTCATCATCTTAATAACATAGCTTTCCACGAGGTAGTGATCTCACAAGATCATCTAATCACTCAAGTGGTTTCTCATTCTCATCACCTCACGGCTTTCCTGGTTTCGATTTCAGTATCAAATTAAAGGAGAATGTTTCGTGATAACTGAATGCTGAATCGATCATTGCCGTATTAACTAGTTCATTACTTCATTGCCAGGTCACAATCCCCATCATTGTTACAGCGATCAAACAGTAATTAATCAAAGGATCCGGAAGATCATCACCTGGTCTACAACCAGTGCATGTTTATGTAAACAACGCGTTCCGGAGTATGTTGGAAATTAATTATCATTATCAATTTGTACGACGTGTATCACTAATATTTACCGATTTATGAAGTGTGATAGTGGCGATGTATTCATGTTCTTGTTGTCCGTCATTCGCGGTTTCAATTTTCCCACCGAATTGTTTTATTCCGCTCAAAACATTTCGTGTCGAAACGCCAGTTCAATAATTTTGTCCAAACATATCGTTCCCACTACAATTGTGTACTAGTTTTACCTGCAGTTAACCTTTTTATTACCGTGTTTACTGATCCTACAATGCTGCAAATATACGTTTTCCCCAACAATATCGTTCCATAATTCGGTTTTATCGCTTTGTATTCAATTTTATGCTCCGTGTTATATTATACCTATTATTTAATACTTATTTATTAAAGAATATTAAACATTTGATATCTGCTTCTTTGTATTAAAGTAACCGGACCGGGAATCAAACCCGGCTCTGCCACTAAGTACGCTATTTATCCATCCTGATACTTTAATTAAATTTAATGGCCCATATGACTGAGTCTTGATTTTTTTCTGTATTAGTCTTTCTTTATCCCTCCAATTCAGCCCAGAAAAGTAATTCATAACGAGGTTCCCCCCAGAATCATTCAGGCAAATTGTATGACGAAGTCGTAATATAAGGGCCACTTCCGTTCAAAATTCCCATTATCCAAAAATTGGCAAGGAAAGTCAGGACGGAGTGGAATCGGCTACGTATCTCCTTTAATCCAGACTTTATGTCATTCAAAGTGATAAGGCTGGTAGTCATCGCTTTCCTTAGGTTGTATTAAATACAAATAATTAAATTATAGATATGAAAGATTGGTTATAATATCAGTCGTCCGTGTTCGATTGTGATCTTTAGGTGAAATTTAACGGAGCATAACATACATCATTGCCAATTTTCTACGCGAAAGAGTGGGCAGATTTGGGTCTCAAGAATCCGTCCGACAAAAATTTCTAATTGCAAATGTCAAGGATTGGCTTAGAAACAAACACCGTCTACCACTCCAAAAATTTTTCAGACAACCTAAAACGGACGATATTTGCGTCTAATAAAACTTTTTCGGGGCCAGTGAGATTCATAGGCCTTTCGACCTGGGAGAGGAGCACCCTTAAGGGTGAGGGTGAAAAGGGCGTTACATAAAAAAAACGCAAAATCAACCGAGTTTGGAGTATAATCCAGGGTTGTGGATATCGCTGAGTTTAACGACTACAACCCGAGCATCGCCTAGTATGTAATAAATAAATATTCATTTTTACATGCCATTGTTTTGGGTTTAAAAGTTCTGACGCTCTTAACAGTACACCCTTTACATTCTGCTTCCATTCTCCTTGTACTGTTAATCATGATGACAATTTTTCTTGCGTAATTCGTCGTAAAATTTCCTAGAATTAAATGGGTCGCTAGATATAGCAAGTCGTGGCACTATATGATGAGCAGTGGCCCACTGTAGTGCGGGTAGGCCGGAGCTTACTTTAATACGAACCTGTGTTACGGCAACTTGGAAGTGTAAAAACTATACTGAAAACATTGTGTTAAGTTCAGGAAATATTTTTAACCAAAAACGTTAAGAGTTGATAAGTACAGATTGGCACTGTGTGAATATCCAGTTCCTAATGTTTTTAAAAATGGTAGTGGCGTTCCAGCTCATTCGCAAGGGGGAGTTCCTAACTGACGACAATGCTCCCCTCCACCTCCTTGGTTCTTCTACTACGCTTCCCAAGCGACTTGCTATATCTCGTGACCTATAAATATATACAAACACAAGGTATACCTTAATTATTTGACCAAAGTATTATGTAAATTAATCGATGAGAGAATTATTTCTGAACGTCACTGCCAAGCATAAGAAGCCATCGGTCATGGACAGCGTTCCTTTTATTTCTATGAGAAATGAAGGTCTTTTCATTGGCACAGATAATCGCTCTTTCAGCAGCGATGCCCTGTTCCGCTTGTATGCAACTAATTGAGCATTGTGAAGGCGACGTCTCCAGTACAATAAGACCAAGATTCTACTCAATTCACAGTCACCTGAAAAGCCATTTGACTATGTTACAGTATTTCTGTCCACTTATATATTAATTTCACCACGTATTGCAACATTACTGGAACGATTTTTCCACTACAAGACAACATATATATATATATATATATATATATATATATATATATATATATATATTCATTCACAAATTGTATTCGAGTATCACATTTCTTTACTATTGGAATCTACATTTATAATTTGAACTATCCATATATGTTTCAAAGATAAATAAAAACATTACTTAACCGACAATCTCAATGGAAAAAGAAGCGTATATCTGGTCTTATGTTATTTTTGACCCATTTGAAATAATGCTGGAAATCTGATCATATTTCGAAAAATTTCGATTCGTACAGTTTTCTTATAATCCTTGTAGTTATTTTAATTTAATTAAAATTCAATCCAAGTATTAATTATGTTTCGGAAAAGTTTTAATTGTTAACGTGTAAAAGTATTTCATAGTGCAACATTAATTACAGAATTAATATTAGCTAATAAAATCAGGAAAATTTTGTTATTATTGCAATTACATACGAGAATTGTCTCATGAAGTTATAAAAAGAGAAATACTCTTCATCCCGACATTGGAAGGAGTTTCAGGTAAAACCGTAATTGTAAATGAGACCTAAATTTTAAATTAATATAAAAAAAAACTTCATGGTGTTATTAAATTTGGATTTTAAAAAAATGTAAAAATTCAATTCACAGGTTTAAATATACATATATATATATATATATATATATATATATATATATATTACGCATATATAGGGATTTAATGAATATTTTGTGTTTAGTTGATAATTTACTGGTGCAGTGCATCTGAAGAGTCCTGAAAAGTCTGAGGAAACGTTGTTTCTTTGATTTTGAGTTTTTTACCTTATTCCTCCTGTGTCCAAATACTCAAAAATTAATAATTTTCAAAACGCATGAAGTATTGTTAATATTTTTATTTATGCCTTCTTCCTATTTAGAGTGTTACGTACTGAAAACAGAAAGTTGGGACGAAGCTTTTTTTTTGTAATTTTATGAGATGTAATTCTCAAATTTAATTGCAATTTCGCTGACATTTTTGGGTAAATTTTTTATTTTATTTAAATTAATTTTCACATAAATATAAATTATTTAGAGAACTTGCAAAGATAAAGAATTTTAAATTAAGGAAAAAATTTGACGAAAGCAATATTTTTCTACTTTATACCATCAGTGTGACTGACCATAAATTTTCATCTTACAAACCTTAACCTATATATTTATCGACAATCGTGTCTTCTAGACAACTGCACATTACACTAGATCAGCTCGTTTTCTTTTCAGTCCTTTTACTGTGTGAAAGCAATATATATAAAATAATATTTTAGTTTTCAAGGTTTTCGAGATAATACATTTTATTAGTTTCCATTAATAATTTTCAACGAAATACATCGATACATTATATAATATAATTCACGTGCTTTCAAATTCTAACATTTCTGTGACTAAAAACAGTAATGTGTCTTCGCAGTTGATTACTCTCAATCGTTGCCTTAAATTTCAATCAACATATTCTCCTTTATCGGCTCATATATGTCTGATATGATTCTCTTCCTATGTTTTCTGCGTCCAGTTCTATTATCATACCCTCATTTAAAATTTCACACCTCAAACCACGTTACTCATTTATTTTACTTTTACAGTGAGCTGTCTATAACGCATTCTCGTCTCAGGATAGGATTAAGTTGGGGAATCCGGTCCATGACCCCCTTGGGAAATCGAGTATTATTTAATTATTTTGGGGATGAAAGTGTATTCTCATCGGTTTAGTTTCTCCCGGGTGATAACACCCTTGCTTCGTCCAGCTGCCGGAATTACAACGAAAAGGTTAACTCGGCACTATTTTGGTTTTTCGTTTTCTTGCTTTGCTACCACTCGTCTATTCTCACAGAAATCAATAATTTTGTAAATGAACTTCGACGTATTATAATTATTAAATATATTTACCCAGAAAATTATAGCTTTATCTTTCGTATTATCTATAACATATAAAATTGGAAATTAAGGAAATTAAATTTTATATTTTATCGATTGAAAGAACAATTGTTTTATTTCTTCGGCAGTTATTATCATATTTAAGTCATTAAAAAGATTGCGCTGGAAGTGTCTCCCACCCAAGATTCGAGACCCGTTTCTTTTCCTAGTATATGTATATGTACAAAAAGGAAAAGTTATAAACATAAAGCTGACTAAATAAATTGCTCAACAAGTTACATACTCAACTGAGTAAATTTTCTTTGAAAAATACAAGATTGGATTTCTGAAATAATTTACTTCCTCCTTGTGGGCTGCACCACGGAAATAACTCAGTGATGGACCAAATGAATGCCTTACTTTGAATTAAATATGGATAAGATAGTTCAATAGCACTTGAATAGTTCGTCATTACATCAAATATCCAGGAAATAAAAGAAAACTTGTACAAGAAATTGAGAAAAATCATAAAACTGGTGTTTTTAAGTTTTAAAAACTGCTGCGTTATACTTGGGGGGAAATTTAAAGGCACTGAGAACGAAAAAAAAATTATTAAATAATGTGGAAGGGTATTAACAAAGATCAAATAGTCCGAATGGAGGTATATAGTGAGTTAATCGTTCATAATTAATTTAATATTATTTCGTGAAACGTCACTTCATAAATCAAAATATACTCTACTATATTAATGACTAGCTGGGTGCCCGGTGTTGCCCGGGTTGACATATTTAAACTCAGCGGCATTTTAAACCCCGGATTTGACCCCAATATTGCTTGTTTTTGCTTTATTTTTATGTAACGTCCCTCCTCACCCACCCCTAAGGGTTCTCCCGCCCCTTGCCGAAAGCGTTTGAAATTATACATAAAGACATTTGGAGAAACGCTATCTACCTCATTGACCTTGAAAAATTTTCTTCCGGCGAAAATATCGGAATTTTTAACATGTTTCAAGATTTCCTTCCCTGTCCAACCCCTGGGAGTGGTAGACGTGCCTTACCCCCACATTGTTTGTTTCCGGTTCGATAGGATCACGTGTACGTGTCAAATTTGTTGCACGGGTGTAGATTTGTATGCGGAACATACATACTCACAAACAGTCTATTTTATTTAGAAGAAGAAGAAGATTAGAAGCATGCATTACAGTTACACATTAATATATACTTTAATGAATGCATATGCGCTTAAAAAATTCGTCAAGCCTATCAACAAGCGCCATTTCGTCCCTACTTATTTTGCAAGTAACTATTTCCGGAATTAAATTAAACACAAATGAAGTATACGACTTTATTTATTCACAGAGTTAGTGTAAGTTTTTTTCCAGCTCCAGTACTTGGCGCTAATTATTGCAAACCATGAAGTTGCCAAGGGGACGTGTAACCGGCAGTTTCCTATCTTTCAGAAATGGCGCTTTATTGTCACGAGTGATATTGGATCGTTGTACCGCCAGATTACCTACCGTGTTGGCTAAAGTGGAACTGCCGTGAAAAAAGTGACGGAGCGATGGATTACAAGACAGCGGAAACGCTCGCGTGGATACTCGCAACGTTGCGGAACTCGCTAATGTATTAATCTATATATTTAAACGACCTGGTCTGTTTGAAACGACTCCAGTATTTATTGAAACGACCTCTGAGTTGCTCACAAAAAAAAATGGATTGGCTTATTACTTGACAGATAAGGATGTCTGACTTGTTGGAAAGTGCGAGTGAATGTAACAAATGTAACTTGTCTTACGAAGTAATCAGAGTAATGGCAAATATAGTATGATTAACATTAGTTCCCGCTAGGGGCGTAACCTTGAATCGACGGGTAAGAACGCCTAAAATGAAGGGCGAGACAACCACCCATGCCGAACAATCGCAGTGAGCCGTATAAAAAAAATCGTTTTCTACCACGATACATGGCAACAGCGCCTCCTTTCACTCGGAAATGTCAAGTTCCTTCTTATTATAATCGCCTATAAGAGACTTTTTAACTTTCCCCGCCATAAAATTGAAGAAATGTTTACTGTGCTACGGAGGCGTGACACTAGTAACGAATATTAAAAAAAATTCCTCTGCAAATTATTTCTGAGGTCAGAAGATATTTATCAGGCAGTTGAAACTCTGGATCTTAAATGAAGCCCAGGGAAAACAAAAGTATTCAAAGGAACTGCCCTTAAAGGAAACGTCGATGCGGAAAACTATCGATATAACAAGTCACTTTCATTTGCTGTATTCCTATTTAGAGCATTTTTTATCATTACTCGTGATGAACCTTGCGACTTTGACAATGAAGCACAGCTCTTAGTTCCATTGTATCTTACTAACAAAAGAAGTATCGGCCTCTATTACGACAAAGCAAGCAACACTGCGATTATTTTAACGCGTTGAAATCGTTCCCGGGAGAGATTCAATTAACGTGTCAGGAAGGATTTAGTAGCGTCGGTTCAAGGCTGTTGAAAAGTTCAACGATTCCAACAGTCAAGTATAAATTAGTACATACAATTAATCATTAATAAAAATTGTTACACACATACGAGTTTAAAAATTGTATACGTAGTTATAAAATTATCCAGAAATGTCTTTCAGAGATGGTTGTTTGTAATGGAAGAACGTGGGGCTAAGGCTACGGAAGTAACGCGGTTATAAATCAGTCGTTACAGTCTACACGTAAAAAAGCGATTACAACGAAAACGTCTTAACTATATCTCAACACTCGCTTCCTTCACAAATACTCTAATAAAAGAAATGAACGAGACTTTAATGTAATAAATATGATTTTTGAAATTTATTCACACATTTATACCACCAAAGATCGTTCTCTGACACTCAAAGATTCTGAGGGTTCATTAATTCGCAATTTTGTGAATATGATAAACACACTTTCCATTTCACTTCTCAATGTCTTAGCGGCGATTCTTCGCGGAATTTTATATTTCTTTCATTACATTTAAAATATTACCTCTTTCTTACGTTGAGTTTGTCTGATTCAGCGCAAAACGGAAATATAAACATTATATTAAATTACTTTGTGTCTAATAAACTATAGTTTATGTATGATGTAACTATTACTATTAAGCTTTGTCTGTAAATTAGTCTTTATATCATCCAAAGAGGTAAACAAGAAATTCAAAATAAAAATAAAATATTCTTCCTTTTTTTAATTTACCTTAATGTTTTCAATCAGTCAGCAATTTATACGAAAATTTAATTATTCATCTTTAAATCTTTAATTTAGCGTAGCTTTCGGCAGTTTTCCGTATTCATTCGTATAAATAAAAAAAAAATTCAGAAACGAATTAGGGTCTCACACATAAAATTTGTATTTTTAGAGATGAATATCTGCCGAAAGCTCCTATAAATTAAAGATTTGAAATGAATAATTAGTTTATCATTTAGCTTGCTGACTGATTAAAAACATTTGTGAAAATAATAAAAATTAATAATTTATCAACGTTTAATATTCTTGCAGACAAATCAAAATAGAATAAATTTATAAATTCGTAAATGTGGTTGTTTAGAAATTAGTCTATTGTGGGTGTCAATCTACCATAATTTATATAATACGGTTCAAATAAATATATACACATATTTATAAATTCTTATTTGGAGTAATAATTGTTTAAATGTGATAAAAGTCAGAAAGTAGTTTAAACTCCTTCCAACCGAATGTAATGGTTATACATTTTGTAAGTAATATATATATATATATATATATCTTCTCATAAATAAAATAGACTACGTCAGTGTTTCTATTTGTCCCCAATACAAATCTACACCCGTAGAGAAAATTTTAAAACCGTAAACTAACACTGTGAGGGTAAGACAGGTCTACCACCCCCAGGAGCAGAGGTGGAAATTTTTTAACATGCTCAAACGGCCGATATTTGCGTCGGACAAATATTTTTCGGGGCCAATGAGATTGATAGTGTGTCTCCCGATGTTTTTTATGTCTAATTTGAACACCACTCGTCATAGAATGGAGAGCACCCTTAGGGGTGGGGGTGGAGGGGTGTTGCAACAATATAACGCGTAAACAACCCATATTGGAGTCGAACGTCGCTGAGTTCAACTATGACAAGCCGGGCACCGAGTAACTATATATATATACTTATAATTAGTATTAGATAAGTTATCCGTCAGCTCTATTTTATAATTTTTAACTCGCTTTTATTACTTTTCCAGAGTAATAGAAGTCGCATGAGAAGTGCAAATTGCAATGGCAAGTATGTAATGGTTATAATACTATATCGAAAAATTATTTCTTGCGCAGAACATCGTACAATAATTTGTTTAATTCTAGCGAAACCGTGTCACGTGAATTAATATGATGAAATGTAATATTTAAGTGCACGAAGCATCTGTCTCTTTCCTTTTCCGATGTCGAAGAACAAAGAGTGGTTCAGCTCATCTACTTCCACCGATCGTTGAGGCCTTGATGATCCATTTCCCGAGAAGCGCTTTTCCACCTCTACATCCTTTATACGGAAATGTAAAGATGAAGATGTGACCCGAACTTTCCTTGTCATAGCAGAAAATATTCTGAATGTCGGAGGACGCACGGAACAAAAATATATCTACCTCATATGGAAGACGCATACTCGGTCACACACACACACACACAAAAATTGAGTGGAGAGATAATGAATTCATATTAAATACTTTACGTTCAGCGTCTAAAATAATAAAATTATTTTATTTACATTTATATGTAGGCACCCCAGCATATGCCACTGATATATCTTTTAACTTATAAATTCAAAAGCGAACGAAAACACTAATATTATATTGTAAATTGATGTCACAAGAGAAGAACATTATCGTTGGAAAAAAAAACATTGGTATAAAAGAATGTTGGGTTCGTCGATCGATTAGGGCATCGAGTCTGTTGCGTAATGTCCAATGCTGAGGAATCAAAGTATTCTATTGAGGTTGATAAATGATGCATAACACGCAAGAAATCAGGTCTTTCGATTCAGTTCATACAAGATTTGCTTTTGTTATTCAATAATCATAAAACTGAAGAAAAAAGTTTACAATATTCTATTTAAAATGTCCTATCTCTTACGCTAGGTGCGCAAATTAGCTACGAATTATGCATTATATTTTATTGTTATTTATTTCAAGTGATGATAAAAATTTTCGATACAGTTTTACAGTAAAATATAACATCAATAAATTGGAATCTTTCAAATATATATTTTATCTCGTATTTAAATACAAATCCCAGTAAATAAAACAAAACTGACATAATATATTTAGTAGGGGCGAGGAACATATTTTCCCTGTTACGTCCGAAAATTAATATTACAAACAGATTTTGAATTATTGCAAATTCATAAATTTGGAAACGTATTTTGCGTGGAAGAAGTTCCGAATATTAAATTTCGTAAATTAGAAAATTAATTATTTCATATTTCGATAAATGACATAGAAAAAAAAGTGTAGTAATAATATAGTTTTATAATTTATTCTTAGAAGAAATAGAGATATCTTCTATCTATCTATATAATAAAAAAGGATGTATATTTGTATGTATGTATTTACGTTGTTCTTTATACAAATTTTATCGCGTGGACAGAATTCAACAAAAATTGGTATATATATTCTGCCAAAATCGAGAACCGGTACTGTGGGGGTGAGAAACCCCTAGAATAAACGTGGAAATAATTATAATTGAAATAAGTTACGAATTAGTGTTAAATTACTGCGCGAGACGATGACGTCATAAGTTTTCAAGACATTGACGCATCCTAAATATAGTTCTGTATTTCGTAATGAAATAAAGCAGAAATATTTTGATTGAATAAAAAGTAAAATTTTTTCCAGTATTACTCCATCGAATAGTAATAAAAAACAATACGAAACACTTTACCATCCTTGCGCAAAGTTAATTTGGAATAGTTAATTATCCCGCTATCTTTGATAAAGCCAATATAACGCCTTATAATACATTCAAATGTGTGTCGGTCGAGATTTATAAAATTTCATAATATAACGTACTATTGTAACCTGTATAATATTTCAGAAAATAATAAGATTTGTCTAAGGTACGACTGCTGAATTATATGTTTGTAACTATAAAAGTATTGAAAATGACGTACGGAACTCCGAAAGTTTTTATGGTCGTTATTCAATTAATGCACTATCAGTCAAAGGTATGTACAGAAATAGGAACATTTAAATTGAATTAAAAGTACAATTAATTATACTTTACGCAACGTATTTCTATAAATTTGTATAAATGTAAACAAATTATTGCGTGCAATTTGGGTCGTGAAACAAAAATTTGAGGTTAGGATAGCAATATTTGTTTTTCATTTTTGGGAACGACGTTATAGATGTTCAATTTCTGAGAAATGAAGCTGAGCAAAAATATTTTGATTGAATAATAAGTATAATTAAATCTACCAATACCACATCGAGTGATAAATATAATTTATTATGAAAGGTTATACAATCCATGGCATTAATTTTCTTTTAAATAACTTGACTTTTGACGTGGAATATTTAACGGGATCAGGGACCAATATGTTTCCCAATTATATCTTGCAATACGCACTGGAAGATACATAGAATTATGATAAAAACAATACTTAAATGTTCAAAATTGATATTTTTTTATTGAAGACAGCGTATTTCGTAATGTTTTGCATTAATTTTATACAATGCCACCAACTGCAGATTTCTAAAACCACCAAATAGTTTAATTTCAGATGGAAAAATTATATGTCTACAAATTTAATAATTGTTTTAAATAGTGCATTTATATCTATCTATCTATATATATTATATAAAATTGTCTTATACGGGTATGTTTGTGTGTATACATGTGGGTATGCATATGGGTATGTTTCTTTTGATTATCGCACATTTGTGGGGGTGGTCATCTTCTAACATGTAAAAATGACCAATATATTTGGTCAGTGACTTAAACACCTTCAGCATGGGAGATGAGCACATTTTGGGATAGGGTTCGAGGAGCGTTACATAAAAATAGCGCAAAAGCAACCGAAATTGGAGTGTATCGGGACATCTCGGGAAACGCCGGGCACCCAGCTAGTATAATAATAAATTAAATAAGCTACGTTTGTGTGTGTGAATGTTCTAAATATAAATCCACACCCGTGGAGTAAATTTGACCCAATTTCGTACACATGCTCCTTTTTAACTGAAAACAAACACTGTGGCGGTAAGACACATCCATACAGGGATCCGAAAGTATTATTTCGTCAAAGATATAATTCTAAATTTAATTTATCTGAGGTTAAATTTATTTTTAGATCTAATTATTCTAATGTATTTTGCGCGGAAGAAGTTCCGAATCTTAAATTTCGTAAATTATTTCATTTCTCGATAAATGACGTAGGAAATAAAATATAGTAATAAGTATTTAATAATATAGTTTTATAATTTATTCTTAGGAGAAATAAAGATATATAATAATATTAAATTAAACATGCTACGTTTGTGTATGTGAATGTTCTAAATATAAATCCCAATTTCGTACACATGCTCCTTTCTAACTGAAAACAAACACTGTGGGGGTAAAACACATCCATACAGGGATCCGAAGGTATTATTTCGTCAAAGATATAATTCTAAATTTAATTTATCTGAGGAGAAATCTATTTTTAGGTCTACATTTGTTTAAAAAGAGAGCTGATATACGAAATATATTTTCACACTGTAGCTGAATCCACCTCATAATTCTTGACCTGTATTATTTGTTTCAGCTGGAATAATGACGAGATCGACTAAGTAGCTGCAATTTCTTTCTTTAAACGAATCAAGTACCATTCTTTACCTTCTAGTCATTGTGAAGTCAATGTTGTAAGTTATATTAAGGAGTACAAAATATCCCACAAGTACTTTTGCCCGGAGCGTAACTTCAACAATCAACTGAATTATGTAATGGATCCGTGATTGCTGTTAACGGTTTTTTTTTTACATTTCTGGAATATGATTTCTGGAAATTATTCACTTGAGGGGAATGTGTTATTATAAGCTAAATTAATTATGCCTCAGGAAATGCACGGAACAGTACTGAGGTTTCTGTTGTGAGGCGAGCTTAATTCAACTCGATTATTTTCCGAAATTTCCATTGTAATGCTGACAAAATAAAAGAGGGTAGCGTTTGAATGGGTCGAATATTATCTCAGAAATGGCGAGTATATTTAGGAACTCTTTGTGTAATGCATATTGTGCGCAGGGCTGTAAATTGAGACTACTTTGGAAGGTGGTTGTTTTGTTCTAACCTGAGGAAGATTTCTGTATTTGTGTTTCGCCTTTTATGGTAAATAATTGCGTGCTTTTGTTTATCACACGTTTTACACGATTATTAAAAAGCCTATTTGAGGAGTTTTCACTGTCGTCTGCAGTGACGGCTATTCTTCTTTCTGCAGACTATAGAGTGTTATTTTTCTAATTTGTTTTCCCTCTTTTGTACTCTTGTATGACGATTCGGGAATTTGATTACTTTTTATTCAACGAGAAATGTTTTCGAATTTACGCTTTGACAATTCAAAAATGAGAATATGTCATTGAAGTTGTCTGTGTTGGAGAAAGGTTTTTTTTGTGTGTATCGCGTTTGATTTTTTTTTTTTGTCAGAAATATGGGACGTTGTTTTGTGACCATGGCCGGATTTGATTAGCTCCATTGAATTTCAATATAATTGTTTATTCAACCGGGCTACAGTTTCGCGTTTAAGCGTGTTCACATGTCAGCGGCGAGAAGCCTATTACAGTTTTCTCATTTAAATTTACTGGGACAATGTAGCAATGGAGACATCTCCATCGACTTTTCTCCAAATGTCAACCTAACCTTCACGTAGTGTTCCCCGTCTCTACGAACGTGATTCTGGCAGCCGGAAGACTGGCACAAGGAGTCTACATCTACGAGTGCCAATGGGCAACGGCCCCTTAGGAAGACTGAAGTGGCGGTCCTGAAGGGGGGGCAGCCTGAAGGAAGAATAACGAGTGATTTCGAGACAAAATTCAATCCGCAGGGGGCAACGTCTTTTATTTCCGTCAGAGAGGGCTCCTTCCGGGTGTAAAACAATCCCCATTTCGAATCTCCGGGAAAGGAAATCTTCAAAATGTGGATGGCAAATGTGAGTAGCATCTGAAAACTAGAGAATTTTGAAGGTAGTGATGACCGTGTTGAATCCGTATGGAATTTGAAGGATGAATAACAGTCATTATCCTCCTGTGATTTAGTGATCAACGTTATTACCTCCTATCATAGAGATCCAGGAATCGAATCCCGTTTAGCGTGTCATTCCATACTGAGAAACTCATTAGTTCCCAAAATAAATAAAATCCAACAATGTACAAAGTCGCCAATGACCATGGCAGGAGATGTGGCTGCAAATAAATAAAAAAAATATAGCCATTCCGTGGCAATAATATTCCACGATACATCTTTTTTAATGGAAGCCGGTTTGACCTTGAAACTCTTCCTTGTGCCGTCGAATAAATTTCACATATTATTGTCCACGCATCTGCAGTAACGGTTCCTTGTCATTCATTGTCGACCTTATTATCCTATTGTGATTTAGTGATCAACGTTATTACCTCCTATCATAGAGGTCCAGGAATCGCATCCCGGTTAGCGTATCATTCCATACTGAGAAACTCATTAGTTCCCAAAATAAATAAAATCCAACAATGTACAAAGTCGCCAATGACCATGGCAGGAGATGTGGCTGCAAATAAATAAAAAAAATATAGCCATTGCGTGGCCATAATATTCCACTATACATCTTTCTAACTGGAAGCCGATTTGACCTTGAAACTCTTCCTTGTGCCGTCGAATAAAATTCAGATATTATTGTCCACGCATCTGCAGTAACGGTTCCTTGTCATTCATTGTCGACCTTATTATCCTATTCTGATTTAGTGATCAACGTTATTACCTCCTATCATAGAGGTCCAGGAATCGAATCCCGGTTAGCGTATCATCCCATACTGAGAAACTCATTAGTTCCCAAACAAAATCAAATCCAACAATGTACAAAGTCGCCAACGACCATGGCAGGAGATGCGGCTGTAAATAAATAAATAAAAGATAGCCATTGCGTGGAAATAATATTCCACGATACATCTTTTTAAATGGAAGCCGGTTTGATCTTGAAACTCTTCCTTGTGCCGTCGAATAAAATTCACATATTGTCCACGCATCTACAGTAACGGTTCCTTGTCATTCATTGTCGAACTTATTATCCTCCTGTGATTTAGTGATCAACGTTATTACCTCCTATCATAGAGGTCCAGGAATCGAATCCCGGTTAGCGTGTCATTCCATACTGAGAAACTCATTAGTTCCCAAAAAAAAAAAATCCAACAATGTACAAAGTCGCCAATGACCATGGCAGGAGATGTGGCTGCAAATAAATAAAAAAAGTATAGCCATTGCGTGGCAATAATATTCCACTATACATCTTTCTTAATGGAAGCCGATTTGACCTTGAAACTCTTCCTTGTGCCGTCGAATAAAATTCACATATTATTGTCCACGCATCTGCAGTAACGGTTCCTTGTCATTCATTGTCGACCTTATTACAATATTTGTCCAATTCTCTCCCCTCATTCGCTAACAGCCCGAACGGCTCCCATTTGAAAGCTATATGCCGGTACATAATCAGCAACAATGGGAACTGATGACATTGTTGTAATTTTATGACTTTATCTTCATCAGAATTCTAATATTTTATTGTATGATCAATTATATACAGGGTGTTTCACAATTCCTATTCCATATTTTCAGGGGTTATAAGGGGGACTTGGCAGATAAAGTTTGATATGTTACCAATTTCCGAAAAAGTGCTATTTGGATGCAAAATAAGTTTGAAGAGCGATTTCAAATCTCACACTTCACGGAACTCGAACAAAAATTCTCTGCAGTCTAATAATTGAAAATCTGAGCACTTTACACAAACAAATTATATAAAAAAAATCCTACGTCCTTGAATACATTCTCAACACAAAAACTCAACTATTAAGATATTATCATTCTAAAATATTATTATATTCCTCCTGATAAAGCCCCAAGCGAGGCACGGAACATAGTGTTTTGCTGCTTTCTGTTTGTATCGATTTTAAGTGGATGGTAGGTATTTAACTTTCTCTGACTCATTGGCCTTTCTCTTTATTCATACTCGAGTAATTTTTCATAGTTGATGAAAATAAAAATGAATCATACTCAGAAGTGCAGTGAATAATTTATTTTACATAGAGTTAGATGATATTTATAAGGAATCCATAGGAATTATGTACTACGTTTCACTTCACTAGCCTACAAGAGATAGTTATACGGAAAAACTGAAAGAAAAGTTGTGAAAGACGATTATTCGTGAAAATTTGGCGTTTCGTTTAATAATAATACGTCCAAACTGCCTTTGAAGTTAAAATCTTGAATACAATATGTGGTATTTTGAAGAAAGTTGTATTATGGGCGATTGTACGTACAGGGTGAATCGACGATCTTGGGATGAACTCTCAGTGGTGGCACAACTTACTAAAACATACACCTGTGGACGGAGGGGGGGGGGGGGGGGTCATCAACTCAAAAAATGATACTTTTAAAAAAAAACATTGTTTATTTAGAAAATCATCGCAAAGTACTTCTTTCTGTGTATTCACGAGCCAAGTGGGTATAAAAAAATTTGAATTCATGGGATAGTGTAGCGTTCAGTTGAAAGTGATGTAAATATGGTAAGTACTTAGCAAAAGCGGGACCTGTATCAACAAACAAAACACGAACAATATAATACAATTTTATATTTTTCGAACCAGTTTTAATTTTGTTCTGAATGAACTCAGTTAATATTTGAGATGGCAACTGAATTGCTGGTAAGATGGAAAGATTAATGTCTTTAACGAATTATAAAATGAAGAAGTGATTGCAACGTAAAAAGAATGAACCAGAAAATCTAGCGACTATTAGCAGTAGTAAATTACCCCTTTATCATTATGGAGTTCCGTAAAATAATCGCAAGCCGTTCCAGTCCCCGTCTTTCTGCTCAGGATTGAGAAATTTCTTGTGTCCTCCGTCTAATTTATAATGCACAATCGTTTCTCGGAAACGTAATTTGGATGTTCAATGAGCGCTTTAACTTCAAATACTCCTCTTTGACGTAGCTCACAAAGCTTAGAACTCAGCCAGTGACTCCCCGTGAAGTGGCTCACATTTAAAGACAAATAACTTCTCCGTCAAATTTTCAATTTTCTTGAAACGTATCCAATCGAATCTTAAAAGAATGGATTTGAATACGTATTATGTACCATAGATAATTATCATTATTTCTTTACTTCGGTCTGCGATATTTCCCAATCCATTTGGCAATAGCAGTTTAATATTAAAATTTTGTCAATTTAGTGATAATAAGATTTAATAAAGACGTGACCTGTACAGCTTAAGGAAAATTAGTTGCACACCGTTTCTTTAAGAATTGTAGATCTCATCACGTTCAATATGAACTCGTCCAAATTCAAGGAAAAAGTAAGAAAGAAAATAAGTATGAAAGATGGCGTCATAAGGTCGTTTGTATCATTCTGAATGTGGATAGAATTAATGTTTAGTTTTATATGCAGCATTTCAGATCTAACACTAGCTAAACGTCCGTGTCCAGAATTTTTGTATTCATCCAGTCTAAATTATGCTGATTATACATTATATGGGTAATAAGTAATTACGATTCAACGTCCTTTGCGTCCGTCCAATATAGATAGCATAACAATCTAAGGAGACAATACTATAAACAAAAAAGTGAATATCACCGAACTATTTACAATATTTTCTTATAATATAATAGACTGTGTCTTTGTGTGTGTGTGTTCTGCACGCAAATGAACGACCGTTGAGAAAATTTTGTGCACGTGTTCCTTTCGAACCAGAAACACGGCAGGGGCAAGATCCGAATACAACCCGCAGGGGCGGGGATAGGCAATAGATGGAAATTTTCAAACATGCTCAAACGGCCGATATTGGCGTCAAATAAATATTTTTTGGGGCCAGTCAGACTGATAGCGTTTCCCCCGATGTTGTTTGTGTATAATTTTCGGCAGGGGAGAGGAACATCGTTAGGGGTGGGGGTGAAGGAGCGTTACAATGAAAATACACAGATTGGAGTCGAATCGGGGTTTTGGATGTCGCTGAGATAAAATTATGCCATTAAACTCGCCTGATAAGTTTTACTTCAACCGCGTACAATCTTAAACACGTGGAGATATTTCGACGAAATGATGTGGTGATTTTCGTCTCACTAAAGGTACAGGGAGAATTTTTGACTTCGGTTTTAAATTAGCGAGAGTATTTATGTGTCTGTTAAGGTAGCGGGATTATTCTTCACTCTATTAAGGTATTCGTAAAATAAGAAATTTTGAGTCTCTTCAGGTTCGAGTACTAATTTTTACTCTCGATGGTATCGCGACTATCTCTGACAATCTTAAGGCACATGAAGAAATTTTTCCTCGCTTAGAGCACCGGGGGCATAATTAACTCTCTTAAGATAATGCGTGTATTTTTCAAGGTATCAGGATACCGTATAAATTTTTAAGTCTTTTAAGGTACCAAGAATATTTGTGACACTGTCTCAACGTACCTGGGTTTTTTTATGTCCTTAAGGTCCAATGAGTATATTTTTAAATATTTAATATATAATTAAATACTTTTCCAGCTTATAAAAATAAATACCCTGGCAACGCCGGGCACCCTGCTAATTCTTAAAAATTATAAAGAACTTCTATAAAATGCCTATGTTGAACTGTCTAAACAACTGATAATAAAAATTACTGTCAACTTTTACATTATTGAAGTAAGAAAAGTCATTGTTTTTATTCTTATGAAAATATTTATGTTGTGCATAATATTGTACACTGTATTTTTGACCGGAATGTCTGTCAAATTTCACAGATTCACTGCTGTCTGTGAAACGTTTAAACCACACAGGTCCTCTTTTTTATTATTATTGATTTATTTACAGTCGCATCAACACCTCAGGTTATTAGCGACTCAGTATGGGAACTAATTTTTCCTTGTCGGGGAACTGATTTGACCAGAGTTTCTCTCACTCACAGAAACATCCATGCCCTCGCCGGGACTCGAACAGGGGCCTCTGTGATGCGGGACAGTCTCACGCTGACCCCTACACCACATGGGATCGGCTGCTTTTTATTCTCTTACGAAAGTTTTAGCGAAAAGTCTTCTTCAGTATTGGAACCCCAAAGTCAGTTTCATCGAGTTGGGAAGTTTTTTTTTATTGGTGATTACAAAAAAACGCAGCAGCGAAAGACGGAAAGACGATCTCTTATTAATACTACAGTTGTAATATCCTAGAGATATGATTTTACTGCTACTTCCAATTGTTGCTGGAAGTTCAAATTAATTTATAAAAGAAAAATGAAGGGGAAATAATTTCTGTCTAAGAGAAGCAAAGTATTATGAATGTTATCCTGTTTGGATTCTCAGTAATTGGGATTGCTATTTTATGACGGATTTTCTAATGATTTAATTTAACACAAAATATTTAAATAAAATAATTTATGCAAATATCTCAACATAGTAAACTAGTATTACAATTAAATAACAAACCATAAATTTCTCAGAATGTACAGCAAGGCATGATGTAGTGAAAATTGTCCCATTTTAAAAATACTTTTTAATACTCTACAACGACTTGGTAGGAGACCTAAGAACTTGTGGGAAAACGACTTGGCAGCTAATTGAGGCATGTAGACGTTCCAAAGGGTAGTAAATACTGCAACAGTGAAAGGATTTCGATAGTGATGTCGTACCGAGTCATGTAATTTCTGATGGCACGTTTAAGATTCGTGTTGAACGTAAGTGGCGTTGCGTATTTGGCTGTCGATCGGATCGGATCGGATCGCGATTTCTGCGATAAGGCGGGTGTGAAGGAGGCGCCCCCGGGCTGAACCCGTAGAGTGCTTTGCCCGCGCCGCGCCTGAGAGCTCTAGACTCGCTGTCCACGCCGAACAAAGCAAATCTTAAAGCTAAACATCGCTCCTCGCCTCCCCTCACTCCTGCACCACGTTCTGCTGCAAAACTCAACCGGCAAATACTCTACAATCATACGCGCACCGAAGCGTATAGAGCGAACGCTGTTGCGGATCCCTCTCAACGTTCCTCACAATTTGCGTGTAGAGAAATATTTCTGAAGGGTGTTTCCAGAAACTTCAAACCTTGTAATTCAGTTACGAACAATACTTGAAGTTAATTAAGCCTAGAAGCTTCCATATGTATTTCAAATTCTGATTAATCAACAATATCAGCAATTGTTTGGATTCCGAGTAATTAGTTCAAGTTTTAATTTAACGTCTGTTTGGAATTAATAAAAAAATTGACGACCTTATACACACACTTTTTAATTTGTATTATGACGACGTTTCGATACATTTCTGTATCTTCTTCAGGCATTTTTCGTTTAGTTGTGCTAGTTTACTGTGTTAAATTGGTAAGTTGTTTGTTATTTCTTTGTGTGTACTTTAGCTTGCCTTTGTTTACTTTGTATAATCATACTATAAATATAATCAATTGTGAATATCTCCTCTATATGAAAATACCTGAAGACGTTACTAAAAAGGATCGAAACGTCGTCACAAAAAAAATATATAAAGGTCATAAATTGTTTTATCTCAGCAATTGGCTTTATTTACTAGACCTGCCTCTTTATAACGGCTTTTCTTATTATTTAATTTAACACAAAATATTTAAATAAAATAATTAATACAAATAGCTCAACATAATAAACCGATGGAGCTATAACATCTACTATTACAAATAGATAAGAAACCATAACATTGTCCGCCAAGGCATGATATAGTGAATGAAAATTGTGCCATTAAAAAAAATTCCCCCCCCCATACTATTTAATACACAGTTATGAGTTTGACTACACTTGTGAACAAAGCTGTAAAGAATCAACACTAAAATTAATTTTCAGATGACTGTAAATAACATTTTTAAAATAATAGCTTTTACGAAAAATTTTAAGTTTAAGTACACATTGCATAAAAAGTTCTTATAATTTTAACTTAAAATTTTTTGTACACTTGTCAATGCTCAAGTCTTGTTAAAGTTGGGTGGAAAATGTAAAAATTACGATATATAACGTTCTTAAATTTTTTACTTTTTTGAAAGTGAAAATGCACACCGAGAACATAAAAAATCTATATTAAAAACAAATTTCGTTTATTATAAATAGTGCCAAAGTTTCATAGGACTAGGGTAGTACTGCAGAAAGTAGCAACAATATAATTATTTTTACAATGTTTTTAACTAATAGATGACCATTATTTTGGGTTTTGATGTTTCTCTAAAGCTTGGTTCATAGTTGAAGTAAAACACATAACTGTGTAATAAATGGTATGTAAAATAAAGGATATGGAAAATGGGACAATTTTCAGTATCACAGCAAGCCCTGGACGACAACTGTTAAATTTTAAACTATTTAAAATATCGCAATGTTAACTGCCTTTCAAACAGAAGTTCGTGGGTTCTCGAGTGATTCACAGAGGTATTTTTGTGCCAACGTAGGATGGAGACACATTTATAAAAAAATCACTGCCTTTCTGTTAGTCAGCGTTGCATCACAGAGTCTCCGAGGGATGGTTCCAAGTTGATCTCTGTGCTGTACTCCGGCCACCAGAAAGCAAATTATTTAGCTTCGACGACGTAAATAAATAATTTAATGGCTCCTTCCGTCTCAGGAGCTTCAACTCAAACTTTACTCTTTTCAACCTCAACTCTTGTGGCTTTAACTTTCTTCCAGTCTCTGTAACTCTACTGGTTCCAAATCACAATGAAAGTCCATTTCCTCTCTCAACTATAAAGTCAACTTTTTTTTGTGGAATCATGAAAGTTTCGCTTCTTAAATATGGAAAATCCGCCCAAAATAACGTGTGAGTGCGAAAGACAACAAAATTCTCTGTAGACAATGCCAGTAAAAGCATGTCCGGTAATTTTAAGTGTCTGGGATGATCAGTTATCATCAATCTAACAACGATTCCACCAATCCACCAACTAAAATAATAATTTCCAATAATCCAGTCAATTAAATCATTAAAAGAAGACAAAGATTATTCAGTTTTGTATTTGTTATTAATTTTGCTATTTCTTAGCGGTGTATAAGAAAACGATAACTGGATTCCGATATTAAAATTGTATCATGCTTCTGCTGGTATCACTTAAAATAAATCGTTTGTTCATATTTTTGGTCAAAAGTCTCCGTGGAAAAAATTTGCAACAGGGCTTTCTGCCAGAACTTTTACTAATTACCCCAAGTGCTCGTCGAATTTTTGTCATCAGCTCCCGGCGAAGATATAAATCGTACTTCAATGCTTTGGTAATTATTCTTCCGTTGTTTACAGCAGGCGGCATAAAATACTTGAGGTTTTAGGGGCAGCGGAGTATCAGATTCTTTTTTTTTTAAGTTCGGTTTAACGTTTCAAGTAGAAAACTTCCACACCAGATCCCTTGCACTGATTACATATTTCAGAAACAATTTCCCGACGTCATTTTCCGGTCCTCAATTCCGTAGAAAAGACGAACTGCATCGCCGTGAAATTTGAAGCTGCTATTCAATGGCCGACAACTTTTTTTTTTCAGAGGCAAAGAACGTACTAATGTTGATTTAAGCTACAATTATCCCTGTTCTGACGTTTTCTGCACAAACTATACCACTTACTGAATTTTTTACACATGAACGCAGCACAGAAACTTTGGGCCGTTAATTTTTCGAGAGCTAATTTCCCATGGAAGTTCTGACGGCGAACTTTAAGAAGCTCCCCGAGCGCGAGGAGAGGAAAGCCATCACTCCCAGAATACCCAAGTCAGAAATACACTCGCACTCGTACATTCCGGTTTCAATCCGCTTACTCGGAACGTTCCTAATAATTTGTGGGATTAATTTTGTGCGTGTCAGCGTTTCTGCGAGCTCGTCTGCGTATTAGTACTAAGAACCACCCCCACCCCCCCCACCCCCAAGTTTCTCACTAAGATACATCCCATTGAAAAGGTTTAAGTGGAGTGACGGCTTATTTTTAGCATATAATAAAATTGCACGGCCAGTTTTTTTGTCATTCAAATAATTTTCATTTACACGCATATCATTTACCTGCATTATTAACTTGAGCTATACAACTCGGAAACTATTGCGCGATTAGTTTTTCTGAAATTAATAATAATTAATAAATTAACAAAACTCATATAAAACCCGGACAAAAAAATCCTTTTCACAATCGCTAAATGGTACTGGATTTGTGTGTTGAAATATTAATGTGGATATTTATTACCAATATTTGTAATGACAATACACAACTAAGCTCAGCATTGCGACATTAACGTTTCACATCTGTCGTGCACAGGAATATCTTATACAATGAAAAATCGCGAGGGAACTTCACAATATATACAGGGTGTAACGAAACTATACGGCAAAATTTCAGGAATGTTAGTGCATGTTCCTTGTTATTTGGACTAAAATGCGGAGATCTGGTTACAATTGTTACATGGGGAAATGGAACAGCTGTCTGTATTCCCTTAAAGGTCACTTTGAACATTACATCTGATAGCTGAACGCAGCGCTCCAACTAGTCAGTTGAACATCGTACAAACCGATCAGATGCGGAAGTTTGGATAACTCTGTAATTACTAATTTCCGTTCATCTCTCAATATACCAGTAGCTTATTAATCAACACAGGAAATAATAGTTTTCAAACTTCAGTTCTTTGATTCTCCCTCTCCCTGCTTACTTGTAGGTATGTTCCCGTTTTTAGGTAAATATTTTCTTCTAATTAAGCAACACCATCGCATTTCACACTACATGTGTCTATTCTCGTGTGATGTGTAATTACATACTTTATTATATGTAATTCTCTAAATATTTTTTTATCCACTGCGTATTTAATTTTTTGCATCCTGTAATTATTATTAAATATTTATTATTATTATTATTACTTTATAGTACTTCTAGTTATTTTGGGCAGGGAAGTTTGTGTTCCAGATTTTTAGCTATGTACTTGTTAACTACTAATTGTTATTAACTGTAGCTGCTAATAATTATATTATAATTTTATGTGCTGACATATCCTATTTCCTCATTCGAGACTAATGGAATAAATAAATCAAGTCAAAAGATACACTCACAGTAACGTCTATAGACGTTGGATATTCCCGAATTATTTATTCTGAACATTCCGTCTCACTGTTGAAGGAATTATTATGAATCTGCAGTTTAGACAAATTAGAAATTTTAAATGAATATATTGTAATACCAATTAATGAGGCCATTAATTGTTTTAATATAATTGGATTGTTAGCGGCACGAGTCTTGAAAGCAACAATCACGGCTCTTTGTCGGCGATAATAGTTGAAAAAACCGCGTGCTCGTACGGAAGAACAGTCCGGCAAAGGTTACGGGAGAGCGAGGATGCTGATCTAAAAGTATGAATAGCGCGGTTCAAGAAGTCCAACTGCGAGATCTATCAATTGACCTAAAACGCGAGTTAACAGTTTTGACGGAGAGACTCAAATAATAATCGCAAAGTTGGAAGCTAAAGGTTTTGCTTCACACAGACTGAACTAAATTTCGCATAGAGGCATCAAGGAGACCTATGTCCGAGGGCTGACTGAGGGGCGGCTGATCCAAAGTTCCAGGTGGCAGAGAACGAGAACATCGAACCTGTGTATTAAAAAATTTAATGTGTAGAATCAGTGAATAATGGCCTTTTTAGTGAGTGTTGACCTCAAGCCCCAATAATCAGATCTGGTACCAGACAGACATTCGTGAGTACAAAACAATTATTTAAAATCTGTAAACGAGAATTAAAGGTAGAAGTCAGATTTCTTTCGTTTTTTTTTCATTTAGTTGCTTTCATTTCGTTTATTTTCATATTGTATTAAGTTAGCTTTAATGAGTTTGAATTGTTAATGTTAGTTTATTAAATTGGATTTTTCTTACTATCAAACCCAGTAATGACTCTGAGATAAAGAGAATTTCGACGTATTTGATTGTAAAATATAAAGTTGTATTTTTCCTAGAACGCCACGAATTGCAAAATTGAAATAAAATATTTGTTTGTTAACTTGATGAAATTCTGCGTATAAAGTAGGCATTACAATTTGTACTTTTATAGAATAAATTTTAAAATTTCAATAATTTTGTTAATTAATTCTTTTAATTAAGACCACCTATTAATTATTACACTATGTATATATATATATATATATATATATATATAAAAGAATTATAACATTGTTTCTATTCCTCCCCACGGTTTACTGCCCCGAAATGATAAATTCTACCCGCATTTTATTAGCGGCAAAAACATTAGACAGGTGAAAAAGACTTCCGTATGTCTCCAACATGACGTCATTCTTGAGATTAATTCGTTTCCGAGGACGGAAGAAACCACGTTGTCCATCACATTTCGTGTAATTTTCAGAAATAATTTATGATGCCAACAACATTCTTTGCTAATTTTAAATAAAAATGGTTGATTACTTATTAAAGACTAATTGGTACGGGCAAATTAAATAAAACTTGAAACGAAGAAATTTCCGATAATTTTCGTTAACTTCAGCCTTCTTTTCCATTAACAAAGAGTTTAGTAGTATTCCACGACACTTTTGAAAAATATTCTTGTTCGATAATCCACATTATTTTTAATTTTAGTTTTTATTAATATAATGATTATGAATTTAAGTCCCTCGGGCTTGCTACTTGACAAAGTTTTTACTGTAACGGTTGTCCCAGTAGATTTTATTTCTTTTCTTGTTACATAACAAGTCTTATAAAAAATCGACTTGAATATTTTTAAAGATTTTTAACAGTTATGTATAAATCCTTTTGGTTTATCTATTTGTTTTGTTTACGCCTACGTGGAAACAGAAAAAAAAGAGTATAGGATGGAGATATGGTTATGAGAAGATCAATGCGGGAAGAGCATCTTTGAATCACAATTGACAAGAAATGTATGAACTCTGAGTTACTTTAAATAATTAGGAAGACTGCTTATTGCACAAAAGAACAGATACACGTGGCTCAGAAAGAAAAAAGTCTTGCTAACAAGCAAATTGAACTTGTGCGTTTCTTGGAGTGTCGCCCTATACTTCGTCGGAAACATTGACACACTCTAACAAAACGGAGGATAATTCGTTGACATTTTTTCATAAAGGGGAGGCTGGAGAAAGATGGGAATAATAAAGCGAACAGGATAATAATTGAAGTGGTTTAGTACCAATATTGAAATCGTTTCTTCGGAGAAAAGCTAATTGGATTTGGTATTCTGAGAGCGAAGTGCTTGATACAGGAAAAATATATATGGAGAATTGAATCTGATCTGGAAGAAGGTGCATATCGATAATTTGTATTCGGGAAGAAAATATTAAATTTTGAAAGGTAGGATCAAATGGAAATTTTCTAGAAACAGCAAACTCAATCATTATAGTAGGATCTAATGGAATAAAAATACTGAATAAGAAATATAAGCCAATTCAGACAAAAAAGTGATAATATAAATGCTACACAACGTTTCTGGGATCCTTGTAGCTTTCGTCAGGTGCGGAGAAGAGCCTAGAGTGACACAACTGCACTCGTCATTTGACAAAACTCAAAAAGCGACGACAATGGGAGAGCCGAAGGGTTAGCGTAACAATAAGGGAGCAACGACAATGAAAGAAAAAAGGTTTAGCGTAATGATAAGTGATCATAGCGATTATTGAGTTTCATAGTGTCTGGATGTACATTAGTAGTTGTGATGTTTGATTTAATGTGAAGCATCTCTGAAATGAGTCTGGAATTGTACCTGGTGTCAATGTCAAAAATTGTCTCATTTTGCCAATCAAATGAATGTTTAGAATTGATTATATGTTTGGATACTACAGATTGTTTATCAATGGGAAGTTTGATATTAGACATATGTTCCGTGATACGTGTATTAAGGGAACCTTTCGTTTGCCCTATGTAGCAGGAATTACAATTAGAGCAAAAGATTTTGTAAACAACACAAAGTTTACTGTAGGTGTCAAGTGGGTCCTTGTGGTTTTTAATCAATTAGTGGATCTGTAAATGATGGGTATTTGATATTCCTTGAATAGTTGGATAAATTTGTGATGTAGAAATTTGTAATAAGGGAGTACGAGAAAAAATTTGGCTCGAGGTGTTTGGGGACGAGTGACAGTAGGATATTGGATTTTGTTCAATCTGCTGTTTATGTGTTTAATAATAAAATTGAAAGGGTAACCATTGGAAATTAAAATATTTCGGACAATATTTATGGACAATATATATGGAAGAAAAATATTTTTAGTGTCTGCATAATAGAAATATGTGAGTTCTTCAAGGAATCACAGGGTTAATATATAATTATTGAGATCGATACTGAATTTCCACAAAATGTGTTATTAGTGCCATGTGCCCAAGGAAATGATTAAATGTTTCTGTGAAAGTATTCTCCGGATATGTGAAAATCATTGTAACACGTTGGTTCTGTTTCCGTCGTGAACAAAAGTTTGTTTGCTCGAAATTGGTGCACTGTAACGCAGACAAAAAAATTTGCGTTACCGCCGTTGAGATGTAAGCTTAAATAAAATAAAATCGCTCATCAATTTGTGATAATTTGAGTTTATATTATTCGTTGGATAGTTTAAGATATTCAGAGTGAATCTAGGATAAACTATGAGGGGTGGGTACAGCTCATTAAAAGTATATGGGGATGTACGGACGGAAGTGACGCGTTGATGCACGATCACAAAACATGAGAAACGTTCATTTTCGACATCATTGCAAAGTGCTTCTTTCCAGGAATGTTTACAATAAATGCTCAAAATTGTGGCCAACAGGAATACTTGGTAGCGTTGAAGAAGTAATGGGGCGAACAGTTCCGAAAATGCCAGGCATTTCGCACACGCTTGCGCCCGCAGTGGATAGTCGAGCAACGACGTCCACAATTGAGTCAACTGGATTCCCGTAAACGATGGTCTTCAGAAGTAATCGTTGCTCGATAAACCTGGCGATCGGGGATGTCCGTCGGACTTTTCACGTCTTATTTTTTTTGTGTTCGTGCCTCAACGCGTCACTTCCGGCCATAAATTCCCATACACGTTTATGTGAGCTGTCCCGGCCTTCAAAGTTTTCCCATGGCCGTAGACTCACGGTATAGAAGCAATACGCGTGAGGATCGGATTTGCGTTTTACGGTTGATAGAAACATTTCGAGCATTTTCTTGATTTGCCTGGATGCTCTAAATGAATCAGTCTTAGTAAATTCTTCGCCGTGACTGGAGAGGATCAGATATATTTCTGTGATTATTTCTCCAGCTGTCATCGTAAAGGATCGAACTTCTTCCGAATACCAACATTGGTGCTCTAAAACTGAGATATTTGGAACTGGAAAAAAATTCACGGAAGAATAGAAACGAGTAGGAATATCGCCCGTGACGTAAATTGACGCCTAGAAGCCAGTTGTATCAAAATATGAAAGTTGATGTTTCCATTCAAATATTTTATCATTCAAACGGTACAGTTACTTTGAATTTTTCACGTATTCACACCGCACGGCAGACAAATACGTGATGTCGAGGACTGGAACGGATTTTGTTCATGCGTGAGAAAGGTGTACTTTTGAGATTAATCTTTTTGTAATGAGCAAATGCGTAGCGACTGCTGTATAATCGCAGGAAAGATGAGGTACGAACAGCTTCAATGGAGGCGTGAGTGGCTGCATTTACAGGTAGCGATTACTTTAAAAGCTTCAATGCTCCAGAGAAGACTCCGCGCTATGCGCGGGCAATTAGCAGCTACTGGATTACAACCTTAGGAATCCACAAAGAAAGGACGTCCCACGTGCTTTAAAGCCTCGTCACAGACACCCTGGCATCAAATTTTTGCCACAAAAATTCAACCCGAGCCTGGCTACGAGAGAATTCTTCAACATTTCGGTACCTGACCAAACTTCTCAGCTACAGCGTTTTCATCGGAGAGCTTTTAATTATCACACACACACACACAAATTACTTAATTCGGACGGACGGACCAAGCGGCCGGAATCACTAGTCGTACAGTAACACGCTCAGAGCTAGTTTCTGAATTTTTAATTTTTTTTACCCTGCGATTCGATAAATCACGAAGTTCGTAAAGCTAACTTGTTTAACGCAGTCGGTGATAATCGTGATCATAAAAACTCGTAATCGGTCGCTGTTACACACTCTGAGGCCATCCCCAGTCACGTATTCCAGATTTATACTACACAATCATCTTCCAGCCGATATAAACCGTGCAATGAACACTTATTTCCTGATAAATAGAAAAATAACTCTTTTCGAAAAATGCTCGAGTTTCAGAAATACAACACCTTGCATAAAAAAAGCAAGTTCGGTGCTGATGGTTTGAGAGGACTAATTGCGCTTATGGCAACATCTGTGACACTGTTTTATCGAATTAAGTTAAATTTATGGAGTTGATCGGAAGGGTCAGCGGACATATTACATACAACGTGTAGCCATTTACATCCGTATACCAATTTATGTGTTTTGATTTGAGTTTCGTTAATAAAAGTTCCACTGGAATGCATCCCACTCCTCAGTTGATTACATATTTACGAACTTCAGCTAATAAATTAGAATATGAATGTAGTATATAAACAACAGCTCAGTTATTAATCAGCTGTTTAGTCATTTTTACGTTCTCGATAATATTTTATTCTACTTAAGATATTTCAAATTTTTATCGAATCTTTCGATATAAAATTGTCATAATCAATATGAATGTCCTTCACTATTCTAAGTGCTAATATAATGTGTGTTAACGTGTACCATTATTTTCAATTAAAAAAAATGAAATGTTTAGAGAGAATAAATATTTTCAATGAGTTAGAAATAAGGATAAAGAAGCTTCTTTTACCTTTAGAACAAAACCTGTATGTAGTAAATAGCATGAAGACACAGGAAAAGTAGCAAGTAATACCGAAATATATTTTTCTTTAATATCACACCTCAGATTAATTGCTAAACAACTAATTTGAATTGAATTGTCACCACTTTTGTTTTCTTAACAGTTCTTTAGACCTACTTAATTA
Source organism: Zhengitettix transpicula (assembly GCA_037074705.1). Classification (NCBI taxonomy): domain Eukaryota; kingdom Metazoa; phylum Arthropoda; class Insecta; order Orthoptera; family Tetrigidae; genus Zhengitettix; species Zhengitettix transpicula. The sequence continues at coordinate 15,697,515 of CM073595.1, read as the reverse complement.
AAGAGGAATTATTATTATTTAATCATATCATCTATAAGAATAAGCTAATGGGGAAATTAGTAACTTTGAGCAATTAATTAAATCTTATAAAATAATAAAAAAAAGTTTTCGACCAATATCGCATGTATTAAATTCCGTTTTGTCTGATTGTGCCATATTTTACCCTTATAATGAATTATGATGTCTTAAAATACCCCACGACTGACTCAGTCTCATTTAGCAATCAGTGTGCTTAAAATCTAAAAAATTCATCGAAATAATTAGTTCACAACTGTTTCGTTCTTTTTAATGTTGATTGCTTAAAAGAATATTGATGGAGCGTGCTTGTTTCGTTTTATTTAAAATATTTGTTCAATTAATGTAAACTATAAATAATTTCCAAAAACAAAACAATATCGTTGTTGGTGCAGGGAGCTGTTCATACTTCTACGAATTTAAGAAGCTGGTTTTTCATGAACAATTACCAGACACGCACAAGAAGGGGAGAAGTGGACGCGTCCTTTCCTTCGTTTCGCGAAGGAAATGTATGTGGCTTTTAGCGAAACTTGATCTGTTTCGGAAAATGTCGGCGGGGGAACGCACTCTCTGAAAGCAAAACGTTTTGTCGGCTCTAGACCGAAATAAAGGTCCTATTACGGAAGCTACTCGACAGTTCTCAAGAGTAAAACAAAATCTTTTAAATTATGTGCTTCCTTTTCCTTTTGAAACGCTTGTCATTAAAGCTTTTAACGTTTCAACTTTGTTTTCGTCGTTTCGGGGCTTAAACTTGACAATAGTACTCGGGAAGCAGAAACATCAAAGTTAATTCAGTAAAAGCATAAGCTAATTTAAATATACAAAATATTCATCATGATTTCATCCCCTTAAGTCTAAAACTTTGTAACGAGAAAAACATTATTTTTAATTACGTAATTGAAGTTCTTTCGGTTTTAAAAAAACGGAAATCCAATTCGGTTTTTGACCCATACTTCGTATCTACTAAATGCATTTTATAATCCCTCGTTTTTAAATATCAATAACATTAATAGCAAACATTCACGGCTAATTACATTACTCTTCCTAGCTCAACATGAATTATAATCGGAAGTTAGCAGATTATTAGCAAATTATGAAATTTGTTCGATGATGGTTAACTTTCATGATTTAAAATAATATATTTACGAGAAACAAACTATTAATAGTCAGAAATAACATATTTCATAGTTGATGTCATAGAAAAAAGAGAATAATACAAACATAATTTTTCATTCAGTTCTTGCCCCTGAAATGCAAATGTAAACAGGTTAAGTTTTTCTTATAATTTCTCTCATCCTCATGATAAAATAAAATTGATATTTCTGTGCAGTTTCTGAATATAAATATCTAAAAAGCTATCTTCAATCCTACACTTATTGATGGTTAACATTTCAATAAAATGGGGTCGTAAAAATAGCCGCCGTTTCCGATTCCATTTGTTTATATTTGGAAAAATATATTTTTTTTCAGGGGAGTTAAAAAATAATTATAGGAAATGTAATACAGAATATTGTTTTGTGTGTATGTTCCACGTACAATCTTAAACGCGTACAGCAATTTGTACATATGTTGCTTACGAACCGGGAACAAACACTATGGGAAACACCGCTAGGAATAAAGACATAAATAGGGTATATTTGGTTGGATCTTTGAAACTAATACTGTAAATTCCGATATTAGTGTCCGATTCCAACCCCTAAAGACAAAGGAGGGGAGTACCCGTAGGGGATTGGAAGGAGCTGACATAAAATACTGCGGAAACAACCACTGACATGGAAATCGCCGAATTGAATACAGTCATCCTCAATTCCGTTTAAGTTAAAGTTAAGCTCTCCACGGCGTAGACATAAGGGGGTTGGAGTGTGTGGCACTTGAAAATAATTTGAAAATAACTGATATTAGTGTTGAATTAATATTTTTCTCGACCGCTGAAATTAATAGTGTCTACTCTTGACGTTGTTAAGGCCTTATTTCGACCCGTAACGGTATGGGAGGGTAGGACCTCTGGGGTGGTTGGGAGTGGAAGGGGTTGGAATAAATATAATGTGAAACAACCGAAATTGGAATCGAATCCAGGGTTTTGGAGTCGTAGTGACATTCATGTTTGCCAATTAACTTCGCCTACAGATCCTTCAGTATAATTTACAGTACATTATTCTGAAAAACAGAAGAGAATTACATTGGGAAGAAACTATAATAATTTTTTTATAGATACCAGAGAATATTTGTGTGGAAATCCACTTTTTATTAATTAATTTGTAATTTGTATAGACATAAACATAAATTTGTAGAGATTAACATATTAAATTGTAATATTGGAGGTAACATCTGGATAGCTCGTATTTAAGGAAATAAATATTTGTGAGTTTGCAAAATGAATTACACTTGCCTAGAATTATCATTGAGAGGTATCAATATTCCCTGCCGACCGCCTGTGGTGTAGGGGTCAGCTAGGCAGCCACGCATCACAGAGTGCATGGATGTTTGTGTGCGTGAGAGAAACTCTCGTCAATTAAGTCCTCTGACAAAGCAAAATTGAGTTCCCATAACGAGTCGCTAATAACCAAAGCTGTTGATGTGACTGTAAATAAATAAATAAAAAATAAAAGAATTTCCTCTTTACAACAGTTGATGGACTGATTTGAAGTTGTCGTTAATACTGAAATAAACAAAATGAGATTTTAAAATCTAGTTTTACTGATCATGAAATAAGGGGAACTTTCGCTTTCGTTTCAGCCTTACTGTTTTAGATGAAGCCATTACAGTTGCGAATGATGTGGCCAGATTGCAACGATTCGGAATATTTGGCTCAGATTCAATATTCGATTTCTAACTTCTCCTGTTGCAGGAAATAATTACACCAATAAAATTGTTGATATTCGGCCAGATTTATATTGCGAATGGAATGAAGAACGTTGCTGGCTGGCAATGAACTTTCAGTGCTTTCATGACGATAACCTAACTCAAATAAAAGAAAGCTGCAGATTTTAACCAGTTTATAGCCTACGTTTCTGATGCTGAAGGAGGGCCTATTCGACTGCTTTGCTAATTATAAGTAGATTGAAAAGTTTTTGCCATTCTTCGGGATGCGTGCATTGTCGTCGTAAGTGACGTAAAATTTTAATTTTAATAAATAAACGAAGTGTAGGGGACGGCTGATAAATTTTAATTAGGAATTTTAAAATTATAAAATATGAATTAATTAATAATACACAAATTTTAAAATATAAATGTTCAATGAATTTAAATAAAATTCTATATGGAGCAGATTGAATGTAAATCAAAAAATCCATCAAGAATATTTTCCTTAATTAAAACACAAGAAGGTGAAAAAAAATATACGAAAATGGATCTTAATCTTAATTAAATCGAGCTTTTTAACCGGAGGTCATGTAACATAATGCATCATCAATATTTTATCTGCACATATAAAATCCTATAAATTACGAAAGTGAAATTCCTTTTATTTAGAGATTAATAATAACTTAAACAATTTTACAAGTTGGATCCAAATTATTATTTTAATTTTTATGATAACGGCAATAATATAAATTTATAACCACAGATTTTCCCGGACAGTCTCCTTTGGTTGGCGTCAGGAAGTCGCAAACGTCATGAATTTATTTAAATCAGAAAGTGATTTAAGACGACAAAGTTATATATTTACATTGTTTATCATATTTTTTCGGCGACTGTCACCTCGTTTAGTTCATTTGCTTACTGGATTAACTAGAGATAATTTCAAGTGATCCTCGAAAACTTGAAACAGCCCTTGACGAAAATGCAAACAAGCCCCAATCATCTCTCAAGAAACTAAAACACTCAGGACCATCGATCAAACGGCGCAGCAGTTCACGTTTCAGAGGGAATTCTCAATTCCTTCAAAATATTAAGCTCGTGTCATATCCCTCGAAGTAATATATATAAACATTAACTATACATATAATAATAATTTTCAAAAAATTGAATGTTGCAAGTGGAAAGGAAAATGTACAAATGTCAGGAAGAATTTTGTTTTTGATACGCCTTATTAAAATGCATTATATTCCATCTTGTATTACGTATAGAATGATCATTTCTAAAATATGTAAATGAGATATTCCAAACGGACGAATCTAACATATAAAATAAAATTATGGCGGACGTTCTGATAAAGAAATCATTTATTTTCCATTGTTCCGGTCATAATATTTACCATCCACTTCTCTAGCCTTTTTAAGTTCATTTTCTTTTCACATTTTACTAATTGGCACACAAAATATTCTTCAACGTTAACAAGTGGAAAAAGAATTATATTTACACCGGAACTTCCTTGTCACTCGCTTATCACTGACTTGTAAACCACTCCTCGAAATTTAATATAAAAGTAAATTAGTTCAAAACAAATGTATGAATCGTTACAATCACGAGATTTGCTGCAGTAATTATTCAATTATTTTAAGGACAACGAAACAATGTGATTTCCCGAGGGTTAAAATTATATTTTATATCACTTATATTTTCGGTATACAGTGTGAGTGAAAAAGGAGAGGATACCCCGATTTTATCGATGAAAAATAAGTGTTGAATATATTTTGAAACTCTTGGGGATCGAACTTTGAAACCCATTTTTATTAACATCATCGCCCTCCCCGCCAGTCAGGCCTTCCAATTTACGATTTATACCTACCGAGACAGAATTGTCTCCAATTGGTTCCTAATGCAGCGTCCCTTTCATCCCCCTCGTGCTTGAGAACTATCTGCTTTTTAACCTTGTAAATCCCTACTATCACATTGTTGCTGATTCACCCTTTAAATTGGGAACTACTATAGTGTGCGTCACATTTCCTGGCGGCCCAGGGTGCTACACTCTCCCAATCAGCTTTAGTAAGCTCCCAGAGGTTTAATGCGATAAATAGTTGTGCTGTATGTGTTTTATTCCACGCTTCCTCCCGTCCCTCAACCCTCCGCCACACACCATCGCTGCTGACGCGTGTTATTTACTAGTAAAATAAATACCATTATAACTCCAATAAGAAAAACATATAACAATGAATAATTTAATAGAAATAAAAATACATTGGTTTTTGTTGGAGCATTGTAGAATGACTGACATTGATATTGGACAATATTGACCCTAACACGTTTTAAGGTATATTGACGGGTCTACTATAAAAATATACATTTTTTTCTTTTTGCTGATTATTTTCCATCTATGTCGTACTTACACAAGCTGGATAAGATAAAATATTAAATAATTTGAAAATAAAATGAATTAAAAATAGCTTGAGATTAAACAACCAAAAAATAACAAACGAAATCGTATAAACGGTGAACTTACTCAACTCCATATCAAACTGGCCTGATTGATCTACCTGGTTACTGATACATCCAATGTTTTTCAGGATATAATTGTGTTAACTGGCTATTAAAATGAAATCAGCTGAGCAGATCTTTGAAAGTTTTACCAGACTAGGTCATGGACCTCTGGCCAGGTCCACGTAAAGCATTTTGCGGCATTATATCTATAGGCAAAGAATTTTTTTTTTTTTTGGAATATTGACCCTCCATGGAATTGTCAGTTTAAGTTTTTATCACTCTGAGTATTTGGGGACAGCGCAACGGTGTGATTTGCAGCGTTGTTTGTGTTTGGCTGTTACCATGGCGGGCTCTCATCGATTCCGATCCGGCGCACGACCATCACGGTCTACAGTTTTATTAATTTCTTTTTAAAAGTTAATGAAATTTCAGAGACACGACATAATTTAGTCTTGGCATGAATCAATTTTCGAGTATTATTGGATTAAATATGGGTTTCCGAGTATAGAACGAAGGTAAAATACACAACAGTGTGGGGTGGTTCAAGAGTGGTGGAGCCAGAATGAAATTACGTCAAGCGTAACCGAAGGATTGCGGTGAATTTATGGTACTCTCTGAAAGTTTAAAATATATATGTTTGCGAATTACTGCGGTTTTTTCGTATTTTTCTAAGACGTGAAATCAAAAATAATTAATACGATTTTTTTACGCAATTAAAAAATTTTTTATTCAATGAAAAGCATTGTATTATTTACGAAAAGTATAATGTTAATGAAAGTGACGGTGAGGTGAGTTGGAACATTGTGAAGAATGAAATTAATTGTGTTTCTCCGCATGGTATTTGTGTATCAATTAAACCCCTTTCGGCATGGGAAGGGAGCACCCTTTGGGGTTGGGGTGGCGGGGTGTTACACAGAAATAACGCGAGAACAAACAATATTGGAGCCAATATCTTACGGACGTTGCTGAGTTTAATTATGACCTTCCAGTTGCCTTTTAATCCCCAGGGGCGAGGGTGGACGAGGGGTATAAATTTTCTAACATGTTAAAATGACCCATAGATAAATAGATATTTTGTGTATAATTTCAACAAATTTTCCGCATGGGAAGGGAGCACCCTTAGGGATGGGGGTTGACGGGCGTTACAAAAAAATAACACAAAGACAACCGAGATTGGAGTCAAATCCGGGGTTATGGTTGAGTTTAATTATGACATCCCTGGCAACGTCGGCCACGCAGTTAGTACTAAATAAACCGTTAAGGAAAAGTATTTAATCTTCCGACTTTAATCATTTGGAAAGTCTGTATTTTTCTCAATATAAATTTTTCTAATTAATTGCTATTAACTATGGTGTAATATTAGGTAGTATCCATCTAAATAGCAATACATTCAATTTCCGATATAGTGCACGACGTGTTAGTTGCTAACTAGTATGCTTTTTGTGTGTAAGTAAGGGGTTTAACGTTAAATGATAGCTCAGAAAACTTGTTTTTAAGGAAGTCCTCTAGTTTTCTATGGCGCTCAGCTGACAAACAATCAAACATTTAACGTATTTAATATTTTTGCTGAAAATCAATTTTTTTGTTTATTATAGGGAGATCATCCTGCGTTCAAAAATGCAACTGAAGGAAAAGGGAATAAGTTTAGCAAGTATTGCGATAGTCGCACGCCAAGGAGGAACATTGCAGCGAAGTTACTTTGCTATGTAACTAACTAAATTGTCAATTAAGTTGTTCAATTAACGTGTTTATGGTAGACGCAGAGGTAAATGTTAGCTAGTTGATACAATTTGTGTTTGGGAAACGTTTGAAATGAAGTAGATAAAGCGTTATAGCACGTAGTTGTCTCGTGCAACGAGATACCGGTGTTTGCGAAACGAGGGAATGCAAGAACTCTCTCCATAACACAATTGTTCGGAGATCGTTCACGAGAATCAAAGACATTGTTTAAATTATTCATCTCTTATTCCAATTAAGTATAAAATATATAGGAATTCTGATTAAATGAAATAACGAAAATTATATTTCATACGTTTAAACCGAAAATTTAATATACATTCATTATAGTTTTAAATGTATTTAATAATGTCTTGTCTAAATGAATGTAATTCGAAATTGTGATGCTTAGTTAAATATCGTAATGGTTACAATTAAATTTTCTACTGTAGACTGAAGATTGTAGATATATATTGAATATTCAATTTAAAGTTACACCTAAAAAATTAAATTTTGGACTATAGAAGATTATTACGACGTCGGCAGTCAAATTAAATAAGTGCTTGGAATAATATAAGTGTTTAATTTGCAAATGGTTTAAACCTGCGGGTTCCACTTATTTAGTAGAAATTATACACATCAGCCTCAATTAAAGTTTTAAATATTTAAAATGAAGTCATTTTAACTGTAATTAGTGTAAAATGGCCCAAAGTCAGGATTTATTAACATAAGAATTTACAATTAAGCACAAAACGTTTCTTCAATTGTCTTAGGGACTTCTTTAGTGGCACAAATTTAAATTGTGAAAATTCGTAAGCATTTAATATTCTAAATTAAGTCAGAACTGATATTTAGGAATTAAAATAACTGTCAATATTATTCATAATTAAATATTGAAACTTTATGTCACTTGTGTTAAATATTAATATAATTCGTTAATTGAGATATGATGTGAATATAATATGAAATTAAAAAGGAAAAAAATTTACTTCGTCCATACAACTAAAGAGGTCCATAAGCAAAGAGAATAAAAGTTGTGTACTTAATTGTAAGTTTCAATGCTAATAACTGACTTTTGGCCATTTTAAACTAATTATTTTTTAAAAAAGTTGATGGAGGAAGTAAAAATATTTTCTATTAAATTCTTTATACCAATTCAAATCATAATTTAATTGTTTCTTTAATTAAATACAACTAAAGAGGTCCCTAAACAAAGGGACCAAACGTTTTGTACTTAATTGTAAATTTAAGTGTCAATAAATTCTGTCTTTGGGCCATTTTACATTAATTAAAATTATATTTCATAGAAGTCAGAAAAAGTTTCTATTTTTATTTATAAATAATTTGGAAAGTGCCATTTTAATTCCTAAATATCAGTTTATACATGATTTAGAATCGTAAAAGCACCCCCTATTGTCACAATTTAAATTGTTACAAATCAATACGCAGAAAACGAGAAGCGAACAATAGTCCCCGTTTATTGCGCTTAAATGTATATTGTATACAGAAGTAACAATTATTTAAAAACTTGAAAAACGATGATACATTAGTGAATTGTTCCGTGAAATCGTAGATGAAACGCGTTCCTGCTCCTCCAACATCCGGTCTGTGAGTCAGTTCATGGAAAAAGCCATTTAGAAAAATTGACAAGCCATGTTTATATTTGCGTTACAGAAAAAAAACTGACTGTCTATTATAATTTGATTTGGAACTTTCCACACAGGCGCCATGAGCAAGTTTAGATAATACAAATAAATTAAAACGGCCGATAATCGATAACGTAGTTTCAGTTTCTCTTTTCTCATAAAATTGAGAGATATTTTGGATGCATACCTGTTTTTTGAAAATTTAACCACAATTTCCATGGAAACAAAGTTCATATAGAATAAATGGAAAAGGGAGTGTTATTTCCAGTTAGATTAATACCGTAGTTTTGAGAATACTATTAATTGTTGATTTTGTTCGTAGGAGGATCTTTCTGGTTTTCAATTATATAGTTTTATTGGCGTTTCCAGGGTAAAGGTGAAAATAAAGTTCCGATATGAACAGAACGATTTAATGAACTTAGAAACGAAAACAGGGACCAATTTCTCCTCGCCGTTCTTCAGCTGCAGAGGTTAAAACATTCAAATGTATGTTTTTAGTAGCTGGTTTTGATGGAATACGCAGAAGTAATCCCTTACATTCCACGTCGCGTTCTTTAGGGTCATGATAGTGTATAAAGGATTTTTTTCGTAAGTTTCTGCATTGTTTAGACAAGTGTCGCATAATCAGGTCGGAGAAATGGGGTTTAAAGTATTCTAACAGCCCTCAGGTAACTTACAATACGTGAACCACGATCGGTCACGTTGATAAAACCCAAATAAAATTCGATTAAGGACTTTACAGGGGGTTGCATGCAAAGTATTTTAATTTATCCCTTCAGGTAATTTGTCAATGAGCGTTCAAGGGGAACTACGGCTTGTCTGATAGCTTATCGTGTGGTGTCGTCGCTATTATTTCTCTCTCTTTCTCTCTCCCTATATATATATATATATATTGTAATGCCAATTAATTAGGCCATTAATTGTTTCGACGTAAAATTTGAATTGTTTGAGAAATCCATTATAGCGGTCTGATCGAACAAAGCAACAATGAGAAGCAAGCTCACTTTGCTTTGTCGAAAAGTCAAAAAATGGCGTATGCGCGCTCAAACTCGGGAGCACTAGGAGGTCAGTTCGCGGAAAAACATCGTGAGGAGCAGAACGAGCAATATAACTGTTACTTGGTGGCGGGACATTTCAGAGGACGGAACAAATAATACTAAAGCCGAGACTAGCCGTCGTTAAAGTATTATTAAACAAAGTTGTGAATTTAATACAAAGTACAAACATTCACGGGAGTATTACCTCGTAAATATCGCTAAGTAAAAGAAATTTACGCCTATAGCCAGCCAGAGAAGGAAGCGAGCAGATTTTACGTCTATAGCCAGCCAAGGAAGGCAAGCAGACATCAGATAGCTGACATTCGGAGGATCATCACAGTTCCTGGGATCCTATCAATTTTGACTTTAATAGTGTAAAATCTATGAGTTGACTTTTAAAATGAGTGTATAATTTTTCAATAGTGTACTTCCGAAACCAAAAGGAATGCTGGTACCAGCTGGACAGATGTAAGTAACAAAACCAAAACTAATTATTAATTGTAAACGTAATTAAAGGATAGAGTCAGATTTCGTACTCTTTTAGTTGTCAATCAAAGTTAATTTCTTTTCTTTTTAATTTCTTTCTATCGAGATATTGTTTAGGTAAATGTGAACTGTTGGTTAATAAGATTTTTAAATCAATTTGTTGTGTCCATTATCAAACGCAGTCAAGGCCCTGAGAGAATGAGATCTCAAATTTTGTGTTTGTAATCATCTTTTGTTGCCACAAAATAAATTATATTTTGTTTGTTCATTTTTGTTTATTATTTCATTTAATTAACGCCTTCCATTTAATTATTACCTAAATGGCGCTTCACGTGAAGTAAATTCTTCAAATTCTTTAAATTAATAAAAGCTCAATTGTTGTTTATTACAATATATATATAAATCGAGTATATATATATATATATATCCCTCATTCTGCTTAGTGCTAGAAGACGAATTACGCATTGGTATATGTTCAGTCTATCCCAGCCTCAGAATGACTTTTGATATTCTATCATTTTGGATTTATATTAAAATATCTTCTTCCACATAGCGTTCCTTGATTTAAACATGACAAAAAATCACCAGTTGCTCAATATCCATGGGTCCGTGATCACAAATAAGCGTTTAATTCTGAAATAGTCGAAAAAAAAACATACAAACGGACAGTTCTTCTAAGTGCTACAAGCGTTCCTTTTTTTTCACTTTTCGAGAGGACCCTCTTAAAGACTTCATTACAACCGAAAACATACATGAAATTAAAGTTGGTGGTTCCGGGTATATAATGAGGAGACTTAGTCGCCTTATTTTGTGCTCCAAACACGATATCTGCGAAACGTAACAAGGCAGACATCATTAGCGAGTTGCAAGCTTGAGTTGTTGCAGGGCCACCAATCTGCATACTTACATATAGACCTGCACAATGCTACATCTTTCAAAATCGACGAAAGAAGCCTTAAACATTCATCCTTAATCGTATCTGTTAAGGCAAGCTCTTGTGACTATCTTAAACTCGAATGCGGTTCGATCCACAAATCAAATTGTGGTCCATGTACTTTTTGCGGTTACTCAGGTTTCTCAATTAAAGAAAATTACAGTGATTTTGAAGGATTATTCAAATTTATACTTTTAATTGAGAATCGTGCCAAATTCATGCATTCTACCGACTATTGAAACCATCCTTGGATTCAGAAATAAGAAAAAACTGATGAATATTTGAACACATCAGTGATACCAATTTTGCTTACCAATACAAAGTTTGAATTGAATTTGAGTGCAAATAGGAGACATGGGGGCATATAAAGCTTAATATATGGAGAATTAAAAACCAACGAACATAATAAGAACCGTATCGACGAGCTCGACAAGCCAAGACGATAATACTGTAATTCTGATCAGAATACAAGTACTAATCCACCCAAGAAAACCAAACAAATCATTCATGATCATAAATATAAGGCGGCTAGTCAGTCATTAAATCGAGTAAAATATTATATGAGGAAGAAAACAGTGTCCCCACCTATCCCTTTGGACCTGTTAAAGACACCTAATATTAAATTCTGTAGCATCAAAGAGCCCAAGGAAAATTATTAGAGATTACCAAATATCTACTACATCATTCATTCATTCATATTCGAATCATGTTACGCACGCGTAAAGGACATAAAGTAGAATTAGAAGGCTCATGCATGAGTTAAAATACAAGAGAGTGATTCACATTCAGAAGCAGACGCCTCAGCCTTAGTTTCAAACAATTTAACTTAATGAATGAAAAATATCACTTGTACTTAATATGATCCAAATAGGTGCTCTTACTGTCTAAATTGAAATGTGTAATTAACCTCTACTGGTAAAAATGACATTCGTAGGAACATAAAATTGTTAAACATTATTAGAAAGTGAAAAATAAATTATATTTGCTGATTTTCTCTTTCCATGACATGTTAAACTATTTAAAATCCTCATTTCTATGTTTATTATTGTAATTAATTCAGTATCACAACAAGTCTTATATACTATAAAACTTTAATAATAAAAATATCGTTATAACTGCCTAAAATACATAATAGTCGCTAAGTAAGTATTAACGTTTTCATTCAGAGCTAATTTTCATTCGTTTTTTAATTTATAACCTGGTACAATGATAAGAAAATGATATTAATTTACATAATAGTAACCGTTTGAAATAAAATTGATATAAAAAAAATTCTGGCTGTTGTCTCAAATATTTCGTTACATTGCATTGGTTTCCACGATCGTTTGAGGCCCGTACGACATTATTTAGATATTTTATAATATCTTTAAAACGTAAACATCACAAATATTAAAGAAAACAACACAATCTTTGATGGAAGTATTCTATTCGTTGACTTTGCTAGAAATATTCCCAGAGAAACTTTTCAAATTGGAGCCGGATTTGACCTTGAAACGCTGTTCCTTGCGCCGGCGAATCAAATTCGTGCGACGTTGTCACATATTACTGTCCACGGAGCTGCAGTAAGGTCTTTGTTGTCATTCACTGTTGACGATGAGGGAACGTTCGTCTAATTCTCTGCTCTCATTCGCTGACAGCCAAACCGGCTCCCATTTGAAACAGACCGTAGCAAATGAGAACATAAAGAGAGTGATTTAAAGACCCGTCCATTGTCTAAGATCCAGTAAATTTTTCAATTTTTAACACCCCTCCGACGAGAAAATTACCGTGGTAATTGACCTATTTTTCTCTGTCCGTATACATTTATAATATTTTATGGGTCCTCAGGAGACTAAAGATGACGTTCATAAACGTCATGCTGAATCTGCACCTCAGATAATGACGAAATTTTCAGACTATTAACTCCTATCGTCTATTCATTACACGTAATGCGATGGGCTTTTACAAATATCAGTAGTTCCCGCTCGTGTGTGCATTTGTTTCGTGCCAATTTTATTTCGCTCTAGGGCGAATTTTATGAATTTACATTGTTTTTTTTCTCAAAACTCATTAAATACGTGTTTTAGTTATCGAACAACAGATTAAAATTTCTTTTCGTAGTAATGTGGCGTCAATGTCAGTGTTATTACATTCACGGAAACAATACATTTCATTTCAATAATTAGCGACGCATTCTAATAGACAATATACTCATTCTCACATAAAATAATAGTAGTATCTGATTATTATAGATTTATTATCTGGGTATATATAGTATTTAAACTCAAATTATAGTACTTTGGTGGATTGAATATCTTTGTTTCTCCAGGTTATATTCCCCGGTGGGCGACTTAATTTCGTGAGTGAACGACAGCTGTAGTCCGACGCAGCTTGCAAGGCGATCTACTGCTGCGATGTGCGCTGGGAGAGAAAGAACGATAAATGGCGACGCTGCCACAAGTTCACATGTCAGACACGCTTCTGTATCATAGTTCGTAATAATTAGAACAAAATACAATGTTTTGGCTGTAATCCTCGGTAAAGTCCATAACAAAACACTCTGCAGCTATTTTTTCTAAGGATAAGAACCAACGAAGAAACTCAAACGAAATCAGTTGAATGAAACTTTCTTGATTTGATTTTTAATTTAAGCCCGTTGATAATCTGAAAATAAATTCTGTCAATAAGTAATATACTTCAGAGACTCCAGAGCTGAAGAAAGACTTAACACTAAAGCATGAATATATAGCTGTGTTATATATACCACTGTGATCAAAAAGTAAGGTGAAATTGTCATTTAAAACTCCCGGGTATTAGGAAGGCAGGTAAATTTTTTTTCCTAGGTTGGTAGGACTGTCTATGATATTTGTCAAGCGTCTGTTTGTTAAAAGGTTTAATTATCTCCGAGTTACACGTGTTTTTGTAAACAACCGTAAGTGAATTTTTCGATTTTTAAAATGGGTGATGTTGTTGAGCAAAGAACTTGCATCAAATTTTGTTTGCGGAACGAATATTCTTGTGCGGACACGTTGAAAATGTTGCGGAAGGCCTTTGGTGATAAAAAAAAACGTTTATAAGTGGTACAACGAGTTCAAATAGGGCCGAGAACGCGTTGAAGACGAACCGCGCTCTGGACGACCATCAACGTCTACCGACGAGGGCCACGTCCAAGAAATCAAAGATTTGGTGCTTGAAAATCGTCGACGGACAATTAGAGAGCTCACTGATAGTGTTGTTATATCATTTGGCACAGCCCAAACCATTTTGAAGAATGTTTTGTGTGTCAAACGCGTCAAGTCTCGATTGGTGCCAAAATCGCTCAATTTTTTGGGAAAAAAAAGCGTCGCGTTGATGTGTGTGAAACTTTGCTGTCTGACTATCAGGAACTCATGAAATGCTTCATTACCGGAGACGAGACTTGGGTTTACGCATACGACCCTGAAACCACCGACCAATCCAGCGAATATCGTGAAAAAGGTGAAGCAAGACCACGCCAAAGTCGATCGAAAATCAAGGTCATGTTGACAGCTTTCTTTGATTATCGTGGTGTGGTGCACTATGAATTCCTTCCGCCGGGCCGAACTGTCAACAAAGAATATTATTTGAGCGTTATGCGTCGTTTGCGTAAACCTATTCGTCTGAAACGGCCGGAATCTTGGTTCCTTCATCACAATAATGCACCATGTCATACTACATTGGTTCTTCGCGAATTTTTTGCCAAAAAATCGACTCATATCGTTCCGCAACCACCGTATTCGCCTGATTTGGCTCCGTGCGACTTCTGGCTATTCAGCAAACTCAAAAGGCCAATGAGGGGACGCCGTTTTGACACGATTCAGGATATAAAAACCGAATCGAAGAAGGTCTTGAAGGCTATACCGGAAAAAAAGACTATTCCGATTGTTTCGGGGATTGGAAAAAGCGTTGGAAAAAGTGCCTTTTATCAGACGGGGATTACTTTGAAGGGGATGAAATTGATTTGGAAGAATAAATAAAGAATTTATATTTTATAAATAAATTCACCTTACTTTTTGTTCACTCCATAAAGACTTTGAAGATTTCTCTATATGAAGTGTTCTTACTAGTAGGTGTACTTTTAATTGGTAAACTTCTTTTAGAGAGTTAGGATAGGGAAGGAAAACGGTGGGCCGAAGCTTCTAGTTTATGGCTAATTGGATGGGAAGACTGCAAGTTTATCGCCAGACCGCCAGCGGTTGGTTTCCTATAAATATTAAATTCATAGTTACCCTTAACGTTGAGATGATTAGATTCGCGTAATTGCTCCTACCATTCCATTCAAGTTTGGCAGAGAATTTAACGCTTCTCCAAAAGAAAATACTTCTATTAAGCTCAATAGAGCAATTACAAACGATTGCTATTTTTTAGCGGATTTACTATTTTTGGTATCTTAATTATATTCCGAAAAATTTCATCACGGTTGATTATAATTATAAAAATATTTCTTAAACGGGCACGTAACCAAAAATAAGTCGTATATTGCATTATTTTTAATTTTCTTGAGACGTTAATGTGGATAAAATCAAAAAATTACGAATGGTTGTGTCATATTCTAGGGGAGAAAAAATGTTCGTAGCATACGAGAAATTCAATTTGTTTGTAAAACCTTTCGTAACCGGGTCTATGAATTTTATACAGCCATTGCAATTTTTCTTGATATCTGTCGACACGCCTAAAATGTGAATATAGAATTTAATATCTGATCGCGAATTTTGAACTGAGTTTATCTCGTTATGTACGCTTAATTGGAATATAAATGTGGCGTTAACGTCAGCCAATTTCCTCTACTGCGTTTACAGGCGTTTCGCGTAATTAAGCACTATTTATTCTTTTTCTTGCGGATGTTATTCGATTTAGTGCGAGTAATGAATGTGTTACTTATATAAGAATAATTGAGTTTTACTGCGTTGATACAGTCTCAGCAATTATTTTTTATAAAGTAATATTTTATTTTTACGTGTGTTTTTAAGAATCAGATTTATTTAACGATCACATTTTTTTATAATTAAAATTTTTTTATTAATCTATAAATCTTTAATTACGAACACATCAACGTTTCTGTACATATTTAAACCATTTTCAAACTGTCTGACTGAAAGAAAGGTTTGTTTTGTGTTGTAAAAGTTTCCACAGACCAATTATTTATGTTACTAGTAACGTTTCTACGGTAACGTACGATCAAACGTATTTCTATACGTATTTTTTCTTATTGTAGTCAATACGGTTTTATTTAGTTTAATAATTTAAATAACTAAATTGAGATTAAAGTGGTGTAGGGAACAGTAGAATATATCAGAGTACAAATTTATATAAAAATTTTAAAAGAAAATATCTAAAAAAAACGAAAAGTAGCAGTATTTTACTGTCCTTAATGTTGTAAGAAACAAACAATTAATTTTCAACACAAAAATATTTAAAATAAATTTTCAACATTCTTTAAATTCAATAATGTTTCCAATCATAATTCAAAATCAAACATTTATACAAAAGATTTTTATTTAAAGTTCGAAAACATTTAAGGTATCATTATGTGAAATAATTGTTTTTAAAATAAAAAAAATTATAAATATTTAAGATTGTGGGCTTCACCGTTGAATCTACTGTATAATAATCTCTGGGGTTTCCTACCGGATCTAGGATTTGTTACACAACCTTCCAACGGTGAAGAAGATGGCGTCTCCGTCCATTGAAACGTTGTGTAACAAATCCTGGACCCGAGGGAATACTATAAATGTTTCAGAAGGCTTCAACGCTTATCGTGACATCTTACCATGCTTAAAAACAAACATAAATATAGTATAATAATTCTTTTGCCATCCGAAATCGTATGAATCATTTTCATGTCGGTGCTTTTTTGCAATTGTGCGCTCGTGTCCGTCTTGCTTCTGAACTGAACTTCAATATTCAGTTGTCTCGTAAAATCGCTCGACTGATCTTTGATCAAATAAAGCACCGCTTGTAGCTGTGAATTCTTTTAATATAGTAGCATTTGCGTTATTTCTGGAACTCGAATGTACCACGGAGCTATCCATCTGCGGCAGCTGGTTCTAAATGATGAATTTTTTTGAACCTTCTGGCCGATTCTCGTTCAGTGTGTAAATTTTCCACGTGAACTGTAAAGTCGGCTGTCCATAAAACATGACTCTTCGTGGTCGGAAGTTTCTTTCCGTCCAACGATCACGGAACTGACTGATGACATGTAAACTTAAAGCTTGCGTTGGACCACGTCTAATGTATTGAATTGACCTAAAAACTAACCATTTTCAGGACGCACAATTTATTGATAATAATTATGATCCTACACAGAACCACGTATCGGAATCTAAAACAAAAATTTTAGATTAACTGGGATTCATTATATTGTCTTTCCTGTCCTCATCAACTAGTCTTGTATTTTTATTGACAACTAGCTGGGTGCCCGGCGTTGCCCGAGATGTAATTTATCTATAACCCCCGATATGACTCCAATTTCGGTTGCTTTTGCGCAATTTTTATGTAACGCTACTCGAACCCTAATCATTATAATTAACTATGAAATATATTTCTTCAACGCAAATATCTGCCGTGTTTGCATGTTCCAAAATTTGCACTTCGCTACCCCTGCATCTGAGGGGTAAATGTCAATTTGAATGTCGTAACTAAACACAGTGACTTCCATAACCTTTGATTTGACTCCAATCTCAGTTGTATTTGCGTTATTTTACTGTAAAGCATCTCCACCTCAAACCCGAAGGGTGTCCTTTTCACAGGACGTAGGGGATGAAAATTGTATTCAGATAACATTGGTAGAAACACTATCAATATCTTTGACCCCTAAAAATATTTATCCGACTCAAATATCGGCTGTTTTAGTATGTTTAAATATTTCCACCCCCGCTTCTGGGGGTGGAAGACGCGTCTCACCCCGACAGTGTTTGTTTCCTGGTCGCAAAGAACACGTGTACGAAATTTGGTGAAAATTGCTCGACTGGTGTAGATTTGTATTTTATTTAGAAAACGTTTGTATGGGAAATAGAAAAGGGCTGTTTTTAGGGTTTTCCCGGAAATTATTCGATTTTTTCTCGCCTTTTAAACCTTCCCTAGACCTCCACGAACATTTCAAGACTAAGATAAGATAAATCCGTTCAGCAGTTCTCGAGTTTTAGTGAGACTAACGAACAGCAATTCATTTTTATATATATAGAAGATTTAGATTGAAACTAAATTTGATGTTCATCTCAAGTCAGCCGGAACATTCAGTGGTTGTTCGTTAAAAGTGAAAAAAAAAACTATCGGTATACTTCTCGTGTTTTATAATCAAACACTTCTTATCGGAACACTATTGTTTATTTGAAACAATTTAATTAGTAACGCAATCACATATTGGCGTAGATTATGAGTGTTTGACGATATTTCACTTAACTCGATTATTTTATGGTTTCATTCTCATATAGACGATATAAAACCTCGGGTGTAGTAAGTTCCCCGGCAAAAAGTTTCGAAAATATTCATCTGTAATATAGTACAGATAAAAAATATTGTACTAAATAAAAGAATGACTTGTTTCAATTTATTTCACTAGGGGAATATTATTTCCACTGTAATAATTATTCCTGTGAACATGTTGATATTTTAGACAGGTTTTTTAATAATTTAGCTACCGCACCAAACTGTTAAGAAAGTTATTTAAAATTTTCCACCTAGCGTCACATCGCTGTTTTTATATTGGCTACATTATATTTGAGCTTGATTTTAGTATCGTCTGGGTATGAAGAGTATCTTTAAGGTAAATATGAGCGTATTCGAATTTGGAAACTGTGCGGAAATTACATTACTCATAATGAGAGGAACTTTTCCTTTAATACCCAATAAACATGGAACTTAATCTGTATTGCTTGTAACATTCAGGTAGGTGGCGTTCAATTTATTTGCCGAGGAGTGTACGTTGTAGAATCTAGATTTTTTAAACTCGCATTTTTTTAAGAAATTATGTAAAATAACTCGATAAAATGTGTTAATTTAGTGAAAATGTTCCCCTCTTTTGCTCGCTTGTTCATCCTGGCGGTTTTTAGACTGAGCTCCGCTCACGTGACTGACGGCTAATTGAAGTTCTATATTATGCCTACCTGAAAAAAAATACTGAAGAAATGGTCACTTTTAAGGTTTTAGTTAGCTAACTTAAAACACAAATTTTATTAACTTTTTATGATGTTTGATTACGAAACGTAACGCATACGGAGTCGTGGTATTTGCTTTATTACGTATCCAATTAAAACGGCTTAATGATTCCAGAAGAAAATACAGAACTGCCATAATTTTTATTAATATTTGCTTAGTGGCTATTTCAGCTTTCCGATGTCGTCATACTATCGACTGACCTCAATTGGACAGGGAAGTGGATCATTACCGTCAGAGATTGAGTCGTAATATCGGCCACATGACTCCGCTCTCAGTCAAGTCGTAATCATATCGAAGGTTATAGGGGTTTTAGAAGAAGACGTCAAGTTTTCATAATATTCGCATGGTAGGTTTGTAAATTTGCACGTGGACGATCCGGGCCAAACCTGTCGCGCGAAGAAAGAGCCGCTGATGCTCTGATGCGAAGCCACTCTGCACACACGGGTCGCAGATTTGAATCACTGCCAGGGCGCATATTAAACAGCCCCTGGGCTTCAAATCAATTTCCCAGCTCCTATTACGCTGTTGAGCCCTGTAGCTACACGAAAATTACAATTTCCGCAACTGGATTATCACTATTCAGGAGTGAGCAAACATGACACGACTATTAAGAAGGAAACCGGGCTCGTTTCCTTAACGATTTAATGCGATTATTACAATTTGAAATTGTAGAGATAAAGGGAAGCTTTCGAGAATTTTGCAAACAATTCTTGGTCTCCAGTGTAGCTTCGGGTAATAATAAGAAGCTTGCTGACTGAGCTACGAGCAGCGCCATTAAATCATGGGAGCCCTTGACAAATCCTCTGAAAGACGAATAAGCTGTTTCTCCAGGTGTTATAATTGCGAATTTCTTCTTTCCTGATGAAAATATAAAAGAAAAACACTTTCTTCATACCTGAATTAAGCCATTAGACACGGGCGCATTAGTTAGCAAATTCCTTAAAATATCTTTTATTTCATTTAGAGATTTATTTTTACAGATACATTAGCAAGGGCTGAGAACGTGACAAGATTAAAATTGCATCTCAAGCCGCCACTTTGACGAGGAGCTAATCCTAAGAGTCTGTGAATGAGCACGAACCAGACATACACCTGGTTTTCCCTGAGCCGCCTCCTCAAAATGTACGAAGGTACAAAAACACGTGGCTGTTTGGACCAATGAGATTTCGTGGTGGTTTTCAGATAGAAATATTTCTCCTTCGAGTAGTCGTAGACAGGGAACCAGCAGAGGTACGACACCAAAGTTGGACGATCAACATGACGACGGCGACAAATGCACGAAAGGTGGTTCTCAATCCTTGACACGCCTGCTTTGGTTATCTGCGTCCATAATTAATCCCTGAGAATAAAAGATCCGATTATTTCTTCTGAAAGAAGAAACTAATCTCAATTTTTTTGTAATTAAGTAACTAAATTAACATTTGTAAAAAATTTATTTAATTGCAATGTTTTAAATGTCAATAAAACCCTTAAAAATTTTCACATCAAATCGTCAATTGAATAACATTTTAGAGTTTTAAAACAAAAACAAAAAATATTTTATTTACTGAGAAATATATATTCAGACCCCCCCCCCCCCATAGGTTCGATTGGATTGGAGATTTTTGTCTTTCATAAAAACGAATGCTAATTACAAATTTGCTGAACACGATTTCACTGAAACACGCCACCTACAAAAGTGTTGTTTATTCACGCACTTCCACTTAAATTTAAATTTCTACACATTTCCCGTGTTATTGATATTCTTCATTTTTATCTTTTTACTTTACTGTTGATATATTTTCGACGATCATATCATTTTGGAAGATAAAGAGAGGGTTATTGAAATAATAATGAAATTCTAGTTAACCCCCATCCCATAAAAAATTAATTATTTGATTTCATTTGAAGATGACGGTTTAAAAGTCTTACAAACCGACAGTAAAAATATGAATTTTAAAATATGTCAAAAAGGACTCGCTTTGATTTTTTTTTTTCAATTCCAGAGAAGTGTAAAATTGATTCAGGGCAGCAGCGTTCTATTCGTATCAGCAGTAAAATACATTAAATCAATCGTTTTTTGAATATTTCGAAATAATTGTTAAAAATCGTCGTGTGAATGTAATAAAATATGGTTCACATACTGTTAGTGAGTTCAAATAATACATAATTGTGTGTTTCTACGACTCGCATTGCTCGTAACTGATTCAGTTCGGCCACGTACGCGGTAACTATTTTCCCAATCCCTTACAAGCCTCTTTCCAGCTCCCCCCCCCCCCACGTATAGAGCTTCAGCAAACACCCCGAGACTTGTCGGTAATTTAGACTCATCTGATGCGTCTATCGTTTGCTCAGGATTAACTCTCTTCATATGTGATTCCACGAATTCGTTTCATTGTGTAAACACGGCACATGTTTCACCTTTGTGCGGCAGAATGGTATAACTAACTCGTGTTTCCAGAACCCCAGAGTGAACGCATTTGCTTAGTGATCCTGAGAGGTTAATTGCAGTGTCTGTCAGTTCGCAGGTAAATGTCGAGGATTGAAACGTGTTCAAAAATGAGGTGTTAGTGTTCGGCGTCTCTGATACGACTTCGAGGCTCAAGAGCGCACGCGCACGAGATGTCACAAGATCGTCGTTGACGGATCACAGACTCGAAACTGTTTAATTAACTACTATTTCAGTCACCAATATTGATGAATAAAATCCTCTCGGGCTTCTAACCGAGTGAAATATTGTGTGTGCGACTGCATTATTTATCAATATTGACTATAAACAATTTTTTTAACTCCAATAATTTGTTTCTGAAACACGACTTTCTTTAGTTTTTTTCGATTGTCAAGCACAATTATTTCTGACTTTGATTTATATAATTTTATACTGTAAATTTTTATGAGTTTTAGCTAATTAAATTAAATTGTAATATTAATGTTAATAATAATAAATTTTCATTCGTAAAAATCATTATAAATCAAAATATTTTTTTTCATAGATGACTGTAAAATATAAAAGAGTGAGACTTTGAGACAGACAAGCGAGAAAGACAGAAAAGGAGAAATGCCAACGGGAGTAACCGCCGTGCAGCTGCCTCGCTGGTTTACTATTCTAAGGCTCATGACCGATGTCACATTCTATTTCCGTTTCCTCCGCAGCGTCACAGACATTTTCGTTCACCAGCTTACACACGCGAAGTTTCCAGTAAGCGTAAAGAAGTAATCCATATATGGTATGGTATAAGGACCAGTAGTAAAAAAGGGCTGTGTTTCTCTTGATTAAGATTGTTTTATAATTGAGCTTATTGGTAAACTGGAACATTCATAGAGTGATAAGGATCGAAATTAACTAAAAATATACTAACCGGTTAGTAACTCACGAGTGGTGCAAAACTACATACGAGGAGACTCATAAGTGTTCAAAATCGGTAGTTTCTGCGTGGTCGTGGTGAAATGACAATCATTGTGGGATAATTATTATAGAGATGAGTCAGTTCCATATTATCATTACAGAAGAAAAATAATACCGAAAATATTTCGGGTTCACTGATTTATTGAATGAATTTTAACCGCCGATTATTGGTTACAACAAATTTCACTCGTTAGTTCATAATTGTCTTGAACAAAAATGAGTTTTAGCTAATTAAATTAAATTGTAGTATTAATATTAATAACGATAAATTTTCATTCGTAAAAATCATTATAAATCCAAATAATTTTTTTCATAGCTGACTGTAAAATATAAAAGAGTGAGACTTTGAGACAGACAAGCGAGAAAGATAGAAAAGGAGAAATGCCAACGGGAGTAACCACCGTGCAGCTGCCTCGCTGGTTTACTATTCTAAGGCTAATGACCGATGTCACATTCAATTTCCGTTTCCTCTGCAGCGTCACAGAAATTGTCGTTCACCAGCTTACACACGCGAAGTTTCCAGTAAGCGTAAAGAAGTAATCCATATATGGTATGGTATAAGGACCAGTAGTAAAAAAGGGCTGTGTTTCTCTTGATTAAGATTGTTTTATAATTTAGCTTAGTGGTAAACTGGAACATTCATAGAGTGATAAGGATCGAAAATAACTAAAAAATATACTAACCGGTTAGTAACTCACGAGTGGTGCAAATCTACACACGAGGAAACTCAGAAGTGTTCAAAACCGGTAGTTTCTGCGTGGTCGTGGTGAAATGACAATCATTGTGAGATAAATATTATAGAGATGAGTCAGTTCCATATTATCATTACAGAAGAAAAATAATACCGAAAATATTTTGGGTTCACCGATTTATTGAATTAAATTTTAACCGCCGATTATTGGTTACAACAAATTTCACTCGTTAGTTCATAATTGTCCTGAACAAAAATGAGTTTTAGCTAACTAAATTAAATTGTAATATTACTGTTAATAATGATAAATTTTCATTCGTAAAAATCATTATAAATCAAAATAATTTTTTTCATAGATGAATGTAAAATATAAAAGAGTGAGACTTTGAGACAGACAAGCGAGAAAGACAGAAAAGGAGAAATGCCAACGGGAGTAACCGCCGTGCAGCTGCCTCGCTGGTTTACTATTCTAAGGCTCATGACCGATGTCACATTCTATTTCCGTTTCTTCCGCAGCCGCACAGAAATTTTCGTTCACCAGCTCACACACGCGAAGTTTCCAGTAAGCGTAAAGAAGTAATCCATATATGGTATGGTATAAGGACCAGTAGTAAAAAAGGGCTGTGTTTCTCTTGATTAAGATTGTTTTATAATTGAGCTTAGTGGTAAACTTGAACATTCATAGAGTGATAAGGATCGAACATAACTAGAAAATATACTAACCGGTTAGTAACTCACGAGTGGTGCAAATCTACACACTAGGAGACTCAGAAGTGTTCAAAATCGGTAGTTTCTGCGTTGTCGTGGTGAAATGACAATCATTGTGGGATAATTATTATAGAGATGAGTCAGTTCCATATTATCATTACAGAAGAAAAATAATACCGAAAATATTTTGGGTTCACCGATTTATTGAATGAAATTTTAACCGCCGATTATTGGTTACAACACATTTCACTCGTTAGTTCATAATTGTCCCGAACAAAAATGAGTTTATTTAATTAATTTTATGAACTAAAATAAATAATTTTTTAAATTGTTAATAATTACGATTCTGCTAATTAAACAAATTGTAGTATCGACAGAAAAAGTCGCAAGCGGAATTGTGTGATTCCAGGGCCAAAGCGAATCGACGTGACTGATTACAATCGCGATACTGACTGGTTAGTGACTAGCAGCGCCATTCAGTCACGGTTTGGTTAACGATTTGAGTTACTGATCAGTTTCTTCTGAGTAGCCCTCATACACACTACGTCAGTTGCTTAATGAGAAATCATGATGCGAGGTT
This sequence comes from Zhengitettix transpicula, assembly GCA_037074705.1. NCBI lineage: Eukaryota > Metazoa > Arthropoda > Insecta > Orthoptera > Tetrigidae > Zhengitettix > Zhengitettix transpicula. The sequence continues at coordinate 15,672,865 of CM073595.1, read as the reverse complement.
TTCCGCCGATGAAAGATATCAAAGTAAATAGGCCGAATTATAGATTCCTTTGCGTTTATATGCTATGGGAAATTTGACGAAGGCTGAGCGGTTGGGTATGTTTCCAATTACGTTAGCGAGGAAACGTGAATTTATTTTGGATAGAGCAGCACGTGCATCCATCGTCGTCGAATGTTCCGCCGCTGTCGATATTGAGTCTCGCTTCTGTCATTTCCGAAATCAATAAGGAAACACAGTGGGGATGGCGTGGATGGATTACATTCATTGACTAGTTTACTTTAACACCCCGTTCCTCCGCAAGAATTTTCCCGTAAGTGGCGGGGACTTGGTGTCTTTAAACTAATTGAAAATCGGCGCGCTTTGGTTTACTTTGACGAGTCGTGCAGGGCGCAGCGGAGCTATATTGGTCGGATCGATAGCACTCCCCCACATACACCTACACCTACACGACCGTGCCTTATGAAATATAAAGGCGGCCGGCTACGGCATTCGCCAAAGCCAATGAGCCTTCGCTCCCAATGTCCCTCAACAAACGGGCGGAGGCGAACCACTTGGCCGTCGTTCGCCACGGCCGCAGACAATCGGGATCAAGCCCGAGAGACGAGCGGCACCTGCTTTACGCAGTTTACGGACATCTCTCGACGTAAAGACCATTGAGTCGCGGCCCAAGTGTATTTCTAGAAAAAACCGACAAACCCAAAGTTTTTTATGACTGCAATTGTTTAAAAACTTATTCACCAGCTGATAAATCCAATAAATTCATTTGCTGCCTAGACGGTGAAAGGTAGCCTCAGAATAATAGTTTCAATAGGAAACCCACCCGTGACTTTAAACTAGCATAAATACTCCCGATAACAAATATATATAATACTCATAGTACCGTAAGAGCGTAAAAAATACTTCCGGCGTATTGAGATTCAAAAATATTATTTGCACCCTAAAAGCCTTAAAATAATACTAACTAACTCCTTGGCTCGACAGCCCATGAAGGGCCTTGGCCTACCGAGTCGGCTGCCAGACTGTCATCTTACATGACACATTCTGGATTTAGGAGTGACGCCTGGTCAGAGTGTCGATTCTCCCACAGCCTTAACCCCAGTTTTCTTGACCAGGACGAACACAAACATCCATGCCCATGTTGGGATTCGAACCCGGGACCTCTGTGAAGCGACAGCAGGCTGGCTAAAATAATACTAGGTACCCTATTACAATAAAAAATACACTCACTGCCTTAAGAGGGTTAATTATAATCCCGGAGTCCTAAGCGTGTCAAACTTCTTCATGTACCTTAAGTGTCAGAAATACTCCCGGTACCTTAAGAGAATGAAAATGCTTTCGAAGACGTTAAGAGAAGCGAGTCAACGTTCCTTCACTTACCTTGCGTGCGTCTCAGTGTTCGTTTCCGGCTTAAAAGAAACATAAGTACGAAATTAGGTCGAAATTCCTCCACGTATTGTACGCGAACTTTGTTTTCGCCACCCCTCACTCCTAGGGCTAGAAATATAACTTAACCGCTAAGTTGAATGGATTAATTAAATTCAGCGACGTCCATAAACACTGATACGACTCCAATCTCGGTTGTTTTCTCGTTATTTTTATGTAACGCGCCTGAAGGTGCTCTACACACGTGCCGTGATATTATACACAAGCAACATCGGGAGAAACACGATCAATCTCATTGACCCCATGAAAAATAATTTTCGACGCCAATATCGGACGTTTTAGCATGTTTGAAAATTTCCAGCCCCCCCCCCCCCACCGTTCCTGGGGTCAAGGTCCATATTATATCAATAAATTAGATAAGCATAAGGCCACATAAAATATCTGTTAAATACTGCATTGTTGGTTACGTAGGACAAACAAAAAGAGCATTGAAAACTCGACTTACAGAACATATTTCCAATTTAAAACAGCCGTGTGACAAACAAATCAGTTCAAATAATCACAGTTTTGATTGGAATATTTAACAATATTAGATTCTAAAATAAAATGTAATGCGAGATTAATGTCTGGAATGTTACTCGTTATATCCAATATTTCGTCCATTAATGCTGAAACCGATACAAATAATCTCATCAACATATATAACTGAAAGGAAAATCTTGAGATAGGTCTGGATTTTTCATGGACTATTTCCTTTTGTTTAGAGGCTGTAGAAACGACTTATGGATAATACTGGTCCATCTACTTTGTTCAAGTGACTGATTATTTTGGGTGATAGAGAGAGAGAGAGACAATCTGTTGTAATTGAGATAAGGAAAGAAATGGTGGAAAGAATCATAGATGAACGTTTCAAACACCAAGTAACTATGTTAGGTCTGTGATGGACGAGACAACATCTGTTCAAAGCATAATTCAGACAGCCCGAAACCTAATATCGCTTTGACTAAATTATCAGTCCCTCCCCTCACCCCATTATGTCCCAACTTCTCGTTTCAATCACAACACCCGACTCATATTACATCTGAAAAAATCCCACCACCGTCTTTAATTTACGAAATGGATTGTAGTGAAGCATATACTTTAGTCTTTACATTTGAGATACCACTTATGAAAAATTTATTAGTAATAATATATTATTCGTAAATCAGTTAATGATCTTTTACAGACACTATATTTTTAATTCTAGAGTTACAACGTTTCGATACGTGTTCGTATCTTCCTCACGTATTATCCTAAAGAGGAGATATTTAAAAATGATAAACATTTATTGTTCACTTTAGTTTATCTTTGTTTATTTTGTGTAATTAGTCCATATGTTAATCATTTGTAAATATCTCCTAATTAGGATAATACCTTAACATGATACGAACACGTATCGAAACGTCGTAACTCTAGAAATAAAAATAAAGTGTCTGTAAAACTGATTTAATAATTCAAAAACAGACGTAAAATAAAAGCTTTCAAGATATTATTCGATTTCGTTCGAATTGTAGTTAAATAAATAGATTCGTGCATTCGCCAAAGTTTATTTATGGTGGTAGGTCCCAAATAGTCGTACAATATTTTAACTCAATTCTTCCTAAGAAAAAGTTTTAATTTAACGCCCGTTTTAAATTAATAAATGATGACATGATACAGAAAATACATGTAGAAGATTCAAAAATATATAGAAACGTCGTCATAATATTTTTTTTAAAAAAAGTGTCTGTATAAGGTCATTAATTGTTTTATTATTTATTCCTAATAAACGTTTATTAAGTGAATATGTCTTCTGACCTGGCGAGCGTCGGATATAAGTGTCACGTCACACGAAAGAATTACGCTCTCGGCGGTACATCTGGATTCTTCTCCGTAAACTTTCTAGTGCACTTCCACACATTATGCTATAAGGGTGAAAAAAATTCCCATTATTCCCACTATTTTGCCAGAGTTTCCCTTCGGCAACTTAAATGGTAACAAGCTGCTATTGGTAAATTATCCTAAGGATTTTTTATTCTCGAATAAAATTTGAAGAATTTGATTGACTGAATTTTTTCTCAAGTTTTCCTTTGATTAAATGTAAGAAATTTAACTCAATGAGATTGATATGGTGTCTCCCGATTTTGTTTGTATATAATTTCAACGCCTTTCGACATGGGAGGGGAGCACCCTTAGGGATTAGGGTGGGTGGGCGTTACATAAAAATAAAGAAAAACAACCGAGATTCGAGTCAAATTATGGATGTCGCTGAGTTTAATTATGCCATTCAACTCCCCCAGGAGGAGGGTGAACGGCAGTGGAAATTTTCAAACATGTTAAATGGTCGATATTGCGTCGGATAAATATTTTTCGGGGTCAATGAGATTGATAGTATTTCTACCGATATTTTCTCTGAATAACTTCAACCCTTTCCGGAGTTGAAGATGAGCGGGTTGTGGGAGAAAAGGCGTTACATAAAAATAAAACAGAAACAACCGAGATCGGAGTCAAATCCCGGGATATGTATGTCCCTTAGTTTAATTATGACAACCCGGGCAACGTCGCAACCCATGTAGTAAATTATAAATACAAATATGAAAATAAATTTGAATCTGTTCAGCCGTTCAATTTCAAGTGTGCCGTTAGTGATTCATGTTGCTTACAGAAGCACGAGAAATCTCAAATTATAATCAGTTGTGAATTATTATCATAAAATTCTAATGAAGTGTAACGCAAGGTAAGCTTATACATAACTTCATACTAATTCGCTGTCAGCCGTGTTTATACAAATATATCAACCCATATACGAAAGTCTCGCGTGACCAACTGACTGTTAATATCGACGTAACTAAATGACCCGATGGCTACACCATCAGTTCATAGTCACGGAAATTATAATAGAGTTATTGCATGGAAAAAACAATGCAGTGAAATCGTACTCTCACCCTGTTAGTCACACCGGTGCTTTTTATACGTTCATTTTATATTTATAATTACTCATTCACTAACACGGTATTATGAAAATTTTGAAGTGGCTGGTAGAATGTTCGAACAAACGCAAGCAGGATATAAGGCCCATTTTACCGGATTAAATTTGAAAATTACCATGAACAGTACCGATGGCCGATTGTCTGCTATTCGGACTATTTTAATCATTCTCGTATAATAAAAACGATTCAAAGGTTTTTTAAAATGCAATGTACGTCATTGTTAGTGATTTTTCCAGTACATTATGTCCAACTAATGGAGAAATCACACACTCACAATATATATATATATATATATATATATATATATATTGTGGTGACCACCAATGCGTATAATGAAATGACGTTGAAAATAGATGTTGGATGAGAAAGTTCTAGAAGGAATATTGGAGGCGTGTTCGGTGGCCTGTTGGCCGGAAATTTAGCAAAGTAAAACTGAAGGTTTTCAAAATTGGTGATATGTTGATGAGAGAGATATAACTTAGCAGCTATTTAAAACTGATCGGTTTATCCGATAAAACATTCTATAGGGCTTCATTGTCTGTGGTAATGTGGAGATTTGCTTTATTGTGCTGACGTAGGTTGTGAACAGTGATATACCATGGCCTGTTAAATAAAATCCTTTTAAATGATTAGTGAAGTGAGTAAGTAGTGTTTCATGAGAGCAGCTCTGTTTATTTGGTATGTAAGAAATTTCCATTGTAATTTTCCTAGTATAAAATTGCGTACCAGTCATATTTATTTAGATTTCTTAAAATTTGTTCAGATTCTTATAAATAATTTCCTATGTTAACATTTCTCTTGTGAATTTTATTAATTTCTTTGTAACATTTTGTTTTTCTTTAATTCGGTTATAATTTCGGATTACTATAACTGTTAGAGGCCCTATGAGCGACCCTGAAGATTTAAGAATTTCAATAAAGCTGTGGCTTCTATGTAAAAGTTGTGTACAAAGTCCAACTATATATAAATTTGTAATAAGCGTTTTGTATTAAAAATGTAATTGTTTCATTTATTATAGTAATTAATTATTACATTAATTTTCACATCGTGATTTTTTGCTTGATCTTTAAATTGTATACTACAATATATTTCCAACTACATTCTACGTACGAGTTCATTCAAAGTATACAAAATTCCCTTGATGAAAAACTGAAAGTAGCCGGAATTTTTGCTTATCTTTCGAAGGCATTTTATCTTGTAGATCACAGCATACTCCTCCAAAAATTAGAATATTATGGGATCAGAGGCAACGCTTTAGCACTCTTTGAATCATACCTCAACAATCGGAAACAGAAGGTGGCCTTAAAAAACAAAGCTGGTGAGGTGCACTTGTCAGGAATTGCTTGTGGCGTGCCTCAGGGCTCAATATTAGGTCCACTGCTTTTTTCTTTTGTATATTAATGATCTTCCAGAATATTTGGAACCTATAAAATCTGTCTTATACGCAGATGACACTAATTACGGACAGTGATTTAAATAATCTCAATGCGAAGATTGAGATTGCATCCACAAACCTAAATACTTGGTTCGCCGCTAATAAATTAACACTCAATGTACAGAAAACTAAGTTAGTTCGTTTTACAACAGAAACCAACAACATCGTAATGGATAAGTTCTCTGATCATGCGACTTTCCTAGGCTTGCAGGTCGACAGTAAATTAAAATGGAACTTGCACATTGATCGCCTCGTGCGCAAACTTAGTTCTGTTTGTTACTCATCGAGAGTATTGATGCAACAAGTTGACACCAAAACTGCTTCACTAGTCTATTTTGCCTACTTTCATTCACATATGTGTTACGGTATTGCCAACTGGGGCAATTGTTCTCGTAGTGTGGATGTTTTCAAACTGCCTAAACGAGCCATTAGAATGATATCAGGTTGAGATGCTAGAGAAAGCTGCAGACTTCATATTCTGACTCTACCTAGCGCTTACATATTAGAAATACTAAAATTTGTTAAACGCAACACGAACCTTTTTGCAAGTAACGGGGACAATCATGGAGGAACCGTTCAGTTGTCAGCCTCAGTCTCTACGAGTCTAGCGTTCATTATTCCGGTATCGCACTATTTAACAGCCCTTCTGAACATGTAAAGAACATCAACAACTGCAACTCATTCGTCAATGAGTGTAAAACTTTTCATGTAAATGGAACTTATTACTCAGTACACGAATTTTTGAATCGGTCTCACATTCGCTGAACTGCCTTGCCTACAAAATTGCCGAATATGCTATAAATATGTAAATAGTTTGTCCAGTTTTCCCCTTTTGGTTCTGTTTTCCTGCCTCTGCTTTCTGTTTTAGTATCCATGACGACATCCCTCCGTACCAAGCGACAGGAGATGAATACAAGGAAGTGTCGTGTGCGTGTTTCCTAAAGATTGTGTGTATGATTGTAGTGACAGACAAATGTGAACAGATATGAATTTGTGTGTGTGTGTGTAACCTATTTAATATTAATTCTGTTTATATGTAATTTATCGACTGTACATTTGTGACGAACCCTATTTCCTCTTAAGAGGGCTAATGGTGAATAAATCTATCTATCTATCGAAATCTTACCAAATCTTTGTAAAATAAATAGTGTACACCCTCCACTCTTTCACGTTTTCCCATTCCTTCCACTCGTCTTGTTTTACATTTGTTCCTCATACTAAGTCATCACGAATTCTCCAAAATGCCCCATTACAACATCAATTATTTTCTCAACTGTGCTATTTATTCCCATGTTCAGAAGTTATTAAATACTTTTTACTCGTAACTAATGTTGTGGGGTTTATTTATTTTACATATAATTGACTCGAGTGCTAATTTGGGAATTTTAAGAGGTTATTGAAATAAATATCAATTTAACTGATTAACATTAAAGTCTATTACATTGCAAATGACCACATTGAAGTTAATGACTTGATTATGAAATAAATACAAATATAAATTAATTCAATATTCAAATATATCAGAGTTTTATTTGAATTGAGTACATTTTTCTCATCAAGGCATCTGTGAGTGGCTAAAGGTGGCAATTTTCATTTAAAATCACGCTCGAATATATATTGTGGTATTCTCTTTATAATTATAATAATAAAAATGCCAACACGTTATAGCCAAATTATGTGGTATACACAAATTACATGAAACATAAGAAGGAAATAGAAACTAAAAGAAAATTTTTAACAGATAACAAAGTTTTTTTATTTGACAAATTTGATTTCCGTTGAATTTACATTTTATATTTTTAAGTAAATGCCTCAGCTTTTCTGAGAATCTAAATTCAGGGCCGGTTAATAAAGACAGTGATTTGCAATTTTCACCAAGTTACAAAAGCAAAAACTGAATTAAAATTTACAATAACAAAATTTTATACCAACAAAAAAAACTATAGAAATCTGCCAAACTTATACAAATCTGGTGGTAAACGATATTTACGTAAATATTTTCAGTAGAAACTTTCTTTTACTACCATTTATTAGAGCAGCCTGGTTTGTGCACTCGTAATTATTTTAATTTTTAATGGAACACTATTTTTACTGACAGGTCACAACACTGATTTTACACTCGTCTCACTTTCCATCACTTTAGGTGCCTTTATACTTTGCTGTCACATTCAGTTTTGCTGTAGAAAACCTTTAATAGAAAAAAAAATGATATTCAGGCCTTACTTAGCTGAATTTGACTACCACAGTCTCTCGCCATGCTCCAAGAACACACATGACTGTTTCTCACAGCATACTGCCTCCCACAAACACACTCTGCTCTCTGACTATCTGTACTGTTCTCCGCTAAAGCTCCATTATAGTCTCTGAATTCTCGCGCCAAACAATGCTGTTCTTTATGACGCTCTGGCCTCAAAGTTACGCCGACAATAATTAAAGAAACAAATTATAGAAAACATTTAATTACATATTTGTTATCTCTACAATATATATATATATATGTATTGTAACATGCATGTAATCTATATAATAAAAAAGAATGTATATTTGTATGTATGTATGTATTTACGTTGTTCTTTATACAAATTTTATCGCGTGGACAGAATGCAACAAAAATTGGTATACGTATTCTGCTAAAATCGAGAACCGGTACTGTGGGGGTGACAAACCCATAGCATAAAGGTGGAAAGAATTATAATTGGAAAATGTGATCATTTTGTGTTAAATTCCTGCGCGCCAAGAGACCGTGACGTCACGCGAGAGAGCGACGTTGCTACGCGACGAACAAAGGAAATATCTCCTTTATTAGTAAGGAACTAAAGCAGAAATATTTTATTTAAATAAAAAGTATAATTTTATACAGCAATACTCCATCGAATGGTAATAAAGAAGAATACGAATTACTTTACCATCCTTGCGGAAAATGTAAGTTAATTTTCGCGCTTTATTAGTTGTGAGTCTAGCTAACAATTTCATCAATGTAATATTTCGTAATGTATGAAAACTGAGTGACAATTGACAATTATATCCTGAAATACTCAAGGAATATATTTAAGTATTCAATTAAATACTTTTTCGAGTTTATATAAATAAGTACACGAGCAACGCCGGGCACCCAGCTAGTAATGAAATAAAATAATAATTATTATTTGAAAACATGGTTGAATTTCATTAACACTGTGCTTGAGAGTGGCAATCCAATTAATAACACCACTTGTGTTATAAAAGCGAAGTTTAAAAAAATAATGATTGAATGTAGAAGTGGCATTTAATATCATCAAAATCCCAATACACTTCACAATATAATAATATTTGTCTCACTGCTCCTGAAAATGGCGGCAATCTGTGCGCAAAAAAAAAAGTATCAAATACTTTCACACGAAAGCCGTACAGTTGCCCCGCTATTCTCACAATCACAAGTAATCAGGTAATGACGTGACTAAATGTCTGAAATTTACTAATTAATGTGAGCTTGATTGATCTGAAAGGTCCGGGCGCTATGTGAACACCCAAAGGTTTTTATGCCAAAGATGAATTTGCCTACTGGTAATGGCGCGATAGATGTCTCATTGTTTTGACATGATTCCAATATAACTCAAATTAATTGTTTCAGCGAACAATGTGCATTGAACGGCGTACACGGTGCTGAATGGAGCTGTATTCGGTGACAGCAGGCCTTTCTCTGAGAAAACAATGCAATCTCTTTGATTTGATCACAGACGCATAACTTTCCACGATAAATATTTTACAGGTCATGAAAATACTTACCTCACAGTCTTGAGATTTGAAATAACCGTCAATTATGATTACAGTATTTATTAGTTTTAAAATGGCGGGTTCGTAATGTGCGTGAGCTGGTCAGAAGCTTGAGTAGGTTAAACTCTGACAGAAATTTAAGACGCCCTTGAAACGACCACCCGACGGGAATGGGAATGCTCGGTTTGCAAGCGGCTTTTCCATTCTAATAAGCGTAGAGTGGTTTTAAAGTAATTATATGAGATTAGCCCATCACACGGGTCACCAATTTTAATCTAGTTAATACGTTCTTTGGATGCTGTTTCTTTGTTCAAACATTTAGAGATTTCGCATTGAACCGTGTTTTGTGATGGTTGGCAATCATTAATCATTTTATTGTTTCAGTGAGACGTTTTCGTGTATCACTGACATCTAAGTTGTTTTTCGTCAGTGTGATACAAATGAGAAAACGGTGACGTTTATGTTCATTTCAATAAGCTCCTGTATTCTGATCACGATCCACCCACGGACCACTAAATTTAAATAAAACCCAATCTAATTATAATCCATTTCAGAATAATAATATCAGTCGCCGTCAATCCTGATAATTACTAACATGGCCCTTAAAATGGTGGCGATCAGGATACAAATAAATGACAGGCAATCCTTATTTGGTTGTATCCTCGTTCACGGACAACTGTCTCTTTGGAGTGAATAAAAATTGATACGGCCATCTTCAACTAAGTTTGTATGATGGATGTAATTTATTGTGATGGTTTACTGGTTGGAATTTTCTCATGGTTCGGAAAAAAGGAAAAAGGCCTTTCTCCCATCCAGCTTCACTCGTCGTCAGCTTCAATTCAGAACCGGCATTCGACATAATTAATTCACTAACAGTACATTGATCCAAACGTAGTTCCAGGATGTGATCCTGTAAAATGATACAGAATTTTTAATTCTCGCCACAGAAAATGTTTGTAGATACGGAGAAATGGCGGATCAGAAGTCTAATGGATGAAATCAAACTTGAACTAAACTATCAAGCCGGCATACGAACTAAAGTAGGTAATTATATAACATTCATTACGTCGTAATTAATTTCCGTTTAAAAAATTGATCTATTTTCTAAGACATAACTTTTTCCTCCTTATAATCTGTAATTTGTAACTCGCACAGGACTCTATTCAGAGCCACAAATAATTAAACGTTGATTTCTTTCTTCTTCCACTCTCCTAATTTCATGTATTATGTATCAATCACATTTACAAAATGTCTCTACACTATTGTCGGACAAATTTCAATGGAGTACACTTGGGGAAAAAATATTGTTCAATAGGTACAAACCTATTTAAATGCATTTTAGAGTGATCAAATTAATAGGTCAAGGGAGTTATTTTAAAATATCTTATTTTATGAACCGGCGAAATATCTCGGAAGAGACTCGCGAACAGCTGTGAAAATGTGAGAAGACTGAATGGATACGGCGGCGGTGCATAACCTCTTTGATAATGAACGATTCCATTTGGCACGTGACATGTCAAAACAAGAGGACACTGAACCGGTCCATGTGCGTGGTAACAAATGGAGCAGTCTTCCAGAATCGCCTAAATTTTGCTAGGCTATTGTTGTCTTGAGACGAGAAGGTATTGGACTAAACTGAACATGACAGTGGAATGTTTGATCATCCCTTTTTGTGTGAATTTTTGCCATGTTGATGAAATAGATTCGAAGGGATGGAAAACCCACAGAGGAAATAATACTCATGAAAATAAGAGAAACTACTTTATTGTGAAGGAAACTTAGTTTTGAGATCCACAACATGATAGTTCAACCGAGTTGGAGACATTCCGAGGCAAATAATCAGGTAACATGTCTTTTCCCGTCACCAAAGCGAAGACTTTGATTATTAGTTGGGAAGACAATGTTTCCAGGACTAACTTCCGCCAGACCTGCACGATTACTCTCGTCCATCCACTCAGAGATCCCGATTTTGTTAATTTTCTTTAGAGTAACTGGCAACATGAGGATAATTCACGCTGTGGCAACTCCTCTTTAATAGCATTAATTAATTAGTACATTAAACTGATTAAGTACAATTTGAATTGTAGCGAATAAATTGAATTGTAGCGGTATGAGCTATCAAAGCCAACAATGGCGGCGAGTTATTTTCCTTTGTTGAAAGCCGAAATGGAGAATGCGCGCGCGGGGAAAATTCAGTCAGTACGGAGCCTGGGTCGAGAGAGGATAAAACAGTAAAAAGTCTTCGCCGAGATACCTAGCAGTTCGGCCCACAAAGAGAAATAAAAACAGTAAGGTCCTGCACTGAGCCTGGGCGGAGCAAGGAGAAACAAAAAGCCTAAAATCTCCGAGGAGAAGAAAGTAGTTAAAGTCTGGACTCTGCATATGATAAGTAAAGTCTGCGAACATAAACTACAAATCATGAGTTCCTATATGGAAGCAGGAGTTTGCTTCACAAATTGAACAATCTTCGCATTAAGGGATCCGGCAAAGGCTACCTGATCAGAAAGGGGAGACAACAACCGAGGTTCCTGATAGCTGAGGACGTGCACTTCGACCGTGTGAGTGTAAAATCTGCAAGGAAGTTAGAATCAGTGTAAAAAATTTGCATTTTTAGTGTAGCGTTGAAGCTACAAAAGAAAAATCTGGTACCAGACGGACAATACGTGAGTAACAAAACCTATATAAACTCGTAAACGATAATTAGAAAGGTAATAGTCAGATTTCGTTCAGTTTCTTTACATTTAGCCTTCTTTCATTTCATTTATCGTCATATTATTAGGTGAATTTTTATGTTTGAATTGTTAATCAGTTTATAAATCACTTTTCTGTTAATTATCAAACCCAGTTGTGACCCTGAGAGAAGATATCTTAATTTGATTGTATTTGTTTTAATTTTGGAAGCCACAAGTGAATAAAATAACAAATTATTTTATATGTTAATTTTTGATAATCTTTTCTTTTAATTAACCTTTCTATTGATAATTTATTAATTCTTTTAATTAAGAGCGAGTCGGATGATCATTACATAAATGGCTACCACAAAGTGGCGCAAAATTAACCCTAACTTGGTGTTCATTACAATATATATATATATATATATATATATATATATATAAAGCAGTTGCCTGTATTCAGTCAAAAGAAGGTCACTCTCAACACATTCATTTGCTCCAACTAGTCAGGAGAACTTCAAACAAATCGATCAGATACGGAAGTTCGAATAGCTCTGTATGCATTGCCGGAGCTATATTTCAAAACACTTTTTTCTCTACAAATGAGGAATCCATTCTTGAAACTTTTCCGTCGAGTTTTGTTACACCCTGAATGTCGGTTTATGTTTCATTTATTGTTAACTATCTGTGTATCCAACGTAGCCCGGGTTGTCATAAATCCATAAACCCCGATTAGACTCTCGGTTTTTTGGTGTTTTTCCATGTAACGCTCCAGCACCCCTACCCCTAATCGTGCTCTCCTCCCATGCCGAAATGGGTTGGAATTATACACAAACAACATCGGTAGAAGTGCTGTCAATGTATGAAAATATTTTTCCGGCGCAAATATCGATCGTTTAACCTGTTAAAAAATTTCTACCACCGTCCGTTAAACGGCAAGTTGAATGTTAAAATTAAACTCAGTGAAGCCATAATCCCGAATTCGACTGCAATCTCGATTGTTTTTGCGTTATTTTTGTGTAATGTATTTCCACCCCCACCCTTAAGGGTGATCGCCTCCCAAGCCAGTCAGGGTTTGAAAGTATACACAGATAACATGTAGAGTTATTTTATGTATCTCATTGAAAAATATTTATTCGACGCAAAGGTAGGTCAGTTTGAAAATTTCTACCCGTGCCAAACTCTGCCCTGCCCCTCCCTCCCCAGATCACCCTCGTGCGTTGCTCAGGTTGTCATAAATAAACTCAGAGACATCCGACTTCACTCGAATCTCGATTATTTTACGTTATTTTTAAGTAACGCCCCTCCACCCCCACCCCTAAGGGCTCTCGTTTACCATGCTGTAAGGAGTTGAAATTTTATTAAGAGATAACATCGGGAGGAACACTATCAATCTAGTTGATCCCGACTCAAATATTGGCCTTTTTTGCATGTTAAATAATCTACCCCGCTCACCTTCCATCCTCGCTCCTGGAGGTGAAGGATGTTTCTTACTCCCAAAGTGTTTGTTTCATGAACGCAAAGAACACGTGTACGAAATTTGGTGAAATTTTCACCATTTGGCGGAACATGCACACATACACACCGACATACATACACACATACAGTCTATTTTATTTATAAGATAAGAAGATTGATTAAAAGCCACCGAAATTACACAACAGCTAACAATTTTACGATGAATATGTTTGTTTGGCCTGGCATAAATGTAAATTAAAAGGTCACGTTACGGTGTCGTGGCGACATCTGTTGACCTCTGCTGCTCCGTAGAAGTTCCCCAGGTTTCCACAGTTGTCACGCCGTGTGCAAATACGTATGAAAATATATTCATCATTCTAAATTAACAAAATCAATATTGTTTTCCTAAAAACTAACGAGTTTTTTTTATGTATTTCTGAAAGTCGCCGACCCTTAGAATGACGTCATTACGTTCCACTAAAGCGTATTTTTTCCGTACTTATATTACAAAATTTCAAGGTTTAAATATCTCTCCATCTGCGAACTGATTGTAATGTGATGAGGCGTGAATGTGTGTTTGGGTAATTTAATAAATATAGCATACAGAGGAACTAGGGAAACTGGCCGTATAATTAGGACGTAATATTAGATAGTTGCTGCGTGGTGGTATAGGCATATACGTTTCTATATGTAATTAGCACCCTCTTCCGATCGGAACGTACGTTAACGATATTGGGGCCAATGTGGCTCCGCATTATTCTAGTACGGTACTGAAACCTCCAATCAGGTTCGTTAGGCATTCCTCATTACTAGTTCCTCCGCTTACCAAAGCGCCACAACGTCAATTGTCTAAGTAATTACAATTAAAGCAAACACACCTAATTCTTTTAATCATCTGTTTAAAAGTAGCCTTTCAATAGCTTGTAAATATGATTTCTATGTGCTGGAGCCAAACTATTTTTATTCCGCAATTTTCACTTTTCCCACAAACACAATTCCTAATACATTGTGTCATATTCCCCGGTAAAAATATTGTTTCAAATTCCATTCCATTGTAAGTATTTATTGGTTGAGATCCAGTCAGACTGATGATGAATGTAATGTGTCGTCAAGCCGATAGGAAAACACTAACATTTTTAAAAAGCTAGTTTTTTTTGGGATGGTTCAATTATTCTCTCTCTGGAAAAAAAAAATACTAAAAATAACATATACACAGCCGAAATACTTGTAAAAGCAATATTGTTGACCAAATAAATGCTTAACCTGAAATACTGTGGCGCTTAAAATGTAGATTAATCGACTATACGCGAGTAAATATTCAGAAGCGTACATAACGTTGGTTAGTCCGCCTCAGAAAGCACTATTTTACTTACCGGAAAATAATGTTCAATGCATCGTTTATTTTGTTCCAAATACGAAAATATGATTCAAGTTATTTACCGCTTTCATCGAATATGTACAAATGATTTGTCAGAAGTTTTTTTCCCCAGAAACGTGTAACTTTTTAAGAGACTTGCGGCTGTGTATCACAATACACAATTCCGTAAAATTGTAAAACGGTGTTAAAAATATTGCTTAAAATACAAAAACGTCTGTGTTATATCAAGACTAATTAGATAAAGAAGTAGAAAATTAATGTATAAAATTAAGTGATGAATTAAAAACTAGACGAAGTTGTTGCTTTCGTCAGGTGATTCAGAATCGTAAAGCTTTTTGAGTTCGTCCCCACACACGGTGTGTCGTTCTCACAGCTTTTACGATTTTTCATAAACCTGACGAAAGCAACAAGGATTGGATAAACATCGTGTAGTATGATAACGGTATATATTGGCGACGAATAAATAGTTTACGGTGTCGTTCAGATTCTTAATGTCACTCTCGACGTTTTAATCTCCTAATGGCATAATAACAGTTCTAGTGGTGGGGGTGAAAGGGCATGTTAAAAATACTGCGATAACGCTCGGGTTTGGTGTCGAATGTAATGTTAGCCGCAGAGTTTAAAAAAAAGGGGTGGTAGACGGTGATAATAATAATTTTATATCGCCCGAAAGTGGTGTCGAATCCGGTGTTATGGTATTCGACACAAACCGCGGTCTATATCAAATTATTATCATCCCTACCACCCTCACCCCTAGGGGTTAAACTTTAACTTAACCCTGCTGGAATGCCAAGATTAAACTCAGCGGCTATTACAACGGATTCGACACCAATCTCGATCGTTATCGCAGTATTTTTTAACATGCCCTTCCACCCCACCCCTAGAAATGTCCTTATGACGTTAGGGGCTGAAAACATCGAGAGCGGCATTATGAATTTGAACAAGCACGTAAACTATTAATTCGTCCCCAATATATGCCGTTATCGCATATTTTAAAAATTCCACCCAGAGTTGTTCCTGGATCTTAAATTACACGTGTACCGTGTTTGGTTGAAATTGTTCCACGCATTAATGACTCATTTAATTTACAATAATAATCATATATAATAAATTATCAACTTAAGGTTTTTACAATATTAATATTGTGCTTTATTTTGTAAAATTGCATCTTTCGGGAAAATGTCCTGTCGGGCAATCATCAATCGGATGAGTATAACATTACAAATTCAAATACACTGCAAACGATTGAGATCCTTGGAAAAACTGTTGCGCTGAGTCACAATAGAAACGTTAGAAAATTATTATTAGTAGTAGTATTTACGAACTTATACGGCCCAAAAATGAATGTTCATTAAAAATGTTTCAATGTATAGAGGTTTTTTTGTCTTTAATCTCGTTAATACTAATATTTATATACAGATGTTTTAATTTATATTGTTTCAAAATAAAATGAAAGCCACTGCAAACGAAAATAGCCTGCGGTCTTTCCAAATAATAATTAAGGGAAATCGTGTATGGGAATATACAACAACGTTAGAGAACAATAACGTTCTAGTGAATTTTCCTTTGTTAACCTTACCGATCGTTATGAGGATATTATTAATTACCTGCAAGATACAAGTTACAACAGTGACGGCAATATTTTTCATTCTGTATGTGAGATGGCGTTTTCAGCCAGTCACAAGAATGGGTTGAAATTTGAAAAATATTCGTAAGGAAAATCCAGCGATCACGTCTGCTTAGTGCAGTATCTCTGATCGGGAAACTAACCTTGCACGCGACGCGGGATTCTAACCATCTCGATTTGTTTTATAAAAATAAAATTAATTAAATACCATTAACGTACTTTGACACAGTTCGAAAAACAAACAGTTTTAGTTGATTGCGATGATACTGACTGGAGGCCATAAGTGAATATGACAATCGTACATGGATGATCAGTGAGGAAGTTATTTGAAGAGGAAAAAATAATAATTATAAAAGGATTGAAAACGGTTTACAGAAGTCTTATAAGTATTGAGACGAATATTAGAAACAAAATATTTTGAATAGTCGCCGCCGCGAGAAATTAATTATCAATTTCTGTTAAAAGTCCAGGAGAGAATATTAAAATCGTTTTTTAACTTGGTCATTGGTTTAAAAGTATATTAAATATTATTTTGAGAAACTGATACTAAGTATTCATTAATTAATCGTTTCGTTTAATAAAATTTGTTTTCATTTTACGCTAATTATATGTATATCCTGCATACGTGTCTCGAGAAGAATATTCGCCAGCTGATTACGTCATAATGACGTCATTTAACTCTATTCAGAAGCTTAACAGTCCAGGCGGATTTACTGAACTCAACACGGAAGCCAAGAGTACTATAATGTCAGGGTATCGTTAAAAAACAATTATAAGTCCATAAAAAGAAGCTTAAATATGCATAATATTGTAATGTCTGATAAATTTAAAGATGTGACTAAAGGAAAAAAACATTGAAAGTTTTTATTTTTGTTTTAAATAATAAAGTTGATGTTATTATTGAGACAGAAAGTAATTATTAATTATTTACCACATTAAATATATGGAATACGAGTATAGGTCAAGGAATACCATTCATGAGTGTTTTACATTTTTTTTAATTTAGTAAGCCTAAATATAAATTAGTATCCATATTACTTTACTTGAAATGTAAAAGTTTTTATGTTTGTTGGGTTACATTCTAAAAAATTGTTATCTTCATTTAATAACGATTTCTCTGTTTGAAGAGAAGTATGCATTAAACTTCGTCATTAGCTTAAAATGTACGCATATTTACCCTGGCTGAAATCTCGTTCGTACTTGGCTAAATGGTTAGAGCTTTTCGCCGTAAGTGAACAGCTTATTGTTTTAGTGTCTTCGTCAGCAATGCGAAACCCTTGTCTGCTTGCTGCAACAATGCGAAACGCTGAGAGCTCCGACACGGGCGCCGCTTCACTAATTACTATAACACCCTCAATACACGGATATAGATCGTAAGCACCGAGGCGAAACAACACGGACCTCTTTGGAACAGTTATTTTACGACACAGAAGAATCTAATTTCCGGGTGGTTGTATTTAGTCGTAGTTTTCGGTCGCATGAGTTTGGTTCGACAAGAGAGAGGGAAAAAAACATGGGTCTTCTCCCTCCACAAAACGAGACCATGCCCATCTCCACGGGATGCCTCAACGAAGTAGTCAGTGGGGATAATTTTTAGTTGTATTATCCTTAGCTGTGGCAGGGGATGTTTCACCATTCTCCTGTACGCTATTACTCGAACGGAAATGAAAAAAGGCAGCGCTGAGGGTATTTGCATCGAGATAGTTGCCTAACCACTGCCCTTGCCAGGGTTATAATGTAATGCAGTCCTCCAACTTGCCGCTAAAAACCTTCAAACCTAAAAACAACTCGCCCCTGCTGCTTTATTTGTCTCTATTTCTCCTTCTGACTAATTCAGAACCCAGGAAGGTTTTTATATGATTAAAATGACCCTTACTGTATTATTATGAAATACAATTAATTACATTTATGAGATGTTTCATTGTTATCTATACATGAAAGTCACGAGTGAGTCAAACCGGGAAAAACTAGTAGTGGAAAAGGAACATTGTTTAAGGTAATCAAAAGTGATGGAAATGAGAGGACGATTGACCGACGTCTGGAACAGTAAGAAATTCATCATCACATGTAACATCCCTGAGGCTAGACTGAATTAAGTACGTCTATGTCTGGAAGGGATTCGGACTCTCGTGTCTGCAAAAGCTTGGACGTAGTTTATTACTGTTCGAAAAGATTTTATGACTGAAACCTCAACTTCGACTCTTCGTCACATATTAATATCACATTAATTTACAGCAGTCATATCATTTTTATGAATTTTTTATACCTTCAATAAACTTCTAGAAACACTATTTTAACACAGATAATTGAATAATTTTACCGACGTAAACACACCATTTAAATATTCGAATATCATAGCGTCACGTTCACTGTTGTTAATACCCAGACCTGCTGAGGTCTTCCGCTTCTCACTGTGATCTAAATATAAATATTCTAGTCTGTCGCAACATGTCTCTTCTTGGTGTTATAATCACAAGAGACAACAATGCTCTCATAAGTTTAAATTTAACGAAAAGAACGCAAAAGAACAACACTAGTCATTGACTAAATAAAGGTTTAATACGATAGTTGAGGTCGATGTTTCTAATCATGCATAAGGTCCTTTAGAAACTCCGTATTATTTAAAGGGGAAAAATAATTTAAGTACAAATGTAAATTATATGTTTGTTTTGATGTTACAACATCAATACAAATATATTTTTTATTGATTTATTTACAGCCGCATCAACAACAGCTTCGCTTATCAGCGACTCATTATGGGAACGTATTTTAGCATTTTCCTGGGGCCTCCCATGACGAGAGTTTTCTTTCACGCAGCACACATCCATGCCCTCATCGGGACTCGAACCCGGGACCTCTGCGATACGAGGATGTTGAAATAATAACAATAATGTGTGAAACTTTCAAATTAACAAGGGGTTTATTTCTAGAGTTTTATTAATCTTTCAATCTTCTTCTAATAAATAAAATTGGCACTCCGTGTGTTTGAATGTGAATGAAAATCTAAACCCGTGGAGCAAATTTGACCGAATTATGTGCACGTGGACCTTTCAAACAGGAAACAAACACTGTGGGGGGTAATACGTGCCTACCATCCCCCCAGGGGTGGGGGTGGAATTTTTCAAACATCGTAAAACGGCCGACATTTGCGTCGAACAATTTTTTTCGGCGTCAGTGTGATTTATATGGTTTCTCCCGATGTTTATTGTGTATAATTTCAACTAATTTCTACATAAGAGGGGAGTACCCAGGAGGGGTGGAGTGGAGGGACGTTACATAAAAATAACACGACGACAACCGAGATTAGCGTCAAATCCGGGGTTATAGCTGCCGCTGAGTTTAATTATGACATTGAATTTGCTGGTTAACCCACAGGGGCGAGGGTGGACGGGGTGGGAATTTTTAAACAAATGAGTTTGATTGTGTTTCTTCTGTTAATTAATTTACTGCAAGAAACAGTTTTAAAAGTATTTAGAAGGAATAAAATATTTTTGCTTTTACCAGCGGCGAAAATATACTATTTTACTCCGTGTGACTGACTGCCTTCGAACTTTAATCACGGTAAACAATTTTAAATCAATTATAAACTACATACAAAAGTCTTATGCGATAACAAGTGAAATTCTCTACTTTCGTACATATTACTGTAATTTGAGAGACCTTATTACAAAATGTTATATATAAAATAGTCGAACTTATATCAGAAACTAAATCATATATAGTGTAACCGAGTGTATTAGAGAAGTCTTCGGGCCTTAAGAAAAGCTGAGAGATATTGTGGCGTCATTTTGTCTGCGGGAGCAAAGACCGATTTTAATAAACTACTGACAGGCAACGTGCTGTCGATTTTCTTTCTAAAGGAGGAATGCCTTCATCTGAAATTCAGCAAAGCTTCCGGCGTGTGTATAAGAACTGCTCTAATGCACGATGGGCGGAATATTTTTTTTTAAAGGGCAAATTAGCCTCGCAATGGTCACACTTCAGTTGCCGTCGTTAAAGAATTCAGTCTTGTCACTGTGCAAAAACAGTTCGCTCCCTTGTTTACTGATGGAACTTCACGAGGCTGAAACGTTCTTTAGGTGTATAAAAGTGACTGCATTCATGACGTATTGCTGCGTAACATGTTTGTTGTACGATATGTGCTATATGTGTTTTGTTTTAAATGAGTAAAGACGTGTCAGTAGGATTCAGGTCGCCCTTGCGCCTTTGAGGCCAGAGACACGTAATCAATAACGCCACATGAACTCTGCTCGCAAAATTAAGAAATCAAACTACTTCCACAGAGTCAGTATATTTATAAAACCTCACCCTTCTGCGATAACAGACAATTGATTTCCTTTACACATCGAAAAGACTGTATACTTGTTCCCACAAAATTTCTCATTTTAGAATTACGTTGTTCTACTAAACATATTAATTATAACGTTGGTATGACAATATATAAATTTCAGCAACACTTAAGGGGTAAGTTTTCACTTTAAATTCTTTCAAAAACAGTTCACTTTTTGATGGGGTAACTGCACATTTGATTGTCGCAAATCGCCTTACAGAATTGTCTCCTGATTTTAATTTACCACATATAAAATGATGACCATGTTATTTGAGAGAAACATAATTTTGGTGTACACATAAAATACGTTTCTCAGCGAGAATTTACTTCTGTACGTATGTGTGCAAATTTATTTCCACTTTGCTTCGAAAGTGTAGCCTAACCAACATCGGTTACTTAATTTTCTATACTCAACAAATCCAATTATTTGTTATTGACTATTTAAACATCTCCTTCAGGATCTGAATATTCCACTGGAACACTAGCCACCGTTTTATTGCGTTTAAGATCAACAAAATGGTCTCAATTAACTTGGTTAATTATTACTTTGGTTACACAAGTTTATTTGTATGTAAATTACTTTAATTTAATTAAAAAACTTGCCTGTAATAATGTAGATAATGTTGTGGGGATTTTACTTATTTTACTTTTAATACACTCGACTCATTTTCAGGAAAATATTTACGTTTAAAACCAATACAAATATTTAGCTCTTTTTAAAAGTTAATGACAGTAAACACAGAAATAAGTTCAGTCATCGTGAACCATTATTTTTATGCATTTTGCATTATTTTGATATTCGTAAGTGTATATAAAAAATTTACGTGGGTTCTCTGTATCGCGGTGTTGTGATCGAGCGTCGTCATGCGTAAAGTGGCCTTGATCGTGGGTAAGGAAGGATCCATGTAGTAGCGAGCGGCTGGACTTCCAGCTGTCTTTCTCTCTCGTTTAATGCTCGCTTCCTTCACCTTGAGACTCACTCTTGATCTCCCGTTCAAGACTGATTCCACTTTCCGGTGGCAGTCCTCGTGGGAAATGTCCGTGGCCTCACACCAAATTAAAATTAAGTGGGTCCAGAAAAATTCTGACCGTTCTTCACACAACTTTAACGGATTCACTGACTTTTTTTTTTTACAGATAAGTCACGTCCCTAAATTCCTCAATAAGTGTCTCTTCGGCCTCCTAGCCTATCTATACTTGCCCGGGCATCCAGGTATTATCCAGTATATTGTACGTCCAGTTATATTAAAACTTAGCCGATCCTCAAGATAATTTTTTTAAAAACTTAACGAGTTTCAGAAATCAATTTTGAGCACTATAGATCATTTTAAAGAGATTTTTCAATATTAACAAATAAATAGGGTACTTCATACACAGGTTCCACCATCTGTTGTGACTTTCTTCTTATTAGTACTGTAGTCTCAAAACTGATAACTATCTTTAATCATTATTTCTTGTCACACTGCACAGTAACACCAGGTACCATTCTATAATGATCCATGAAATATTTTAATTTAAAGTCAATGAAAGTGTAAGTAGTGAAAACAAGTGATACCCTAAACTAAGCTGTTTTGTGTTCTATTACTATTAAAGTAATCTCTTTCATTTGTATATTTATGCTGCTGTTTTTTATTCTCAGCTCTAATTTATGATTGTTCGAGTTTGTATCTTGTTAAAGATGTTAAGGCGAAACGAATAGTTCAAACGAGGCATGTTAATACGAAATAATATTTTCCTGATATATTTAAGACGCTTATGGTTTACAGTGCAACTTCCAAAAATTGTTCAGTTTTAACAAAAGGCATAAATCAATGTTGTTTTAGCTGATTTAACTGGTCGCGTTATTCTTCGTTCATCTCTGGCAGGAGACTGCGCTTGTTCATGTAAATTATGACAATTTAATTAGTTAAATGTCTTTCTCAGTTTCATTTTTTTAAATCAAATCAAACTGTACAAAAATTTAAATCAACTTCTAAGAATTTTTAGCCCATAATGCATCATATCGTGTATCAGTCTCTCTCTCCGTTTTTCTTCATGAAGTTTCATTTTTTTAAATCAAATCAAACTATACGAGGAATGGAATAAACTTCTAAGACGTTTCAGCCCATAATGCATCAACCAAGATTTTTTTCGTCTCTCCATTTTTCTTCATGTAAAAAATGTAACTGTGTTTCAAAACACGCAATTTTTTTATCAATACCGGTTTTGGTGATAAATATTGTATACCAATGAATGATAGTAGTTTAAAATGAATTTGATGTACTTTCACCTGAACTTTTCATATTAGCACATTTTGTAGGGTTACACTCGAGCGCTTTTCTAGTCACATTTTACGCTTTAAAGTGCTGTTATTCGATATTATTTTATTTCGGCATCTTATCTCCTGGAATTACCGAGCACTTTTTCTTAAATTTTCGATTTCCAATAGCTCTGACCGAATGTCAGCTTGTCCTTCAGCTGACCCGAAGTGTCCATAAACCAGTTTCCACCCCTAACAGTCGTATTTCCCGAACTATCAGCGTCCCAATAAAATTTCACAATCCCTCCGACTACTCATTAAAGTTTACAACACACCACAAGAGGATTTAAATAGAGTGTCGTTCATACCCTCTGAAGTGGGTTGCATCGGTTGGTTTGGATATCCAAATGGATGCACTCGCTAAACAATCGTTTTCCACAATTTAAAAATAAAAGCCACCAAGTTAAAAAGGTTTGCCAGTAAAATTTTATAACTGTGACCACAGAAAAACACTTTCCGTTTCGTCGATCCTGCTATGGGTTCCATGATGTTTTTGTTGATTCAACTGGTCGCTTTTATTCTTTGTTCATCTCTCACAGAAGACTGCGCTTGTTCATGTTAATTATGACAATTTAATTTGTTAAATGCCTTTCTCAGTTAAAATCTCAGTTTCATTTTTTAATGGATCAGGGACCATATTTATCGTTTACTAGCTTGGAGCCCGTGTACTTATTTATATAAACCCGAAAAAGTATTTAATTTTACATTAATCTTTAGTCAAGAAGTGATTTAACCTAAATCTAAATCTTCCTAGTTCTGTACATACTTTCGACCGATAGTGCATTAATTGAACAGCTATGAATCACATTGAATTTTATTGCATCAATCCCAACAAACTTACCTCCGCATTTCTTTACGAATAAATATAAATATACTCCCTGAATATTGCAGAATATAATTGTCCCTCTGTCTTCAGACATTACGAAATATTAAATTTGCTAGATTCACAATATAAACAAATGGTCGCCATATTGGAGTCACTAAGATGGCGCGAAAATTAACTTACATTTCCCGCAAGGATCGTAAAGTATTTCGTATTGATTTTTACTATCATTCGATGGAGTATTCCTGGATAAAATTGTACTTTTTATTCAATGAAAATATTTCTGCTATATTTCATTACGGAAAAAGGAACTATTTCCTTTGTTCGACGCGTAGTAACGTCTCTCTATCGCGTGACGTCATGGTCTCTTGGCGCGCAGTAATTAACACAAATTATCATGTTTTTCAATTATAATTGTATCCCTATTTATGTTAGGGGGTTTCTCACCCCCACAGTACCGTTTCTCGTGTTTTGAAGAATATGTGTACCGAGTTTTGTTGCAATCTGTCCACGTGTTTAAATTTGTATAGAAATTAACGTAAATACATATTTATTATATTACTAGGTGTGTGCCTGGCGTTGCCCGTGTACTTATTTATATAAACCCTAAAAAGTATTTAATTCTATATTAATCTTTAGTCAAGAAGTGATTTAACCTAAATCTAAATTTTCCTTGCACCGTACATACATTTAACTAATAGTGAATTAATTGAAGAGCTATAGAATACAATACATTTTATTGCATCAATCCCAACAAACATATCTTCGAATTTCTTTACGAATAGAATACTTAAATATGCTCGAGTATTGCAGGATATAATTGTCCCTCAGTCTTTAGACATTACGAAAGATTAAATTGATGAAATTGGTAGCTAGATTCACAATGTCGCCATATTGGACTGAACAAATATGGGACGAAAAATAACTTACATTTTCCGCAAGGATCGTAAAGTACTTCGTATTGTTCTTTATTATCATTCGACTGAGTATTTCTGGATGAAATTATACTTTTTATTCAATGAAAATATTTCTGCTTTGTTTCATTACAAGAAAAAGGAACTATTTCCTTTGTTCGACGCGTAGTAACGTCTCTCTCTCGCGCGCGACGTCATGGTATCTTGACACAAATTTATCACGTTTTTTAATTATAATTCTTTCCACATTTATGCTAGGGGTTTCTCACCCCCAGAGTACCGATTCTCGTGTTTTTAAGAATATATGAACCAAGTTTTGTTGCAGCCTGTCCACGCGTTTAAATTAGTATAAAGATTAACGTAACTATATACAAATATACATGCTTTTTTATTATATAGATTGTTCATTTAGTTTTTCAAGAAAACATGTGAATGCGTTTTGGAGCGAATGTTGATCTTACATCCACGGTGGTATTAAGATTATCAAAGTGTAAATCAGAAAATTTAATATCGTGTGACAGCACTATGGGAATTATTTTAAAATTACGCAAACGGACGATAATGTCACCAATGTCAGAAATTTCTCTTTCTGGACGAAATGTTTGTAGGCGTTGATGAGATTATGAAAAAAGCAGCAATGGGCATAAAAAAAAGATCTAAAGCAAGGATAGCCTTTAATTAATTTATAATTGCAACAATGACATTATTATTCACAAAGTCACCTTGTCAAGATGCTTGGCCGCAAGTTTTACATATTTCTGGAGAAGCAAGAAAGAAAGTTTGCATCGCTTCCTGCCGAATCGACGGTCTCTTAAAGCATTTTCAAGCTGACCAAACGTTACATTTTCCAGTTAATATTTCAGAAATTCCGAGTGTGAATTTCCATTTTACCAACGAAACTATGAAAACGTGTGTAGAAAACAAGCATTTGAGCGCAAATTATACAAGTTGGACCACGCACACAGGACTTTTTTTTTTGCTTCTCGGAAACTGGAAAAGGAAACGTTAATGAAACTGGCGTCAAACGAACGAAGTTTCTTATTCTTGGGTAATTTACGCCAAAGACAAAGCAAGCTTTGCGACCTCGTAACATATGCTCTTTTCTATGTCGGGTTACAAAGATCGTATTTATTCTCTCAAAAATTTGTAAGCTAGGATTACTTGAGCTAAACGGAGCCTAATTCTCTCTTTCTACAAAAATAAATGGAACCTCAACAAAATTATTTCTTACCAAAGATCATAAACATAACTTATTATTTAGAAAACTGTTTATGGTGAAAATGTCTAACCATCAGCATAAAATTAATATATTATTATTGGAAGATCTAAAATAATTGCAACATTTTTGCCCACTTCTTTATATGTCAATGTTTAGACCCCAATGATTTTTCCCTCGCTCTGCAATCGAGTCTTTAATCATGGTCTTGGTGGACCATACTTCGGAAACTCCCGAAACACTTATTGCGATCTGAGGCCTCAGATATAATTAAAGTGACGTGAATTAATTGACTTTATTCCCTCTTCAATCTGCCACTGCTTCTGATCAAACCGAAACGAAAGCACTGTTTATCATCATAAAGAACCAGACACTCTCATTCTCACCATCATCAAAGGTATTACATTTTTTCTTAAAGCTAATATAAATAATTCCCAGTAAACAGATTATTACACAACATTCTGCACAAATCTGAACGTTTGTTTTAGATTTTTTGACCCAATTTTTTTTATTAACAGCAGTTCCAGTATCAAGGTTTTTATTTTTTCTTGGCTTAATCAACGAGATTACTTTCTCGTGAATTCTTGTCAACTAAAGATCTGTTTACCTACTAAAAACCCCGTAGAAAGAGTAAATAAGGCAAACTAAATTACAGGTTTTAACTCGTATGGTGGATGACCGTAACGTTTTTAGTTGAAAACACGTTCAGTCGTTTTTTTCCCGTAAAGCCAACAAGATACTTGTCCGAGCAGTAAAAACAGGTTTTTGGAACGTTCGCCATTTAGTCTCGAGAGAGAGTCGATGGTAGTTTGAAATCTCTAAAAACTTTATCACGGCTCTGTATAAAAACAATATAAAGTTTCATCGCGAGCGCTCCGACCGTTTCTTTGTTAAAAAGCAAACAAAGTTAGCGTGACGGACAGACCGGTATATAGATGACAAAATATTATTTTATTTTTATACACGTTCATGTAGCATCTCTGGCGTGAGCAACAAACAATGGAATAATTTGGATTTGGTCCAGAAATAAAGATATTTCGTTTAGATTAAAGCCTTAATGAATTTAGCACCTATGCTTTGCTGTACAATTTAACATTCAGTTTATTCTGCTCCGGAAATTGAGTGCTGAGTTTATCATCACTTTAAGCAACGTACGAATCGGTCGGAGGTGTACGTTCCGTGTTTGAAAATTGATTACGAATTTGAGAAGGTTTTTTTTCCCCCCCACTTAAGTGAGTTATTCCCTGGCGTTATCTTAATCCATTGCGGGTTATATTTGAGAAGCTTCGTGTGCGTAGGAAGCTTTCGCCACCAGCAGGTAACCTTATTACTGAGTAGTCTTGGTCGGTTATGTATTCATGGGAAGCTCTTACGTTAAATAAGCTCCATACGCTTTCACGCGCACTTTCAGTAGGCCGGTAAATCGAATTAAAATGAAAACGATTCCACGTGATAAATGCGAGCACTTGAATCCATTAAAAACCTTTTATTCTGACTAAAATAATGAGTAGCTCCAACTGCACTAAAATTTTATTGACTCTTAAATTGAATGGTCATTTCCAAAAATATGTATTAGGATACCAAGAATTTTGTTGGTTTTATGTGAACGTGTAAATTGTACTTCGTTTATTTATGCATTGACGTTTTATACGAACAATTACATATTTTCCGACTGATCATTTCTCGCTGTTTCTAGTTACACGGTGGTTTGTGGATTCCTAGAAACACAATACGAGTAAGTGAGGTTCTTTAAGGATTATCCGAATTGTTCAGCTGAATGAATTAAATGAACTACAATGGCAGTTTTCATCAAATATCCACGTCACTACACGTTTCACATAACAACCGTACTCTTCAAACTCATTTGGAGATCTCAGATCTAATACAATATATTACACTTTTATCATGGTGTAAAATCACATAAAATGTCTAAGCACCATTGATGAATTTTGAAAATAAATTTATATGGAAGTAATAATTCTTTTTTATATATTCATTTATTTACAGTCGCATCAACAGCTCTGGTTATTAGCTACTCACTATGAGAAATGATTTTTTCTAGTCGGGGGACTGATTTTGCGGAGATTTTCTCTCACGCACACAAACATCCAAGCCCTCGTCGGGATTCTAACCCGGGAATTCTGTGATGTGAGGCGATAATTAATTTAAATTAACGATATAACGTATATTTCGTGCAGTATTCGTTTCTGAAATAAAAAATTCCGAGTATTCAAATGAGATATTATTTTATATTTAATATCGCCTATCATCAGGGTTATTCTGAGGGCAGCAGTACAATTTCCGAAGGTGCATTTCAGGTAGACTCCAGCGTTTCCAGGAGCTGACAATATGAAGAATTCCAAAAATTCAAGCCGTGAGAAAAGTCTCGTGTTTTCAGATACCGGCAAAAATCTGTTTTGTTGGTGAAAAAGAGAAGTTTGGCGGAGGAAAACAGCTGATGGCTGACCACGGATCATCACCCTGGAGGGTGGCCAAGTGACGACTAAAGAAGGAAGTCACGCTTGGTGGTGGCCACGATGGAGGATGTGAACATTATGGTGGAAACCAGGCAAACCTCTGGGTCTCTGCCGACATCCGCACGCTTCCGGTTGATGACTTCGCCGACCCTCCGTCATTGCCCTGCGCCAACTGAGCGACCACAGGTTCCAGAGATCCCCCGTCAGCCTGTAAGTTCTACCTGCCCGCTTTGCTGGTACGTGGTACAAGGGCCAGGAGAGGAGAGTGTTTGTCGAGTAGTGTTCAAAATTAACCCGCGAAATATCGACTGGCACAGACTAATTACGTAGATAATTTTATTACAGTTAACGCAAACATCACGTTGACTTATTGACCATAAAGATTTCTACTAGCATTAAATATGAAATGGATCAATATGCATCTTCTTCACGTGATAGACTATGAGATGAAAATAAGCGCTAAAATTCAAATAATCTTGGTTTCCCTCGTGGTATTTAAATTGCTTGTTAAGCTTAACTGGGAAGATTTGTAGTCGACGAAAAAGGTCCGAGTGAGTAACAAGTTGGAGTCTGCAGAGTTTTCTATGAATCCGGAAATCAACGTTTGTTGATGGAAATGAAAGAATTTTTGCAAGATTTGTCTTAAAAAATTTCGATTTTGTAAATTATTTAAACCATGTCCATTATGTCCTTCTGTTTTCATTCCGTTTACGAGTTCTGCGATTATATATGATCATTAATGAACTTATGTGACCAATTTTCTGTTAAATAATTGAGATACCATTACGAAATGCTGTATTTAACATCTTTATATCTATATATACGAGTAAATTCGACCCCACGGACTTGTAGGTTTTAGACATTCTGGAATCCAAGGTCGGTTCAGTATTTTTTATGGCGTGGCAACATGTCTCTGAAGCAATCCATAAAAATATGGATTATTTTCGATGGGAACGTATGTTAATACCGATCATTAAATTCTTTTCGCCCGTCAGAAGTTCAGGAAATCACCATTGATGACGGCATGAACGAAGACGGCCCAGTTCAGTGTCATCCCCGTCCGCAGCCAATCAGCCTCATTAAGCGCGTAGAGTTTGACCTCATTCTATAGTTGTCGTGTGTGTGGTTTTATTCCGCTCATATCGTGGCAAAACATCTGACACGCATCCTCCACCTATTCTGCGTCAGCCACCTTCGTTCCTGACGTTCACCATAGCCTCCGTTCAGTTGTGGCACGTGGCTTCAGACTAAAGACAGGAAACGACTCTTAATAAATTTATCCTACAGTTATTCTGAAGGCTTGTGACACATTCTGCCTAAGTTTACTTTCTTAAATTCCCTTAATGCAATTTCTCTGAATTTATTTTGTTCGGATTTTACATCGTTTTATTGGGAGAAGTTTGAAGACGAAGTAGTTCTAGCCAGGGAGGCAAGAATTATACAGTTAAAAGGATCCTTTGAACAAGAAACAGCTCTTCGTCTTCATATACTACGAAGCACGTGAAGTTCGTAATTATTACAAAAGTGGACCTACATGTTTCCGCTCAGCACAGGCTGACTTTTAATTTCAGCGCCTAAATATCATCATTCAAAGTTCATATACTTGTTTGCCAGACGGTCAGCATTTTCGCAGGACGGAAAAATCTCGACCAGATATTTTTCTGTGAATTAATTTCACCAATTTCATTAAATTTAAAATGAGAGCAATATTATAATTTATACAAGCAAGCCTACATGTGCATTGCAGATAAACCTGCCGCACATGTTATAAACATTTGTTTGTCGGCCGAGCACGCGGTATAATTAACATCAGTGGTTAGAAGAAACAAGCGCAGTGGACTCTCAACTATCCCGCCTCTGCACTGGCCGCCCTAATTGAGAATAATAATTCTTCGTGATAAAATAAGGAATACTGTTATTTAGTTTGCGATGCGTTCAAGCGGGCGTCTGCTACAATCCTCCTTCGTGCCGCATGCATAACGCACGAGATGAGAGGGACGTAAAGCGCAAAATCCCCCCCGTTCTGCTACCTGCTTGGTCACGTGTGTGTCGGATGTCGACAAGGGCGCAATACATTAGTAAATTGCAAGCTGACCTTCAGTGTTCTTTTATTAAAATTCACGAAATTGTGGGATAAAATTTGGCATAACATAGAAATATTAATAGCCAAATAAATAAGAAACAAAGTTTAAATAAAGAACTTATAATTTTTTCATTGACAAACACAACGTTTCGTGCTTACATTAGGACCTCTTCTGGTATTAATAGACCTTTAAAATATAATACGTTTATAAAATTATAGAAAATAAATTTGTAAATGAATTTGAAATTAGAAATATGTGCATCTCCGGACTGCCTATAATGGTTAAATTTGTCAGAATAAATTATTTAATAAATTCATTTATAGAATAAATGCATCGAATCGAAGTTCAGCATTAAAGACTGTGAAACTGAATTACAAGATAACGATGGAAAAAACTCGACTTGACCGGGAATCGAACCCAGGACC
Source organism: Zhengitettix transpicula (assembly GCA_037074705.1). NCBI lineage: Eukaryota > Metazoa > Arthropoda > Insecta > Orthoptera > Tetrigidae > Zhengitettix > Zhengitettix transpicula. The sequence continues at coordinate 15,641,583 of CM073595.1, read as the reverse complement.
TCCACTTTGATTTGGTGTTACCACGTCCTGGGCTCGATTAGTTCTGATGGTAACAGCACCACTTGGAGGTCCTGGGTTCGATTCCCGGTCAGGTCGAGACTTTTCCACTTCCTGCCTTTAATAGTTAGTTATGAAGTTGGAAATAAATTCAAGAATACGGAAAGATTAACTAAGCATCAGGCCTAACGACATGTTAAGATCTTTTAACCACGAGGAAAACTAGTCCTGATGATTAGTTAAGCTTTCCTTATTCTTGAATTAATTCTTCCAAAAATCCTATGATCAATTTACATAAAATGTCACTTCGTCATTTGGTTTTTAAATTAGGTCATGAAAAAGAAGGTGACTTGTAAATTGTAGGTGAGCCGAATTTAGATCTCTGGAGGATTTTCTCACCGGATCGGGAGTCGACAAGGATAGCTTAGTGGTTAGAGCGTCCGCTCCTCGGTTCGATTCCCGGCCCGGTCGACATTTTTCCTCATACGTAAAATAACTTAAAAATTCTTCATAGCAGCCCAGCGATATATTTTTATATAGAAATTTTTAAATTTAAAAATTGGTTATCCATAATTGATTGAATGTATTCAATTTTAAAGGTCTTTTAATACCTGAAAAGTTCCTAGTGTAAAGACGAAACGTTGGGCCTGTCTATGAAAAAAATATATATAATTTATTTATTGAATATTTTATTTTGAGTTAATATTTTATCATTTCATGAAAGTCAGGTAATTTTAATTAAATTTTTGACATATGACAATCTGTTTGATGCTGTTTATTTTGGCACTTCCTTTCTCGGTTGTAAATTCTTGAACCGTACATTAAATTACAAAGTACTGGCTACGAGGTTAGAAAATTTGTATAACAGTGAAGTTTTGCATAAAAAGTGTGTTTCCAAGAGCGTATGTGGGGAAGATAGTTATTAATTTCAGAACTCTGGCTTTATTGTTATCCGGCCAGCACTTCCGCCACATTAGGTAGGACAGTCGAGAGTCTAGTGCAGTTTGTTTACCTTTTTCATGTATTTTTATTTTTCCACGTTCTTCGCTACAAATTAAAACGATACCGTTAATTCTATAGAAACAGCGGGTAAATGCACTGACCTCCGTGTCGTTCCAGTACATGTGCAGCATGTAGTTGCGCAGCACGGTGGGGCTCTCGTTGATGTGATCGACGGCCAACATGACAGAGGGCATGACGCCGCGACCCACGCGACTCTCGGGGACGTGGCGTCCGTAGGGGAAGAAGCCCGCGATGTAGACGTCGCGACGCCTGCCGCTGCCGAGGTTAGGCTTCTGGCACGTCGCCGTCGACACGAGCAGCAGCAGCGCGATCCGCGTCAGCACCATGCCTCAAGCGACGGCTGGAGGCCCGCTCATTACTGCGAAAAAACCATCGTGCTTAGAACCGCTCCACAATTTACCAATTACAAAATGTGAAATATTCTCGGATGAAAAACCCGGTGACAGTATCATCGTAAAAAATTCCCGTGGTTCGCCATCATTGTCGGCAGAAAGTTGAAGTGATTATCCCCCGAATCAAAGAAGATTCATCATCATTTGCAAATGTTTCCATCATGGCTTAATTTAGTTCTAGGACATTTCAGTTACCTTCCTCTGCCACCATCTGTTCCCCTACATCAAACACTGCCTATATCTTTATCGAGATTACTATCTAGATTTATCCCTATTTTTGCTCAATACGAGAGTTGTTCGGAAAGTGCAGGCCTTGACACTGACATGACACCAGCGGGAAATCCTTAGTTCAAGTATGAATTTGTAACTGACATACTATAGTTTTTAAATCATGTTTTTTAAATTGGTTGATCATTGTAACCAAGAGAAATCAACGAGTTTGGGTCTTGATAAAAGACATTCCCTCAGCTATAAAATAATTTGCTAAAAACGGCATCTAAACAAGAGGAGTTGTAATCGGCATTAATGGAAACTTCACAATCGTTTATAACGGTAGAGTTGAGCAACTGAGTTCAATCGCGGCCAAACCACCATTTTGGATGTTGAGCGTTCATGACGACCAGAAACCTCTACGGCCGAAAATTCTGTATTGAAAGATCGCCGATTGTAGATACGCGAGCTTTCTGAGGTTACAAATATATGGGTAGTTACCGTTCTCAACATTCTGAACAACAATTTTGATCATCTGTCAGCCGAATGGATTTTCTCCTTGACCAGGTATGAAAACGAAATATTTCTGATTTATGTTTGGATCATGTTAAACGGAATCCAATTGTGTCTTTGCGAACGTCAAACTGTGAGTAGAAACAGGCAGAATCTGTTCCATCAGAAGGAAAATTCTTGGCCTCTGTGTTTTTAGATGCTCATAGTGTAACAGTGTACATATTCCTTGCGGTCCCGTCGATATTTTTCTACAGTTTCATATCCCTTAGAGCTGATATTTTATTGGAAGCATTTCTTCTGTTTCTGAGTCAAGTATGATCAATTAACACACAATATCAATCCTTCGTTAAAGTCCTAAAATTAGGCCAAGAAGAATTTGATTTAGTAAACTGTAGTAGAGTCTGTGTTCAGGTCTGTACAACGTTTGGAAAAAGCTCGTACTTGACCGGGCACCGGGTACTAAACGAGGTCCTGGATTCTATTCCCGATCCGCTCGAGACTTATTTATCACGATCCATTAATTCAGTTTCATAGCCCTTAGCGCCGAGCTTGGTTGAAAGCATTCTTGAGCCATTTTTTTATTCGCAGGTGCCGCACACAGATCTGATCACACAATTATTACAACGATGAAAAAATATCCTACATTAACAATAATATAAATAAAAACACAGCCTTATGTCAAGAATTATTAAATAATATCTGTTGAAACAGGCAAAGCAGAAAAACCTCGCCTCTAAATTGTTTTTATACAAAACTAGCTGGGTGCCCGGCGTTGCCCGAGATGTCATTTATCTATAACCCCCGATATGACTCCAATTTCGGCTGCTTTTGCGCAATTTTTATGTAACGCTACTCGAACCCTAATCATTATAATTAACTCTGAAAAATATTTCTTCAACGCAAATGTCTGCCGTGTTTGCATGTTCCAAAATTTGCACCCCGCTACCCCTGCATCTGAGGGGTAAATGCCAATTTGAATGTCGTAACTAAACACAGTGACTTCCACAACCTTTGATTTGACTCCAATCTCGGTTGTATTCGCGTTATTTTACTGTAAAGCATGTCCACCCCAAACCCGAAGGGTGTCCTTTTCACACGGCGTAGGGGATGAAAATTGTATTCAGATAACATTGGTAGAAACAGTATCAATATCTTTGACCCCTAAAAATATTTATCCGACTCAAATATCGGCTGTTTTAGTATGTTTAAATATTTCCACCCCCGCTTCTGGGGGTGGAAGACGCGTCTCACCCCAACAGTGTTTGTTTCCTGGTCGCAAAGAACACGTGTACGAAATTTGGTGAAAATTGCTCGACTGGTGTAGATTTGTATTTTATTTAGAAAACGTTTGTATGGGAAATAGAAAAGGGCTGTTTTTAGGGTTTTCCCCGAAATTATTCGATTTTTTCTCGCCATTTAAACCTTTCCTAGACCTCCACGAACATTTCAAGACTAAGATAAGATAAATCCGTTCAGCCGTTCTCGAGTTTTAGTGAGACTAACGAACAGCAATTCATTTTTATATATATAGATTATTAAGCCCGAGGAGATCCTAAAAAAAGGACGAAACGTCGTTAATTTAACGTATAGTTAATAAACATAATTTTCTGATATAAGGCCGTGTATCAGTTTATTTAAATTACTACAATGATTTATTCCAATATATCATAACAAGTACAATATAAATATATTGGGATAAAATTATCATGCTTTATTTCACCAATTAATAAATTTTAATTTTTCTTTCCTGTTCGTACTTGTCGAGTGTAAGAGGTACTTTTAGTTTTTCCCAACTGAAAATTTCTATTTATAAATTTAATATTTCTGAAATGAGACGAACCAGTACAATTCGTTGTATTAACATTAAATACATGCTTGTTGAAACGCAATTGAATCAATTTTCTCAATACTTTCTCGTAGGCATAATTTCAACTATAATAATTCCGTTTTTTATTTATGTTAGCTACTGATATTGACTTTTCAGGTATAGATAAAAATTCAAAGTTCAACAAAACTCGTTCCTCAATTACCATCATGTGATTGTATACATTATAAGCGAAGGTATCTGTTTCAAACATTTTTGTATGTATCTGAAGTTTTTTGTAGTAAATTGCACACTCCGAAATTCTTGAATAATAATAACGCAAATTACTTTCAGTCAAATTGCTAACGATATTCGCTCAAAATTGACTATAGACTTTGATAGCGACTTTTAGAAATACGAAAGCTTGTTTCAGTTTCCCGCGCAAGGTAACATTTAATTTCAGGACCAGCTAAGAAAATTTTTGAATATATAATACGATGCGACTATGCGTACATTTTTTTTATAAATCGTTTAATTTATAAGCGTTGTACATGAGGGAAGATTTCTAAAGTACTCTGTATAAAGCCGTAAGACGAACTAACACAGAACTCGGCGAGGCTTCTCATTCCAGAGTTTGGAGGATGTTATGTACTCAGAATGTACAAGTTCCAGTTGTTGCATTAGCTACGGCCTAGCGATAAACAGTTGCGTCAAAACTTTTGTGCTGATATCATAAACGGGCTTGTGCTGGATAATTCCCAGCTGAATGGAATTGTGTTTAGCGACGAAACTGTCTTTAAAGCCTCAAGAAATAGTTATTTCTTTGTATGGACAATGCACATAAAATATTTTAGCTCCAAAGAAACGTGGAAAGTTTTTTTTTTTGTATTTTAAATCTTACCGTTAAAAACCTGCAATTGAGCTCTTTAACGTTTGAAACATCACGGTAAACATTGCCGTGATTATATCACACCACACGTCCGACTAAATCTTCAGACTTAAACATCAGAATTGGTGCTTTGTAAACGCTAAATTAGTGTGATGCTTAAGCCGCAAAATGTGCAACACTTTAGAGGAGAGCATCAGAAACTTTATTACGAAACTTCATGCGTTTGTGAGCTGTAATTTTGGTTCCGCTTTGGCTGTGAAAATCTCAAATTAGCTATCGGATTCTTTATTAAAAATAATTAGAAATCGAATATTTGCTAACTGAGTAATTTATTAATTAATTGATAGCACCAATTAGTTGATTTATTTTGATATTTAATTTACAGGGTCTTAAATTAAAATTGTAACGGTTCATTTATTTCCATTTTTGAAATATTAATTTAATATCGGCAATTAAATTAAGAGAGTAATAATTAACATTATTTAAATCACTAAAATTAATTAACTGTCGAAATATCTGCTGTATTTACAAAAAAAATTGAGAATTTTATTTCCTCCGTGTATCTGTGAACCTCTAATGAGTAACTAATTGAAATTTAGAAACAACTTGAATAAAAAACGTATATAAACATAAATAATTTGGCGGCAATTCTAACAACTTAATCTTAGCGTTGTCGTGCTGATTGCGAATCCAGGTAAAGATCCTAATCGGGAACATTGTATTCCAACCTCGTTACTTTGGAAAAAAAAATTTTTTAGTATAGTCAACTACAAAGGCTCTAGATTTTTTGGTTGTATCATAATCACGTTAAACTCAGCCATTTTCAGTTTACATAAGAAAAACTTGTTTTTTTTTCACTTTTTTCTTTGGTCAGGTGCTTAAAAAGGTTTTGAGTTCGTCACCTGGTTTGTGCGGTTGTGTCGCTCTCACGCTTCTTACGATTTTAATCACCTTACACAAATTATCACTTCATTTTGCCTGATATTTGGCTTTTTAATTTCTAATTAGTATTCTGTACTAAAATAGTATGTCACTCGTTCCTTTAACCTATATAATATCGTATAAATTAGTACACTGTCGCCGGCATTCTTAATTCACATGGTAAATATTATTTCTGAATAAAATTTTCTAAATAATTTTCAATCATTGAGAATGAGTATTTATCCTTTGACTTACATTCAAAACTAAGTTGGCAACAAAAACGCCCGTGTTCATTTAATTTTTGTCCCCTCGTGTGAGATTTAAGCAAACCGTTACGAATCCGTCTTGTTTGATTTGATGAAAGTTTCATCGAACCTATATTAGTGATTTTCTATTCTGGTAATGTTTACCTGATCTATTTTTAAATGTTTCCCTCTTTAAACGTTCAAATTAGTATCAGAGAAATAAAGGATGACGTGCCACACTTCAATTACTGGCATGCGACCAAATTGATTTCGGTTTGCATTTAAACTTTAGTTTTTTTTTTATTGTTATATATTTTGTTGAAGAAAATTGTTTCACATAAAAAATTACGTGTTCAAGAACAGAAGAACTGGCACCCATGGTAAAGAGAACGACGTGCCGTGTGGGAGGTAACGGGTTCGATTCGAGGTCCGGTCGAGATTTTTTCCATCCCGCTCTCTTAAAATACATAATTTTATAAGTTAAAGATCATATTCGGAAATGTTATTTCAAGCTTCACTCATCAGAGAATTTTATTTGTATTCGATACCTATTTATATAGTTAACGATGCCGCTACCAGTTATTGGAGATGAATTTATATTTAAATTTAGAAATTGTAAATTCATTCTGATGGTTAGGTTTCCCGTAAAATTGGTCTTCGAACGACGAGGAAGGCACTTTATCTGTATCGAAACGTCGTGGTCGTCGCACCTACTTTCTCTGGTTGAAATCTCCAGAAATAAGTGTAAAATCTACGACCACCGGAAACCTTATATTTGTATTTGTAACAGAGATTAAATCTATATAATAAAAAAGGATGTATATTTGTATGTATGTATGTATTTACGTTGTTCTTTATACAAATTTTATCGCGTGGACAGAATTCAACAAAAATTGGTATATATATTCTGCCAAAATCGAGAACCGGTACTGTGGGGGTGAGAAACCCCTAGAATAAACGTGGAAATAATTATAATTGAAATAAGTTACGAATTAGTGTTAAATTACTGCGCGAGACGATGACGTCATAAGTTTTCAAGACATTGACGCATCGTAAATATAGTTCTGTATTTCGTAATGAAATAAAGCAGAAATATTTTGATTGAATAAAAAGTAAAATTTTTTCCAGTATTACTCCATCGAATAGTAATAAAAAAACAATACGAAACACTTTACCATCCTTGCGCAAAGATAATTTACAATAGTTAATTATGTCGCTATCTTTGATAAAGCCAATATGCCGCCTTATAATACATTCAAATGTGTGTCGGTCGAGATTTATAAAATTTCATAATATAACGTACTATTGTGTCCTGTATAATATTTCAGAAGATAATAAGATTTGTCTAAGGTACGACTGCTGAATTATATGTTTGTAACTATAAAAGTATTGAAAATGACGTACGGAACTCCGAAAGTTTTAATGGTCGTTATTCAATTAATGCACTATCAGTCAAAGGTATGTACAGAAATAGGAACATTTAAATTGAATTAAAAGTACAATTAATTATACTTTACGCAACGTATTTCTATAAATTTGTATAAATGTAAACAAATTATTGCGTGCAATTTGTGTCGTGAAACAAAAATTTGAGGTTAGGATAGCAGTATTTGTTTTCCATTTTTGGGAACGACGTTATAGATGTTCAATTTCTGAGAAATGAAGCTGAGCAAAAATATTTTGATTGAATAATAAGTATAATTAAATCTACCAATACCACATCGAGTGATAAATATAATTTATTATGAAAGGTTATACAATCCATGGCATTAATTTTCTTTTAAATAATTTGACTTTTGACGTGGAATATTTAACGGGATCAGGGACCAATATGTTTCCCAATTATATCTTGCAATACGCACTGGAAGATACATAGAATTATGATAAAAACAATACTTAAATGTTCAAAATTGATATTTTTTTATTGAAGACAGCGTATTACGTAATGTTTTGCATTAATTTTATACAATGCTACCAACTGCAGATTGCTAAAACCACCAAATAGTTTAATTTCAGATGGAAAAATTACAAATTTAATAATTGTTTTCAATAGTGTATGTATATCTATCTATCTATATATATTATAGAAATTGTCTTATACGTGTATGTATGTGTGTATACATGTGGGTATGCATATGGGTATGTTCCGCTTACAAATCTACACCCTCGAAGCAATTTCACCGAAGTTCGACAACGTTTTCTTTGCGACAGGGAAACAAACAATGTGCGGGTTTAACACGCCCACCACCCCCAGGAGCATGGGTGGACGGTGGTGGAAACCTTCAAACCTGCTAAAATGTACGATATTTGCGTTGCGATAGTATTTCTACCGATTTTGTTTGTGTATAATTTCAACACCTTACGGCATGGTAGGGAAGTACGCGTAGAGATGGGGGTGTGTTTCATAACCTCAAAAACGAGATTCGAGTCAAACCACAGTTATGGATATAGGTGAATGTATTTATGGCAACGTGGGCAATGCACGAGATTTGGTGGGTGTGTGAGGGGCGTCGCGGAGTTGGGCGGGGGAGGAAATTTTCAAACATTTTAAACGGTCGACATTTGCGTTAAATAATTATTTCCTGTGGTTAATGACTTTGATAGTACTTTTACCGATGTTGTTTGTGTACAATTTCAACCCCTGTGAGGGGAGCAAGATTAGCGGTTGGGATGGAGATACGCTAAATATAAATAACGCTAAAACAACCGAGATTCGAATAAATTCAGAGACTATGAATGTCGCTGAGTCTAATTGTGACAACCTGGGTAACGCGACGGGTATGGAACATGTTGTGCGGGGGTAGAAATTTCCAGACAATGTAATTGGTTGATTTTTGCGTGCAATAATTAATTTTTGATTATCGCAAATTTGTGGGGGTGGTCATCTTCTAACATGTAAAAATGACCAATATATTTGGTCAGTGACTTAAACACCTTCAGCATGGGAGGTGAGCACATTTAGGGATAGGGTTCGAGGAGCGTTACATAAAAATAGCGCAAAAGCAACCGAAATTGGAGTGTATCGGGACATCTCGGGCAACGCCGGGCACCCAGCTAGTATTAAATAATTTCATATCCTCCGAAGTTATGAGGGAAAAAAATGTAAATTTAAACTGAAAATGTATATAAACGCTATTTTCCTCTGTGGCGATCTTTATTCTATTTACGACCACTATATTATTCGAATGCATTCTGTCTCTACATAAAGGAAGAAATATTGACAGCACATTACACATAGTAAACCAAATTTCAATACAAAATCATCAAAGAAACATGAGAACATTTAGTACACCTCTCTGCCACATCAAAAGTAATAATTAAGTGCAATCATATAGAATTTCAAACAAATGTGACTTTTATCCTAGTTTCATAAATGATATCGCTATAATGCTGCTCAATGCGTGTTTATATTTACATTACATAATTATTGGCTCTCTTCGTCAGTTTCAATATTCCTAATTCATCAACATTTTCTGTTTATAAATATGTGTTACAGGAGAGTAAATACAAATACCAACTTTTCTGGAGGAAGGACGAACTTCAGCTAGTGCTACATTTAATCAAACCTTAAAAGGCAAAGTTACCCGTTTGAAGTACCTTGGAGACTGTTTGCTTAAAACGGAGATTGAAATAAAGAAAACCCTGATGTACAGTCCTCAAAAATTTTGACAAGCTTTTTAATTTGTCAGTGAAATAAACGAGAAGCTTTCTGCCTATAATTGGGTCATTTCACCTGTAAAACAGTTAAAATTAAATTACAAACTGGTAACTTGTAATTTTATGTGTTCTAATGTTTGGCATATGATTAATTTAGCTTACAGTCTTGCAATAAAATTTAAAAAAATGTTCCAACATATATGCCACTTCCAATTTCACATTCCCACAAATACGTCATTATTAAAAACTCCGAGATCAACAAATAAAAAAAGTCAAATGAAATAAATGTTTAACTCGTTTTGAAATAATGTACCTTAAAGGATTTATTTCATATTCTAGAAAATTTAACATCAGTAATTATGACAGAAATCTGGAAATCGTTTGTCCCAAATGATTCTTGTTTAATAAAATAAATTTCTGGTAAGTTTAAACTTAAATAGGATCTTCCTTCCAAGAAAAAAAATATAGAATTAAATTCTAAAGAAACTAATAATAAATACTAATTAAAGTGATGTGCTGTACTGTGCTAAACATTTATTGTAATGAAAACATTTTGCACGGAGATAGTTTTTGAGTGATGGAAAATTGTTTTATGATAATTAATGTAGTCTTAGAATATTAATTTAGCTTTTCATTTAAATTTCAGTTGTCACTGTACTTAATTGCAGTCATAAATTCATTCCAACTCCTGTTTCTATAATCTGAAATGAAATTTTTAATGGCCTTCATATAAACCTGTACGATATATATTTTTTAAAATCTATTACACATTAATTTGACTTTATTATTTTTATTATAAAAGTAATTTCATATTTAAAAATTTTACGCCTTTGTAAATAAATCATTGACTCCGAAAAATATTTATTCGACACAAATATCGGCTGCATTAGCATGTTTGACAACGTTTCACCTCCGCCTCAATGTTTTGTAGTCGTGTCTTATCCCCACAGTGTTTGTTTCTGGTTCGAAAGGATCATGTGTACAAAAGTTGGTCGAATTTTTTTTTTTAAATTTAGATGACAAAACTTTTATTCCAAGATTATATTTTGGTTGCATATAGTTACAGTATAGAAAAATTTAAAATATGTACATAATTTACATGAGAACATGATAATTGGGTTAATTAACATAAATTTTGCAATTTTTGTTTCTTGTATCCTAACTTGTGTGTCTGAGGGGATTACATAGTTAGGTTCACTGGTGATTTTGAGTTTGATGGGTTGGATGGGATGCGAATGTGAACATGGGGTGGTTTAGGAGATGCCCGAATGTTCTGAGGTCGATAGGGCGTTTACTTTTGAGGCGACGTGCATGTTGTGGTGGGGGAGGGTTACTATGGAATTGCTGGATCGTGGTGTTAGGATGGTTGAAGGTGCTGTTGATTAGTGAGGTTACGATGATTTGGTGATTAAGGAGTTGACTTGGTGAAGTTTAATGTCGTGGTGGATTATGGAATTTCTGAGGTACCAGGGGGACTTAGTGCGAAGGATTTTGTTTTGTTTGGATTTTGCTGTTGCTCCCCATATGGATGAGGCGTAGGACCAGGTGGGTTGTATTATGTAGAGATATACTGGGCGTTTTGTGCTCAGGGTGAGTGAGGCTTTTCTGTTTAGCAGGGTATATAGAGTTCTGAATTTAAGGTTGATTTTGGAGAGGAGATGTTTAATGTGTGGTTTCTATGAGAGTTTAAATCAAAGACCAGTCCTAGGTAGGTTGTTTCTGGGTTTTTTTGGGGGGGGGGTGGGGGATTTCTGCGTTGTTTACATAGAGGGGGATGAACGGAGGAGGATTTTTGGTTAGTGTGAATGGGAGGGTTACTGATTTGGGGTGATTTATGATGCTTCGCCATTGTTTGGACCAATACTCTAGGTAGGTGAGTTCTGATTGAAGAGGTTGGATATTGGAGGTGAGGGAGCAGGTAGTCGAAATTGCTCCGTGCGTTTATATTTAGACTGCCTGCGTTCCGGTCACCGGTAGTATTTTTAACGCTCTTAAGGTATTTTTGATAATATTAGGTATCGAGAGTATTTATGCTTCTCAAAAGGCAATGATGTGAAGCCATATACCATCCTTTGAATAATTTAACACTATGCCTATGTACATTCTTTCTACTATAGTTCACAACATAAAGGACATAGTCAATATAAATACATTTAACATTGCAGTTTATAAATTTGGGACAAACTAAAAGTAAGGTGGAAACTAGAATAAAATAACAGGAATATAATGTAAAATTACCACAAGACAAACTTTCCGTAATATAAAAAATATTTTAGACAATAATCACCAGATAAATTAGGTCAAATTTAGTATTTTAGATACAGAAAACAATTATTGATGTAGGCTAATTTTAATTAAAAATTATTCTAACCATTTATGTAAAAACAGACACCGAAACATTAACTGCTATTGAAAACTCCATATTGTGTGTTTCGGAAGCTTCTAAGTATTTTCCACTACGTTCGTCTACTTTCGAACTATTCTGTATCGTATCATTATAACGTACATATCTCTTATTTACTTATTTTTGCCTCAAGAGAGTCCACAAGAGGACTGAAACATGTCACAATTTAATAATTAATAAAATACTTTTTCTGTTTGTTTGTAATTGACTGTTTATAAGCAAAATTAACTTCACTTGTACTGTATATTGTATCCATTTTAAGATTAATTAAATATTTGGATGATTGTAAGTGAATAACTTTCAGTATTGTAGAGAAAGTAAAAATGTGTAATTCCGCGTCGGTACGGCCTTTTTTTCAAACACTCCTTCCGGTCACTTCGAGTATGTGCTGTTCTTCAGAGCGGATTTCATATTCTGGTGAGCGCAACGAGCCGGGCGTTTTTCTGAGTTTGCATTAATCTTTTGTTTACCGGATGTTTTAGGAGATGTCAAGTTTTGGCGCTGTAAACTGCTCCGCACTCGCGTTGGATGGAACTGTGTATTTTTAATCTGCAGGGCTTCGTGGGTCTAAGGGACACGCGTAAGCCGAAATTCGATTACTAAGGCTTAGCATTGGTATGTGTCTATTTCACAACCAAGTTTTTAAGTGAAAAAATTTGTATTCATGGTTTTATTTTCATTTAAATCAGTTTTTAACTTGAAACTGTTTTCAAAAGTATGATATACATAACAATTTACAGACACAACCTGGAAGCATGAAACCTTTACTAATCGATAGAGAAGAAATTCATACTATATCGTTATTCTTTTGATGTATTTGATTATAAAAATGTGAAGAATACTAAATCCCATTTCAAATTAACAGAATAAATTGAATTATTTAACTGCAACACTGAACGTTTGGTTTCTTTCTTATCAACTTTAAAATATGTCATTTTTTTACAATCAGAAGTTTGGTATATAACATTTATTACTGGAATAAATTTCATTAATTTATAACTAAGCACTCCAATTTGTATTCAAATGTATGACGACACTAATGATTCGATTTAATGAACAGTCCCCGTGGTAAAGAAAATGAACGCAACACGCAAAACACTTTTTGGAACGGATTTGATTAATCGGCCCTGATTTGCTTAGTTAGAAAAAAACCTGCTTCAATTGCAAAGTGTCTTACGAGTAATGTATTTTTCCACAGTTTCTCAAATCTAATATTCAATTGCCTGCCCTGTTCTTATTTTAAATATACGTTTCATACATACCCAGAAAATGCTAAATTTAACATCCTTGACGATTTATGAATAACTAGCACGTTCTTACGGTAGCTTCATGGTTTAACGGAGTTAGAAGGATATCAGATGTATAACGTAACTTATCAAGAGATAATGAAACAAAAATACTCAACGCTCCGGCTATGAAAATGCGACTCTTTTTCGTCAGGTTCAACTGAAACAATTGGCAGATTACGTACTGACCCACTTTATTTCAATTGAAGAGGAAGCTTCTCCGGCGAATCTCAGGTTAAGTTCAGCCCTTGATACAATTCCAGTCAGATGGCCGACCTCCTTCACCAGGCAGTACAACCCGTCTCAATTCTTTATCCAGGGGTAATGATGCTCCATCTTTGAAAACTACTTTTTAATCAATTCAGATACGTTCTTTTGAAATATTTATTATTTCACCAGGAAACATATAACATAAAACAATAATATTCCCTGCATCATCGCTCATTGATGTTTTTTCTGTCACCAGCGATGATACTCTCACGCAACAATAGTCTCTTACAGATAATATTTATCAGGGATATTTTAATATCAGCTGATATTAACACAAACGCAAACCATCACCAAAATAAATTGAAATTACAGATGTTCTCAGGTTCGATTCCTGCCACGGAAATAATTTAAAGTATATTCAAGCAAACCCATTGCTGTCGATAAATTGTGTGTTGCAACATTAACACTGGGAATATTTCGAACATTATTTGTTGAGTTAAAAACTCAAAACACTTCCATTGCAACTAAAACCGACAGAAGAAATTCTGTTCATTATTTTCATAAAAATGTATTCTTAAAATATTTTAATAGTGACGGACGAACCTTTAGCAACTTCTTCCGAAGGCAACAATTTGTTATCATACGCGTGTTCATTACTGTCTCTCTCCTCAGACAAATTAATTTCCAATACAAAAGTGATAGATTGTTCTTTCTGATTGATTAATGCATCTCAATGAATTTTATCCAGCAACAAATTGACGTTAATCTGCCAGACTCAGACCTACATTTAGGTTAGTGAATATTATAACAGAGGATCAGTGCGAAAAGTGCGTTACTCGTTTGATACCTTGTAATATTAGGAGTCATATTCTTTCATACCCAATCAGAAACGAAGGTATTCCATGTTCCATTGAGGAAAGGGATCTCAATTTTCGTGACGGGAAGTGAACATATATTCACATTTTTACAGTTTACAATGAACGTTACGCTGGAATTTTTTTCAAACAAACTAACTAATTGGAAATAACGCTTTGATGCAATAAAACTTTAATTAAAAAATTCCTATATCTCTAAATAAAAAATTTGAACAGTATTATTTACAGCATAAAATGGCTACGAATAATACTGAAATTTGCCAAACAGGATAATTTCAAGCTTAATTTACCCATATTTAAAAATTAAAAACATATTTGTGATACACAGTTCATTTAAAAAATATTTTTTAAAATTACTTTTCAGAAAAAATAACTGCATATTTATTTTTCTCAGAAAATTTCAAGTTTTGATCTCACGATTACTGATATTAAAATTCTCCCTTTAATTAAATTTCCTGCGATGTCAAGTTAGCTTTTTAATCAAATGAAAATTTCACTTGAAGTTAATAAGAATATATGTAGATTTTAATCCTAACTTTAACAGGGAGGTTAAAAAATCTCAGGCATTTTTAACATTTTCAACAAAGTTTTTTTGCGTATTTAAGATTAATCAGACGCTTTTTTATGCCTGCAGGAATATTGTTTCCCTGTGAATCTATTTTTTAACAGATTAAGGTCAAAATTTTGTCATAACACAACGTTTCTGCGATAATCATCATCGCCGTGGTCTGGTAGACTACCTAAATTATTATTTCATAATTTTATATTTCTATTTATTAGTAAACATAATATAAATGCTATGAAATGTATATTTAAATGACATATTTAATTATTCTGGTAAAAATTTGACCCGGTTAATAAATGGAGAGTCGTTTATTAAATATAAATGTTCTAAATCTGTAAAATTTATATTCGAATGTTCCGCTTCAGGCTTATAATTAAATTTATCCTTCAAAAAAATATTGTTTGATCTAACTGAAAAAAATCTTTGTCAACCGATATTTTGTGAAACGAAAATTTGAGGCCAATACGACTTTAACCTTGAAGTTTTCGATTTTACTAATTAAGAATACGCTCGATACACGCCAAGTCCTGTACAGTTTACAAAATGAATCGTAGCTTTCCCAGATCGTAAGTAGTATGTGTTGTCCGATACTGGGACATTTCTACCACATCTATATGACCAATTTGAAACGTTAACGTGAACTGTTCAGAATTTAAAAATACAATACAGGTCCTTACGATTCCAGTAGGAATTTTTATGACCGATAAAGAGCCTGATGTGAATATTACTTTACTGAACGTCTTTGGTGAATTTTATTGCTAAGTGAGTGGTATCAGTGCGAGATTTTGATGATGTTTTGTTATTTACGAACGAGATCGACTTCTTCGACGTGAAACCCCATTACAGGTTGAGCGTGAGATTCTCCCTCACGCATCAACCTTTTCATCGACCACATAATTCACAGTGGTAAACCTCAGGATACGAAGCACGGAAGTAGACTTTTAGTGACTTCGTCACGTGGGGCGCTTTATCTAAAGTATTGTCACGATCTGACGATCCACTTTCAGGGGTTTAACAACGACGTCTAACAAAGGTTCGAATAGTTAAATAAAAATTATAAATTCCAGGGGAAATATTAATGAAATGTCTCGTAGTGTTTATTTTACCTTCGAACCTTCCACGGATGGTTAGCAAGTTCGTTTTGTTTCATTAACTATAGCACGCGTCATCAAGGACGGCGAGTGGAGATGATTGAGGGACGTTACACAAAAGGATATAATGAGGTCAAGCTCTAGGCTGAGGACGTTACTAAAATGGGCCGCCCTCAAATATTTTTGATTTTACAGTTATAAATTAATCTATCTCTATAAACCTTATACGTGTATAATGCGACGCATAAATTATAATAACTTTATCGGGACTGAGTAAATGCCGAAATTAAGGGCTTCGGTCAATTTTTACTCGCAAATTCAGTCTAACTAGCCAGGAATATAAATTCTCATTACATATCCCAATAAATAATTTCCTAATCGCGTCTTTATTTTAAATACTATGCACAATACTGGATAAGAAGAAAATACCTCACACACATTAATTTCCCTCTGGATTCTCGTGAACAGTTAGGCTACATTTCAACGTGCAGTTCCTAAACTTACATTCTTCACGAACAAAATTCTTGTATTGGTCAAATTCATTCCAATCTCCGAAAGTTTCCTCCGCTCGCAGCCAAAATGTATTACAGACAGGGCCAACAGTACTTCAAAGTGAAATATTTTCTCGATAACTTGGCCGAGAGCCTGCGGCGTCGCAGTAACTTTTAAACTTTGTTTGTGCGACTGGTTTCCAGAAGTCCCTGATCCTCGGAAGCGCCACCTGAAATTACCTGTGAAACGCTCCAGACAGAAACTATTTTATGAGCACACTTTCAGAAGCTCAAAGCTTTCTTCTTCGTCAATTTAACTGCGGCGAAAGAGGTGAAATTAATTTATTCTACGTCAAAATCAGACCTAATGCTTCATTTTTATTGAAATGTTTTCTTCGTTTGAATACCCATAAACTAACGAAACAGAATTCACTGAGTCTGTCTTTCATGCATATTAATAATATATTTCTCTCCGTACTACTTAAGGTCAGGAAATATTTAAGGTGGCATGTCATTAGCATGAAAAGCACAGCAGTTAATTTCCAATAATATTCGATAATGTTCTAGATTTGAATACCAAAGTATCAATTTCCAGAAAATATATGTTAAGTAATTAGAAAGAAAAACAAAACTGATGAGAAATAAAGTACTACAACCAATTTACATTTTTAATAACCTTCAATTTAATATACAGTCCATTATAACTAATTCAATTGAATGATATAATCATCTGCCATATCATATGAGAAGTAAAGCTTCGAAGACTCATACGTGTTCCATGTTGAAGAAACTATAATTAATAAGTTGTTATGGAAATTAAAGCTTATTGGATTTATGCATAATATTTCCATAAAAAATACTACAAGTATTTTTGGTTGTAATCATATGAGGTTATATTCCATTATTAAACACCCATCAGGCCAATGTCCCATAATGTTTTAATATAAATAATAAACGTGGGTTAATAGCAATTAATAAGCAGACTACAAAAGAAAACTTCGCTCACCTTCGGAAAACATCGGCCAACTTCGGAACGTCTCATATGCATTTTGAAGTCTAGCTTGAAATTTTCACCCATTTTATCAACGATTCTTTAAAATAATTGTTATAATATGAGTCTAAATACTATCCTTAGTTTCTTTGAATAACATTTTTTTATTTGCATTTCATAAATTATCTGTTTTACGGACTTAATAATCTTTTCCTGTACATTGCTACCATTTCAAATACATTAAAACAATAGTAATACTATCAAACTATTATTTCTATCAATCAACTGTCTTATTTGTGGACTGCGTAGTTTTCACACTGATGAGTTACTAAAATAGTAATTTTAATTGTTGTTTATGATTATGAACGGCGCATTTTTATCAAGAACGTGTTAGGAGTGATGTAACATAACATAAATTATTTTATTTACAATTTATAAGGAAAACCAATACATTCATCCTACTTACATACATATTTGAGGAAACGAGTAAAATAGACGTACCACAAATTTTATTTTGCATTTTTATCCATTATCACAAGTGCTTGAATGATCGTAAATTACGGGACGTCAGCATTCACTGTTTGATGGAAATGTTTACGGGAGTGTTTTTGTGTCCCAGGAATTGGATAAAGCACCGAACTTCATACCAACAATGCCAGGACTAGGTAAACAAACTGACCCTTAGATCAATATGGACGGACGTGGATTCGAACGTAAATCGTCCTCGGCTGAGCGTTGGATATGCTGCCCAGTAAAACGTATTTAAGGTTTAAAACAAGTGACGATCAATTTGTGTCTCTCTTCTATCGCTCTTTTCTCGATGAATTACATGTTCTAATATGAAACATAAAAAAACACAAAATATCAGTGTATAGAAAAAATAATAAGTAGAATATTCTTAAAAAGCGTTAAATGAAAGCACTGAGAAATGTAAACAGATGTCGTAAAAAGAAAAATATGCATGAAAATAAGTCTATTATTATCATTGACTCTACAAGTCATTAAGGGTCTTGGCCTACTAGGACAGTATGAAGTAAACCTAACAATTATAATTTTTTAGACAAAAGCTCTGATCGTCTTCAAGGTTGAAGGATTCAGAGCATCAGCAGTAACCGAGATGTCGTAAGATTAATATTATTTTAAGTTTCAAGTGTTCTGTCTACTGGCAGGCCCTCTGACTTGGTCTGTCAATTCCCTTTACCATTGCTCTGTCCTTAATTTCTTTCTTCTTCACCCTTCTAGTCGTCTAGCATCTGCACTCTATCCACGACCCGGAATTCCATCCACGTGTTTGTTGATCAATCTGTCTCCCTTTCATTATCACACATCATTTATACACCTACTCGATTCAACCGAGCCGTAGAGAGAGTGCTTGGTAAAATTTCTACTTTCAGATCTATCACTCAGAAGAAGCAACTCCCAATTAATCCGCGCCAGATTATCTTCTATCTTTCATCATGTTATTTATACGAGTGTTTGTAGGATCCATTTGTGTAACTGAGCCACTTTTCACCTGGGTGATGAACGAAGTCTAATTTTGCTATTAAATGAAGTTTTCACACTATCCTCAATCATTCTTTCCAATTGCATCTGAGCTACGTACCCTTTGATACCTCAGCACTTTTTACCGATTTCGGCACACCAATGAAACTCCGAAAAGGTTCCGTTAGATACCATTGACATACTCGTGAAGAATGTTTTCTGTAACTTCTTCACGTCTTGAAGAGTTCTGGGAGCATGGAGCCTTTCCTACCTTATGATGATCAGTAAAAGTTTGGGCATTTCGAAACAACATCCTTAAAATCTCTCCTACTTACTCATATTTCCACGTTTTTCGATTACGGTAGTTTTTTCTATCCCCACATCAGATTTTAACAAGACTTTCTTCAGTATAATTTAATTATTATAGAAGAATATTTGCTGATCTTTCAAGTTTGTGCACCCTTGCTGGACGCGTCCACAAGATAACTTGGACTGTGACGTTCCTTTCCAGGTCTATAAACACCTTCCGGACTCGTTCGAGAAAATTGCTCTTTCCCTGCCGCGATCCATCTTCATTTCGGGAAAAGCATGCCGTTGCGTTTCTCTTAGACGACTTCGTTCTGCGACAGCGTCCAGTGCAGGGAAGTTGCCAAGTAAGTTGAGTTGGTGGCAATATAACACGTCACTCCCTTGTTCTGTCCATCTCCCTCAGAAAGTATGTGGCGACGAATTGAGGAGCCTTACTATTTGCTGAAATTCCAATTTTGAAATAGAATCAGCGTAACATGTTTGCTGGACCTCACAGAAGTCGTTAATGAGTAATCATATATATTTATATAACAAATAATTCTTTTCAATAAATAGTTCTCGGAATTCACACGGGTTTTGCATATTTATATTTAGAAGCAACGTTTCGACGACTGAAAGCTCTGTTGTCATCTTCTAGGCTTTCAGTCGTCGAAACGTTGCGTCTAAACATAAATATGCAAAACCCGTGTGAATTCCGAGAACTATATATTGAACAACTTCACCGGAAAAGACTTCAATCTTAAATAATTCTTTTAATTATTCCTCACATTTTTCATCAATCAAATAAATTTCCATGAAGCTAAACAAATACTAAACGAAGACGATTCATGAGGAATTTTCAACAGAAATTGCCATTATTTCTCTTATGAAATTTGAAATACTATATCATTCCCAGTTTTATGTGACCATTACTCATAATTTGATTTTCTTCTTCATTGTATATTTTTTAAAGAAATTATTGAAATCTTAAATTTCTGCTTTTTCTCTTAACTAATAAGAGTCAAAGAGTAATAGCAAAGGATTTAATTTTATGACAATGCTTTTCATTCTGATTAAGGGGCAAAGAAAGATGGAGGTTCCGCAAGGTTCAATTCTGTGCCTTTTATACTTTTCCAAAAAAAACTATGACACTATTTTTTGTAGTTATAATGTAAATAGACGACACATATTAATATCATATATTGTAATAATTAAAAATAAGGCGTAATTAATTTAACTATTTTACCTCACGTTGAACGCCAATATATAATAATCAAATAGGTAGCTCGTTTAATTTAAATGAAATTATCAACAAGAATTTAAAACATATAATTATTTATTTCCACTTTGTTGCCTTAACTCACAAACAATTACAATTTAAAATTTTAGATCTCAGGGCCTCTACTGGGTTTGATAATGGACACAACAAGTTGTTTTAAAAAACGAATTAACACACAGTTTATAATTCACCTAGACAATATGTCGATAGGAAGAAATTAAAAGAAAAGAAATTAACTCTGATTGAAGATTAAAATAGAACGAAATCTGACTTCTATTTTTTAATTACGTTTACATAAATCATTATTTTGTATTTTGTTACTCACATCTGTCCATCTGGTTCCGGCATTCCTTTTTGTTCTCGGAAGTACACTATTGCAAAAAATTTTACACTGATTCTAATATCGGCTCACAGATTTTACACTATTTAAGTCAACCTTGATAGGTTCCCAGGAACTCGGATGATCCTCCTTTTTGTCAGCTATCGGGTGACCGCTTGCCTTATATGAATCCTGTGATTCATAGATTTGCTAGTCTTTTTATCGCTTGGGACTTAAACTGCAACTTTACTATTCCTGGCTGGCTACAGACGCAAAAACTGCACTCCTTTCCTGGCTGCTGATAGACGTAAAACCTGCTAACTTAGCGATATTTACGGGACAATACTTCCGTGAATGTTTTTACTTTGTCTTAAATTCACAACTTTGTTTAATGATACATTAAACGACGGCTAGTCTTTGCTCTAGAAACATTTGTTCCGTCCTTCGAAATGTCCCGTCACCAACTGAACTATCGTAGTCTCGAGTTTAGGCACGCATACGCCATTTTTGACTTTCCAACAAAGTAACAGAGCTCGACTCCATTATCGCTTTCGAAGCTCCTGCCGCTACAATTAAATTTTATGTCCAAACAATAAATGACCTAATTAATTGGCATTACAATATATATTAAATAAGAAACACAAGGCCTTAGAACAAGAATTACATATTTTTCAGCTGAAGGCTTATCAGACATTGGATAAAAACACAGTTATTGCAATTTAAAATAAAAAAAATGTAACACTAAATTCCGTAGCTTTTGGGTCAGAAAGTTATACAATTTTTGGAGTTCAGAGTTCAAAATTTTTAGTATTATCTGTCAATAATTAAATGAGCTGAAAAATGGAGATTAATATACTTGTAAACAAATTAAGCTCGACAATATGTGCTGTTAAAAGGTGCTTGTATGTGTAAATTGTAGGTGAACCGCATTAAGTCTGAGAGATGGAGAAATGTCGCACCGTGTCGGCGTGATTGGCTCAATTAGTTGGAGCATCCGCCCGATAAGTTGAAGGTTCCGGCTTCGATTCCCGGTCTGGTCGGCATTTTTCCATCCATATATACTATTGTAACGTGGCACTTAAATGTTTCAAACCCCATAGATTCTCAAAGATTGAAGTCTTTCCCGGTGAAGTTGTTCAATAAATAGTTCTCGGAATTCACACGGGTTTTTATATATATTTAGACGCAACGTTTCGACCACTGAAAGCACTGTCGTCATCTTCTAGGCGAAGTGCCGGAACCATTCCATAGATTCTTTTCGCTTTAACGTAAACTGGCTGATCATATTTGTACGCAGTCGAGACGTTAATCCCGTCAAAGAGATATGAAGCACACCACTGCAAGATTATCCAATTTACTGTTTATTGAATTTAGATAAGAATATTTGTTGTTTTTGCTACATCAAACAGGAGGAAATAATTCATTGCAGTAATTGAAGGTGAAGCAAAGCGGAAAATATTTTCATAAATACCAGGGATAATCAACGTTAGGAGGACAATTTATTGAATGTCTCAAAGGGTTTGTTTATAATTCAAATTTTCCACAAATTAATTTTTTTAATTAATTTTTTGGATTAATAAATCCTTTAATGACCTTATACAGACACTTTATTTATATTATTACGACGTTTTGATATGTGTTCGTATCTACAGGTATTATCCTGAAGAGGAGAAATTTACAAATGATTAACATGTCTCCTCTTTAGGATAATACCTGAAGAAGATATGAACACGTATCGAAACGTCGTAACTCTATAAATAGAAATAAAGTGTCTGTAAAAGGTAATTAACTGATTTATTGATTCAAAAATAGACGTAAAATAATAATTTTCTGGATTTTACTACCATATACATTGTGGAACCTTTAGATTTAAATTGTCAAGGAATTCGAGGAATATTTGTTGTCAAGATTGAACCGCAGCCCAATTTCCTTTGGATTATGAACGACCTCACATTTGTGATTTCTTATTTAATTATCTCTGACTGTGTGAGGCTTGAACATGGCCCGAAATAACTGGCTCTGCCGTCGGGTTTGTGCGTGTCACTCACACGTCCGCCACAAGAACAGGCTTGTGCTTTAACATAGTTACTCTCCCTCTGAAATCTGACCGTAGGAATTAGCTTCCTTTAACACAGACATGTTTTGCTTCAGTTAAATGTTAAAGTAAATCCAAGATAAGAGAAGCTTCAATTATGGAAGACGTAACGTGATACGTCAGACTACGCTGGGCGGCTTACAAAATCCTTGCGAATTAAACTACGTCGGAGCATTTTCTTCTCTTTTCCAACGTTGATTTCTTCCATCAGTACTGGCCTATTGGCTTAGAAAATAATTGCTGGTGTGAAACAAATCCTGTAATATAATACGCACCAAAGCTGCAGTCTCCAATCGTCTTACATTTTAAAATTATTATTCATCCATAGCTGTAATGTTGATTTTCTGATTTATTTCCCTGAATATATCAGGATTTCTGAAATTACAATTTTTATGAAGGCACGGTTTACTTTTTTGCCCCAGTCTTGTAAAAATCTACATTGCCTTAACTGGCCCCACCCAAAACTACCTAATTTTGGGATGAACCGGTGATTAGTAAACCATTTATCTGAAACCGATGCCAATTATAAAGTTTAATTGGTTTACTAAAAATATATGTCGAGACATTTGCTGTAAATTTGGCTTTTTACCTGATTTCTGCAATTACTAGTGATAGTCTTCAAAATAGAACCGCGATTAGTAAAAACACTTCTACATACGTTCCTTTCATATTTATGTACGTTGAAAATGGGATCATTTTTTTCGCCGAATTATTTTTCGCCTTTAGCGTCAATAGTTGCCAAAACTTTAAGTTTCACTAGAAACCGGACGTCAACGTCAGCATAGCGGAAAACAATTACATTCAAATGTTCCACCCACTGCAGCTGAGTCTATCGCTTGTAAATACAGTTCGTGGACGACCGCTTACCTCACAACACACTAAAATAGTTCCTAAGGTACGGCACCAGCTGGTTTATTTCTGACCTTGTATAAGAACGGGAGTTGGAAAGTTCTTCCTTCTGTGGTGTAGTGGTCAGCGTGGTTGCCTCGCATCACAGAGGTCCCGGGTTCGAGTCCCGGCGGGATGTTTGTGTGCGTGAGAGAAGACTCTCGTCAAAGTAGACCCCCCGAAAAAGGCAAAAATAAGTTTCCTTAATGAGCTGTTGATTCGACTGTAAATAAATCAATATAAAAAATAATTCGTATAAATTCCTAAATATCTATTTACTGTCATACTTTGTACTTTCTCTTAATTCGTGTCCATTTTAGAGCGCAATCTTTTGAAAGTTATTGATTCCATTTCTGTTCGTGAAACCCAATACTCGGAGCATCTTAAGTTCTTTTCTAATCGCAACACATTGGAAACGCATTGAATTCTTCTCATGACTGGTGCAGTCTTCGAGAAAAAGCCGAAGTAGAGAATTAACGCTTGAGAACAAATTGTTACTGTATGTGAAGAATATCAATGAAGCGATTACTGAAGAGGGGAGCACGCACGAAGAAGCTTTACTCGCTTTCGACAGCTGTTCGCGTATTTTTACTCTTTGTGTTCGTCTACGAAGAATTTCTTTTCCTCAAGGCATATACCGCCTGTCAATTCCTGCATTGTCTAACTTTATTAAATAAATTAATTAATGCCGTGTGACACTACATAGCAAAATCGACGACTGTATCATATATTCACATCCTGGCGCCATATTCGTTGGCTAATTCCTGGAGTAATGTGACTACTTTACAGGCCCGCGACGAACCTAACATTAATCCAACGTCTGTTTTAAATTCCACTCTTCTCCCTCCAAACCCATGCCCGACATTTCGAGACCAAAAATTTTGCAAGTAATTAATCATACTGTTTTTCCAAACTCTGGTCTCATATACTGTTACAGAACAATGCCACAGATTTAAGAAATAATTTCCTGATATTAAAACATTTCAGGAGGAATTGTCAGAAAATTTTATAGTCTATAAAGATGCTGCATAGAAAGAATTTTTACTGTTTCTTGAATTAATTACATGGACATATTATTAATTTACATACAATATCCATTCTTTATTACGCTGTGAAGAAAGTGATGTAGTAAATTTTATTTTGAGCCTGTGTTCTACTCTATACAGAGGATAAAGATAGATCGAAACTGACGGCAGTCGACGAGGATAGCTCAAATGGCAAGAGCACCGCGTATAATCCGGGGATCGAATCCCCCAGTCCTGCATAATTTTTCAATACAAATCTGTTAATTTAATGGATTACATTTCACCAGTATTTCGAGCTGAAGTTAAATATAAACATTTTTAGGCAAATAGTTTTATTTGTGTATTTTGGAAGGTGCCCCTCTTCTGTTTGCAACGTACCATAACCTCAAAATTAGTCAACCGTTTATCGAAAAATGCAGCTGCCTATTTCTAAATTTTCATTAAATCATTGTTTTACAAAAAAATAAAAACTATTTGATCCCAAAATGATAAGGACATTTTTTTAGTCCTTCAAATCTCCATCGTGTTGAGGTACATATCTAATTGTTTTTAGCTGTTTCAAAACTGTCCCTTCCGTTCTATGGAGATTTTAATTGTCTCTGACTTCCAAACATAATATATACATTTTATAAACATTTTCAAACATAATATAAACATTTTTAGGCAAATAGTTTTATTTATGTATTTTGGAAGGTGCCCCTCTTCTGTTTGCAACGTACGATAACCTCAAAATGAGTCAACCGTTTTTCGAAAAATGCAGCTGCCTATTTCTAAATTTTCATTAAATCATTGTTTTACAAAAAAATAAATAACTATTGGATCCCAAAATGATTAGGGCATTTTTTTAGTCCTTCAAATCTCCACCGTGAAACATATCTAATTTTTTTTAGCTGTTTCAAAACTGTCCCATTCGTTCTATGGAGATTTTAATTGTCTCTGACTTTCAAACATAATATATTTTAGAATTATCTTAGAAACGCAGTAAAATAACAATTGTAATTTAACATAATTGAAATTGAAATTTTTTTTTTTCTATCGATTCGGTAATTCGTTTCAGCCACCGTTAAGGTTAGATTATTAGAAATTATGAAAATTAAAAAAATAATTGAGGAAGGATTCAATAGAAAAGTTAACAGCATGCAATGGAACGGTCAGGATAATCCAAAAAAAAATTAATATATCCTGGCGGTCAATTATAAAAGGCGCAGAAAACCACGACGTCAAGCTTAAGCTTTTTTCTGTTTTATTTAGGAAAATGCCGTAAACAAGGTGTTAGAAGTAACAATGGCGCACAAATTTGTTTTACGATTAGTAAAGATTCCTCCAGTCCTTTTAAATGGCCATCATCAAATTGACGACCTCACTTGCGAACTACCTTTGTTAACTTGAAAGGCTCTGGATTACGGACGCGAGTTATTCCAAGATTTAGTTCCTCGTCAGCTAATAAACTAAAACTGAGAGAACACGTGCTGACGTTAATACGCGATAAATTGATAAAATTGGTACCGTAAATATAAGGGGAAAGCTAAACATTTGAATAACTTTTTTGGTGAGCAAATTTGTTAATATTTACACTTCCAGAATAAAATAGGTGGGAATAATATTGAAATAAGGGGGTACCCAATGAAACAACATTATAAACGCGCAACAAATATATATGTATATTTTTATTATTATCACAGAAATGTAACTTTACAATTAAATTATTTATATGTGTAGGTCACTATATCATTAATCTCGTCCATTTGTTGACAAATTCCATTAACTTGAAGCCACAATGCTCACCAGGGTATACGGAAAATAACTAAATACAATTAATATTACTCTATAATCCAAATCCAATTTCTCTCTGTTCATTACTTTAGAAACCGTTATTTGGTCCAAATATCAGCTGGTTTACTTCTTTTTTCGAGGTATGTATTTGGATTTTAATTGATAAAGTTCGTCATGAACTAGAATTAAATAAATCAACGACTTTTCTTTACAGATATTATGAAATATTTTATTCGATATAACAATGACGTTTCAGTACCTTTTGGAACTTTCATCAGGTTTTAACTTTAATCATGTTTCTACTGTAACTAATTTTTTGGTTATACATAGTGAAGAAACAAACAATATTTTAAATCCCAAATTTGCAAAATTTATTTCTTTTAATTCATCTATCAAAAATTTAAATTTAAAAAAATATATATCTCATTTTAAATAAATAATGGATTATAAATATTACTTAAGTTTATAGTCAATGAAGTGTGTTTGAAATTGTTTTAATATGTAAGATTTCTAATGAATTAGGTCTTAACAATTTTTTTAAAATTGAATTAAAAAGAGAAAAGCAACAATGTCATATATAAAATAAATTGAGGTCAACATAATTGTGGAAAATGTTACGTTTGGCAAACTAAACGTGCTCTTGAAACAAGAATAAAATAACAGAAAAACAATTACAAAACTTCAAATCACAATATTGTGACTCCACTTAAATTTGAATAAAACATTGAATTTTATTGGATCAAAGTTGAAAATTTAGACGGTGAACAAAATTTATTAAAACGGAATTTATTGTAAATGCTACATATTATAACAACTTTAAACACACTAAAATCAGTTGAGGTTAGCATGAAGTAAATTATTTAGAATCTAGTATTTTTTAACTTTTGATATATTTCTTAAAAATTATAAATTTTTATCATTAATTCGTAATATTATTTACTTTTTGATTCTAACATTAATTATTAAATTGCAAAATGTCCAAAAATTATTATTTTAAGTTTTATATTGTTTTACATTTTAAGACAGAGGAAATAAGTGAATTTGTGATTTGAAATATTGTTTGTTGCTTTCACTATGCATAAGAAAAAATTTTGTTACCATAGAAAGTTAAAGTTAAAACATGATGACAGTAGAAAAAGAAACTAAACGTTGTTGTTATATTGTATAAAGTATTTTAAAATGTTCGTTAATAAAGGTCGTTAATTTATTTAAATTATATTATTACTAAAAACAGATAAAAATTAAAATGTCATTTAAATATGCATTTTTTTTATCTTATACCTGTTTTTTTTTTGGTTATTCTAACTCCCTTTCAAATTAAAACTAAAATGTTATGTTATTGAAAGTTTCAATGATTTTATTTTATTTTAAAAATTTCATTAAGATGGTGGAGGAAGATCCATATAAAATAAATGTTATAGGGTGAATAATCGACATGAAGTGAACTACAGAAGGGAAAAAAACATTATACTAACGTGCCGATTTTAAAGTATAAGAGGTATAGAGCAAGTTCTCTCGCTTTGCTGTTAACTTCCTATTTATTTCTTCACATCGCCATCGACTTCGATAGAGTAATTCATTTTTATGTCTATTTCGCTTCCTACCCTCCCCCTTCTTTATTTTCGCTCCTTCCGTCTAATGCAGACATTGGCGAACGTCGTTTCATTACTATCCGCTAGTAATTCGATGATGTCAGCCGATAACACACTCAATTCAATTCTCCTGCTTCAGCAAACGAACACAATACATATTTTTTCTCTTCCTCTGTAATAAGAACATTCCTTTCCCGTATCATGGGATTCTCAATACCATTTTCCAATATTCTCGAACTGCATTTACTAATTTGTAGCTACCGCGGTGTAATAAAATACTGCGGTATAATAAAATGTTTGACATGGAAACGTATTAACGTTATTTTAAAATTTATGACACGTAATTCGTAATTATCGCCGATGAATGCACGATTATCTAGGGCATTGAGCGATCGTGCCGGTTACGACATTCTGAAGTACTGACCTTGCCGATTCTCGTGGCTTCACTAAATTATTCAGATAATTTTAGAGCACCGTCCTTGTCTGCAATTAACGCTTTACTGAATTGCACGAACCACGAATTTCTGCCATCAATTTTCGCATATAGCCATTACGTAGGAAATGGTTGAATATCTTCCGAGTTCAAATCACGCTACTAATAAGCATTGTTAAAGTAGCCAACATTTACTTTTGTTCTCCATTATACTGTTTCTTCAAGTAAATATAAAAAAACATTTCTACGTTGTCAGAATGGAAGTATTAATTAAAATAAGGTTTTACCTTTTACGACGTTTGAAGTAAATTTTTATATTGCTACCCTATTAATAAAATAATTTTAAGTAACACAGTAAGGAAGCATCGGGGAAAAAATTCCTTATTCTGATAAATAATTATTTTTATCCAATCAAAACCTATACATAAAAGAGAGACTTTAAGATTGTGGAATAACTCAAGAATTGTACAGGCGAATTAAAATATTAAAATACCGTCACTTTAACAACATAAATGTCGGCATTTATTCTCATATTATTGTAAGCCTACGTAGACGTCTTATTTTAAGACACCTCGTCACTAAATCTAGCGCTCATTTTTGAATGCAACAAGCAATACAGCTTTGGCATCGAGACCATATTTGACTAACTCGACCTTGTTATAACTTATATTTATAAATTACTTTCCACAAAAATTTCATAGATGACGATACTATTAATGCGGACAAATTTGATAATGTTAAGTTAAATCTGCACCAACAACAGAACAATTATGTCATTACCTACAATAAACATTTTTTTTCGCCATGGTCTACAGTGCTAGAAAGTTTTCAGCTACTAATAAGCATTGTTAAAGTAGGCAACATTTACTTTTATTCTCCATTATACTATTCCTTCAAGTAATGCCGAATATAAAAAAAACATTCCTACGCTGTCAGAATGAAAGTATTAATTAAAATAAGGTTTTACCTTTTACGAGATTTGAAGTAAATTTTTATATTGTTACCCTATTAATAAATTAATTTTAAGTAACACAGTAAGGAAGCATCGGGGTAAATATTTCTGATTCTGATAAATTATTATTTTTATCCAATCAAAACCTATACATGAAAGAGAGACTTTAAGATTGTGGAATAACTCAAGAATTGTACAGGCGAATTAAAATATTAAAATACCGTCACTTTAACAACATAAATGTCGGCATTTATTCTCATATTATTGTAAGCCTACGTAGACGTCTTATTTTAAGACACCTCGTCACTAAATCTAGCGCTCATTTTTGAATGCAACAAGCAATACAACTTTGGCATCGAGACCATATTTGACTAACTCGACCTTTTACAATTAATAACTTACTTTCCACAAAAATTTCATAGATGACGATACTATTCATGCGGACAAATTTGATAATGTAAAGTTAAATCTGCACCAACAACAAGATCAATTATGTCATTACCTACGATAAACATTTTCTTTCGCCATGGTCAACAGTATTGGAAAGTTTTCAGGAACGATACATTTTCATGATCCGTCCCTGAAATCTATTGAACCCGAGAGGCTTAGATGAAGATCTATTCTAACCACGAACCACTTTGAAATTTAATTAACATTGCATTATCCTGGAGATCTTCCATGCTTCGTCGAAAACAAGAAAATTCACAGCATTACATCCTATGACGATATTCGTAATATTTCAGTCTCCCTTACAATTTTGTATAGATTTAAATTTTTATTTATATAACTGCAAATGGTTACAGATAAAATTTCAGCACATACATTCATTACGGAAACATAACATACAAAACACAGTAAATTGATAACTGAAACCTGTATATTTATAAAAATCTGAACAGTTGTGGCATAAATTTTCTATTGGTTATAGTAAAACTAAGAAGGACATAAATGACTCTAGTCTAATATAAACAATTTCATAATTGTGATTAATTAACATCTTACATTTATAAACGAATAATAATATGCCTGCAAGACTCTTCACACTAGGAATATAATAATTCTTTGGCTGTGATAGTAAAGTAGTGTCTGTTTAAATTTTTCTACTTAGAAAGGCACAAAAACAAATTATAAGCAATTACGGAGATTACACACCATTTCCTCTTAGTCCGAAGTGTGTCGGTAATATATAAAAAATATATTACGGATTTCAATGTAGTCCAAAGTATAAGTAATCAAATTTTCACCTAATAATATTGAAAGATAAAACATGTATTTTTAAAACACTTTTAATGTAAAAACAGATTAAAATATTCTCTTGACATGTACAAATAAACATTTTGCAACTAGGTTGCGCAGGTGTAAATTTTACTTTTTTTTTCGATATACATTTTATCAAATACTAAACAATGTTAACAGGGGTATTAAATAATTTATGACGACCACAAAAAAAGCGGTAGAAAATTTGTGAAAATAAGAAGATATGAAACCATTCTTAAAAAGAAGGTATAAAATATTTTGGTTGAATTTCGGTGACGGAAACAATCATCCAGTTTAGCGATTTCGAGATCTGAGACGTAAAAGTTCTTGGAAAGAAATATACGTATTTATTACAATTTTTTGTTTAATAAAATATTAAAATTTTGACACATTAAATGAATCCGAATTTACGCCACATTAGTCCTTTTGAGTGTGCTTGTTTACAAAATTATGAAATATGGGGACAAATTATAGTCTCTAGCATGCAGCTTTAAATGAATAAAATAAAGAACATCTTTGAGATTACTTTATCAAGACATTTATACTACTTTATAACCATTTTTAACAGTCACAAAGTAATTTTCTTTTTAACTTTGGGCTAAGTTATTACAATTTATTAAAATATGAAATTCAAACGTTAACAACCGTCAAATAGACACGGATGCATATATGTTAACGACTCTATAAACATAAAATATTGGAAGCTATTCATATTCATAAAAACATAAATTAAATTATAAATGCACGTAATGAAAGTGGCGATTTTGACGAATGTTATGCTAATATTCTAAATCAATTGCATTTATAAATAATAGATCACAGAGAATATCAAAATTAATAGTACCATAGTTACCATGCAAGTAACTAAATGTTACTTTTACAGTAGAATATTAATCATTTAAAAGTTTTGTGGCGAAGAATTTATGCTATATTGAGTGAAACTAATTTCGTTCGAAAATTATACCTTTTATATTATCGGTCATTAGAAGAATAAAAAGTAATTTGTGGCTATTAAAATTATTATTATTGTATATAAAAACTAATTATCATTTTTATGATTCATAGTTGATGAAGCATTACGGTCCAATCTGTTTTTCCAAGCACTCACGTTTCCTAAATACTCATAAAAAATAAAACATGGCAAATTTGTTCCTCTGGATAGCTTCGATCAATGAACTGCTGCAAATGAGACGCTAACATATGTATTTTTATAAGTGAGGTTGTTAGAGCACTTTGACTTTTTGATTACTCGTTACTGTGTGCTCCGTTAAAATGCATGAACCGTAAATTGTTTCGTTGATCCTGTTACAGAACTGCGCTAACCTTGTCCTGTTGTTGAACTTTCTAACGATTCTTCTGTGTAGTTTCAGAACGTGACGGCACTCATAACGTGTTTTTCTACGAAATTTCCGTTAGGACGTTTATTAGATCGAATAATAATTAATATATCGTATTTTTAAGATAAATATCATCATTCACCGAACAATGTAAAAGTTTACTTGTCAACTGTGTTTAATCATCAATTAATGGTATTTTAAAAAATCATTTATTTTCATATACCCAGAAAAATTTCTTTTACTAATCGAAAATCGACCACCTTAACATGTTTGAAAAATTCTAACACCCCTCCCGCCACCCCCACCCATGAGGGTGAAACGGCAACTTGAATGTCATAATTAAACTAAGCGGCATTCATAACACCGGATTAGGCTTTTGTCTCGGTTGTTTTTGGCTTTGTTTTTTGTATTATCCCTCCACCCCAACCCCTAAGGGTACAGACATTCCAATACCGAAAGGTGTTAAAAGTATACCCAAAAAACATCGGGGTAAATACTAATAATCTCATTGACTCCGTAAAAAATTTAATTTCAAGATAATATCGGCCGTTTAACATATTTGAAAATTTGCACACACGCCCGTGAGAGTTGAAAGGTAAGTTTAATGTTATATTAAAACTAAGCTACATGTACTGCCCCGGATTCGACTTCAATATCGGTTGTGTTCGTATTTTTTTGTAACACCCTCTACTCCCACCCTTAAGGGTATAAGCCCGATAAGCGGTAAGCGGGAGGTCCTTGGTTCGATTCCTGGTACGGTTGACATTTTTAAGTTCTGATACTTTAAAACAAAATAATTTAAAGGGACAAAATACTGGTCTTTTTCCACAAAATGGGCAAAAATTCTTGGGCGTGAAAGCGTGTTCCAAATTTGGTATTAATCTATATAGTATGTATGGCATCTATTCAGAAATAATGGGACACATTTACGGGTTAAGTCATTATCACAAACGTTACTATATTACGAACAAACTATGTTAAAATTGCTGTTTTAGTGAAACAGCCCTTTCTAGTCAAATATTCCGATCAGATTATGTCTTTTTTTATAAGAATTCTAATGAGATATTGAAAATTACATACCTTGGATGAAGAAACAGATCATTTGGAAATTGTAAGAATAATTTATCAAACGATATGAGTTACTGAAGAATTATTTCTATGACATATATCTTAACAACAATGATTACTAATTAAAAAGTACGTAGTGGTTTAATACTTCGGTAATCGATACTTAAAAAAATGTTTTTGTGGGACATAAATAAAAATATGAGCAAAACCAAATTACGTTACATTATGAGAAATTAACACAAACAGTTTACTAGTAGCCGCTGAAAGATTTATATTTGGTGAATAATATAATTGTGGCATCGTGACGGTTTGAAACGTCCGTGTTAAAACAATGAGATGAAACTACTTGTTGGCGGGATCCATAGGGGAATGATTGTCGGGTTTTTGTTAAATTAGATTATTACGCCTTGTTTTAAATTCGCTTTAAATATACAAAGAAGACTCATTTCGAAGTAATACTTGAAAAATAAATTTGTTACTTTGTGAATGGTGAATATATATTTCTGTAAGATCATTATGTAGCGTCAGGGAAATTATATATGCATAAAAAGTTACTATGTGACAATAAGACCCGCTTTTCAGAGTTGTCGAGTTGTACAAAGTGGAAAACAACATTTAATTTTTAAAAAAATTAACTTAGTGTTGGATGCAAAACAACATCGAACCGATTTTCCTCTTCTAATAGGGAATGAAGATCTATTTAAATTAATTTTTAATTTTGATATATTTTATATGAACATTTATCGAATGTTCCTGATTTTACATTGCTTAACGCTGTGTGTTTACTGTGGTCCCGCGTCACTCACAACAAATCCAAATTTTATGTTATGTTCATCAAACCGTATAAAAACTATCTAAAACAATTTAAATAGTTTCAATGAGAACGGATGTTTTTTTTTTCCAAGGTAAAAAACCCTGCGATCGAGGTCGGAGAATCACAGGTGGCTGTATCCAAGGAACTGCCATTTCCAGACTCTGTAGAAGGTTCCATCAAGATAGAAATGTCAGCCGACGCTTTAGCAGTGGAAGCCCAGAGGCTACAATGCCACAAGAAGATATGCTTGAAATATGCATTCCACTGGCGATTGGTAAGAAGTACAGCCGGTCCGTCGTGGTACACGGAAAATACTTGTGGGAATTGGTTTTTTACCTGACCCGGTTAAACAAGACCCCTTTAACGTCTTACATTAAAATAATATTTTACAATTTAGTAGAAATGCTGTATTTTATATTAGACGCCATACTCTCAAGCTGCTGCGTCACGATGCGTTCAATGCGCAAACATGTAAGTAACATTAGCGAGGCTCAATCTGAAACGTAGATATCGTACTAGGACATAAAATAGTGCTTGTCATTTTAAAATATTAACGTTGTGAAATTCAGTTCATAAAAAATAAATTTTGGGTTACATTGCATATTTACGAGCATTTAAGCGAACATCTTCAAATGTATGCAAGCCCGCAACGCTTTAAATTATTTGCAGCAGGTCACAGCTACAGAAGCGTGTAGATCACATGTTCATAACACAGATGCGGAATTTTTTTAATGCTTATTCTGTATAAAACTAATTGCACCCATGCTTTAAATGGATGAATTTGCCCCTCCTGAATATGATAAAAAAATTTCCAGTGTTTCTGCTAATGTCTTTTAAATATTATTGGCGCATTACTTCTACCACATTCCTTCTATCACAACAATTTTGAAATTTCATACAACATCAACAGAAAAAAGTAGGTGAATGTTTTTGAACTATGAATGCAGCTCTACACACTTTTCAGCATAATTAAAAAACTTGTGACTATGCCACCAAATTTTTAGATCTAAGTCACGGGTACCAAGCCAGTTGCTGACAATAAGATTCTATAATGGAAGAGATATTCTATGATCATCTCGAATATATTCGTAATACCTTCCTCACTTAAAGTTGTATTGATGTCACTTTCGGAAGCATACAAAACCTCTGATAGTTACAGAAGACAAACCATTTTTACACAGGCGAATAAATCATTAAATATTTCATCTTAGATTTATGTAAGAGTTGTGTTACATTACACAGACGCCAGTTGTGGCACAACCATAAATTTAATTGAAAACTAAGAGAGAGTCACATGAATGGATAAATTAAAACACCGCTACGATTCATTTTATTTTTCATATTTTTAATTTAGTGCGTATTAAATTTTTTGGAATACTGTAAATATTATATTATTCTCTTACTAACGTCAAAAATTTTATCATGATTACATAGAAGTTTTAGTAATGTTGAACAGGGAAATTTGTGTTCTTGAGTTTTAGTTATGTGCAGGATAACTTCTAATTGTTATTAATTCTAGCATCCAATAAATATATTGCAATGTTATGTAATACGTTTCCTTTTTCCTCAAAGATAATGGATTAAATAAATCAAATTTATTTAATGAAATTGTTAACTACCTTTTAGGATATTTTTTATGGTTCACAAAGATATATAATTTCTGTAATTATGCACATGAGTTATTGATTTTAAAACGAATTTTGAATATACTCCACGACATTTTACAAAATAATAGGTTCAACTAAATTCAGACGAAACAATATTATGAAAAGCATTTTTGGTGTAAAACAAAATCACATACCATTAATTTCTATTAGAGTTGTATGTTAAGCCACACTGAGCCGAACATTGAAATTAATGAATTTAAATCATACCAAAAAGTTCAGATCGATCATAACCGCTAACACCCTCAAAATGTTCAAATTGCATTCGGTAATAATTTAGCAACAACACTAAATTGCTTTTTGCATTTTAAATGTAAATAGAATAATTGGATAAATTTTTCATATCAATACTGCGTGCTTACATTATCCTGAGAACTCTACTGACCTCAGTCATCATCGAAACGGACTTAAAATGACTGGATATTCACACTTAATTTAATTATGAGATGTAAATATTTAAAATAACGCTGTTTTAACGTAAATATTTGCGGCCAAACTCAATGTGGTGAAGGATATTAATAATTTGGGAACCGACATTCATATGTACACATTAAACATTTATTTATGAATGACTCTCGAACGTTTATTGGATACAAATTCGCTACAGATAATCTTCTAAATAAAAATAAATGTGTTAATATCAATATGAAATAATTTAAAATACAATTATCTACGTATTTAAACTAATTTACGCGATTTCAAGTGATACTAGAGATACAAATTCGCCGCAGATATTCTTCTAAATAAAAATAAATGTGTTAATATCAATATGAAATAATTTAACATATAATTATCTACGTATTTAAAATAATTTACGCGATTTCAAGTGATACTAGAGATACAAATTCGCCGCAGATATTCTTCTAAATAAAAATAAATGTGTTAATATCAATATGAAATAATTTAAAATACAATTATCTACGTATTTAAACCAATTTACGCGATTTCAAGATCAATCGTCTGCGGTATACTACAGCCGTAAAAATCAAAGAATGAAAGATTGTCATTATGCACAGAGAGAATACTGAATGTTTTATCCGTCACATAACAGGTTCAAAGTTATTTCATACCAGAATAGATAGCATTTAGAATTAATCCGTAGAAGAAAATACCGGTTTCACGTCAAAAAGGTGAACTATTCTGAAGTAAAGTATCGACTTTGCTGAGATTTTTTTAGAAATAAAAAGAATAAATAATTTTTCTGTCTTTACACAATGAGATCCACAATCAAAAATGAAAGTAATAGAGTTTTTTTGATTAAAAGTTTTACGTGTAGCCGCCATAAATTTGGTATTCCCTTAAACTATCGGACATTGCAAATATCGTCTAGATTTAATTTATTATAATTTATATGTCCAATATGACTGATAAAAATTTTATGTAAACCTACAAGGAATAAGAACAAAAATATTCAAAAGTTCCATTCTTAATAAAATGCACATTCCTCTTAGAATTTTTAAATTCAATCAATAAACAATTGATAAATAAATCATATTGGACGTTTATTGACTTCGGAAAAAAAATAGTTGCATTACAAGATGTTTTACGAGTAATGCACTTTTCGTATAATTTCCCTTTCTAGTTCTTATTTTAAGGATATGCATCATAAATCCCCTAAAAATATTAAATTTAACTTCCAAAATAATACAACTTATAAAAAACAGTTTAAGTGGACAATTAATCAAGTTATAGCAATATAACTCTTCCAACCAACTTTTACTATATCTGTTTGGTGTATGGCACCATGTTCAACAATGTTCATGTCGTACGTTCAATTATTACCGTGCGAATATTGGTTTTTCTAGTAATATATATTTAAGCAAGTGTGTTGTAGCATTAACAAAGTATATAATATAAAATTTAGTATTTTAGGCATTATTTGTTTATTTAAAAACTAAAAGGCATCATCTGTAACAAATACAGACAGAATAGCTAATATTAAACATTACGAAATTGAAAACATAAATTATATGAAGTTATATATCGGCAAACACTCATAAATTCAACGTTAATGTCAGTATAAAAAAATACAAAATAACAAGGAATTTATTATTACTTTTTTCCGCTCCTGGCACTAGCCTCAACACTCATGGCCTTTGTAGTGTGCTGAATGAAATTATTTTAAGATCTGACATTTAGAGAAAGTACTGCTTTTAAAAAGAAGATATGAACCAACCTCGTGAAAATTATACTTTGAAATCTATTTACATAGCCATTTTATTCTACTACAAATCATTTGTTTTAATTCGTAATTACGAATCACGTATTCCAGATGTATGTATTTAAGAATCCTGGATACTACCGATGTAAAATGGTTGTTTCTGTTACCATTGAACGAAACAGTAGCATATGGTTATTTATATTTAATATAAGATCTGACATTTAGAGAAAGTACTGCTTTTAAAAAGAAGATATGAACCAACCTCGTGAAAATTATACTTTGAAATATATTTACATAGCCATTTTATTCTACTACAAATCATAATCTTCAGCCATACAGTTCCTATAAAACGTACTTCTGTTTTGATCTGGGTTAGAATCTAACTGAAATGTGAATTATCTAGCACGATACGATTTGATGGAAACGTATTAATATTTTATAAATCATTAACTCTCAATTTGTAATTTATATTCCTTGTTGACAACGGAATATTTATATTCAAAATATTTATTTTAATTCGTAATTCCGAATCAAGTATTCCAGATGTATGTATTTAAGAATCCTGGAATGATACTACCGCAGTAAAATGGTTGTTTCTGTTACCATTGAACTAAACAGTAGAATATGGTTATTTATATTTAATATTTTATTTTTACAAGAATAAGGAAATCTTAACTAAGCATAAAGCCTAAAGCCCAAAGTTATTTATTTCATGCATGATCTTTACCAGACCGGTAATCGAACCCAGAATGATCTAAACACTAATCTACCATCTTCGACTCCAGATCCGGTGCGAAATTCTCCTTATTCTTGAGGTAATACTTTCAAAACCCTCTGATCAATTTACGCAAAAAATTTCTCATTCTTCATCAGGTCCTTGAGTTAGGCCATGATTAAAACGTGACTTGAAAATTGTAGGTGAGCCGAATTTAGGTC
The DNA here is from genome assembly GCA_037074705.1 of Zhengitettix transpicula. Classification (NCBI taxonomy): domain Eukaryota; kingdom Metazoa; phylum Arthropoda; class Insecta; order Orthoptera; family Tetrigidae; genus Zhengitettix; species Zhengitettix transpicula. The sequence goes on along the minus strand of CM073595.1, from coordinate 15,602,656 downwards.
TATGGAGGAATTCGCACCGGATCGGGAGTCGACAAGTATAGCTTAGTGGTTAGAGCGTTCATAACTAAAATAAAAAATCTGATATTAACTTACTATTATTAGCCATGTTTATGTTTAAAAATATTAGGCAAATACACACATAATTCGATCACAGGTAACTAATATTTTTCTCGAATAAACATTCCAAACCAAAGTATTTCTTCTGTTGGTACACAACATCGTCGAGTAAATTACTGTAGTATAAAAAAATAGGTGACAGTGGCGGTATTCTATAGTCAAAATTCTATCTTCAGAGGTATTAAATGCGCAACAACAATACCTGATTTTGAAATAATATTCTAGCACTTTTTATTTACATCTTCTTAGCACCAGGTCAGTATCTAAAATTTGAAAGACTATTGGCTTGAATTAACCGTTTCATACATATAACATCAGATCTACGAAGATATTATAGAAAAATAACAATTTAGCCTCTTCGAAATTATTTTAAATATTAATTTGTTAATAAAAAAAATTATTACATCATTAAATTTGTCAAATAGATAAATTTATAAATTAATTTTTCACGTCACGTTCCCATGAGCTGCTTCCGCGAATAAATATAGATTGTTTTTATAGGCCTTATTATGTAGCTCCATTTCGTGCGGATTACTGTTATGATAAACACATAAATTCAAGTTTTGAATGAATTCATGGTATCTGATGACGTCTCTTCTGGCAGCGCAAGGCAGAAATACAGATCGTCTTTTCCAAGTTAGGCTGGTCTGAAAGGACTGCTCTGACATGACAAATATGAATGCGTCCGTAATTTGCTCGCCAAGAGACCGAGCATGACTACTCAATTTTGTGACGTAATCATGATGCTTCAGCGTAATATATTATTTTTTCCTCCCTTTTCAGCAAATCCCTTCTATATATTCACTCTAATATTGTATATTAATACTTTAGCATAATATAGTAATATTCAACACAGAATAGTTGACGATAAATAGTAATACAGGATAAAGGACGGTCCGATGAAATATCCTTGCTCCTTAAATAAATTAACAATCATTTATAAAAAAATTTCCTATTTTCCATGAAAATAATTCTTGAATCGAATGCGGCAGATCAACAAATGTTGGAAAAATAAAAATAGAAAAATAGTATCTGGAAGACCAGGTTATGGATATAAATATCAAACAGCGCAACCCTTGGCAAAACAATAAAAGAAATTCATACGCAATTTAAATCGTCCATAGGTAATATATAGAAAGATACAGAGCTGGTTAAAAATCGCCAATAGAATACAGAATTAAGGCGAATGTAAATTTTTGTTCTTAAAAAAGAGTTGCAATTGCAGCTTCTGCGGACAGTGATTTACGATAGACATTATTTGCGGTGAAGTAGCTGGATAAATAATTCATATTTTAACATCTATACAGCGTACAGTTAGACAATAAAGGCTGGATAATCAATTTTCGGGTTTCAACCAGTGTAGTCGTTGAATAAACGCATGTTTCGACGACTAACCCCGCGACCGTCATCAGGTCAACAATATCCGGCCAATCACAGCCTTCCACGTCGATATCCGGGTCCCAATCAAAACCCGCCACGTCGATGGCACGCGCGAGAGAGAGCAGAGCTCCGCAGAATATATTTAACGCTTCCACTGACTCAACATCACAAAACCTGATGAGGCGAGTGGGGCTAGATGACGAAACGTGCAGTAATCCAACGACTGCATATTTTCGTGCGGCACATTTCAGTAATGAAGCTAATGTGAATAATTTTATTTTTAAAAACAATCTCTTTGCCACTCAGTACATGATGTCCGATGTCGTTAGATGCCATTAACTTATCAGGACGGATATTTCAAATTTATTTTCAAGGAACCTTTTAATTGGGTTGAGAAATTGCATGGGAGGGAATCACCCCTAGAGGTGGGGGTGGATGGGGCGTTACATAAAAATAAAGCGAAAATAACAGAGATTGGAGTAAAATCCGGGGTTGTGGATGTCGCTGGGTTTAATTATGACAAGCCTAGTAACGCCGGGCACCCAGCTAGTTGAGAAATAAATTTGACTGCGGAGGATTTTGGAATATGACAGATAATTCTTGCAATGCTGTCTAAGAGGAGATAAGAGTTAGGTTTCTCCAAAGAATAACGATATAAACACAAGTGAGGCATCCTCGCAGGGGAAAGAGTCTTCCAATATATTCTCCCGCGAATTTTTCGAAACAACCACACGTATCGAATTGAGCAGGATTAATATAAGCCTGTCTAGTTAATTATTAATCTCTGAATATATTATAAAGGACCCCTAATGTTACTTCTGTGTTTTGGGTCAACGCTTTAACCAACCAAGTTGTGTATTTGAACACGGAGTAGAAGGTTTAATTGTCTTTCATATCCTTAGGAATATATTTTATTTAATATATTATACTATTAGGCGACAAATAATTGTAATAAGACTCATTATAAGTTTCCTAATAAACAACATGCGTTGGATGTAACAAAAAAATTCTTATATAAAAATTGAGACAGTCGTAATTTTAATACGAAAAATATGTACCTTTCTCTCCCTACAGGTATTATATGGTTGTTCTTGTCATTTATATAAAATCAGAGCTGTATGACTTAAGAATTGAGTTATTAATAGTTTTTTTCAAACAAAGTTCTAGTTTGTTTCACTGTTTTTATAGTCCAGTTCACGTTTCCCTATTCAACGTGATGTGACTTCAACATCCATGGAGATGGGAGGAACAACCTTTTCGATTTCGTTTAACACTTAACGTATCTGTCTCAGCGATCCACTAAACTAGTGCTCCAGAGAAAAATTTTCTTCCAGGCAGGATATCTATGGTACTCAATAATCATTCCTCAAAATATTTATATCATTTATTAATCTGTTAATACATTTGATCATTGAACATTGTTCGTAGCAACAAAATCGAAAGACAACATTCAAATATATTTGACGTTAGCGAGTCTCTCCACGTGCATCGACTCTCTCTGTCTGCCAAACTCTGTAAAACTGTAAAACTCAGTAGTTTTATAATATATTGATATGGTATTATAATTTGTGTTCATAACAATATATATATTAGAATTTATTAATGTTAAGTGTTAATTTATTTAGTTTCGTTCATTACTTTGCATAGCATTGTATAATACAGACGTATTAAAGTTTAATTTTGAGTCAAGAAAATATTTACTTGTTTCAGGAATGAAGTAAATGGTTTTTAAATATTTTAGAAAATATTAAATATATATATATATATATATATATAGTGTTGAATTAAGAACTTAAAAATAGTTCCGGCGAATAGTACACAAGAATATTGCAATGGTGGAATGAGAATGGTTTATAAAACCAAATTGTTCGATTGTTTTCTTTTTGGATAATATTTTTATCACTTTATTCTTCCTTAAGCCAATAAACTTCGTCAACCTCACTCCAGTATTTTGACGGTTACGGGCAATAACGTCGGTCTACCTCTGCTAAATTTTGAAGTCGCTTAATCGAAGCACATTAACCACAACTTTTTGCAAGTTTCACTTTGCATATAACTGTTTTTAGGCGATTCAGCGGTCATAAATAAAGTTTTATCTCCCCCATTAAATTATATTTCACCAAATTTAATAAAATCACCTGACGTTTTCTTGAACTGGATGCCAAAAACGAGAATAATTTCAGTGAAAAATGGTACTATTAGTGCTAGAAGCTGAGAAAAAGGTGTATGGACAACAATGGTAGTGTATTCTTAACTGTGCACTCAAATATTTAATACAGGGACACGTTGCAATAAGTAACGAATAAAATTAACCGATAATAATATAATGAAAATCATATCTTAGTAAGTATGTCGTTACAGCATTTTCGGAATTATTACTCATCTATTCACATTATTCCTGAACCCCTTACGCTTGATTTCAAAAATCCCTACAGTATGTTTAACTGCGACATTATAATATACATAAAAGTCTAATTTGTATTCTCCTTCATTAATATTTTACTACTACTTTTATTCTTTGCCATTAAATCCGTATGCTGTAAAACGCGGGCTTGTGACTGCCGCAGCTTGCCGCTATAATCCAGACAACCAGAGTCTACAAAGTTCTTCCCTTTTGATTTCTAAATTACATTTTTTTTTAATTTCCAGGGACAAATAATATATAACTGGCATTCTACAGTAACAGCATATGTAAAACAGTGCCTTAATGTGCCGTACAACCGTAATGCGTTTGAACACATTGTATTTATCATTGTTACATATCTCCATTTAAATTCACATTTATAAGCCTTCATTTTTTAATCCAGAAAACTAGAAACATATATAAAATTAAATAATCCACGCATTAAACCAAAAAGGCAGAGCACATTAACATAAAAAAAATTCAACGTTTATTATATTTTTTCTTCTCGCACAGATTCGTAACATTCGTTTCTCGATATTTTTATTTCATTATTCTTGAGAAATATTAATACAGTCTACTGGAACGAGAACAAACTCAGAGCTTTTGAGAATTTTATGAGGTTGGTATTTCCCGAGAATATTTTCGATTTCAGGGAAACGAGGAGAATGTTTCAATGCAAAAATTGGCACTATTTTTAATTCATTTTGACGATTCAATTAATTTTTTACATATTAACGGGAAAAAATTATTCTATTGTTTAAAAATGAATTCATAACGCATGCCCTTTCAACTCACCCAAGGCTTAGTGGCCAGAACTTAATAAGGATATGAGTAAAACAATCACAGTAATTGTAATGATGATTGACGTATTAAGCTCCTCATAGAGTATTTAGTTCCACAATTCATCCATTAATATATATATATATATATATAGGTAGATAGATAGGGGGAGACTGAAGGGCGGCGGAGTTGGAGACCGAAATCGAATGGAAAGAAATATGAGTGCTTTAAGTCTCAAACCAAATGCTTCATGACTATCATTAAAGTCAAAGGTGGTAACAAGTACGGATGGCTGAATTTTATGTTACGTTTATCGCTGCCTGTTAAAGTTTATTGCGGATTTTTGTTTCTAGTTAATCACCTCTTCTGAATCATTTATTTTCATTTGTTAGTTGTTTGTGTATTTAACTCGTATTTTAGTAATAACGTGTCACAAATATTGGCCAAAGTGACATTTCCACCTTAACAATTAAAAAAATTACCTCTCTGACCAGTAATTTACGACATCAGACTCCATCGCAGGACACGAAAAGTAAATTATCCAGCGAATTAATTTCATCGTGTTGTTAGAATACAAAAAAAAATCTAATATTTTAACTTAAAATAGACGAAACATTAGTATATGCACATGAAATACACTTAATTCAAAATAATAAAAATTCCATACAACTTAATTTTTAAATAGAAGCTAGATTTTAGGTTTTTACGCAAAGTTAAATTCATAAACGATAATTTACAAGGTGTCAGTAAATCAAAATATGCACTCGATCATTACAGATTATTACATAACGGTTTTAATCGCATCTATTCATCATATTTCCATTCAATTCACCGCAAAACAAAAATCTTAATAAAACTTAGAGTATGATACTTATTATGTCGAAAACTAAATTTAGAAATTCAAAGGGTCCTATTATGATGGTTAAAATAATAATTTTTCCAATAAATCACGTTAGCCACATTTGAATTTGTATGTACACGTATTTTCCTGTTTTTCAGGACAACGGATTAATTTAAGCTGAATTTCCGTATCTTCAAAATACATCCAAGCCGTAACGGAGGTTTTTTCCCAATGTAAGGGACTACAATATCAAAATTAGAAGACCACAAGAGATTTTAACAGCAATATATTTTATATATTTCCAGGACTGGAAAGTAAACATTCGTTAACGTGGAAACGTTTCATGTATAATGACAATAAAGAAAATTGAATTTAAAAGACGTTTGCTACGTATTATTGTAATATTAAGTTCAATAGACATTATTATATATAATTATAAAAATCAGCATTTAGTTCTATGTATTTATCAAGTAGTATCGAATACAACACGATACAATATCATTTGAGTAGAAATATTTACAGAAACTAAATTAGTGATAGTATGAGGATGAAAAAGATAAAATACTGAAATTTCTGGATAATATATTATAGAAAAACTAATAATAAATCGAGAACACATTATTATTCATTGAGTCAAATTTATTACAAACACGTATGTACATCAAACGAGTCATAATTGTCACAAAAGGATCAGCATGATTGAAATATGTCAACGTTCTAACACTGATTTCACTATCAACTAAAATAGTGACGTCATCTATATTTACAACCATGCAGAAAGACGATTTCAGTGACAGAATAACTCCATTTTCATGATGCCGTTTCGGTTAAACATTCTTTGAATAAATAATGCTTACGGCCATATCTGTTAATAGCAATCGTGTTTCAAGTTTAAATAAGATAGGTTGAATTTATAATTCTGAGTTTCGGCCTCGCTAAATAATGGCGTTTGTTACTACAAGAACTTAAAAATAATCAAATTGCATACACATATTGTTTCATCAAATAGCACCTAGACATATCACTTGTAATTTATTTTCAACATATGGAAGCACGTGTCGCAGTCTTCAGAGGTAGGTATACTATATTATTATATACATTATTCTACGAAGAATAAAGAGGTGCCGACTTAATCATGAAATAAATGAATTTTTAAAATCTTGACGTGATAGTCAACATTATCCATAGAAAGAAAGGTTTAGGTGCGACCTTTCTGATTCATTACAAATGTAATACTTTATTCATTAATAGAAAATTAACGTTATATTTTGGTATCTTTCTTTCAAGTGATTTAGAGTCACTATTTTCTTCGTTCCATAACTTTTTAAAGTAATATTTTATATATATATATATATATATATATATATATATATAGAGAGAGAGAGAGAGAGAGAGAGAGAGAGAGAGATGGGGGAGTCTTAAAGTATTTAACAATATCTATTCATTGATGGGAAAATCCTTTCCAAAAATTCAAATATAGCATTTTTAGAATTTTAAAAAGGATTAAAACGGATGTGTTTGGAGTAACCTACTTTTAAGGGGTAATAAATATTGCGACAGCTGGTTTTAATATGTTTATTGATAAAATTACAGTTGGTAGCGTAAGAAATTTAGAAATAAGTTGCATGTGAGTATAAAGCATCATTCTGAGTAATAATTTGATGTTATAGGATTTACAAAATACTGATCAAGTTGGCGGATCCTACGAACGCAGTGTGATAACTCGCAAAATTTTCTTGCAGACGACTTGCTCAGAAAATATAGTAATAGTACGTACTACAAATTTTACTAATTCTTCAATGAGATCAATATCAGGACGACTTCAGTTACATGTTTTACGCTGTAAAAAGTTTGCTACTTCATATTTAGTGCTATGTGGCGAATATTGTAGGAAATTACATACTATGTTGATCTACCAACATGAGACTTGCATTTATTTTAAAAAATGATTTTAAGACGCTAGTGTATCATTGAGAAGAAGTTCAGCCCTGTACTTTCCGACGTAGGATACTATATAATTCTCTTTTTGACAAATTTAACTTGAGTTATATTCATTGATTTTTTCGTGTTGACTGTGAAATTTGATTTGGACCCACAACGTTAAACTATATCTGGTTTTGTGGATTCGCTTCGTTCATAACTGCTACTACATATCGATATTTCCTCTAATGAAACATTACTTTCGTCGTCTATTTATAGCCATGAAAGTAATTAAGTTTCTAGTTGACCGAACCACAACTAAACGTATAATTTTATGTTACGTTTATTGCCACAGTTCTTTTTGGTGAGACTGAATTTAGAAGTTTCCTCTAGTTGCCATGAATTCAGAAACGGTTTCAGTGCTCTTAAAAACATCAGTTAAAATTGTTCATCAGTATTCGTTTTTTATCGCGAATAAAGAAACGTTGCAGTTAAATCATATTTTTCGTGTTTATTCACACGCTGCCCAAACAGACAACGGAAACATCGAACAAATCAACTGTCAAATTTTTTTTTAATAGATTATTAAGTTTAGTGTTTATTGGAAATTCACCCACGAGAGCTGCCGAGTTTTTCCCCCCACGAAGAGGACTTCACGGCTTTGCCTGTGACTGATCGCATTAACCACGCTTCAATATCTTTAAATTAGCACTCTCTCACCGACATCAAAGTCTGACTGACGCGAGTAGACAATAATGTATTTCGGAATATAAAATATTTATATAATCAGCGTCGGGGCTCACCGTGAGACGTGACAGAATGATGAGAACACTTTTAAAGTGGCAGTAGTTAATTAAAATGCATTTCGACGAGTGATTCCTGCGGCCCGGGTGCCGCGTCCGGCCATGTCGAGGCTCTGACAATCTATAACGTTAGCCCATGTGCTCGGCTCTCATCCGTCGGTCGGTCGGTGGACCGGCCGACACTAACGACTAATAGTGCGATATCGACCCGAGTTTCCGCACCACACTCGCTCATTCCGACGGGAATTGCTGCCAGGACAATCCTATTATCGTAGACATGTAATGCAGCCCTTAGCAATGGAAAATATCTGCATGTAAACGTCGATAAAATTTACTTGCGTACCATTTCCCATAAAGCGCATGTAAATTTATCGTGGTCAGTTTTGGCAGCCGGGCGAGGACACTTACCTTGGAGAGACCACGCCTGGAATATCGACTACATCCACCTCCGCCCCGGATCCCGCTGCCGCCTGGTCACGACTGAACCCGGCCCCGGCCGCCCGGGCTGCGCGCGCACGCCCCCCACGACACCTGGCTCGCGATTCAAACGCACTCACACACCCACCCCATCACGTACCATCGCAAACATCACACGCTGCGGAAACTCACATTCACAACTATTTCACGGAAAATTAAAATAAAACATTGTTACGTTACGTTTTTAACCCTGTGGTGCGATACGCAACATAACTTTTAGTATCACCCCAGAGGCGTCTGTTGGTTTCTAAGAGAGCTAATTTGCGATGCAGATATAAAACAACATGCACTTAAGGAAATGTGAAACTTTGTCATCCCCGGGAAGGTTAAAACATGCCCGTCCTAGCTTTCTGTGAGTCAACCCCTCAGACCAAATTTCTCTGCTCCGACAAAATATTTATTTTCTCTGATTTTGTTTTCAAGAAAGAAAATTTAAGCGTCTTTCTCAAGGTATTCTAATTACACTGAAATCATAATTATCCAATTAATGTGAATTATTGATAAATCAGACCTAATTATATTTATGTTGCATAAGTGGATCATGATCCAAATGGACTTTGGTCACGTTTGAAATTTTTTGGTTACATTTTCCCTATTATATTCACAAAAATACATCTTAAAAAATACAAAAGGGTTAAAGCATGGTGATTAGTAAAGGAAGAAAACAGACAAAGTTTAAGTTAATGCACGAAAATATCAACCAAGTAAGTTCCTTTAAATATCATGAAAGACTTGCGTTGCCATCAGGAGGTAAAAACTAGCATTGCCATAGCGAAGGAAGAATTTTAAAGAAAATGGTCGTTTTTATTTAGCAAACTATTTACAGGCCGGAGGAAAAGATTAGGCAAATGCTTTGTCTGAAGTGTGGCACTATACGGAGCAGAGACGTGGACGTTAAGAAGAGCGGAAGGGAAAAGGCTGGAAGCTTTTGAGATGTGGATGAGGATGGAAAGGATTGGATGTATGTTAAGGTTAACAAATTCAGAAGTATTGGAAAGGGTTGACGAGGGGAGAAGCCTGCTGCAAATTACAAGAGAAAGGAAGAAGAACTGGGTAGGGCACGTACTGAGTCGGAACTGCTTACTAACTGGAGCTATGGAAGGAGTAGTTTACGGGAAGAGATTGAGACGAAGGAAGCGGAAAATATATGGACTTGAAAGGGATGACAGAAGACAGGAGAAAATGGAGAGCTCCGATGTGTAATCCTGACTATTGGCAGAACACTACTGATGATGACGTTACATTTCCAACAATGTACTCCTAAAAACATACCTACTTGCGTTTCCAGTTTTCTCCGCCACAACCAAATCAGTCAAGTTTTACTCGTATACGATTTCTTTCTTCCTCCTTAGCTCCACAGCCCTTCGAGGGCATTGGCCTACCAGCATGGCTCATTCCATAACACAGTCAAGATTGTTTGGAGTGTCACGTCATTGTCAGCTATTCACCATAAGCCTTAACCCCAGTTTTCCTGATTATGACGTGCACAAACATCCTGTTTCATTCCGGCATTCGAACCCTGGAACTGTGTGATGCGAGGCAATGGCGCTGACCACTACACCACAGTAGGTCGGACCGTATATGGTTATTTCAACGATTTTCCCAAACACTGAAATGATGCTGAAAGTCATCCGGATACAGCATGTGAAGACCAAATGTGAATCTGTCTGAATCTCTTCAATTCAGTCAAAACGTCATTCTTCAACTATTTTTAAGGTCCGAAATTCACATGTCACTGTGGTGGCATATCTTCAATGACGGATTATCATTCTCCTTGGCGCTTTGGCCAACCCGGACGACTGCCAACTTACATGATTCTGGATTTAGGAGTGACACATGGTCAGTGTGTCGATTCTGCTTCAGCCTTATCCCCAGTTTTCTGTTCATGACGAGCACAAACATCCATTTCCATGCCGGAATTCGAACCCGGGATCCCGTTGATTGGAGGCGGTGAAGCAGACAACAGCTGGTCGGTTCATGGACGGATAGTCAAAAAAAAGTTACGACCAGTAATACACACAAACTATACAATAACTGCCATGTGAATATCGCACAGGCAGTCATGTCCGGGCTTGACCATCCGTGTACAAACAACCATTTACCGCGAGACCCGTAATCCTATTATCTCCCTTATCTCGGCCAATGGAAAACAGGAACAGCAGTGACCATGTTATTCCGCTTGGCAGGAAATCTCTTATAGTGATACGCACTGTCATGGTGCGACAACTGGTCTCAGTTCTGACAAATGTCAGATCGTATGTCAGTGCAGTCCGATTACAAACATCATAAATGGTCTGTCCTCCGTCTTCGACGATAACTTCGCCCACTTCCGCGATTGTTTCCCCGGTTATGCATGAAGATGGACACGCACGAATCTCAGCCCATGTCATAAGTATTTGTGGGTTCTCCATTGTCTTAATAAAGAGGAAAACAGACTAGAAAATTGCAGAAGAACGTGGAAACACTGTAGATACACAACATACAGAAAAAAAACGAGAAAAAGAGAAACAAAAGGCAGAATCAAGAAAGATAAACAAGGCTGGTTTATTACGCGGAGTTGATACCGACGAAGTAATAAGTCATCCAGATGAAGACGTGTTTAACAAGAATGAAAGTAGAGATTATTGAAACGTTTCCACGAACAAATAAACCGAAAGAATAGCATTCAGAGGCACAGTACAAGATTCCCAGCACTAGAAAAGGCGTAGACTTATTTTATAGATATACTTATAACAATATTACCTCACAATTGTCAACTCAAATTCAAAATTAGTTTAATATCAGTCCTATTCCATTGGTGAAACGGTTAAATAGCCTTCCTCATCGTCGAATTTATTTCGTCATCAGTTTTATTTTCACTGCTAGCAAATTATGTTTCTAATTATAGTCCATCAGACAATTTTAAAACAAAACGTCGCATCACGGAAACAACAAAAATTGTCAATTATTTGCGTCCGTATAGTTTAAAACGAATAAATGAACATCAAAAATCGGACAATATTTAAATTATAATTTCATCAGGGTCGAAAAGTACTGTTCAATTATTCAATCTAAAAAAAACTTTAAAAAATGCAAAACGTTTTATTACTCCAGTTTCGTGCGGGAAATTAAAATTATCTGCATGTTTTCGTACCCCATCTGAATCCGCACAATGAATGGTACAACGATGTGCAAGAGCACCAAAAATTAATAAATTTCATATGAAGTATATATAATTTCATTATTTATTTAACATTTCATAAAAACTACTACCCGAATATACTTTAGTTATGTGGTGGAACATCGAATTCACTCCCTTCAGCAAACTAAAATTATAAAATAATATTTACAATCATTTCTTCAGGAAACAGATGAATTATGTCAATTCCATCGAACGAGTAATATCTTACGTAACAATTTATATGGAAAATATAAATTGAAAATGTTATTTTCTGAAAGAGAAAATACGAAAATTTTAAAAATGTTGATAAAAAATTTTAAATTAGTATTATTGAAATTATCTTATCTCTATAATTAAACATAATAAATTAAAGTTTGATATATTCTTATTCATAACATTTTTCTTTAGTTAATAATGGTGTGAATATGTTTTTTATTCAGAGAAAAATTATTTAGCTTGTGTTATTGAACTACGTTAGCTACGTTTAATGACCAATAATTTGTTGAGTGACTCATAATTATTTATTTTTAGTACTTATTGGAAATACTTAGTTATGTATGTAGGGCAAAACATTATCGTCTGTCATCAGAAATTACCTCCAAGGCTGGATCGTAATATTAGTGATCTGAAATTGTCATATATCTTAATTATTAAAATTTGGTTGAGTGTTTACACATTTTTATGTACTTTGCTTATTTCTTTTCGCTTTATTGTCAATACTTGCAGTAAAAATCAAGTAATTATGGTTCAAACGCGTGTTCCAGTAACTTCGATTTGTTTCCGTATCCTTTCTGTAGACGCGATTTAGGTTAATTATTACACAGGGGATTTAATACATAAGTTTAGATTTCCATTTTTTAGACTTGTATATTCGTGGGGAATTTGTAATATTTTTTAAAATAACTTTGCCAAATTAAAATGACGTAGTAATTATTAAGGCTTCTTTTTTATATAATTACGTAGGGTCTACTACATAATAACAGATCCTCCAACTGCAGTCATTATTCTGAGTTTTTCATGGGTTGGTTCTCGTTCCTTATCTTTAGATATAATTTTATCCCGTGCCTAACATGTCCCATAAAACAGGAATACCGTTCCACCTTTTCTTGCTTTATAGGGCCGTGTAAATATTTGTGACAGCTTTTTATTATTCTTTTCTAAAAATACGAACGAAGTAAATGCCAAAACTATTTTGAAAACGTTGACCTTATGCTATATATATATATATATATATATATATATATATATATATATATAGCATAAGGTCAACGTTTTCAAAATAGTTTTGGCATTTACTTCGTATATATATATATATCCCGATGTTTTTGTAGACTGTATTGTTACACCAGCCTCCATCCAAACGAGGTTTCCTCCTGACAACAATACTCCCCTCAATCGTCTTCCTTCTCCTACTGCGCATCTCATTCTTGAATTTAAAAATGAATACGCGGTTTTTCAAATGATTGCAATTAAAAATATACAATTCAAAGGTAAGCTGTTTTATTTTAAAATCTATTTACTAAGAGCATACTAAATATTTAACTTTGGCTTTTGATACCGTCTATGTTTTCTACACTGTTTCCCCCCTTTACTCAATGGAATACCCAATAATATTTATGACATTGGCTGAGATTTGTGTGCGTCAACCTTGAATAATGTTATTAATCTTGGGCCAATGACACCGTTTCGTCAACTAGAGAAATATCTAAATTATTAATTTAAAATGAATTAATATATTTTTGAGATTTCAAATATTTCACTTATTTAAAGGGAAATTTATATAACCAATATTGTAATATTGATAAATATGTTGAGGTATTATTCATTTTTCACTTAACGCAATTTAACTCCAGACTGTTTAAAAGACTGCACTGCTTACTAGTATTGTTTTAATACTGTCATGCAATAACATCGTCTTTCATTAATCACGGGTTTGAACAGTCTTCTTGAAGTGGTGATTCGTTAAACCAGCAAAGTGGCGAACTAACGCCGCAGTTCCTAGTTACAGACTTCTATGCTCCATTAGCGCCTTTTAGGAAGAAGAAGTTCCCTCTTTAAGGCCTATCTAAAGAAGCTGCTCTTACCTAGTCTTAAAGATCTACCATCATTCAATCCCCAATAAGGTTGGTTGATTTTGAACGAACCTTTCAAATGGATTCCGTATAACAACATTAAGATTTTTTTTATATATGAATATAGTACTAAAACCAGACGAACTGAAACTAAAACCTCTTGAACGTATATTTATAAATATTTGAAATACCTACATTCACGAATGTTTTGAGAAATAAAGGTTAAAAATAATTTCATGAAACCAGGAAAAACATGTAATTATAACTCGTGAGGAATGGCGAGTCGTAGGACATGCGTAGTAGGAGAAGGTGGAAGATGGAGGGGCGTATTGTCGTGTGGAGGAAACTTCTCTTGGGTGTAAGCTGGTGTAACGCTACTATTAGTCTGAAAACATCCATTATATTATTAAGATCGGGATATATGTCAGAATAGTTTTGGCATGTTCAAGTTGCCGCAACAAAGGCTCGTATTAAAGTGAGTTCCGACCGACTCCAGTCAGTGGACTACTGCGCATCGTATTTTTAGGTTATGAACTATTTCTCAACATTAATATTTTCTTCTTTTAGACAGTTAGTGAGATATTAATTTGTCAGTCTGAAACGTTTTTACACCAGGTATAATTTCATTTTAAATAAGTGAGTTAAAAGTGTTCAGTAAATCTTGACCAGTGTAATACGTTCGGTTTTTGCTTACACTACTTAAGTTTAGGAATATCAAAATATATCATGCTTGTCTTATTCACATTACAAACACATTTTGTAACCAAACAAAATTACAAATTTCTTAATGTTTTCAATTGCATTATAAGTATTTTTAAGATCTGCATGCAATTATTTATCACTGGATTGAAAATTTTATTTCTGTAACATTAGTTTCGGACTAATCCGCGTTCGAAAACTATGAATTACTACAAATAATAAATGGCATTATTTCACATACCTACTCACAGAGACAGAATAAATACCATCAGAGCGTTACTTTGAAAATTATTTCTACACATGATACAAATATTTTGTTTGAAGTAAAGTTTATCTGCAAAACATCTCTTAAATGGTCATTGGAAGTCAAAGGCAACGCAAACAAAACTTTATTAACTTCAGTAAAACATTAAACAACCGTATTTCTGAGGGACTAAATGATCCGTCCAGGTTTTTGTAAACTTTGAGTCAGAAATTCAGAATTCCTTTCCTCATCAACTAAGCATTACGGGATATTTGAAATAATCGGTTGTTTTTAAATCTGAACATGATATTTTTAAAATGATTGCAAATCGGTAAAAGCTCTGACGGAACCGAACGCTTATTTCCCTCGATTCCAGTTTATTTTAAATATCGTAATTACAACTATACAATTCAAAGGTAAGCTTTTTATTTTCAAATGTATTTACTTAGAGCTTCCTAAATATTTAACTTTGCCTTTTTATTCCATCTACGTTTTTAATAATATTCCTCCTTACACATACCTTGAATCAAGAATTGTTGTTGTAGATCACGCCACATCGAGACCACAATTAACAGAATATCAGAATTGAGTTGATATAATATGTGTTTACTTAAAATCTTAAATTTAGTCGTTAATATTTACTTTCTGAGGATGAATTGTTAAAACTTATATATTAATACAATAACCTGTTGTTTTACATTAAGTTTGTAATACTAAAATAATTTTTAGGATATAGAACTATAATCTTAATATAATCTGTACGTATAATTTTTTATCTTATTTAGAGGAATAATGAAGAAAAATTCATCTAAATGTATTTTTAGATGACTGTTAAAATAGAATACAAATCTAGAATTTCAGTATTTTGTTGAATTAGTTAAAAAAATTACGTGTGTTTGTTTTCTTATTATTCAAGCGTAAACTTTTAATTCAGCATGCGCTCTGTCTCGGAAAAAGATTTTCCTTGCCACATTCTACGTTTTATACTCGTATGATATGCAAGTAAATATTACAGTGTACCATGTATTTACAAGAATAGTACACTGTTTTTTTTTCTTTTTTTGTTAGTTCATTCACTTCATAATTTGTAACGGTCTTCTACGAATTTAAAATCACGCTACGCTCTAAGGCCGGGAAAGGAATCACTGTAAAAAAAATTTTATACTATATGGTATGATAACGCTTTTTAAAAAATATTTTAGAGAAATACTGCGATGAGAAAAATACATATTGTATATGCAACCTGCGATACGCTTCGACTGTTTGTTGTATTTGCCTACTTTTTCATTCTCTTTGCCGATTCAATTTTACAAAACGTGAATGCTGAAATGCATGCCGAAGTATATTAAACATTTGGATACCTTTTATTTCTTGTGGTTCACATTCGTATATCCTTAACTTCGTTACACAGTTTTATGTTGAAATACTTGAAAATAAAATCAGCACAAAATATATTATTTATATCGAATAAATATATTCATTGAATTTAAACGTACTTGAATATTTGTATAGTACGATCACGCATTTTAGAAATTATTTTAGAGAAATACTGCAAATACGGGAGAAGTACACATTGTATATGCAACCTGCGATACTCTTCTGTTATTTACTTTTTTTCGTTTTCTTTGCCATATCAATTTAATAAAACGTGAATGCTGAAATGCATGCTTAAATAACATGTCTCTTTTTATTGTTATATTCCTTGAAGTATTTTATTTCTAACCGCTTAATTTTAATTTTTTTATACTACGCTTCAAACGACTCCAGTTTTTCACCAATTTATGTTTTATTCTATAATTAATTGATACAAAGGTTCAAACCATAATTTTATCAACCATTTACGATTTAATTTTAGAATCTACAAACATTAGGATTTCTCGAGGGAATATAAAATAAAACTTTTTTCACTTCACAAATGGACTCTTCTTCATCTGATTCCCAAACGCTCATTCCAAAATTTCACTTTTATGGAGAATACCTCAAATTATTTTCTAGTTTTCCAACCATCAACGTCTGTAAATTAATTACTACTTAGCGGTCACACATACCAAAAAAAAATTCTATTACATTTATTTTCGTAAACTGATGACGATTTTTATCTCTAAAAAGTATCGTAACGTTACACGTTAATTTGGAGAGTATGCCTTTAACTACTTCGTGTTGTTCTCCTGCCCCATTAGAAAAATCTCCAAATGACTGTACTTACATTGCATAGCATAAAAAAGTCGTCAATCCTTCTATTCTATTTTCCATGTAACATCTTCAGGATTTTAACCACTCTGAAATAAAAAAATTATACACAGAACCGATTACTGAAACATACATAGTTAAATAGTCAACCGATTTAATTTCGTTGAAAGCTGACGCAAAAAGTCATAAATTCACTTTGCAACACGGTATACAAAACCTGGATTTTACGGAGGAATATCTGAAAACTATGCTTATGAACGAGTATAACACCGTCTAACGTTAAAAGTTAATATTGCGTTGCAAAATTATTAGCAGCGGAATTTATATTTTTTATGAAAATTTGAATTGATGGACTGGATTCCGTTCAGTAGAATTTTCTTCGTTACTCCGATACAGCCTCAGTGGATATGGTAAGAAGGGATATAAATTAGTCAGTCTAGCGTTGTGACGGGAACAGAGACAACCTAAATGAATCTTTAAAATTATTGCTGCACTAAAGCAATAGTGGGTCACGCTGTCTGCGAAAAAATTTACGCCAAGTGGTTAGTTGTTGTAAGGAAGATCTGAAAACAGTTTATTTCTCCTTGTTCATGAGAAAGAGATCACTTCGAAATTCCCTTTAAGTTAGCCCTCGCAAGGAATCTATCATTTAACCAGGTCGATATCAAAGCTACAGCCATAATAAAACATTTTTAAGTATAAAATGTCTTTCCTACCCACACACAAAAAAGTTGAACGTAAGAGAAATAGTTACCCGCGCTGTACGATTTTTTCTTAACTATATTGTTCTAAACTCAACAAAGTCAATCAATGAGAAACTGTGGATGAAACTATTATGCAGTACTGAGAATCATAACCTTTTTACACGTAATAAAATATTTATTCACGAGAGTATGGGTCAACGCGCTATTTCCTGACAACATAATCCATTAACGGAACGTTAACTAAGCATTGATATACGAATGTCTTGAATTGCGGTATGTCTTTTTTTCTCGACACAGCTTAGAGTTGTAGGAAGTATCCCAAAGAACTTGGCGGTTTTAGATTTATTACTGTGTTTCAGCAAAATTATTCCTGGTTTGTGTCATAGTGCTTACGTTTCTCCATAAAATTGTGTGCGCTATTATTCGTGTCAAATATTATTTACGATATGATTAAAACAAAGAATAAGAACTTGTGAAAGGTCTCAAATTCTCTAAAACGGACGAGCAAACTTAAATACACTCCGTACTTGCCAATACTCAACAATATCCTCATTACCAAAAAATCGACTAAAACCAGTAGACAACTACTGTTATCGAAAGACCTCGGGCCTTCGTATTGCCTACGTTGGCCTTAAAAATATTAAAATTCATGAAATAATGTTTTCTAGTGTAACTGATTAATGAAAAATAAATATGACTGGCTGACTCAAACGTTTTCCGACATTATTACATGATGTATTAAGGACAACAGAAGTAATTAAAATTAGCAGGTATAAGTTTGTAAATGTATCTTATTTCCGACTTTTAGTAATTCGGTGTCACGAACTGCGGACTGAGGGATCGATTGCAAACGCGAGGATTAAGACAGCAACGCCATCTCTCGGCCCAGGTACAGAACTATCTCACACGTCCTCCCAACCATTTCTTGGACTCAACAGTTTCCGCTAAGTAATATTGATTATTTTTCCATTGAAGCGGCCGGTCAGTAATACAACGTCACTATTTCCATCCCGGCGAGGATTGTTACAAAAAATCACTTTAATTCTCCTCCAGCACAAAGCAAAATATAACTTCCGAGCCGTATGAAGTCTTATTCGCAAATCATATTTATAGCAATGAGTAGAAATCGACGCATTTTGTTTCAGAACCTTATTTTTATGTGTACTCGTAGAACTAGTTACTTATCTTTATGACCGATGCTTGCATGCGGTGCAATAATGTCGAGTACTTCGAAAGACTGCCGATAAGATCTACGAAACTTGAAAAGTTTTTTTTTATTACTCGGCTGTAATTCCGTACAAACTTTTATAAACTCGGCGCCAAACATTCGTACATATGTTCGGCCTTAACATGCCCAAACGATCTGTCAAATACAGATATTAAGTCTTCAGGAAGTCTGGATCTATATTACTATAGATGTGACACATAAAAACCAATGGTTTCTTCTGTGGACGATATTAAAGGCACAAGACCTTGGATAAACAACTATCTTCTTATTAAATACATTGCTCCATTTTTTTTTCACATCAGTGATAATAAATAAATTTTTATAATTCTTCAAACAATTTATTTTTCGAAAATGCTTTCGGCAACGCCATCAATATCACAAAACATTTTTTATAAAAATTCTGCAGTGAAAACAAATAGTTTAACAACACGTAAATCTAATTAATCATTTATCTTCACTAGTGACAAATCTAGCATAATACTATATATATATATATATATATATATATATATATATGTGTGTGTGTGTGTGTGTGTGTGTGTGTATTTCAATTTACTCTGTTCCGAACATTCTTCGGAGAATGATAAAATTTAATACAGTTGTCACATCTAGAATGCATTATATAAACTCTCCGGATTTCCTCTATATATCTGTATATCTGTATTTGACAGATCGTTTGGCCATGTTTAGGTCGCAATGCACAAATGTTTGGCGTGGAGTTTATAAAAGTTTGTACGAAATTAAATAAAACAGTATTTCGTAAGACTGCAGTCACGGACACGGCTAGTTGGATGTTGTAAAAAGTCGTTGTGATCGTGTTAGCGACCATTTGTTAATTTTAGTTGGAATTCATTACTTGTATGGAGTATAATGCGTCCTGAAGTATAGGGAGGTGTCAGAAGTTTTGTTCTGCAGTCTGCTAATTTCTAATTATTAATATAAGTTTATCATTTGTAGGACAAATCATAGAGAAAATCTAAACACTGAAAAATTTTCTATACATCTACACGCCAGTCGTTTTTTACTTGTTAAAAACTCATCTCATCCTGCATGAATACATAAAGCATTGTATAGTAATAATTTCGAGTTACGGACGAAAACAGATACATCCTGGTGCTGAAAGAGAAATTTTAGGATGCTCGGTCGAGAGTTGTCATAATATGCATTCATTTGTCTTAAATCTTTCCAGGTGACTATGTTGGATCTCGGTTTATAACCTGTGCACGATGTTTCAACTTCTAGCTCCGCTAACGTCATCAGGTATGAATAAAAAGTTCTCCGGTTTCAATACGAGATGTCAATGTGAAAGGCGCACCACTGAAACTCGTAATAATAAATATTTCATTAATATATATTAAATCGTAATAATTGCGTGTAGAAAATAACTTTCAATGGCCTCCGCTGCATTTTTTTTTGTTGTTGAACGGATTTTTGAGACCCACGCTGTCACACATATCGCACGGTAAATTTTCAATGGTGCGTGTGATGCTCTGTCGAAGGTCACAGATCGATCGCGGCTTATTCATAACCCCACAGGAAGAAGTCAAAAAGTACGAATTAGCACGACCCGGGAGGCCTGTTCACATCACAATTCCGTGCAAAAAATCCTGCTATGAAAATTTATTCGAGCAGCTGAGCGACATGTGGCACCGTCCTGTTGAATGGAAACATTTTTCACGTCATTTTCCAGTTGTGGTATTAAACAATCTTTTCATTACTTTTTTTACTAATTTTTTGATAGTTATTTACTTATTTATCTTACACGAAAACCTCTAAACACAACTTATCACATTTAGTTTACTGTCCCATTATTATGTTTTCTTTCATTCGCTGTTTAAAATTGTTCATTAACTCTAGGTAACAACTTTTTACATCCTTAGTTTCCTACGTTCCAAAATAGCGTTTATAGCATTGTTGGGTACTCACTTATTTCCCTCTTATCCTTTTCGCGATCCTTAGCCTTTTTTAAGTATATTTTTATTCAACTTTCTTAACATTTCACCATAGTGCTTCTCCGGGTTCCTAAAATACATTCTTCTGTCCAAATTGCTTCCCCTGTACAGTTTCCGTTTTTATTGTTCTATTTAGAAGCCTGAGGAGTGTAATTTTATACTTATATTTTTATTACAGTTGCCATGATATTTTCTTGCGTTCTTTAAAGCGTGAAGGCGACACATTTTAGAAGAAGAAAAACTGATTCTATTATTCTTGTGAATATTTTAGCTACTAAATCCACCTTCTGCCGTGTATGTATAAAGCTCAGAAGTTACTTCATCCTCATTATTAATTTAATTACGGTAGAATCTCAAATAAAAAACTGGTTCTGGTAAAAATGTAATTATTTATTACGATTAGGACTAATAATAAATGAAAATTATTGTTGTTCCTTTATATTTGTCGTTTAAAATGATATTAGATTCTTTTTCAAGCTTCTATTTAATAAATATTATAGTTTTTATTGATATTTTATCAGCCAGTATTACCCTGTATTCGTTAAATATAACCTCAGTTCTCACAACAGGTCTCCTTTACGGATATATCTTTTGCCTCTCATCGTAAACCGTTCGGCATTACCGTCCTTTATGAAGGCTCAACTAATTCCTCTTTTATCTTTTTTGAAACCATATCAGTTTTTACTGAATAACAACTTTACAAACTTCTCCACACTTTCCTCCTCTGCGCTTCCTATCAACTTCATCTCTGCATTGTGCACAGACTTGTCCCCCATCACTGTTGCCAGAATTTATATATATATACTTCTGTGATATATTTTTGTTTCCATACGCTTAAAGGGAAACAATTTTGAAGGAGAGAAATATTTTTTCGAAACATTTTAAAAAAAAAGAAATGTTCATGTTTTCGCACGCTTTTCTTTCAATTTCATGAGGTAAAACTACCACCGCCAGATCCATCCGTATCTTTAATTATAATTGCGTTCATTACGATTAAATCATATAAATAATTACACAGATTGGATACATAGTGTTATATATTTGTATTCATTCTATTACAATAGTAATCGATAATCGTTGAATACATTTTGAGTTATTTATAAAATATATTGTAAATTTACAAGATTTATTAATCACGTTGTTTATATCTTTTACAATGCCACTTACAGCGTATACCAGTGAGAGTTTTACGAGTAATAACCAGGCATTGTTACAAAAATCATAATTAGTCGTAAAAATATCTGTCCCGTTTCTGTTTTGAAAATGATATCGTATCTTTCTTTGGTTGTATTGAGTCTAGTTTTCTTTCGTTATCTTACTATTAATCTTAATTAAATCACAGATAATACAAACCACTATGGTTCAATATAAAGCTACTGTACCTCTTAAATACGTATTTACAATAAGTTCGTCGTATTGATTGAAAAAAAACATGTCGGATTATTATATAATACGGTATGTACAAATTTAATTTTCGAAAATTGTTTTATGAGCTATGAAATGTTTTTATCCGATTACAAATATAAATATTTTTATCTTTAACGAAAATTTATCTTATACACGATTTTTTCATTTAAAAAAATGTAGATAATTTGGAAATGCTTGAGAATTTTTTAAAAATATTTTTAAAGTATGTAGCGTTGAAGTGTGAAATATATTGTTTTGAAGGAAGAAATGGAAATAGAGGTACGTATTGTGTGGGTGAAAGTTGTAGTGAAATGTGTTTGCTTTGTATTCAGTCTTAGGTACGCCACTTTGAAATAGTTTAGGTGGCATTTGATTAGTATTGTCAGTCTGCTATTTTCTTGGAGAAGTTATCGTAGTTTTGACATACGCAGAAAATGTTGTCGTGAATGGTAACTTTAAAATCGCTGCTTGACTAATTAATTACGTTGATATAGATACATGACTAGTTAAGTTGCGGGAAATTTTGAGGTTGTTACTTTGCTCGTTCACTATCGACGTTGGAAGCAGAACTTGAAGGTTTCGCGAGGCAAAGCTAGCCCTCCCACGGGAACGTTGTACGTCTCCCCTTGCAATGGTAAGATCCTGTAGTTCTGGCAAAGCGTCGCGAGAGTCGAAAAGGACAGCAGCTGGACCAGTTTGTAGCCGAGGCACGAGCGACGACCTCCGCCGAACGGAAGAAAGAAGTCGGGTTTCAATATGCAGCCATTGCACAGGAAACGTTCGGGATCAAATTTCTCAGGCTCTACCCACAGGTCCGGACTCATATTAAGATCGTAGTTGTTAAGGAACACAAGTGTTCCTTTATCCACTGTTAAACCTGCAATAAAACATACTGTCATTAATGTGTGATGAATTTCGAATTTAAGAAGGAAATATGTTTCTTTATCGACTAAGTTGTGCGTCTATCAGTCGTTCGAAATTTTTCAGGAATTTTAATGTTGTGGTGTAGAATATTTTATAGTTATTGTATGTAACTTAACAGCTCTGCGTGCATGTAACCTGGTTCACTCATAAAAAAGCAAGAATGACATTTAGTCGCAGTTCCATCTTGGAGTGCTATGTTATTGCACGTCGAAGAATCCATTATAGACTCAATCAAGCTTTTAGATGTCTAGAAAGTCTCTAATAATTTAAGTCAAACTATAAAAACATATATTGGAATTCGTCAGTATAGATGGGCGCAGCACGCATGGCGGGATGCGTAAAATCCAGTCTGTTCGCGCCGATCAATGGAATCATTCAAGTGGCCTCATTTCGCTAAAATATATCTTAATATTATTTTAATACGAAATTGGGTGTTTTCAAATTTACTAAGCTTAAATCAGTTTTAAGTCCAAAGTAAGTTCTTAAAGAGACAATGTGTGAAAGCATAGTAGTAATCTATTTACAGTAGTTAGCTTAATTCGGAGATTATATTTATCTAATGGGGCATTGTCTAATTTGATAAATAAGAAGGTGATAGTTAATGATGAGAGAAAGGGAATTTAGACCAATTTACGCTCAGTGAATCAGAAAACTGTAATAGAACCAACAAAAAAAGACAATCTGCTCGCTTTTAAAGACCAGATGTGCGATCAAAGATTGTAAGCGCCCAATTCAGCATCCTTGACAGACATGGATTTGCTTAGTTGAGGCCAGAAACGGACGGGCGGCTATATCGAGTGTATGGGGCTGATGTGTGATCTAAGATTGTAAGCGCCAAC
The DNA here is from genome assembly GCA_037074705.1 of Zhengitettix transpicula. Taxonomy (NCBI): domain Eukaryota; kingdom Metazoa; phylum Arthropoda; class Insecta; order Orthoptera; family Tetrigidae; genus Zhengitettix; species Zhengitettix transpicula. Next base: position 15,578,515 of record CM073595.1, on the reverse strand, counting down.
TTCATCATCCTTGAAAGACATGGATTTGCTTAGTTGAGGCCAGAAACGGACGAGCGACTATATCGAATGTATAGGGCAGAATTGTGAATATATTGCTGAAGAAGATGAAGATATAGGAATGCACTGATCTCACCTGCTACGGAGCTCTGCTGACTGGCCACCCGCGGGACGATGGGCGACGCTATGAGGCGCAGGGCCTCGAGGACGACGGCCTCCGTGTATGGAAGCAGCGTCCTGGATCCCAGACCGACGCTCTGACCCTCCTCCGCCGCGGCGCGCTCCGCCTCCTCACAGATGCGCTCCTGCACGTCGGGACGCAGCACCACGTACGCCAGAACCTGCGTACCATCACCGTCAGTGGACGTCGGACTATCAACCAACAAAAGCGCTGGCTACCGGAACTTACCTTGACAAGCAGGTTACCGATGGCGGAGTGTCCACCGACTATGTCCTCCAGAGCGAACAGAGCGCTGTCCCAGCTCATGTCCGGCTGTTTCTCATTCTTCACGTGATCGACGAGGCAGTCCACGTAATCCACCTGCTGCGTCCCAGGGACCCAGCTGTCTAACCTGTCCGCGACGATTCTCTTCGTGACGAAATCGCGTATAGAATGACTCCAGTCAGAAACTCGGTCCAGGTGGCGCTTGTGGAACGGCAACAGCCACGGGATGAAGTCGGCTAGGTAGCCCTGGTTGATCTCGTAAAATATTTCGTCGAAATTAGCCACCATCTGTCGGAAACCTTCGTCGCTGTAGTCGAAGCTGCGGCTACAGAAGTACGACGTGAAAATGTTGGCCGCGAAGTGGAGGATCAGAGGCTTGGCGTCGACGATTCCGCCGTCTAGGGTGTCTATGTTGTGCAGCAGACTCCTCATCTCCACGCGGACCACGTCGTCGAGCTCGTTGAAGCGTTTGGAAAAGGCTCTGGGGAATGCGTGGACGCGCAGCATTTCCCGTCTCGATTTGTGTAACTCGGACCAGTCGCAGAAGGCCAGAGCTGAAAAAGAAAAACGTTCAGTGTGATTTGCGAGGGCTGACTGGGCACTGGAGATAAGACTGAGGCTTACAGTTCTGGCGGTCTCCAGAGAACAGCAGACGGTAGCGTCCGAAATCGGGGCGCCCGTCGAAACTTGCGCCTCGAGCTACCAGCACCTCGCGGATGTTCTCGAGGCCGTTGACGACGACGCAACGTGTGCTGCCGAGACGAAGATGAAACACGGGCCCGAAGCGTTTCGCCAGCGCCCCGAAAGCCTGGTAAGGCGTCGCGACGCCCGCCAGCTGCGGCAGCGCCCCTACGACGGGCCATTCCCGTGGGCCTCCAGCCTCTGTGTCCTCGTGCCATTTCCTCTTCCTCCTGTCCACGTACCATAGTGTCAGAGCCACCACCACCAGCACGAGCAGGATGTAGCTGGTGCTGCACAGGAACATAACACTTTCCATATCGTTTACTTTTTATTAATTTTTAAACAAAGAAACGTTTTTGTCTTGATAAATTTAGTTGCTTGTTTTTGGGTGTTGGAATGTCCGAAAGTTCCGAAATGGGTTCCTGCGTGACGATTCGAAGCAGCTGTAAGACGAAAGTAATAGGTTTTTACCTACTTACTCCTTCTTAAGCTAGCTTCGGAACCGGTCTGCCTCCTCCGCGGACGAACTCATATTTATACGTCCGTAGCCAATTATTCCGCGGTCAGTATGGCATTAATACAGGTTTTCGAGTCTGATCCATAATGCATCTCTGACTTTTGTGAGTAGACCTTTCTCCAGCAGCCAATAAGCTGCGAGAAGCGGCTATTAGCATAGTCTGTGGATGCACGTCATGGCGCGATTGCATATTTATCGCAGTGGGTGCGCGTCTTTAGAAATTCTAACTTGACTTGTTTATGGCTCACTGGAGCACAAAATGTTGGTAATGGTGTGTTCGCTTACTCGTAAAACGATATTACCAACGAAACTAGAGTATCAAGGTGTTTTAAGAAATGCATATTATTTTAATGTTTGAGACAGTTAACTATTCGAAAACTTTACAGTGTTTAAATATATTATTATCTAAAAATTTTGTTCCTACGTGTGGCAGAACGAAATTAAATAAACTAAGGAAAATTGAAAATGGTTGTGATCAATTTAATTTAAACACGAACCACGCAGAATTTTGTGCAAGATCGTACTAAATTATTGGGCGTGAAGTAAGAAATTAAATTGATAGAATAACAACGATATTAATTCTATTAATGTTGACAGGAAAATGGCCTTTTCAATATAAGGTACATCGTTATAATATGAGGGAAACAAGATAACCAAAATATATGTCAGCAGAAAAAGGAAATTTAAAATAATTCGTTAAAATTTAATATCAGAGATAGTTAAATTATCAATCGTTTTCTTCTCAAAAACCAAAGCATTGATGGCTTTAAGCAAAGAAATAATGTCGGCTTAAATAATTAGTAGTATAATAAATATTTAAAAATTAGTTACGGGTAACTACTGACAAATGTCCTTCAGTCTTAATAAAGTATAGACAAATTTTATGTTGTGAATGGCATCTGGAGTGTTTTGGTGTAATCATTAGTCCAAGGAAAATTATTGCGCTCTAGATAATGAAGAAAGACATATTTAGTATAGTTTCTCGGTATGACATAAATCTGACCTATTTTACTTAAATAGCAAATGGAATACAGGATTCAATTACTTACGAAACTCATATTGTAAATATGCCACCTAATTAAAAGATGCTAAGAGTCTAAAGAAATTGATTGTTATAATCTTACATTGTTTTTATCCGTCCCAAAAATTTTAATGGATTTAACCATGGAATATCCTTTTTTTCTCACTTTAATATTTTAAGCTACCTGTAATAGATTTTATTTAATTTCAAATTCTACTGAGTAATGTTACTATTTTTCTTAAATCGAAACCCTGTCAAGTTAATTTTCAGAAATTATTTGTGAATGACTGTTAAAATTAAATACATCCTTACATTGTTCAAATATTTCATTATCACTAATAAACTCGAAAGAGAAAAGGAAACCAACTTCACTCGAAACATTTGCGATATTTTCTATATTTAGTCATCTTCAACTACTTTACTTATAAGAATATGTCTATTTTTAAGAAGTTGTAATGGATTTCGTACTCTAGCAAAGACTGGTCTTCCGCTATTAGAATAGGGAATATACTAATAATTTTCCATAGATCCACCTGAGGAACTAAGCTTCGAAATGTGGAAAGAGTTATAATTAATAACTTAATGAAATATTTTAAAGATAATTGTGCTTATGATACTTCATAGTCATCAAGTGTACTATATCACGCGTCATAAGCGATGGCGTGTGTTGCAGATTGACTGAGGAGAAGGGATGCAGCTCGGAATAATAAACACATCACAATTATCTAGGTATAATCTGTGCAGAAAGAGACTCAACTGGGCCGCCAAAGGAAATGTGACGCGCACGTTAGCAAAATATAACAAAATTATTATTTTTAGAAGAAATAAAGGATAAAAAAATATGATTTATACAATAGTTTACCTTGAGTATTAATTACTTTAGTATTAACTACTATAGTATTATGAGCGGAATTAAAAGCGTGACAACAATGAAATTATTTTTCAAATTTAAGAACCACAATTTTACTCAAAGTGAACCATTTTCCCTTCGTCCATATAACATTGAGAACCACGTTTTCCAGAATAAATGTTTCCATACCAGAACAACTCCTTCTGATAAAAATATATTTTATTTATAACAAAATTTGTGCTAGTGTACTTCACCACATTAAAATTAATTATATTTTAATTTAAACAAAACCAATTGAAGCAAAGTATTGAAACATTTATTTCAATTTTTTAATTATCAATTATTACAGTTATAAGATGAGTTTCTTTATTATTACATTAACACTTGCTACAGAAGCTTTCGATGGATACCATCAAAATCATCTGTAGTTATACAAGTACAAACAAAAACTAAATTAAATGTTGTTATTTATCTATGTGTGCATACTGCATTTTTATTTTCTTATTTACTAATCGTCAAGTTATATTCATTTGTCTATAATTAATTACTACTATCTCTGAAAAGCCAAGAATATATTGTATGCATATTTTAAATATAATTAATGTCTTATATATTACGATAGCTTACTTTGATATATACAGGGTACGACAAAAAAATAACTTTTATGAATAGACTTAAATAGCATTTATTTAATTCACTGTGTGCTGTTATTTTTATCTTAGTTTTAATGTGCATATATTACAAATCATTACAAAATATTTTTTAACTTTCTGTATGTTATTCAATAATTCAAATTGTTTGTATAAATGTCGACTATGGAATATAATATTCACCGAAGTTTGTTTATAGCTGTTTTTATAATTTTTACGAAATAATTTTCCCCCTAGTGACCGTACTTGATACATGGATTTTTTAGGTACAAAGCGGCAATTCATGCATTGAAAAACAAAATTTTCCCTACGAGAGAGAAAAGCACTCATGAGTCGTTCGAAGCTTAAGACAATGCTTATCGTTTTCTTGGGTACCCGGTGGTCGAACCGTTAAACAATAATATAAACAAGTTTTGAAAATCCACGTGAACCCTGAATTGTGGACGAGTGGGTGGACTGTTGTTCACTACGTATAAATACTAAAACATATAACTGAGAAATATATGTAAATGGGGAAATAAAAACTAATAAAATCAATTTATTTGTAATCAGGATAAAAAAAACTGCTTGATTTATTGCCGTGCCATTTATTCCTAATCCCCACGATCAAGTCGAAGCAAAAATGGCTCCAGTTTCATATGAGAGGGGTAAAAGGGAAAACTATGGAGGCCCTGAGTAGCCTCACTGAAAGTAAGTGACACAAGAAAAGGAACGTATGCAGAAGTGTCGGGTCCTACTTTGATGATGACTACCAATAACCGTTCGGATCAAGTAAATAAGGAAAGTTGCAGTATCAGTCTTCTTTTTTTCAACCTGTGTTAACTCAACGGGGGACTCTCATTGATCTTGACTTCGCTGTTTAATTGTTTGTCAGTTCTGGCGTGTCAGATTCTTTAGATCATTAGCGCCTCATTGGAAACAGTAAACGGAACAATTTAGAGGGAGATTCCCTCCTCAACGAAATTTCTATCAGAATATTCTCTATTCGAGGTCCGCGACCCACTTTATTGGGTATTCACATGGGAGGTGAAGAGAAATGGGAATGTGTTGTGGGTCCAAAGGCTTCTAGTTGAGAATTACACTCAGTTGTCTTTCGATTAATAATTAAATTGATAAATAAATGGTTTGGACAAATTTTATGGAACCATTACTAGCTTTGGCACGAGTGTTGTAACGCATTAAAATAAGACTGACGTGTTATACATATCTGTTGCACGTTTTACTTTCCTACGTTTGCAATCATGTTGCTAGGTCCAGTTAAAAATAGAGTAAGTTTATAATTGAGACTGTAGAATGAATGGTGACTGGACACTCATTTTCTGAAAATATGAGAGTAAACTTTCGAAATAATACCTACGAGGTTTCGCCCTGATTTATGATCAAGGAAAAGAGAACTGAGGCAGATCCACCAGATTTGGACCCGCTTCCCTTGCTGATCTCTGACAAATTAAAATTTTCTTTATTCTTCATCAGTTCTAGCTGCTGTAGCAGCTGCCTCTAAGTCAAGAGTTTCAGGCATTTTGAACTACGATTCGGTGCGTTTAGTGATTTGCACATGGAGAGGGCGTGATGAACAACTGCTCGTGCAGACATTCACGTGAGGAGGAACACTGACCTCCATCACGCGCTTCTGCGTGTGACTGACATCAGACAACTATAGTTTTCCTGTCAACACTTCTGTAGAATTAGTGGTGACTGGACACTCATTTTCTGAACTTTAGAAATAATACCTACGAGGTTTCGCCCTGATTTATGATCAAGGAAAAGAGAACTGAGGCAGATCCACCAGATTTGGACCCGCATCCCTTGCTGATCTCTGACAAATTAAAATTTTCTTTATTCTTCATCAGTTCTAGCTGCTGTAGCAGCTGCCTCTAAGTCAAGAGTTTCACGCATTTTGAACTACGATTCGGTGCGTTTAGCGATTTGCAATTGGAGAGGGCGTGATGAACAACGCTGCACGTGCAGACATTCTCGAGAGGAGGAACACTGACCTCCATCACGCGCTTCTGCGAGTGATTGACATCAAACAACTATAGTTTTCCTGTCAACACTTCTTATAATTCAGCCTCAACTGCTCATTTTTGATAAACGTCACTCCCGCATTGAATATCTACAAAATCATATCGCTTATTTTGTCAATGTCGGCTCAAGAAAATTGGAAACATCATAACACAAAAGATAATACTAAACGAAGTCGTGATCCCAAGTATTATGTTCTTCTCATTTCAATCATTTATAAATGGAAGGCAAAAACGTAATCCTACATTTTTAATAAAATGCTAGTATTTCATATTTCTTCCTAAATATTTATTAAAAAACCAACGTATACAGACTTGACTTTTATGTTTGAAAAGATACATATTTCTTTCACACTTATCCAGAAAAAAAATTAGAATTCAGCCTATAGTTTCCTGAAAAATAACGTCGTAGCTTTTTTTCGCTAAACATCATATGCATAGAAACAAAAATAACCTGGACCTTAAGCTCTACAAACCTTTAAACTAAAAATCGTCATTTTTACTCTAATTTGTAAATTGCAAAAAAAATATCTAAGTGGCTGTAAAACGTTAATCATATTTTCCTATTGTCACCATAAGTTTAGTTCTCTTGATAATAGTGACTGACTTTCAGATCATATTATGGATGCATCGTTACTTCAATTTAAAATACTATTTTAAATCCTTATGTAACGGGAAATTTATTTGGCGATATTTTCCATTTCCTTTCTTTTAAATTTTTAAGTTATATATTTAAAATCACTGGTTTCATTTCCCCGGAAATAGAATAATTTCCCATCCTCCCCGTGGTACAGTTATCGGATATGTCGGCCTGAGGATATTTTCATTTACTTGGTATGGATAAGACCCGTTGCACGATGGACGTGGGAAACGGAGGGGGGATTCGCTCTGTGATTGGCTAACGTGCTTGTAAATGCGTCGCTGCGTATTACAGTGTTGTCGTTCAACACATTAATTTAGCATATTTTAAAGTTTGCGGCAAAGGATTCTGCACTGTTTTCAACATGCTCTTCGTGTGAGTATTACGCATACCAATTCTCAAAATATAAAATAAACACTGAATATGTTTCGATTTTATAAATCAAGTTAACGATACTTTTACTTTAAGTTAAAATATAAATTTATATAAATATAAATATAAAATATTATTATCTGCCTTGCATGGCTAGAAAGTTATTTATCGAAACTTAAATAGTAACTTTCGTGAAATTTCTAGTTATTTTAAAAATTATACTACGGTTAAGTATTTGGAAAAAATAATATAATATATTTCAGTTGGATATGCATCCTCATCATATAAACTACCAGGAAAGTATGTCAGTCTTACAATTAAAAATATGTGAAAATAATATTGTTGTTTCTGATACGTATAAGTTTTTATATTTATATTTAAAGCGTGTACATAATATTCATGTGTTTATTTCGCAACATGAAAGAAATTTGATGTTGTATCACGCATTGTATGAAACTATTTTGATATATATCGTATATAGCTCTAATTTTTAATTATTTTACATTTTCTACAATAATTTTGTTGGCTTTATGACCTTACGTGGTGAATATTGAATTTTAACTAAAATTATATTGCATTAAGTACATTAAATAATAAACATTTAAAGACTATTAAAGGAAGAGTAGAATTAAACTATCTAGGCCTTATTACATCGAAATAGATCAAGAGTGTAATGTTAACATTATCATTAAATTAGTTACATTATGTGGCCAGAAGATCATGGATATGTATGAAGGATAATACTTTTTTCTATAATAAATAGTATTACTTGCAACTGACGAATCAATATACTAACCCCAAAAATAAAATAAATAAAAGTTGTTTTTTTCCTAAGTAAATACACTTGTGTAATTAATCTTCGTAAGTATTTGTAAAAATTCAATTGAACATCTTATAAATATCCCAGGATTGATACGAGCAGACCACGATAAATGTGTTTGTCGCTTAGACATTCGCTACTTAGAATTGCAAGATATGTTAATGATGGTCTCGAGGGTTTTCGGAATTCCAGAGTGGTTTGGCCTGCAAAGTTCCGTGTAAGGACTCGGGTCATATACAGATTCTAATGAATTCACTGCATAATATTTACAAGATTGTATTAATTTTCAGTAATAATTTATTTAGTATAATTTGGAAATTATCTGTTAATATTCAACGAACTAGCAACACTCATTAGAATAAATAGTTCTAACTTGCCTACTTTTCAAGTGGCTGAGCTATCGACATAAAATCATTGTAAATATTAATTATTGTCTTTATTTATACTACCAAGGAAGTACCAACATTCCTTGTGTTCATAACACGTATTGTATTGATAGTCGTGAATAGTGAGAAATAAATAACAACATTATGTAATTTACAAAAATCATTTCGGTATTTCAATTAATCAGTTGAGGAAATTTTATGTGGTCTAGTCAATATAAATAACTAATTCATTACAGCCTTTATACAAACGGTAGCTAGGTGCCAGGCGTTGCCCGGGTTGTCATAATTATACTCAGAGACATCCATAACCCCAGATTTGAATACAATCTCGATTATTTTGCTTTATTTTTGCGTAACGCGTATCCACCCCATCCCTAAAGGTGTTCTCAAATACCGAAAAAAAAATATTCATAAAAATATCTGGTGAAACGCTATATTCTTTTGACGTAAATATCGGTCGTTTTAACATGTTTGAAAATTTCCACCCCCGCCACTGGGGGTTAAACGGAAGTTGAATTTCATAAAAAACACAGGGACATCCATAGCCCCGGATTCGACTCCAATCTCGGTTGTTTTCGCGTTATTTTTGTGTAACGCCCCACCACCCCCATCCCTAAAGGTGATTCTTAAAAACATTAATTATAGTATTTCAAACAGAATACACAGACAACAGAAATGTCTTTTTACCACACCCCGTGCTTACCATCCCTCAACTTTTATGGTTGAAATATTTGGTGTACAACAAATCCAGAACTGACCACAATATATTTCCACGCGACAATGTTTTCAGTATCGTTTTTACACTACTACCAGTTGCCGTAAGAAAGGTTAGTGTTAATGTCAACTCCAGTCTATCCTCGCTTCATTTGCAGGGCAGTTACCTTGTTATGACATACTATTTCTCGAGGCTTATGATATGTTTTATTCAATACGCTCTCAAAATCATCAGCCAGATAAATTTTTGTATCACATTTTCAGGATCTTATATTTCAGACGTTCAATTTTCGTTCCAAAATTAGTTAAATCTAAACTATACCCGTATTGTTATCTGAATTGAATTAAGGTAATAAAAAATTGTGATTTCGAATAAATCTATTATATGTCTATTATTTTATAATGAGAGAAATTATGCAATCCGGTTTCCTGTTTTCCAACTTCTCCAACCTATGAGATTAATTACATTTCTATGTAAAATAATGGCAGTATTTTGTTATAAGCCTTTGGTGTTAAAAATTGACAGGTCTATTGTGACAAATATTCATTTTCTCTCGTAGCCTAGAATATTTTTTGTGTAATACTTTTTAATAATAATATTAAATTGACACTTATAAAATTATTTTCCTCATCAGAGACTCTTGTAACATAAATTGCAGTTAATAATTGTCACCTTCACGTTACATGCCCAAAATACTCCAAGAAAGGATTTTCATTCTGTTTGGAGTCGCGTTCGTGATATGAAAAATTATCATGTATATGATAATTTTTCTATGGTAGAACATTTATATTATCTATATTGTAACTTCAAATGAAAATTTTGTGATCATTTCTTGCCACATGTTTGCACTTCCTGAACCAAACACTATCTCATTACTTACTGCAGTCGGGACTGCTAAACATGTGCTCTCATTTAAATTACAAATGGTCGACACGCAGACAGACTGACGTAAGTAATTGTTCATGAGGCGATCCGAGTTTAGATTATCCAATGGCCTGACACTCAGATCCCTAATTACCTCCTTCCAGACATATCCTTTTCAAACATGAACTATCAGTAATCTGAATCATTCCATACACTAAATTCGAAACCCTCACGTTTTTATTTATCAAACAACAAAACTATAACTGAATAATATTCGACATCCTCTTGACGTCAACAAAGTTAAAATCTGGTTCATCAAGAATCTCTGTGGTCTCTCTCCTTTCTTCCTTTATACTTCCTTAACCAACAGAATCTCTTTAAGTACTCCAGCCCCGACTGACCAAATCCAGAAAACGAAACTAAGTATTTATAAATCCAATCATACTATAGTACTGAACCATCTCGTCCGGAAACAAGTCGCTCACACAGGTAAGCCTCCAGGATAGATTTATTCACTACACCATTCCCAAGAACATATCAAAATTGCAATTTTTATTTCAACCGACACTAAACTCCGATAACATAAACCATTGAAAACCAGAAACAGAATAAAACCACTATCGATTGAAGGCTCCAAAAATTTTGGAAAATAATACCACTGGTTATGGAAATCCCGCAGTAGTGAACATAAAAATGAACTGGAATGCCTGCTAGATGAAGAAACAGAGACACTCCCTGAGGTCCCACCAACACAATGGAAAACCAATAGACAGATTATTAAAGAATTCGCCCATCCTGTCAACGAAAAACCAGTCTGTCACAATTGCAACAGACAACCGAAGATCAAAATTCGTCTTCACCATTCTTAAACTAGAAAAAGTCTCAGTTTTCAGTCAAATCCTCAATCGATTTCTATAATATCATAAATTTAGTCAAAAGCCCAACGACGGTCTTGTAAACTTTGGTATTCTCTCTTTAAGTCTCAGTCGATGGATTTACCAATATACGAACTATGTTTCCTGTAAACACTGTCACGCGATTACTTACAGGCTGCATACATTAGACCACAGTGTCCGTAAAACCCACATACTCGATCATATCTAAATTTCTAATTAAATTTCTCTCATGTGTAATCTGTTCCAAAGAATTTTAATGGTGTATCCAATTAAATTTCATGGAAAGTGTGATTTAACCCATAAAGCGATCTGACCATCGGAATATTCGAACTGGCAGAACTCCCCACAAGATTTATGGCTGGTTTCTAATGTGGTTCCTTGATTGTCTGTTATTATGGCCCTCTTTAATATCAGCTCGAGGAGAACTAGTTGATGGGCCAAACTTTTCATTTCCGCAAGCGTTGCCATGTTGACTGTAATCTGATTTCTCCTCAGCCTCTATCAGCATCCATATTCTATTTCACCGCTGGTATACTCTCAGTTTAGTTTCTTGTGCTCTTTTCTTTGTTTGTTTCATACACGGGCTGGAGTTAACCACTGGTGTTCAGATTTCTTATCGTTCAACTCCGAGAAGTGACTTGTCCGTCGTTTGTGTATGCGTTTATGCTTCTTGGTAAGTGTCTACTCTGTATATATTTTCTTATTCAACATTTATGTTTCGCAGTGTCTGTCATGAAATAATTATTTGTTAATATAAAGTTTAAGCATACTGTGTAAATATTAAACTCCGTCCGTTTTCTGTGTTCCATTGTTAATTAGTTGTATTTGAGGTTATTAATTAATTCGTAATTATTATCCCGTATTCTTAGTTATGTTGTACGAAAAATTTTTGTGTTCTAGGTTAGCATAGAATAGTTTGTAATAACTATTTGTAATTTTATTTATGACGTAACCTAATTCCACAGCCGGTGACTAATTGAATTAACAATCTATCTGGCTGTCTATAATTATCAGATGAGAAATCAATATAATCTTCATTCCTTTTCAGAAAACCCTGCGGAGCAGTCGACCACTGAAAATTATCCAGCACCATTATTTCTGTGGGGTACATGTAGATTTTAATTTGTTCAAATATAAACTTGAAGTAGTATATAAATAATTCTAATCGTACAGTACTTATATAATGTAGCTCCTTGTACACGAACTGTCTCAGATGATTTACTTGGACACAATGACTATTAAAAATATAGAATAAAAACCATATCCTTGTTTTGTAAGTCGCAATACAGAGTTAATGTAAAATTAACTCATTTTACTTTACGGATTCATAGATGGAACCATTGAGTAATCAGGGAAAGAATAAATTAAATTATTTCTATAAATTCTATTTTCAACCAATGAACGGACTATGTCATTAAAATCCGTTTTATTCATAAAGACTGTTCACAGATTAATATAGATCACAGATTAATACAGTGATATTAATTTTAATAGAAGATGCTTTCGAGATAGTTCGTGATTTTTAACCTCTATATAATTGGCTAATAAGTATGATAGCCTTGCGACGTGGTTATAAAATGAGTAACCTGCAGGATAAAATCTTAGAATCCTATATGTTTCATAATTAATATCTGATCAGGTTGAAAAAATGATCAATAATGTCGAGAGCTTATTCCAATATGAGACTGTTTGTGGTTCATTTCCCCGAATATTATTAACAATTTTCAGAAGTGCGAAACGTCAAAGGTCATTACAAAATTCATTAAAATTGAGAGATTTTTTAAATATAATTAATACACAAGCCGTCGAAAACATAAAATTATACTTACATAATTATTCGTTAATAAACAGACTTCGTATTTATACGACAACAATATCTCTAATGATTGCTACACGCATTTTACACGAACTTAGTTTCATCGTTGAAATAATCACGTAAATGTAATATTGCTACATTATTTAATTTATTTAAATAAAAAGAACATCCGGCAGAAGTCTGCTATTAGAAAATTTTCAAGGGATAAAAGCACACGTGTCGAAATCTGACTTCCTAATGTGTCCGCTATACATTTTGCATGATTTTTTTTTGCCTGATTTTTCGCCCACCTTTTTCCCCGGAAATAAACCTGCATATCTGCTGAGTGGAGGAATATTGAATACTTTGCCTTTAAAAAATTATTTCACGTCAGAAGTACAGAACGTGAACAATAAATCTGTTTTTCAACTTTCTGTGAAATAATACATATTTTTTAAAAGTCCTTAGATAACTGTAGGTTTTTTATTATACTATAATTGAAAAAGGAACTAGAGTTCGTTTTTAAGCAACCTAGAATGAAATAAATTAGAATCAATAGTCCTCTTAATATATCAGAATTGAATTATAACTATTGTCTTATTTGATACATAAACTTTTCATAGGTTAAGATTAACTTTTACTTCATAATAATTTTAAAACTGAATTTATGTATGCTTATCAGTGCAAAATAATGATATTAAAATTAATTTCATACGTCTTAGATGCTATATTATAAATCATTACTAACGCTATCCAGCTTTAATATCTTTAAAAGTGTGATTGAATTATATTAGCCCATAAAATTGTCTTGTGACGTTTTGTACAGATATAGGAATCTCATATATATATAAATCTTCTAATAAATAAAATAGGCCTTTTCGTGTGTACGCTCCACATACAAATCTACACCCGTGGAGCAAATTTCGTGGACGTGTTCCTTTCGAACCGGAAACAAACACTGTGCGAGTAAGACACGACTATCAGCCCCAACGGGAGTGGAAATTTTAAAACGACCGATATTTGCGTCGGGTAAATATTTTTCGGGGTCAGAGACATATAAATTCCCCAGATATTTATTGTATAAATTTCAACCCCTTTCGGCATGGGAGGGGAGCACCTTTAGAGATGGAGGTGGAGGGGCGGTACATTAAAATAACGCAAAAACAACCGAGATTTGAGCCAAATCCGGTGTTATGGATGTCGCTGCGTTTAAATATGACAACACGGGCAACGGCGGGCATCCAGCTCATATATATATATATATAAAATATTTATAGTTTCAATCTTGTCTCTTAGATTCTGTATTCAGAAGAAATTTTTTCAAATTGGAGACGTTTTGGCTGCCAGCGATGATACCCACATCTTCATATATATAATTTCAAAACACTTACTAAGAGTATTTTTGGTCAATTATGGAATCTGTAGAAATTTGCGGATCAATACTATGTTTCTAGCTCAGGTTAAACAATTACAATTCCCGTATAATATTGGCTTTACAATTTCCTTCCGGTATAATTTAACATCGGGGCAATATTTATTATTGTCTAATTGCTCATTCAAAATAATTCATTAATTTTTTTATCTTTTTATCTTTATCTTATCATGTGATTTATTTAATTTCAATTGTTCACAGTATTTAATACACGGTGGGTAATTTTAGATGGTTACAAGCCTAATAAGATTATATCAAACTTTTATGATAGTGATTGACAAATAATTACAGGCGAATACATTGTTGCGAACCTTCTGCTTTTAGTTAAATTAAATAATTACTGTTCATAAAAGTAATTAAATTCCCAAAAGTTCTCCTTTCTTACACAATTTTCAATATGCAGCTTCAAGTAACAGCCATTTACAGTTCTTCGGGATATAGGCTTCGGCAACAAATGGTGTAATGTATTCATGGAAATTAAGTCTTCTACTCGTACATGATGCATTATGGAAGAGCACCTGGTCTCGTCGTAAATATAATGATGTAACGCCGCGTGTCTGGTCGCTGCATATTGAAGCGTAGCTCACTGCATTTCCCTTGAGGGTGTCAATTCAATGTCATAAGAAATCAAGGGCATGTGCTCTGGGGACAGAAATACTGTATATTCAGATTTCCTTGGTAGGAAATATTTCTCCAAAGACGGCGCCTACTCCGGTTATATACGAAGCGTTACTGGGGCCGTTCGTACAGTGATCATCCTGGCATAGATGACGTTAATAAGTACCACCAGTTTCAATCATGTCTCATTAACCGATAAATGACAGTTATATTTTACTATAAATATTATAAGTGATAAAACTAATTATTAACAGTCACACATATAATATTTATTTTAATGTTAAAATGTGTCAGGATTAAAATTCAGCCAGGAGCTTTCGGTTAATTTTAACCATATTCATCTAATAAATTTACTTATCCAACTTATTGCCATACATGGATCGTATGACTTTTTCTATTGTTTAAAAATAGAACCTTCATGTTCTGTGGCCGAGCACTGTCATAGACCATGTGTGGTAATCACTTGGCCTACGTAAATTTATCAGATGACTATGGTAAACCAAAAACTCCTGAAACATTTTAATAAAAATAACATAAAAATAAAATTTATGTGTGACTGTTAATAAAGTGAATTACATTTTTTCTATAGTCTCAATCATGTTTTATAATTCCTGTAATCAATCGAAATGGTTAAAATTGGAGACGTTTTGCCTGTCAGCGAAGATGCCTACATCTTCAATAATGAATGAAACACTTACTGCAGCTGCGTGAACAATAATGTGTGACTATGTCGCACGAATTTGATTCGTCGTCGCAAAGAAGGCCTTCAAGGTCAAATCGGCTCCTATTTGAAACGCTCTATAGTGAAGTGTTGCCTGAAAAATTACTTAAATATATAAACGAGCAGTTATTAAATACTTATAACTATAAATTATGCTCACACTGTCGTTGCTAACCGAAAAAAAAATAGGTTACTGAATTCAAACGGGATCGAACTTCCATTTTGAATTATGATTGTTCAGGATTCCCGGCAACCGCTGCGACCAAGGATAAAATGACAATTCAGTTTTCATATTAATTCTTACAACCAAATATGTGTACCTTAAAAATTTTCAGACATAACGTGACGTGAACTCTGACAAGGGCGAGGTTTCCTGTCACTGTTACAGTGAGGGAATCAGTAACAAAGTGAATTTCTGGTTGTGTCTATGACAATAAAAACTTATAACAAGAATAGTAAAATATTAAATTAAATATATTTTCGATTATGTTCCAAGTTTTCATCATTTTTGTCAATCATGTTGAATACAGTAATACCGTTCTAATTTATAGGGATTTACTGTGTTTCTAGAAGTAGTTCTTAAATGAAATTTTGCACATATGAATTGGTCATTAATAGGGGCCTTTTACTTATCACGAATAACATTAGGAGTAAGAATGCTCAATTTCGTGAAGAGAACCCTGCAAGATGTTCTCGAGGAAACTTGACAGTCTAACATTTTTTTTCTGAAGAATAAAAATTTTGTTTCTCCCTTAAGAATTACCCAAAAAAAATATTCCATATGACAATAACGATTGAAAATACTTTAACAAACGGGCAATATTATTAACCTTTTAATTACTCATTCAAAATAATGCGTTATAAAATTTTTTGTTTGCTTATCATGTTATTTATTTATTTTCATTTGCTCACAGAATTTAATAGAGGCAAGTTGTTAAAATGGTCACAAGCTTAAAAAGATTCTGTCAAATAGTCATTGTACAAAGTAAAAAAAAACTTTCTGCATTTTGGCATTATTCGAACAGAATACGAGGCTCAGATTATTTTGGTTGCAAGTTTATTAATTTGAATTTTCCAATTTAACTTATTCCTAAGAATTTTACACTTTCAACTTCGTAAATTTTGTGATTCTATTTCTATTGACTTAAATGCCTGTTTTTTTGTTTGAAATTGCATAAAATTTGTCTTTTTGCAATTAATTGATAATCCGTTTTCTTAAAAAAAAAACTTCAAGAAAACTCGCTGAAAATAATTTTTCAGTTGTATTTTTTTACGGTAAAGTAAAATGGCATTTAAAATATAGGAAAAATTTTTTAGTAACACTGAAATGCTTTAATTTCAACTCAAAAAGGGTATGGATTGCAATTTAAGTTGATAATTTCAATTCAAAATTCTTAAAATCCTCTAACTGGCATCCAACTTACAATAATTAATAACTACACAAATAAACACGAAAATCGCGGTCAGAGTTTCGGATTAGCGTCAGCTGGATGTGGACGAATTTTTAATGGAGGTAATTATAGTTAATATCGTCACAAATGTGCCGACTCATTGTACACGTTTCTCGAAAGTTTGGACTGATTACCACACAATAATATATAAAATTTTGAATATTGTCGATTTTCTGCTGTAACTGTTTCCTCAGAGATCAAGTCAGAGGTCAAAATAAGATGGCCGTAGTTTTCACTTTCTTACACAGGTTAAAATATGTGTTTCTGTACATTATTTATTTTCTTAATTATAATTTTGTGTTCGAAATCAAGTATTTCTAACAATCTTTACTTTTTAGTTTCATAGACATTTTATTGGTTAATTTTCAATGATTCTAAAAAATAATAACATCGCATCTTCATTTGCTTTCGATTCCTGTACAATTACATGACGACGTATCATACATCTACAGTGCAAATAAGAAAATAAATCTAAGCTTACATTTACACTGGTAGGCTTTGCGTTATTTAAACCATATCTACAAAACCTGTAACATCAAATGTTCATCGAGAGTGACTTCTGTCCAGAATGGGAATTAATTACTTGCGGTGTTCCACAGAGATCGATTCTGGGATCACTACTACTTGTATTGTATATAAATGAGTTCCCAGCCACGTTTGTACATTCAAATCCACTCTGTATACAGATGATAGATTAGGTTAGTTCTCAGTTCAGCAAACGTGAAACAACACAAAAAGTTATTTTAATTATAAGCACATCTCGGGCCAGAATATTAAAAATATTAACAAACACTCAGCAACTAAAGGATGGGTATTGTAATTTTAAATAGAAGTCCTCGTCTGTTTCCAATTGTAACTAGACGATGTCACGTTCATTAAAGGAGTTTCAATGCCTTGAACTCAAAAACGGAGCTTGTTGGAGGAAAATCTACATAAAATTGAATAAGGTAATTGTCCAAAAACCACCGAACAAATTGAGACCAATGTAAATCGTTCTGCTTTAGTACACAGTGAGGTCACAACTTTGCATATTAGTACTTTTTGACTTGATTTAATCGGTAACGTTCACTAATAGTATGAGATACAAAGAAACCCACATATTTTAAAGTATTAGTCCCGAGTTACCAACTTTTCAGAAGACTGGGAAGATAATCACAGTACCCATGATCCATTTTGGATATTTGTCGACTTGACAGCTTATTCTCTGTGACAATATGAGTTACAATCGGGCTTGTATAGTCGTTCGAAGGCTTACTTGCTGAGACAGATACATTAAAAACAGGAGAGGAAACTAAAGACTTTCCCTGGTTGACCTGACGGTGGCAGCACAATATGATGACCATCAAATATGAACAATATTCAGTAAAATAGTATTTTCCCATCGCATTATATGAACCCTTTATGAGTAATATGTAGGTCATAAATTAATTGGTTATTAATTTTGTGAGTAAAATTGATAATGTAACAAAAATTAATGCTTAAAATAAATTGTTTAAAATTTATAGTTTATATTTTTTCAGTCAGAAAGAAGAATTTATTAAATTAACGACGTCTATCGCTGAATTTGTGAACTCATCTGGTTAACCAGATGCGAAAATTATTTCAGGCCAAGCATCTATTTAATAAGGATATATATAAACATGTATTATGACTACTGAGAAAACTAATAAATAAACATCAGCCAATTTTGAGTCATAAAAATACATATTTATATACATCATTAATAAATAGATGCTTGGACTGAAATATTTTTCGCATCTGGTTTACCTGATGAGGCCTTAAATTAAGCGATGAAACGACGTTAATTTAATAAATTCTTTTTTTTTACTTAAAATTGGCTGATATTATTTATTTATTAGTTTTCTCATTAGTCAGAATACATATTTATTTCTGTATTTTCATTATTCTGGTTTACATTTAATTACACACATTGATATTGAAATCCCGAACGTTTTTAATGAGTCTCAATTATAAACGTAAGTATTTTACATAATTTTGTATTCTTGTTTAATTTTTATCTGATTGTCCAAGAAGCTTCCGTAGATGTCATAGTAATCTAATATCAAAATATACGAATGAATACATTGATACCATTTTAATAATCAAAATTTTCAACAGCTAATTTTTGGAATTCTTGGAATTCTGTTACCAATACACTCTTTCTAACACTTAAAACTGTTCCCCGACATCAACCGTGTGGGAAATAAGAGCGGTAAATGTAGAGGGACATCGCTGTAATTTTCCACAAAAGAGAAGACTTAATACACGCATCTGTTATGTATGTCCAGACCACACAGCGGTTTTGCATGACTTGTCTTCCGAAGCTCTGGTGTACTTTGAACAAAGCGTGAGAATCAGGCCTACGGAACATACTTCAAGGGGACCTATAATGATTAATAAAATTAATAAATTAAGTGTGTTCAATTTATTTACTTCATTAATGTATTTTAAGTGTAAACCAATAGTAACTTCCTTATTAAAAAATAACAACAATTTTTTCAACTTATAATAATTGTAAACACAGCCGTTAATAGTTGAATCGGCAGCACGACACTTTTCGCTGGTCGCTTGCGTCTTAAAGCGTTTCGTAGCGAGCGTTCTGGGTGTCGGCCACAGAGAGCTGTGATAGTCATAAGTCGCAGTCGTTGGGCCTGGCGATGTTGAAGTCGAGGATCTCGTCGGAGGTTAGGAACCTGACGTCGGAGTCCTCGGGCTCGCGACTCTGCAGCTTCCGGACGAGGCGACGCCTGGCGAGGCGGACCGCTATAAACACGGCCCCCAGCGTCGCCACCGCCCCGGCCAACGCGATGCCCAGCGTCGCTCCCAAGGACCCGCCGCTAGACTCCACTGCAAAGTTCAAACACATAAAATCAAATAAAAAAACTGAAGAATGGGAGGCGTTCTGCAGTGGAGACGTGGTGTAGGTGGTAATGAAATGCATGAGGGTATTTAATCTTACCCGCAGAATGCGTTAGCCGCTGTAGATTGACAATTATTGAGAAGGGTCGGAACGACTTGAGCAGCGAAACACTGTAAAATTTTGTCAAAAACTCAAATCATGCAGTCTTCTGAAAACTACACATTGAGGATCTCACGCGCCAAGAAGTTGTACAGCCGATTCAAAAATGGCAGGACTTAGGCCCCTTTCACACAGCGATTCAGTGTCTGTCAGTCACGTCTGAAGCATGGGTCAAGGCGAGTCACGTCGTCGACACGTCTGCGATTCACGAAATGAGTCGCTCGGGACCTGCAGCCTACTCGAGTCATTAAAGCCTGGAGGCGGCAGACGGACCATTGACGGTAATGGGTACGTTCGCACGGCGAGTCTGTGTATCAGTGTCTCGCTCCCGCTCAACACTCTCATTGCGTATTCTCGTGCTCTTCTTGTATTGGTTTTTTTCATTTCATTTATAAAATAATATTATAAATATGTATTAAAAATATGTGAATATTTCCATGACTTTCCTACATAAATAACAAATTAATATGGCTTATGAAAATCCGAAAGCCCCTGTTTGACATTATTTTATTTGAGGACTAATAATTTTTTTTAATATATCATTTATTTTATCAAACGTCTTTATCCTGAATTTCTATATATATTTCCGATAATGTCAGTGTGTTAGTAATTTTGACAATGCTTAAAATAAATAAAACTATCTTGATATTCGTCCTTCGAACGCGATGATGTTTGGACCTAATTTTTAACACGTTACATAAGCAACTCATTGAAATGAAAATATAATACGTTTTCGTATATATCAAAAAGTTTATTATAACACTTTGCGTCAGTGTGAGGCAGCGTATTGTTTACTCCTGTCATAATATTGAACAACAAAGTGAATACACCTTTTTGTTCACGTATTTGGTTTTCGGTATATAAGAACAGTTTTCTTTTTATTTTCTCAGCATTCCTAGCCAAATAACACACAGTTAATGTTTCCAAATCGTCCATTGTTTTCTTTAATTTAAAAGAAAAATGTTGGCTGGGAGGCTGACGAAATGAGAATGGAGAAGCGACAAGTGCGTGAGAGTTTGGTGGGACGAGGAAGGAGGAGTTACGGAGGGGAGGTGACGGTGACATTACTTTTTTGTACCGCCGACGTGTAAAGGAGACGTGACTCGCAGACACGGAATCGCCGTGTGAAACGGGCCTCAAGTAAACGGTCTCCTGCATCGACGTAAGAATGGGAATATGCTGAAAAATTGCTGACTTCGGTCACACAGAATTGTCATATCGCAGTTCGAGAGCTTGAGGTTAAGGTGAAGGGAACATTCAAAGTTACTTTATGATTGGTAAAATTTATTACATTAAATTTGCAAGAACATTGAATATTTATGATGTCAAAATATTATATTAGAAGAATAATAAGATATTGAAATGATTATTAAATTAACAACAGGTTTAAATACATATAATTTTCATTCATGTTACATTAGTTATATATATATATATATATATATACGTGTATTCTCGTAAGTAGTCTTTTTTTAAGCAGAAGAACATCAAATAATATTAAACAGAACTCAACACCAATGAATAACAGTTATATTATAACTCTTTTATGAATGGGAGAATATAGCAAAAGTAAACATGTTTAAGACTTTCAAGATTACAATAATATGCATATTTAAATGTTCTAATATTGTGAAAACTATTATGATGTTAACTTTACATTAGCTACACTGACATAAATTCTTTTTCTGAAGTACTACTCATGCTAATAAGAAAACGGGTTTAATCGACTTCCTTTAAAAATTCTCAACGCCTTTTGTAAAATCTGGAGTATTCAGACGGTTTTTATTGTTTCAGAACGTAATTAAAAATTAAGACGCGGGATCCACCTCGGTTTCATACCTTGAGCAGTTCCGAAGTTAGTAGAATCGCAGTAATTAATTTATTGAAATAAAACCAATTATTAAATTTAATTAAAACTATCTGTCATTGTAATCAACGATTATTTTTTTATGTCCTGAGTATTTGAAGTGGTTTTGATGCAAAATATATACGTGACTACACTTCACGTATGTATAATGTAGAGTGAAAAACACCGACTTTTAATTAATTATTTAAAAGTTATGCAGCAATCTTTCTCTTTCTTTCTGCAATGGATGAAATACGAGCGGGCCAAAACGACGTCCAGCTAGACGCCGATAAAATTGCAGTAATTACCGAAATAACTATAACAAAGTTTTCTTCGACCAGTTAAGTTAAATTAGAGATACGGATAAGTGTTTTAATTATATAATATACTGAGTTTACAATTCCGTGACAAACAGATATTTCATTAATTTAACAACAGAGCGTTAATAAATTTCATAGAAGTATAAATGTTGTTTTTGTTTTCTTATCAAATTTATAATTGTAAAATTTCATAATTTTTATTGTTTAATTATTAAAATCCAATTTGTAAATTCCTAATTCAAAAAATATGTTTAATATTCTCGTAGTTATTTTTATGGAGAAACAAGTTATTTTACCTCGTTTTACGTTTGATTGCCATCCGCTGTGTTAATGGAACTTTATGAATAATTCATTACTTTTATAACTATTGAAGGAGCTAACCTATCAAGCAGAAACAGGTTGAAATTATACACAGGCATCATCGGAAAAAAAACTGACAAAAAATATTTTTTCGGTGCAAATATCGGCCGTTTGAGCGGCGACGTATTTTGAGCGGCCGTGGCACGAGCGAACAACATCCCCCTCGTATCCCCGGCCCCATCCGCATTCCTGACCGCTGAACGAGCAGTTTTCGAATCAGTCTCGGTTTTAACATTAAGTGAATGTAATACAAGTTTAATATATAACATTTTTTAAATTTATCTGGATTTATAATTTCTATCTCTATGTACAATATGGAAACTCTTGCAATTTCTAATAATTCGTTAAATAATAATGTTTAGAAATCATCAATTAAGATACAAATATTTTAACAATTATATTTTTCTGACGTCCTTAAATAAATAAAAACATCAACCTCTATAGTTATAAATTTATTATTAATTTAAATACTTAAACGTTATAATAGAAAAACTTTCTCAAAGTTTCAACTCTTAATTTATTAGGACCTCTTCAGGTGCTGTTAAGTCAATTAAATGATCTAACTTCAAAATCAGTGTTACTAAATATTACAACATAGCAAGATTTTACAAACATGATAATTTATAATACAATTATTTAAAAATTTATTACGCGAAATGTAATGTTCGTTCCAATTATTCGGGCATTAACGTAAACAAATGATACTAATAAGTAAAATAGAATTCCCTATTGTTCTAGACCACAATGTATTTAAAATAATTTTATTTCCATTGTTTCTTTAAACTTAACAATACTCTCAACAGCTGTAAACATAATAGAATTTACGCCAGAAATGTATGGGCAAATCGCATCTAAGAAATTAATGTACACTGCATTTAATTGTAAGTAATGTTCAATAAATCCAGATAAGTTTCAAAAATGTATTACATTCACTTAATGTTACAACCGAGACGGATTCGAAAATTTTATACTTGCTCGTTCAGCGCTCAGGTATCCAGCCATGGGCCGGGGAGACGAGGGGGAGGTTGTCCGCTCATGCCACGGCCGGACATCGCACGACACCGTTTATGCAGGTTTGAAAATTTCCACCCCCGACCCCAGGGGTCATAGTCATGTCATACCCCCCCCCCCCCACAGTGTTTGTTTCCGGTTAGAATGGAACATGTGTTCAAAATTTGGTCGAATTTGCTCCACGTGGAACATACACAGATGCGCACACAAACACGAAATTTTATTTAATAGAAGATTACGGACCTGAAGGTAACATTTCACTTACGCCTACAACAGGTATTCATGAAAAATGTGTAACAGATATGCTTCAAATTTTTTTTAGCCAAAGTGGCTCGTTCTTCCCAGTAAACTATTAATTTTCGTTTAGTGAGTTAAGGAAAATAGGTATTTTTCGTAACGTCTTTGTTTCAATATTCTTGAGGAGCCACGATTGTGAATTCAACGAAGTTCATACTAATTCGTCAAACTGTTTAATATTACTGGAAGATGTGTATTACCGTACCTTTAGATCGCGCTGGAGTCTGGTTCGGAGACATGTACTGCTGGAGTTTGGTCGTGAGGAACTGATAGGCAGAATTCCTGCGAGAAGAGGGCGCTGGGGAAGGAGCTTTGATTGTAACAGGAGGAATTGTCTGGGTTGCGAGCTTTGGTAGCGTTTTCTTGCCCGAAATATATGGTAACGTCACACGTTTTACTACAGTGGTTGTAGGTTTTGCGTATGAATACTTCTGAATTATTTTACTTGATATGTTCGTGTTTTTTAGAACAGTTGTAGTTCTAGGAATAAAGGGAATCAATGGTGTTTTCTTCTTCTCCGGTATTACATATCTAGAAAAATTCTGTCGGTTCGTTCGCGGAGTTGTGATAGGTGCCGAAGTTGTTTTGTTTGTTGAAAACTGCGTAAATGGAATTACTTTGCTGGTGAAATACGTCACTGGTGATGAGGTGACACGTGTCGAAGTTTTCACAACACTTGAGTATTTTGGTATCATTTCCTTTCCGGTGTAATTAGCCACAAGTGACGTCGTGGGAACTGTTGGGGTTGTTCTAAGAGTTTGGAAGTTAATTGTCGTTTTATTGAACGGGAAATACGAAAGAGTCGGACGAGACGTCGCTTTTAAATCCGACGATGTGATAAAAATCGTATTAACTGCTCTATCAGAGTATAGTCTAGTTGGCAATGCCTTGGTACTCGTACTGTTTATGGTTGCCGACACCGTAACCGGGACCGAAGATTGCATGTCAGTGAAATTCACGGTAGTGAATCTATTCGAACTATTTATAACTGTCGTGAGTTTTTGTGACGGTTCAACAGCAGATAGCTTCGGAATAATGGACGATATATTCATTATTTTTAGAGTGGGAATTTCAGTGGGAGGTACAGTATTAAACGACGTTGGAGGTAACGAAGATCCATTATTTACAGTTTGGGTAAACAAGGTTTGGGGTTTGGTTGTTTCCATAGTAGGTGATTTAACAGAAGTAGATTGGATTGACACTTCATCTGGAGTCGAAATGAACACTTCCAGTGCTGAAGATACAAGTGGAGAGAAATTCAAAGAGGAATTGTCAGCGCCCTCTTTGGAGACCTCGAAACCTGTAGCCTCTGTAATAACAACAAAAATAATACATTTCACAATATTTCCCACACTTAATATTAAAATCCAAATTACATATTCACTTGAACCAAGTACTTAGCAGAAAGGTCTGAGGAACAAATGAAAAAAGTATTTCTCTCTGATGGTTCTAAGATTAAACAATGAAGGGGGAGAAACAGAATCTGTTCAATATTGAAGAAGCGATGCAACGCTAAGATATATTGGTGATTTTGTACACTAATCAGAAGAATCAAACTATTTGACCAGAAAAACAGGTATGACCACGTGTGAAGAAAAATTAATAAGTAATTGAAGACATGTCGGTATATGTTACTCGGGATTATAGATAATACAAACGAACCGTTTGATGCTAGAAATTGTGCAAAGGAACTTAAGAATAACTGTAAATCAAACCCTTCTAATAATATATTCATTTTTCAGTGAGTCCTAAAGTATCAAATCAGGAGCTGAAAGAACATGTGATACGGTGAATTGTAGGTGAAACTGGGCTCCGGTTATAGAATAATGGATGGATAAATCTGGTTCTGTGCCTGGAGTCGATTCGTGTACCAATCAGGAGAAGCTGGGCTCCGGTTATAGAATAATGGATGGAGAAATCTGGTTCTAGGCCTGGAGTCAACTCGTGTACCAATCAGGAGAAGCTGGGCTCCGGTTATAGAATAATGGATGGAGAAATCTGGTTCTAGGCCTGGAGTCAACTCGTGTACCAATCAGGAGAAGCTGGACTCCGGTTGTAGAATAATGGATGGATAAATCTGGTTCTGGGCCTGGAGTCGACTCGTGTACCAATCAGGAGAAGCTTGGCTCCGGTTATAGAATAATTGATGGAGAAATCTGGTTCGTGTACCAATCAGGAGACCCAGGTCCGATTCCCGGTCCGATCGAGTTTTTTTCCATCCTGATCCTTTAATTAAAAAACCATATCTAATAAAAGCCTGAATGGCAGTGGGCAGATAAATAACACAATGGGAAAATTTCATTAAATATTTACACTGGAAAGTTCTCGTAGAATAAAAATAATGTGTCGCTGTTGTTGATATATATTTATGTAAATTTGAACAGGGAAATCGTAGCAGTTCCCAGATACACGTTAATATAAATTAAACATTTATAAAATTAAGTTATAGCAAAAAAAAACTATAGAAAATTATTTTCATTATCATCTGTTGAAACAGAAGAAAATTATAGTCGTTATAATCATGGTACTGTCATTTGAATTGAACAAATATTCATTGTGACGACAGTCTACTTTTAATTAATATTTATTTTTATGTTTTGTATAATTCTGTGTGTCAGGACAGAAACTTTCTCTTTGGGTAAGCGCATTTTGATAAGCGCAGTGAATTATTTGATGCGATGTGACAAGTAGTGGACTGAGGACTCGAGACAACCAACTGTGGCCACTCGAGAATTTTAGGATCCAAGTGATGGATTGTAACAAAAAGTATTGTATTATTGGAGAGGTGTGGCAAGACGTGTGAACGTAAGATGCACAGTAGTCCATGCGTAGTGGGGATAGGCTGGAGCTCAGTTCATCACGAGCATTTGGCAACTTGGTTGTGTAAAAACTATTTTGAAAACATTGACGCAATATTGTGTTCAGTTCAGGATATCATCCATAACAGTTAAGAGATTATGAGTACAGGGTACTTTGCTGCTGTCTGTAAATCCCGTTCGTAATAATATAATGAATGTTTTTAAGAATGATAGTGGCATTGCTTCAAGACTCCTCAGGAATACAATGCTCCTCTCCGCCTTCTCCCTTCTTTAACTGCGCATATGGCAGTACTTCTGAAAACTCTCCAGCTGTAAAAGATTATTAAAATTTGACACCAGGCAAAAGGATCGGTAGGAAAATCGAAGCCAAATAAATTATTTTGCCACCTCCTTCACAAAGATGACAAATTTTTGTATGTACTTCTCTCGCTAGGGATTTTGTGTGGAGCAAGAAAATATATGAACTGTGAGCATCTTTATGCTTTTCGTTAATTAATATTTTTCAGGCTGAATATTGGAGGAATTTTAATAGTTGAGAGATATTTTGGTTTGGGACAAGAGCAAACTTTTTGACAATGATCGTCCTACACGGGGTCCGAGGTCATCGTCGTAGTTGAAACACAGAATCAACAAACGAGAGATCCTTAACGCCGTAGCTCCTCCGGAAAGTCTAAATCTTATACAACCCAGAAGGCACGGGGAAAATAACGTAGCAAGGTGCGGCGTCGGTTGTTAGAGTGCGCGTCAAATTTCTTAACGGTCCAGTTTAGCGTCCTCCTGTACAGGGTTAAATTGTTGTGGCGTATGTGTTTATTTCGCGCTTGCTCCCCTCCCTCAATCTGCGCCACACGCCTTCGATCCTGACGCGTGCTATAAAGTACCCAAAGGCAGGCAGTCTCACCAATCACAAATCAATATATAATCATAGATATAATTCCGTGATTATTTTTTTCGCAAAAAGACAATTTTGGCTTGTTGGCTAAATAGACGAAATTAAAATGCAATAAAATTGTGATTTTTTATATAGAAAGCAGGTTCATAACTGCATGAAACTCAACCTAAATACATCGCAGCTGTAGCAAGTATAATTTTCCCATGTTTCAACAAATGATTTATTATAAATACATTATATTTTTAAGAAACTGTGGGTCAATGACATCCACGTATATGCATATACATAAATGAAAAATTTATTACGATGTTACAACCGTACTTTCAGGTTTTGTAAATATCATCGGAGACGTAAAGTTAATTTTCAGCGTGATCGAAAAATACGACTGAAAGTGACGTATTTCAAATATGAAATCAGTTTCAACAACTTCTTCTAGAAGAGTAGGCCCAGTAGTACCCAACCTGACGTATAGATGGCGGGTGGTTGTTTGAAAAACTAAAGTACCAACCTTATAAAGATTAAGTTTGAAGACGCTACATTGTCTGTCATTTGTTTGACAACCACCAATAGCGAACACTCTCATGGAACTTGTAAACATGAAAAAAAGTTGTCATCGTCAAGTGATACAATGCTTTCAATTGAAAGGTCTCAGTCCAACCAATATCAAAGATTCTACTCCTGGGGAATCGGCTCCTTCGTTAACAACAATAAAATATTTAGTGGCAAAGTTTACGTACGAGCTGCCAAGACGAACATGGACCAAATGGCTGAAAAGTTTATGTAAGTAAAACAAAAACCGCCCAGAAATGAGGTTGAAATAAAATATATATATAGTAAATTATGCTGTTATTATATATTATTCTTGCATTTACTTCGGTGGTTTAAAAAGACGCGTACATGTAAGTGAAATAACGTAACCGTGAGATTGACATATTCATAATTCATAGCCGTTAATGTTTCAGATATATGTTGTAATGCCAATTAATTAGGCCATTAATTGTTTGGACATAAAATTTGAATTGTTTGATAAATCCATTATAGCGGCCTGATCGAACAAAGCAACAAGGGAAAAGCAAGCTCAGCCGCTTTTGTTGAAAAGTGAAAATGGCGTTTGCGCGCATGAAAGTATAGCAGTTTACGTCTATAGCCAGCCAAGAAAGGAAGTCAGTTTTTTTTACGTCTACAGCCAGCTAGGATAGAGTTGGTGATGAAAGATTGCTGTGGACGGATGTTTTTCTGGTGAGCAGCAAGGAGCGGAATAGTAAAGTTGAGAGCGTAAGTCTACAGCAAGGAGCTAAAGAAAAGTTAGGTCGTTCCGAAAGAATAAACAGTTAAAATAAATCTTCAAGGAGATACGTTGCAGTTTAAGTCCAAATCAGTAAAAGACTAATAAATCTACGAATCATAGGATTCCTGTAAGGCAAGCAGACATCAGATAGCTGACAAAAAGGAGGATCATCCGAGTTCCTGGGAGCCTATCAATTTTGACTTCAATAGTGTAAAATCTGTGAGTCGACATTTAGAATCAGTGTAAATTTTTGCAATAGTGTGCTTCCGAAGCCAAAAAGAATGCTGGTACCAGCTGGACAGTACGTAAGTAACAAAACCAAAACTAATGATTAATTGTAAACGCTAATTAAAGGATAAAGTCAGATTTCGTTCGTTTGCTTTCTTCTAGTTTTTCCTTTCATTGATTCAACTATTGTTTAATTGTAGGCAATAATTGTAGGTAATATTTGTTAAATAGTCAAATTATACCTTTATCGTGTTTTAATCATCAAACCCAGTAAAGGCCCTGAGAAATTAATATTTTAAATTGTAATTGTTTTTGAGTTAGAAGCCACAAAGTGAAATTAATTAATTTTATGTATTAAATTTTATGAATTCTTTTTATTTAATTAAGCCTATCCTTTTGATTTTTATTTCATTCAATTAAACCCGACCATTTGATCCTTACATAAATGGCTACCTCAAAAGGGGGTCGTTAATTTAAATAAAGACGAAACATTTGTTTATTACATATATGGCGCTTCAACGTGAGGCAAATTCTTTCATTTAATTAAAGACCATTGTTGATTATTACAATGTATAATAAATATTATTATTGAATCCTATCGAAACTTTTTTATTTACTTCAATCCTTTCTGTTTTATTTTACAAAATCGGGTCTTTGGCATTTGTCCCCATTTTGTTCGTTGAATTTCATCTAAGTACAATATATAAGCGTGAATCCATTAAAAATTAGATTCTTTCACGCTTATTTTACATAACAAAGTCTTTTATTTACTTCTTTTTACAATAAAAATATAAAAAAATTATATAATTAATGGATCAATTAAATAAAGCTAAATTGTTGATAAACTCTAACAGTGGTTTAATCTGAGATTAAAAAATTACGCGATAAAAAGTGGATTAACAATAATATTTATTAAATTACATATCAGTCAAAAACATCATTGGAGTTTTGTTAACATTCAAATTATTTCACTTTATCATTAACGTTGTTGGATACGCTGCTTGATATCTCGTTGGACGTTCAACGGTTGAACATTGCTTGTTGGCCGTGTCGATACCAGACAGGATTTTTAGAAGATAAAAATAAAAATGACTGCTGCCACTAGCAAAGTAAAGGAGGAAAAAAATGGGTGTGTGGGGGAATACTCGTATATCTACTTCCACCGGGAAATATAAGCCGATACCAGGTGGGAGTTGAAGAAAATCTACGTGTATACAGAAGTAAGTACACAACCTTTAAAGAGGGTTTAATACACACATTTTTCCCTCTTGACGTTTTTGTCAGAAATGCTTCGTTACTGCGCAATTAGAGAACTTGAATTCTAAAAGCGCGACTTCCGCCTCGTCGCTGCCTTCAGTCTTTACTTTACATGTACTTGAGAAATTAAAATAAAAGAATTGACGTAGTTTTTGATTTATTAGAGCAATTGCTCAAAGTGACCTGCACACAAAGTTCACAACGACGGACCGTGGATGTGTGCGTACTCCCCTTCCTCACGTACGAGCTCAACACGGCCAGTTTCTCTGACGTGGACAATTGCCGATCTGGATAACGATCAGAGTATCTACTGCTTGCTTCGTTCCGTTCGTCAAATATCAATTATCAACAACAACATTTTCACATTGGTGCAACGAGACTGACGACCACAGTTGGTAGTTGTGGCAGGAGGCGTCTAGTTTTGTATTTTTGATGTGATGGCGTATACTTGATACAGTGAATCGCTTGGCAAGCGCGTCTTCACTTCTGAGGCTGAAATTTTTTATACAAAAGTCTATATGTTGAGAGAAATAAATGAAACGAATACTTTGTTTATTCATCTGATATGTACAATTACTGGAGATCATCCGACTGATGAGATACGCTTCAGCATACGTTCCTTCCACTTATAAACATTTCTATTTATCGTTTATCTTTGCGTGGAGCTGCACACGATCTCCTGCGTTAACGCTTTGACTTCTACCACCATTTGGTGCCCAATAGGTAAGAAATCGCACCGTGCTAAATGAGGGGAGTAGTGGAGAATGTTCAACGATTGTAATGTTTTCACCGGCTTGACTGATGACATCCACCTATTCATCCACAACTAAAGTTACATCTTTCTAACACATTCAAACAAGTTTTCCAAAATTTGTTTATATTATCGTTGGCCAACTGTTTGACTACTGTCTTATTATTATTCCATAACTTGTAACGCACGCCTTTGTTCTCAGATGTTTCGCTTGTCGTAGAGTGTCTTGCTGAGTATGACTGGGAATTTCCCTGGTCATGGGGACAGCTATTTTGATTATTTTGGGCACGGCTGAGGAATAGATGTCCTGGAGGAAGGAAGGTTGGTTTCTGGTAAGGTCACATGACCAGGACGTTGCGGGAGGGATACGGCCCCCGTCCATGAAAGAGAAAGAAAGGTTGAGAGGAGAATGTGAGACGGTGGTGTGACAAGAGGTTCTCGGACGAGAGGGGCTCGGACGAGAGAGAAAGTTGAGAGGAAATAAATGAGGTTATCGGACGGGTGAGTGAAAAGAAAGGAAACTGATCCGAGCGTGCGAGTTTTTTTTGTTTTTTTTTCGCACGAGTCAGCAGCCTGAGTGTGGATCTGTGCCCACAGCAACTACGAGCCATCACCGGAGCCATATTCACCAAGCCGGGGTAAGATACATTCGTATTTTTAAATCAAGCATCAATATCGCGATTTTGTGAAGGCCACATTTTGTTTCGCACTGCTTTCCTGTGACCCCTTGGATCTCGTTTAAAACGAAATTGTAATTTATCAACCCTGAGAGTACGTTTTTATAAACCCCTTTATTTTATTTTATAAATTCCTTGAAACCCGTATCTTCAATTTAAATAAGGAATAAGGTACTGCAAACTATGCCCTGACAGAAATTTCAGTTTAGAATAACCACGATAATGTCAAGAGAAAAGTTAATCGCAAGGATGAACTGGTGACTACAATGAGAAGGGGCACTTACCAGTGTAGGCGGCGGA
Organism: Zhengitettix transpicula; assembly: GCA_037074705.1. Taxonomy (NCBI): domain Eukaryota; kingdom Metazoa; phylum Arthropoda; class Insecta; order Orthoptera; family Tetrigidae; genus Zhengitettix; species Zhengitettix transpicula. The sequence goes on along the minus strand of CM073595.1, from coordinate 15,546,558 downwards.
AGCGGAGACGGTTGGGGTAGTAGGAGCTGGTCTGGGGGGCGGCAGACACTCGACCCCACGGCCCAGTTTCACGTCGTCCACAGCCGCGTCGCCCTCGTAGCCGTGGCCCACGATACCTTCCAGCACGATCTGAAACACCACACAAACTCAGCTCCTTCTCACGTGCTCTTCAGATGGTGCTCACTTTCATCGGGCCATTCCATTAAGTCGTACGGTACACAGACTGTAGAAACGATCGTGTAAATGCAGCTGCAAGTTGCTGTTCGCGGATCACAATTTACTGACAAGCTCTTATAAAATTTAGAAGCACAAACGCGGAGTAAAAGGAATATACAAAATACCGTGAGAGTGTCGCATATCTCACGTAGGAGAAACTGGCCAGTCCATGAGAACAACCTGAATTAAGGACAATGAAAGTTACCACTTTAATTTGCCAGAACACTCGATAATCATAAAATAACACTGGAAAACACAACTGCACTTGCGAAGGAAAATTACTTCTGGACTCGGAATAGAAAAGCAAATGAGTTCACATAATTTTCACCGAGATTCCGGATACGCTCTGTGATATTCCTGCATCAGAAGCAAACAGGGAAATTCCTGAGAAGTTAGCAACACCACAAATCGGCCGTACTCTGCAGAGAACTTGAACGCACAGCTCGTATAAGCAAGCCAACGAGCGGCTGGAAGAATGACTCAGTGGTTTTTGAGATATAAATAAGTAGTTACGTTGCAAAATAATATGTTAAGAAATGTTCTGTTCTTACTTTTTATGCAACTTCACAAATTACTTAGTTATTAAATGTTACAAATCTACTAAAACCTATTCAACCAAATTTGCTTATTGTAATTATTATAATATTTGAATAAAAGGACTTAAACATTTTGCAATTATCACATTTTAATGAATTTAGAAACACTGAAAAACTAAAAACATTCGCAGTCGGTAGGACTCGAACCTACGCTCCCAGAGGGAATCTGATTTCTAGTCAGACGCCTTAACCACTCGGCCACGACTGCTTAGTATCTGTTTCTAACTTATCTCGCTCAAACATTTTGTATACACTACTCCAATATCACGATCTAATTGAAAACACCCTTTCAACCTCATATGTTATTATTTCCCTTTTGCAATGGCAACTTATTGACGTCCCAGTAGAGCTTTTTTAAAATATTGAATTTACGGTTCATGATCCCCATGGATGATCATCTGCAGTTTACCGTTTTTTGAGGTTAAATGACCATACCGTACACCTGTGTTATGCAAATATATTGTCTATAACTCAAAAAAATGCTACCATGCTGATCGTTAACTTGTCTTCGTGGTATCAGCGATGTTTTCCAGGTGAATAGCAATGATGTCCCCCAAGGACTGGACTTTTGATTTATTCGGCGAAGATTTCAAGATGAACAGCAATGACCTAGGAACCCGAACTTCAAAAGTTGTCTTCTGTAGAATGACTGCTATAAAGATATGAAACCTTTTATGCTCTTACTATTAGTTTCTCTACCAATTTATATGTGAATCTGTGTCCACAGATTAATTTATTAAATTACATTGGGCAAAGCCCATTTCTTATAACAGACATAGTGTAGTTTGGCCTCTTTCGGTATATTCTAATTTACCCCCAATTTTCATACCTAGACGAGTTCAAATAAAATATTTGGTACTATATATTTTGATACTTCAAAAGATCCAGTATTTATTTGATGAGGAAACCTTTCGGAGTCATAAATTTGTAAATATTGCTTAACGAAACTGATAAAAAATGCGCAGTCGGTAGGACTCGAACCTACGCTCCCAGAGGGAATCTGATTTCTAGTCAGACGCCTTAACCACTCGGCCACGACTGCTTAGTATCTGTTTCTAACTTATCTCGCTCAAACATTTTGTATACACTACTCCAATATCACGATCTAATTGAAAACATCCTTTCAACCTCATATGTTACACTTTCCCTTTTGCAATGACAACATATTGACGTCCCAGGAGAGCTTTTTTTTAATGTTGAATTTACGGTTCATAAACCCCATGGATGATCATCTGCAGTTTACCGTTTTTTGAGGTTAAATGACCATACCGTACACCTGTGTTATGCAAATATATTGTCTATAACTCAAAAAAAATGCTACCATGCTAATCGTTAACTTGTCTTCTTGGCATCAGCGATGATTTCGAGATGAATAGCAATGATGTCCCCGAGGACTGGACTTTCGAATTATTCGGCGAAGATTTCAAGATGAATAGCAATGACCTAGGAACCTCAACTTCAAAAGTTGTCTTCTGTAGAATGACTGCTATAAACATATGAAACCTTTTATGCTCTCACTATTAGTTTCTCTACCAATTTATATGTGAATCTGTGTCCACAGATGAATTTATTCAATTACATTGGGCAAAACCCATTTCCTATAACAGACAAAGTGCAGTTTGGCCTCTTTTGATATATTTTAATTTACCCCCAATTTTCAAACCTAGACGTGTTCAAATAAAATATTTGGTACTATATATTTTGATACTTCAGAAGATCCAGTATTTATTTGATGAGGAAACTTTTCGGAGTCATAAATTTGTAAATATTGCTTAACGAAACTGATAAAAAAAAGCGCAGTCGGTAGGACTCGAACCTACGCTCCCAGAGGGAATCTGATTTCTAGTCAGACGCCTTAACCACTCGGCCACGACTGCTTAGTATCTGTTTCCACACTCTCTCGCTCAAACTTGCTGTATACACCACTTCAATATGACGTTCTAATTGGATGAAAACACTCTTTCAACCTCATATGTTATTATTTCCCTTTTGCAATGGCAACTTATTGACGTCCCAGTAGAGCTTTTTTAAAATATTGAATTTACGGTTCATGATCCCCATGGATGATCATCTGCAGTTTACCGTTTTTTGAGGTTAAATGACCATACCGTACACCTGTGTTATGCAAATATATTGTCTATAACTCAAAAAAATGCTACCATGCTGATCGTTAACTTGTCTTCTTGGTATCAGCGATGATTTACAGGTGAATAGCAATGATGTCCCCAAGGACTGGACTTTTGATTTATTCGGCGAAGATTTCAAGATGAATAGCAATGACCTAGGAACCTCAACTTCAAAAGTTGTCTTCTGTAGAATGACTGCTATAAACTTATGAAACCTTTTATGCTAGACGTGTTCAAATAAAATATTTGGTACTATATATTTTGATACTTCAGAAGATCCAGTATTTATTTGATGAGGAAACCTTTCGGAGACATAAATTTGTAAATATTGCTTAACGGAACTGATAAAAAATGCGCAGTCGGTAGGACTCGAACCTACGCTCCCAGAGGGAATCTGATTTCTAGTCAGACGCCTTAACCACTCGGCCACGACTGCTTCTTATCCAGATATAGACTCTCTTGCGTTAACTTCCAATATACTCCACTTCTATAGGATGAATTAATTGGTTGAAAACACCCTTTTAACCTAGTTATGTAATTGTATTGTCGCCCCCACCGTGCCCGCCACTAGCTTAAATATTTTACAATTATCACCACTTTATGCAGCGAAACCACTAAGGCCTACTAGTAGTTCTTTATTTAAAAATCATCACCGTTATTTATTGGTGTGCATGGATGCTTTATTTTGATTTTCTTCACTTAACCTGCTGATCGCGAAGGAACTTGGAGAGCTGCTGTCGCTGATGAGGCCTCCAAAGCAAGACAAACGACTCGATTTTATTAAATAATTTTTATCCCATTAGGTAGTTTTAATTATTGTCATACAGTTACTGAGTTGGAGAATTTATTTGCGGTATTGTACAGTGTTTATTATATTCTTTGGCCGTCGAATAGTAAGGAAGACCTCTTACCTGGAACTGAGTGTCTTGAGGCTCCAGTGGCACGAACGCCTGCCGCCACGAGTCACCTTGGTTTCCAGAAAGACTGAACACTGCCGGAATTCCAGTCAGGCTCTCGAACTTCTTCAGCACGTACACTTTCACGGACCCTGAATATTCACACCAAAATCTTAACACCGGATGTGATCAGGTTTGCATTGGGATCCAAAATTAACTTGATGAAGTTTTGTGATTTCATATAATTAAAAGCCGGTACGCTCAGCTAGTACTTAATAAAATAATAACTTATATAATATTAAATATACACGTCAACGAATAAATATAAATATTACTTCCTGAAAAACTTCTGAACAAAAGGATCTGAGAATTAAACGACTCGAGACGTTCCGTCAAAAATTTATGTGTTACTGACTCGGTGTACACAATTAAAGCAATATATTATACGTTAACATCATTCGTTAGTATTGTTTCATTTCTGTAGAATGATTAATGATTTATAACATAGTACAGTGAAGGAAATATCCTCGAAAGAAAGACAGACAAAACAGTTATAATCTCACACACATGCAGTTTTCATTGGCTTAACTTCATCAAGATGAATAATAATAAATGGCAAGATATAACGTACCCATTGTTGCTCCGTACATGTGGTACCAAAAGATAAAACACGCATCTTCCGAGAAGTTGGCAGAATAAATAGGCGAATACAACCTGGCTGTCTCGTTTTCCATGCGCGGACTAGACGCTTCAATGTACATGTATACTCCTGTAACACATAATTACATATAACCACAGAGAAATGTGCGGATTTTAATTAAGAAAAGTTACACGACACTAACTTACCATTCTGACACTGCAATATACAACTCCGCCTATATATATAATCGGTGGCTTTATATATGAGGTCACTTTGAGACAGCTACGTTTTATCTGTCCAGGTTAGACTGGAATCTTTTTTCAATCTAAACTACCCTTGTTGTCACAAGTGGAGGATCCAGACGTGTTTTGGTGCACGTGCATGTTATGGTATTTAGATGTCTCCGCCAAAGAAGAGTAATTGCTATTTTGGGAGACTTATTCCTCATGTAGTCCTAATTATATTAATTTTGAACTCTAAGTGAGCAGATCAGTTGTAATATTGGAAGAGTCCTGTGTCGATGACTTGTGACAAAGACAGTCGTCGGAAATTCAATATGAGAGTCGTAAACATCACGAAAGTATGAACCCCGCATGCAAACTGGTGGGGTGCAGTGATATAGTTTGGGTCCTTTAATTCTTATAGAACAACGTCTAAATAGCTTTAAGTATCTGATCAGGTTCATCCTACCAAGTTGATGGCGTATCCCAACAGAGATGGCGCCACGACACGGTTGTAGTGCAGGATTGGTATCTGGAATTTGAGGGAAACTTTTCTTTGTTTAGGTGGCCCCAACAATCACCAGATCTCAATACAATTTGCCATTTGTAGGACAAAGTTCAAAGAGCCATCCGGTAGCTTGATCCAAAGTCATCTAAAATCACACAACTTGACACTGCTATTCATCAGGCATGGTGTCAGATACCTCGAATCGTGGAGTCAATGCCAAGAAGAATCGTAGTATTGAAGGCAAAAGGTTGTCCGACGAAGTACTGATGTGGTGGTCACAAAAATTTGTCCAGTCAGCGTGTAGAAATACCCACAATCGTTCACTTCCATGGATTACACAAAAAAAAAACTTAAGAAGCATGATTGGATTTTTATACTGTGTCTTCTATTACTTTCGAAAAGACTCGTAAATCACTTTGTTGCTCGCCCATGTACGAAAAATAATATTTGTTAGAATTTTTTTAATGTATTAAAGTGTACTACATTTTTAGCAATGCTTCAAAAACGGGAAATATAAGAATACAAATTAGATTTTGGAAGTTCCATTAAGCAATTGTAACGCTCGTTATGGTTTACCTGCGAATCCTTGCCCGAACGTGTGGTCGAAGGATGGTCCTGTGCGCAGATGACCTGATGGAGTGCTGAAGTTGTGTCTCCGCCAGTCGAAGTCGTGGTATATATCCTGACTCCAGCCGCAAAGGCCAGGGTCCTCGAAATCACAAGTTGTATTCGGGTTCTTTACAATACCTTAAAAAAACGCAATAAACCTACTTTAAGTTCCAGAGAACACTTGACACTAATGAAAACTAAATGGCACAAAATTATCCCACGGAACTATTTACAATTGAAAAATTCCAATTTATTCACCAAACTTTATTATATATTACTTATTTAAACTTGCATTATCTTCGAAAATTGTATCTGTTATTTGCTAAAACACAATTAAGTAGTGTTAACTATATATAGTAAATTAGTATTATATTAAATAGCATATAATGTATGTATTATTATAACACCACAAGTTGTAATTGATGTAAAGACATTGTAATAACAACGAACAAAAACCTTTAATTAATTTAAAGAATGTATTATTTATGCATCACGAAGTGTAATCCTTTCCAACGATATAATTATTTACTATTCCTACTCATGTTGAAACCTGTCTGCTTTATTGTGACTACAGAAGATGAATGATGACTCGCAGACCATTAAGAAACTTCTGAGGGAACGATCGACATATTATTATTATTTGTTTGATTGTTGAACTGGAATGTGTTACTTGACGTCGTGGTTACTAAAAAAAAAACTTTTTTTTATCAAAGTAACTGAATTGACTTCTGTTTATTCGCCATATAATTTCTGCCTTACATCACACTACATTATCTGCCCTATACCATGATGCTATTCACTCAACCATTCTTTCTCTTTTCTGTTTTGTGGTAGGTCGTGATCTTTTGGCAGTTTCTGATACATACACATCATGTAACAGCTAAACAGTTCAGCACTTACGGAGAAAGCTAACTGATGTAACAGAAAATTGTAAAACAATTCAAATACCTTTAGGAGCCAATAAAAAGTGGAAATTTGGAAGAAAATGACTTAGCTGATCATGAATCATAGGTTTCATACAGAAAGTGGTGAAATGGCTGGGTAAGACTTGTTCATAGGGTGTCAAGAAGCCAGAGGTTTCGAGTAGTGGAAGAGCTGTTGGCATCAACAAAGCAGAATTTGACAAAATACTAAGATGGAGTAAGGTGGAAAAAGAAAACGAGTAATTTGAAAACGAAATTCTCAATGTGAAAATGTGAGAAAATCAAACCAACCCCGTCCAAGTTTCCGGGCCTATATGACTTCAAATGAATAAATGTTTATGTAACATTGATCTGATTATGACATCACGAGAATTTGAGATAAATAAATATGAACTGGGTGTGAAAAATTAGTAATAAATGGAGGGATGTGGTCCCGCTGATCAAGCAGTGCAAGGTGGACTCATAAAAATGTACAGGATGTGATTATGCAGAGGACTACATTTATGACGTCAGCAGTTAAAGGTCACTAATGGATTTCATTTTTTATATCCGATTAAATGTATGTATTTATTTATTTAATCTACAAATGGGCAGTTTACCCGGTAGTAAATACACGAAATAACAATTTAATTACAAATTAAATAAGGAAAGTTACAATAAAGGAAAATAGAGTAAATTAATATAATTATTTTAAAGCTATAATATAATTATTTTATAAGCTAGGTTTAGGGACGTTATTTCAACTATAAATACATGTAAATGACATTATATTATTTAAAGGTTAATTTTGAAAATTTAAAGAAAGAATTAATATTTTACTTGCCAGAAAAGAAGAAAAATGGAAAGATATCTGAAAATAGAGATTAACTAACTATTTAACTGAGGAGACGAGGAATATTACCATTTTTCTTTTTAGTTTATAACGGAGTACTATCACTTCACTACACTACACTACCATATATTCACTAGAGAGTTCAGATTAAGTCTAAATTTTCATTCCGTTAGACGACTTTCTCCAAAAACTCTTGCAGGTAAATTATTGTCCTATTTAGGAATGAGTATTTTCCAACATATGTTTTTTGATGTCTGGTATTTAACTTAAGCATGTGGTCAGTCCTCCCGTACCGAGTCGTTTCTCTCAATCTATCTCGAATTCATTGCCAAGGTTTTTGACCTGCAAAGGATTTAAAGAAAACGTGTAGCCTGGCTGTTTCCCTTCTCCCCTGTAGTGTATCCCACCCTAGCAGCTTTACCATGCCCAGATCCTGTCTGCACGACCCTTTTCTTAACCCTTCCTAAGGATTCTATCTGATTTTCCTATACGGATCCCAGCATGCTGCACCATATTCTAATGATATATATGCCATTTCCTTGGATTTGGCATTTCCCTTTTTGGGAGATCTCATTACAAAGTGCAAAGTATTCAACGCTTTCCTTGTAGCATTGTTTACCTGCACTTCCCGTCCCAGCTTACTGTTAAAATAAATGCCTAGGAATTTACAGTTTGTCTCATGGGCCACTGTTTTGTATTGCAAGGCGCATTTTGGTGAAACTGATCGCCTTACTTTTGCCATTGTTAATTTTCATTTTATTTCGCTTAACCCATGTGGTTAGGATATCTAAGTCGTTTCGAGGACATCTACGTCATGTTTACCACGTATTTTCCTGTATATTACACTGTCATGTGCAAAAAGTCGGACCTTTTAATTTATACCAATTGGTAAATCGTTGATGAATATTAAAAACAATAATGGGGCAATTACCGATCCTTGTGGGACGTCCTATGATACAGATCCGAGTTCCGAAGTTTCTTTCCCAACTTTAACTGCTTTTAAAAATTCTTACACCCAAAGAACTACCCTTTTGTCAATACCCGTCCCATCTATCGTTTGGATCAAGATGTCGTGAGGAACTACATCGCAAGCCTCTGAAAAGTCAATAACAATGGCGTCTATTCTACCCCCATTATCAATTTATTCTGCTAGATCTTGTAATAGATTGATTAATTAACTTTCACAGGAGAATCCCGATCGAAATCCATGTTGGTTTTGAAAGAACAACCCTTCAGATTCGAGTTTATCCCGAATGTACGCAGTGATCTTATACTTGTGAAATGACTCATCTTCCCGTTAAACCCAAAATTTTAGGGAGTACTTTTAAATACCTCTACACTCATATTAACTTCAAAAGAGACGAATAGTCTGTCACCTGTCTAAACAAAGGTAAAGGAAACTTAAAATTATCCTCGGTGTATGGGACAGGCATGACCCTTCCGTATTTCTATTCCGTGGATTTGTGTCTGACGTGTTTGTGAAGAAAAATGATCCACGTTGTTTCTTTAGTTTGTCGGTATATAGTTGCCGAACACTTCTCGAATTCATTGGAGGTTCACGGACTCTTAATCTTAAACAGAATTCTAATGGTCAGCAATTTTAATGGTTTGAAACGTTCGATAGCCAACATACCCGAGCACGTAGGGCGCTGTCCCACCGATTCCCAATTAATGCCATCGCAATAGATGTGCACGTCGTCGCCCGCGACGTAGCTTTCGTCGCAGTGCAGGGTGCCCAAGGCGTCGTTCTTGCTGAACATCCACGTTCCGTGGCTTGGCTGTGGCGGCGGTACGCATCCCGTTCCTGAAACACTCGCGCTTGGTCCTAGGTCTACTTATGACATACTGAGGTGAGTATTGATGGCGTACTTACGGATGCACACGGGCAGGGGTCCTTTGTGTCGACCGTCACACCACACGTATCTCGGGCCGAACAGCTTGTATCCAAAATAACAGGTCGCCTTTCCGCGGCTCTTCAGCGGCCTGATGGAGCCGTTCTTTATCATGCGCGGGCAGTTGTACTTCCGTGCTGGCAACGCTAACAGTTTCATTTTTTATCCACTTATTTAGAATTCACTTAGTGAGAGTATTGTAGGGACCCGACACCGAATCGAACACATTCTTTGGGTGCAAAGGGAGGAATGAGAATGCGGTAGGACAGAGATTTAACAACGGGACATGAGGGACAAACCCGCCTGTAAATGGAACACTGAAACCTACAGAAGATAAAGCAGGTAACCAATCTAATCTTGTATTGTACTACCAAATGACTAACAAAATTATACCGTCAGAATTTGCGGATAATCCACACCGGATTCAGGCCAGGACGTCAACTAGTGACCAAGATCTTTGACGCCTGGGTTGGAGAATGGTTTAAAGGACCGTTTAAAAGGAAAATATTATATTAGCCTGTGGTCCATCTTTAATTGTTATTGTTGTTCATTTCTCTACGCCTTTCTATTCAGTTACAGATTTCCTTGAAAACTCTGGTGAGCTTTTATCTTAAGCTGGTCGTTCTCCTTGAAACCTTTCGCGGCGAACTCCATGTCGTTTATGTCTATTCCCATCTGACTGTACCGGTTTACCGAGGTAATTTTATTTTAAAAATAGGTGCATATCGTTCCTGGATACCTTTACTAGCGGTGTTTATACACAGTAGAGCGCATCCCTACCTCACTTTATCAGGATGTCTTGTTCTTTTTGTCTTTGAAACAGCCGGTTTGGTTTCATCTCTGTCAGAAATCCTCCTTTCCCAGACAATGTCAGAGATATTCTGGGGACCTGTATGTAGCTCAAAGTTGCCTTGTTTCACTGATTCAACCAGTTTCCTCGAGACCTTTGACCTCTAATTTACCCACCAAGTTTCTTCTTCATAATAATTTCTGCATTCTGGACCTGTGGTCAGATAATTGTGCAGTTCCGCTGTTGTACTGTTATATCAGGTTCTTATTTATAGTGAGTATAAGGCTAAATTCTTGAATGGAAATTTTTACCAAAAAATCGGAAACTCAATTCTACGAAAAGTGTTTTTTCATCAAATTATTATTCAGAAATAAGATCTTCTTTTTGATAATACCTACCTTATCGACCGATAAAGGAAACAAGGTAGGCATACGTTTATAAAGTTATTGATATTTCCACGTTTTTCCCCAACTGCTTTACCCAATGTGGAAAAGTTTCAACTCACAGGAGGGATGAATAAAAGAATCAGAAACGAGCTTTCGAGTAGATAGCAGAGTCAATAACTTATGGCTTGTGTGATGAGCAGCCAGGGTGGTCACGTAACTTCCTAATGCATACTCAAGCATCTGATGTTTATTTAATCCTCGTGATAGGGCAACTCATACCACCAGGCTCTTCCTATTCATTATATCTCCATTCTCAATTTAGTAAACTTGCTTTCCTACAGGCGGATATATCACCTCATTTAGCAGGTTTTAAAAATAAAATTCCCTCTTTTAGAGTTCTTTACTTTAACATTCGCTGAACTGGAAAAGAATCTAGAACAGAATCTTATTAAAGGGTCAATAACTTATAACTTCCGATTTAAATAGGGGTTTTACAATATTTGATTTAAATCCATTGAAACGTAATTTGAGGGAAAATTAAGTTAATTTATGCCAAACGAATGAAGCATCTGTCTTTCGTTTGTTATATTTTCCTTCTTCACTGCAGATATTATTCAGACATTTAATAAACATTCTTATATAAATAACGTTCCGTTCAAATGAAAACTCACAACAACAATGAATTATATAATAACATCATATATTTGTAATTGTCATTAACTTTCTAAAAATCAACAAAATTAAGTCTACAATTAAAATTTTTTAATCACATTTAAATTTAAAAAGTCGCAAATAGACATTAAAATCCTACGTGCTGCGAGCATCAAATGTTTCGTGCATTCTTGGATGGAATCTGCGTATGTTCACAATAAATCTATTTCTATCGTCCAGATCGCTTACAATCCGACGTATCTTAACAATAATAAATTCTTAGTTCGTCTAAATCGAAAATAAATTATTCGACAAATTGACTCCTAAAATATTATTTAATATATTCAGTTACACGACAGTACAATTTATTGCCTTATTGTTTTATAATACAGTACTTATCACTTCTTGACTACAGTCAAAACTCTTTGATAATTCACCTTTGATTCTTCATGGGCATTGTCAATCCTTGCTGTTTTATATTCATTAGCCTTCTCCTAATCTCATAATAGTGCCGCAGCATTCTATTACATTTCACTCGATTTATACGAAAACAGTATCCTTCTCCTATCCAATTCGAAACATTTGTGTTATATCCCTGCTCAAAATCTTGGCGTTTTCTCTTCTCTAGTTTTCCATTTGCAATCTGCACTTCCCTCATATAGAAACTTCAAATGACGATCAGAACACTTGGCGAGTTTTTGGACAATATTTGTAGGTACCCAAAAGAATTTCTTAAAAGAACTATACACTTTTAAACAAGCGGAAAAGTTTTCTGAAACACTAAAAAATCGTAAGGTTTTTAAGGCCATCATGAATTAAATCAGAACTGATTTTTAAGTCTGGATAACAGGATTGGTTGTATTTTGTAAGCCTTTGGTTAAAATCATCTGTCGAATAAATGCACAACGTTTCAATTACACTCTTATTTAGAAATAATTATGGTATAGATTAGAACGCGGTCCTGCACTGTGCCTCTGCACAGTAAGAAGTTGAGTGTATGAAACAGTTTATTGGCTTTCTGCATATTTATTTTCTCTCTGGGCAGTACGAAATATGAAGAACACTTCAGGAATCACTTTATTTTCGTTTAAAAGGAACATCTTAAATATAAATGAATACGTGATACGTGAAACTTATTTCCTGACTCCTCATTAAGCTGTAAATCGCATTTTCTGAATCACAATAAACGTTCGTGATGAATCAATGAACCATGACTTGGAAACTGAGAATTTCGGAATGGAATCGATTAAAGAATGCGTTTTGTGTGAGTTTTTAAATAATTTAGAGGAAAGTTAAATTATGGTTTCCAATGAACACTAGGGTAAAGCTTACCTTCATGTCTGATAGACAGTGATGGATTAAGGAATCCAATGCTGTCTAATAGTAGCAAAAAATACAGTTTTGGGAAGTTCATGACAAGAGCACTGCATGAGGCAAACTAATTGTTGAGGGCCAACGGACCGGATTCCAGTCTTTGTAGTGGTATCTGCTGAACACCCTGCACCCACGAGATAGCCGCTCTCTTCCGGCCCCAGAGCCGCATTATCAGGGCTTCCGGACCTCTGACGAACGTATCAGCCGCCAAACTGGTGCAAGGCTCTCATTTGCCATCTTCTAGTTTATCAGCAAATTTTCTATAGCCGTCTGGCGGAATAATTGCTCAATTTTGGATGTGAAAAGCTGATCACGTTCGAACTCCGGTTACGAATTCAGAAATAAATATGTTGAGTTGAGCTTTTATTAATTTAGTTTTCCTATAATTGGCTATTCAATAATTACTTATTACACAATATGAAATTTTGTTTCTATCCCTGTGCACCGGAAGAGTTCTATAAACAGAACAGGAAACTTTGTGTTTTTTATACCTCATGATTTTTCTTTATCTGGCCATTTCATCGTTATTATTTTGTTGATTTAATTTAATAAAAACGCAAGAAGAAGAATTTTTATAGTTTTATTAAATTTTCTACGCCTTATTGGTCCAAAGTAATTTTTCGAAGTATCTTGACCAGTACCGAAGCTGCCTGAGCAACACGAGCAATGGGACACGACTGGCATCTGCTCGTCAACAGGAAGTTGTTCATTTGTTTTCATAAGTTACGCAAAGCAAATGTTACTCTCCTTGGCTCTGCAGCCCATCGAGGGCCTTGGCCTAACAGGAAGGCTGCCAGACTGTCAATTTCCATGACACGTTCCGGATTTTTTGGAGTGGTCAGAGAATCGATTTTCCTTCAGCCGTAACCCCAGTTTTCCAGACGATAACGAGCACAAATTCGAACCAGGGACCTCTGTGATGCGTGACGGTGACGCTGACCACTACACCTCAGCGGGTCGGCGAAGAACATGTTCAGTGTTGCCATTTTAAGTTTTTTAATTCAATTATTTGTCCAGTACAAACAATTACTATTTTCCCACTTTGACGACATGACCAACCAGTAATTTTTATCAACGTCATAATTGGCGCGGACTGGTAGGCCCTAAAAATTTTTGGTTTTCAATTGTTTTGTGATTTTATAGTTGAATTTAACGAATAATGCAGTGGCCGAGAATGCTTACTAATAAAACACAACATAACCCGTTTTATTGTCTGCAATGAAATGAAATTCATGCAAGCGAAGTTAATATATATAATGAATGGACCAGAGGAATGTTCAAAGAGAAAATGAATTGTGGATAAAAGATAAGCACAATGAATGGGGAATTGCAAGTACAAACTTGAGAAACGATTTGTTCTGTTGAAAGTTGAGTTTTCTGAGAAGCATCGCATGTCTGTTGTATAGATTATAAACAGGGGGACCTCCAAAGATTGAGCCTTAATAATTATTTACAGTCAGTGAGCTAGACACAGCACTACTGTACTTAACTACCTGTTAAATATGTTTTTAAAAAAATTAAGGGCTGGTCCTTTGGTGCCAAAGGTTTGTAGTTCGTTCAGCAGAATAGTATAGGGGACTGTGTCAACTGCTGTACTCAAGTAGCTACAGCCAGATCTTTCCCTTCTTATACATTCATTATTTCTTCATGAAATATGTTAGCTGGTGGATCAGCTAGCTCTGAAACCATGCTGTTCATTCTATTAACTGTTATGTTGTTACAGGAAACTTGTGACTAGAGTTCAAAGACTGACACAGTTGGTACTAGTGCAATGGATCGAAGTGATGATGGATCAGTTAAGGGGCTATTCTTACTATACACAGCTGTCATGAGAGACTTTCTATTCCTGTAGGAAATAACCATCAGTAAATACTGTGTTTACAGTTGGCAGCAAGATGTTGTGCCACCTCATAACAGATTATTTTCAGAACCTTAGTAGACATACTGTAGTAACTTGTCATTTTAATTTTCTTAATTGTGGTTTTAATTTCACGAGCTGTAACGATTTTAGAAATATTTAGTTCCAAGGATTAGATGAGCCCAATTTCAAGAATACTTCAACCTTCTGTATTTCTGGGATTGGAGCACTTGATGGTTTACACAAACATAATTTATATGATTGGGTTCAACTGGGCATGTTTCATGTACTTCAGTTGATGTTTCACTTTTAATGATTTTCCAATACATATTATGGTTTTGCCCTGAATTTTGAAGAACAGATTTACATAATTTTTTATCAATTTGTAGTTCATAATTGTATATTTTTGTATTAACATTTTAGAAGCACATTTTCATTTTTAATTCCATTAGCAGTTAATATTTATCATTTTGTGCACATGAAATAAGTAATTTTTGGCCGTGTTAACAAGAAAAGAAATAAAAATATAAATAATTGTAATGAAAAAAATTCAAATCTTTATTTGAATATGTGTATAAAACTCCTCTCCAAAAATAGATTGCGGTAAATACTTTATTCCTTAAAATCATTTATACCTATTTTAAAATAACAATTTCCTAATGTGATAAAATATTCACAACTGACTTTACATAACTCTGAATTAATTCAACTGGGTAATAAAAACCGGATGCAAAATATATTGAACATTTAAATAAAGCATATATTCAAAATTAACAAATTGAGATGGAAAAATCTGTACTGGACCAGGAATCTAACCTAGGACCTACACTAATTCAGTTTCATAACTCTGTTAAGTTATCTTTATAAAATCCTATTTTTCTTATTCATCTGCAAAGTCTTCATAACTTACTCCTTGTCCAGACAAGCAAAGTACTTTTATTTCCCACACTAAAATTAGTAATGCATATTAATATGCTTAGGTTGCTTTACTCTGACCAAAACAATTCTGCTTGTTGTATGTACCATAAATTTATCAGGACCAATAAATACTTTGTCTTATCTTTATGTAAATATAGTGTAATTATGGTATCTCCTCCCAAAAACAACAGTCAAATGATATACATATGTAAGCTTTGACTTGAGATTTCATATGCAAATATATTAAAAAGCCATCTAAATCTTTCTTGTGTCCTGATTAATCTATTTTGCTAATGATTCAGAAAATTGGCTGCAATTATGGACAAATGGAACATTTTCTACTGTTCCTTTTACTATGGTAGCGTTAGGTGTGTATCAGAATGCTCAAAGACCCTACCAATACCTTTTAACACTTCCTCAGTCTGTGTTATTCCTGCCGATTTTGATTTTAAACATTCTTTAGGAAAAGAATATGTAAGAAAACATGCTCCTATAATTAATTAACCCTTTGCACTCGAAGGCTCCGTAGCGGAGTCACATTTTAAATGGCTCCGCTCCGGAGCCATCGAGTGCAAAGGGTTAAATATTGAACTGTATCTGACATGAATCAAATATAATTAGTGGAATTGGCCATAATTAATAATTTATTAATAAAACATGAAAATGTACAATGAACTAAAATTACATGTTTCATCCCTTAGTTTAAAGGAAACTTTTAAGATGTATATTATTAAACTATGAAAATACTTTGTAAATTTGGATAAAACACGTTAACAGAAAACATTTTAGAATAACTTATGTGGCCGAAATGCTTATGTCTGTTTTGGCAGTTATTCTAAAGGGAAATACTTATCTTTTTTTTACTGAAAAACGTTTGATCACAATACCAAGTGAGATGGTTAAATCTCGGACATCATCAGAAGACTATTATAAAAATTAGGTATACTGGTTTTATCATGTTAGCTTTTATCTTCATTCATGTTTTTTTATTAACAATTACAAGAAAGTTATAACCAATTATAAAATACATACTTTAAACTCAATTTACGTATACAATTTGAGTTGTTTCCAGTTGCTCATAAAGTAGTGGATTATGAACGATTGTTTATTTGATATATATATATATATATATATATATATATATATATATATATATATATATATATTAAGGAGTCAAATGTGAATTTTAGTTTTCTTCTTAGCGACTGTACACGAATTTATTGATCAATCAAATGTAACCTTAATACTATTTTATACACATTTAGATGGACCTGTTAGTTTTTTCAAATAATAATTTCATGTTTTTAAAATAGTGTATATGGTCAGAAAATCTATTAATTACTCTGTGCGAAAAATATATCATTTTCATTTTTAAAAAAATGTAATGTGACTACAATGATTTACGCATTTCACTTTCTTTCTAAGAAATTAATTAATTGAGTACCCTGTTCATTTGAATGCTTACTTTTCCTAAGAGTCTGCGTAAAATGATTGGAATAAAGTAAAGAATTTATTATATTATAAATATTATTATATTTATTATAAATATATAAATAAACGGGTTTCTTCATCAATTTTCCAGCGCACAGAGGCATTTGTCTCTTATGTTACAACAAGATAAAATTAGAGAATAGAGCGCATACTTTGACAAATCTGAAAAAAATGTATTGATATTCATTAATTATAAGAAATCGCGACGATATTCTATATTCGGTAGCTCATTGGATTTTAATGTTATAATCAGGGACGATGTATATATGTTGGTTATATTACTAGTAGTATCTTTGATTTGTCATTTGAAAAAGAACAACAAAGTCACCTTGAACTGCGGGAAAGATAAGACTTGGTTAAACCGGCTTATTTGTAGTCCGTAGTAATTTTATTTCAAGAATGGCAGTGACTGTGCAAATGATTCCTACTACTGCTTTTAGTGATCAGAAACCAGGAACTAGCGGCTTGAGGAAATCTGTCAAAACTTTTCAACAAACGAACTATACAGAAAATTTTATTCAGAGTATTCTTAACTCTTTAGAAGGACAGCTAGAAGGTTGTTCATTAGTAGTTGGTGGAGATGGTCGTTATTATTGTAAAGAAGCCGTTCAAAAAATAGTAAAAATTTGTGCAGCAAACGGGGTATGACATTATTTATTTATATTTCTACTTCTCTAGTGTATATATTTTTCGTCTTACTTTGACTTTCAAAATTCCTTGCTACCTATTACTCGATAAACGTCTGGTCGTTTTGCAGGCTCATAGTTTCACTTTATTTAATTGGGTAGGCTTTTTTATTAATCAGGTATAATGCTATTTTTACATATGACCTTAATTATCAATTCTGCATACTAGAATGAAACAATTCTTAATCATGAACTATGACATCAATTGTTGATGAGGACTTGCTTGATCTATTTTTTAAAATAATTTTATTGTGTTTTTATTGATAATTCTATATTCAGCTGCTTGTCTTTCATTTGAACGTCACCACTGGACAAACAAAATGTTTTAGTAATTAGATATATTTAGTTTGTAATTAATATTTATTAGTCTTTAATGTCGGGTATTTGTTTTTGTAACAGGTATCAACGCTTTATATTGGACAAAATGGAATCCTTTCAACACCAGCCATTTCTGCTTTGATCAGGTCACTTAAGACAGTTGGGGCCATAATTCTCACTGCAAGTCACAATCCTGGTGGACCAAATCATGATTTTGGAATTAAATTCAACATATTTAATGGAGGTAAGGAACTGTAGAAACAAATGTTACTTATGAAATGTACATTTAGAGTTTTTATGACAGGTTCTTTTTATGAAAATAGTTTATGGAATATATTTACTACCTAATTTCAACATAATTGTATTAACTGTGAGATAAACAAAAAGTTCACACATGTAATTACATATAATAAATAGTACAGCTTGGCGTTTCAGTAAATCTGTTTATTTGGCTTATGGGAATTTTATAAACTTTGGAATAAGATGAGTTTAGTACCTTCAGAGATGTCACACCCCTTCCAAGTCAGTGAAGGGATATATTCAATGTATTTGAAAATAAGTATTAAATTTATTTTTAAATATATGTGTGAAATAAAGGAAAATCCCATATTAAATTTTAAATAACAGAATTAATAAATATGAAAAATGAAGGAATATAATCTTGATATCAATTTACAATTTGAGGGAGGAAGGGTTGTAACGTCACTAGTAGTACTAAAGTATACTTTAGCCCAAATATCGAAAAATATAACTAGACTATATAATTTATGATTCAGTGTCATGTGTCAGTGACCACCATTAGATGTAGATTAAGTGGTGAAGTTACATAGAAAACTGGACAAATGGTTTTATCTGAGAATACTAGAAAAGGGTAGTGAACTGAATTCATATCAATGACTGCTGGTGGAGTGTCTAATATTTAATGTAGATTATTGTTGCTTCTTCTATGCTAGATGAAACTCTTGGATTAGTCCACTAAATTGGTTTTGCTTTGGCACTTAGGGTACTTAAACACTAAACCTACCATGCGCAGTCAAATGACCGTTTTTGAAATTTTGTTTAAAATTTCTCGTATATGTTACTGTATCACCATGTAGCTTATTGACTTTTCCTATAATATACATACAACCCATTTTTCAATATTCACAACTTTCTTTATTGTTTACTTTCTGAAAAAAAATTATAGCATGTCTAGTCAACCACAAACGTTCATTTGACCTATTGAAAAATTCTTGTTGTTTACGAGTATATTCTTCGGAAAGCGGGCGTATGAGGCTAAAAATATGGATGTATCATATTTATGGAACACGAAATGGTCCGTCATTTTTCTCGACAACTATGAGCTGAAATGACTTTGCAGAAATTATGAGATTTATTCGGTTTTTAAAAAAAATCAACATAGTTAACACTTACAAAACGATAAGTTTGCTTTAATCTCTGAAGTTTTGTACAAATTTATCGAAAACAGTCAAACCTGTTTTAAACCAGGAGCATATCTTGATATAGATTAACAATTGTTTCCTACAAAAGCACGTTGATTTACTCAATACATGCCCAACCAACCAGATAAATTTGGCATAAAATTCTGGTTCGCTTCCGATTTAAGTAGTAAGTATATAGTAAACAGCTTTCCATATTTGGGAAAAGATGAAGGGAGAGAATCATGGGTCCCACGTGGGGAGTTTGTAACTTTGAAATTAGCAGAACCATATATGGGTCATGGGAGAAATATAACAGCTGACAATTTTTTTACAAGCATGTCATTTTGAGTAAACTTCCAGCAAAAAAAAAAAAAACTACGCTTGTTGGAACTATCCACAGAAATAAAAGAGAGCTACCAAAATTAGCGAGACATGCAAAGTATAGTATGACACGTTTGTCAACAATATTATACAAATCGAATGATTTTATTCTTTCAATTTATAAAGCTAAACCCAATAGAGAAGTATTGATACTTAGTTCAATGCATTCATCCGTTGAAATTGAAAAAAGTGACACCCGTATATAAGAGACAATTAGATTTTGCAATAGCAACAAATTCAGTTTAGATGTAACCGATCAAATGGCCAGAAAATATAGTGTAAAATCTAAATGTCAAAGATGGCCTTTACAGGTATTTTTCAATATGTTAGAGTTAGCCGGGATAAATGCTTGGATTTTATATAAAGAAACGACAGGTGAAGAAATATCAAGGCAAGAATTTTTATTTCAATTGGCAGAAGAGTTTGGGACCGAATATCAGGAGAGACAGCAAAGCAAAGAATGTTCATCAAAAACAATAATAAACACAGATACAGATTCTTCTGGATGGAAATCTTGTCAAATAAGATGTTGTAAAGTCAATAAGACTAACAAAATTGGTATAAATTGTAAAAAAATACGTATGTGGAAAATGTGCAATACAAAATGCTGTAATTTGTAAAAAATGTGCTGAAAATGCATAAAGGTAAATAAGTATTTCTAAATAGAAAAGCGGGGAGCAGGTTTTTATTGTAGCACCAGAAAAATATTTTGTTTACTATCCAAATGGCTAAAATCTCTTTTAAGATACATATGCTTTTTTTTTAAGTGGGCATTGTTGTACCCTTCCTTCAAGTTATCTGCATCTTCCATATACAGGGTGATAGTACAGTCATGCAACAAACTTTGACGGGTGGTACAGCTTACTAAAACATACATTACTTGTATAGGAATATATGGTCAGAAATATATGGTCAACAAATAATGTGTTGTGGCACAAAGAAAAAGCGAGTCATGAAAATAAAAACCTTGTTTATTTACATCACCACATAGCACCTCTTCCCAGTAACATTTACAATAAATGCTCAACATTGAGAATCCAACAGTAATACAACGCTCCAGTTGACTGAATTGTGGACCTTGTTGCTTGACTATCAATTGTGTCTGTTAGTGTGCGTGAAATGCCTGGCATTTTTGGAACTGTTTGCCAATCACTCCTTCAACGTTACCAATAATCTGTCATTGTTGGTGGTCATAATTTTGATAATTCATTGTAAACATTGCTAGAAAGAAGCACTTTTTGATGATGATGTAAATAAAAAATGTTTTTCTTTAAATGTCTCAATTTTCAAGTTTGTGCCTCCGTGCTTCACTTCCAGTCATACATTCCTATATAAATAATGTTACATTACTGTAACACCCCTCAGAGTTTGTCCTTTGACCATAGAATCGCCCTGTATATTGGCAACAGCAGGATTGCTACTGTTTTGGTAACTTTGTAATATACTACACCAGTCTGATCGTAGTGGGGATAGGCAGCATCAGATTGAGCATGGACAGAAACATTCCTCAGAGTTGATTGGAGGTGGTCTACCATTAAGTAACTTGTACGGGCTGTTTGTGACAGATTTGATGTTACATTTACTGTGTCACAATTGTTCATGTGTTTGATTCACTCTGCTTTTACTATACATAACCCGTGTTTTATTAATATGATGTAGAAGTAATAGTGGATCAACTAGTAATTGGTGTGGATGCTGTATGTTAATGCATGACAAAAAATTGATCAGCCAGTATTTAACACTGTGGTTAGAACTTCTGTTTCAATGTGTAGGTGGACATGACATTTAATTGCAATTCTGGGTGTAGAGTTTTGAGCATGCTGTTGCTTTGTGAGGCTCGAGGCAGTAGTAGATAGTCAGACAGGTATAACATAGTTTATTATTGACTGAACAAATGCTTAGTATGTTGCTACTTTGATATCTTTTTGCTGAGACCACTGTGCTCCAAAGAGCCCAGAGGATGTTTCTGTTATTTTTTTAGGCTTTTAAATTAATATAATATAATATTAATATAATAGTAATAATTCATCTCATCTCACATGTTTATATGTACTTACTGTTAATTTGATTCTAGGTCCAGCACCTGATAGTATCACCAATAAAATTTTTGAAATTTCCAGGAAGATTACTGACTATAAATTGTGTGTTGATCTTGAAGTTGATATTAATCAAATTGGAACCCAAACATTTTCTGTGAGTTTCTTCATGTAAATATAGAAAAATATTCGTCCGGTATATTATGTAATGTTTATGATTCACTAAGTGGTTTGGTGTATTTATGTTGTTTTATAACTTAATAGATAATTTGTGAAATGTTGCACTTTATTTTTTTTTAGCTTAAAATTATCTTGTGCTATTCATAAATTTATTATTATAGTGTAAATCGGCTAGTCATAGTATTGTTGTTACATTAAGATGTTTAAAAATGTATACTTTATATCTTTACCAAACAGAACAGAATATTTTTAAAATTATGAACATCTTATTAGCTGCAGAAAGCGTTTCACACGAGTACTAACAATGATTATACCGCAACATTTCGACTGTCGCCTTCTAGAAGATTTGCCTAGAAGATGTTGGTACAGCGATTAAATTTCAACAGATCTTGCGGTCATTGAAATGCCTCAGTTTAATTGTTGTTGGTACCCCTGTGAAACATAAGATCTCTTTTTTTATAAACTACACTGGGAAAGCCTTTGATTGTTGATCTTTATTAACCGTTGTTGGCAGTTATTTATGCCAAATTTCAGTATATGTTTAACGAGAAGTTTTCTGTGAGCCACTTAATTTTTTCATAGCTCTTAGACCCATCAAATGAATTAGTTCATTGTACCTATATAGTTATTCTTCATTGTCTAATTAGAACAGATCTACAAAGCTATTGGTTTTAAACAAACATACTACCTGCATTCTTATTGTTGAGAAACATTCCTTATTCATTTACACAATTCTATGGTATACAAAGTACTATCATATTATTATTCTTGAAAAATTTTTGGAATACTTATTAAATCAAGTTTCTTGCTTGTGTTTCTGAATCAAAAATATAAATAGGCTGTCATGAGGAGACAGAGCTTATCAAAATAGAAACAAATTAAAATACCTTGGATTATAAAATCTGTTTCTTTCCCTTTAGGTTGAGAATCGTCAATTTACAGTTAATGTAATTGATTCAGTAGATAATTACTGTCAACTGATGAAAAGCATTTTTGACTTTAATGCTCTTCGAAATCTCTTTCAATGCCCTGGAGGCTGCAAAAAATTTAAAGTTCTTCTGAACTCAATGCATGGAGGTAATTAATAAAACTTCTTTTTTGAGCTTGTATCTTGCTTTGAAATACCTTTTTGTCCTATATTAAAACTTTAATTTGAAACTTCTTATAAATTGATATGTACTTTGTTGAAATTAATGTGTTGTTATTTTGGTTTTTGTTCAAAATTGAGATAAGCCATAACATCTTATGGTTATTTCATATATATAAAGAATCTCTGATTAAAGGCTAATATGTTATCATATTCTGTGGAGTAATATTTAAAAGAACTAACCTCTTCATTACTAATTAACTTCATGTTGGAAGAGGGGTGAGTCCAGAATTATTGTAACAACCCCAAACATAACTTATCACTGACTGTGGACACATATTCATATGTAACATTATATTCGATGTCCTTTAATATTATATGTATCATTGTCACATATTTGGACCCATATTTCAGGTTTCCGCCTCCCTTCACTTTTAATGTACTAGTTAATGAAAGCTCACTTCATATTGTTTTATTAATTTAATTATTAACTAATTTACTATATTATTTTCTAGTTACGGGCCCATATGTGAAGAGGATATTTGTGGATGAACTAGGAGCAAATGAGAACAACACAGTGAATACAATTCCTCTTGAAGACTTTGGTGGCTGTCATCCAGATCCAAACCTGACCTATGCTGCAGATTTGGTTAAAGCAATGAAGGATGGGGATTATGATTTTGGAGCAGCATTTGATGGTGATGGAGTGAGTAAAGCAGAGTGCATTTTAAAAGTATTTTGTAAATAGATTCTGTGTTGTAGAGAACATTAATACAACTAATGTCACGTCACAATGGTGAATGAAGTGTTCTTATTCTTTGCCCTTTGTATACCTTCATTTTAGGATCGTAATATGATTCTTGGTAAAAAAGCATTCTTTGTTACACCCTCTGATTCTCTTGCTGTATTAGCAGCAAATTTGGATTGCATCCCTTATTTCAAGCGCACTGGTGTGAAAGGGTTTGCAAGAAGTATGCCTACTGGAGCTGCAGTAGACAGGTATCGTATCTATATAAATTTTCACAGCCAAATTAAATAAATTAATGTGATATTTAATAAATTCAAACATAAGGTTGAAATATGGTAATTCAAATATCAATGTAAATTTTTTCAATGTGAGTAATTTGTAGGAAATGATATATCAGATTATAACTTCTGCAACTTTAGGACAGAATTTATTTTATACTGTTTCTTATTGCCAATAATATAATTCTGCTTTACTAATCTGCCTTTATTTTGGATTTGTATCTGAAATGCATGTCAGTATGAGCATTCACATGCCCTCTTTCACCACGTAATCTGCCTACCCATCGACTACCTGTACTGCAATTCACAGCAGCATCTCCATACACCTTTTTTGATCTCTTGTGGATATTTCACACTACCTCGTTCTCACAACACATTGCTTTTGAAGAATGTCAAGTGCGGCACCCATCTCGAAGACATGCCATGACAGCGCCACTTACAGGTTGAAATAAATTTTAACATGAGCGGGAAGGATGTGTCTATGAAATCTATTAATTACAAATATAATGAATGAAAAATGCATTTAAATAAAAATTGTGTGTATTACTTTTGTATTGATCCTCATAGTTTACCATCATTATTAAATTAAACTTTTGGTTTCAGAGTTGCTGCGAAACTGAATATGGAAATTTTTGAAGTGCCAACTGGTTGGAAATACTTCGGTAATTTGATGGATGCGAACAGATTGTCATTATGTGGAGAGGAAAGTTTTGGGTGAGTTTTACCAAATATTTCCATCATATATAATTTAATTGAGATTTCTATTTTACATTCATTTAAACCATAGTGAAGTTCCATTTTTCAGACATTGTACAGAACTTTTGATTTATGATATTCAATTACATTGTAATCTTATTTAAGAAACCAAATATTTACTTGTGATTATTACAATTTTACATTTATTTTAATATTGTAAATTATTATGAAACTTGTATTCAACTATATTTTGATAGTTCTTTTGTAAACTTGATGATTCTAAACAAGTTAAATTAAATTTACTGAGTTGACTTACTGTTGTTAAAACTTGTTTTTTAGTCTCAGTATTGATCTCTACAAAGAATTGATTAGTACTATATCAGAGTATTTGTAGATATGAAAACTTCAATTTCTCACTTCCATTTATATTATTATATAGAAGATTATAATCAATACATTTTATAATTGAATTCTAATTTTCAGTACTGGATCTGACCATATTCGTGAGAAAGATGGTATATGGGCTGTTCTAGCTTGGTTGTCTGTCATAGTTCATACTAAAAAATCAGTGGAGGAGATACTAAAGGCACATTGGTTGGCATATGGCCGTAACTATTTCACAAGGTTTGTTGAATATAGTTCTCTAAGTATTTTATAATTATATTAATATCTAAGCTGTGATTAGCATTCTGGAGATACCTGACATTCGTAAAACTACTAATTATATGTATATTATGATTTTTAAAATTTTTACATGTATACAATATATAATAGATTGGTTCTGTGTTCCTTGAACTTCTTTCATGTTTATTTATTCAAATAATTTGTGTAATTCTGGAATATATGTATATTCACCCTAGTCACTCTTGCTGTCCATAGGTATGATTATGAAAATTGTGAATCCGACCCATGTAACACCATGATGACAGAACTTGAATCCTTAGTCACATCTAAGGAATTTATTGGAAAAGAATTAAGTCATGAGGGGAAGACATACAAAGTAAAGCTTGGTGACAACTTTAACTTCACAGATATTGTTGATGGAAGTGTAGCCACAAAGCAGGTATGTTGTTTCTGCGCTGTTTATTTCCCATGTGTGTGAATGTATTCCTTATTCTGTATTAATCTTCCCAAGTTTTGCTAAAAGCATTAAATTTGTGAATATCAAAGGTGTTAGTTATGAAAATTGTTATATTAAATATATTTTTTAGAAATGTGTTTAGCTTATAAATCAGGGTTTAGAATAGTGTGATCTTTATTGTAAGTCATGTGAGAGTGTGACAAACCCATGGAATATGCCAGAGCTGAGTGTAGTGTTTATCATAACCTCCAGACCCTGTAAAAGATGCTGTAAAATTCTACTTAGATAGGTAGTTTACCTTTTGTTATATACTCAGTTTTTATTATTATTATTATTATTATTATTACAGGAAATTTTCCTATCTAAAGATTTTATAGTTGTGATATATGTACATGTTATATTATACAGTATATATCCGGTGGAGCTTTTTGTTTCACCTCCTTATTTTGTGTATTTATACTCGGTAATAATTTTGAACATCATCTTAGAAATGATTTATTTAATTTGCTATTCAATATTTCCAACAATCTTACATTGTAACAGCAGCCATAAAAATATGCTGCATGTTAAACAGTGAGGTTACTTCTGTATTTATATGTACAAGTATCTCTTTAAGTTTTCATTATGCCACAATTTACTGTTGTGGTAATTGTTTAAATATTTGATCTCAAGGAATTAAGTATTTGCATATTTGTATCAAAGATGGCTGTAAATGTGTGTAAAATGGCAAACATTTGGGCCAACCGTATTCATGTGAGGAAACATTCCTGAACCAATCAAGTTATCATCAAATACTTGTGGAATATAAAAAACTGGTTGTTTCATTATTCCTGTGTGCAAATACATTCTTTAATTGAAATGGATAACTTGGCATGAACAACAATGCTACTGCCCCAAACCCCCATTCTTTCTCAAGCTAACCCAATGTTATTTATTTCCTCTTCACTACAATGGAGAGACAACTTTTTGACTTCAAATTGAACTGCAGTAAGTCCATAATGAAGCTGGAAGACTTTAAGCTTATATAGAAAAATGTGAAAATTGCTGGAATTGTACATATCAGGATAATAAAGGAAATGGATGAGTTTAAATAATGGTTTTTTGAGCAAATTAGCAGTAATGTTTGATATCACATTCATGCATTGAGAAGTTATAAAATATTTCTCATTGTCTTCCTGTTTTGCAGGGCATACGAATTTTGTTTGAAGATGGATCTCGTATAATATATCGTCTTAGTGGTACTGGCAGTTCTGGAGCGACTGTGCGTGTATACGTTGAAAGTTATGAAGGGCAATCATATACTGGTGAAACCCAGGTAAGTAGAACAATTTATTCTTTAGCTTATTACTTAAAAGAAACACATTTCAGTTCAAAAATATATCTTTTTTATAATTGAATATTTATAATCTTTGGGAACCATTTTATATACAATTAGGGGCATACTACCATAATTTACTAAGCAAAAATACCATAGTTTGTTCTATTTAAAGGATATTATTGCAGTGGAATTCAGGTCGAACTTTGATATGGATAGTGCTTCATTTTTTATCTCTTAGGGGATATTTGAAAATTGTTAAGAAATAAACCATACTTTGTTCACATTATGTCAATTAAATATAATATACATTAGAATAGGAGAGTGAAAATGATAAAAAATCATGTTTACCAGGTGTTTAATTTATTTAAAGTTAGTTTAAATTTAAGTTGTTTGTTCTGCTTATCACACTTCTCATTTTCGAGAATGTGTATTATTATATTTAAGCCAAAGAATGTTCTAATTTGGTTGATTGTATTTAATTTTGAGACTAATTTTTATCCCCTAAGCTGTTGTATAATTGATTTAATAAATATCTCTATTGCAGGAAGTTTTGAACCCACTAGTTTTTATTGCTTTGGAGATATCACGTCTTCAAGAATTCACAGGTCGTACAGAACCAACTGTCATCACATAAATAATTCTTGTTCTTAGAATCTCTGTTTTAAAACTGGTTTTATAAATATTTGACAGAAATATAAATCTTTAAGTTTGAAATGTTTATAGATGTTATTAAAGTTTCTTACTTTACTGAATGTATAAATTTTTATGTAATAAAGACATAAATCATTTGGAAACAAAGAAATAAGTTTCAGTTTCATAAACTTCAATTATTTAACTATAAAACAAACACTTGTTCTTGACAAATAATAAAAATACTGAATGACATGTTTTTCTATAAAACAGTTGGATACATACAATATAATTTTTCATTAATTTCGCTTTTATTTTGCTGCTTTCATTAATAATTGGCTAAAATAATATAAATTTCATACTATTCTGTTGAGGTTTTACAGCATTCAGTTTCGTTTAATTAAAATCTAGAAATTATGAACACACGTTCTCCAATCAAATCCATTTATTGTACTTTATAGAGCTGCACACAGTGCAAATATTTATTCATGACACATTCAAGTATTAAAATATTTCATAACATATATATTTCTCAATTGTAGTTTATTTAACATATGTATAAAATTTAAAGCAGACTGTAACAGTTTGACATTGATACAATTTAATATTGTGAATGTCCTACCACAATTTATGAAGTTATCTTGGGTGTGTAGTCAGTCTTCAAAAGTTTTGCTGATGTACAGGGTGTGATGGAACAAATGGACATTATTCTGGGAGATCACAGTATCATTAACCCTTTCCGGTCCTCTTTGTGTTTCTATTTCCGTGTCTACTGGTCTGTTGCCCGCTAGGCAGGACAGGACTTACCCCTTAAATTATTTCTCCTTAGTATCTCATAAATACCTAAATTGCTTCCTGAAAGATGTAGCCATAGTTTCTCCTTTCTGAAAAGTGGCTTTTGCACTTATAATTAGCATTGTTTTTGTGTTGATATTATTGGCAAAGATGACATCACGTATTAAATATATTAAATTGTCTGCAAGTGAAGTTAGTGTCTTCATCAACATACCTGTTAGTGGAGACAAATTTTACAATTCATTTTCTAGTGAATCCAGAGTGTGAATATGAAAGTGACTAGTTGAGAGCAAAATGTTTTGAAAAATACCATACTAAATTAAATTATAATTTGTAATAT
This sequence comes from Zhengitettix transpicula, assembly GCA_037074705.1. Taxonomy (NCBI): domain Eukaryota; kingdom Metazoa; phylum Arthropoda; class Insecta; order Orthoptera; family Tetrigidae; genus Zhengitettix; species Zhengitettix transpicula. Next base: position 15,517,636 of record CM073595.1, on the reverse strand, counting down.
TTGAGAGTTATTTAGGAATAATTTTTGTATAAGAAACATTGTTCGTTATTTTATTATTATTATTGATATCGTATTGCAACTTGAAGGCGGCAACAGATTAAGCAGTTAGAATTGACTATGGACTGGCACGGGCTTGAAGGTAGAAATTAAAATGGATGACTACGAGGAAAACTGTGTCCCGCCATGTGGGCAAATGACCACCTGTTAGTGGAGGGTTAATTGTGACAAGAAAGTTTATGTCAGCTTGTGGTCTTTACTGCACTGTTTTAATTTGAAAGTTAAAAACAAATATTATTTCTGGGTCATGTGCTAGATTTCATAAATGCAGGAGAAATTGATGTGCCATTTCCTGGCCACCAATATCTTCCAAATTCTATCACTTAAATTTCTGTTTACTGTGTTGGGTGAAGGGTACCAAAGGAAATAACACCAATGAAATTATAGCTCACCCACAAGATGCATTTGTCTTTATTTTATTCCAAATAACACCACTATATTGAGACACCATGTATTGAGATGAACAGGGATTATTTAGAATTATTTCTGTAGTATAGATCAGATGGCTCACAGTCTTTATTTTCTTCCTGAAGAAGGGGGCAGACATCTGTAAAAATTTGAAGAACTTCTGTCCTGAATGTTGTCATGTTTCATTTCCAGGCAAGTCACCCTATTTCTCTCTTACCAATTTTATATATAATCACAAAGTAAGGGTTTTCTATGACATTGAAAAGTAATCTATTTGGATATGGACGAAAGATAGTGAGTTAATGGGTTGGTCTAAAATTAAGGGTCTGTGTTGCTATGCTGGACAGGAAACTTTAAATCTGCCTCCTTCAGGAGATAAGTGTGCACCTCATGATGCCGGCCAACCACACAGTGTTGAGTTCGAACTGCAGCAGGAATAGCTGTTAGATGACAATTCACACTCGACAAGTACTAACACTCTCAAGGAAAGGTTCCAAAAATGGAGAAATAGTGGAAATACAAATTAAATAGAATGCCACTTACACAAATTCATTAACCTACCTAAGTAGTCTGTGAGGGTCGTCCTGCAAATGGCAACAGAAATGATGTTTCTTCACACAACGCCCTCATTTAAACACTTCTTGTTTGATGGCTTTGACCTACTAGACACATACAAACTATCATATGCAACCTCTTTTTAGAAACATTGAGTGAAGATGAGATTTATCTACCTCTTCTCCCAGTTCAAAATGAAAATTTAGACACCACAAACTATAACATAACTGTGTAAACACACAAATAGAAACAACTCAAGAAAATCCTATTATAAACATAGGTTTTTGTTGCTCTGATACTATTGTTTCCATTACTTCAAATATATAACTAATAATATCAGTTATCTGGACTTCCAAAGTACTTTTATTGAATGGTTGGACCAGTTTGTGTTTCTTTATATTTTTTTCATGACATTAGTTTCGCATTATTTAATTGTATTTGGTTGGAGCACATTTTTATCATTGAAGATCAAATAATTAAAACAACTTCTATTCCATCAATTAAATTCTTTGGACCTAAGTTTTATAAGTACAAAATAAAGAGAGTAACATTCATTTTGTCACAAACTATGGCCCAGTAATTTAAAATTTTATCTGATTGTAGAACATCAACAAAGTTAGAATGATGCCACATAGTGAATGCATAACTTTAAATAGCACCCAAATTGATATAACACATTTGGTATATCTTGCAATGTAATGATGGTATACAACTAACACACTTATCTCCCATGTGAGATTAAATGTGTGCTGGTAGTATCTTTATATATTTTGTATTTAATAGACCTTAAACATTTTTACTTTAGGCTACCAACAAAATATCATGATGAGCTATTTTTCTTATGAACTACAGGTAATGCTTCTAGTCTTGTAGGTCTTCGTTTGTTCAGTTCAGGTGATAAGTTAAGTCCATTTCCTAAAACAGAAGAATAGCCTCATGGTAGTATAAACTGACATTTAAATATATATGGTAATGATGATGCAGATTTCTTTACATTTTATTTTCAATTAGTGTACGTTATACTGCCAATGTTTGTTCCAAAAAGCTGTCATGTTAATATTGTTAACACATTCATTTCAAAAACTTTTTAAATTCGCTGGTTTTATTGCAGTATAATTTATATAAACACAAATTACTTGTAATGCTCATTTTCAAATTATCTTTATTGCAATCTAGAGTATTGTACACATCTGACAGTTATTAATGCATGTGTTGTATTCTAACTCTGTTGACCAATAAAATATTTATGAAGCCTGAAATAATTTTATAAATTCAGTTTGTTCACTACAATTCTGTAGTTCTAATTGAGATGTAATTATTAGCAGATGAAGAATAATCCATTGTCTATAGTAGAAGAATGACAGAGTGGAGAAGGAAGAGAGTAATAATCCTACATTTCAATCAGAGTTTTATACTATTATAAACATAGTGATATATATATACATACATATATGTGTGAGTGTACATACTCTGTACACTGGTTTGATAATTTGATTGGAGAACCTTATCCAATTTTCCATTAGTTCACACATAAACCCAGTAACTTCCATTTCTTTTAAGACAGCACAACAAGAGTAATGTTTTTCATCACCAATTTCAGAAGTTAAAGCATCTGTTGAGACATGTTTCCAGGCAGACTTTTTAAAAGAGGGATACTTTAAACTTGTGATACAGTAGAGTAGATGCTGTAATATTGATGAGGATATTGGAGTGGAATAATTTTAATTTTAACCATCTTCATAATGTATCACATTGACCAAATTTTCTATCTCTGCCTTATATTTATCATTATTTTGTATTAGTATACCTCTATACTTTAATATTTTGCAGAGATAATAATCAAGTGTGTGCAAGATGAAAGTTGAACCTTATACTGGATGCCCAAATACTCAAGTGATAGAGCTACCATACCAAATCACAGTTCTTTATATAATATTTTGACAACTTTTCAGCAATTTGGATCAGTGATATAATACATTTAGGTACACTCTAAACTCATTCATATGTCTTTCACAATTTTACTCTACATTGTAATCAAAACAGAACCTTACATTGAGTGTACGATTTATGTTCCAGTTCTTACGATTCCTTACATTTTTCATTATTATGCAGATCAATGAGTGTGTTTTGTTACAAGGTACTAATTGTAAGTTGAAAACATCAATTAATCAGTAATAAAACATTTATTTAAAATTCAGTCAATCACAAATAATTTACATAAATAAAGTAACATTTACTGAAAGTAAAATAATAACTGATAGTAAAGTTCATGTTGTTATAATATGGTGTAGTAACAAAGTGCAAGAATATTTTGTTTTCAACTAACCAAAATTATAAAGATAGAATTTTATAATAAAAATGTATTATATGTCATTAAACAATCAAAGCAAATGTGTATGCCAAAGTTATCTCTTTTAAAAGCACTTGTGAGTTTGTCAGTTTATTTAATTTTATTTTACACATCTACACTCGTAAAATACTGCTACCAAAGAACTATCAAAAGAGCTTCACATTTTATACACAGTTTGTATTAAAACCCTTTACAGAAATAATGACAAGGACTGTATTTATTCTCTTAAGTTATAGATTTGATTTGTATCTTGCCTCACCTATCCATCCAATGTCACCTCCCCAGGAACTATTTAATACATTACTTCCTTTCAAAGCTGCATACAGTGGGAGATCACCAGTTGATGAATGTATACCATTTGCATTAATCATTGAATTTGATAAGTTGTTGATTTCATTTGAACTACTGCCCTTTTTCCTATTTTTGTAATCTGCAATGAAAGGAACTGTTTATGTTCAGAATTCATTATGAAATTTATTAACCATGGTATATATAGTAAAATACAATGTATGTTCAATTATTACAATTATCATTGTCAACAAATAGTCAAAACAACAAATAAATCTAGTTCTCCGAATACCTGAATCTTTCCATTTCAATTTTGATCACAGGAACATTAGTTCAACACTAAAAACTTTATAGCATGCTTGCATTTAGGATCATGTAATTGTGATTGTTACATCCAAAATTACCAATGATTCAAGATGCATGCTCCAATACCATGAATTCAAATCTAACTTTAAATAAATATAGTCTTCACTCATAAGTTAATGACTCTTACACTGATATTTGGCTTAAAACTGGTACACAACATCTTTCATAACACATCACTTTTGATTACTTCTATCTCCTGAAAGTGTTTTTGTAACAAGGTTTAGCAAACTATTATAACTTAAAATATCCTGACATGCCCTAAAGTGTGTGTGGATTTATCAAATTGAACAATGGTAAAGAATGATCTGTACAGTGAAAATTAATGATAACCATGACATATTTTAAGATACTCTAAGTAGCTGCGGATAAGTTTAAAATAACTGATAATTTTACTCCCAGGTACTACTGAAGTAATATAAAATGCAATTCAAGTATTACTCAAATTAGGCCAATGTTTTTGAAAGCACAGATAAGTGGATTGCCAATACTTGTATAATCAATATGAGTAGTATACTACTACATTTTCAAGAACAATGTATTACGTTTTCTATTATATTATTTCCTAGGTTAAAATTTGAAAGCTTCCTATTATAAGTTATATAGAGAAATTTAAATAAGTGCTCAGAATAGTTTTGAGTAGTGTGTGCTTTTAAATACAATTTTACTTGTTTTAGGCAACCATTTCAACTTATTTGAAATCATGCATTATTATTTATCGGTCATACAACAACATTATATATTTGGAACATAATGCAAGTTTAGTTAGAAAATTTCATTCTCCACCTCATAACAAGCTGTGTGCAGTCGCATCTAGAATTATACATAATGAGAATAAAAATACTTTTAAGTGTTGACACATACCTCTCCAAGTATTGAATGCTCTGCTTGATTCTACTTTAGCTCTGTTTAATAGTTCTGTAGCCCTTTTAGGTTTGAAATAATTTACAGCAATATCACCATCTTCATAATTGGTCCCTTGTTTCTGTAAATTTTAAAATCATTTATGTTATTAAAAAATGTATAAATTTGGTCATTTTTATTGGTATGTATAATACACTTCAGGAATGTTCTTCTGGTAAATGATGAATATGATGGCATTCTTGTCAATTGTTAATAGTTTTCATGTTCAATAAGCCAGCTATATTACAAAATGTAGTAGACATTAAGTGAGAAGAAAGTTTTGCAAATTAAAGTTGGTAGCAGAATTAAGAACTTATCACTTTTGGTTACATTTTATTCTGGAGTTTTTGCAAAAATATGACACAAAAATCAGTACATAAAATGGATATTAATATGGCCATGAAAACTATCAGCATCAATTAATCAGGAAGCAGCGTTTCCTGTGATGTGGTTTAACTGATTGCAATGCTGCTCAGAATGTTAATCATGCTGTACATAAATATTAGCTTTCAGGGTAACACATTTAAAAACCTATGTGCATTTAAAAAATGTGAAAGTGAAATTGTATATTTGTAAGAATAGTCCAAACAAATAAATCTTCAAAATTTTAGTGCTGAACAATAAATTCATTTTACCTGTTGCACTGGTTTTCCATCATCTTCAGGAATATCTGGAGAGCTAAGAACTGTTTGTGGAGGACTGGAGTGACAAGAGCCACTACTCCTAGATGACTTTGGAGAAGTTTGAGCTGCAGAGGAAGACCTAAATGTCAAACCATTTGGTTGAAAACCTGTAACATCATAATGCTCTTTAATTATTCTATCGTACAATGGTGAAGACCTGCAAAATTAAAACCATTAAAATAAACTCATCTTTTCAACCCAAATGATAAATTAAGTTGTTTTTAAAAAAAGAAATGTAATATTTGCCAGTATGTTTAATGCACAAACAACTCTCATGTTCCTGGCTCAATGGTATTATTATGATATGGCATTTTAATAGCTTTATCTGCCATCTTTTACAGAAAAGTGGAAAAATGTTCCAGAATTAAAAATTAATTTTAATCCATGTTGATGATAGTATTTGCAACTGGGTGACAAACACTATGAATTCTCTTGTCATAACTGTGGGTAATTCCTAAGGTAAATCTTTCTATCACAAAAATGTATATAATTAGGATAATGTGATAGATAAATTCTAGAACTTCATACAGAGAGCTCTTCAAGACATTAGATATACTGTCTCAGGTCAATTTATTTACTCATTGATGGTATTTACAATAAATAATTAGGACCAACTCGGGTATGCATTCCTTTAATACAAGAAATAAAAATAAGTTTATATGAGTCTTAGTCAGTTCTACAAAAAGGGGTGTAATATACTGGAATATCAATATTTAACAAACTTCTTCATAATACTAAAGATTTAAAAAAACATCCAGATTCATTCAAAAGTTAACTTCAAAACTTTCCACTCAGTGACTCCTGCTTTGTAAATTAGTTTTTGGAAAGTAATTATATTTATAAATAAACTTGGAATCTTAATACTACAGTGTTAGCGTGAACTATTAGTAGTCTGTAATTATTGAAATATTTTTGAGTGAATTTATCTAAATTATACTGATTTTATAGTGTAAAAGTTTTATTTCATTTTCATCATTTGATACAGGAAAAGTACTTGATATGTTGTCTTATCATTCTTTATTCTTATGTAAATAGAGTAATTAATTATAGGTCCAGAACAGTGTAAACTGTATTACTCTTTCCACACCCTTGAAAGCTTGCTTCTCATGTCTATAACTCAGGAGTTTGGTTTCAGGCATCATGCTACAAACTTTCATTTGCCTCAAATATATACTCTTTCACAGGTAATTCATACTCAGTCTGTAGATGGATGATGGTGACAATATCGTAGTTATTTGGCATTGAGAAAAAATAATAAAGGAAATAAAAAATCATGCTCATAAAAAGGCAAGGTAATAATCAAATGTATTTATGATAGGAAAGACTTTGGGAAGATTGAACTCAACGTTTATAACCATATAAAATCTTGTTCCTCTTTGAGTAAAGGGCCTAGAGGAATATATGAGTCGGAAACACTGCTACAGATAGACATACATAAATTAAGTACAGCTAGGAAAAGTAGGCTGCTTCAGCTTTCCTTCTGAATATTAATAATTATAATGTTTATTAAATTTCACCCCCATTAGATGCACTTTTCACAGTAAATGTTTAGATGAGTAGAGATTCCTACCTGTTGGTGGCAATTTTGTTCTTGTAACTATAAGGTCTGGTAACTTCCAATGTTGTGTATCTTCATTCCAAATCGCATCACTTTTAATATGTTCTATATCACTGTTCAACAAAATATAAATTTTTAAAATAGTAGCAGTAGTAGTAATGTAATTGTATAAAGCATCTAAATATGACAAGAGAACATTGTTAAACTACAATTATACAATATATAATACAATTGAAACCATAGTAATCAGATTTTAATTATGTGATTTTATTGTTGAAAAGTAAATGTTAAGTATGAATTTTGGCTCCAGTTCTGTCATAAAACCTTGTAAAGACAAAACAAAATGTCTACAAGTAGTATATATCATCTTACATCCACACCTTGTCGTGTTGTAGTAATTCAGTTTATGATAAGGTAATAATAATTGCCAATCATATTACCTTAAGGAATATTCCATTTTCGCATTCCATGACCAATTACATTTCATCTTTGAACGAGGATACACAAGAAACTTACAGAATGCTATTATCTAATTCTTCAATAATTTATCGGGGCTTTACAGATAGACTATTTCTGTATTTGAATATTTCTATATCACTTCATTGCGATTTGTTTTACCTTTTGAAATTCGTTTTTTTTTTTTTCAAATATTTGATTATTATACGAAAATTACTCTCAGCCTAAAATATAATAGCCCAAATGTTAGAATTACTTTATGTGTGCATTTTATGTCACATAATTTATTTTATACTTATAGTTGTTTTTTAAAGGCGAGAAAATCGTAAAACCAAACTTCATTATTCTTTTAGGCGTGCCTAGGAAACGGGGAGTGAAATCGTTAATGGGTTAAACTGCACCAATTGTTATTTGTATCTATTTGTAACTTTTTCGCAGTTACTTAATTACCTAAGTCGCGTTTACACCGGAGTTGGCAACAATGTTGACGGGTCTTTTTGCCGACATTTGTTGTCAGCTTTTATTGCTCAACATTGTTGGTAACAATGTTGAATACATTTGTTGTAAATGGGCCATTAGACGTTTTAATCAAATTAGGGACTATAGTTTTCCATGTAAAACACATTTTAATTAAATTGTTTGTAATACTGCAAAGCTGAATCATTGCGAAAATATTGTTTCAATGCTTAGTAATTTAATTGTTCAAATGCTACAGAAATAGTATTTTTGAAATATAAGGATGTCCTGTCGATTTGCTGTCACTTCCGTTTCACCGTATAAGATTTATTGCTTCTCACCTGTAATTGCATTCCTTTCTCAGCGTTGGCACAATTTTTTCACCTATTTGTTGGTAAAGTTTCAATTCACAACTAAGCTTCCTTATAGTTTCAAGATAGTCTGTTCGTTCTTTCTCAAATTCGCTTTGTATATCTGATATCTCATTTTCCAATCCACGTATCTGAGGAATCAGTTGCAGACACGAATAAATATATTGAAAATGGTACATAAATTACGAGAAAAATGTAAAATTTAAAGTGTAACGATTAAAAATAACTATGTGTTATACAGCAATGATAAAAAAGTTCTTAGAAAGACTTTATGTCTGCGCTTTTCATTTATTGAGTACAAAATAAATTCCTCAAATCATTTATGATATTAATGATATTAAAAATATCAACTACCTTTATTTTGTTTCGCTTCAGAATTTCGGTCTTTGCGTCCAGCTCTTGTTGAATGTCATCGTATACCTAGAAAACATCGCTTGTAATTAGTACTCATATTTTAAGTCTATTATTTTTTAAAAGAGCTACAATTCAGCTTATAATTATATAGTATATAGATTCTTTCTAAAGATGAGCGTAAAGGTCCAAACTTGTGCGAGTGTTTGTTATCATTTCTATTCACTCTACAGAGCATTGATATTGGGTCTATTTGCTGTGGGTTGTTTTTATACTTCCTTATTTTAACTACTTCTTAACTTATTAATTTTGCTCAATTAGCTGTTAGTTTTAAATCTACGCTTATTTCACCTTCTGCCAATCAGACATTGGATTGACAATATTTCAACAAAAACAATCTATTCAGACATATCAAATATAAAATTTTAATTCTTGTCACGATATGAGCAGTAAATCCATTGCCACAAATTGATCTATTTAGTAAATTCCGCCACAAAAAAAAATATTAAATGTTAAACTTCAATCTCGAGTATGATTTCTTGCCTTTCTCAGATAAATTTTATTTTTAAAATTCCATATACAATTCCAAATTGTTCAATTTCAGCTTTCTTTCAATATTTAAGTAAATTATTTTAATAAATCAATAAACATCAGCCAATTTTAAGTCAGAAAAAAGAATTTATTAATGTAAAATTAAAGTACGTTTCATCGCTTATTTTGCGACCTCAACAGAATCAAGTTAAAAAAAAAATTGATAGACTGCTGACTGCTGTGGCCGAAATATCTGATGAGCTCGCAAAATAAGCGATGAAACGTAGTTTAATTTTACATTAATAAATTCTTTTTTTTGACTTAAAATTGGCTCATTTTTATTTATTTATTATTTTTCTCAGTATTCAGAATATATATTTATATATGTATATGTCATTATTAAATTAAGTTCAAATGCGATATAATTTATATTTTGCTAAATTTAAATTCAATAACTTTAAATTCATTTCAAATATTTAAATATTTCACTTTGGATTTCAATATAATTTAATTCTTATTTTGCAGATAATTCAAGGCAATTCAATCAATGTCAAAAGTTAATTAATACACTTAAAGTCATAAATTGGTATGATGCAGTTAATAACAGTTTTCTTAATTGGTAACATTATATATATATATTGTAATAAACAACATTTATCGATTAATTTGCCCCTCGTTGGTGAAGCCATTAATGTAATAAACAACTGGAAGCTTTAATTAAATGAATCAATTATCAACATTTACTAAGCTTTAAAAGAAATTTATTGTTGTTGATAAATTTTTCAATGTACAAGACTTAATTTTTCATGCCGAATTTCATCCAGTTAAAACAAATACTTTAATTTTCAATTATTAATTCGTGGCATTTTTGAACACACAGTTCTTATATCATTACAGTCAAATTCGTCGAATCTCTTATATCAGGGCCATAACTGGGTTTGATAATTAGAACAAAATCGATGTATAACCTGACAATTAATAATTCAAATATAAAAGTTAACCTAAAACAATAAGAAGATTAGTGAAACAGAATAAAACTAAATGAAACGAAACTTGAACGAAATCTTACTATACCTTCTTAATTATTGTGTACAAATTTGTATAAAAGTATTGTTACTCACGGACCGTCTGTCTGGTACCAGATCTCTCTCTTGTGTCTTGAAAACTACCACACTAAAAGGCCATTTTTACACAGACTCTAAACTTCATTGAAAATTTTAATACACACGATTAAAATACTCGTCCTCTGCTATCTGGAACCTCGGATGAGCCGCCCCCTTTGGTCTGCTAGTGGTTTTCGGTCCCCTCTATGCGATAATTGTTCAATCAGCGTGAAGCAACAACCATTTGCTTCACTGTGTGCAAATTATTATGTAAATCTCTCCGTGAAAATGTTGTTTGCTTTCATGTAGAAATACAGGATCTCGCCATTCGTACTTAATATCTGCAAACTTTACTGTTCGTTGCTCTAGGTGACCTCAAATGTATTATATCTCCCCGTCGACTTTTAACTGTTTCATCTCTCGTACGCCACCATTTATAGCCGATTCCAGACTGGCTTTCTCCCAGCGCATACATACAGAGTTTAAGCGCGCGCGGTCTCCATTGTTGAACAAGGGAAAAAACCGCCTTCATTGTCGTCTTTACGTATTTAATTATATTAAAACAATTAATGGCCTGTTAAATTGGCATTACAATATATATATATATATATATATATATATATATATATATATATATATATATATATATATGTGTGTGTGTGTGTGTGTGTGTGTGTGTGTGTGAGTGTATGTGTCTATTAGATTATTCACAATACAATTTTTCGGTAGGCGATAGCTGAGAGAATTCTACAAACTGTCAGCATTTGTCTTACGAGGCATGTTCAGAAATTAATTGTACTATGATAATAACTGACTAGGTTTTTTTGTTTGTTGACGGTTGGGGTTGGTAACACTGAGTGGTAGAGGGTGTTCGGACAGAGCGAGTATCGCAGAAACACGGTATCACGTAAACTGCCGCTGTAGTGTCCAGTTCCATGAAATATGTCGGTATGTAATCCCGCCGAGTGCTGTGATCCGCTTCCTACTGCCTCAGTGGGTGACCATCAATGCATAACGATATTGTAAGACCTTTATAGAACTCACAACGAGCATTCAAAACAAAATGAGGGGAATTCTGACGAGAGGAGTGTGCTTGTTGCACGACAACGCCCTTTCCTCACACAGCCTAAGCCACCAAGGTGCTCTTGGACTCGTGTTTGGGGATGTTTTGAACCACCTCCCGTCCTCAGATTATCATCGCTTCACCTCCCTGAAGGCACACATGGGTGCAATTAAATGTTCAACTAACGAGCAGGTGCAGAAAGAGGTTCTGAAGTGGGGGAAGGAGCTGGCGGGAGAGTTCTTCGAGGAGGGCATACAGAAGCTCACCGATTATGCGGAAAAATAGCCAACAAGTGTATCAACAATATCTTGTAATTTTTTCTTCAAATACACTTTTTCTAAAACGAAATATAAAAATCTAGTAAATTTACTTTTTGAACATGCCTTGTAATAATGACGGGACCTGGGATGAACTAAATAAGTCCATCTGACTCTTGTGGTCTTAATACGCTCTCTCCATAAACCACGGTATAGTAACATGTGTTACAAAGCTAATTCTCAGCTTTTTCTTTAAATCAGAAAATGGAGAACTCTTAAAATATTACATAACATCGTTATCAAGACCGAAACGCTGCCTTGGCTGGCATGGGAGATAAATTTAGAATGTGCATATTTATGACAGTGAAATACCATGGGTTCTATCAGCGTTCTGAGTAATATTAAACAAATGTCGCACCGGATAATAAGAAAATGGCAAAAGACTGCGGGCGAGCGTCAAAATGAATCGTCTCATTGGTCAGGCTACTCACACGGTGGTAGGAGAATTCACCAAACAAGTCTAGAAAAAATTAGTACTCGCTAACTGCGCTAATATTTCTTAATAATCTGTCACAATAAGCGATATGTGACAGCACAAGGTTGCTTATAGATAGTGGAGCAGTGTTTATACTTGAGATTATTCGTATCAGATCTGCAGGTACGGCTTTTAAAGTGCATTCTTGGTCTGAACTATGCCAGACTAAACTGCGTGGGAAAATATCATCGTAAGGGAGCAGGTTCTTAGAATTTTATTTAAAGGGTAACAAAAGTGTGGTTAAAACTAAATTTTAAGTAGAAACAATCCATGAGGTACTCAAACAGTCAGAGACGTTCATTTGATGGCGCTGATTTTATTCGCGCTAAGATCAAAATATCCGGAAAAAAATATGAACACTATCTGATTTTTGCAAACTCGATAATTTATTATGGCACACTTCTCGAATGTTGTCAATTAATTGTCCCAGTAAAATGTTAATATATTTTAGAAGACATTCTAATCGAACGTAGAGGAACCGTGACTACTTTAGTCAAATGTGATCAACATCATGCAGTTGTCTCATTCAATCTTATGTGACTCGTTTTTCCGGCGTGGATCAAACAGTCACAATATGCCAAAGAAATTGTTATTTCTCCAAGAAACACGAGTGAATTCGTGAAGATGTTCCGTTCACCTTAAGCATGAGTCCTTCTTCATCGTCGACCTTCGCCAAAACGTTAGCCAGTGCTTGTAATCGACGCTCAGAAACCCTTTTCTTCCACTGACGTTTCTCCTTCAACTCTTTATCGTGAGCTCGCTCACCACCCACCATGCTTTTCTTTAGCTTTTGAAGCCTGAAAAACGATATATTCCATTATTTTGCTGGCATAAGATAGATCTAAAATAGAAAATTGATTTCACTTACCTCATCTGAACTTCCTGATGTGCTGCGCTAAATGTCAGCTCATTTCTACTGAAAAATTGAACATATTTTATTATTATACTATTTTGTCTTCTTAAACATGGAAATCAAAACAATTTCTTTTATAACGTAAATACAATAATACTTACCCTAAAACAGCTTCATTGTTTATATTTGCCGTTGTAATAGTACTTGAAGATGGTAAACAATTACTAACGGTTACCTGTAAAATATACATACATTACGATTTTTATATGAAATATAACAAGAATGGTAAAAATTAATAAAAAGAAGTTCCACGCAATTTAATGGTTAACACTACTTCATGCTGTTACAACGAAATTATTCCATTCATTTAGGAACCTAATTTTGTATCGTGGTGATGTAACTTAATATAAAACTAGCTGGGTGCCCGGCGTTGCCCGAGATGTCATTTATCTATAACCCCCGATATGACTCCAATTTCGGCTGCTTCTGCGCAATTTTTATATAACGCTACTCGAACCCTAATCATTATAATTAACTCTGAAAAATATTTCTTCAACGCAAATATCTGCCGTGTTTGCATGTTCCAAAATTTGCACCCCGCTACCTCTGCATCTGAGGGGTAAATGCCAATTTGAATGTCGTAACTAAACACAGTGACTTCCATAACCTTTGATTTGACTCCAATCTCGGTTGTATTCGCGTTATTTTACTGTAAAGCATCTCCACCCCAAACCCGAAGGGTGTCCTTTTTACAGGGCGTAGGGGATGAAAATTGTATTCAGATAACATTGGTAGAAACACTATCAATATCTTTGACCCCTAAAAATATTTATCCGACTCAAATATCGGCTGTTTTAGTATGTTTAAATATTTCCATCCCCGCTTCTGGGGGTGGAAGACGCGTCTCACCCCAACAGTGTTTGTTTCCTGGTCGCAAAGAACACGTGTACGAAATTTGGTGAAAATTGCTCGATGGTGTAGATTTGTATTTTATTTAGAAAACGTTTGTATTGGAAATAGAAAAGGGCTGTTTTTAGGGTTTTCCCGGAAATTATTCGATTTTTTCTCGCCTTTTAAACCTTCCCTAGACCTCCACAAACATTTCAAGACTAAGATAAGATAAATCCGTTCAGTCGTTCTCGAGTTTTAGTGAGACTAACGAACAGCAATTCATTTTTATATATATAGAAGATGATCTAATTTGCACTCACTGGACAGGTATTCGTGAAACTGACGGTATCGGGTCCCGAAGAATTGTATTATTAATCGTGCACGTTTCGTGTTGGAAGGCTATATGCACGTTCTTCTGGTTGAAATTTTGTTTTGCTGACTGTTCCGCAGATGAAATGGGAGTTTATAATATGCGTGTTTGAGCGAGAAAGTAGTCAATTTTGGAAAATGAACGGGTAGTATTGAGCGCGGAACCTCGGACAGGTGTGGAATAGCTCCCAATTTAATTTTTAGCCAACAACCATGTTGGGGGATCTTAGAAGACCTTGACAGCTATGATGATAAAATGAGTAATTATTTCGAAATATATTTACAAATTATTTATCGTAGTGGAAATAAATAATCAATTTAACCTTTGCCCCACGTTGGGCGCCAAATCAGTTTATTCTTCGCTAAAAATCAGAAATAAATGAAAATATTTAATTAACACAAAGTAATTAATCGACTTCTTTTAAGTAATTCGTTCATTTTTCAATTTGTATTTATATAATTTTTTTTTTGTGACGGAATCTACTCGTTTGGTCACAATATATATATATATATATATATATATATATATATATATTGAGATCATTAAACAAGTCCTTAAACAAAAAAAATTAATTAAAATTTGAATTATAGTTCGCCACACGTTGAAGACGCCAAATATGTAATAATTAAAAGGGTTGATTAAATTAATTTGCCTCACGTTGATGAAGCCAATTATGTAATGATTAAAAAGGTGGTCGTAACTAACAGGAATAGTTAACAAAATTATTATGTATTTAAAAATTTATTGTTGATAATTAAACATTATAAGCCCTGCTTTGCACGCATCAATTTAACAAACAAATATTTCAATTTTATTTTATTAATTCGTGGCGTTCTATGAAAATATAGCTTTATAATTTTACAGTCAATTAGGTTGAATTTCTCATTATATCAGGGTCAACACTGGGTTGTATAGGAAGAAAAAATACAATATAATTAACAAAAACATTAACAATCCAAACTCATTGAAGTTAACAAAATACAATATTAAATACAAAAAGTAAAAGAAAACGAATGAAAAGAAAACTCGAACGAAATCTTACTATACCCTTTAATTGTCGTTTTTAGTCATAAATAATTGTTTTGTACTCACGACAGTGCTTCTGGTACCAGTTCGAACTCTTGCAGCTTGAAGTCAACACCCACTAAACAGGCCATTATACACTGATTCTACTCATTAGATTTTGAACACACTGTAGTTGCTCTGGATCTCTGCTATCCTGGAACCTGGATTATCCCACCCTCAGCCAGTTGCCGGACGAAGGTCTCCTCAAAGTATCTCTATGTGACAATTAGTTCAGTTCGTGAAGCAAAACTTCTGCTTCTAAATTGCGATTTTATAAGTCTCTCCGTCAAAACCGTTTACTTTCGTTTTATGTACACTATTATATTTCGCCGTTGGACTTCCTGGATAGCCCTATTCCTACTTTTAGATTATCAAACTTTACTGTGTTGTATCTCTTGCAGACTCTTTTATGTATTCTTTCTCGACCCTGGCTCGACGTAGACTTCCCGCAGACTGAGTTCTCTAGGCGCGCGGTCTCCAGCCTCCATTGTTAACAAAGAAAGACCCTCTGCAATTGTCGTCTTTAAGCACCCGTACGCCAACAATTAAATTATATTAAAAACAATTAATAGCCTGTTTAATTGGTATTACAATATATATATATATAATCACAATAGCCCTTATACATTCTACACCAACTTCTCTCACCCTTTACATGAGAATTATCAATTTTTATGGGCTGTAGAAATTTATAAAATTAATACAGATCAATCCCAATTTTGTTTTGCTTTAAACTTTACTTAACTTTTATTCCCTTTTCAATGTGACGATGTTTTTCTAGCCGTAAACAAATTATTAAAGAAACCTCAGGTAAAACCTTTTTAATACAGAAATAAATTTGCTAACGAATACTTATTTTTTTTTAGTAATAGTAATATTCTGTCAGTTTCGTATCTGATCCACAAAGAACTTGACCGAGGATGCGTGCAACACAAAATGTAAAAATACTCTGTTGGACGATTAATTTTATATAATTATAATTTCAATACGTTTTTATTTTGAAAAATCGACCTGAGTGTTAATCCTCTCGATCTGCTCTTCATAGTGTTTACGCAGATTCTCCATTTCTAACTGTAGTTGGTATTTGTGCGTTCTTTCATCCTCACACTTCCTTCTTAGCTCGTCCATTTGTACTTCGTATTCAGATCGCACCTTCTCTTTTTCATCTTGGAGTATGTTATCTGTAAGTCAGTTTTTTGAATAATTTAAATGATGCATAAATTAAGCTATATATTCTCTATATCTAAATGGCAAATGCAAAAATAGTTACAATCGACATTTTAAATTCCGTATTCGAAATAGTACAAACAATTGCAGCAGTTTCTTATATTCGTTTAAATCAATAAATTGGAAAACTAAATTTAGAATACTCAAATTATATATATTGTAATGAATAAAGGGTAAGTTTGAATTATATCGGCCCACGTTGTTCGCCAAATGTAATAAATAGATGTATTAATTAAATTAATTGCCCCACGTTTTGAAAGCCAAAATGTAATGATTAAAAAAAGCAGTGATTAATTAATTAACAAACAAATTTTTTATTGAATAATTTAAACAATTTATTTTCAGTTTTAACAAATTGATAATTCGTTCTGGAACAGTTTATTTTATTTTAACAGAAATCTATAACATTTTCTCTGAGGTTAAGTACATTAAAAGTTTCAATGTTTAGAAATTTGATAACTCTTCTCTCAGGGTCGTTTAACTGGGCTCGATAAGTAAAGGACAATCATAGAATTTATAAATTAAGAAATTAACAATCAAAACCAAAACGAAATCTGACGAATTCCTTTAACTATAGTTTACAAACTTAATTAACTTGATTTCTACTTACAAAAATGTTCGGCTGGTACCAGACTTAGTTTCCTCGGCTCGGGAACGCAATTTACACTAAAAAGGCCATGAATCACTGACTCTACACTTGATTGTCAAACACACGGTCGTAGTTACTGAATTTTCCTCCGGGAACTGGATCTACTGCACCTCCGGATCATCAGCCAGACATATTGTTTGTTACACATTGTCTTTATGTGGAAAATGTTGATCTCAATACGAGTAGGAATCTTAATGTGGCGCAAATATTTGATTATTCTTTGCAGTTTTTACAAAGTATCTTACAGTCCAAACTTTATACTTAGATTTAAAAACTTGTAACTTCTCCGGTTGAATTATATACTCTGGGCCACGCTGTTAGTTCTTAAAATTTTACTTCCTCTCTCGCCTACGATACCAGACAGACTCGCCTTCCTCTCCCGGCTACAATTTCAGACAGACTGTTTCAGAAGAAACCTTCGCGGCCAACAAAGCCCGCCGACACAATGTTGTCTTTGAAGAATTGGTACCGCTAACAATCCAATTATTAAAATCATTAGTGGCCTCTAATTAGTATTACAATATATATATATATATTGTAATAAATAATTTTTATTGAGGTTTTTATTTATTATAAAATGAAATGTTTTGACAAATATAAAAATATCTTAATTAATATCAGATTAATTAAATGGGCCTACATAAATTTTACAAGTTTCAAAAACATATTTAAAACATGTATGATCGACCTTTTTCGTCAGGGTTAATTCTGAATGGTGAGATAATGATTTTGTGACAATATGAACGGATTTATTTTACAATAAAATATTGTCTAAAGTGTTGGTGTCCGCTCCGTTTATCGTCCGCCATTCAGCAAGCAGTTTAGCTGTCTTTAATTATTTTCTGTGCAACACTCCATTTTATTCTACGTCCCCTTTATACGGACACTCAGCAGCTTCTGTTCCCAATCTGCAATCTTTTTCAAGAAGCTCCAAGTCGTTGACAATTTTATTTAATTTTTCAAACAATGTTTAAGGAATTCAATATTTTGTCACATTATATATATATATATATATATATATTTATATATAATATGGTGATATTTCGTATGAGGCTTATTTTTATTTTTTGTGAAGTTAAAATAAACACGTTTGGTCACTATATATAAATATATTTATATGATAAAAATGAAGATATTGAAAAAATCATCCTAATTGAAATGTATATATTTTGTAAAAAAAAGTGATCATATCAAATTAATATTAATTTTGCAATAAAGAAAAATAAAAGTTTTTTCACATAACTCAAAGGTGCTCAACACGCCTCCCTTGAGATGCACGGCATATGCCTATGCGGTATTTAAATTCATCCCACATTCTGCTTCTGCGGTTGTTATGCGGTTTCGCAGATCTACCATTGTTGCTGGAAGTGTAAGCACATAAAATGAGTCGACATGCAGTGAGGTCCGGTGACCTTGGGAGGTCACAAATGTAAGGCTGAATCAATTTGCGCAGTACGGCCGATCCATCGTCGAGGTCGACTATCATATAAACATTTTCGCACGTACAAGAGACCACGTAAATCTCGAGAGAGTTTCCTCTTTTTAACATTGCATTGTTCAATCACACCCGGTTAAAAGCTGAATATTTAATAATTTTTTATATCGGATGATACATTTTTAAACATCCTGTATTGTACTACAGTACATTGTGACTAAAATAATTTTGATAAAAATTAAACCAATTGCGTTACACGTTTAATTTACTCCATTTATAAATGAAAAATAAGTTATTTGGAATTTAAATTTTATGGCAACGGAGTCATTAGTAGATATTATTGTCGGATTTTCCATAGCCTAGATCGGTTAAGTTAAGGATGTTTACAATTAAATGAAGTTTAAAATAAATTACTGATTCTTCTTGTCTACTATTCGAATCGCTGGTTTCATAATTTTTTCTTGCCTTTGGCCTATTTCTTTCATCTTATCCGCTTTTTTAACCGATAATATATTATCACTCGCTAAGAAGTCATTTTCAACTTCTGTTATTCTTAAACATTCTTAACTAAAACCGATCTAGGCTGTGGAAAACACGACAATAATGTCTGCTAAAAATAAGTAATGTCTGCGGACAACTTATAAAAATGCCTATTCGTTTTGTTTGCGATGGACAAATTCATTTGTCAATAAACTATTGAAGAGGGAACACAATTACTGTTTCCATTCACTGCAGATTCTTTTTTTCCACTTCTAGAAATCCTCACATTCGTCCTTGGTCTGGGTGCCCGGTGTTACCCGGGCTGTTAGAATTAAACTCAGCGACAGCCATAACCTCGGATTCTCCGTTGTTTTTACGTTGCGTAACGCCCTTCGACCCCCACCCCCAACGGTTATCCCCACCAATACAGAAAGGGGTAGAAATTATACACAAACAACGTCTGGAGAAACAGTATTAATCTCATTCACCACGTAAAATTTTTTTTTTTGACGCTAATATCTGCCGTTTTTGTATGTTTGAAAATTTCGTGACTTACCCCCCACAGTTTTGTTTCCGGTTCTAAAGAAACACGTGTACGAAATTTGCTCCATGGGTGTCGATTTGTATGCGAAACATACACACATACACAGCCCTAATCAAAAAGCCTATTTTTATTTATTAGATAAGCTTACTATATTAGCGAGATTAATTGTTTTGCTTTTCCCGTTTCGTATCCTACGAGTCGAACTTTGTTTTATACGTTTCCTTAAATATTCATTCTTTAACTTGGGTTAATCCTTAGCACAGTGACCTCGTGGCTGATTTTTATCGATATGAAGCACCATTTCAGAACGGATCTATTGTCGCAATGAACGTGCTGCCAGCACATTATTAATCTTCTCTATTGTCCGCTCCGGAACCATTAGCAACCGTTACCAATCGCAGCCTCGAATATAATTAAAAATTGAACGAAAAACGCATCTGTGAATGAAATATAAATCCACTCAATATTCAGCAGTAGCAACCAATAATCATCCCAACAGGTTCAGGGAACTTGTACGTCATCGGGTGAATGACAGTCTTGTGCGACAATATATCATATTATCCTAATATTATTATTGTGATTGGGTAATGAAGTTGAAAAACTGAAACATTACTATGCAATCATTTGATCGTCAAACAACGGCCAGAGTTGGTCTTAATTTCAGTCCTTCGTCAACGTTGAAACCCTTAACCAAAAATAACCATAAATAACATATACAAAATCCCCGAGGATATCACTAAATAAAATCAAAAACATTATCAGTGCGGTCAGTAACATTTCAGAGATGGCGCTGACAGTTCAGAAACAAAGTTGTTTTTGAGAAGTAACATCTTTCACAACTCTGATGCCAAATTTTCAGCCGTATCCATTACTTGCTTTCATTTTTACAACCAGTGAAAGCAAATATTTTGCGTTATTTCCAGGCGATATGATAAAATGAGTTTCGGACTCTGATTAAACATTTCAATTCGATACAAATACGCATAAACAAATCGAAGACTAAATATTACTTAAAACACATTGTATGATAACCTAAAAAACTTATAGAACCATTATATAAATGCAATAGTTTAAAATGAGTCCGATACCATTTTGATATCCTTGGACGCCTGTTGATGTTTCTAATAACTGTTTCAGTTTCCTTATTTCCTCCTGATATTCACTTATCATGGTATCTTTCGGATCTTGATTTATTCTTGGTTTATTTTTTATATTCTTCGCTCTGTTCGCAAAACGAAGAGTACTCAAGGTTTCGTCGTAGTTGTTGTCCGCTGGTGAAAGACAAGCCACCATGAGAGTTTTCGTGTTGCCTCCTAATGAATCCTGGAAGAGGAAAATGCGAGCAATTGTTAAAATGGCAGATAAGAGATATTTTCACAGTGAATTGTGATCAATCTGTTGCAAGGGTGTTTGATTTTCAATTTGCAAGTGGAGCCTATAATACAAAATCTTGAAGCTTAATAACCCAAAGTAATCCACTGGTTACATAAAAAATATAAATTATTATCCTTGTCGCTTAATAAAAGTCCATCAAAATCTATTGGAATCTTTCAACATTTTTGCAACCATTACAATGTGATAATTACATAACTGTCCTAACAATTTTTTCCTACCGGTGATGTCAAATGTCACGTTTGCACTAAAGTAGAATTTTTTTCTGGTAATAAAACAACAAATTTAATTATATACAAATAGGTAGTAAGAACAGATTTTTCCATGGGTGCATCGACAAACAAATCGTTTTAATTGTAAGTGAAAAACATTTTGCGAAACATACATTAATGACATTAGAAATAAACTTTATATGCATCATCACTATATTTTTCATGAAATATTAATTGTTCGTTACAAAAACAAAGTTTTTTGAGTCAGTTAACATTACACAAACTACAAAAATGTAAAATTATTGTTCAAACACATCTCATAATTGTTAGTCGACAAATAACACCACGTGTGACGTACTTCCGATTACTAATAATGTCTTTCATGCTGACTATTTTGTTGAAAACATGAAATGCTGACGTGACGGTGAGGAGTGTGCTTGTTGCACTCATTTGGTTGGGATGTTTTGATCCACCCCCCCCCCCCCGCCCGTATTCCCCTGTCTTGGTACCTCCAGATTATCATTTTTTACCTCCCTGAAGGCACACATGGATGGAGTTAAATTTTCAACTAACGAACAGTTTCAGAAAGAGGGAGGAAGGAGATGTCGGGATAGTTCTTCGAGGAGGGCATAAAGAAGCATCTCGAATATTTAAGCACTGCTTTCGACTGCCAATGTTATTTTGGTTGTTAGGACCGCATACTCTGCTTTATTGGAAGGAGAATAATGCAAGACTCAATTGAGAGTATTTGAACCCTCATAGCATTTGTTTTAATTTGTAACTATGCTCATGTAATTGTTGCCGTTGTAACCAAGAGGTTCCATTACAATGGTGATACTTAAAGAGATAATTTCAGGGTGCCAATATATATATTTATAAAATAGAAATTGATGAATTTATAAGTCATTACTTCAATGAAAATGATTATTACAATTTCTTAAAATGTTACCTCTCACCCTTTTAACTACAATGATCTCCTAAATAAACTTAACTGCCTACAATTTATGACGCTTACTTAATACTGTTATTAAATAACTATAATTTTCACAGTCATATGTAACATAAAATTTGAATTTTCATAGGATCTGGTTTGCCGTCTACTAATTATTGACGTAAAGGCTACTCGTAAGTTCTCACCAGGTGCATGAAACTGAGTGATATTTTTACCTGAAGCAATCTCGTGAGCTTCGAGTCCCTGTACGGAATGTGTTTCGATCTTCCGTCTACCAATGCAGATATGACGTTTCCCAGAGCTGACAAGGATAGGTTAATTTTAGAGGCTTCTTTCAGTCTATCACCAGTTGCACCTGTCAGACAAATCATTGACAACATTTAGGAAATAAAAGCTACGGCCTTAGTATGGGTGATGTTGAAATTTACCTGTTTTCGCCTGGCGCTCGCTTCCTGCAAGATCTACGAGGTTTAATTTTCCTTTCTTTATAGCATTACAGGAAACCTGTAAATCACACTCAAATCCGTTGTAAGGTATCATTTCCAGATGCATACTAAAAATTGAATGCGAACGGGAAGAATCTGTGTTCATCAACGTGGATGCCGTCGCTCTGTTCTGCCAGCCTTTCTTCATTAGCTTTTCGCAATCAGATATGCATTGCACGGGGTGAAGTGAGAGGTCTGTCAAAAGAAAATACCAAACTGTAACTAGTACAAAGTGTGCTGCAATCCTGAAAAATATGGTCCCAGAGGGAGTAGAGTAATTTTAAAATCAAAGAAACCATTTAGGACTCACGCCGCCAAAGAAATACCAGGCTGTAAGACTCTTCGAATTTTCGTGAAAGTCTAAGAATCGCCACAGGGACAAATAAATTAAAGTAAAATGGTGCATTTAAGAGCCACTCGATCAGATGTTGGGATCTGTTGAAACCAAATGCAGGATTCTGGCGGACTGTCAATGAAAAAACTCAGGGGGATTTCGTGACTTGTTGATGTGAGTACGCCAGATCAGTGTAAGCAAGTACGTTCGTAGCGGGACGAGTAGCTCACTGAAGTTAAGAGGCTGTCGGCCAGCTGCCTCCTAAACTGGTCGAGGCATGGAGAAGGTAATGCTGCATCCCCAGAGCAAACCCCACTCCCGTCTACGAAAAGGAGTGGGACAAGCACAAAGATCCCTACCCGATTCAGGTTTTCTAGGGTTAGCCCTGCACTAATTTTTTAAACGAATGCCGGGTAGTGGCCTAAAATTCTTGTGACCCTATTTAATCCTTGGCTATCTTGATCTCCCTTCCGCGTTCCCCATTTCAAATATTAATGCTACATAAGGGGAGCTGTTACGATGTGGATTATCCTTATGTAGCCTGTCACTCTATAAAATATATAACTTTTTATTTTTTTCTGTGACGTAAGTTACGGGTGTATGGTTTTTAATTCGTAAATAAATAAAAGTTGTATATGTTTTCGTCAGTTTATTTTCCCCAACTGTCCATACACAGAATTAAAATAACTTTTCACGGTTTTTTGTATTATATAAATATTAATGGCCAAATAAATCAAAATAAAATATTTAATAAATAAATGACAAAATCTTCATACGCAAACACAAAGTTTCGTGCACTTCAGAAGAGATATTTCTAGGCTGTATGCTAACGAATGTAATGCATTATTACAAATTTAATTATTAACAAATATAATATATAAAAATAATAAATAACTATTACATAATAACAAAAAATATAAGAATACAAAAATAGTGTATTTGTTGCTATGCAGCCCAATGATATCTCATCATCAATACCTGACGTGGTCTTAATGTAAGGTCGAAACGTAGTGTTTTTCTATGAATATTTTGTAATTTATTTATTAAATATTTTATTCTGACTCATTTGGCCATTAATATGTATATGATGATGTCAGAAAATTTTCAATTAAGGTAGTCTACTTTACGGGACCTATTTTTTTTCAAATTTGACTATGCTTTACTTTAAGAGACTATGTGAGCCAAGAATGGAAAATGGTATTTGATGTTTTGAAGAGTGTTCAAGAATTTGTTTTATATAAAATCAATATTATTACAATTGGGGTGATTAAGTTGGCCTTTCTGTATTTGTTGTCGACATATAACAAAGTAAACCAGACTCCCTCGGTGAGATCAATAGTATAGGATACTCAAAGTACTCTATTAACGACCCTTGTGGTAGCTGGTTTGAATACAACATGATCTAGAATGTCCGGGGAAGTGATACCTCATTCGGATCTCAGGGAGCGTACAGCAACCCTCAGAACCGAGGAGGATTGCAGACGAGGAGTGCTGTTAGGATGACGCTACAAACTTCATTTAAAATTTTATGATACGTTTCTCCTCTCAATAAAGGAGACAAGTAAATAATTTTAATAACATTATAAACAATTGTGGCATTTCTAAAGTATACAATTAAATTCAGCTACATAAATACAATATATTATTTTTATATTATTGTTGTAAAAATAAATATATAGTATTGCTTACGCAAGTACACTCGAATATTCCAATGTACAAATCTAAGAAAAAAAATTACATGTACCTTGGACATAAACTCCCTTTTCTGCGTGCTCTTTCAGCTCAAGTTTCCGTTTGATGTCGTTCCCCAGAAGGTCCCGAATTTCCTCATTGTAAATTTCCAAGTACGAAGCCAGCACCAGGTATTTAGTTCCTTCCGCTACAGATATAGCTTCAAAAATGTGTTCAAATGATCTCGGGATAATACCGCGTTGGGCCGAGGGTTCAGGGATCCCCTGCATGGTGAAGCTTTTTCCACATCCAGTTTGCCCATAGGCAAATATTGTGCTGTTATAACCCTCCAGAGCTCCCTTCAAGAAAATTAAAAGATATAAATCACAGAATAGAAATATGTTTCCATTTATTTTGCATTAAAGTCACTCATCGCTAACGGCACACTTTGAGAATTGATTATACAATTTTCAGACATATATACTATTATACTGAAATTACTGTAATTCATGAGATATCACATAAAGTGGTATGAAAGTGATTAATTGTTAACTCTGCGATAGATTCCTCTGTCGTTTCTTGCTTCACTTTCCTTCAATTGAAAAAAGCCTTCATGCTCTTCTAGCTCTGCAGGAAAAACTAAAACCAAGGTTATAATAGAAAACCAGTACAGAAGCTTTTCTTTTTTTTAGAAAAATGATAAAAATAGAAATATTATAGTGTGCGGCACATTTCTTAGCGACCCAGTTTAGTGCCTTTCTTCGCAGGTTCTACCCCTCCTCGTGCGCTACAAAACAACTTCAGCAATAGTCTACAGCTTGACCGCATCAGTTAATAGGCGTGTATGTGTTTATTCCGCGCGGTCTCCTCTGCGCCACCCGCATTCGCTGCTGACACGTCCTATAGTAATGAAATATTTTTTAAACAGTGTATTATTTCACGTATGATAGTTTAATTTTAACTTAAATTCCTCCATATGGTTTTCCAGCGTCAATGTATATTTAAAAAAAAAGGTTTTCTTTCGAGTAGCTTCGGAAAATGAATAACAACAAAATTCTCGCTTATGGCAAAGAAAAATGGCTGGATTTGTCGGCAATTCCGTTATTATTAAACGCTAAAAGGTACGGAGACTAAAATGTTGAGCAAATGGAATATAATTAGAAATCTCAAATATATGTTGAGTTCAATATTAACATATTTTAATCCATATACTTTATGACGTTTAAAAATATCGCCACTGACCATAAATCCAGCGTTTTTTTTATTTCCCATTGAAAAGGTTTTTGATGCATTACACGACCCCTTGGTAAAATATACTAGTAGGGTATTCCAAATAATTTTCACTTTTATTTTTATTAGAATAAAGTTAATAGAAAAATATTGTTCTTTTTCGGGAAGTGAACACAAGCTCCGACTTTGTACCTCAGGAAAAAAGCCATAGGTTGGGTTTTTTCAAGTATTTATTATTTGAACCACGTCTGTTATACACCAAATTCAGTACCTAATTACAAAATAATCCTACGTATTGCTAAGCATTTAATATAATTATTCTCTGTTATTTTTATTGGAAAGAAGCTTTTGGAATTTGTAGTAGTCGTGTTACATAAAATGTATTTTAAATTTATACCAATTTTATAATCAAAATTTGTAACAACATATTTTTTAATATTCCATCAAATATGTGTCTGTAATGAACAATATTAATTCCCGTTTAAGTTGTAGTTCGTCCCCTGGGAGTGGGGAATTTCCGTGTATAATCTTAAACACGTGGAGCTAAATTGTGTGCACACGTTACTTACGATCGAGGAGCATACAGTGTGTGGGTAAAACATCCGTATTAACTAATATCTAAAAAGATAAAGATTTTACTGTTCGGAACAGATAGTCCTCGTGTGTTCCAAACGATTTTCTTATTAAATGTCTGTTCTGTACCTCTGCATTTTATTTACCTCAATCAATGGGTAGGCGATTTCATTGTATATATCCTCCGTCGAAGAATTTTCGTCGTACACTCCATCAAATGTGAAAACTTTAGGAGGTGCAGTGTTGTCTGTTGGATTCACAATTTGACACGCCGATATTTCGAAGTCCATAAAAATTACATTCTGGAACACATTCGGAAGAAATTTATTAGTACTTTCATTAAGCATTGTCAGTACTGCGGATGATCACACGAAAGTCTGTGTCAAAGACTGGCAGAACAACAAATACATTCAAATTCTATTTTTTTCTATGAATTAATTACATTATATTCCCTTTCAGAGGGAAGAGAGCATTTAGAATGAAGATACAATTTCATTGCATTGGACACATGGATATAGTACTACTCAAAATTACTATAATCATATGTACAAAGATAAATATTCATTATTATAAGCCTATGGCAACCATACGTTGATATAAACCCATTACCCTTCATGGCATCGAGAGCCGATGAACCTTCTCTCTCTCGATCGTAAACAAATTATTGTTCGCCAGAGTATGAACAATTTTGTTTACAAAGAACGGGTTTCATATGACAGGGTAAAAGATCTTTTATTATAAATATAAACTGAGAACAATAATTACGAAATGTAGCTTTAATGGCTTCAATTTGTCAGTTACTGTCCGGCAGAAATGTAGTACATTATTATTTTAAATATAAATTAGGCAAATTAACGACCTTAATTTATAGACATATTAAAATATTTTATTAAATATAACAACGACGTTTCAGCACCTTTTTGTACTTTCATCAGTTGACTTTAATCTGGTTATAATTATATTGAATAAAATATTTTATAATGTCTGGAAATTAATATATTATTTGTGTTTTACAGAAAACCAGGTTTGGGAACACGGCTAAACTCTTTGACCTGCCGAGATGACTGTAAATATGTCATAACAAATTATAAATGCTTATTAATAGGATTGTAGAAACTTCAAAAGATAATTCCACGATTTAAGGATTTAGAAGAAGTAGCCAAAACTGCATCTAACTATTTTTATTATCTTTCAGCCAATGGTGAGAAAACATATTTTATGTAATTTGAAACAAAATATTGTGGCGAAAATAATAGAATCAGTGAAGCTCAAATTTCAAAATTTTTATGATAACCTGTGGATAATAAATTAATTTTTATATATTCACGTTAATACAGTTGCAAAATTATGAAACTCATCTACCTATACTGCTAGAATAATTTCAAAGTTCATGAGATAATTAGTTTACTTTTAATACTTTCTCTCCTTATTGATATATGTTATAATTTCATGAAGAAATTCTTCTGGGAAAAAGAAAATTTTTATACTTTAAAAATGGTCCAGATAGTTTACGAATATGATGCAGAGATATTATAAATAATTGAGCATTCTTCTTTTTACATGTCAGTTCATACAATCAGTTATACAAATAATATATATATATATATATATATAATATAGAAAGAAAATCAACTTATACGAACAAAACACTGTCAATCACACACCATCATAATGGTTTTATCATGTATGACAAACACCCGTAAAGATTGCTTATTTGAATTTTCAGAATTCAAATATTCTGTAAATAATATCATGTTACGTGCCAAATAAATAAATTTAATTTTATAGGGTGTAATAAATAACTAAAGGGTATTATTATAATTTCTGTAATCATTCCGCTTGCATGAAGTCCAGATAATAATAATCCTAATACTAAAATATGAAAGACGTTGAAAAATGTAAACTACATGATATCTCTGACCATTTATTTATATAAATTTCCTTCTAGGCTTCTACACATTTCCTGGCAATGATTCAGTCTGTTGGACCATTTCCAACAGATTCTCGATAAAGTTCATCAGGTTTCTACTTAATCGACCCATGTGATATTCCCATCATAACCGTTGCGGTTGTTCAACAAATAGAAGCATTCCAAACTGAAAATATCTGTAATAATCTCCAGCACTGTCATAACTCTGACTTCGCACGCATCCTATTACACAATACTTTCAAACTGTTCATAATTGTAAGTAGAATGAGATAGGACACAAAGTAAACTGATAAATTTTTATCTTTCAGTTATGACGTGCCGCAAGGATCAATTTTAGACCCCTATTTCATATTAGCTTTAATAAACGGCCAAAAACTAAGTTAGGCACAATCCCATCACGTTAAATTAAATGACACCAGTATTTTAAATAATCATCAGAAAAAAAATAGAGAACCAAGTGATTGTCAAAATATCAGTTAATACCTTACAACCCAGAGTAATTTCTCTACGGTTCATGGGCCGGCTCCTCACTATAACCTTCACTGCCTCGCCCATTGTGGACACTCCTGCTGAAAAGAAAACATAAACTTCATTAACAACGAACAAGTTATTTTGATAAATGAACTGTAAAAATAAATGAATTAGTGAAATTATCTACGCTAATTTAAAATCATTAGTCCTATGCTGGAATATGGAGCGGGATATTTCAGTGCTTTGGATTGAGTATAGAAAATATTTGATATCAACCAAGACTATAGTGCGCGGCAAATTTGTCTGCATCCAGTGTCATTCATCGCAAGTGTTACCCCTCTCCGTGCGCTGACAATCATCTTCAGTAAGTGCCTAGCAGTTGACCGCGGTAGATAGTTGTGGTGTATGTGTTTTCTCAGCGCTGCATCCCCTCCATCAATCTGCGACACCCGCCTACGCTGCTGACACGTGTTATTATAAGAATCAATCGCTGTACACAAGCGCTTTGACTATTAGTAGTCTTAATTATTATATTTGAGAATGTGAATTAGAGCACAGTTAACGTATGCAGTGGGGGAATAAATATTCCGTTTCCATATATAGAGAATAGATGTCTAAACTTCCCGCCAAAAATTTAAAGTCTGAACTAGTGACATAATCAATTTTTTTCTATACAGAGGTGATATACTAGTGACTGAGAAAGTAGATTACTGTTCGAAAAATCGGCCTGTCACTCTTTACTACCTTTTAATTACCTTTCTTTCTTTCCTCGCCTTACAAATCTTATTATTGTTTCATTATTAGGCCAATATTGTCTGCTAAATTCAACCTTGTCATCCCATCTCAAATCTACTATAAAATAATTTGGTACAAGGATTAGATTGTTCATATGGGACACAGATTTGTATACTGCAGTAAAAGAAATAGTTTTAAATAATGCGACGAAGAATATAAGAAGTTAGGCAATTGGACCCATGTGATATGTTAAAAACTCAAACTTTGTCGGAAAGAAGTGAAAATGTGTTCTTTGAAATTGATAATGCGCTTCGGGGCAGATTTTGCAATTACATTAAAATAAAAAATTTAAGAATATTATAAATTGAACTCGAATCATCAATATTCTTTTAATCTTATTTAGGGTTACAAATGTCGAAAAATATAATCATAGCCGCCGTGAAGATCGTCGTTGAAGGAAGTTGCATGTACTCCGACACAGATATCGTAGACGTCAATTTACCGCTAGGTTAAAAACATGTTCATGATAAAACTGCGTCTCCCCTGTAGACAGAAAAGAAGTAAAAAAATTTAAATTTCGAGCAACGAATTGTTAATATAGCTTATTTATGACTGACTCAATAATTCCTCCACTATAAATATTTTCCAGTAAATTCCGATAACTATTGATTTAAATAACACCTGGGTGTATCATATAGACTTATAAAACAATTAATTACGATTTTGCAAGACACTATTTCATTTATCTAGACCTTAGGAACAATTATTGTGCATTAATGCCATTGCGTGTAAGGCAGCTACGTCATAATTTTGTATAATAACACGCATGTGTTTTTACAATCTGTCAACCTTCACCGTATGTAAAAATTAGCCTTCTTCCAGGAATTGATTCTCATTACCGGAACGCTTTAGAAACTCGGAGAACAAACGCTGTACTTTCAGTTTTTGAAAGAGATTTCTGCTGATCAGACTGTCCACACAACCTACAATAGATTAAAATTACTCCTTTGAGAGAGAGAAAAACCAATGATTTTTCATTTTCTTTGTTTGGCTACGCCAATGAGAATCGCACTGAAGAACCACTCCCAAGAACCTCATACGACAAAACAGTGGAATAACAGTAGAGGAATGCTGAAGCAATTAACGTGT
The DNA here is from genome assembly GCA_037074705.1 of Zhengitettix transpicula. Lineage (NCBI taxonomy): Eukaryota > Metazoa > Arthropoda > Insecta > Orthoptera > Tetrigidae > Zhengitettix > Zhengitettix transpicula. The sequence continues at coordinate 15,486,700 of CM073595.1, read as the reverse complement.
CGTCATAATTTCATGCTGATAATATCAATATGAAGGTAATTTACCTCGCGTTATTTACGAAAACAAAAACTTATTGTTCTAAATAAACTGAAACTTTAAGTTGCATATTCACATCAAGAATAAACAATGCCGCCATTTTGGTTGGACTGTACAATGTGATTCGAAAAATTTATATTTAGCAGAAATTTCGGTAAAAAAATATTTTTGCTCATTCTGGCACAATTAGCAGTAAATCATGTCCAACTTCGTGTAAGGATAAACTTTATTAAAAAAATTATTAAACGGGGAAGATTAGAATATACAGTCATGAATCTCTCTTACGATATTACGGATTTCAGTTATGAAGCTTAAGACAACAGGCTTTACAAAACAAAGCGCACATTATCAGTAAATAGTTTTATTGATCGAAACCGTAAAATTCGTTTAATAGTTCGTCTTTCAGTATGTTTTTCTAGATACCGCAACGTTCATTTACACAGTTTCTTGGCAGCGACGTGCAGTCTGTATTAGTTATCTTTTGTATTATTCGGACGTTCCATCTTGTGAAGAAAAAATATTAACGGAAGGATATTTTGTTTTCTTGAGACCTTGTATTGAACTGCGTACTTTTTTTTCGTGTAGTGAATTACGTGGCGAGCGCCTTGACCTTACAGGTCAGTGAAATGGTCGATACTCTGCCCCCTTGACGACTGACCGCAATAAGCTATTCAAATTAGAAACAACGCTCACGCGACCGACCAAGGCACGTCGGCATCAGAGACCAGAGGTACGATTCGCGTTTTTATTCAAATTTATTTTGCAGCTTATTTTAATTCGTTCATACTTGTCTAACGCCGTTCTATTCGTAGCGAACACGCCATAACATACTAAACCGTTATAAAAATTCTATCCATCGCTACATATGCATCCAAAAGCTTCTAATTTATTTTTTGTATAAAAATATTCATAATTGATTCAAATTGGCGATCACATCTAATGAATTAACTTATTCAAGTAAGGTGAAATTATCATTTTAAACTCCCGGGTATTAGGAAGGCAGATAAAAAAATTTTCCTAGGTTGAAAGGACTGTCTATAAAATTTTCCAAGCGTCTGTTTGTTAAAAGGTTTAATTATCTCCGACTTACACGTGTTTTTGTAAACAACCAAAAGTGAATTTTTCGATTTTTGCAATGGGTGATTTTGTTGAGCAAAGAACTTGCATCACATTTTGTTTGCGGAAGAATATTCTTGTGCGGAGACGTTGAAAATGTTGCGGAAGGCGTTTGGTGATCAAACTATGTGACAAAAAAACGTTTCTAAGTGGTACAACGAGTTCAAAGAGGGCCCAGAACGCGTTGAAGACGAAACGCGCTCTGGACGACCATCAACGTCTACCGACGAGGGCCACGTCCAAAAAATCAAAGATTTGGTGCTTGAAAATCGTCGATGGACAATAAGAGATCTCGCTGATAGTGTTGGAATATCATTTGGCTCAGCACAAACCATTTTGAAGAATGTTTTGTGTCTCAAACGCGTCAAGTCTCGATTGGTGCCAAAATCGCTCAATTTTTTGGAAAAAAAAGCGTCGCGTTGATGTGTGTGAAACTTTGCTGTCTGACTATCAGGACCACTTGAAATGCATCATTTCTGGAGACGAGACTTGGGTTTACGCATACGACCCTAAAACCACCGACCAATCCAGCGAATATCGTGCAAAAGGTGAAGCAAGAACGAAAAGACCACGGCAATGTCGATCGAAAATCAAGGTCATGTTGACAGTTTTCTTTGATTATCGTGGTGTGGTGCACTATGAATTCCTTCCGCCGGGCCAAACTGTCAACAAAGAATATCATTTGAGCGTTATGCGTCGTTTGCGTGAAGCTATTCGTCTGAAACGGCCGGAATTATGGGCGAACAGCTCTTGGTTCCTTCATCACGATAATGCACCATGTCATACTGCATTGGTTCTTCGCGACTTTTTTGCCAAAAACTCGACTCATATCGTTCCGCAACCACCGTATTCGCCTGATTTGGCTCCGTGCGACTTCTGGCTATTCAGCAAACTCAAAAGACCAATGCGGGGACGCCGTTTTGACACGATTGAGGAGATAAAAACCGAATCGAAGAAAGTCTTGAAGCCTATACAGGAAAAAGACTATTCCGACTGTTTCGAAGACTGGAAAAAGCGTTGGAAAAAGTGCGCTTTATCGGACGGGGATTACATTGAAGGGGATGAAATTGATTTGGAAGAATAAATAAAGAATTTATATTTTATAAATAAATTCACCTTACTTTTTGTCCACAGTGGTATGTTCACAAAGCTGTATATAGACTGTACTGGCCGGAAGCAGGCAGATCGAACTTATAAATATGGTGGTACACAATAATGCTGAAAATTAAACAGACTGGCAAAGTAATGAAAACGTTCTACGTTGATGCCACATTTAAGTACATTTAAAGTATGCGGTGAGAATAGTGATTGTTGTTTATAGATATAGTTTCAAATCGTAGCGAACTTTTAAGTGATACGTCGATAGTTTTTTGATCCAATCATGCGTCCATAAGCTAGAAAGCACTCAGAGCAAGTTACGGCCAAGAAGGTGGTTAACAATGCAGTTAGTTTGGGGTCAAGACCAGTAAGATGAGAAAATGTGTATCGTCTTGGCAAAATGTTTCGTATATTCTTGGAAGAATATTTGTTGGTGTTATTCTGATACTATTATTCGAACCTCGAGTAACTGTCAGTCATGGGACCGGAGACTTGACGGACAATGGTAGATAATTAAGCAAGATAGAGGAAATTCTTCACGAAAACAACTCTTTTTTTTCATTTTGGTTGTATATATTTTTTAATTGTTAATAAATTTTTCGCGGTTTAGCGCCAGGTTCAGATTTCTCGAAGTTAATGTTTCTGCGGTCATTCTCTACCGCTGTCTGAATGACCGCAGAAACATCAACATCGAGAATATCTGAACCTGGGGCTCAACCGCGAAACATTTATTATTAACTAGCTGGGTGCCCGGCGTTGCTCGTGTACTTATTTATATAAACTCGAAAAAGTATTTAATTGAATACTTAAATATATTCCTTGAGTATTTCAGGATATAATCGTCACTCAGTCTTCATACATTACGAAATATTACATTGATGAAATTGTTAGCTAGGCTCACAACTAATATAGCGCGAAAATTAACTTACATTTTCCGCAAAGATGGTAAAGTAATTAGTATTCTTCTTTATTACCATTCGATGGAGTATTGCTGTATAAAATTATACTTTTTATTTAAAGAACATATTTCTGCTTTATTTCATTCCTAATAAAGGAAATCGTTGCGTAGTAACGTCTCTCTCTCCCGTGACGTCATTGTCTCTTGGTGCTCAGTAATTTAATATTTAATGATCACGGTTTTTAATTATAATTCTTTCCACCTTTATGCTATGGGTTTGTCACCCCCACAGTACCGGTTCTCGATTTTGGCAGAATACGTATACCAATTTTTGTTGCATTCTGTCCACGCGATAAAATTTGTATAAAGAACAACGTAAATACATACATACATACATACATACATACATACATACATACAAATATACAACCTTTTTTATTATATAGATTTACACCGACAAAGCTTACATTCATTAATATATAATTTTTCATTTTTTGTTTACAACTGTATCGTTAGCATCTCTAGTTGTCCTTCCTACGCCATAAATTACCACTATGCTAAATGCAGTTTCGCCATTTTGTGTACGCTTCATAAGCTCCAATTTTTAAAACATCGATCACAAGACGCTTATGTTTTTCCACATAATTATTTCTAAAGGTGAAATAGAGAGAAAGGCGTACTAAAAATTAAACGGGAAAGACGGGTAATCGAGGTAACTTACGTGTCAACACGGAGGCAAACTCAGCAGACTTCTGGACTCTTGAGAAAATTCCAAGAATTACCAGTAAATAATTCCAACTTGTCATGTTATATTTATTGCAAACAATGTTAGGTTCCTATAAAATGAAGAATGTGGAAAATAATTTTTTTTTCACGTGGGACCGCGAAAGAACAGCAGTGTTTCAGAAATGTACGTAATATCGAAAAATCGCAAAATGAAACATGTGTGAAGGAAAGAGGTTGAATTAATTTTGCTGTCAGAACACCTGATTTATCCGGCAGGCTGATACGGTGAGAGAAAAATAAAAGTAAAGAGCAAATGAGGCGAATAGTTATTAATAGTTACGAGAAGTTTAAAGGTGGTGAGTACTATGATGACAGTTCAGAAGTCAACTCCTTATCTCCGGAGGTTATCATTCCATTTCCATCAACTTCTCTTCACAGAATATAGACTACCAATTACAGCTTAAAAATTAGAAATGATTATGGCTTTTAAAAAAAAATGTTTAAGTTTCGTTCTATTCGAACAATCATGAAATTTTTAAGGAAAATTCCAAACACTTCATTACTCTGCTGTAAACCTGACTTGTAAACTCATTTTACACGAGTAAAATTAATGTAGATCATGCGACAAGTCCATTGGCGTCGTTTACGTGGAATTTCATTTTTCTCTTAACATAACTGGAAATCTTTATAAAAGTTTCCTGTCGTGACTGACCTTTTCTGCAGACTGTCAGTGACGTCGGGGCACAGTGTAAATCAGATCGCAGTTTGACAAGTCCTTGGAATACCACACCAATTCACTACAAGTGGACTGTCGGCTGACTTTGGGAAATCCTGGGCTTATGATAGAGATGCATGTCCAATGTTGGACGAGCAGGGAGGCGGAGGACGGTGAAATAATTTTTACATCCTGGAACAAAAGATCGAGAAATAAACTTGTCAGTGAAGTTAGGATTGCGTCAATTGAAAGTTTTTTTTTTTAATTGACATGAAACTGGAAATCAACTGTTTCGTAACTATGTTTTGCCGGAGAAAATGAAGACCGTGAAAATTCAAATTCTCTTTTAATTCATCAGCTTCAGAATTCTGAATTCATTCCGTTCACTAAAAATAGTATAAGGGGCGGAGTTAACGCGCAAATACTTTTACTTATGATTTCAGAACAAACCCGCCGTTTTGAATATCATAAACATTTTTTTATTGTTTGACTCTCAAATAGTTTGTGTGTGATCTTTATGACTAGCAAGAATTGCTTTTGCTTCTCCGAGGTCCATAAAAATGTACGACTTTGGTGAAACAATCTCGTTATCGCTGGAACATGATCCGTAAACCATAAAAACATCGTGAGACCAAATTTTGTCTGTAGAATGTGGTCGTATCAGGTAATAAAATGAATAAGACTGTTATTTGGTATCGTTATCAAGACAAAACTTATGCCGACGGTATCAAACCACAGGCAATTATTATAAAATTCTGGGAAAATTTAAGGTAAAACAAGATGTTGTTTGAAATTATAATATTATTTACATTAAATACGCTGTATGGCGATAAAGGACGACTAAGAAGAAACTGCCTGTCTACGGGACGGTAAGGAACTGTCATTGTTGCTAACAACGTCGCGGAATGTAGACTGTGGACTTGATTGTTGAACATAGAAATATAATGACTGTTTTCGTGTTGTTACACATGCAATATAGAGGAAGGTAACTTTCGACTTGTTAAAATCAATTTCTGTTCTCATGGAGGATAAATAGCAGACGACTGAGAAATTGGTAAGAGTTTAGAGAAGTTGAATTATAATAGTAGCAAGTGGGGAGATGTTAGTCAGCTCACATAATGTTAAAAATCAAGAGAACCCAAAAAGTAAGTTAAAAGTTGAACTAGTCTAAGTAGGTGGAATTTTGCCTTCGAGAGAAGAGAATCACGACGAGAAAATTCGGAAACGAAATCCAGAGTCAACAGAAGTCATAGATAGACAGAAATTGCCAAATATGTATAGGGTTTATGCTGTGCCGCAGTACATTTAACCCTGGTATAAAAGATCTACGCTCAGAAATAAATTGTGATATTTTTTAATCAATTCGTAGAATCGAATTTAAACTCTAACTAACTAAATAATATTTAATTAATTCATAAACATTAAACAGATGAATAAACAAATGTTACAAACCGAAATTTGAGGGAACGTCAGTGCTGCAAACTTAACCATTTGACGTTGGTAGCGCGGAAATAAATATAGCCTGAAGAAGAGAGCCTTTAAATTAATAAAGCGCACTTAGCATATCCTGTATGAGATTTTATACAAAATTTTCTAGAGAACCAAAATCGCACTGTGGTGAATGAGTATTGTATCTGGGGAATAAAAACAATTTCACCCTCTCCTTTTCTTTAAAAAAAAAACGCCGGGACTGTTGTCAATCAACAATTTCCCTCACAAGTTTTGGTAGTTTTCACATATCCTAGGGCACTTTTAGTGCCTCACATCCCGAAAACTATTTAATCACTAATATGGGTCGTTATATAATTGGTTTTTAAATATTACCCCCTTACCACCTCAAGTACTATGAGAGATAGTGGTGTCTTATACCATACATTTCCCACCAGATAGTAAGCCACTCGTGTAAAATGTTTGGTTGAAATATCTCCATGCCTTTTAGCGTGTACGGGGGACATAAACATTTCATACACTTTTTAAGAAATAAAACCTTTATTTCTGTTCCTATATTAGCAAAAGCTTATTCGTTGTCCACCCTTGCTTTCCCGCCAAAACATATTATATATATATATATATATATATATATATTGGAACAAAAACTTATAATTAAATTAAAAAATTATAATTAATCAGCTGTGAACGAAAATTTTTAATAATCCCAGTTACTAATACACTCCGTCTGGAAAGTTAATGGGATCGATGGTGTCCTGGTTATCATGTCGGCCTCCAAGACCCAAGGCCGTGACTTTAACCAATGTTATTTTGGGATATCTCATCTATATAATAAAAAAGGATGTATATTTGTATGTATGTATGTATGTATTTACGTTGTTCTTTATACAAATTTTATCGCGTGGACAGAATTCAACAAAAATTGGTATATATATTCTGCCGAAATCGAGAACCGGTACTGTGGGGGTGAGAAACCCCTAGAATAAACGTGGAAATAATTATAATTGAAATAAGTTACGAATTAGTGTTAAATTACTGCGCGAGACGATGACGTCATAAGTTTTCAAGACATTGACGCATCCTAAATATAGTTCTGTATTTCGTAATGAAATAAAGCAGAAATATTTTGATTGAATAAAAAGTAAAATTTTTTCCAGTATTGCTCCATCGAATAGTAATAAAAAACAATACGAAACACTTTACCATCCTTGCGCAAAGTTAATTTGGAATAGTTAATTATCCCGCTATCTTTGATAAAGCCAATATGGCGCCTTATAATACATTCAAATGTGTGTCGGTCGATATTTATAAAATTTCATAATATAACGTACTATTGTATCCTGTATAATATTTCAGATGATAATAAGGTACGACTGCTGAATTATATGTTTGTAACTATAAAAGTATTGAAAATGACGTACGGAACTCCGAAAGTTTTTATGGTCGTTATTCAATTAATGCACTATCAGTCAAAGGTATGTACAGAAATAGGAACATTTAAATTGAATTAAAAGTACAATTAATTATACTTTACGCAACGTATTTCTATAAATTTGTATAAATGTAAACAAATTATTGCGTGCAATTTGTGTCGTGAAACAAAAATTTGAGGTTAGGATAGCAATATTTGTTTTCCATTTTTGGGAACGACGTTATAGATGTTCAATTTCTGAGAAATGAAGCTGAGCAAAAATATTTTGATTGAATAATAAGTATAATTAAATCTACCAATACCACATCGAGTGATAAATATAATTTATTATGAAAGGTTATACAATCCATGGCATTAATTTTCTTTTAAATAACTTGACTTTTGACGTGGAATATTTAACGGGATCAGGGACCAATATGTTTCCCAATTATATCTTGCAATACGCACTGGAAGATACATAGAATTATGATAAAAACAATACTTAAATGTTCAAAATTGATATTTTTTATTGAAGACAGCGTATTTCGTAATGTTTTGCATTAATTTTATACAGTGCTACCAACTGCAGATTGCTAAAACCACCAAATAGTTTAATTTTAGATGGAAAAATTATATGTCTACAAATTTAATAATTGTTTTAAATAGTTTATGTATATCTATCTATCTATATATATTATATAAAATTGTCTTATACGGGTATGTATGTGTGTATACATGTGGGTATGCATATGGGTATGTTCCGCTTACAAATCTACACCCTCGAGGAGCGTTACATAAAAATAGCGCAAAAGCAACCGAAATTGGAGTGTATCGGGACATCTCGGGCAACGCCGGGCACCCAGCTAGTCCAGAATAAAAGCATGAAGGCCGTCTCACGGATAGAGCGTATTTGCGGAGGCTTCGTGTAATCGCAACATCGAAACCTTTCGAGGCTTATTGGCCTTAATGGAAAAATTTGTGGGGTACAACTCTCCGTTGTCAGTGAGAGGTGACATTTAACACCAAACAAACGACGTAAGCCTTAAAAGTTTTCTCCGTTTACATTTAACGCGTCACGACAGTGTCGTCAGTGACATGTTCTAAGAATACATTAGCTAGTTATATTTATTCGCACTTACCCACTGACTAGCTTGCATAGAGCGTTTCAATAGCACAATATTAATCACATATCGAGCGATTCAAAGCAATTACGTGACCAACACAATGGCTATCACGTTCGTGTTTGAGCAGACAACATGCACGAAGGTTCGCTGTGCTGCCAGGGCGTCCATTTCCCTTCGCAAAGCAAACACTCACCACTTCCTCTGCATTATTCATTTTTATAACGTGTGCCTACATTCCGCCATTAAAGGTTAAAGCTCACTTTTATCACAGTGGAAGTCAAGTTCATGTTATTAAAATTAAATCATATAATTTAATTTATACCTAGTATTAAATTATACACACTCTGTAATCAGTACACCCATAAAAACAGACAAAACTATAAAATTAAATCTGTTCACAGAATTGTCTTTTCCTAACCGCTTCTGTAGGTAACCTAATCCAATCTATTGCGAATTTATTCACGTCTGTTTCCTCCATTCTTTTATCGAGACTCAATTCGGATTAATCCTACCTAGAAAATTGGATTGGTTTATTTTTTTTAACCTTAGCATCTTTACATGCTTCGTATTCCACAGTTTCTCCTTCTGTTTGGCAAAAATTTTTCTGCTCCTAGCTACATTAGAAATAGTGCGCCACTGTGGCTTTCTGAAGGGATCACAACAATTAAACGATAAATATTCGCATTAAAATTTTCAATAACAGTTCACACAATTCCGAACGGCAACTGCTAAAGCTGTTTGAACTGATAGGAAAACCATTTTCCAAATTTGTAGCCACTAATCATCTCCCAACGACTGATCTACTTGACTTAGTTTTCCTAGATGATGAATTACATCTTTCTAATTTTTATGTAACACCGAACGGATATTTTTTTCGAAAGTAGTATGTTAGAAAGATGGAGCAGAATGATTTTATATCTTGAAACTTAAAATCACTAGTTGCAACTTTACGTTAGAGGAAGAAATTCATTACAGACTGATTTTGGTACCCTCTATAACTTAATTATCAAAATAAAAATACCAGTATACAATTTTTAACACTAGTTTCACGGCCTCTTCTTTCTTAATGCATTATAAGTCTTACATTTTACAGAACATTTCGACATTAGTCGTTAAAACATTGTTCAAAATTTCTACAGTGCAAATACGGCTGTAGTTCACCCATTCTCTGTTGATGTGTATTTTGTGAGTAAAATCGTTGCTTAAATACCCTCTATTTTGCTCACGTCGAAAGAATTTATAGGAATCATGAATCTGGTCAACTTCAATGCTGGAGTCGGGGCTGACAGGAATCACGCTGTGCAACGCACGACATTTACAATCTGAAGTTGATTGACCTACCCAACGTTAATTGATAATCAGCCAGCCAGGCATCAATTGAAGCATTTGGCATGTGTGGTTAATATTTGAATGATGCGTGAGTATTGTGCTCACGACAATCGATTCGAGCCCGGTTTAACAAACCACTTCGCAACATTCAAAGAGAATCGAGAATCATTGGCTCTGCAGAGCAAATACGACAGATAGTCGATAACTTTGCAAGTAACATCCACGGATTTGACGCCGAAACGCCAAAAATGTAGGTCATTTGATCTTCAAATAAGAAACGAGAAGGTACGGGTTGTCTGTGAGATTTCAACATTCCACATTTAATTACATCTCGTAATATGTACACGGTGTCCATTTTATTGAACAAGAAATAGACATACCACTTACCGATATTTATATTACGGAGTTGTTACAAGAAACAATTCATTTTAATTTTTCATGGAATTGCCATTTATTGTTCTTGTATTTTTCAATTATTGTTCTTAAATATTTTATGAAATAAGAAATGTAGAATTAAAATGGATTTTGGAATGTATTAGATAATACGTATTGAGGGAAAAATGTATCAGACAGGGAGAATAAAAGGTATCTGCGGGGTGCTGGTCAGCGTCACCACCTCGTATCACAGAGGTCCCGGGTTGGAATCCCGGTTTGAGAATGGATGTTAGTACTCGTCATGGTCAAGAAAACTGGGGTTAGGGCTGTGCCACTCAAAAAAAACCGGGATGTATCATGACATGGCCCTAAATTGGCTGTAAATCCAAGGAGAAAGAGAAACTTATGGACAGCTTGCAATGTATTAATTTTCGGTCTAATTATCATTTCTTGCAGGGATGTCAAGTTTGAATCTGTCGTAAAATCCGTCATTCTGATCGTCAATGTTGTCTACATTCCGATACGCAGGATTCACTGTTTCAGTCAAAAACACGTCACGTATGCGTTGAAACTTTCAGACATTGTCAGCAACTGGACAATTTAGTGGTTCACCTAGGTGTGGTCATCCTTTCTCACCTCACGTCCATTCTGTTTGTCACATTTATATTTATTTCTTATTCTAGTTCTGATTTGATGTTGAACTGGATAACAGTGCTCATGAAGTCTCGCCTGGCTTCAGCTCAATATAGAGCTACACGCACCCTATTTCTGTATTACATTGTGTGTGACCCTGAGAAAAGTAAAATGGACAGAGAATAATTGAAGGTGAGAAAATAACCGAGCAAGGCACTAAACGATATGAAAGTCTGATATTGGTATGTCGAAGAAATAGGAAACAGAGAAATGAGACTAAGACGATGAGAAGACAAAGAAAATAAATAATGGTCCAACGCTTGAAACCTTAACAAGTTTTCAGGGAAATTGGAGCAAAAGATGACGATCCCCAAAGTGGTTTGCGGGTTCGTAGATTGCTGGGGACGAATTGCACTAGTAGACCTACTATCGACAACTTTGGTTTCATCGTTCTGAAGTATATGATAGAACGAATTTCTATTAGTCATTGAGTTTTTGTGAGAGGTTTTCCGATGGACTTTGTGATTTTTGGTTCGATTGATATAATGTAATTATCATATGTAGTAGACATATATTCATTTGTATACCTTGTCGTCACTGTCCTGTCCTCTAACGGCTCGTATAATCAAACATCTCCCTGCTCTACAAAATCATTGAACATTGTTATATTTGAGTTTATACTCATGCCTATTGGGCCGCAGTCTGCACTTTCAGTTTGTAGAAACATGACAATGGTATCTACGGATCGTAAGCTCTATTGACTGAGGGCTTCAACGGCGACACGCAAAGAACTCCCACGAGTCCGTGGAAGGGTCGGGGTTGGAAGCAAGGTAGTATGTTGGCGAACGACCTTGGAAGAATCGACCCGCCTGACCTGGCCGCCCACGACCTTGTCAGTCTCTCACTTAATGGAACAAATTGCCATGAAATTCAGGAAAATGCGATACGGATTTGATCTGGAAGGCTCCTCGTCCGGTCATTCAAATTACACAGCTCATTGGTTACTCGACTGAATTACTAAATGGATTTGTGTTCCAACATCAGGAATGTTTGGCAAAAAGCGTTTCTATAGAACTTTCTTAACATTCCTTTATCCAGCAAACAAAATTCCACGAGCCGCGGTCACCGTCACCAATGTTAAAATTCTGCTCATAACGGAATCAGTATTATATTCTTCCTGTTATATATTTCCAAAATTATTCCGCCAAATTTTGAAATATAATTCTGGTGCCATTCCATATCGGGCCTATCGTTAATTTCCGCTGTATAGAACGATGTTGTAAAACTTTCTTAGGCAAAATCGGACCTTGTTCATTCGCTACCCAATAGTCACTCATTTTATAACTTACAATATTCACTTACTTTGCTAAAAAAAAGTCGTAGTTTATTATCTCAGTTTGGCGGGAACGCGTGTCCTTCACCGTTCTTAGCGCATATAAAATAATACATTACCTTTCCACTTCGAAGTTTGTTGAATGTTAATACAGCTCATAACATTTAATTGGTGTCATGGCGCGTGTTCTGCGACGAAATTCCGCTCGTTAAGTTGCTTCTCTGTCACTGATATGTTTTGCACATTTCGCACAGCCGATTGGTTTCGGCGCCTTTGAATAACTGTGTGGAATTCAAGTTCGCTGCACATGCGCAGCAGAGCATCGATCTAAGAGTCGTCGCGACGCCTTGTGTCCACTGGCCCCTTTATTTGTTGCCGATAGTCGTTACCTGTGCCAATTTTCTGCTGAGTTGCGACTGAGAAAATTGCAAAAGCGACTGAAATTCAACAAAAAGTTGTTAAACTTACTAGTGGTGATATGCAACGCTCAAGTGATAGTCATCGGGTTTTCCCCTTTTTTCTCCCGCTAATCTTCACAAATTTGCCGCACGCTGCTGGAACTGGGACAAAGTAGACAATATTGGGTCAGTTAATATATATTAAAAAGAATTCGGGCTACAACGGCAGAATTCAGAATTGCAAACGGAAAATATATAAAATACCACACTATATTTTTCAGAAATCTGTTTGCCTAATTGGTTCACGTTATTTATCTGACCTGTCTGAAGTAAAATACGCATTCAGCCTGTCTGAGGCTCTGATGAACTAAGCAGGTCTACGTCAAAATGGGTTTCGAACTATAGTTATTTATCTTGCCTCGAGACAGAGTTTACTATTTTAAAGGTTACTTCACCCTTCAACCTTTTCCCCTTGTAATGGGGTAAGCAATTTTCGGGCCTGTTTTAGTGTGGTTGAACAAAGAGCGCTTGTCGCTTAGATGGAAGAGGTTGATCGTCGTCGACCAAGACGCATCCAGCTGTCCATGGAAAGTGTTTGGTCAGTAGTCCCCTCTCTTAAGGCGCAAAGGAGTTGCACCCACGATGGCTAGTCAGTCAGCCTTGTTCATACTGTCATGACTCTTCGTTCTGAATCAGACTGTAATTGAGAATACATTTTTTACTATTTACACTTGGAGTAATTCTTTCAGCAATCCCCGAATCAACCTATTCACTGGTTAACTTAAGGGATAACCATTTCCCATACCCTTCCTACCCTATTATCTTTCCTGTCGAAACAGCACGTGCAGGGTGGTGGATCCTCTTGCTGGCGGTGCATGTATCTTAGGGAGCACAGCCCTCCCATCAAAAAAAGCTTTTAGTATGAGCCCTCCTCAACACTTGACTACATGGTATCAATCAGTCAGATAATAGGAATTACGGCATATCAAGATATATTTGGTTTTAGTTATCCATGGAACAAAATTATAACAATATATAGGTTCCACCTATAATATTTTTAAAAAATGACCTAGAAGATAACTATGGTTTTAGCAGAATACCATTGAATTACTTAATTTTGAATAATTACTTGTTCAAAATTTAGTACTAGTGTTTAATTTTTCGACTGATAAACTAAGTCTGTAACAATTATAATAAATTGAATAAAAATTAGCTTTCTTGGTAATTATGTCATATTTTCATATTTTGTTTTTAATACTATTTACAATCGGTCTGATAAGGAAAAAGTATACAATGAATTTACTTTTACTAGCAATATAATATTTTAATCATACCACTATACAAAATTTATTTTATTCGCTTGGGGAATACTAGAACATGTAATCATGTTAGGCAACATTTCTTTACAAAATATAATTTATTAGGATTATTTTATTTAATAAAATATAAATATATATTGCAATGCCAATTAATTAACACATTAATTCTAAATTTGAAAATATAAATTGTTTGAGAAATATATTCTTACGGCGGTACAGAACACAGCAACAATGTGTAGCCAGGTATTGTTTCCTTTGTCGGAAGAGGTATGCGCGCTCAAACAATGCGAGACGGTTGTTCAGTTGGCTGGAAGGTTTGGTCAAGTACAGATCGTATTAAAATAAACGAGATAGTCTTTTTTAAAAAAAAGTAAAGTTAAGTAGAAGCAGTGAGCAGTCAGACACGACAGAAGTTGATCGAGTTGAAATAGACAAGACAATTTCAAATATTAAAAGGAAATTTGCCGAGAAACATCGAGAATTACCAATCAACAGCTTTGATTGGTCCCTGAACATTTTGCTCAAGACGAAATATTCATTTGAGCAGAACTACGAAACCTGCTAAGCACAAACAGTCTTGTAAACAAGCCGGGCAGGATTAGCAGAAGTCACCCGAGGGAGAGACGAAACGGAAATTCATCCTGGTTCCTAATTTTTGATCTAAATATATTAATTTTAGAATCTGTGAATTTTTAGAAGCTGTGCAAAAACCCGCCATAGTGTTTCGTCAAGTACAAGGTATCCTGGAATGCAGCCGTGAGTAACAATATAAAATAAATTATTATGTAAACCTGATTAAAAGATAGACGTCAGATTTCGTTCCCTTCTTTTAATTAAAAATTTGTTAATTAGAATCCATCTTTTTAGTTTAATTTTGTTGACAAGTAAATTTCGTCATCGTTAATTAACGAGTAAATCTTTTCTCGTTTAAGTTGAGAAATAAAATGATTCGCCATTATCAAACCCAGTAGAGACCCTGAGATATTTTTAAATGGTGTAATTGTTTTTAAAGTATTAAAATAAAATTATTGTTTGTTAAAGTTTATAATCTTTCATTCAATTAATTAACGATCTATTTTAATTATTACAATATAAATATATGTAAGTAAGTAAGTGGGCATATTGTTATCAATGTTTTGTTCTTGAAAATGATAAAGTCAAATATGAAAATTAGCAAATAAATTTATTGTTTATATATATTGAGCAGTTTTAGCAGCAGAGTTGTAGCATGATTGTTTTTTTACCACGAAGCACTCCATTCATTTCTCGTTTGCGTGTAACGAGTAAATTGTTTTCATGAAATGATCGACAACAAAAATTAAACCTTGTGTAAAGAGTTTCTAAAACTGAAAATATGTTGACCTTTTTTTATTGAACGACATAGAAAGGTATGCAGCAATGGTATATTTATGCGGATGACGTAATATCTTTGGTGTTAATTTTTCTTATTACCAAAGATAGGCCTTCATTACTTGTTATCTTTGAAGAATAGTTGGTCCTATTTAAGCCTGGGGGAGTGTCTGAGTAAAATTTTGTAAGCCTATTAAAAACGATTTCATGTTAGTAAATTTTTACTAAAACGTGGTACGATGGCAGAAAATTTAGGAAAAAGACCTTCCAAAGGAATATTGAAGACGTCCTCAAGTTTTGAAAAACCAGATGCACCCAAAAAGTATGTTGTTTTCTTTTGTTATTGTATTTATTCTACGTTGTCATCGGTTACATTTTGTTCAGGTAGTTGCATAATATAATTTTTTATTAATTTCCACGTTTCATGAAACAACTGATGTGATGTATATAAGCTAATATTATGCAAATTTTGTGACGCATTACAAGAAGTATGATAATTTTTGTGTTAGGTTAAACCACCTGCACAAAAGTGAGAAGGAAATATTATTGTTATTAAATTTTCTTTTTTAGTAATACTGCATGTATCTGATCATATTTAAGGATATTTTTTTAAATAATTGATACTAGTTCTTCACATAATATAATTATTTGAGTTGCAATTTTTTTGTTTTAAAATAAATCTTAGATTTTTTGGATTTTAATATAATTGATACGCCAAAAATGATTAAATATCTTATACATGTCGATGTATAACTGAATTTATGTTGAATACCACCTGCCACTTTTGTTTGTTTGTTTGTTCTATATTGATCACTATTTTAAACAGTTTTCTCAACATAAAGTTCTAAATGAAGTTACCCAGATAAATGTTAAATTCAAATTGTAAACTGTAGAAAGAAAAATAGTAATCCACAAATATCATTGTGTTGTTAACTTCTTTATGTCTCAAAAAGAAATATTCAAGTTGGTGTGGTTTAAGAGAGCAGATCTCATATTTTGTTGAATCTTGTTTTAGTATAAACCTAACCTGTGTGACTGTATGCATTGTGCTCCAAACCAAGAACTTGTTTTATATTAGTCTGAGACTATTGTGTAAGGCTAGACATAGTTGGTAATGAACATATATTACTTCACTGCATCATTAGTGTTAATTTGGTAATGTGTCCATTACTGATTAGTCACTTCAATAATAATTAGAAATTTTATCACTATGAATATTAATTAGATATTTTATCTTAACTTATGATACAGAATGATTGGATTATTTTTGTGTTATGTACGGAGGTTTCTAGATTTATAATTGAATTTGTTTTTCTTTATAAATTTTTTAAATAAACTGTTTTTGGGTTTCAACACTGGCATTTGTTTAAAGAATGTGCTACAATTTGTTATCCAACTCTTCCATAGTTAGGAATTCAATAAAGTGATTCAATATGAATTTTAGGAATTTACATTGTTTTTTCTATAATCTTTCATTTTATTAATTCTTCCCCTTTATTCAGAAAGTATTTCATGGTATGTCTTGATTCTGTTAGGAAAAATTCAAACTAAACCGTGAAATAGATGAAAATAGAAAACACACTTGAACAAGAAATTCTAACAGTTAGTTTGCTACAATGGCTTTCATTTGCCTATTAGACACTATAGATTAAATTGTGGATATACTTTTCCTTTTAAGAATGTAAACTTTTACCTTGATAATATTGTAATGATATGTTTCTTGTGACGTTTTTGATGTGTATTTTTTATCAGTGTATATACACAGTGTCAGGTGTATCATAATTCATAAACACTGACAATATAAAAATCTGAAGGAAGTGTCAGTAGATTAATTATTGATCCTGTTGAAGCCCAAGTTGTGACAAATCAATTCTGATATTCAGCATAAAAGCTATTTTCTAACGAGCAATTTTATGAGAATATAAAGACTGGAACTTCATTACTTTTTTTTTCTATACTAAAGGATGCAAATCTTTAAGCTTGGTGTACTTTTTATCATACATTAAGGCTAACCTATTTCATAATTTTTTGAGCCAGTAATCATTTATATTTCAAATGACTTCAAACATGAATACAAGCAATGTGATAACCAAAGCTATTTCTCACATGACCCATTTCCAAAGACTCGAAGTTAAAACCAAAGGAATTAATATTTATTTCTATCCTTTCTGCGGGAAAAATTTATATAACTTGAAATAATTTCTATATCTACTTTGTCTTACTTTAAATATGGTAAAAGGTTAAAGGCAGAAATGAAATATTTCTTAATGGGGAAAAAGAGTTTTTTCAAACTAAACTGCTATCTATTCAGGAACCTTTTAATAATCTCATATTTGAATATATAGAAATATAATAATCAATTGAAATTTAACATTAGGTCATTTTTTGAAGTAAGCAGCAGAGTTTTCGTCTAATATTTGTACTTCTTTGATTTATCTGAAATACTATTACTAATGATAAAACATTTATTTAGTGTAAATTAAACTTTCACTCATTTTATATATTTTTGTTATTAAATCTACAATTCAGTTACAATTGGAATCCCCATTTTATGAATATACTTTTAAATTTGTTTGCAATATATTTGATGTACCATTTTCCTGAACTGCTGTTATAAATAATATTATTTTTACCCTATATTTATGCTAATCAAAGAGGTAAATGAAACTGTTTATTGAGTCAAATTATTTTCAAAATGTTCATCAAAACATAACAGTTGAACCTGTTAATGACACATTCATGCTATTGAAGTGCCTTGTCCTAATTATTCCCTCCCAAAACCAATGTTACAGGAGACAATCCTTTTATTTATGAACTATTTTGAATTTGTCAATTTAATTTTCAAACTATCTGGGAAGCTTCAGTTTTCATTGTTTACTTTCAATGCATTTATTGATAATCTTGCTGAATTTTCAATGCTTTCTTACAGATTGATAAAATATCCTGGTTTCTCTATATGATAAGTTTTGTGTATTTTTAGGAAACAGAAGGAAACTAAGTGGGATGAAATGAATATAATTGCTACATTGCACCCTCCAGACAAAGATTATGGTCATATGAAAATAGAAGAACCAAAGACTCCATTTAATTGGGTAGATTCAGAAGGTGCACAAGATGAATTGGATGCTGCTATGCTTGCAGAAAAGTAAGTTGATTTTAACACAATTTACGACACATAATGAGCCATTTTCACTATTGTTAAATATGTCACCAATTTTAATGGTAGATGTTTATTTTTTTGCATTTACACATTGGAGAATTATAATGTAAATTATTATATTTCCGTAACTTAAGAATGTGTATTATAATTGATTTTCATATGGGTTTTATAATTTATGGAATCTAAATTTGGTACATTTTTTCATATGAGGATAGATTATAATTACATTGAATTAAAATTATTTAATTCATTGGAGAAAAAATTAAGTATAATTAGTCAATTAAGCTAATTTTTTCGTTAAATATCAGTGTGTTTCAAGGAGTTTACTTGTACCATTGTCTTATTTTCATTTATTTGGCACAGTTTATTCCAAATTATTTGAAGGATTTATTTGCCTAGAATAGAGTTTATAACTGGAACAGTTTACATCATATTCTCTAACACTTGATTTTTTAATTTTGAAACCACTACAGCATTATGTAGTCTTACGGTTAGCAGAAAGGAATTTTTTGTTACACATTTCTGAAATAGTTTATTTAGAGATTTATCATTAATGTCTATTTTAATTCTTTATTTTTCCTCCTAATATATGTGCTTATATTCCAGAATTATGATTGGAGCTGCAGAACCACCAAAAAGTATAGTTGAAAATTCTGAAAGTGAGGAAGAAAGTGAAGAAGAAACTGAAGAAGCAAAAGGTAGAACCAGTATTAAGTAAAATAATTTACAAAGACATTTTTAAATGTTGTGCCAAAAATTCTGATCTCATCATTCTGAGTTGGGTTTTACTTATTTTACTCAGATAATTCGGGAAAATGATAGGATGAATTCCTTTTAAAAGGAATAGATTTCAAAGGAATTGCTGTAGAAACTAGGAATAACATTGAGAGGAATTGCCACACTGGCCAGGATCCAACACAAATCTGTCACCCATTCAAGGTCCACGTAGGAATATGTAATTCATAGAAATACATAATTAAGTGTTTATAAAATGGTTGCAAATTGGCATACATTATTTAACTTCACTTCTTTAATAAAATAAATAGTTTTTATGATATTTAACAAATTTTGTCTGCCAAATTGTAAATATTGTAATAATTAAATATAATATATGAATGTGGCTTAAATGAAATACACTAATAACTTTAAAGAACAAACAAAATTTATTAAGCCAAATTTAAAAACAAGTATAAAACACAAAATATTTGGGATCTCAGGGTCTTGATCTGGGTTTGATAAATGGCAGAATTTAAATAATCAAAATTACATTTACCTTTTATGGAAATCAATGCATCTGAACATAGACGAAATTTGTTGCGGAAGAAATAATACTAAAGATTGAATTTAAGAATTTCAATTTTATCAAGAATAAACAATCTCATTCTATCGATAATTAAATAATTAAAGAAACGATCTGACTTTTATCTTTTAAACACGGTTTACAAATTATTTTAAAGTTTTCTCTACTTACGGCCGCCCAGGTCTCGTTTTTAGTTTTCCGTGCACAATTTTGGGGACATCACTGATTCTAAGTTCTCACAGACTCTAATTGGCGTTGTGTGTTAGTTGGTTTAACACAAATTGGTTGGTTCTCGATGCTTTACTGCAACCTGGATTTGTAGATCTCGTGGCTTTAGTTGACAATGGACTTCATTGGTTTGTCTGAATATTGCTTTACTTTTTAATAATTGAAAGCATGTTTGTGACTGGGCCACAATCTTTCGTTCTGACTGCCGACTGTAAAACTTTCAATGAGTTCTTTTCATCCGTTCTATTCGCTGTCTGCTGACCGACTGTACTGTTCAAATTTTCGTGACTTGGAATTTTGGTCTTTTCTCCTCACTGCTTACTGCCCGACTGTTCATTTCGTCTCGTAGATTTTGAGCGCATAGAACCTCAACAATGTTTTCTTTGCCTTGCCGGATTGTTGCGGCGTCCGCTCTATATCCACTAATAATGAGTCCTCTACAATCCAACTTTCCAATTAGAAAAATGTCTTAATTACCAATTACTACAATATATTGAAGAAAAAGTTTCCACCCAGGTAAAACAGAGATTGTAACACAACATTTCAATGACCAAATGCACCGGGAAAGCCTTCGATCTTTGATATAGATAATATGTTCAGAAAAATGACGTTAACTTATTTAAAAAATTATTTCAAGGTAACATTTCTTCAAATACTTCAACATTTTTTCAAACTGTTGTAAAACTTATTATACTTATATGTAAGGTAACCACCACTACAGACCTACTAAATGTAAAACTCGTGTGTAAATATAGTCAGGTTTCATGTTCTGAATATTGATGATAGTGTAGTCACAAATAAATTGAGGAACAAATTAATTGCAGGATGACACAAGGAGATTTTTATTTGCATATAAAAAAATGTTTGCATATCCTATTCAAAGTTTCAGCAGATTATTGTGGCATAATGAATGTTATGTTATTTGTGTGTCAAGCAGTTCATTTCTATAAGAATCAGAAAAATGTTTCTAGCATATGATTTTTAAGCTTGTAATCAGAACTAAATTCAATTCTATGTTGTATATTTTAATTTTATATAATGCTATAATAGTTTAAATTAATTTATTTAAGCTATAACAATTCACATATTTTTTGGCCATATTTAATTGGAAAACTATTGTTTTCACTATGTACTTGATAACTCTCAAAAAATACAAAACATTATTGATTATGAAACTTTTTCCATATAACTTTTATCTAACTGTGACATTATTTCCATTTCTACAATAGTATTAAGCATATTAAATAAATTTTATAATTAATAAAATTTAAAAAATTGTATTCTAGTTACTCCCTCTGGTCAATAGTCAAAGGATTTTCAAAATGACACAGTTTAGTTGTAGAATTTTGCTTTTGTCTAATTGAGAGAACCATGTTGTGCTGTTTCTGTAACATAAGTTTCAATTTGTATCTCAGTTTGACTGTAACATACCTAACTTTCTTATTTAGAATTTAGTATTGACTGTCCATTTAATTTTCAATTAAATTATATAATATTAGTACTTAAAAAGTTGATTCAAACATGTACAAGTTAAACTCAACTCTCACACTGAATTTGACATGAGAAACATACTATGGTTACTGCCATATACATTGTATCTAACATACATCATCGCCTATTTTTTTTCCAGCATTGATGTACCAGAAAACAATATTTCAGCTTACATATGCTTGCTCAAATGTACACCATTATGTATGTCTGGCGACTGATATAACATTTTAAATAATCCAATTTTATTATATTGTGTTGATCAAATGTATATAGTTCTGTCACATTTCCAAAAAACACTTGATCTCCAAATTGCAGTTGAACTTTTGTAGATTTATAACGTTTTTTTTAATTTAATAGATTTGGGATGGAAACAATTGTAGAAATAAATTTGGTAAATTGTGTGTTGTTATTTACAACCAATATTGAAAGATACAAGTGTTATTGAATGGAAAAATATGAATTAATAATATTTAATATTACAAGGAATGTAGTTTCTTCTTCTTGAGTGAATAACTTAATAATATGAACCCCTGATTAAATGCTTTTAAATTTTCGTGTGTTGGAAATATAAGTATAATTTTTTGTATCTGTGAAGTTGAATATTTGATGTTATGTTTCAGAACAGAGGATGGCATTTGAATCAAAGAGGAAAGCTCATTACAATGAGTACCATGCTGTTAAGCTTGCTCGAAAGTTAATGGAACGAGATGAGGAAGCAGATTGTGAGAATATGGAGGACGATTCAGATGAAAGAAACGAAAATGATAGAGTTGTAAAATCGTCTTTGCAAAAGCGAAACAAAAGTGTGGGCAGTGACAAAAACTGTTTGGAAGAAGTGGAGTCCAATGTTTCGGAGAGTGAAGATTCATGCCAGTAAACTACTATTTATAAATTAATTTGTAATGTGACTGATATGTTAATTAAGATTATTTATAATGTAATATTTTACATTTAAATGGCATGAAAATATTAATTTTTTGTTAATAGAATAAATTAGACAATTCAAATGTGATAGCCTGTATGGAATAATTAGTGTTATTTATTTATTTATAATAGTTGGACATTATTGTTCACTTCTTATTATTTACATTTTGTGACGTAGTTCAGCAGCAATACAATGCACAATTGTATAGAACAAAATTTAAATATCTTTTGAAAGTCTTAATTTATCACTTTAAGGTGTCACAATATTTATGGTTAAATAAACCATACATAAGGATTTGCTACTCCTTTTTAACGTTTCTGTGGTTTAAGCAGAAAATTATAT
This sequence comes from Zhengitettix transpicula, assembly GCA_037074705.1. Classification (NCBI taxonomy): domain Eukaryota; kingdom Metazoa; phylum Arthropoda; class Insecta; order Orthoptera; family Tetrigidae; genus Zhengitettix; species Zhengitettix transpicula. Next base: position 15,463,944 of record CM073595.1, on the reverse strand, counting down.
CTATTATACATTTAGCATATACATTTGCTTCCAAGAAGCTTATTGTGTTATGAAATAATAATTGATTTCAAAGAATCTATTAATGTATACTGTTGTTTGATTTTATTTTACTATTATGTAATTCATGTGCAGTTAAAAAGTATTTAGTTGTAATATACACCGTATGCTTTAATACTTTTCTTGGTGGATGTGCAATATTTTATTTTTTTACTCCCACATGCTTCTGGTTGTCATAATAACCATAAGCTTAAAAATGTATTTTTTAAAATTACCATATTGGCTATTAATTCTGTATTGGGTGCATATTATTCCAAATGTGGCAAAAATAAGTTTGTTTCCTTGATTATTTATATTTATTTTACTCATTACTGTTGGATGTAATCTTTTTTAAAAATTACCATATTGGCTATTATTATATTGCATATTATTCCAAATGTGGCAAAAATAAGTTTGCTTCATTGATTATTTATATTTATTTTACTCATTACTGTTGGATGTAATCTTTTTTAAAAATTACCATATTGGCTATTATTATATTGCATATTATTCCAAATGTGGCAAAAATAAGTTTGCTTCATTGATTATTTATATTTATTTTACTCATTACTGTTGGATGTAATCTTTTTTAAAAATTACCATATTGGCTATTATTATATTGCATATTATTACAAATGTGGCAAAAATAAGTTTGTTTCCTTGATTATTTATATTTATTTTACTTATTACTGTTGGATGTAATCTTTTTTAAAAATTACCATATTGGCTATTATTATATTGCATATTATTCCAAATGTGGCAAAAATAAGTTTGTTTCCTTGATTATTTATATTTATTTTACTCATTACTGTTGGATGTAATCTTTACTTTTGTAATAATTACTTTTCTCTTTTTATTTTAACAACTTTGGATTATATCTGTTATTTGAAATTGTAATTTTGGGAAGTGTCCCTCTAATGTAAATAATTATGAGTAAATAATTCCAGAAAGAGAAGTTGTCTTTGTAATCAACTAGTGAAAAATTCATTAAGTAGTTTTCGATTGGACAGTGTTAGACATATTCATCTGGCAAAGGCTGTACAGTCAAACCTCAAATATACATTTTTCACTGGACCAAGGAGGGATAAAACTGATTAGTGAGAAAAACATTAACTGAATTTATAACATTTTTGTTTTCTTTAAGTAAAAAAATACTGACACTTTTTGCCCTCAGAGAAACTTCAACTTGAAACTACAATTTTTAGTTTAAAATATATCATCAGGAATGTAATTTTGACTTTAAAACAAACCTTTTTAATTCACTTTCATAGCCATTATAGTTGAGCTTAAGTGAAAGCAGTTCTTCTGTTCTACAATCTAATTGTTTTTAATGCACTATACTGTAAAATATCTGATTAGCTGCATACATTTTTACATGAAATTTGAATGAAAAGATGGGTTGTGCGAAATGTAGACTGTGTGCTCTAAAAAATGTTCCTTGTGTACATTTGGAAAAGTGATTATTCGGAGAAAAGCCAAATTGCCTTTATTTTCATTAGCTTTTTGTTACTTGGGTAGGTTTAAGACAATGGTAATATGTTTGTTATGAAAAAATAGTTTATTTTCCAAAAGTTTTTCCTTTAAGAAAGATGGGAAAATATATGTGCACATCTCACATAACTGTGTGATATGCAATATATTGTATGGTAATAATTTACAACTTTCATCAGATAAATGTTTTTTGAAATTTCCACACAAGTTTCCATCCCAGAAATTTTTATCTCTTGGAGAGCATCCGATAACCTGCTCTTTTAACTCGTGTGTTCCATTGCTCAGAATTTAAATAAACTTCTCTGCTCTCATCATAAATCTGATTCTGTTGCTTGTGTAAACAAATGTTTGACTATCAATATTAATTTTCTCAGACATGTTGCTGGTACTACTTATGGTTGTCTTCAAGAAATTCATCATCATATAATAATATTAATATATAATAATATTTCAAATTGATCATCTGCTTTAGGATTCTTCAAAAACCCATGTGCTTTACTCAGTCTCTTGATTTTGATAAAACTGTTTAAAGTGGAGTAATTTCCAATTGACTAAATTAAGGTTTTGTTATATGCTGTTCACTGTTATCTGTATTGCACATGGTACGTACAATAAAGCCACTAAGAGAATAGTGATCCATAAGGAAATAATTGGGAAGTGGTATGCCTTGGAATTCACAATAAATTTGAGAGAATGAAAGTTACAATCATGTAAATGAGAAAAATTTATAGCTGAGAGTTGACTGTAATATATATATAATATTTTGATACCATTGCCAGCCAGCTTGACTTTCAGTCCTGTACTGTTCTGAGGCCCTCAAATATTTGACACATTCATTACTACATAGCCTGGTGACTATAATTATTGATTTAAGGTACCTCAATCCAGATTAATTAATTAATTTAACAATTTCATGTTATCTTTACAATATTTATAGAGGAAAATGTGACAAGGTCAAGTTAACACATTTGGATATGATAGAGAGAGTAGCCGACTTATCTAAAATTAGCAGTTGGTCCAGTCAGGCTGTGCAGAAATAAAAATAAAATTTTCTGGTACCTGAGCCCCTTTTATCAAGATAGTAGGTCTGAACTGTTTGCATGAATATATAGATATATATATATATAATAGTAAGGATATGACATTGTCAAAAATAATTGCAATATTGGTATGGAAAGAAAAGAGATAGGTTGATGCACAGAATGGTGTAACACTCCTTCCTGAAGGAGGAGGCTGAGAAGCTTTGAAAATTTGAAGCACAACCTTCAGTTCCTCACTTCACTTTCATATATATATATATTATTTAAATAAATATGAGCAAGGTTGTGACATTGTCAAAATTATTGATATCGTTGGTATGGAAAGGGAAAAGAGATAGTTGGTGGCTTACTTGAAATTGAAGCCCGGTGTAGCCACTCGTGACGGTTGCGGACTTGAAGTTTTGATTGCTGCATGGCTAGCTGTTGCCCATAAATAATAGGCACCCCTCACAGACAAGTAGTGATGGTGAGTAGGAAAGGCACTATTTAAAGGTTGTTGAGGCTACTGAAGCCTACAGTGGACTGCAATCCAACCCTGACCTAAAAACCATCCTGCCCAAGGATGGCTTTCAGACACCCACCCAACCTCTGAAATTTACTCATTAACACCTGCAAACCATACACCTATGTTGGATTGTGCTAGGAAAATACCATTTCTGCCCTATCCTACAGTCCTCAGGAATTGCACAAAATAAAAAATAAAATCACCTGCCTTTCTTCCCACATAATCTACCAAATTAACTGTGGACTGCCCTACTTTTTATGTAGGCCAAATGAACAGATGTCTCCCTGAACAAATAGTCAACCACCGCAGCTCTGTCAAAACTACCAAAATTCGATTCCCAGCAGCTGCTCACGCCCAAAGCTACAACACAAATAATTTCAACCAATGCTTTAAACTCGCCATCCTTAAAACCCTACCCCTTGGTTCATCAGAGGCTGAACTTCATCTGTGGGAACTCTCCTTCCAACATGTTTTACAGTCCAGGCAAAGCCCTGGACTCAACATCTCTTAAATAGTGCCTTTCTTACTCGCCACTCCTACTTGTATGAGTGCATGTGAGTATTTATGAGTATGCGATTGTATACTTACAGGTGTGTATAAAATGGGATGATTAAATGATTGCCATCAAAACCTTTCCTATGCCATGACCTTCCCTTGAGAGAGAAAGTTAGTGGCCTGGTGGGGTGTCTATTGCCAGCCAGTGTCTGGAATGTAACACTTCTTCCTGAAGAAGGGGACTGAGAGGCTCCGAACATTTGAAGAACATCCTTCTGTCCAAAAGGGCTACACTGAGCTTCAATTTCCTTTCCATACCATGATCTCAATTGATATATATATATTGATATATATATATATATATATATGTATATATATATATAAAACACTTAAGGAAAATATGATGAGGCCAAATTAAATAAAAAAACACACACATGTTAAGTTTAATATTTCAGTCTGTGTAAATTATGAAAACGGCCTATATCTGATCTGCAAAGAATAAATTATCAAATATATTGTCAGAGATTTCACAATTGTCAATATATATATGATATTAGTAAGGATATGATATTGTTAAAAATAATTGCAATATTGGTATGGAAAGGAAAAAGAGATAGGTTGTGGCTTACCTGAAAGTGAAGTCTGGTGTCGCCATAAGGAACTGAGGGTTGTTCTTCAAATTTTCGGAGGCTCTCAGCCTCCTTCGGGAAGGAGTGTTACACCATTCTGTGCACCAGCACTTTCACTTAAACTTTCATATAAGCCACAACCTATCTCTCTTTCCTTTCCATACCAATATTGCAATTATATATATATATTGGACAGGAAATGCAGAGTGGCTGAATTACCCTAAATAGAAGTTGGTCTTGCCATGATGGATATTCGCAGAGAATAATATTGTATGTCACAGTGTGTGTTAACCTTCACCAGTGCTGTATAATTTGGAGTTGACAGATTTAAAACAACAGCTGTTTTTTTTTAGTTATATTTGTAATTATGTCCAATAGAGCAGTGGGTAACCTTAATCTTGAATAAGATTGAAATATGATAAACTATGCTCATACAAGACTACCACCTACATTGTTCAGGTAGGTTTGAAATCGCCCATCCTAGTGATTACTTTTATGCCGTGATGATAAACACAATTGCATATATGTGTTTATGTTAATTGTGAATAATATATAAGGTCTACTATATTATGCTAAATGAATACTGATGGAAATATTTTTAATTAGTGTCTAAATTAGATATATGAAAGTTTCAATTTAATTACTCAGATTTTCACTCACTTCTTGAACATTTTATCATTCAGTCACAATCGTGTGGATATAATCTTGCTAAGTCTTATATTTTTGGTATCTTTCACACTAGTAATTTTTACATATTTTGAAACAATTATTTTGTGTGTAACTGAATGTTTTTCTCTATACACTATCTACTTGTCCGCCATATACTGTTTCTCTTCTCATACCATACTAGTTTTGCAATTCATCAGCTGAAATTTTTTTCAATAAGTATCGATCCATTTTGCATTGTTCAATTTCCTTTCTAACAAATTGATGGACAGTAGTGAAACAAATTATGGCATTATCCAAGAAGATGGTGTTTATTATTACATAAAAGGGTCCAGTTTGATCCACAGTCCTGTCACATTTTTTTCTCTTCAAAATGTAAGGATGATGTGACATTGTCATATTAACTAACTCATTTGGAAAGGAAAGAGAGAGAGTACATGACTTACCTTAAATTTATATTTAGCATGGTTAGGCTAGGTAGCAATGAACATGTCAAATTTTCAAGGGCCAAAGTCCGCTTCCTCAGGACTGCATGTTGTACTCGCTGATGCCTCCAAAAATATGAAGAACTTCCTCCTGTCTTGTATGGTGATACCAAACCTCATTTTCAGGTCAGCCACCCATTTTCTCTCTTTCCTTTCCATACCATTTTTTTATATATCTGTTTAATTATTGGGAGGGATGACACAAAATAAATGTTAAGAATCAGAAAATTTAAATAGTTTTAAAATGATATTTAAATATATCAATGATTGACATAATTGTAATGATCAATTTGATAGATATATTTAAAATATGTCTTTTGGTAAGTCAAACATTTTATCCAAATAACCAATTATCATTTACCCATTGAAGTGATTTTGGTTTAAAATTGTACTTAACATACCCATTAATTTTCTTGTTTATGTATGATGTGTAAATTATGCCAAGGGTTTATACATTGGATAAAGTCTTCTCGGGCTCCTAACCGAGTAAACAATTGTATTTGTGATAGCAATGATATATTATATGAAAATAAATTATCATCAAATCTCTTGTAAGAGATTTCACAGTGATCTAGTTTCATTTGAACAAACTACTTGTCTTGTTTCATCACAAGTGTGTACATGCCAGTCAGCAGGTTAAAGGAGCATATATACTATTTCTACTGTTTTGAACAAGAAGTGTGATAAGATCTTCCCAGCTGAAGAAGGGGGGGTCAGGCCCTCGAAAGGTTGAAATTTTATTCCGTCCCAGCTGACTGTGCCGCCTGTCAATTTAAGGTTTGTCAACTCTGTCCCTCTTTCCTATCCAAATTTGTTAATCAATTTGAGTAAGGATGTGACAAATAATTAAAACCATTTGTATGGAAAGGAAAGAGGGAAAGGTGGTGGTTTAGCCTGAAATTGATGCTCAGTGTTGCCACCCAGGACAGGAGGAAGTTGTTCAAATTTTTGGAGGTGTTAGTCTCCTTCAGGAGAAATAAGTTACATTCTGTGTGCCAGTGTATATCTATATATATATACATACAGTATAAAGCAAGTAAGGATTATGTGATATTGTCATTTGGCTAGGAAAGAGGGACAGACAGCAGCTGGCTTACTTTAAATTGACAGTTGGTGTAGCCTGGCTGGGAATAATTTGTCAAATTTTCAAGGCCCTGAGAGGCTGGCAGGCACAATGTTGAGACCTACTGTCCTGATGAAGGGAGCTCAGGCCATTGAAAATTTTACCAATTATTTATTTCCAGCCTGGCTACATCAACTGTCAATTTATGGTAAGTGGGCTGCTCTCTGTCTCTCTTTCCTATCCAAATGTTGCTAACCTGTCCTGAACAATGAGTATTGTTATAAGTACATAATTTATTGAAAATGTTTATTTGTTCTCAAAATGTTGACTTAAAATTCACAATAGAGTTTCTATAATAAATAAAGACTAATATAATGTGTGCAATAAAAATGTCTGTAGAAAATAAATATATTTTTTGAAAATAAGTATATCACCTGTAAATGAATATGAGCTATGCAATAAGACTTTGGTTTATTTTTCTCCATTGCAAACTTGTTAACAGGAAATCAATTTTGCTTTCCAATTTTTAACATCTATTCTGTTTCAAATCTATTGTGTTATGAAAATTATTGGAGCAAAACACAGAACATTCTTTACATCTATATGCCACTTTAAACAGCTACTGAAGTGAAGTTAAAATCATTAAACTGAAATAAGTAAAATCTAAGTTACACAAATAAAATGGGTTTGAAAGGAATCCACAATCTCAAAGTTAGACCGTGTACAATTAAAAATCCGTTCCTGTTGTTTGTGCCAATTTCCTAAGAAGCAATAATGATTCTGTCTTGTCATAATATTTGTTATAAACTGTCTAAATTTTTATGATTGATGCAGGATCAATAAAAAAATGTGATATATTTTCATGTTTATTGCAATATACAGTTCAGTTGTATGCATCTGGGTAGTGTACAATTTATGTAAAACACATTGCAGTACATATTTTGTACTCAAAGGGTCCATTAATTCTTGTCAATGTCATACAGGATTTGTTGTTTTGCTTAGTGTTGCACAAGTACCGAAGTTTAATGTATAGTTCCAAGCATAATACATGTGTTCTATTTACTGAAATGTTATTAACGTCATTGCAAATATATTATATGTTTATTAAGCAAACATTTTCAGAATATTGAGAATCTTTGCGGGGATAAGATCGTATTTGAATGTTTCAGGCTTGCTACAAAATAATGTGAATTTTTGTTAAGAACATAATTTATTTAATGATTTGTGAAGGTTTACCTTACTGCTACTTAGTATGAAGCTATATGCAAAATTTATTGTGAGAGATAAAAACAGCAAATCTCTTTGTACATTTTAGTCATATACAAACACCACAGTTTAGTCAACAAGGTGGAAAACAAATTTGACATAACCACAACAAATAAAATGGGAAGAAATAAGTTCACAAAAACAACAGTTCAAATCAATTCTATGGTTAATTGACAGGAAAGCAAAGAGGATATGTAATTATATAAAGAAATGAGAGATTCTTGAATTTTCATTCAAATGATTATATATTTATGTACTATACTTTGGTGGGATCGCTTGTGAGATTCCAAACTACAAATGTATTATTGACACAAGAATTACTGCAAGATTTCAATGAATGAAGGTTTTCCTTCTGTAAATATTTGTTTAAGTTCTCCGAGGTTTACAGTTGATCCAATTCACCTGAAGAAGATGATGGTGTAAGCACATTGCTTGTTATGACAAATTACATGCTTCACTAGCTTGGAATTCTGAAACAGTTCAAATCATTATTGAACACATGGTGAAGCATAATGAGAATTACCAAGTTAACAGCAGATTCAATTGATAAGTTATTTCTTTTTGAAATGAAGGAATAAATAAATGATTTCAATTGATACTTTTCAAATATGTTGCAATATCACATGTTCTTCATTCTTGTTATTAATTCCACAATAAATTATCTAGCCCAAGCAAAATTAAAGTATTAAATGATAATGTTGCTTAACAAGATTTATTTCCCCAATTTTAAAGTATTAAAACAGGTAATTGACAAGTACTTTTTTCACTTGGCATTCTTCAGTAAATGTTTATATCAATTTATTGTAAAAAAAACTAAAAATTTATAATTTTGTAAAGTATATAAGGATAAAGGAGTGATAGAAAAGGCTGAGTAGGACAAACTGTGATCAATAAATTGTGGAACCCTAGAATTAATAAATGTCTCACACCAGTAACAATAAAATTATTGAAAACATGATCAGCAAGATGGTGAGTTTAAGTTATAGCAGTACATGGAAGTTCTCAAAGTAACTGATTACATATTTGAATGAAAATAAATAAATATTCTACTTAATGTCTCTTTGTTAAATTTAGTCAAACTAAAACACTATCATGAGCTTAAGGTAAATAATTAATATCTCTACATTATGTTTCTGCAATTATCTTTTATGAGTAATTTGTGAAAATCAACAGACATGTTTCTCATGATAGCTATTCAAGGTAACATTGAGTAGTAGTGTATTGCAATTATGTTTAAATAAATATTGTAACAAACATACTTTATATTGAAACAATTTTCTGTACAGTTATCATTGTAGCCATGCTTTCTATTATAATGTTTGTAAAGTTGAGAATGAGTATTTTGAGAGTCATATTCCTAACTGTACACAATTTTTTTAAGATAAAATGGTATAATCTGATAAAATATTGTGGGTATATCTACAAAGTATTATACAGAAGTATTTTGTAAAGACTTAACTGTTATCAAAGAATGTATGTTCAGAAATGGCTCAGTTTATTATAAGAATATGAAAAGAAAACAGGAAATGTTTCAATTTTATTATTCAAAGCAGATTGTTTGAACTGTCTCAAGAGTTATTGTTTTCAGAATTAAATGAAATTGTAATATGATTTAATTAAATAGCTATATAATATTTTGTGTTATTTTATTAACTTCCCTTTGTAGGTATATCACCTTAATTATTGGTTATAGATTGATTATTGAATTTACCCAGAATAATGAGCTAACCTACATGATAGATAAATTTGCAGAATTAATCAATTGTCTTTGATGCAGTTTTCTTGAAAATTGAAGCTGTAATTTGAATTATTTTTTAATTTAATTTATGATGAGATCTTTAAACTGTCTGGTTTAGCTGCAATTTGTGCTACAGTGAGGATATCCGAGTTTCACATTAATATTTAGTTTTCTTAACTTATTTTGAATGTTCATGGAGGAGCTGAAGCTAATGGAAAAGAAAAATGTTGATTCTAATAAAAGTTATGAAAGAAATCTGAATGGTTAATAAAAACAAAATGAACTGTGTGTAGAAGGAATTAAATTTTCCGTGTATATAATTTTTTAAATTCATCTTTTTTTGTAAAGTATACGTTTCAAAAAATTTATTAATTTTATATTCACACTTCAAAATACTCTGAATTTATTGACCATTAGGAAAATCTTAAAGATTTTGATCTACCCAAACAATTTATGTCTGTAATGTCAAATAAAATAACTTCTAAGAGTAAACTGAGACCATTGTCCAAAATATTAAGGAAAATACTTTCTTATTCTCAACTAGTCTTATTCACACAAAATATTTCCAAATGACGAAGACACGAAAACTAATCCACAAAGAAACTTGTCTTATCAGTTAATTTTTCATCAAAGTGAAATGTGTTTATGGACTTACTTTTAAAAAACCTTTTATATTAAATTTAATCTAATTACAGAATGAGTTAATTTTATAAGATTAAAGGCTTTCCGGTGCAGCTGATGTACTCTTGTACATTGTGATTCATTGTTCTCTATTTATACAAGGTATAAAATCTATTACTAAATTCCTATTTCAAAGAAAGCAAAAAAGTCTTGATTGCAGCCACTCCTACCAATTCTGCAAGCATAATTGAAAAGAAAACTATTTTTATCTTGGCCAACCTGATGTGTTTAACTTGTTGGCATCCTTGACTCACACCATAGACAAATCCCAGCACAGGTTGTTTGTGTCTACGATGGTCAAGGAAATGGGGGTAAAGAAGAAAAGAGAATTGACACACTGACCACTGTGATTCCTAAACTCATGTCATGTAAGACGACAATAATCTTGGTGGCGCAAAGCCCCCTCTCGGCCTGATCGCAATAAAGGAAAGTTAACTGTTTTGAAAGCCCACTGAGAGGAACAGAACTTTAAAGTTTTATTAATTAGGCAATACTTATATAATTAATAGTATTTTTGACAAACTACACAGTAAAAATGTAATCCAAATCATGTTCAAATATACTTTTTGAAGAGTGCAGAATGAATGTAACTTAAATATGTAGGACATACAAACTATCTAATTTAAACACAGGAATAATTTTAATTTCATTCATGTATCATTTATTCAGAAGCAGTGATTGAAGAGAGCTTATAAATTTCTCAATGATTCTACGCATTTCCATTAGTTGATATATTTTACCGAGGGTCAAGATACAGATGAACCACGTGAAATTGCAACCACACACAAGGAAAGGGGTGTAACCGTAAAAGGGATATTCTGCCATGGGGATTTGATCCAAGGACCTTTAGTTTTGTGGCAATTATTTAAACCACTATAGATCCTTGCAATAAGGATAAAATACTCTAAAATTGAAAACCCCAATACATTTTAAGTAAATCATTTTAATGTGATACAAATAAGATTTAACACAATATTTAATTATTTCTGTAAAAACATGTCTCGTTTCTCTACAAATTTCATTCATTTCTAGTGAAACTTGGTTCATACTTCCCACATTTGTTCCCTTTGATATTTAATTCTTTATACTTAGCTAAACACAGGAAAGTTATGACCACAAATTCTAGATTTTGTATTAAAATCTAAAATTTGGTTATCTGACAACTGTTCTCCACTTCGAAACAAGCAACTTACATAGTTTAAAATTCAAATACACCCATGTGATGAGAGCTTAAGATATTTTTTTTTAACAAAGAGAACAATAAAAATCCACACATACAAATGCACTAACATACATACATTGTACACTTATACATTAAGACATATAAATAAAGTCTTCACAAAATGTGACAATAATAAATAACACTAATTCTAGGGCAACAGAGATGCTGATAGAAAGGCACAATATACCATAAAGACCCAACAAGACAATGTTTATTTAAGAACATTTTACGGAAATTGAGGAATAAGAAAATATTGCAACTATAACAAAACAAATATCCATACAGGTATTTACTAACATCACACAGATTGCATACACAGAGCCAAGTTAGGTATAGAGTTGACCAACAATGAAATAGTAACAATTCAAGACTGGAACACAGAAATAAGAATACAATTTTAATGTGTTGAAAACATTAAATGGAAATACGAAAATGCACCCTATACAATGTAGAAAACAATAATTGGGTTTAAAACTCCAGTAAAGTTTCTATAGGCCTCATCTCTCAATTAAAAAATTGTTTAAATTTAAATGAAATGGAAGCACACCATTATATGTAAACACCGAATACTAGCTTGTTATAGAATTACTTTATTTTCAAGAAATAAAGTAAATTCTCAATAAGAAATTTAATTTCAACCCAATTTAATAGTAGGGTCTTTGTGGTACACAAAACAGAGTATCAGTACTTTAAAATCAGCTCTTAGTTAATACATAAAGAATATTTTTAATAGATTTAACACTCAATATTGATAGTCCGAAGAAGAATTTTTCAAATGATCAAGTAACCATAGAAATGACTGATTTTATATCAGAGCTGTCCTGTTACATCTGGAAGATTCCAACTTAAAAATGGTAAAATAGTACAAAGATATATTTCTTTTAAAAACACTTCTTAAAATCACATTCATATTTTTAAATACTGAGCTCATCTCCTATGAAATTTAAAAAATCTTTTAATAATATATGGATAGAAAGATTTCACAAGTCTCAAGCCGTAAAGGCCAAGGTTAAATTGAATTTAAGTATCAGGATCGAAAAAATCTATTAATTTTATTTTAATTAAAATATAATTATCATCAAATACTCAAACTTTTAAATACATTTTGCACAGATTTAATTGCTGTCTTAAATGAGTTTTGCATGTAGTACTACCAAAATTCACATAAGAAAGATAATTGGCTAGCTACAGTACTACTCGAGATTTTTCTCAAACTGTATATGATGTATGAGCGATCGCAATTACCTATACCATGTGATGGGAAAGTTTACTCAAGAAATATTCCATTTCTTGATGGTATCACATAAGACAAAGTGAAGTGTCAGTCAGATACACAAATGTAATGTCACAGAGATTAACAGCAAGTAAAAAAAAATTGTGCTGTTGTAATATTCACTACACCTATGATCATAACTTTCAAAATCATAAAGAAAGTCAGGTGTAACATTACATCCTGTTTGTTCCTAAACAATTTTTGCTTTTCCGAAATCATTTTCAAATCCTATAATTCAAAGCACATGATCATAAAGGATGGCTCAGATAGAATACATTTACAATATATTTTCACACCCTTCAAATAGTTTGAAATAATTTCTCAATCTGCCAGATAGAGAATTAAAATTTTCAGTAAATTACATTAGAACAACAAAAAATACCAATCCAAGATTTAAACCACTATGTTAATTTTAAATTGTAGGAGGAATGTGAAATGGTAGTGGTTTGATATATACATGGTGTAAACTTTTGAAAGATTCTGAAAAGCAACTTCCCACAATGTAGTTTAGCACTGTAACTTTTTGTTGCTCTAATATAATTTACAATTTTAATAATCTTGTAAATATTATAATTTTCAAGTAAGTTCAAACACATTTTGGGAGACATCTCAAATATGTTGTAATGCATTGTACACAATGAATTAGTTTGTAAGTGAAATAATTCTATGGCATTAATTACCCTTGGACCTATTTCTACAACGTTTTATTACATATTTCAAATTTCAGCACTGCTTGTTTTACACCTAAGAAACAGGGTGGAAAAGTTATTCTGAATACAAGCATGCAACAAAGGTTTTGGGAGAAAAAAAAGACTGCAACTGGGCAAATTAAATGAATAACAAAAACCTTAGCAATTTCAACATTAACTTTTCCAAAACTAATATCAAAGTTCATGATTGATACAAAAATATAATTGTTAATTCCATATGACTAGTATTATAGGTTTGTTTTTAGAAAATTATTCTGTAGTAAAAGTACAGATTTAAAATTTACGTAGCTCAGTTACACAGAGAATTTAGAGATCAATTCATAGGAGAACACTTTCCATAACCTTTCAATTATCAAATATTTAAAACCTATATAAACTTGGCCATTAGTTTGTGTTTAATAACTGGCATGTTTTTCATACAAACTGAGAATTTAATGACAACTTTTAAATAAGATGCCTTACATCAAACATAATTTTTAAGAAAAATGCTTTTATTTGTTGAAGAATCCGATATGGAAACATTATTAGACACAGAGCCAACAAAGCATTGGCAAATGACATACAATGAAAAAATGTGCAGCAAGTTAATTGAAGTATCTGTTTGAACATGTAAGGGAGATAATATATTTTTAAGAACATTATCCAAACATTAAAAAAGATAGTTACAGAACTATGAAATAATTTTTAGTAGATAGTGTCAACATTTGTATCCAGATGTATACTCAAGTTCCATTAAAAATTCATAACCTCTAACATTCCACGATGGCCCAGCTACATTCATATCGTGGAATTAATTTTTATTACAAAAAATAAAATAAAGAACTTATTCTTACTTCAATGGATTTTTATCACAGTATGATTCATTTTGTGTGGCAAACAAACCACATAGATTGTGGTTTTCATAGAGTACATTAATTTAGGGAAAAAAGTTTGCAGAATGTGCATGCATACAGTACCATTAAATTACAACTGTGGACTTGTAAATATAAAATTCTTTCTGGTAGAAACTCTTTCCTTTATTTTATCACAGTAATTTTGCCATTTCCTCAACAAAAAAAAATTAAATTGGCAAAATTATTTGTCATGCACAAAATTAAATGAATTTTTCTTAATTAAGTAAATATGATTCAGTTGTATTACGAACATACATCTTGTAATTAAAATTTCCCAATAAAGGATTCTGATGTACGAGTATAATAAAATTGAAATAAATACAGCACAAGGAACCTGTAACTGACAACTTCAAAAGAAAATATTTTCACCATTTTTGACTAGTATATCTAATTTGGTTTCCACATAAAAATATCTCAATATAAAAAGTTAACTTAAATGTTTGATATTTTTGTTTCAACACCTCCATTATTTTTTCCATTTGGTGAGGGTAGGCATACTACAACTTGAGCTTGAGATGAGGGACTGCTCACATATTTATTTTGCTGAACCACATTTATGTCTTGAGGCACTGATTTTCCAAAAGAACTCAATGGCTGAGAGATATTTTGATGTGGATTTGTTTTTGGGCTTTGTTGTTGATAACCTACAGAGTACATTACACTTTGGTGAGGTAAATTTTGTTGTCTTTGTTGAAGAGGTTTAGTCACTTGCATTTCATGATAAACTGGAAGTACTTGTTGCATTTTAGGTTGCACTGTGGTCTTTTGATTTGGAGAGAAGTGAACCTGAGCACTAAGTTGTGCCATGTGTCGAGAATTCACACTCCCTGACTGACCAAAATTGGGTGATGGAGTAGGTGTAAAGTTCTCTCTCACACAAGGTTCTGAGTTTGACCATGATGCATTATCTAAATTACAATTATAGTCATCATGTTCATTAAAATTTTTGGCTGACATTCCACTTTCTGGCCCAACGCTTGATGAACAAGGATTCATAAACCTACTGCAACCTGGAGTATTCTTCCACCACAAACACAATCTACCATTGATCTCTGGAAACTGTGGTCGACGGCTTGGTACTTCATTCCAGCATTCTATCATAAGAGAGTATATACTTGATGGACAATCCTCTGGACAGGGAAGCAGCTGCCTTGATCGAATCATATCGATAACCTCTTGATTGCTGTAGCCATAGTATGGCTGAAACATAAACCATATTATGAATAAATACAATAAATTAGAGAATTAAGTATCTTACAAAAGTGAGAACACAGTTTTCAAGTGAACACCAAGAAAACCTAAAGCTTGAATTTTATTAAATATACTACACACAAATGAAAGTCATATATTCATATTACAAGTCTAAAAATAGAAATTTCTCAATCAATATTATTTCTAATGAAATAAGTATTGTTTCTAGTTCGTCATACAGTAATTTTATTTTGACAATTGGAGCAGTTTAGAAGTAGAAATTAGTAAAATCAGGCATTACAACAGTTTTCAGATGCACTTGTACTAATTAGAAAAAACTATAAAAAAATAACAAAGGCACAAGAAAAGTATGGAATCTATGCAACAAAATTGAAGATGCCAAAAAAATATTCTATAATTAACATGTGCCAGTTACACAGACATTTATTTATTTCTCCTTGTAAACAAACAAAAAAAGTTGAATAAAACTTCTAAAAAAATCGCATGAGCACTTCAGATATGATGTAATTTAAAGTTTTTAACAAATCATTGCTGTAAACTTTATTTATTTGGTTCAAAATTTGACCAATGACATAATTTCCCTTCTTCAGCTTCTTTATTTTTGATATCTTACATTTCTACAATTTTCTATTTCAATAAATGAAATATCTGAAGCATCACATGTATCAGTTTCTTTTAGCATTTTTATTAATTGAATAAATTTACAACAATACCAATTTATTCTATTGGATTCTCCAAGCACAAAGGGACACAGTACTCAGCAAAACATCATTAACCCTGAAAATGAATCAGCGTGTAAAGTATTTCAGTATTACCTGTAAACCATAACTATAAATTTCCCACAGCACTACTCCATAGCTCCAAACATCAGACTCAGTTGTAAATTTTCCATATAGTATTGATTCTGGTGGCATCCATCTTACGGGAAGCAGTGACTTTGACTGAACTCTGAAAGTATTATATAAGCAATTCATACACACTGATCACCAAAAGAAACAAAATTGTGGTTTAGGGAAAGAAAATAACTGAAATTTCAAGTACACTTAAAAGTTATAAGGAACAGAGGCAGTTTTGAAAAGTACTTTAATTCTACTTTAAACTAATAGTAAAATTCAGTTGGAAGTTCAAAAAACTTTTGAATAATCACTAAAATCTATAAGTAACTCCATTCACACTTATTCAGTACATTGTTTAGTAACAGGAGAAAAAATATTCAAACTAATACCTGTAATAATCTGACGAGTAGACATCTCTTGACAATCCAAAATCTGATATTTTAACAGTCAAGATGTCTCCAACCAAACAATTTCTAGCTGCTAAATCTCTGTGTACATAATGATGGCTCGAAAGGTATTCCATCCCTAGAATAGAAAAATAAATGGTAGTATTCAATGAATTTTTGTTGCTCTCAAGTAACAAACATAGTGGGAACTCTTTATAATCAAAATAGTAAGTGAAAATTTATGAAATTTAGAGATTGATAAACAATATATTTGAGATTTAAGCAATATAATTTTACAGTGATACATCTGCTTCATGACATCCAATTACAGTCTTTATGTTAAAATATATACCTCTTGCAATTTGAAGAGCAATATGCAGAAATTCTGCTTGATCTAATACATGCAGATTGCCATCATCTATTGTAACTTCAGAGCGTGGAGAATGGCAAATCAGAAATTCATGCAGATCACCCTAGAAGAGAAACAAAGTGATTGTATTTTACTCATCAGACTAGAATTTAGAGATATTAATAAATAAACTCCTCTATATTATATTGTATTAATATAGCAGTAGCACAGCAGTACCACACATATATATCTATTCACTTGTGTTTATTGTGGAGTAATTTACTTTTTAATACAGGAAATACATTGCTTAAAGTAAGACCAAACAAATATCAGTGATATATCAGATATGTAAATGATACGAATCAGCATTTTTTAAACTAATAAATCACATCATAATGAACAAATCCTTTCTTATATTAGAATTCACTGCTGCAAGAGAAAATGGCTTCAAATTACTTCCCAAGTTCATAAAAGAAGATAGAACTCCAAGATTAATTATTCCATATCCTTTTAAACATTACTAACAATTAGATTTTAAAAATCTACAAGGTAATTATTATTTATTGTAAATTGTGTGAGTAAATATGATGGTATTAATATATAAAATATTTAAAAATATCTGTTAGGATAGGACAGTATATTGAGGCATACATAAATTTATTTTAAAAGTATTATATAATGCAATGGTAAGCATTTCAAATAAAATAAGTAAATTTGAGCTTAATTTTAGTAAGTCACTTTACCTGTGTCATGTATTCAAACAGCATACATAGAGGCTCTCCTTTCATGATGACTCCCAACAAACAAACTATATTTGAGTGTCGCAAATCAGTCATCAGCTCTACTTCTCGCCTAAAGTCTGCCTGTGTCTTAGGTGTTGCATTCTCCTTCAAAGTCTTGATGGCCACCAAGAGGGCTGGTTCATTTGGGTCACCAGTTGTTACTTCACCTTTGTACACTTTACCTGTTAACAATAACTTTTTATAAAAATATTGCACCATATATTTGTTTAAATACCTGAGGTAATTTATTTGTAAAAATCTTAAAAGATAAATTACAGAATATTGTAAAATATTCTCTCTATATATGAG
Source organism: Zhengitettix transpicula (assembly GCA_037074705.1). Classification (NCBI taxonomy): domain Eukaryota; kingdom Metazoa; phylum Arthropoda; class Insecta; order Orthoptera; family Tetrigidae; genus Zhengitettix; species Zhengitettix transpicula. The sequence continues at coordinate 15,445,877 of CM073595.1, read as the reverse complement.
AAGTCAAATCAATTGAGTTTACATTCTGAAGAGTTTAAAAAATAATTTGGGAAAACTAATTATCATAAGAAAAGTTTTAGACTTTTTAATTATTTATGCATAATACTAAACAACAAATCTGAGGTGTGAGAAACAAACTAATTAAAGATCCATATTATATCCAGAACTACAAAATGCCCACATTGTTACATATATTCTTAAATGTGATTGAAAATACTGTACTAAATGCTACTAAAAAGGAAAAAAACTGAAATAGTGATCAAATGAGTCACTGAACAAAAATATTTCATTATTTATTTTAAAAAATATTTTCATAAATTTAATATTCTGATGACCTAATTTCCTTAAATTAACTTATGAATAAAAAAGGAAGAATTCACAGTTACTACAAAAATAATATAGACATAAATCATTTCACATCATACCAAATGCTCCTTCTCCAAGTTCCTGCAAAAATTTGACATTTGGTAATTGATATTCCCTTGCTCTGACAACAGAAGACACACTGTCACCTTTAGCACTATTATTGGGCAGCAAGAGATTCATTTCCATCATTTGATTATTCCCATGATGGGCGTTCTTACAGTTACTCTTGTTAGGAGAAGAATTTGCAGAAGTTTTTACACTGGGAATCTGTGAAATGAATGATGCAGATATCATGACATTTAAAACAATAAAATTGCAAATATGTATCTTTTAAATTGTCCACTACATTAATGTTAAATGAGAGAGTGTTATTTACAAACTGAAAATAAATGATAAAGAAGTATTGAACAGCCAATCCTCAAAAGCATTTAACCATACTTTTCATACAAAACAAACTGACTTCACTGTACTATTTTTGTAATATACAGCACATTTATAACTAGTTGTTATGCCCTAGCCAATTTGTAAAGAGATGTATTCTGAAAAATATTCAGAAGACATAAAACAAATTTTATTTACTTTAATCGCCTAAATAAACTTTAAATTATGTTAAAAAATAAGTTTCCCCCCACAAATCATCTTTTAAATATTTTTTTGTATGTGCAATCAAATTTTGAATACTTATGTATTCTAATGAAAACCTTCATGTTTTCCACTTACTAAGAATCCAAAAACCCTTTTTCATACTCCATAGTAAGTAGGAAAAATATCTGTGTTTAATAACCTGTTCTCAAACTGTAGAGAATTTATTAAGATTTTATTAAAGACAGTTAGTAATTTCTTATATTTAATAGTGAAGAAAACTGCAAAAACAAATGTTTACGAGTTTGTAAGCAAAATACAAAATGAATCTCTATATATACAAAATAAATGATAATATTCCGAATTTTATATTGTTAAATAACTATTACCCAAACAAAATCATCCAAAGGAGTTTAATTTCATCTATAAATTATACACATTACATAAATATGTTATCCAGAACCATTCAAAGAAACATCCATTAAAGACTAGCTACTGTGAATACAACTTATGTGGATAATTATATCCATCAACAAACACACACAATACCCATTAATCCAGTAGACAACTGACTCAATATTAATTAACATCATTTCCATTCTTATGTCTTCATTATTAACAGTTCTTAAATTGTAAAAATAAAACAATTATGTACAGTTAAACTGATAATTCAGTAAATAAAATTGCCGATTTTTGCAAAACCTAAAGAGACAATCTCTTAATGAAATACCATATTTTAATTTATCAAATTGACTGTAAACAATGTAGTCAGACATACATTAGCAATAGGTCAAAATATATAATATCCAGACATAATCACATAATTTAAAACAAATAAAAACAAACAGTGCATTATCCATACACCATAAAATTACCAATCATGTTACTGACTTTAAATATTAAAAAATCTTCATAAAATGGCAAGTAAACACAAAATAAAAATCCTTACATCAATATAAAAAATTACACAAAACACCTGACATAAACACCAGAAAAGTGGCGGGAAGTAATAGGTAAAATATAATTTCATGAAAAAACATACTATACATAATAAACTTTGGTATTTTCTTAGTAATACATGAAAAGTTACAGTCTGCAGTATACAATATTTTTTTAAAAACAGAGTTTGTTCCCACAAAAAACATTTTTGGGATAGTCATTGCGAATGAAATGGATGTTTTCAATCCACTTACTATAAAAATTTAATAATTACTTATTTAAAGTAGGTATTTTTAATTCATGATTTTATGAATTTCCAATTAATGTATAATTTATTACCCCAATAGGGTCGAAAGTAACTGGTTTTTGAATTGGCTTTCAAGTTGTAAACTCATCAAACTATTTTTTTTGTTTTTCTTCACTAATAAAAGTGCAGATCATAGACAGAAACACTAATGTTATAAACAAATTTAGGTACTGATAATTCATTGCTTCACAGATCCCAGTTAACAAATTATTGTAAACAAGTAGTAAATGACTGACGGTTCATATATATATATATATATATATATATATTGATTGCTTTCACTTCTACTGTCTTGAATACTGAAAGTGATGGCACAAAAAGCCATCAAAACATCACTATTATATAATACACTACTCTAGTGGGAACCTGAGAAACTCCTATAACATAAAGCAATAATAAGTACCTTGCTTCCAGGTGTTCCACTTGATGGGCGGTTCATTCTGGTTCTAGATTTAGATCGGCTGTAGCAACAAAAATACAAGATGCAGAATACGCTCAAACAAATTAGAGCGACTGTGACTATGGTAATGTAAAGTCGTAAATTGTGAGCTGAAACAATAATAGAAGCAATGAATTTTACATAAAATTAAATTTACTTGTATAGTTATAGAAAAATGTTATCAACATATAAAGGAGAGACTGCTAGTAAACATCATAATTTTATAAATAAAATAATGAAAACTTGTTTGTAAGAACTATATATGAATTGTTATCAAGAACAAATGAACTGTAATAAATTTTCCAACTTTAGATAAGTAAATGACACATCATATTGATGAAATCACAAGATTTACCAAATATTATAATTTTAAATGAAAGATTTCGCTTCAATTTATGAAACAGTTAAGTGTTTTAGTGTGTTATAAAGAAATGAAAATAAAGTAATTCAACAAACAGCAGATAGTGAGAATATAACTCAGTAATTCAAATGGTAGCAAAACTGTAAAAAGAAATTGTTAAGTCAAAGTTAATTCCATAGAAAGCTGACAAAAAAATAACTGGAATATTCTCATGTACACAGGTTTTGGTATTGTGACAGAAAATTTATAATTCTTATATTCCAACTCCAATTAATTTTTTTTAAAAAATGGTTAAAACAGTGGTAAATAAATATAAATAATAGTGGTTGATAAACAAATTCAAGGAAGAGGATTAGCTAAAAAGGTCAGTTATATTTTACTGTCACCTTAGCCATGGCGGTTTAATGTTGGAGTCATCAACCACACTTGTTCAATATAGTTAACTGCTTGTTCTGCTGTGCTAAATTTTTCACCACTTACAATATATGTAATTAATTGTATTATATACAGTAATAATTATCTTTCTTGAATATTTTTATACTCCACTATTAACTTCTTTCACTTAAATCCTTAGTATGGGTTTCACTAAATTATGCTCTTATATTCTCCTACAGTACCACATTTCAAAATCTTCCAGCCTTCTATTTATGAAATGGACAGATTTCATAATCCTGAATTCAATAAGTTTAAAAAATTTATTAAACAAGCCCAATTCGTTGTTTGAGATTAAAAAGTTTCTCTTCTTAAAAAAATCTTATATTTGCTCATGTTATCATTCTTTTGATATCCTTTAACTATGCCTATCCTTTCGAATCTTGCTCCCCAACTTTTTTTTCATGTTGTCTTCTGCATCAGAACCAAAATTGATGTTAAATGGACCAGTATTTTCCTGTTTCATATGACATTTAAGAGAGTTTGGCCACATTTTGCTTGAAAACAACTGAAAAATGTCATTTTTTTATTAACTAATATTTTGACATCAAATCTGTTTTCTACAATGTCTGTGTAAATCTAAATTAGTTTACCACACACTGCATATTACAAGTTACTCATGAGATTTTAATGTAAAGTGCAGTAAACTACAGACCAAGTTCTTGGATTTCCACACTTGTACAAATGTAATCGAACCCCGAAGTTATGATGACTACAAGCTCTGTTGTTATCTTCCAGCTTGCGGTTCTCGAAACAATGCAGTTTAATCAAGAACTCTTTCTGCAGTAGCTAGACCAGGAAAGGTTTACAATGAGATTGTAAAAAGTGTTTTAATTAATGCAAATTTGAGAAAATATTAAAGTCTCTCTTATAAAATTTAAATATCATTTGCTGTCAAGTATGCTACTGGAAGGAATTTAATAACAGTGGAACATTTAACTTTCATCAATTTTTGGATATGGCTTTGAAATCTTCCAAGCCCCTGTAACTTATTCTATTTAAGTATGTCATTGTTATGAAATTACAGGAAGTTTCAATTACCACATTGGAGTACACGGCAATGTTCTTTCTTCAATTGAACATCTGATTCAATGAAGCACCATGGCTTGGATTCTACTCCCCCAGGATTTCTGCAGTAATTGTGACCACCTCCTATTTCTGGATAGTCAGAAGATTTGAAATTGAACTGATCTCTCCACAGGGCACATGGAGAACCAGATTCAGATATATCAGCAGTTCCTTTGTAACTCTCACCTCTACCCCAATAACACACCTCATCTGTAATGATCAAAATATTAACAAAATTACTCTCAGTTAGATACAATAAAATGCAAGAAAATATTGTGTGTGTGTGTGTATGTGTGTGTGTGTATATATATATATATATATATATATATATATAATTGCAATATTGGTATGGAAAGGAAAGAGAGATAGTTTGTGGCTTGCCTGAAAGTGAAGTGCGGTGTCGCCAGAAGGAACTGAAAGTTGTTCTTCAAATTTTCAGAGCCTCTCAGCCTCCTTCTTCAGGAAGGAGTGTTACACCATTCCATGCACCAGCCGGCTGCGGACTGACAGCCTCCAAAAATTCGAAGAACAACCTTCAGTTCCTTCTGGTTCCACCACACTTCACTTTCAGGTAAGCCACAACCTCTCTCTCTTTCCTTTCCATACCAATACTGCAATTATTTTTGACAATGTCATATCCTTACTAATATCATATTATATATTATATATATCATATTATATATTATATATATATATATATATATATATATATATATAGTTAATATGAGGAAAAATTACCTGGTTCAACAATTTCAGGTCTATGTATCTCTAAGTGAAGGCAGTTTTTGCTTTCCTTTGAACCTCCAACTGGCAAATTTTCACACTGAAGTGACAGCTGTTGACCAATTAATGGATGCCTTTTTGCAATGGCATATTCTTTACTGCACATGTCATTCTCCAATATCTCACAATCTTCTCTACATATTCGCCGAGGTTGCATAGTAGCCAAACGATACTCCTCACCATCCAGCCGAACTTCATCTTTATCATGGCACAGTGGAAATGCAGAGTAGCATAAGGAGGGCTTAGCAAAAGCTTCACACCGTTTAGTCAGGTCTCTGAAATGTGGAGAGATCAGTTAAATTAATCAGTAATAAATATCTTTTCAAGCTCAAAGTTATTATAAACAAAGTAAAGAAAAAATAAGTGAGCCACAACAATAAATACTATCACAATATATTAAAATATTGTTTGTAATGCTCCATTTAAAGTTCTGAGAATATAAAACCTAAAAAATATTCATCTAAGACAGGACAGTAAAATATTTTCTGAAATATAACATAATTGCACAAATAAATTAGTGTGATTTATAATGATAGAGTTTAAACCTTTCCCAAATGGTGCCTGCAATTCTGAGCACATTTTGTGTACCTTAGAAAATAGTATCAATATTTTTAAACAATCAAAACACATAATTCAACATACTTCTATCAACTTTGAAACAGCCTATTTTACAACAGGATCAACTTATAGTGGCATCCAATTAAGGGTTCTAATTATTTCAAATTGTAGAATCAACAGTTATTATTATAAATAGCTGGTATTTTGTTATAGCACACTAACCAGCTAAAAATATAATTATTATAAGTCCTTAATTTATGCATAATTACAATAAAAAATTATTTCCAAAATTAAAAATTAAAATTATAAACCTAATGTTACAGACACCTAAAAGAAAATTAACCGGCAGTAATTGCAAAACCAATGCTGTAGTCACAAATAAAATTAATTACTAGAAGCAGTACCATTTGACTCCATGAGTTATAATTATACAGGTTTAAGAATCACAGATCTTTCTTATGATTAGTTAGTGGTACTATATTAGTATTAGGCTCACCAGTAAGTCCAAGATTTGTATTACCATTGATGTTATAAAATTAAATAAGATTATTAAACCATAATAAAAATAACTCTTGTAGGAAAGAAATTAGAATGTAAAATTTAAAAAATAAATTGTTTTACAATATAAAAAACTTGTGTATTCATGATTTTTAAGACTCTAAAAATTAAGCAATATGCCAAATTGTAAATAATATGCTTTAAATAAAAATTCAATACTGGGTTTGTAATTACTGTCATAATACCGAACAGTCTACAAATCTACAATCTACATAAACTCAACCTTACGTGGAATGTGTTACAACCATAAAAGCGGTATTTAGTTTTATCTCCAACATTTTTTGTGTCAAGCCAGGAAGAATATAAACAGTTTTGTTTCCAACAAAGTTACTACAAATTTTCCCTCGATAAACCTGGAAGAAAAATATTGACTTCAGTAATGGATTAAATACAAAAAAAATCTGAATAATCATTCATGAAGAACATTCTGACCTGACAGAGTGCTTCAGGAGCTGGTATGTCTGAAGGATCCATTGTACTTAATAGGGATCCTTGATTAGCACTGACAGTGGCACTCTCTTCATTGTTAGGGAATGAAATTTCATTTGGGTCCAAGCCTCTGCTGTGTAGTAATTGGGCTGAGTCATCTAAGTGAGCATTTGGGTAGCTGCTCCTGGAAAGAAATAATACAATATTATTTATGGAATATAGATCATATTGTTTGTAATAGTTAGAAATAAGTTTTTATCTAACATCAACATGGGCAGTTATTGTTTAAGGTAATCTGACAGTACCTCATATAACAAGTAATAGGTGCATATACTGTTCAATACATTATGTTTTGAACAATTATGCTAAACTCAGGCTTTTCGTTGAAAGATCCTTCAAGATGAAATTACATACTCTTCAAATGTAACAATTTCATTTTCAAGAACATCAAGTATTCTATACTTGAATTTATGTTTCTAAAAGTGAAAACTGTCGTTGTTGGTATGACCTGAATAAAAAGTTTATAAGACTAATGGCATACTGCAGAAATTTAAGCAATTATTCTGTGTTTCATACATTACATTTGGGAGTTCTGTATTTGTTTATCTAGTCTTCATAATTCTTCGTATTCGTTAAATTAGTTCTGTTGTTACTTCTGGATTGTAAAATTGTTCTATATTAATTTTTTCAACATTAATTATTCTCGTATTGATTAAGGTGATGTAGACAGTTTAGGATGATGTACTTTTTTTAACAAATTTATGCTACCTTAGGCATCCTAGCAAAATGTAAGAAGTTCTTGTCCTCAGCAAATTTTTAATGATTATATAAAGCAACACAATTACTGGTTTTATTCTAAATTTTTAAACAATGTTCAGTTATTTAAAAAGTTGTTTAATGAAATGTTCTATTATCTCAGCTGAAGCTCTATGTGGGACATTGTTACTATAAGGATGAAAAATTCAAAATTGGTTCTATATCAAATAAATATGCTTATATTTTAATATTTTCTGTTGGTTAAAATTTTAAATATGCATAAAAAACTTAGGTACAAAAACTACGTAAATAAAAACAAATAGTACTCCAAATTATAATAAAATAAAAGAAATTATACATATTATGAAACTTGTAAAATTACAGAAGATGTTAACGTGTGTACTATTTTTGAAAGTATTTCAGTTTAGTTCAATAAATTGCACCCTACTTCGGATCAAATTATTATAGACCAAATTTGCTACAGTGTTTAATTTAACATATGAGAATAAATAATCTTTTTAGATCATTATGAACCAAACGAAGCACATACACGTACAGAAAAATACTTTTCTCAGTACATTTGACATTGCTTCATAGTCATTGAACTACGTAAAAAAATTGTTTAGGAGAATTTTGGATCAGAATAAAAAGTAACAAGTATTACCACACTTTTCACAGAAACAAAGAAGTAATGGACAATATTTGAATCACAATAACAAATAAATATGAATAAAGGCAATAGGAAAGTTAAAAGGTCATTGTGGCAAGTTATGGCATTTCAATAACTTTTGTAAAATTAGATGAGCTTATATGTAAGTATACTAACAGCAACCACAATGAATATCAAACACATAATGCAATATTAGTATTTGAGTGGCAACAAAGAAACTATATAAACTTTTGCAGTCACCGTGTATAAATACGAAAAAGAAAATGAAGGGGTTGTAAATGGCATACTGTAGTAAATTTTTGCAATTATAGCAAAGATTCAAACGTATGTGAACTCGCATAAATGTGATATTTCATATTACATGTTTCAATGTGGCTTTTAATCTAATTATTATCATGTTATAATTACAAGAATTTGTTAAGAATTATTCAACTAGGTAATGTTAACGTGACGTTATAACCTATCTCGGGGTACGCATACAAATTGACAAATATGGGTTCGAATTTAGCCTGGTGATACATCTATTAATTTAACGTCTGCACTTAATGTATAATTATTATTTAAAAGAATAAATGGCTCGACTGTACTTACTTGGTTTCATTTGCTATTATTTCATTGGAAGTGATCCCTATTATTTCGATGAAAACACTCACTAATATTATAAAGTCACTATTCCACATATTGTCATGTCATTTCACCAAACAGGTCTTTAAATTCCCCCCACTCCTAAAAGTAAACATTTGGAAATGTCACGATGTACACTTCCTCTCCGTGAGCGTTTGATGATTTAGTGTAGAGCAGCACGACATGCATTGGAGCTCAGCTCACAGACGCCACTGCTCCCGTGCCCGTCCGTCTAACTTCACCGCTGCAAACTCATCAGACCTTCAATATTTTTGCTTGGGTTTATTTTCGGTGTCAAACAAATAATTCTGTGAGGAATATTACTCGTCACCTGAATAAATTATAATGTTTTGTGGAATACAATAAATAAGCTGAACCTATACAATGTCCATTTACTAGGTAACGCCCATTAGAAATGACAGGTACACTCCGAAATTTTTAACTCATAATTGATGCTCCTATGGCATTTTATTTATATTATTGAATCACAGTAACAATCCCACAATTTAAAGGATGCACAGTAACTATATAGTGATATAAATTATTTAGTTTCTCATATACAATTTTAGTAAGCATAAACACAATTAATGCATTTTAACTTTTAAGAATCTGATACATAATTAAACAAAAAATATTCAAGAAGCATGTGACCGAAATAGTTTGAAAGTATAACTGAAACTGTAGTACAAGGTTACGCACGCTAAGCGAAAAACAACTTTGTTATACTTCCAAAATATTTCTCCGTAGTTATTCTTTTAATTGCAGGTTCTACGCGTTTATTGAAAGGGCAACAAATAAACACAAAAATAATTTATTACTGTACCGGAGAACTGATCAATCAGCATTAATAGAGTATTGCTTTTTTTATGAAAAGACTAAGGATTTTAAGTTAGGAGTGATTTAGAAGCAAAAGATGATCTAAAGCTTTATTTTATTGGACGTTGTAAACCTTCATCATACACCCCACCTACTTAATTCTTACTTTATTCGAAACAAATTGTATTATGAGAAAAAAAATCCGACAAAATTCTACTTATAGAACACCACTGCTATCAAATTTCAAGTAGAAATCCTGCACTGCTATTTGTGTTTATCCTGTTTTCATCCCACATCCACAAATCTTTGGGAAAGGACGGAGACGGAGAAAAACCCGTACATATATATTATTCTACTCGTGTTCTTCATTAATAGCTTCGCAAATTTCATTATTACGCGTTCTACCATGGGCGTTGACCCTGCAAACTATTTATTCGACGCAAATATCGGGCGTTTTAGCAGATTTGAAAATTTTCACAACCGTCTACCCCCCCCCCCCCCCCCGCCCCTGGGGGTGATAGACGTGTCTTACCCCGACAGTGTTTGTTTAAGGTCCTAAAGGAACACGTGAACGAAATTTGGTGAAATTTTCTCCAAGGGTTTAGATTTGTATGCGGAATATACACACACACACACAAACAGTCTATTTAATTTATTAGTTACCGATTTTCGTCGTTCACAGGTCATTAAACTTGGTCCTTAAAGATAAATTTCTACGTGATTAGTGACGTCCTTCAGATTTCTACGCTTTCTTGTCATGTTTAATTCACAGGATTAGCAAAATTAGTCCATTTCAAAGCATTTCAATGTATGTATTTTTTTTCGTTATTTATGAAATTAAATAAAAAAAATTCTGCTTATGGCATTAAAAATGTTCTTGAGACACCAATAGAATGAAAGGCAGAAAGATTCATATTTGATACATTCTTTTAAAACACTTAATTTTAGAAAAATTTGCTTCAACTATGGACTGTTGCTATATAATAAACTTTCAAAAGAAATAAAAAAAATAATCAGCAGTTATGTATAATGCAAGATTATATATATATATATATATATATATATATATATATATATATATATATATATATATATAAATTTTGTGTTCGTGTAGGACAAAATATACCTAATTCAAAGAATTCTGTAAGTGACCAACTGGACCAAGTACTGTTGAAGATATAAACATAATCCTGGTAAAGGAAAATGTACAATGGTATCGGAGACAAACTCTAGACGATTCACAACTCTTTGGCGAATGCGAACGTGGTACGCACAATGTTGGTATTTTTCTTTTTCTTCTAATATTGTCCATCTATCTGTCTTAAGCCTTGTATGTGAAAGTATTGTTGTGTAGTAATAGATTATAAGTAGAATAGTTGTATAATTATTACGACAAGTATGTACAATGGCTTTGTAAAACGGCACAAGAGAGATATTGCGTTGAATATTGAAAATTGAAAGTGAAAAAAAAAAAGTAAAAAAGATTAATTAAGTGTAATGGATATTATGTAAAAGTGTCTTGACAGAACACACATCATTTTAATATATATATATATATATATATATATAGGCCTATATATGCTACATTATATTCAAACTGTGTGTAATAAAAAATAATATGTGAATAGACCCGAATAGTTTTTTTTAAAAAAAAATCATTTCATTTAATAAATTTAACGAAATGAAATTCTTTAGGGATTCTTGACGTGCGCTTCTCATTGTTGTTGTTTTGGACGACGTCATAGCTAGATAAGAAAACTGTGAAAGGCCGGTCATTGACAAAAAAAAGGCGTTATCAGTTCACTTTATTATCAGTTCGCAAAGATGTTGTTTACGATTGAACTTACAGTGCGATTAAAATAAGAAGGCACGAGGAGAGATTCTGCTTACAGCTACCTGAAAACAGTAGAATGCACTGTGATTGTACGCCAACGCTGATTTTCCCGCCAGGCATTTATTTTAATCGTTCTGATTGGTTGATTCACATCACTCACGGGAAATAACAGCCAAGGGCCATCTGATTCTAATCGGATTATAGTTGGAGTCGCTATGAGCACAAAGGGGCTTATTGCTGTATTGCATTAGCGCTAATTGGGATGAAAGTTGAGGGTTCTGATTACTTCAATTGCGAAATGAGAGAGATTAAGAATTTCAATAAACAGTGGGACCAAGTCAAAATTTGGCGTATATTTGAATAACCTTTGTATCTTACGAAAAGCCGGAGAGAGGCCAATCACCATCACCACCACCCCCTCACCGATTGTCGCAACATATTCATCGAGTAGAATCTATTAATATAGAATGTCGTCATACAAAAGCCTCTATTTTTCCAATTAGAAGCACACAATACCCTTATGAGATCAATTTTCTTGTATAAATATTAATTCTAAGGTAGCTTTATTTACTTTTAGAAATAATAATGTTGACATAATAACATTAAGTAATAATAATAAAAAAAATTCATCTCAATTAAATAAATAACCATACTTTACCACCATGCTGCCCCCTTCCAAAATTGTTTCCTTAAAATAACATTTTATTCTTACTTACTCACCATACCTATAATTCACGGGAGTTATATACTTAAAATATGAAATTAAGTAGATGATTTAACTTGCTATTCATCGAATCATGTCTTGAAACCATTTTCCGGTCTCATGACAGACATAATTTGTCTGTCTGGGCATAGTTTTCCAGTCCTTTTCAGTCATGCAGTATTTAGAAATGTTTAACAGATACAGTAAGACTAAAATTTAAAAATTCAGTTATCATTTCCATAAGATAATAGAACTTTCATCCCGGTGAATGGTACGGTGGAAGGACAATTTTCATTCTTCATGGTATCATATCAAAAAGGTAGACATCTTGATTGTTCTTGTTCAGGTCTCATGATTTGCTTCGCACGAAGGATAAATTATGAAATATATATAATTGTTTCTAATTTTCAAACGTCGAGGGTTTTACTATATATTTAGTTACCTAATTTTATTTTATAATGCTCGTGTACAAAGAAAGGAAATGTCAAAAGTGAACGTCCGTCATGATGATTGCAACAATTTAAGATAAAACTGCCAAACTGATACCAGTTAGATTACGCAGATATTTCAAGTTTAGAATTCTGGAATATAATTCTACTCGTTTTAGAAATGTCTCCATAGTATTCTCAATACTTCAAAATGTATTTATTACGTGAAGCAGTTACAGATTTCAGACAACTGATTTTTTTTCTGGCACTGGAAGTCTTATTTGTCCTTTCGGTCACCATCGCATTGAAACAAATGATCTAAAAGCATCAAATATACATTTAATCATTTAAATGAGCAAATAATGTTAACTGTAGCTCCCAACAGACGCAAAAAATAAATTCAAATCGTTTTCAATACTGTCATGTCAACGGTTCATTATATAAATCTGTGACAATGGCCGCTACTTAATTATTGGCGAAGCGCTTACTTTCCCTTACTGTGTTTTCCGCGATAACAGTTAAAATCCTTAGAACACTTTGTTTTAATTTGAATCACCACTTATTCCTGCGCAAAGTTATATGAGGGTGGTACAAAATTTTGTCCGGATCAGGGCGCATTCCTCTTTTTCTGGACAATAAAGTGGGATCTTCTCCGTTTTCATAACTGCCTTCAAACTTAAGAAAATAACTTCTCCTTCATTGTGGAGATAATTACTACAAACTCTATATCTTGTGCGGAAAATGGTTCTTCCCGGGACAGAGTCAGCGCGACGAATCAGCACGACTTTCTCTCAAGGTTTACTGAGGATTCTTTACAGTTTTCTGGAAGGCAATAAAAAGTAAAAGAGGACTAAAATATATCCGTTTGATATTTATTCTTCAAAGGAACTACTTCGAAGTAATGTGTTGTAGTAGAACCGTACATCAAATCGGCAGTAGACGATGGGAGCAGTCGATCACTTATAGACTATAGGGCTAAGAAATAGAAAAACAAATACTGTATCACAATACCTAACGTGAGAGGCCTAGCACTCACTGCGGTCTCAGCTGAAGGTTTTGGTTGGAAAATTGAGAGATCCATTCACGTCCGCTGATCCAGCAGTAATGTGTAATTGAAATATTGAATTCTTACCTTGATTATTAAGAGGTTTGAGGCCAAATCACTGTGTCTGATCTAAACACAATAAAATTCAGGCTGACTTGAAAAGCGAAACACACACACATCTCAATAATCCCAATAAATAGAAAGAGTTTCACGTTAACTTATATTGTATTTACACGAGCATTAGCTTACAGCACAGCGTAAAAAATAAATGCAGTCGATATACAGAGTCTCCGATGAAGACCTAGTGAAGTAGAATAAATCAAACAAAAAAAAAATAATACATTGGTTGCCTGGCGGTTTGCGTGTTCAGAACGAGAAACAAACATGTTGACGGTATAAAACTACTTGTGGAGTCCAATGGACGTTCACCAATTCTGGGAACGAATTGCTAACGTGGCTGCTTTACATTCTGTTGCAAAGCTACAAGGTCTGGGAAACAATTACCATTTAGCGATTGCATACCTCGTCCATTGAAACTGAATGTCCGCCACCGAACGTGGTTTTCCAAAAGTGCTAGGACACGACACTGAAATACGCCCAAGTGGAAGGCGTCTCACCGTTAATTAAATTTGTTTACAGTATGCTGATTTTCAGAGGTTGACTCCAAATCACCGCACTCTTTTTTGGTGATGTTTTTCGAAAACGGAAGCGTAACATTAAATGATGCAGACTCGCCGAATCTTGCGCCATCGTCGAGACTAAAGCTACCAATGTAAATATTGGATCCGGCTTTGCTGAATATCTGTGAAATAATGAAATGTATTTGATAATACGAAATCCGGTTGTGATGGTTAGAATAGAACCAACTCATTCAGACAAACTCTGTCGAACGTAGATATCGACAAAAGAATTTGGTTCTTTTTGGCTGAAATCACTGGTCTCTCGCAGTTTCTTGTTATGATTCCGGATAATGTGATTATTAATTCAAGCGTTTTTTCTTTCTGTGAGGGAAGAAGCAAGAGGGGATTAAGAAGAAAATGAACCCGGAAATGTTGATAACGTTGAAAATGGGCTTAATGAGACACTTCCTCATTATGCTATCTCAATAGGGAAGATAATAGAAAACCAAGGCAGGAAATACTGAACATCCCCAAATATAGTTCGACTTTTCAATGGTTTAGAGAACAATAAGTTTAACTGATCAAACATTACGTTCTCCCATTTATTTCCTTCACCGTCTTCTTTCACACGTCACAGTCAGTTTAGTTCACATTGCCACGTGCCAAATTTGATAACTGGTGCACGAACGATCGAAACGGGACACGGTAGAACCACTTTAGTTCGCGGAACGGTTTCGTCGATTCGGCAGAGTGAAAAATCGGCCAAATTCGAATTTAATGCAACAGTTGCTAAATTTCACATTGACGCTTGAGGCCGCGAGTGAGAAAATCACTACGATTTTGTTGAACAGCGCGCGATCTATATGAAATTTGAAAATTAAGGCTATTGCTAAATGTGGCATATTTCTGTGGCTGGGCTAAATCGTGATGCACCACATGTGAATGGCTCGTTAGAATCTTCTGAATCTTTGAATGGTTCACCGTGAATATGACGAATGGTTTTTATGTACTGTTCATTCTTGTTTTGATCTTTGATTTATTATAAATCGCCTCAATATTATCGGTAACTTTGTGTAGCACTTCGTATCCCACTCCACTCATATCGAGTATGTGATTGAGTTTCTCTTTCTAAAAGCGCACACCGCGAGACAAACGTACGAATGTCTGTTTTTGACTATCGCCGGGCGGGAATGCTAGATGCAGCCATTGCCCCAGCAGGCGCACCAGGGCACGGAGCGGTCCGGCGCCGCGACGCTGTCGGCCCTGGCAACGCTGTCCAGACGCTCGCCGTCCACAGAGAAGCTCCGCGAGTAGACGCTGCCGCTGCGCGCCGCGGTGCTGTTCTTCTTGCTGAAGTTCACGGACACTCTGCGGTTACTGGGCGATTCAGGGCTGATCGCACTGGACATCCTGGAAGGCAGCGCGGGGGCAGGGACGGGGGTCGGGTTGGGGTCCGGGGCGGGAGACCCCGGATCCTGAGACGACGAGCTCAAGGACATCTTGAGCGGTGGCAACCAACGCTTCCTGTCGGAGTGCCTGGCGTCTGCGTTCGATGACGGGCCGAGGTCCTGCAGGCTGCTGGAGAACAGCACAGATCGTCCGTCCAGCGCTTCCTGGAAGCTTCCGGAGAAGGGATTTTCGTCCGGGGGTTTCAGCTGGATGCTGATCTGCGAACGGAACCTGTCCGTGGTTTCCTTCCGCTCCCAGTCGCTGTCCGAGTCGCCAGCTGTGAACAAACGTCTTCAATTGATCGCCATTCGCTTTGTTCTCGCGACTTCATTTGTCTCTGCAGACCTAAAAGATCATTCACTTAAACCAACACTAAACATAAATTGGACTTGAAGTTTTATGACAATTATGGGTACAATTGTGAGAATTAATTGGTCTAATTTAGAAAAATATGGTACAGCATAACAAGTTAGACTAGTTCAAATTCTAGAGAAATTTGAAAGTCAGTTTTAAAAAGCTAATTTACTCATTCCAGATTTTCGAGTATTACATTGATTGTGGAATGTAGAAAAGCAAGGTAGTCAAAGGTGAAGTAAGATTGCCAAATAAGAATTGTACAAAAAGTGAGGGAAAGAAAGCGATTGAAAATGTAGTATAAAGGAGAACTGAGCGAATTGAACGGCAAAGATATTAGAAATGGAAAAAAGAATATAGATCCAAAGTGTCAAACGCTAACAAAAGTCTCAGTGCAATGGGATTCTTCAGGGAATCTAAACACTCATACGGCACATCCATAGACAGCTGTCCGGTTTCTCGTATCGAATGAGCACCTTCACGCTGTAGCTGTGAATCCACAAAGACTTTTTCCTAGACATTTATTTGACCCCCAGAGGCACTCTCGCATCACCACCCAGAACGTTTCCACTGATCGCAGATCAACCACGTTCCTTCTCTCATCATTCATACGCAGGTAGCCGAGATAGCACAGGAGATGTTCTGGATCAGTTCCGTCAATCCTTATACTACATAACCTCTCGGTATATCAGTATTTCATCTTCCATACTCAGTTTTACTCTCGGTACAGGTTGTCATTCGTCGCTTGACGACAGCTGCGTCTGTTTTAGATTTCGCGTCCTGAAACTAATGTCCTCACACCAATGGTGTTCAAACTTTTAGCTGACAATGTAAAAACATTTACTAAAATAACATTTATATTTTTTTAAAAATATATTTATAATATTTATTGTCCATGTATTTTTCCGTTGCAACACAGATTTTGCTTTCTATATTGTGAAAGATTTTATTTTACGGCCCAGTGATCTAAAACGTTGGACGTTCCTAGTGCAAGGGTACGAAACCAGAAGTCAAGCAAATGCCATACCAAACCAAAATCTTTCTCATCTACTCATTATCCAATTGAGACACACAAATACACCTCTGATTTTTAACCAGCTACATGTTTACATAAGTATCTGGCAAAACTAGTAAACTATCCACTATATTGAATTTGGAAACAACATACACGTCCCACAACCCCTTCCACTGTTGTATCAATACAACAAACCCACCACCCTACGACACTAATCCGACAGATATCGCGTAGTATAATTTACGAATGTGGGCTTATTTGCGTAGGTATTTATGCGGGAAAGCCTCAATGCGACCAAACGAAATATAAAAATAGGGGAAATATACAAATAAAAATTACTGAACCCTGCCTGGGATAGTGGTGATTATTTCTACTTACCAATTCTGAAACAGATGAGATTAATTTTTATTTTCTATCGTGTATTTTATTAGATTAACTGCAGAATTATTCTGAGTACTTCCGCATATACGACACAAATTCATAAAAGTGCATAAAGCGGTAGCAGTATTTAATAGACATTATATTAACTTTTCTGCCTGAGGCTGATCTCACTTCATATGGATCGATTTTCTCAAACGTGTCTTTCGATTTAACTTCACGTCCTAAGTGACAGTTTTCCTCGATCCTGGTTTCTTTGTCAGTTGTTTCCAGAACAGGCATAATCTCTGTTAGAGTGAAATGTTTGAGCAAATTAAATCATCAAAAATTGTTTTAAAACTGTACCTTCATGCTGGTACACGGATTAAACGGAATCACAATATGTGTACAGTTACAATAAAAAAATGTGTACACACGTACGACATCAAGTGTTCCCGAAACGTCGCTGCCATTGTCTAACATTCGTAGCAATTTCTGAGAAAAAGGTTTGCAAATAATGTATCTTATGGCACAATAAAACATAACTACATAATAATCTAATCAATCTTTAATACTCTAATATGTGTGTGTGTATGGTGCGCATTCAAAAGTAACCGCGTGGACCAATTTAGACCAAATTTTGTACGCATGTTCTTTTCAAACCGGAAACAAACACTATGGCAATTTTTATACATGCATAAAACTTTGATATTTGCGTCCAATAAACATTTTTCGGGGTCGATGACAATGATAGTGTTTCTCGCGATAAGTTTAACATTTTTCTGGATTGGGGGTTAGCATAAAGGGCTAAAGCCCAGGATAAAACATGTAATAATGAACATTGCGAAACTATTAATGAAGATAATTAGTAGAAATATATATTGTAGCAATAGTTAATTAGGCCATTAATTGTTTGGACATAAAATCTGATAAATCCATTATAGAGGCAAGGCGAGCAGAGCAACAATAGCGCTGAGCTCTGTTGCTTTGAGAAAATGCCGAAATGGAAATGCGCGCTCAGACTCGAGAGCACTAGGAAAGTTGGTTGACGGAGAAACATTACGAGGAGCAGAACAAGTAATATAACTTGAGCAGAGACTAGACATCGTCAATGTATAACTAGTTAAAGTTGTGAATTAATACAAAGAAAACATTCACGGAAGTATTGCAGCGTAAATATTGGAAAGAAAGAGCAGTTTTCGTCAGAATAGAACTTTCCAAAATCTTCGTGGAGAAATTAATGCAGGAGAACATTGGTAAATTATTGTGGAGCGGAGCAGTCAACGGAATACAGCCAATTTTGCCAAATTTTAAATTGAATTGTAGAATCAGTGAAAACCAAGGCCTGATATTAAATAATTAAAAGAGTGTAAAAGTGTCCGAACGAGGTAAAATTGATTGTTCTGGTACCAGACCGACGGATCGTAAGTAACATAATTTTGAATAATATTGTAAACGCTAATTAAAGGATAAAGTCAGATTTCGTTCTCTTTTAATTGTCAATCAACGTTAATTTCTTTACTTTTTAATTTCTTTCATTCTATCGACATATTGTTTAGGTAAATTGTGAACTGTTTTGTTAATAAGATTTTAAATCAATTTTTTTGTGTTCATTATCAAACCCAGTAAAGGCCCTGAGAGGACAGATCTCAAATTTTGTTTGTAATTAGCATTTATTGCCACAAAACGAAATAAAAATATTTTGTTTGTTAATTGTTTAAACATTTAGTCTAATTAACGCCTCATTTTTAATTATTACAATATATATATATATATATATATATATATATATGCACACATTCAAAGTAGTACAGTCAAAATTGTATATTACCTGAGGAAGTCCCAAAACTGTGGACGAAACGACGTATGATAAATACACATTTTTTTCTGACAAAATGGCTGCTTTTTTGTTTGTAATTATCTTTTATTGGCACAAAATAAAATAAATATTTTTGTTTGTTAATTGTTAATAAGTTTTTCATTTATATTAACCCATAAAATTTAATCATTCCGTTAAATTAATTAAAGCCAACCTGTTGATTATTACAATATATATGCAATAAACGAACATTTACACGAGCAATGCCGCGGGAAAAGAGCTACTATGATGTAAAATAATACCTGGGAGAGTAGTTACCAATGGCGTAGGGCTGGATTCCTCTGGATGCTCGCAATCCTGGAAAACAAACAGCGAATAAGAACAATAGAAAATTTCAGTACATGCTTACACCTTCATGGCATAAAGGGAAAGTGTATCAATGATATTTTTTAATTTTTCCGGGTACATTCTTATATAATGAATTAAATTTTTAATTGTAAACATACACGTCGAAGAGCAATATATGCCGCAAGACGATCAATTTAAATTGAGGAGTAAAGGATTCATTTTGGCCTGCTTCTAATAATAGATTAATGTAATTATAAAACCAGAGAACAGTCTCAACAATTTATTCTCTTATGAGCTTCCGACACTTGAATAGGTGTTTCAGCATAATAAAAGTAATGGAAAATAATACATGTTTTATGGTGGTAAAGTGTCGGAAGCTCATAAAAGAATAAATTGTTATATATTTACATGGATCAGCCATTATAATAATTACAATAGATTAATTGTATTTGGAAGTTAGTGACAGTTGTGAATTTAATTCAGATACAAAGTTCCACCTGTATTTAATTGTCTCGCTTGAAGAAGTTGTGATATCTCAGGGAGTAAACAGGTTGAATTACGCAAGTTAAAGGATCCGTGAATATTATTCAGAAAACGCGACTTCACAACTTAGCTTTAACATACCCGATATTTGTCAAAGTTATTTTCAGCCTGAAGGCCAGTTTATTACTCCTGCGCACCCTATGACCTTCGATTACTTGTTCCAGAATATAATAGAGGGGAAAATGTAAAATTGTGCACAAATATTGAATATTTTCTGATCATAAAATGCACCAGATGATTTTTTTTTCTGTTGAGAAGTTTTTCAAGACGATGCTGGTCATCCACAGTAACGTTAAATTGAAATAATTCATGACTAATAATTAATAAAAACTGTTTCCCATAAATGAATTATTTTGTGAGAAATATAAAAACTCAGATCGACAGCTCCTTCGATCGTAATAAAACCGGGCCAAGATTTTTTAATCATAGTTGTTCCTCGTCCAATCTTATTATATTTAACAATTGTCAGAAGGAATATTAAATGGTTATACTTCTTGTTTCGTCTAACAGTCATCTTCTTCTGTTCCCATATTTTAGAAACGATGTGTTTAGAAAATTCAAACTTTGAACTGTAATTTAACAGTTTCTTTAACTATTCTATCAATAAAGGGCAAAGTAAAATGACATCAGTAATTGAAATTATAAGTTTTTATTTAACTTTTTTATTAATACGCCAATGATTAATTTTCAGAATTAATACACATAATTTTTTTAATAGTTTCATAACAAAACGTTATACTTTCTTAGATTCAATTAACGAATAAATGCACAATGCTATAAATTCTTCATAGCCTCTATAAGGTTCTTCAGCGAGTTTTTAAACAATATTCGTTTAAGTAATAGTAACAAGTTTTTATGGTTAAAAGTAACGCCCGCGTTACGCCGTAATTTGTCATCAGCCGATGCTAATTTTACTGTCCGAAAATTTATGACTTGTTCAGTTTATGTTACTACCGTTAAAAATAATGATTAACCCTTTAGTGCATGATTTTTTAAACTAAATTTTTAAGATGTGTTTTTGTGAATACAATGCGGAAAAAATAACCAAACAAATAGTAGACGTGACCAAAGTCAATTTGATGTTTCACATATTCAAAATAAATATAATTACGTCAGATTTATCAATAATTAACATTAATTGGATTATTAATATTTTAGTACATTTAGATTACCCTGAGAATGACGCTTAAATTTTCTTTCTTGAAAAAAACAACAACATAAAATAAATATTCTGATGTTGTCCGGGTAGAAAAATCTGACTTAAAGGGGTTTAGTCACAGAAAGACATGTTTTAAGTTGTCCTTGGATGCACGTTGTTACATATCTGCATCACAAATTGGCTCTCTTAGAAGCTCCTCTGGGGTGATACTTAAAGTTATGTTGCACATATGCTACACTATGCAGGAAAAGGTTAAATTATAAAATAAATATTATATGGATTTATATGTTTTTCATTTACAAATTCAAAAGTAATATCAAAGAAAATTTTCTAATTTTTAAAATGTATTGTTAAATGATAGTACGGGGTTGATTTAGGTGTGGGCTGTGTAATATCAGCTTGGAAATTTATTATTTTACGGAATTAAGGAAGTGATTGATTTATATTTGTCAGTAATACGTTTTACAAATTGAAACACTGTCAACAAAAAAATAACATCGAATAATTTGAAATTTTTTTAAATCCATTTAATGATCGTTTTGATGCTTTCGGAATGTACAGAAGTAATTAACTAATTTTAACAGATCCAATTAATACCGATTTTCACTACCTGAATTTTAGAACTTTTCCTGCAATCAGCCGTGTTGAATTTGGAATTGAAAACTATAGATCTCAAATTAATAAACTGTGGAACTAAAATTTTGGATTTAGAAAACGTTTACGAGACAAAAATAGGAATTTATTTCGTGACATAAATGAATTAATTAATCACAGTTGAACCGGTATTATGTACTTGGATCTCTCTTCGAGAATCATTTGATAACGTAAAAAACGTATGCCATAGCAATGTTAACTATTTTCGGTTCAGCGATACATTCTGAAATATGAACCTGATATGATACAAATTGAAAATGTCATTAAATGGCGAGAGTTTGCAATCATGCTTACGATTATGTTATTTACCGAATATTGAACGTTAAGAAATTTTCATTTTGTTGTATTAGTCATTGTTAGTTTAAATGTTAAATAAAGAATATGATTTCCTTCACTTTTGTATTTAGTGTTCTATAATTGTGTATAATAATGGTTCATATAAAAATTATAGGCTTTCATTGTAACGTCTTCATTACAGTCGCAGAATAAAATGATTGGCGTAAAATACAAGGAGTTTTCAAAGATATTTCGTTTTATAATATTTTTAACGTGCTATAAGATTTAAGAATTTTTACATTAATAACAGTAGTATTACTTCAAAGAAATTGTAAGGTTAATGCACATCTGTTGTTATATTTATTCATTATTTCTGCGTTGGGTGTTATCCACATCAATTTAAATTTGAATCTATTATACATTACTTACGCGACATGTTTCCACATTTCTTTAGTGAGTTTTCCATTGTAGTATTGGTGTTATTAATGTAAACATTCTTAAAACTTATAATATGTTTAAAAAATTGCAGGTCAATATTAAACGAATAAGTTTCGAAAGCTTCTAGTGAATGACTATATTCACTTTGGGATGAATATTTTTATCCCGGAACTGTAACTAAGAGGTTATAGTGAAAAATATATGTTCATTTCATTTTTCCATTAAGTACTAATTTAAAATTATATTTATTGTTATACTCTCCTTTCATTATGTCTGCGAACCATAGCTGACCAAAGTTGACGCGTATAGTAATAATATATATATATATTATTTTATCACTTTTATAGGTCGTCAGACTGGCTGTTTGGATTCCTCAAGGGCCTTTCGTCAGTGACAGCAGAGAACTGTGCTGGACGTACTCACCGGCTGGCTGTTTGTGTCCGACTGGTCGTCGCCGCGCACTTCCCGCAGCAGCTGCTCCAGGTTCCCACCCACGGGGAAGGTAAGGCACGTCGGCTCCTGCTGATGCACCGGCTCTTCCTCCACCACGCTTAGACCGTCGTTCGCCCGCTGAAGGTTCTTCGCGTTTTCTCCATCTTCACATTCCTCCTAAAACAGACCCAGTTGCTACACCCGTAAGTCGCTTCCAAAAAAAACAACATGAAAACTGAAAGCTCAATAAATATTGAATCAGTTTCACCATATTTAAGCTGGCGGGGAAAAAAAGACTGCAGCAATGGGGAAGCAGTGAAGGGAAAAAACCGCAAACATCGGCAGTTGATCCGGGGCTATGACAGTCATTTCGTCCGCAAGTTATTAAGGATCACATAGTTTATTCACTTCATGTGTAAGCTCATTGCTGGAGCACTGGAGTGGCTTTTCTGCGAAGAGGGCTGCTTGGAACTTCTTTTGGTGGGTTCTCTTGATCCTGAACCATCAACATTGCAGGCTACAAATTAGCTCTTGGCGTGATGAAAGGGAAAAAAGTTATGTTTTCGCATGGATTACTAATTGACTTGAACACCAATGGCCATCATTTACAAATATTAGACCAGTATAATCCAAATTGCCGAATGACAACCATTATGGATGGTGCGGAGCAACATGCGGTATCGTTCACGAACTCGGCTGCTACAATTAGGGTTTGACTCGGCAGCAACCGGTTCACCGCGGAAGTTGTAGAGACAGAAGTTCTGTCCTTTCTTCAACGCATTCCTTTTATCGTCAATGCAACATCTCAAGTGGTGACCATTGGCGCTTTACAGCCATCAATACGCAAACCGAGGTTCATATTCGACTCAATTTTTTAAAAAATATAGTATTTACTTATAAACGAATATTTTAATTTTATTTTATTTATAACTAACGAAAAGGCAGATTCATGAACCGCGAGACAAATCTGAGCTACGCCAGCAACCACAATCTGACAGATCTAAACCAAACTTCTGAAGTAGTGCTTGATTCTGACAACAGAATAATCTTTTTTTATGTATTGAGGTGATTAATAGTTTTGCAATAGTTCCTGAAACCAGCTTCCACTAACAGTTCAGCTACTCTAATCGTTTAGGATTATTTTGCCTCCAAATTGTGCGAAGATATCCTCGCATTACTTATCCTGTCAGATGGACAAGTGATTAGTAATCCGGGACTTTCCTGTTCCCAGCATGTTTACTCCTTTTCATAATTTTCTTGCTTCAGATGGTAGGTTTCAGGTCCTCCGAGGCATAAATCAACGGTGGCAACAAAGTTTACGCTACGGCTGGAGCGAAAACAAACTTGAAGCAATGCACGCGGCCTGCGCGGGTCCCACGTCCAGGTCTTCCTTCTAAT
Organism: Zhengitettix transpicula; assembly: GCA_037074705.1. Classification (NCBI taxonomy): domain Eukaryota; kingdom Metazoa; phylum Arthropoda; class Insecta; order Orthoptera; family Tetrigidae; genus Zhengitettix; species Zhengitettix transpicula. The sequence continues at coordinate 15,421,317 of CM073595.1, read as the reverse complement.
ACAGTTAAACTATGCTAAACTAAGTCTCAAGACAGGTAATCCGTAAAATATTTCTTGAGACGTTGTTCGGCCGGTAAAGATGAATTAAAAGTACGAACAAGAATTGAGCCAAATAGAATAATGTAAAAAACGGAGTAGAAAAATAATTGGAATACCGGGGGACAACATAACCAGAAAGAAAGGAACTAAGGAAAATGAGAGGTGAAAAGACGAGTCGTAGAAATAAATGAAAGGAGAGGTCCAGCGTTCGTATCCAAGTACACATGACCAGCCGGCGTTTCGAATTTGAATAACTGCTTAATAGACTCGGCTATCAGGAAATTTAAAAACCAAAACATAAAAGTTTTCGTAGAACCCTTGATTTTCTAGAATTTTAATTCCGATATTTCAGAAGGTAAGAGAATGAATTGTAAATTTTAAAATGGTTGACTTATAAAAATTTGATGTCGGCGTTGTAAAAAATAAATTAAATGTGGAAATACTTTTGACTACGTCTATTTTCTGAGCTGATGCCGAATTATTCACCTTGAGTTTCAAGTTTGGCGATATTTCAATGAACTTCTTACTTCAAGATGACTGAACGTGAATGCCACCAAAAAATATAACATTCATAAGTTTACGATTACAAATCTGGCAGAGATTTAAATACGAAATTGCCAAGTTACGAGTAATTTTTCTTCTAATTTCTCCATTGCTCTAGAGCCAATTAGCCTACCAGGTCTGTCATCTTCCATGACACATTCCGGATTTTTTGGAGCGGCACGTTGTCACCTTCAGGCATAACTCGAGCTATCATGTCCACACTCCAGTTAGGTGGGCAAAATTTTATTATAAATTGAATTTGATTATTTGAATCGGATTGCTAATCGTCAGATATTCATCGGCGATCACACCAAATACATTTTTTGGAGACTAAAAGGAAATTGCGGTTTTTCAAAAAAATTTGGCTTGCATAAAACTACTTTCTATCTGACATGTCACTCGGATAACTACGAGAAAAATCTAGACAATCTTAAAAATGCTTACCCAGAAAGTGTGAAACAGACGATAAAATAGTATTTCTGGTGCAAGAACAAATGGCTTCAGTGAGATTAGGAGGGTAGGAGAATCCGTTATGACTTCAGGATTCCTTCTTTACCGTACCTTTTTCCATGAAAGAAAGCACATTTGTCGGTGGGTAATGATTTTGTTGCAAGAGAAAATATTGTACCACAATTAACAACCCCGCATTACCGAGAATAAAAAAAACTTAACCGTAAACGTGCTAATTATTTTTGGTTTAGCTTCAAGTGAAAATTGGCTGAAAGCACTTGACATCTTTATCGATCAGTAAGAGTTTCACGGTACATAATTTACAGCTCCGCCTTTTAAGGGAGAAATGTCAGGAGCCAAGAATAAATAACGTTTCATAATTGAATTATTACAAAGAGCCGCTATTTAATGAGGTAAAAAAACATTTCGTTTAAAATTGGCATAACTTAACCCTAAAACTCCGTTTTTATGTATTCACCAGTCCACCTGAAGCACAGGGCGCGGACGACCACCAACTATCATACATTACAAACTCTGTATTTTTTTTAGAGACTCGTCGCCAGTGTGTCGATTCTCCTTGAGTCTTAACCCCGTTTTTTTACCTTTCCCGTGCCGGGATTCGAACCCGTTATCTCTGTGAAGACGTAGACCAGTAAGCCACAGCAGGTCGGCAACAGAGTCCCGTTACTTTTCCTGAATGATTATAAACTGAATTTATCCCCACAGCTTATATTTTCAATTCGTATTTGTCTTCTTGGAATTATTTCCCAGTATGTTTAAAGCATCGATAAATCAAAGATGAGAACCGTTCCACACCAAGCGGTATCAAGCTCTTAGCCGAGTCTTATAAACAACTTCACTCTTCATATCTACTCTGAGCTGCCTGTTGGATACTTCAAAAAATTTCCAAGTACAGTATTCGTCAATTCTCAGTTTCTTTAATATCTTTTCCGGAAATTCTGAGTACATTCTCAACAAAAAATTGTGCCTGCTTTCAATTATTTAGGGTAAAGTAGCCTCAGCCTGGTGGATTTTTGCATTCTTAATCAATCCTGATTTAATATAATGAAAATACAGCCTACATGATAATCAGGTCAGTATTGACTTCATTTTTTCTCCAAATGTAATTAGTAGTCGTACGCAAGGTATGAAAATAATAATGAACAAAAGTAATCATATTAATGTTTAGAAAACTAATACTAAAAAAAAGTCGTTTCATAAAAATTGCATAAAGAATTTATGTTATAAATAAAGTGATGTGACTGAAATTTTGATTGTAAGATTTCCTAAAGACTGGAAAGATTAAAATATAAATATTTTTGAAAAATACAATTTAATTTGGAAATGAACAAAAAAAACAAAATAAATTAACGACCTTTTTATACAGACATTTTAAAATATTTTATTCATCACGACGACGTTTCAGTACTTTTTCGTACTTAAATCAGGTTGTTATGCATATTTCTATTTGTTGAAACATAATGCTTAAACGTCGTTGTGTATAATAGTTTTTTCTTAAATGTCTGTGATATAGGTCGATAATTTATTTAGTTTTTATTAATAACTAGCTGGGTGCCGGGCGTTGCTCGTGTACTTATTTATATAAACTCGAAAAAGTATTTAATTGAATACTTAAATATATTCCTTGAGTATTTCAGGATATAATTGTCAATTGTCACTCAGTCTTCATACATTACGAAATATTACATTGATGAAATTGTTAGCTAGACTCACAACTAATATAGCGCGAAAATTAACTTACATTTTCCGCAAGGATGGTAAAGTAATTCGTATTCTTCTTTATTACCATTCGATGGAGTATTGCTGTATAAAATTATACTTTTTATTTAAAGAACATATTTCTGCTTTATTTCATTCCTAATAAAGGAAATATTTCCTTTGTTCGTTGCGTAGTAACGTCTCTCTCGAGCGTGCTGTGACATCATAATTTCTTGACGCGGAATAATTTAACACAATATGATCACATTTTTTAATTATAATTCTTTACACCTTTATGCTACTGGTTTCTCATCCCCACAGTACCGGTTCTCGATTTTGGCAGAATACGTATACCAATTTTTGTTGCATTCTGTCCACGCGATAAAATTTGCATAAAGAACAACGTAAATACATACATACATACAAATATACATCCTTTTTATAGATAAAAGTAAACGTGAAGTTAAATATTAAGAAGAGATAAAATAATTTTTCCTGCTACCTATGAATAAAAATAGAACCATGACACTCCTAAAATATATTTATTACCTTATGGTATATGAATTAAATAAAATTAAAGCAATGAACTCGATACACAAATACATGTGCTTGTATATATCATAACTACGCACGTTTCCTTTTTTTGTGAGTAAAAACAACAGAAATATTTTTTTCAGTAAAAGTTATTTCTTTTTTTAAAAGTACTATCCAATACTATCTTACACGACATATGTTCCCATTTAAAATTTGACTACGGATACTGGTGTATTTTGGAAATGAAATTACGAGATATCGATTTTTTACATAGACTTCGGTTATAATTTTTTTTCTTGAACAACTAGTATCATTTATTTTTCGAGGGCGTAATCTTCCTTCAATAGAACGCGCGACCACTACATTGTTGAAGCAGCTCCGCTGGGACCTCATCGACCACACTCCCTACAGTCACTCCAAGCGACTTTCACCTTTTTCCTCACTTGAAGGAACACCTAGGTGGCTTACATTTCAGACGAAGAGATGAAACACTACGTGACATCGTGCCTGAACACGCAAGGACAGGATTTTTTCTAGGAGGGAATAGTCAAAATCATCCCACGAAGTGACAAGCGCCTAAACCGATATGAAGTCTATGTAGAAAAATAGCCTACTGTATGGCTGTATTGGTGGTATGAAATATAATGTACACATGCTTTGGAACCATAGTTTCTGATCACCACTCGTTTTCACAAGAATGAATTCAATTCAGTTGATCCGGGTGACGATTATGCTCCCTGCTAATTGCAGAGACATGTCTCTGAATGCAACGCATATGCTGCTTAGTTTAGCGTTTAGTCTAGACGTACCTCTGAGTCCTCCTCCGCTCGCGGGTGCAAAGACCCCAGAAGCTGCTCCAGTCTGTCATATTCCTCCCGCAAACCCCAGATCTCGCGGCGTAGCTGCTCGTTCTCTCGTCGCAGCTTCTTGATGTCATTCTGTCCTGGTGAACACAAGGATGTGCATCATTAAGATAGTTTCCCTGTCGTAATGATCCAAGTTACCTTAAGCCGGATATTCACGACCTCTCAAAGTGGATGAAATCCATTGAATCATCCAAAAATATTACAGTGTTGGTCACAGTTCAAGAATTTGCTTTGTTTTTCAAATTATTATTAAAATATTGTCATAAATGGTTGAATATTTACTTCTCTGTGCTTCTGTTGCCTTATATCGCAAAATGAGTAAACAACAAAATATGCGCGCGAAAGATGGTCTTTTAAAACGAAACACAAATTTTTTAATGAGCTATCATTGGATCCTTCAGATTGGAGAAACTATTTTCGCATGGTAGAGGAAAGTTTACTTTCAGCTGTTGTAGGTCACTACCTGAACTAAACAAAGGAAGATAAATATGATCAATTCTTTTTGCAGTGTTTTTTCGAGTATTTTGGACAGCTTTTGCGACAGACCTTTCAAATGAAGAACCCGAATGTGACGTTGAGGAATCCGTGAGTGATGAAATTTGAGAGCTTTTTACATCTTCTAATGATTCCAATACAGTTTCCTAAAAATATGTATATCGAGATGCCACAAAATGTAGACCATTGTAAAATAATTGCAAAAGGTTTTAAAGAAGAATGGGGGGGTTTCCTCATTACCTCGCGTCATAAAAAAACACCGATTTCTGTGAAAAATTAGTGAAGAAGAATTTAAACATTTTTGCAAAAGAATAAGTAAACTGTATTCTATATGATTTGCCATATGTTTTTATCGGTGATAAAGTTTATTAAGCAATATTCTCCCAAAAATGTAACGCTTGCAATAAGAGTTTTCTGGCCTCTACAGGGCAAGGATGACGGTGGAGAAGATTTTGGAAAATGTGGCTAGCAGGCTCGGCGTGCATCCATTCACGAACATGTGAGTGATGGACGAATACACTCGATTTTTGACTGATTGGAAATCATCATCAATTTGGTTTTTTTTCTCCATTCAAGGTCAATTCTTGGACTGAGACCGCTCCATTTGGACGTACGGATCGATCGTGAATGGCCGGCAATAGGGCGGTTTTGTTTGTGGGGTCCGGCAAGTTGGAGGCTTCTGGACAAAAGCACGTCTCGATGGTCATGTACACTCATAGTTAACTGCTGTCAGATTCCTACTGTGAAGATTCGCGTGACACTTCACATAAAATCTGTTGGCAGGCAGATGTCTACACACCATAGACTGTGTTAACACACAAACAAATGCGTCAGTCCAATGGACTGTAGTTAAAACATTCTGCAAGGGCTTCCGACGGGGTAGTGGTTTCTAATCGATCGGCAGAAATATATTACTAAAATGGAACTCGAATGATTTCCATATTGAGCAAGGATACATAACCGTCGGTGTAAGTATTTTCAATTAGTTTAATAATAATTTGGCGTGGTGTTAGCATTTCGCCCGTTTCTCTTGGATAAGCGTAATTTTGAACTTCACACGAACACGCAACATTGACTCGTTCGGAAATATAGGACAAACCTGCGGCTTATTGTCAATTTTCCTAAAGTAGAAAATAAATTAAACCGTTCGTAGATTCATGTCACAAATTCCACAAACTCGAAACAGAACTTTCAGTCGGTATTCTATATGATGTGTCTATATGTGTGTGTCGACTTTAGCGATATTTGCAGTTTATATAAATAAAATAACATATTTCTGGAATTCAGAACATTTGATTTTGAAGCAATAGGGGGATACGAAACCAATGTCATCTTCATGTACAGTGTGTAATGGACCTATTTTACTTATAAAAGTCAGACTTCTTTAATTTTATCTGCAAATGATTAAATATTGCATTTTATTTATCCATAGTAAATTTATGCAAATCGAAGAAACAGACACTAGTCTTCTTCATTGGTTAGCTGTTTATAATTACTGTCAGTTTCAAATAATACCATCCGTAATGAAAGGAATCATTTCGAAGAAGAACCCGAAGGACTAATTCACTTTATCCGCCGAATAAAATGTTCTGTCTTCTAAGTAAATTATGTATATAATAATTTTACATTAAGCTGTTTTTCATAAACAGTTGGAAAATTAATTCATTTAATGCAAAAATGATACAGCTGATTATTTAGAACAGATATAAATGTATCCAACAATATAAAATTTTGTTTTATTTGATTGTACCCAGTCAGTTTATACAATCATGTCAGCCGTTGTGCTACAGTTCAAAACTTTTTTACCACATTAACAACATCATTAATAAAACAATTACTGCAATCGACATGCAGGAAAGATAAAATTTGAACACAGATTCTGGTTTATAGATGTTTTAACTTTTTCTCTTTTAATTTTTTTTTAAAAAATATAATGTTATTTTCAACAATAACTCTTAAGTTGAAGACATATTAATAATCTAATTATTAATTGATTTGCCCCATAGTTTTTCTTGAGTCGCAAGGAATACAAAGTTTTTCAAACCTTTTATTTCGTCGAAGAAGCTATCATTAGAGCCATCAAACAATTTTTTAAACCGTTTCAATCATGTTTTGGAATCTCCGGAATGCATCCTATCCTAAAGGATTATTATATATTTTTTTACATTATCCGCAATTTTCTTGGAATTCAAACTAAAATCGGACTTTCATGTTTTAGTAGTCAAACCGGAGATTATATTTGAATTCATTCAGGAGATGCCGATTATATTTAAAATTATCAATGTTCGAAAAATGATTTGAACGGTTCAAATTGCCATCTAAACTGGAATGAGAAATTTAATCATACAATTCCGAGTAATATAGTTTTAAAAATTTAATTTTACATTATTACTTCAGAAATTTAAAAAAAAATTAACGAATTTATTTGTATTATTAATAAAAACAGATAAACATTAAATTTAAATTTGTTTCATAGTGTCGGATGCCTCTCTTATTTTTATTAAGAATTTATACCTCCGTCTTGATTTTTTGTATATATGCATTGATTTGAGGAATGTTGGGTGAGTGGTCACTAGTGATAATAAAAATAATAATTTTACATTATAAATTAGGCTATATTTTTTTTTGTTAAATGTAGGATATATATATGCATATGTGTAATGTACTTTTATTAATCCAGAAAAAAATGTGACTTGCATACGTGTGTTTGTTTTACAAATTATTATGGCCATAAATGGTAGAAAGCTTCTGTTATATATTTCGACTTGTGTTGTATTTTTTCAACATTTAATAATTGAGGGCTGGTTTGTTTTGCATTGATAATTTGAAATCCTAGTCCTGGGTGTACTATACATAATATAGGATTTTTTTCAAAAATGGTATGATTGCATTGCCAGAATAATTGGTTTCAAAAATCATAATTTTTTATTTCCTGCGACTGGTAAAAAATTTTGTGTGTCAATGCAATTAATAATAAAATATAATTTGATTTCTGTAGCAATACAGGAATCGGAAAAGTGACTGATTACAAGACATCCCACTCCGAAAAGTTTAACGTGTTAGGTAGACGAACTGTACATGAGAATAGAAAATTTTGAAAGGGATGCTAAATTAAAAACACTTGAAACGTGAGAAACGACAAGGTGTCCACACAGAACTCAAAATCACTCGTTGTGACATTAGAGAATGGTTTAAGTTCCTGTTTTATGATGGAGGGGTAATTTATGGCCAGCGACGTTTTGTCGCGCATTTGAGGGCATGTTTACACAGGAGGTCTGGAATTTGGCACGAGGTGTGGTAGAAACTGATCCATAACATCCTGCTTATGTGCGGTGACATGCAATATGTGGCCTAAAATAAAGATCCAGCTCTCTACAGCATAACCGCGGCCTACAGCATACGCCGCGATAAACACGATCCATTCACACACAAAAACTCTATAAACTGGCTTTTACGGAGAATCGTAATTTGCAGAACAAGTTATCGTTACATCGTGCACGTGTCCGCTGCGATATCAAAATAGAACGAGCAGTCGCTTTTGATTGTGCCACTAAATAGTGGAAAACGTTTCAGTGTTTGTATTGGAATCTCGACAGATAATTTTTGGCGATCCGACTTAATTAAACTAGAGTATGTTAAAGATATGATATGCGTACACGGAAACGTGGATTAGAAGGAAAGTAAGAACTGAAATCACCATTGTTGAATTTAAAATCGGACGTTAATAATTAAGTTGGGCACATAATATGTAAAATATTAACCTAGGCCAATAACAGTCTAATAAATAAATACTAATTTAAATAAATTTAATTTAACAAAATGCTTCTGTACAGACCCCCATCAGGTTAACAATAAAGAGTTTAAAAATTAAAGATATGATTGTACAAAGGTATTAGTGGGTCGTCAAAGATTATGAAAAAGAGAAAATAACCAATGATAAATAGTATAAAAGTTTCGAAGAATAAACTCCTGTATTAAAATAATATAAATATTACTTAATGATAGTTTATCAGTTAAAATTCAATGATTGTTCATCGATATACATAGATCAAACTAAAACAGTCAGAAACATCTTTAAGCTTTCCATATGATTAATTATCTGTAATTTACAAACACATTTTAGACACTGACCATACTTTCAAATGGGAAAATTACCAAATTTTAGATAAAGACAGAAATCACAAGTCGTGATTAGTTTCCAAAATAATAATAATTTTTTATTTTAGCAAAAATTTGCTTCATAACAGAATCAGTAAATTTCTATATTCTTCTTACCATTCAGTAATTCGAAGAACATAAAATATATATGTAATTAATATAAAAATTAAATGAAAACAAAACTATAATATGAAATTTATATAAAATTAATATGTATATTTTTACTAAATATTTTTGAAATCATTGAGTAATTTCTTGTAAGTCTACCTTAAAGAAAATATAGAGTTTTTGTATTCCAATTTTTCAAATTTGGCAATACAAAACCATCAGTATTACGAGTTAAGTAATTATTCTAGACATTGAGAGTACTGTAACGTCGTAATGTCAAAACCGACACGTATTTATTAAGTAAATGATATTGATAATATTTTAATACAAGATGTGTAATCTTCAAACCTTTTTTACTATTTATTTTACTATTTTTCTCTTTTTTCAAAATATTTGACTATCTACTAATACTTTTTTAAATATTATATCTTTCATGTTTAAACTGTTTGTTGTTAACCTGATGAGGGTCAACATCCGGACAGAAGCATTTTATTAAATTTAATCAATTTAAATTACTATGACTTTATTTGTATGTTATTGGTCTGTATTAATAATTTAAACTATACAGGCAAAAATCATTATTACAAATAATGTGTAATATTCTCCCAGAAGTGAATATTTATATGTGACGGACGTTGCTGCATAGAGGAATGGCTAACACGAATTTTTTCGCAGTTGGAGCAACAAAATAGTACTAAAATTTTAAAATATTTTTAACATATTATAATAATTTAAAAGATTTTAATAAATTACATAATTAAGTTTCAATGGTTCATACGATATTAATTCAAGTTTCGTCCTCCCACATGCGGGGGAAAAAAACAACATTTGGGACTCTAATCAAAGTACAAAACTATATGTACTTTACGTTACCCATAACAAAAATGCATCGTCTATTTTGTAGCTCAAGGCACCGAATTACCGTTATTGATATTAAGCACCATAAAGGGACTATGCGAAATACATAATTTAAGTATTTCAAAGTAAATATAGAAGAGGGCCGAGTTTGGAACACAACATATTTTTAATATCGACTACAAATAATAATTATAATAGCAGAGAGAAAAAATCCTGAATCTGAAACGACTCAACGTTTAAGGCAAAATGATACAACGATTATAATGAAATTTGAAACGCTCAAATTTTTGATAAATTTATTTTTATAGGTCAAGTTTAAACCACCTTAATTATATATTGAGCATAATTTAAACTTAGGTAACTACGTTTAGTGACAATATTGTGAATATTTACGCTAAATGTTTTTATGTGGGATAGAAACGATAACGTAATGAAGTCTAGGAATTAAAATTTTGGAAGAGTAATTGTTATATTATGGCAAAGCTTTTGTAACTTCTTCGTATATGAAACGATCCAGCAGACTGTGTTTATAAAGCGCTTTGAATTGAAGCGGGTGTAACAATACTGGACAAGTTAGAAGAGAACATAAAACCTGTCATTCAAATGAAAACCCCTGTTCGAGATTCGTTCTGTAATGAAGGCTTACGAGGAATTATTGTTGTTACCGTCCCATTGTATGAGGAGTTGAAGCGTAACTTTCAGACAAGAGAAACCCCGAAGGTATTCTAGTTAGAACTATAAATCCTTCGGCAATTTAAACTTAGAAAGACTCTGATGTGGAAACGACTCGGTACAGGCAGAGCTTCCGTCTTCCATCTTTCTAATAAAATAATTTCCTCCACGGGATGACCTCACCTAATAATTAATGGTTCGTTCAACGGCGCCGGATATTTAAAAATATGATATTTGCGTTTCTGCCAGCTCTCTCATTTAAAGATAATATTTGGCACCCTATTTTAATTCGTAAAAAAGAGCAAGACCACTTTCCGTAGCAATTGCATCCAAACTGCGTCCTTGTAATTGCAAAATGTAGCGATTCCGACGTCGGAATGATAAATTAATTATGACGTGAAAAGTGTCGTCTTCAATCTCACTGTGTAATGATACGGAATGTGATCAGATCTTTCACCATATTAATCGAAACTATTTTTTTTTATAAATTTGAACATATTTCCTTTAATTCACTGATAGCTAATATTGACAGTGTTTTCACTAATTCATTGGTAGCCGTTCGAAAGATGTCTGGAATATTCGAACAAATTTTTAAACGACGGTGGTGTGGAATTAAACTGATTTTTGTTGGGATAAATGTGAGGTTTATGAGAGTAGAAAGTATCATGTGGGAAGAAAGGTTGCTATTAACGTTTCGAGTACTGACAGGACGAATACGACTCTTGATATCAATCGGTTGCCTGTGCTTCAGCATTGGACTTTGCTAGATTACGGCTGAATGGATTTGTGTCAATACAGATTGGGGAATTTCATATCTCCGATACGTTAACACTCGCTTGGTGAAGAGTATTATTTTATTACTATCAAAATTGGCAATTTTCTTGCTATTTCCACATGCAAGTCGTGGAGGATTGGAAATTGGTCGTGTAACTGAACTCGCGAACGGTGCTAGCGGGGGAACGATTCGGTTCAGAGAGCGAGTTACCTCTCTCTACCTCGGCGTTGATGTTGATGGTCCTGAGACGCAGCTCCTCGTTCTCGTACAGCATCCCTCGCGAGGACTTGCGGTCCAGGCGCCGGTTGGGCTTGAGGTTGACATCTCTGCGCCGGGCTCGCAGCATGCTTTCGGACTTGCTATCTTCACGCCATCGCAACCATCACACACACACACCAACTCCTAGCGACTCAACGTCACAAATGCGGAAAAATAAACCGAGGCGGCTTCGCAGTGCTGCCAACCTCGCAGCTCGGCTTTTCGCTATTCATAGCCGCCGAGGCGGTGCGTGTAAGAGCCGACTTGCTCTCGCAGCTGACCGTATAATTGTCGGAATGGAGGTCACGCTTGGAGAAAACGCTCCTGTACTTGCGACTTTGGTCCACTCTCTCGAAAAATAATTTCACGATAAATGATCCGATAGCGATAAATCAATATATATAGCAATCTGCGCGTATTAGTTTAACAGGGAATAAAGAATTTGGCCAATAATATCTGTTCAATTTGAATTCCTTATAATGAGCCGAAAAATTTTGATTCCCATTGTCCGCGTTGAGTATCTGGGCCTTCCACGTTGGAGTCAGTTCTTTTTAATTGCTTCTAAAACGTTCCTCTTTATTTTGATAATTCATCACAATCTTAGATACAGTCAAAGTAATTCGTCCAGACCCCACAAAGACCTTAACTATATATATTGATCTAAACTCCGCTTTCTTGCAACGCTCCTAAATCCCACTTTTTTTTAAAAAAAGTTTATAATGGTCGCGTTAACAACTTGGTCATTGGCGGCCCATAAATAAATTACAAATAGTGCTTGTTTACGTAAATATGCTGCGATTCACATTGATTCCAATACTATACATACAATTGAACAGTTTGAAAAATTAATTATACATTTCAAATGTGGGTTTCTTACATTTACATTTTACAATTCGGATTTGTTAATTATTTATCATAATAATAGGATAATTAATTATATTAACTTATTTGAAGCTGCGACTGTTGCAAATTCCACTGTACTGTAGTTATAGTCTGTTTTTATTAGTAAGAGGCGTCTGCTTCTGAATATGTATCACTCTCTTGTTTCTTGACTAAATTTATGAGCCTTTTTATTCTACTTTTTGCCGTTTTATCATTTAAGTGTGGGTAAAAAGAGTCCAATACATTTATGAATGATGTAGAGGATATTTGATAATCTCTAATAATGGTTCTTGGGTTCTTTGAGTCCGTAGCATTTAGTATAAGAGTCTTTAACTGTTCCAAAGGGATAGCTGGAGCACTGGTTTCTTCTTCATATAATATTTTTAGTGGACCTAATGATTGACTAAGCGCCTTATATTTATGATCCTGAATGTTTTGTTTTGTTTTCTTGGGTGGATTAGTGCTTGTCTTATGTTCAGGTTTACTGTCGTCTTTCTTATCAGCTTGGCTTGTCGAGCTCGTAGATGCAGTTAGTTGTGAATTATCCATGTCCGTTTTTTGAGGGTTAATTATTTGAATTGCGGGTGCCGAGTTCCTACACTGACTTTTGTCATAATTTTCATTTGCCGTCAGATTATTCTTTAGTATTGCATCTCTATTAGGACAATTTATCGCGATATGGCCGGGACTTTTACAATGATAGCAGTTCTCGTTCTCCGCTGCTAGATACACCCTATAACTAGTTTCTTCATATTGCACTATTATCGAATCCGGTAGAAATCCCACTATTGTCCACCATCAAAATACTACTTGTAATGTGGCTGTGAAAGAATCTGTTCAAACTTTACCCATGAAACAAACCAAAGTAAAGATTTTGTAAATACTAGTTCCAATGTTGATGTAAGACAAACTTATGACGGACAGTGATATAAATAAATGGATTTTTTTCTGGAAGCTTCATCTCTAATAAACTATGCATACAAGAAAACTTAAAAGTCTTGTGAACCAGTATACGTACTTCATTATTACATTAAATTGGTCTCGTTTGTACATTACCACGCTTTACGGCCTATATACGTTCCGCAAAAGTTGGCCGTAAAGCGAAAAGCAGTATAACAAATCAATAATTTTGATACAAACCCATACAAATTTAATTATAAAATAATGTAGTCTTTAGCTCATAAAACATTTTATTAGGTTTATTTTCTGTAAAAATTCCTTCTTAACTATTAAATTACAAAACAATGTAATAATAAACATAAATTTAAATAAGTAATAAATTAAAAAACAAAAGAAATCGTATGCACATATTTATACATATAATAAAATAATGTTTAGAATCATAATTTGAAAGCCCAATTCTATAAGATAAATCGAATCTCATCCCTCAGTTAAATGTCCACTACTCAAAACCATTCCACCGATCTGCACAAACTGCATACGACCACACCCAGCAATCTACAGGGGTTGTCCAATATATCTATATAATAAAAAAGGGAGTATATTTGTATGTATGTATGTTTGTATTTACGTTGTTCTTTATACAAATTTTATCGCGTGGACAGAATGCAACAAAAATTGGTATACGTATTCTGCCAAAATCGAGAACCGGTACTGTGAGGGTGAGAAACCCCTAGAATAAACGTGGAAATAATTATCATTGAAATAAGTTACGAATTAGTGTTAAATTACTGCGCGAGACGATGACGTCATAAGTTTTCAAGACATTGACGCATCCTACATATAGTTCTGTATTTCGTAATGAAATAAAGCAGAAATATTTTTATTTAATATAAAGTATACATGTGGAAAGAATTATAATTAAAAACCGTGATCAATAAATATTAATTTACTGCGCGCCAAGAGACAATGACGTCACGCGAGAGAAAGACGTTACTACGCAACGAACGAAGATTATTAGGAATTAAATAAAGCAGAAATATTTTCTTTAAATAAAAAGTATAATTTTATGCAGCAATATTCCATCGAATGATAATAAAGAAGAATACGAATTACTTTACCATCCTTGCGGAAAATGTAAGTTAATTTTCGCGCTGTATTCGTTGTGAGTCTAGCTAACAATTTCATCAATGTAATATTTCGTAATGTATGAAGACTGAGTGACGATTATATCCTGAAATACTCAAGGAATATATTTAAGTAATCAATTAAATACTTTTTCGAGTTTATATAAATAAGTACACGAGCAACGCCGGGCACCTAGCTAGTATATATATATATGAACGCCCAAAACGGCTTGAACTCTAAGTTCAATCCCAAAAATACCACTTACCAGAACCAAATCCAACAAACAAAAAACGTTTACTTTCAATCTCTTTCCAACCGAATCCAAACCAACCACAAACTCACTATTCGAACATCCTAAAGAAATAAACACTAGCCAGAAACAATCGAGACCTCCATTGAAACTCAAAACACTGCTAAAAATATCATAAATATTCTATTAAACTTATCTCTGCAATCACCCATCTTCTAAACGTTCTAGCCTCATTTATTTCAAAATCACTGCCATGTAACTGTAGTGCGGGTCAGTTTAACATAAACATTTGTTATGGCAACTTGGTAGGGTGTAAACTATACTGAAAACATTGACCCATGAAAATATATTGCGTTCAGTTTAAGCTATGTTGTACACGAAACAAATCTCATCCGTAAAAGTTAAGAGATAGTAGATGGTGTGACAAAAAGATGGTGCTGCTGTCTGTATATCCCGTTCGTAAGGAAATTATTAATTTCATTTTAAGGATAGTAGTTGTGTAGTTCCAGCTTCTGCGCAACGTGGGCCGTTCCCACCCGACGACATTGCTCCCCACCGCATCCTCCTTTTTCCTACTGCGCATTTGACACGACTCGCTATATCACGGTTGTGTTTTTTATATATGTATATAATAATTCCATGACTCCTATTATTTCATAAATAGAATAGACTAATGTAATCATTAAAAAAATCTAAATCCAAAAATAATAATATTTTTCTGTTACGTACATGAATTATGATTTTTCATCGAAACACGAGTGTAATATTTTAATAATTTAAATAGTTTAAACAATCAAAATTTGTATAGTGTAAATGGAAAAAAATCCTCACCGTTAAAATATTTTACTGTCCGAGTTTTCAGGTTGCTTGTAGAATTTAATGGAACAGGATAGTTTACATTTAAGTAGTTTTTTCATCCAGTGCAAGTCACATAGTTCGACAAAACATTCATATTCGAAATAAGCGTTTCGTAAGTTTGACTAAGGACAGAAAATGCAGTAATTAAAAGTTTGGTCACTTTATTTGTGACACTACTCTAAACAAAATTCGTCATTTAACCTCCCTGAAAATTCTGACCAATTAGTAAGTGTGTCTCAGTTTATAAGCAGAGAGCGTCTATTTAGTACGTCAAAAGAAAACGTGTGAAAACGACGGAAAAATATTAATATATCACGCGTCTGGCGATGAGTCCCTAGAATTTTCGTCAAGATATATGACGTATCCGATTCTATCAATTTTTAATAACGGGATATACAGACAGCAGCAACATCTTTATCAAAATTATATGGATGTAGGAAAATCGTTCACTAAGTAATTATATATTCTCTAAAATTTGAAACAATGTTGGAGAGGCAGGATTCGACGTTATAACAATATGAAACATTTTCAGACCAATCTAAGATGTTTGCTAAATAAAAAAAATAATAAAAATAATGAAACGTTATTATAAGGACGGAATTCGTCAGTCATTCTCTTAAGAGTATATAAAATCACGAAATAAGTAATTTTTAGGATCGCTGAAAGTGGACAGTGCTGCGATTAAATTTATCACAACAAACACGAAACCCCGATCTCAAAATAGATTAACAAGCTGTCAAGAGATTGGTACCCGGCGGAAGAGAGACGAACTAAATTCGTGTCGTGTGATTTAATCCTTTCATATTCATTTGGGAGTGTTTAAAATACAAATAGGGTACAGGAAAATTGACTTTAATGCGGATGGATACAATGGTCCACGCAAATGAGTTGGGGTCACATTAAATATTTATTCTTATGTCAAGCCACAGTTCATTAAAACATTGTAAATTGCATGAGTTAATTTTACATGAGAATACGATAATTCATCACAACTGTTTATATTTAATTTGGCTCTTCTAAGAAATTCTTATCGTCCATCTCATAATATTTCTGTATAAATATTTCGTATGTAAGAGTAGGAATAAATTGTCTTACATAGGATACGAAATTTTAGTTAGAATTTGGTTACGCCGTATGACTGGCAGGGTGAAAACAATTGTGATACAAAATCTAAATAATTACATTTGAACCATAACGTAATGACGTCACCAAATTAAACACACAGAAATCTGAAATCTGACTGGTGGAGTCCAAAATAAATCTCTGAGGCTCTCCACATTCACTTTCTCAAATCTTCAATTAGTTTTGGTACCCATGAAACTGAAAAAAATTCTCAAATCATATTTGGTTTACAAGTAAGGAATTACGGAACCAAATTTCAAAATGGAGTTCTATTTATGTTATGTTTCAATCAATGATAACGGGATTTATAATTTGAATTGCGTAATGGGGGCTTTGGAGGATGAAACTACTGAAAATGCACGACATTAGTAATGTCATAATGATATTAATATTATATATAATTATACACACATGTTAGTGGAGAATATTCTACGATCGTTAAGTGAAGGATGCGGAATTATTTGTTTATAGCTTTCATGTTAAAACAAAACGACTGGCGTAAAATATTTTCATGTAATTGCTATATAAATACTTCATACAGATTAACAAACATATGATAACTTTGTTTTCAAACATTTCTAATAATTAAATAATATTTCATTATCAGATATATTAACGACTATTACAATTTCCACTTTTTTTAAAAGAATAATTTATTTTTATAAATTTGTGATTTCAATATATAGTTTGTTCATTCAGTATTTGTGAAATTTTTTTGGATTCTTTTCGGTATATTTTAATTTTTATGATTATTTGTTTTAGTAAATTAAAATATTGTATTGTTACTTTTACAACTTGGATTTTTAAAATTTTCAGTTATCATATTTATTAAGCTAAAATCGTATTGCGTATAATAAGTAAAGGCACACAAATCAATTAAGTTTGATGATCAGTCACCGTCGAAACCTAACAAGTAGTATTCATAGCCAGGTCGAGGAAACTTTTATAACGTGGGTAAATATACGTACAAAAATATTGCTGTGTTGATAATTAAATATTTTTGATGAATTTTTTTATTATAAAAAATTTAGTTAAATGTATCTGATTTATAACAATTTTTTTCTTTTTAATATTTTCTTCTGTATGAAATATTATTTTTTACCAGTATTTGAAATGGTTTATTTAATACTGGGAAAATATATCATTCCCGATTTTGAGAAAAATTAGAGAGAAAAAGTTATCTGGGAAACTTTAAAATTCTACAGTATTTACGACCAATAAAAAAGAGCTGAAGAGATCTGAAAACCATCCATCATGTTGCCATTCATCAAAATCATAACAAGTAAATTAAACCTTCCTGTATTTATAAATATATTAAATTTTAGTGGCTGACATTCGAGAGGATTGATTCTAGCACTTTATTAACATCGAGCCTTGACATTTGAAACAATTTTTGTTAGAGCCCATTGTTTCCTTAAGGACAGACAAACAACATAATATTGATATTCTATAGCAATGATTGACATGGGAAGACAGCCAAAATAAACGTGAGGGTTAGGTAATCATATCGTTCTTTCAGTCTATATTTCCTCCGGTATTGCGGGCCCACGCCGATGATCAAGACGTCAGCACAAAATTGTGATCACGTGGGATAGACAACTACGTAAATTACAAATACAAAAACTTGAATCAACGTTCTTTTCTAGGGTTCCTGTTAAATCGTACATCTTTAAAAATAGTCCTACAATTAAAACTGAACGGTGAAATTATTTAAGAAATAATTTATGCCAGGGAGTTAGTGTTAAAAGGATAATAGGCTTCATTTATCATCAATTCAATGTTCTGTGAGGTTATAGCTTTTGTTGCGTGTCCAAAGCACCTGGCTGTCACAAACATCTGTCGGAAATGCGGAATCGTGCCAACTCTTGTGTCATTTTAGACCGGCACTCGGCCTCAATGGTGCTTACTAGTCAATGGTGATTTTAAAATGCTGAGAATGTATAAAGCTGGTGGAATAATCACGTCAAATAATTGCTTAAAGAAATCTAATTTACGTTCTTATCCGTCGCTGAAGAAATGCATACACGGATAACGTCAGAAATAAAAATATCCAATGTTTTTCACACAAACAAAACTCATGTTTTCGTTAAGATAAATGGAAAAAAAAATTGTTTTTCTGGGATTGTATTTTCTAATAATTTCCGATTATGAACTTAAATACTCCCGGTATGTTAAAAGTCCATAAGGAAAAAAAATACTCGGGTACCTTAAATGAGTAAAAACTTCTCGAGTTTCCTTAAGGGAATCTAGAATACCTCCCACCAAACATAGGTGTGGTAGCCGCACCGCGTTGGTTGCCGTATCGTAAGTAACGTTAACAAAATTTGTTTGAAATTGTTCCACACGTGTGTATATGTGTAACACACACACACACACATACATTTTTATTTATTGGATAGATTTCATCTAAGAATATCTTTTGAAAAAATTATTCAACGAATAAATGATGAACATTTGGCATTTTAACCAGTTCAGTAAACTCTTTCATCAGCTATAAAAATATTCTTGTACGAATCCATCTAGCTCTGACCTTCCTGACTGTGATCTATATCTTTGAATTATAAAACAACGTAAAGTGTAAGGGATTCCCCATAATTTAAATGAGACATCAAAGCCTTATTAATATATGCAAAATACACGCAGATAATTGAACTTGTATATGCTGCGTTACGCAACAATGGTTATATTGAGTGTTGAAGTTTGAAGTTGAGCACGCCCGCCTTGACAGACAGCTGAGCGCACTGGAAACACTTCTTGGCTAGACTCCGAACGTATGGCTTGGCAGACTGTCACAGCCGAGAAATAAACCCAATTGACTAGTACGTAAGCAGCTATTGAAGCTGCTAAATGCCCCTGACATCGTTAAAGCAGTCTTGTCCTCGATTCGTCCTAAAGATCGCGAAACGAGATACGGTGACATGAGAACGTGTTGGTGGAATGGTGATTTACTTTTACTTAAACTGGCATTTTACAGCTTTGCCATCATAAATGCGGCACCTCAGGAAAGGAGAAAATGGCTTTTTATTTAAAGGTTTATTATTTGAAGTTTTAACACTGAAACTACAACACTAAATTTAATTACCATATATTTATTAGCAATATTAATATTTAGTATGAAATAGAATATATACAGTGAATTAATTAATTAATTAATTTATGTCAGGGCCACCAGAGATTACATAACACTTAAATCTTAATACCAGAGATTTTATTGGATCAGACTCGGACCACTTAATTGAAAAACTACTACTAAGGCAAACTTCAACCTTGGCTATGCTAGGTAATTATGCTGTAATTTACAGACCGAATCAAACTGGGGTCGAATCGAGGGTCCGCGAGGGAGACGAGGGATGAGTCCTTCATCGACGCTTGATGTGTTTCTGGACGAAACATCGGAAAACTTCTCAGTCGACCATAAAACGGCGTTATAACCCAACCATAAACTGAAAACTGTTCTCAACAATAAACTATAAAACTGAGCACCATCACTGCGTAACTGAATAAGTCAGCAGGTGGTGTGTAATAACAGGAACAACTTAAGACCAAAAAAAAATGAAATACCCACTTCAAAACAATTGCTAAATTGCTCAGGTATCGGCTAAATCAATATATATATATAATAATGAAGTTGTTACGCAAATCAAAATACAAGAAAGAATTATGAAGCAGAGCAGTTTTAAAACAGACCTTGTTGAATAACAACATAGTTTTATAGTAGTGACTAAGTACCTATAGGTACTAATACCTTTTAAAGTTAATGTGATGTTAATTATAAGACAAGAAGGATGATTATAACCATGAGTTGAAAGCTTCCGACTATATATTTAATAAAGTTATAAACTTGGAGACTGTTTTTGGTTTTTTCTACTCATCAACGTCTACGTCAACAGTCCTTTTTACCATAATGCTAACAGTTATTAGAGATCAGTTATTACAGACGTAGAGAGAAAAATATATAATGTAAGCGGATTCCTGAACTCAGACGGGTTCACACCAAATCAGCTAACCATGAGCAGTAGCACATCAAGAAACAAATCCGCCAAGTGAAGATCCACGACACCGCACAGAGAATTAATCAGCTTCAAAAATTACATGGCTGATAAAATATAAACGATGTATCAACATATACTGACTAATATTTAGATTTGCAGCACTTTCAATACTTGCCTTCAATTATTTAGACACCACAATCTGTTCATGAATAATTTCTAGTGTAGGGAAAATACAACCATATAGATTTATTATGGCTTTCCAACATTTCCGACTCTGGCGTACTGATAGATGATACAACCCTTCCCTCAATCTACGCCACCCGCCATCCTTTCTGACGCGTGGTATAGTTTACATGTCTTCATTGATGCTGCTTTAGAGTGACAAGTTGTCAACCATCCATTTCTACTTTCACATTTTTAATAGGAAATATTTTTGGATGACGGACTGACCACAGAACAAGCTTTGCATCGAAAACATCGGGAACATTTATGCCAAAGATATCGCGCATTTCCTTACCAAAAAATAAAATCAAGAATACGTTAAATCGTGTGGGTTTTATTTCTAAAAAATCCCTGCTGTACCCGTAAGCTTAAGCGGAAATCCTTAGCTTTCTTCAGAACGATTCTGACCAACGTAACGACGGTATTGCGTGAATGGACACAGTTGAGGTCTAATTTAAACATGAGTTCCGAGGAAAACGCGACACGTTACATGTGCAAAGCACTCTGTGCTTTCACGAGTGTGGCCCGGTGTCAAAGGAAGGGAAACGCGTAAAATCGGTCCCGTTGTGAAGGAGACGTCGTCCAACAGTGGGCACAGACAATTCCACATCTGGCACATTGCTCCATCGTAGTCTAAATCTTGTGGTGAAGCTTAACGATCCGTCACTGACACGCGGACAAGATGTCTACCCACCCCGTGGCGTCGTCCCAATTCGCGATCCACTGCCGGATGTTCGATTTTCTTTAGTACAGTTCTTCTTCCATCACTCCCGTGGAGCGACATCCCACGCGAGATGAAATAATGCCATTCGATAATCCACCTTCACTGAAGCAAACCATTCGTTCCCGTTCAAACCATGTTTGCTTACACTGCACCGTTTTAGCACGACGGGACATAGTGACTCTTACAGAAAGGTTTACAGGCTGTTGACTATAATACACTGCTTGTCTGGCTGCTCAACAAGCCTTCTATTTACGGTAGCAACAGAGAGCACTGCGAGGCTAAGGAATTAAAAATGATTTGGAAATTCTAACCAATGGCTGTCAAACTCTCCCTTTCAAATATATATATATATATATATATATATATATATATTGTAATGCCAATTAATTAGGACATTAATTGTTTGGACATAACATTAATTGTAGCGGCAGGAGCTTTGTTACTTTGTCGGAAAGTCAAAAATGGCGTATGCCCACTAAAACTCGAGACTACGATAGTTCAGTTGGTGACGGGACATTTCGGAGGACGGAACAAATTATTCTAGAGCAGAGACTAGCCCTTGTTTAATGTATCATTAAACAATGTTGTTATTATTTAAGACAAAGTAAAAACATTCACGGAAGTATTATCCCGTAAATATCGCTAATTTAGCAGTTTTTACGTATATCAGCAGCCAGGAAAGGAGTGCAGTTTTTACGTCTGTAGCCAGCCAGGAATAGTAAAGTTGTAGTTTAAGTCCCAAGCGGTAAAAATACTAGCAAATCTATGAATCACAGGATTCATATAAGGCAAGCGGTCACCAGATAGCTGACAAAAAGGAGGATCATCCCAGTTCCTGGGAGCCTATCAAGGTTGACTTCAAGAGTGTAAAATCTGTGAGCCGATATTAGAATCAGTGTAAAAATTTTGCAATAGTGTACTCCCGAAAACAAAAAGGAATGCTGGAACCAGCTGGACAGATGTAAGTAACAAAATACAAAAATAATTATTTATGTAAACGTAATTAAAGGATAGAAGTCAGATTTCGTTCTATTTTAATTGTCAATCTGAGTTAATTTCTTTTCTTTTAATTTCTTCCTATCGACATATTTTCTGGGTGAATTATAAACTGTGTGTTAATTAGTTTTTTAAAACAACTTGTTGTGTCCATTATCAAACCCTGAGATCTAAAATTTTAAATTGTAATTGTTTGTGATTTAAAGCAACAAAGTGGAAATAAATAATTATATGCTTTAAATTCTTGTTGATTATTTCATTTAAATAACGTCAGCTTGTTGATTATTAAAATATATAGATATATTGTAATGATTAATTTCTGCCCCAATATTGGTCGTCAAACATATTGTGATAACCTCTATACTAAATTGGTTAATCAACCAAATTACAATATTTATGGAAAGTCGTTTAATAACAGTGATGGGGCGCCACTAAAAATTTAATAGTTATATATAAATTAACACAGCTTTACCGGCTTTATTTTATGAAAAAATAAATACCTCTCTCTCTCTCTACACGGATTATATGGTTGTTGTTTTCAATTATATAAAATCAGAACTGTATAATTAATGATTGAATTATTAATATTTTTTTAAAATAAAGTCCGAGCTTGTCTCACTGTTTTATAGTCCATTTCACGTCTCCCTATACAACGTGATGTAACTTCGACATCCATGTGATGGAAGGAACAACCGTTTAGATTTCGTAAAACAATAACGTATCCGTCTCTGCGATCCATTGAACTACTATTCTAGAGAAAAATCTTCTTCCAGCCAGGATATCTATGACACTCAATAATGTAGATTGTTATCTTTCCTCAACATCGTTAACATTATTAGTCAGAACAAAATCCAAAATACCGTCTCCAAATATCTATCTCTGTCTTGTAAAGATGTTAAATTGCATGAGTATATAAAGAGATTACATATTTCCCTCTAAATTATATTCTTTTAAAAAAACATTAAAAGAATTAAACTTGGGTTCATTACAATATATATATATATATATATATATATATACTCTGAATGGTGTGCGTCAGGAGAATTTCCTTTTATTTCTTGTTATTGATCTTCAAGTAATAAATTTTGTTGAATTCATTTTAATAATGATATATATATATATATATATATATAAATATATAATCTTACTATTGAGAAAACTAATAAATAAATAAACATATTTCAGAAAAAAGAATAGATTGATATAAAATTAAAAAACGTTTTGTCGCTTATTTTTCAACCTCAATAGAATTTTCCGCCTTAGCAGTCAGCATTTTTTTTTATATAACTTGAACCTGATGACGCAAAATAAGCAACGAAACGTTTTTAAATTTTACATTAATTAGTTATTTTTTCTGATTTAAAATTGGCTGGTGTTTATTTATTTGTTGAATTCATCTTGCACTGATACCTAATTGCAACGAATCTGTGTTACCCTACTCAATAAACAACGGGTTAATTTAGCGTTGTATCAATTGTTAACGAGCTTAATAATCGTGTAGAAATAAAATTCCACTGTAGAGTCTCAAATATACTTTATAATACACATTCAAGCCTTTTCATAGACCTTTCTACTTAACGAGTCTTTCACGATTCAATGTTTTTTATACGCGTTTATAATAATTAATTCAATTCTGATATTTAAAATAAGGGGGCACAAATATTTTGGATTTTCCTCAAATTAAATTTACTCGTATTAACTTTCATAACGCTTTAGATATATCAGCGTATTTGTAAAGATATACTTCCCCCTTTTACGGGCAGTATTTCGGTGTTACCGTAACACGAGCGTCGTCGCAGCATCAAAGACGGACTCCAGCTGCCCATTTTTGGTGCATGATGTAGTTAAATATTTACTTATAAAGTCTGCATTTAGAGGCAAACATTATCCGCTGCAAGTTATGGAGCATTAAAAATAGAAATGAAGTTGGCAGAGCTCTCAGCATTAGCGTAAAGAATTTGGGACATTCAGTTCCTGCAGTCACTGACAATTTATTAGGTATTAGGAACGGATAATAATTTATTATGTTACCAAATTATGTAATATTTTAAGAGAAGTGAATATCTTATATAATCAGTGCCAAGCAAAGGATGAAATTTATTTGTAATAAGTCACATTAATGCTAAGAAATCAACTTGAGAATATTTACGTCTGTAGATTATTAAAACAAAAATTAATATTGAGTAAAAATTCATTTTTACATCTTTAATGTTTAAAAAATATATTTTTAAAATTTTTGTGAACACAAATTATAAAACAGCTCAACTCGATTTTAGTACAATCCATTAATTGTTGTATAGTCTGTAATATTCAAAATTGTTTCATTTAACAATGAAACGTAATAGTTCCGTATATATTAAAAATAATGTGATGAAATTCGGAAGGTACTTTACAGGTTAAATGTGTAGTTGTGTACAGAACTTGGACCAAAAAATACAAATTTTCTTAAGTTGTTATTTTACGTGGGTATTCTTTTAATTATCAGAGATTCGTTAATTTATTTTCAATTTAAAATTAGAAAATATTTAGCCTTCACTCGTTTGCGTTAATGCGAATAAATGTAACGAGAAATGCAGAACGGTTATTATTTCACCAACCCTGAAAGTAATTAAGTCTTGAACCACTTTAGAGGTTGTAGAAAAGCATGTTAGGGAAGGCTACGTAACACAATAATACGGAACCTAATCTACCTAGTATAAAAATGTTACTGAGTATTTTGAAATCATTGAAACAGCTTATTATGTATGCCGCGTCATTTTTATTTGCAAGCAATTATTATTATAGGTCGTGAGATATAGCAAGTCGCGTCAGATGCGTAGTAGAAAAAGGGAGTTCTCGGAACGGTCAGTGTATTTTTTCTTCGATTTTAAGAGCATTCTAAGAAGATCAGGGTAGGTTCCAATAGAAATATCCCAAATAAATAATAAACAATCAGAGCTATTAGGATCACAACAACAAACCCTCCTTACGGTGCTTGCTAACATGAATGGATAGTTGGTAGGGTAGTAAGTCAGGAGAGAAATATTTATCATTTATCATCAGGAATCAGTTCTTAATAATCACCAGATATTAACTCATTAAAATGAGGAGTTATTCAATCAGCTTTACAGTCAGGTCTAGGGAAAAACTAAATATTTAGTCACAATTTTGGATGGTAAGAGAAAAAAACAACCTGTATGGGTCGTGAGATATAGCAAGTCGTGTCGAACGTGCAGTAGAAGGGACCAGGTGGAGGGGAGCATTGTCGTCAGTTGGGAACTCCCCCTTGCGGAGAAGCTGGAACAACGCCACTACCAGTCTTAAAACGTTACCATCTCTTACTTGTACGGGTGAATTTTTGCCGTATAAAATATCCTGAACTGCCAAAAATATATTTACATGCGACAATGTTTCAGTACAGTTCTTACACTACCAGGTTGCCGTAACAACGATTCGAGTTAAACTGAACTTCAGCCTAGTTCCACTATAAATACAGGGCACTGCACCACTGCGCATCTTATCTGGACACGACTTGCTATATCTCGCGATCTATACTTGTGTAAAAATATACAAAAAATCCCAATTAATTAATAAACGTAGAAAAAAATGTTTGTTATGACTATCAGAGTTTCTTCGTGCATTTACGAGTAGTAAATAATTTCAAAACCTTATGATGAATGATTTTTGCTACATTTACGTTGCTGCTCGCAGGTTGTCGTCCGAAATAAGGACTGTGAAATGTTTAATTTTTTTAAAGAATGATATATAATAATATGTATTCTGACTATTAAGAAAGCAAATAAATAAACATCAGCTAAGTTTAAGTCAGAAAAAAGAATTTATTAATTAAGCGACGGAACGTTGTTTATATAATAAATTCTTTTTTCTGACTTAAAATTGGTTTATTTATTTAAAAAAAATTATCAGCTGACGTCGAGACAATTAAATTACAGTGCGATTTCTCAGGAATATGCACTTTATTGTTTAACATTTTACAGTATGTTACCTAAAAATCTGTTGGAGTAATAAATGTATATAATTATCATTACTCTGAAATAATGAACGCAGATTTAAATATAATAAAAATGGAAATTTTACTCTCTTCTTGAGAAATTTTATGGAAAACGGAACACGTTTTGGTAATTACGGGTCTCAATCTGCACAAGCCAGAAATTCAGTCCTAGTATATTTGGATACATCTTCCTAAACGATTTTAGTCAAATGATAAAAGGAAAGAGAACCAGGAAAGTGGAAGAACTTGCACGAATTATGATGTTGTGGAGGAAATAATTTACAGTGCCGCCTATAGTGGCACAGAAGAACGCAAACAAAAGAGAAGAATGTGTGCTTGAAATAGAAACGCCACAACAAATGCGTCGTTATATACACCAACTCACACAAGGTGTCGAAGTTCGCCATTCTGTCGCTTGCAGGAAAAATGTAGTCCTGTGCTTGTTTGTAAACAGATCACGTGTGGCGGTTTGTTTATCTCAGAGTTTCACTAAATTTTGTGCAAACAATAGGTGCATAGTTCCCCGCGTAGTTAAGTCAGGTCGACGAGACACAAAGCTGTTCATGAAAAGGGATCCAGATAAAGAAATACTACGCGTGCAGAAGATGTACGCTCGGCTTCGGTAATCCACTTAACTTATTTGAAACATGTTATCCATTTCATCTAAAATATAACAATTGTTTTCGCCAGATTTGACCCTCTGCTAATATTCTGTTTCCTAGCCTAAAAATAAATAGCTCGCCGGAAATAAGTTCACGCCTAACGCAATAATTGTCCAAAACAGATGCATATTTCGAAAACTTAATTATTGTACTGCTGGAGAAACGTTTAGTGAAGGGTATTCTGTTGAGAAATAAAAATGAATCAACCAATATAATTTTAATGTGTTGCTTTGTGGGTGTTTATTGACTCTCCGTTGTAGACAGGTAGATTAATAGATGATTTTTGAAGGCAGAAAACGACTAACTGGAACCGTGTAGCTGTTTCAGAAACGCCAATATACATGGCGAACCTTTCAGATTGCAGAAAGACAAGATACGTGTAATATGAAACCAATGAATTTGATTCGCAATAGAACGAATATACAGTAAAAATTAGACATATTTAATGTGAAAGTTTAACATCAGAAAAGTTAAGGTTCATTAAAATTATCGAGTGAATTAAATATATCCGTCTGATTTGCGTTTATTAAAATTATCGCATTAGTTTTTCTCTCTTTTCTCTGTTGATCCAGATTATCTACACGCCGAAGAATAAATAAGTTATGCATATGTTTTATTGTTCGGGAATTTCTTGGTTTTGCAACCTATTGTTCCGTAAACTCTATTTCAAAACATACCGCCATTGTATGAGCAGACAATCCAGTAAGTGATTGTTGAAGAGCTACAGGAACAATGGCCTCTATCCTATTCAGAACGCGGATGAAGGGTTGAGAGAGCTGTAAAGCCCTGTCACGCCCAAGGTTGCTATTCTGTCCGCTGGAGTTACGAGATGTAGGAAGAACGACGAAAATGCAAACGCTGGATACAATACCAGTGGAAACGTGCTGACGTGCCCTACTCAGTGGTCGCTGTTGTCCATAATTTATCACACGGTCGAGGTGTATTCATGACATTGGACGGGTCTCGAAAATTATGTAAAAGGCGTAGTAAAAAGGTAAATATTAATAAATGAATATTACATCCACAATTATGAATGCAGCACTTGCCCCCATGTTTATTATTTATTAAAGTGGTTATGTCGTCTGAAAACAGTATAACAACATAAAACGGGGTCATATAAATCTAAAAAAGCAATGGACCCATAATAGGGCCTTATGGACCGGCAAATTTATTTGTCTCCACTTATAATGAAAAGCTTTACCAGAAAATGCCTCCTTCAGAGTTTTTCTTTGTTTCCCGTGGCTTCAATAGAAGGAGAGCCAGAAATGGTAGGTTTCAATAATGATTTGGAAATTCCTAATGGATACAATTTTTTGTTAAGCGATTCTAATATCATATGAGTTTCTGAGAAAGGGAATTTTTCTGTTAAATATTCCTTCCTGAAGCCAAATTGATAGGTAGTGAAGAAGTTATGTTTAAGTGTCCCATAAGCCTGTGAGAAACAACGTTGTGATTTTAGAATTTTCATAAATACAGTACAAGAAAATATGTTACTGTTTTACTTGAGGACAAGTTCAAGCTTCATGACGATCTCAACACAATTCAAACTTAGGCAACATCCGCTTTCCCAAGGCTAACAATTTATATTTCCCGTAAACAACTTGTTTTGTAAGCGCTGTTTCAATCTAATGTTAATTTTTAAAAATTTATTTGGCAAAACTTTTATCCTAAGATTATTTGTTGGTTAAATATAGTTACAGTATATACAAATTTAAAATATGTACATAAATTACATGGGAACATGTTAATTCGGATAATCCAGCAATTAACCTAAATTTTGCAAAATTTTTATTCTTGTATCTGAATTTGTGTGTCTGAGGGGCTACATTGTTGGGCTATTAGGGTTCACTGGTGATGTTGAATTTGATGGGTTTGATGGGATGTGTGGGTGGCGTCTGCGGGTGTGAAGATGGGGTTGGTTAGGAGGTGCCCGAGTGTTCTGGGGGGAAGGAGGAGGTCTATAGTGCGATTTCTTTTGAGGCGACGTGAGTGTAGTGGTGGGGGAGGGTTGCTATGGAATTGCTGGATCGTGGTGTTAGGATGGTTGAAGGTGCTTTTGATTAGAGAGGTTACGGTTATTTGGTGATTAAGGAGTTGACTTTGGGAAGTTTAATGTCGTGGTGGATGATGGAATTTCTGAGGTACCAGGGAGAGTTAGGCTGTTTTTCTCCATATAGATGAGGCGTAGGATCAGGTGGGTTGTATTATGGAGAGATATACTAGGCGTTTTGTGCCGAGGGTTAGTGGGTATTTACTGTTTAGGAATGGATATAGAGTTCTGAAATTCAGGTTGATTTTGGAGAGGAGGTGTTTAATGTGCGGTTTCCAGGAGAGCTTTGAATCGAAGAGCAGCCCTCGGTAGGTGGTTTCTGTTTTTGTGGGTATTTCGGCGTTGTTAAGATAGAGGGGGATGTGCGGAGAAGAGTTTTTGGTTAGTGTGATGTGGACGGTTACTGATTTGGTGCGATTTATGCTGATTCGCCATTGTTTGGACCAATGCTCTACGTCTACGTGCGTGAGTGCTGACTGAAGAGTTTGGATTTTGGAGGTGAGAGAGGAGGTTTGGTAGGAGATGGCAATGTCGTCTGTGAAGAAGATTGTGCTAGTGGCGGGATGCTGTGTGATATCAAGGGAGATGATGTTTGTATAGGAAGGGGGCAATAACGCTTCCTTGGGGGACACCTGAAGCGATGGGGTGGGGTTGGGGTATGTGATTATTAATAATGATGGAGAAGGTTCTGTTGGACAGGTAGTTGAGGAGTATTCTATAGTGGGTGCCATTTAGGAAATCTCTGATTTTGAAAAAAAGGGAAGGGTGATTAATTTTGTCGAAGATAATGGCTATAAAAGTGTGATGCAGCATTTTCGTTGTCCGAAGGAGTTGTTTATGAGGTTGGAGAAGGAGTATAATTGATGGCAGCAGAAATGTTTTGGACGAAAACCATATTGTGTGTCTGGAACTAGGAAGGAGAGTTGGTTGATTGAATGAGGGAGAAGTAATTTTTCGAATAGTTTGGAAATTGTAGGAAGGAGACTTATTGGTCGGTGGGATTTTGGTTTGTTTGGTTTTGGTAACATGATTATGGTGGCATGTTTCAATTTTGTCGGGTAGTAGGTGGTTCTGAGGATGGCATTTAAGATATAGGTGCTAATGGTATTTGATTACTAGATATGGGATTGAGTTCACGGAAGACAGCAGTTTGAGAATAAATCGCACACTAATTTCAGATTAGGACAAGTGGATGTGAATAATAAATGAAGTAATGGATGGAATTGAGCCGCGTTGAAAGTTTTCTTGTGAAAGATTCGTGAAATGGCATGTTAACGATAGCACGTTCCGGCGTTTAACATTGCCCACAATTTTCTTCAACTGACTGGCTATGTTTGGAGATTCGCTCGTGAATATTTCAAGCACTAATAACTTACAAAAATTTATGTGACAGACAAATTTAGTCACTTGCCACAAAACGTACAGATTTGAAGAAAGCAAAAATGTGACAGCGTTATACCTCATTGTAATCCCCTCTTGAAATTAGCGCATCAATAACATGATTTGGAACAAACGTTGTGTATACGAACAAGTTAACGAGAATTAATTGTGTTTGACATGCTAGTTTTGAATCGAGGAATAAAATACCAATAGCTAAAGAAATAATACTACTCAATTTAGAGGCTTTCATTTGGAACTCAGGAAACATAATTAATGTATGGGTCTAGTAAAATATCCCGACAGACACATGCACGATGCACGTTCCCTAACGACGATATCCCGATTGACGTTTCCCCGATATCCCGATTGACGTTTGCCCGACAGGCCATTACATCCCGAAAGGCGCGTTTTTAGGAAATTAAGCATAATATTAACGGAACACTTATTATGTTCGTTATTATTTTACAGATGATTATTAACGCAAATTAAGTTACGTGGAACCATTACAACCAAATGGTTACACGCGTCAGTGACGATCCAGGAACAAACACTGCGGATTTAAGACAACTCTATCACCGCTGTGGAAGGGGGTGGCGTTTTTAAAATATGAGGAAACGGCATACATTGGCATCAAATAAATAATTTACGGGGAACGCTCAGATTCATTCTCGATGTTTTGCTGTCTAATTTCAATCTCTATCGGCATGGGGAACATCTCTAGGGGTTGGGGGTAGAAAGGCAGATATTGGTGTCAGTAACTGAAACGTCGTTCAATCCTCTGCCACCAGCATCTGAGGGAGTTCAGAGCTGTTTATTCGCATGGCTCCGTACGTCTCGGAGCTGGATCCACATGTAGAGGCAAAACGCTCTCGCTCCTGATCGAGCTGACGTTTAGTTGGAGCGCTTCACAGAGGAGCTGCGTTCCCGAGCGAGCTCTAAGCTGCATTTTCAGAGTTGGAGGGGGGGGGGGGCGTTCAGAGCGGGGTCCTGCACAGAGTTGTACTACCTTGTACAACTCTTTGGAGTCATTCGCTCCTTATTTCCGAACGAGCGGCGAGCTGCTCCGTGAAGGGAGTCGTTCCTTCGAAACGACTCGCTCCGGAGCGACCCATCTCCATACTGCAGCAAGCGGAATTAATTTTGAAAATGTACGAATTTTTTATTTGATGGCATTTGAAAATTAGCAAAATAGAATTTGTTGGTATACGGTTCATTATCTGATCTATTATTCTTGTTCTATTGTAACGAACCCGCCATCAAAATATAAGAAGAAAAATGTTATTGAAGCTCCTAGTATAAGCTGGATAAGTATATCCCGTAAAATCAGGGTTTTACGCTGATGATGCGATTTCGGATTGGTTGTTTCCTGAGAGCAGGTGAATTTTATCTACAGAAAATAGCAAGCCTTTCTACAGTTTCTTTTCTAACAAATCAGCACCTGTCAAAGAAAATTTATTACGCGGTGCCAATTCTCGGACTGGAGGCGAGGGATAAATTAAAATGTCACCAAAGGCCAAGGTTACTATGCTATAAATACTGGTGCTTCAGAAATATGAAAATACAGTAAATATTAAATAGCGAACGTATCTTCATTGCGTTATGCTTTATGGAACAGCAGACTGTAGTCGTTCAGGTCACGTCACGTGCATTGAGAATAACAACTTGCGTGGTTTGGAAAACAAGTTGTACTCCTTTGTTCCGGAATCTTTGTATTTTAACCTTCCCGTGTTCTCCAAACATTGAGCTTCGTTTGGGATATTACCAGATCATCATTACAAAGCTGGAACAGTTGACCTGGGGTCTTTAACCTCAGGTGTTGAGAGCTTTCAAAATAAACTAAATAAAGAGATGTCCACCTGTGTATTAAAGAACATTTAGCATATTTGTAAAACAGAGCCACTAGGCAACAAATTTGTACAACGCTACGCTAATAATTCATTTTTTAAAACAAGTAAAACGTTGTTGAAGAAAGTCCGAATTATATGAAGAGGCCCCAAATAAAGGGATGAAACGTTGTGTTTTAGATTTGAATTGTTATCGTTAAATGAAGACTTTTAATGTAACTATTAATTCATTTTAATAATGAATTTAATAATTTTATTCTAACCAGCAGCTGTGATTGACTGGAAATGCTGTGGGTAGAGGGCAGTAGTGTGCGTGGACATCCGTGATCTAATGCATATGAGGCAAAATGCCATTTGCAATTGTTCCCCAATCACACCTTCGATGCTACCAAGTACGTATTACTCTTGGTGGTCGAAATTTTGAGCATTTATTGTAAACTTTGCTGGAAAGAAGCACTTTGCAATGAGGTTGTAAATAAACAATGTTATAAATGATTAAACCCTTCTTTAATAGTCACATATAAAAAATTTTATTTCAATGTAAAATTACATTAAAATGTGAGGATTTTAAAATAGTCCGTCTGTTGGTTTCGGTTATTATAACCATATTAATCTGCAAAATTGTTAAGTACATCATTGGAATTAAATTACTAATATATTACGTCACAGTTATTTAAATATTATGTTACATACTTGATAATTTAATTAAAATATTTCCTAAGGCCAACTTTTCTGGCATGGTTTTATAAGACATCCTATTGTTTACAATAGGGTTACATGTCTAGTGTTTAATTGCCCAGCTCTGACTAACTGGTCGTGTTGTATCTACCACAAAAACAACTTCCATATCGATATATCAAGGATATCGATTGGAGACTAATAATTGCAAATGCTTCAACTTAAATTCTAATTTATACGATATCCAAAATTTTTTCGTAATGCTTACCAATATCACCCATTTCATTTCTGTTATAATAGAATTTTTTTTTTATTTCTGTAAATTTATATTAATTCTAAAATACTTTTTTTTATATAAATTATTACTTTTATTCAAAATTTTTATGTTATCAAAATTAATATTATAATTCGTTACTTTGTAAGGCATGAAAAGGACAGTAATTGTTTTTATGGTTAGAATTTTAAATGTAATTTACATTTATAATAAATATTTATATGTGACCTGTATTAAAAAAGGGTTTAATCATTTATAATATTAATAATATAATACATACAGTCCTTTATCGTTTTTATTTAAAAAATAAACAATGTTTTCTTTTCATGTCTCATTTTTTGTGTTCTTGGCTCATCGCGTCACAACCAACCATACATTCCTACACAAAAAGTGTATGTTTTAGTAAGCTAGACCAGCCGTCAACGTTTGTCCCATGACGGTAGAATCACCCTGTATATGTCTCATGCTAATAAATTATTTTTTGAACTGAAAAGGATATTAGTCACACGTGATAATATTGATTACATATTTTAGATCATCAGATTTTATTTTGTATAACAAAGCAATAAATCGTAGCTTTTTCTTATAAGATGGATGGTTAGATAAAAAGTTGAGAATTCTGCCAGAATAAGTGACACCAATGTTTACTTCGGAGAATAGATATTTCTAGCGAATTTTAAAATTGATCTTGTTCTATTTCATATGTAAACTTGATGTTTTAATTATAATAATTAAATACAGTAATATGTTCATCAATATTTTACCAGGAAAAATACAAAGAAAACTATCATCAAGATATCGATGTTATGAAACAGGTTTGAAACTAAGCTTCTCAAGACAACAGTATTCGAAAAATTAGGGAAAAAAGAAGTTCCCAAAACAAGAACCTAAATTTAGTGATGAAAATTTTTGACAGTAAAAAATGAATAGAATTAAGGATGAGATTTACGACAATTTCAATTTCGAACCAATCTATGAGTGTGCAGTATTTATAAAATATGGATTTCAAATGAATAGGCAGCTTAAACTGACTTTTTTTTGTAGAAACGATTAGATGTTATACAATGGACTGACTGTCTGTTAAATAAAGTATAGGGCAGATTCTTTGTGAATTTTTGGGAGAGAATAGCCTCTCGAGATATTATAAGAGATTTAAACTGGAGGTAGTTTATCAAGTTTTAATCTTTCCACCTTTTTAAACGGATGTACGTTGTTATGTAATAATTGATATACGTTTGTTATATGGTTTTCAGATTAATATAACCATGAAATGTTTGAAACCTTCAGTATTAATATAACGTGCACATATAATCAAATAATTGTGTGAAAAATAAAGGACATTTTTGATGCAATGACATAGTCATTGTGAAATAAGTCCAGAAACACGTGTTTCAATTTTTGGTTAAAAATGTAATTGTGATCTAGCTCGTTTTTATTTTAATCATCAGACGTTAAATATTATAAATCTAACACTCTAAATTTATTTAATGGATAGAAGTAGTGCCAAAGAAATTTTTAAAGTTATTTTATGAATTTGATTTTATCAATTTTTTTTGACTGGGTTTATTAAATGTATAAATTGACAGTGTTTCGCCCTGTGTGTTAAAATTCTGCCCATCTGCGTCGATTTCGATTTTTTGTACTGACATGTGAGAGTAACAAGATCCCATATTTTTTAAATATCCCAGATGCTCCTGGATAAATTGGTACACACGTCTAACAACCATTTTTTTAATAGTAAAAGTTTAAAATTTCCTGGATTTTCATATGTCACTAACTAATAAATTAATTTTCTGATATTTAGATTGACATTATTTTAACCCCATAGGTAGCCGAGCTTAATTGATTTTTAAGGGTTGTTTTCCAATTTAATTAATACTAAGCTTTTATCATTTTTAGGTGCTGATTATACAAAAATCAGTGGTGAGTATTTTATGAATTTAGAAACTGGTAATAATACTGCATTTGATAATAATAAAAGGAGAAAAAAGTGACAGATTAACTAAACAATGTGCTGTAGTTCCCTGACGTGAACATGTTTGGCTTTCTATTTACGTCCGTGGAAGACAACGTGGAAAGGTCGCGAAGCTGAGCTCTGTCTGCTTCACATTTATAAATAGACAAATTGCACACCATCATCTCAAATGTCGTCTTGATGCTTTATTTTTTGGATGATTGGAAAGAAAAGTTACTTTCACGAGAACTCTTCAAACTGGGTATTCATTTTTACATCCTGTGACAATGGAAGCCAATCACTGGTTTGTTTAAAAATAATTAAAATTCAATACCGCGCGTGAGGCAGTTGAGTCGGGAAGAACGTTAATTGACAGGGAAATGAGTGAACGTCTCACCTCGTCACTTAAGTTTTAACGTTTTGGTTCCAGAAGCTTAACGATACTGCTGTCAACCTTGAACGATTTTCGTCCATCGTCATGCAGGCTTTTAGCGGCGTAAGATACGAGCATAGCTTGGTTTCCTCCAGATAGTGATGAAAAGGTTAGAAGAGTGGTCCAGCTGCCTCACATAAACTTTTTAAGTATTAATTTTCTAAAAGCTCATACAAGCTGTTGGGTCAGAAGGAGGACCTGATGGTTCATCTCTAAACAGATTCATTTTCAGCGAGTCAAAGAAACGTTTCTCAAACTTATGTGCCGATAACTTGGTTTCCACAAGTTACGATTAGAAATTCCAGTGGAGATTTCATGTATTTGATTAGTCTGTTACGGGGTGTTAATTTTTCTGATGGTTTGAATAAGACTTTGAGGGCTGCAATTGATAAAATCTTACATCCACGTGTTTCCTTTACGTAAATCGTGTTGATTTTATTTTGTAACATACCAAAGTAATGTGAAGCAAGTCCTCGTAAGTGACCGAGCAGAAGATCCTTCCTGGCCTGGCTACGACGGCGCACGCTTCTCTGGGCGCTGTGAATGGACTGGGTCATGATCGCTCAGAACTAGCGACTACAATAACACAACAAACTGAGGCTGCTGCCAAGTCCCAGGGCGACCAAACTTACCGCGGAAAACAGCCACGACCGCCTTTTATTTATTTATAGGAACACACGCGACGTTAATTAGACGTACAACAGAATATCATCAGAGAGTGTTTCTGAAAAAAAAAACACGTAAGTCCGTGCCTTTAAACAGTAACGGACTCTCATTTCAATCTATGAACTGACACACGGTTTAAAGGAACTTAAATTCAATTTTAAAAACGTCGGAAACAAAGAGTATCACTGGAGGATTCATTTTCTGGTAAAACTTTTTATTCTAATTCGGGACTAATAAAGGTGGGAGTTCCACAAGGCTCTATTCTGGGCCCATGGCTTTTTTTAGATTCATATAAATGACATAAGATAAAATTTATTTTCTGGTAAAATTTTCATTGTAATCGGGGACTTATAAAAGAGGGAGTTCCACAAGGCTCCATTCTAGGCCCATTCCTCGTTTAGATTTTTATAGGTGACTCACGAAAAACAATAACCCCGTTTTCTGAGGTTATACTGTTTGCAGACGATCAAAGCATTTTAATAAATAATAAACGTTTAGTAGTTTACTGTATTGTGCACTTATGTGTGAGGAAACTCACGATGTAAAACTTGGTTAGTTCATTTTTAAAATCATTTTAACTGTGTAATGTAGCATGTAAATATAATATATTAAGGTATGCATCCACAAGAAGGTTATTGTCAGCCTAAGCATTATTTAATTAAAGTTTTATATATATATATATATATATATACTGTAGTTAACACAAATTATAATATGAATTTAATTATTGTTATGATAAAAAAATTCTACGTTTTACAGCAAAAATGTTTTTTTTTCTGGATAGATATTCTTTGGAAGGAATCATAAAGCTTTTTTTTTAAAAAAAAAAAAATATATCTTGGATAGAAGAGAAAATCTTTGTCTCTAACGAGCTGCGTGTGGATCGTCTGGGCTGCTTTTGAGTGTTGTACTAAGACTTTGAGGCCAATTTTAACCATTTAAAACTATCAATAATTTCAATCGATGAAGTATCCAGCTCTGATTTATGTTTTTGGCTAAAACAACCTGTAGAGAAAGAGATACCTTTTTCTTTGTTAAAAGTCAGCAAAACTGTTAACTTATTTTTATGGCACCTAATAAATGTTTTTTAAAGAGGATCCATTTTATTTATTAAAGAACTTACTATATATATTTTTCGATTATTAACCAATTTATATAGAAGATATTACAATATATATGTATATATATATATATATCATACAAACAGTCTGCGTTTTAATTATTAGCGGTTTCAAGGTGTTCCAGTTAAACATATAAAGGAAAGGGCAAAGTGACTGTACTCCGGAGGTGAAGCAAAACGAATGAGTCCTTGTCGAATTTTTTCCACAAGTCTTACCTCGCCGAGTTTCCTATCGCGCACGAATCTCTAATTTTCCGTGTGACCTTCACACAACTTTAACATTTGGTCACGTCAGTATTATAACTTGAAGGCTTTTATGGATGTGGAAAATACACTCACGTGTCGGGCTTCCAGAGAGCGAAGCCAACCGAAAAAACGTTCAAGTCTGAGTAATAAATAAATCCAAGAAATTTTTTAAGTGTAATGAAAAAAAAGTGAGTCGTAGGAGGAAAATAGTAAAGCGGATAATTGCTTTGTAATTTTGCAAGCCATAGGACAAGAAACGTTAATTTTTAGCGCTGCAGATAAACCCAAGGCGACCTTTAGAAATTCACAAAAAGAAATACATGCTAAATAACATTTCAACAGAGAACGAAACTAATTGATTGTAGTTTTTTTTCAAACCGTCGATGGATGGTAAATACTGAATAATTAATAATGCATCTTACATATAAGAAAATCCCATTTAACGATCTCGTTGATCTTTGCCTATACTTTACCATGTTAGGCGCTCTGACTAAAGATTGAATGCTCAGAATTACGAATCGGAAAGATATATAATTCTTGCCCATTAGAGTTCAGTACTTTTTATTTCACAATATTGATAATCTCACGACGGAACAGGTTATTAAATATATAAAAAGAAGTTATTGCTTTATTTATTATTTTTACCTTGAGTGTGGACGTTTAATTCACCTGCATTGAGTGTTGTATGACGCGTTTTATGGATTGTAAATAGATATTCTGTTATTATGGCGGACGTTTAGATGAAATTTGAAAAGAAACTGTGTTCGGAAGCTTATTCAATAATGTAAATTGAGGATCAAAATATAAGGCAATAACTTCGTTTTATATTTTTGATTTTCATCATTAGGACAAATAAGCTGTTTTTATGCTGCAAACAGAAGGGGCCCAAAAAAATGTATCCACTGGTTAACAGTCCATAACTTGCAAACTAATTGACGGAGTTGTCTCATTTTTGGTGAAAGTGTAGCTCTTCAAGTCCAACTTAAAGATATCACTGTAGGTGTTCAAAATGGTCACCATTAACATCCACACACAAACTATGTCGCCAAACTTCAGCACGAACTACCGACTGCAACGTGTTCAGTTGGATATTTGCACATGAATGTAAGACGGATTCTCCAAGTTCATCCAATGTGCGTGGCTTTTGTCGATAAACGACGTCGTTCAGTGTCCCTCACAGGTAAAAGTCCAGAGGAGTTAAGTCTGGGGAACGTGGTGGCTACCCTACAGCACCTCTACGGCCTATCCATCTTCCTGGTAGATTTTCGTCGAGATAAGCCCTAACACGATTGTGGTAGTGGGCTGGGGCACAATCTTGTTGAAAGTAAAATCTTTCGTCTCCATACGAGTCTTGGTTGGCAGGATGGTTGGATGGCATGTTTGAAGCTTCTGAAGGTACAACTCACCGGTAACTGTACCGTCAAAGAAGAATGGCCCCGGTAAGACAACCCACACCACACATTTACTCCCGGACTTTGTCTACATGGACGTTTGGATGCAATTGTGGCGATTTACTGTACCATTGAGTTTGAACTGTGCCTCATCAGACCACACAATCATCTCTGCAAACTCTTCATCGATGCGCACCATGTTATTAAACGACTCGCTGTACTCCATCTGGATCGTCCTCGTTCATTGCGTTCCACTTTGCTGAACACTTGAGCGACTCACTCCAGTTTCACGGACACACAGATTTCTTTGGGAGCGGGTGAATTGTTGTAACACAAGATGGGAGCTGTTATTGTTAGATGTCGTCCAGATCGTTGTTTGTGTACATCTTTAACACAGCCTCCGGATTCAAATTTGTCTCGAATGCGACGAATCGTTAAACGTGTCGATGGCTCTGTTTGATACACATTTCGCCATTGCCGTTGAACCTCATTAATTTTTTCGTACTTACAGACTTCCTGTCATCAAATGTAAGCCTTACGCCAGCCAGGTTTACTCGAGTAACAGGGTACAACTAACAATAAAACACTGGCGACTGTCATCTGACAAAACCAAACAACGCAATGAAACGCTTGTGTGGCGATTGGCGGAACTACAAACTATTACACTACCAAAAATGAGACAACTTTGTCAATAAGTTTGCAAGTTATGGACTGTTAACCAGTGGATACATTTTTTTGGGCCCCTCTGTATAAAATGTAGAATATACAAAAAAATTTAAAAAAATTACCTAATTACTATAAACGAATATTATAAAGATTTCTTCCGTAAAAAATTATTGTTTAAAGAATTTAAAAAATGAAACTGATAAAAGTTTAAAAAGTAACTAATAAAATGAATCATTATTAAGCATTCGTAAGAGATTTTATGTTGTATTTTGGAAAACCTCATTTTAAAATTATTATTTTAAATATTATTTATATTTTTGTGTACACGTGTTCCTATCGAACCGGAAACAAACACTGTGGGGGTATGGCACGTATACCAACCCCAGAGGCGGGGGTGGAAATTTTCAAATATACTCAACCGACCGATATTTTCATCGGATAAATATTTTTCGAGGGTCAATTACATTGATAGTGTATCGCCCTATGTGTTTTTGTGTATAATTTCATCCCCTTTCGTCATGGGAAGGTAGAACTCTTAGTGTTTTGGGTAGAGGGACGTTGCAAAATATAACGCGAAGACAACCGAGATTGGAGTCGAATCCGGGTTTGTGGATGTCGCTGAGTTTAATTATGACTATCAACTTGCTGTTTAACCCTCAGGGGTCGCGGATGGCCGGCTGTGGAAATTATCAAACATGCTCAAACGATCAATATTCGCATAATTATTTTACGGGATCAATGAGATTGACGGTGTTTCTCCTGATGTATATTGTGTAAAATTTCTACCCCTTTTTGTATTGGAGTGAAGCACCCATAGGGTTGCGGATTGAGGGGCATTACAGAAAAATAAAGCGAAAACAATTGAGAGTGGAGTAAAATCTGGTGTTATGGATGTCGCTAAATGTAATTATGACTACCCGGGCAATGCCGGTCACCCAACTAATTATAATAATAAAAAAAGACATACATAAAGTATTTATATAAATGGACACAAGCCGGAGTAATCAATATTGGACTCTTTCATCAAATTATTGTTAATTTTTTTTACTTATTATAGATTTAAATAATCTGAAAAGGGTCGTTTCAGTTTTTCTTTTATTATTGTAATTGTTAAACGAATTGTTGGACTCGATAGGTCATTTAAAAGGTTTCACAACGGCCAAGAACAATCCGGTTTGTTGCTATTTGCGTGGGTTTACATTGAAAAGTACTCAGAGGACTAATAATGGCATGCTGTGGATGTGTCCATTCTATCTCGTATACAGAGCAGTGTAAAGAGCGCAGAAATAAATATGGCATCCAGAAGTTGGCACTTCGGGGTCAATGGCAACCCTGTGTTGAAGAAAAATGTAGGATCAGGTTCAAAAATAGCCATATGTAGAGGCCGTTAAATAAAAATGAGTACTTTTCCGCTTACGTACGAGGTCGAGACCTGTTTTGTAATCATTAGAAAAGAAAAGTGAATCAAAACGAGTTTAAAAAGAGAATAAGATAATTCCTCGCTGTATCATGAAACGTCTGATAATCACAATTATAACTTTTCTGATTATCTTTCAATTCGAGTGAATTGTCGTTTTATCGCTTTCGTATTTTCAGTAAATCTGTGAAGTAAGGTCGTCGTATTTGTACTCGTCAGTGTTTTTTTTAAAAAAATTACGTGCTATATATTTACTTATAGGATGTATGATACACACATATTGTTTTCATTACATTTTTGCGTATATTTGAAGATAGTGAAATGTCGTTGTGTCGAATAAAATATTTTAAACTGTTAACAATAATAATCGGACTTAATTTAAAATAAATGTTAAAAACTCCAGCCTACTAGTAACATTTTTTTTTATTAATAGATTTAAAACAATATTTAACCATCACAAACTGCATGCAAACGTCACTGAATTTAAATGTAATTGTACACCTGAAGACGTCTCAATCTGGTATGAAACGTTGTGTTTGTTAAAAATGGTATTTTAAATTTTTAATAATTTTTATCAGACTAATCGGCTGGTGTTTTTAACGTGTATTTTAAAATGTGCTGTAAAAAAGGTACACATTTATTTGATTTAAATAACTTTATTGGAATATAATAAGTGAAATATGCTCGTATGTTATTACAAAATTATTATGATGTTTACTGAAAAAAGAGTGTCCCGGGAAGCGAAGTCAGGCTCAGTGCTTTAACAAATTATCCTCTCGGTTAGACTTTCCTGGTGGATTGTAGGAACGTTCCACTTACGATCCTAATTAAGGTCCGACTTACACCGTAGTCCTTTGAATATTGATAAATAATTCCTATCAGATTTTATCTTGTCTCTTATTTACAGTCGAAAAATAATTATCCTCATATCTCATGTCTTTCATTCAGTGTAGCGTATTTTGTAAAATTTGTAAGAAGTTAAAACTTGAGAAAGTTGGAAGCCCGTAACTTCTTAACGTGTTTTAATCACAATTTACACATACATACATACTGGGACTACAAAAATAATTTTATTGCAATAGTATGAATATTTACGCAGTTATGACTCATACCACCGGGTTTTCCCTCATTTACAGGAAGTTGGTGTGATGGAGCGTTGGCGAGACGCGACGGATTTCCCTCTGGTTAAGAGAGATTCCATCAGGCCTCGTCACTCTACTCCATTCACGAAAGGTTTCGATCGTTCAGATCGTTCCACTTGGCGTGGTTGTCCGCTTATGAAACGCCAGCTTCACGTTTCATCTCTGATGACGAGGCTTTCATCGTAACAAAACTGATCGCAGCGCTTCCAAGATTACAGCAAATGTGGTTAATTTATATATTGCCGGTGGTGCAAATTTATATATTGCCGCTTCACCTCAGAGTAGGCGAAAGTTCCGAAAACAGTTTTCGACGGACATACACGATGCTTTGCAGTCCACTCCGAACACTTGTGTCAACAATGTTCAAAAGAATCGTCCAGTCTATTAATTTTCAGTGCTGGACAGACAATCATTTACTGAATCATTTTTCCTAGACCAACACTAGGAAGCTCTGTAATCCTATCGTTGTTATAATTTATTCAAGTACTAACATTTTTATAAACTCGCCAGTTTTAATACAGAGAAAATTAAAATAGTATTACGTGAATGTTTCCAACCTGTATGTAAAGGATACCCAACAACTTTAAGACGTTACCTTTAACAATTTCACACAAAACTATATTCCCTAGCTTAAGAAATAGAATATTTTTCTCTGTGTGTGTAAACAGATTTGGGTTTTAACGATAAAAATGGTGGATATTGTAAAGAATTATTTTTTGTGGACTGGGTTTTTACGTTAAATCAAAAAAATTATTTGACCATTAAAGAAATTTTATAAGTTTATTACAGTTAATCATGAAAAACTCTTATCACAATTACCTGTGGTTTTTACATAGAAGAGATCTGCTGCCCGTACCAAATACGTACTGCTATTCTGTGTTGTGTTGCTTGCTGTAGCTCTCGTACCGACGTCTCCGTGTCTCACAGCCGGCAGAACGGGTTAAGTGCAGTGATGACTTTTGTCAGGACCATTGCAAGGCGTCGACTCTGGGGTTGACCACTGGCTAAGGCTTGGCCTCCTGGATTTATTGCTGGCAAGTCGTCGTACTAAATTGTGTGGCTTCGATGAACTCTTCACTAACAAATTGTGGCCCCTTTCTGACGACGATTCTGCCTCGGACTATATCAGAGACAACAACTAGGAAAAGTTTACAGCAGAACTCATGAGATTTGTAGATCGGTGACACTTTAAACGTATACACGTAACGCAATACGAAGCTTCTCATAATCACATCCACCAGCTGCGGTGAGCGCAGAACAACTGTCCAGTTTCCAAAAGCTTATCTCCGTTCCTTCCATTATAGCCTCCCATTCTTTTACTTTTATTCATTATTAGAAAACTTCGTCGAAATGTCAGTTTCACTGATTCTTCCATTGTTACAAGAGTTATAGCACGCAGCTGCAGTTCCGTAGTCAACAATGGCCAACTATTCTGTCATGTTGAGGCCAACAATCGAGACAGGACACGAAAATTACTTGGATGGAAATATTTATCTCCTCCGCCCCCACGAACGTGCACGATTTCGAATTCTCCAAACCACAGCAAACAACACTTTCGAGACAAAGTAAAACTAAACCAAAATACACGCGTTACAATATAGATCTGAGACAATACGAGCACTGCTCAGGTGATCCATTGCATGGTCTGTGGAATTGGATGAGTTTTGGTGATTCACATACAATTTACAATATTAGGAATGTACTCGTATCAGATAATCATTACGTTGATCTGTTCGAGAGTTTGGTTCACCACACAACGGTAACTTTCTAAAATCTTGTGGAGTTAACCTTCAGATTTGAGATGGTAGGCGTTTTGAGTCCCATCGCTCTACCGAGCGTCCTTTTGAGTCTCGTCGTGGTACAATTACCAGTGTCATTGACACAAAGAAATTAGTCTGTGTTAAATACCCACATATTGTCAATTTTTTTTGAAAAGTGACAGGACACATGACGGTAATCCACATAGTAGCAGCTTTCCTTTAAAAGCATAGGACGGGGTGCGGAAGGGAGAGCAAAGGTAACTACGGCCCCCGGACTACAGTTAAAGGATCCTACCCAGCATGACATATAAACAAGTGCGAGCCATTTCAGTCGAAATTAATTTATGGAGATATTCACTAATAATGAGAATGTAGTTAGAGAAGACGACATGATTCAAATTTATTCCAACAGAAGAATTTGTTACATACTCTTGACGGAACTCGTTAGAGTTGCTTTAGGAATGACGACGAATCCGAATTCTTGCGTTTTCAAATATTGACAGAGCGAAAGCAGGTATGACAGACTATCCGGCCAACTTCCACGTGTTGTCTCCTGGGTAACGCTAATAGGCTGGGGCTGTAACAATATCAGATTTCCTCACGTCACTTTTCCACTTCGGACTGAATTCACGTACCTACGTTTCACATTCTCAAACGAAGCCCTCATTACTTTCCATATTGGGACTGAAAGACATTCTCCAATATTGTGTTACAGTCCTTGTACAGAA
Organism: Zhengitettix transpicula; assembly: GCA_037074705.1. Classification (NCBI taxonomy): domain Eukaryota; kingdom Metazoa; phylum Arthropoda; class Insecta; order Orthoptera; family Tetrigidae; genus Zhengitettix; species Zhengitettix transpicula. Next base: position 15,376,366 of record CM073595.1, on the reverse strand, counting down.
CATAAACGACCTCGATGGACATAATTAAAAATAAAATCTCTAATAAAAGGCATACTACAAATTAAATGCGTGTACTGATCATTTACCAAATAGTTAAACGTAATCGCGCGTTTATTTATTTCCTGTGCTTTATAACTCCAATTTGGTTTTTTCCAATATGATTAAGTCTACTCGTAAGATTATTCATTTCCATGAACAACACTCGGCTGGAAAAACGGGAAAAACGAGTAATTTTAGTTGATCTCTTTCCAAGAAATGACGGCTGCTGGACGAAGGAAAAGAAAACCCCACTTCTTAAAAAGAAAGTGAACAACAGCAGATGTTCAATAAGGTTATTTGACCTTCTAAACAAGGAGTTAGCTATGGTTGCTCATAGCTAAGTTAAATAATTGGATACTGAAACTAATTGTGTTCATAAGTAAACTTGGAATCTTAATACTATGTTGTAAATAGTTATCATAAGCTATTTGTGGCGTTTAATTATTGATATCATAATAATTATTATTGATTTTTTTATTATAAAAATTAAATTTTACTCATTTGATACAGGTAAAGTACTTAATAGGTTTTCTTATCCATTATTCTTATGTAAATTAAATTAATAAATAATAAAATTCACAAGAATCCAGCATACCGATCGCCATGGTTCGAGTGCTCGTGAGTTATACAAAATATTTTGTTCTCACGAAACGATTGTTACGAGAAGATTTCTATTCCTCACTAGTCTTCCCTATCCACCGACAGATCGCTCCCGTAGTTCTACGAATCGTGCTCTACATTTGCACCTTTGGTTTGATAAGGAATCGGCGCGAGCGTCACAAGCAGGTCCTATCCGAAACATCGACGATGTTCCATTTTGTTTGGTTACCGTAGTTCGAATTGCGTCAGATGTGACAATGAGTTTCCCCGCAAAAACAGGTTTACCTGTCTTGTTTACCAGGCCGGTCTTATCTAGAAACGATTCCGCCCGATACTGGTTTTATCGCACGGCTAACCAACTGGCGACAAGGTTAATCGCTGATGTTGAATTTTTCAGGTTAGAGTCTGTGTGACACCTCCATTTTGTCGTCACTACTGTGATGCAATTCGCGGATGTGTTCCGAATCTCCAAGCCACGTTCGCGGTCCTGGAGACTATGCACGGGGCGAAACATTTCTCGTATAAGATTTATAAAAAAATTAGAAAAAAATTGTAATTTAAATTTTAAAATATTTAATATTATCATTTGTACTATTTATTACTAAATTGAGTTGTTGAAAATTAATTAATTGATTTTAAATGTTATATTATATTAAAAAAGAAGAAAAATATAGTGAAAAATTGTGGGGTTGAAATATTGTAACAAAAAATTGTTACTGTAGTTACATAACAACCTGATTAAACCCCGATGATAGTACAAAAACGTAATGAAACATCGCTCAAGTGTTAGATAAAATATTTTGAAAAATCTCAAAAGATCGTTTATTTCTTTCATATACCTGTTAAATAAATCAGAGTGTTTGTATGGCCGATTTTTGCATAGAATAAATGTTTTTCTGGGACTATAAGATGCATAATATTTCTATAGATATTCTCTGTGTATAATTACAGCCCCTATCAGCTTGGGAGCACCCTTAAGAGTGGAGGTGGAGTTGCATTACATAAAAATAACCAAAAATCAACCGAGATTGGGCTCGAATCCGGGGTTATTGATGTCGTTGAGATTAATTGTGACATTCAACTTGCAGTTTCGAGTCTCACTCACAGCATAAATATTTTTGTCTTTCTTATAGGTTTTTACTTACGGTCGAGGTTTCGACTCTAAAGGGAGATTAAAGACTTTCAACCTTCGCCTCGCTCGGTGGTTCAGTGTTTCGTGTTCACGTCAGTGTAACGCAATGATTCTGTGCGTAGCTGGTCTGGGTTCGAGTCCTGGCAAGCGAGGTCCTTACTCCAAAGTAAATCCTCTAGCAACCTGTTTCCAATTTCGCTCGGTCCCGAGTTTCTCCACTCGCGATCGCAGAAATTAAGGGGCAGAGTTCCTGGGAATTGTGGCGTATTTTATTAAAATTAAGAAATCGTTCAAATAATATCTTATTCAAATAAATCATATTTGTAAAACGAATAGGATTTATTTGCCGATATCATTCCATTAGGATATGAAACTATAAAACAGATCATATTTTTGAAACAAAGGGAAATTCTTCTCTGTTACCAGAATTACAAGCAGTGGGGAAAAATAATATGTAAAAACGAAACAACACAGTATTCTGACTACATAAATATTCTACTGTCAGTTGACAATTGATAGAACACTCTTAAGGCTTTTCTTTGTTTTTCAAACTATAAATTAAGGGGATACAATTGGATAAATGATAGTATCAATGAAGGCAACAGGTTGAAACCAATATTTACACAGGTATATTTACTTGAGCGTGACGTAGGTGACCGTCCTAGCTTTCGTATATCAGTTGAGACTGAGTAGAATGATTTCTGAGGAATTTTTAGTGTTAATTGGACCGCGAGTATGGTAGAGGGCAATGACCAGGATTTCAAAGGTTCGGGGAAGAAACATTTGTTTGGCGAACTAATTTGTCGGAGCTAACACAGATTAGAGAATTCAGTTTGTCCACTGGGCTAACAGTTGGCTACGAAACGTCTTGTTTAAGAGTTAGAAGTTTCACCTTCAAATTTTTATTTAAAACTTTGAAGTAGTTAATTTAACCTTGTTGGTAATTAAATTTATAAATTTCCGAATGTTTCCCTTGTAGAATATAATGAATAAAATAATCTCTGGATTCCAACTGGTTGGTGAACTCTTCATCAGATGTCGACGAAACGTCATTAAAAACTTCGCCAGCCGGTTATGAAGCCCGAGCTCATTTTTATCAATTAAAGTTACGTTTCTATTCCAGTGCATGATGTTTCTCTTACATAAATTGATTCTTATGTATATGTAACTAATAATTTAATCCTTAATAATAAAATTAAGAAAGGAGGGCCATAATAATAACCAAATACTTGTTACGTTACAGCTGGAATTAAAAATATCTACCTATCATAAAGGAAATTCACCAACATATGGAAACTGTGAGGCTATTTCATTTCTAAAGAAAAATTATTTAAAATATGTTACATTATTAAGAGTTAAATAATATTTTTATCTTAATGTCGGAAATTTTAAAAAAAATGATATAGACTCACATCATAATTTTTTCGATCTTCTTAAACAAAAAAGTAAATAGAATAAATCAAAAATAATATTTCACTAGAACTTCTAATAAATAAAATTTACTGTATGTGTGTTTGTATGTATGTTCCGCATACAAATCTACACCAGTGGAAAAAAAATTGGCCTAATTTCGTAAATGCGTTCGTCTCTAACCGGAAAGAAACACTGTGGGGGTAAGACACTTTTATCACCCCCAGGGGCGGAGGTGGACATTTTCAAACATGCTCAAACGGCCGATATTTGCGTCAAATATATTATTGGGGTCAATGAGATTTAAAGTTTTTCTCCCGATGTTTATTGTGCATAATTTCAACCCCTTTTTGTATTGGAGGGGAGCCCCCTTAGGGGCGGGGGTAGAGGGGGTTTTATAATGATAAAAAACGAGATTAGAGTCGAATCCGGGGTTATGGATGTCGTTGAGTTTAACAATGAAAACCCGGGCACAGATAATAAAAATAAATTCATATCTTTCAATAAAATTATAAACATGGATTAAGAAAGGCAACTTAATTCAAAATTAGTTGATATTTTGAGCTACAATTCATAGCAACAAAATTAGCCTGTAAATATACATTCGGATTCTCTTAATGGATTATCTGGAATCAAGATTAAAAATTAAATAAATGAAAATAGATAATTGGTATGTAATATCTTTTTATAATTTGTAATTACTGAATTAACTTACGAAAATACTAAGAACATATAAAATCCAACATGTGACTCGAAATGAAATTTACAGTATATATATATATATATATATATATATATATATATATATGGGCCGTATAGCAGAGTACCCAATTTTAAATACGTTATATGGAAAGCACATACGTTAACTCCTCACACCTACACTTGAGGTTTCCTCTTGCGACAGGACGAACACCAGTAGTGCAACGCCGGTGGTGTTCTCGGAAAACAATGGACGTGTAGGTGATCTTAGGAATCTACAGCCTTCCTTCCGCACATTCACGTATTCATTTCCTTCACAAAAACTGTCCATTCATTGACAAAAATCTCTCTACGCTTCGACTGTCTGCTGCTAAGAAAAACTAACCTCTTGTCTTTTTAATCCTTCGGGACGTATCTTGCCACGCCTCAAAAAAAAATTTACTTCTCTATCTATTCTGCTACAATCACAATTTTCCTTCGGACCCAAATATACCTTTTACCGACATTCTCGATCAATCGTTATCACAAAATTTGCCAGCTGGGAGTTCTTTGACGGAGGTCGGTGACTGCTGATTCTTCACATGGCGACTGGGAGTCTGGATTTTAAACTCCACGCCCCGCCGTCGGCACTCATTGGCAACTGAATATGGACTTCTGGTGTACGTGCTGACGGAATTTGAGGTACTACGATCCCTTTTTGGTCGTCTTCAACGGACAATCTAATGTTTTTTTAGAGTAATGTTGCTTCTTGAGGTATCAAGCGTGCTAATTTTCCTCTTGTTATTATACAGGAATGCAGCAGGACAGGATAGTCTTAATTATTTGGTTAAAATAGGAGGAAACTATTGCTTTCTCCACCACAGCTACCAGGTTTACTTGCAGTGTTACATTGAGCCGTCAAACCCCCACAAAATTTTCTAATCAGGATGATATCGTCCCACGTTAGATGACAACACGGATACAGCCAAATCATCATCCACCAGGGTCCACTGCCAGATGCCATCAATATAATAAACGTTGAATACCTGTACGACGGTTTGGCCAATTTTGTATTTCGTTCAAGTTTTTATTTTTGTCTTCTACATAATTGTGTTCATCGGTACGAGAAAAATAACTAATAGGCCTAAATCAATGAATGGATGACAGAATTGATCTTTATATTGAATTTATCATTGCCCGTTTCTGTTATCAATATTCTCATATCGTCGGTATTTCAAAACTTTACGGAATATCGTTAATTTATATACTACAACGCAAAGGGACAAGAATTGATCCCTGTGGAACGCCGCACGCGATCGATTCCCATTCTGATAAGAAAGAATCACAGTCATTTTTCACGATAGTGCCTCTTTGGTTATGTAATTAGAATTACAGTACCTATTTTACGACACCTATACAACCATAAAACTACTGTTTCATAAGAACATAGAAAGATCCGGAAAAAATCCAGTTACCTTTAATTCAGATTTTTAAAAGATTAAATGATTTACGGTTTTCTTTTCAGGAAATCGTATTTGAATTGGTCAAGTATCTCTAGTATTTTATTGCAAACTGGTAGAATTGATGTAAAACGATAATTGGAAGGCTCGGCATTAATTTAGCATATTTCAAGAATCCATTGAATACTCCACTAGAGAAACATGAGTTGATTAATCCTTTAAAAACCTCTTCATAATGCTTAATAAGGTTGCTGTTGACACCGTTAATGTATGTGTAATGAGAATGTTTAAGAAAATTTATAATATTAATAGCTTTAATCTTAATTACAGGTCGTAATAATATGGAGTTGATAACCGCAGGATTTATTATTGTAGTGAATTTTAATAGGTACTATGTTTGACATTATTTCTGTTTTTTAGACGAATATATTTCGGTATTAAAATTATATTTTCCCAATATTTTTCCGATTGTGTTCGACGTTCCTTTCATTTTCTTCTTCGAACTTGTAATGTATTTAGATACATCGATTTTTCTTTCGTGCAAAAAAAAACTGTTTTCTGCTAATATTCGATTCATGTTACAATTATTTGTTTATAATTATATTGCCAAAAAATTACAACATGAATATAAGTGAATTGGTAAAGATTAAGTAACGTTCTAGTAACATTTAAGTGTACATTTAATTAATAATTCCCAGAAATCTGAACCTGGTGTTCAACCGCAAAAAAAAAAATATTATTTACCTTTAATTCTTAAGTTAATGATTTGCATTTCATGTCGAGTGATTTATTTTTCCGTTTCCATTTACGGAATTTCTGGGATATCACCTGTTAAGAGTCCCAAAAGGTTGCGGAATACAAATCCTGTTTACACGAGGATTTCCGCGGCTGTCACAATCCTGATATAATGCACACGCTGTGACAGCGTGACAGACCACTTTATAACGGTGACACAAAATAATGACAGTTTACTTTTTAAACTCCGTCAGATTAGTTTTTCAAGATTTCATTATAAACGGTATACATGAAATTTTCGGTAGAAGTGTGACAAATTGTAAAGGAAATGATTGGAAAAATTTTTTGATTGCGGAGCTTTAGTCACGTGACGACCACGATTATTTCCGAGGATGGATCATAGGATATCATAAGTGATTTCTGTAAAATAGAAAACTGTAAGGAGTATAATTTTAAAATTCGAGCCAAAGTAATATAAAATAAATTAAAATAAATCGACATGATATCTATCTATATATATAAAAATGAATTGCTGTTCGTTAGTCTCACTAAAACTCGAGAACGGCTGAACGGATTTATCTTATCTTAGTCTTGAAATGTTCGTGGAGGTCTAGGGAAGGTTTAAAAGGCGAGAAAAAATCGAATAATTTCCGGGAAAACCCTAAAAACGGCCCTTTTCTATTTCCCATACAAACGTTTTCTAAATAAAATACAAATCTACACCAGTCGAGCAATTTTCACCAAATTTCGTACACGTGTTCTTTGCGACCAGGAAACAAACACTGTTGGGGTGAGACGCGTCTTCCATCCCCAGAAGCGGGGGTGGAAATATTTAAACATACTAAAACAGCCGATATTTAAGTCGGATAAATATTTTTAGGGGTCAAAGATATTGATAGTGTTTCTACCAATGTTATCTGAATACAATTTTCATCCCCTACGCCCTGTGAAAAGGACACCCTTCGGGTTTGGGGTGGAGATTCTTTACAGTAAAATAACGCGAATACAACCGAGATTGGAGTCAAATCAAAGGTTATGGAAGTCACTGTGTTTAGTTACGACATTCAAATTGGCATTTACCCCTCAGATGCAGGGGTAGCGGGGTGAAAATTTTGGAACATGCAAACACGGCAGATATTTGCGTTGGAGAAATATTTTTCAGAGTTAATTATAATGATTAGGGTTCGAGTAGCGTTACATAAAAATTGCGCAAAAGCAGCCGAAATTGGAGTCATATCGGGGGTTATAGATAAATGACATCTCGGGCAACGCCGGGCACCCAGCTAGTATAAAATAAATTAAAATAAATCGACATGATATAAAATATAAAATTGAACAATGTTATCTATTATAGACTTTTTCTAAACAAGTATAATAATTTTTCGAGATTTAAATGTTGGAATAATATAAAAATAAAGATTCCCCTCGAAGATAAACTTCGCTCATTTCTTTAATAGTGTTTCATTCCTTGCCTTATCAGGCTCCAAAAACTATGACAATCACCATGATCATCACCAAAAGCGCGCCACACGACTGTCATCACAAAAAACTTCATGGCTTACACGGAAAATTACTAATAATCAATTAATCAAATGACGATTCCGCAATCTTCTGCCTGAGCATGGTAGCAATAAAATCGTTCATTCCACTCAATATTATCTCATCTAATAACGGTTTAACATTCATTGCCCCTTCTTTAAGTGAGTGCGCAATTTGGTACCTTTCAGAGGAACGAAAAATTAAATTATCGTTTGTCATATCGTTCAAAAGTTACTTTTCATAGTACCACGTATATAATGTACATTTAATGTTTTTGTGGCGTGGAATTAAAAAAAAAACTTTTTTTAAGTATCCAAATGGAAGTGCGTTCCACACACTTATACTACGTAGGCTTGAGTGGTTTCTGGACTCGAAACAAGACGTATTGTTTGTCGGAACAGGCGGAACTCGATGCCGTCGCCACGTTTAAGAACTTAAGTGCTCTGACTGATGGCGATTTCTTTGGGTGACGTGATTTCCCGACCGAACTTGGAAAACAGGACGTGAAATACATTTACTGGAGTCTGGGTGAGAGTCTACGTTGGCCTGTGGGGAATTAATGGTAGTGCCAGAAGGTCTGAGATGAAGTATGGAAAGAAGGGTGACAGGAACACTGTATAAAATCTTCGGTACAGAACGAGAAGGAGAATTTTGCTGGTGAAATCAATTTTGAGGTGTAGTCAGTCAGTAATACTTGTAGTTAAGCTTCGAGTTCTAGTTCGATGTTGTCCTAGTACTTGAACGAGTCCTCTTGCAATTATCAGCAATTTCTGGACTTAATGTATGATCAAAGATCTCAGCACCGCGTTCTTATAACTATGAGTATATCTGTGGCTACTGTCAGTCACAGAGCAAACGCAATTGATTCAGAGTGATTACGTCGCAGGTGACGTCATCATAGCGTTGCGTAGTAACGGATATTAAATAACAAACTTCTGAACAGAGGGTCTTAATCTTTATGCTCGTCCGACTGAATCAAAACATATACCTGTGTGCTATAAAGTTATTTTAATAAATATTTAATAGTTGGAGTTCAACTTATTATTCATCTCCACATATCTGACGATCCTAAACTTGAGGGAACTACAGAGTTTTAAAAAAAATCAATAACGAAGCTACGGATCCTGGAAAGCAGGTTGCAGATTATCCCTGATAGCTCTTTTGTTTCTACAGACTGCCAATCATGAAAAACCGTAAATGTTTAATTAAAAAAGTTTCGGGCTATTACGAGGCCCACCAGGTGATCCTGAGATGGAAAGAGGAATTATATTGTACATTTTATATGGTTAATAATAATTATTGACTCGTTATAAAACTTCTTAAATTATTTTTTCTTTGAAATATACGTTTTTCTAAATAAAATTTAAAATTAAATTAAGCTGAGAAAATACCAGAATAGTAAATTACAAAGGTAATTTTTTTTTCAGTAACAACAACGTATCGTAAACAGTTTTACTACCGTACAGATCAATTCTAAATCAAGAGAACACCTATTAGAGGCCCACCTGATGATCCTGAGAAGGATAGAGGAATTATATTAGACATTTTATATGATTAATAATAATTAGTAACTCGTTATAAAAATTCTGAAATTATTTTTTATTTGAAATATACGTTTACCTAAATATCTTTAAAATTAAATTAAACTAATAAAACTACAAGAATGGAATATTAGAAATCTATATATATTACTTCAGTAACAACAATGCATCGTAAATAATTTTACCTTCGTATAAATAATACATTTCAGATAAATATAAACAATTCTGAATCAATATGACAACTATTACGAGGCACAATGATCCTGAGATCGAAAGAGAAATTATCTTGTACATTTTATATGGTTAATAATAATATTGACTCGTTATAAATATTCTTAAATTATTTTTTCTTTGAAATATACGTTTTCCTAAATAAATTTAAAATTAAATTAAACTAATAAAAATACCAGAATAGTAAATTACAAAGGTAATTTTTTTTTCAGTAACAACAACGTATCGTAAACAGTTTTACTACCGTACAGATCAATTCTAAATCAAGAGAACACCTATTAGAGGCCCACCTGATGATCCTGAGAAGGATAGAGGAATTATATTAGACATTTTATATGATTAATAATAATTAGTAACTCGTTATAAAAATTCTGAAATTATTTTTTATTTGAAGTATACGTTTACCTAAATATCTTTAAAATTAAATTAAACTAATAAAACTACCAGAATGGAACATTAGAAATCTATATATATTTCTTCAGTAACAACAATGCATCGTAAATAATTTTACCTTCGTATAAATAATACATTTCAGATAAATATAAACAATTCTAAATCAAGAGAACAACTATTACGAGGTCCATCTGATGATCTTGAGAGGGAAAGAGAAATTATCTTGCACATTTTATATGGTTAATAATAATTGTTGGCTCGTTATAAAAATTGTTAGATTATTTTTTTCTTTGAAATATACGTTTTCCTAAATAAATTTAAATTTAACTAATAAAATACCAGAATAGTAAATTACAAAGTTAATTTTTTTTCTGTAACATTAACGTATCGTAAACAGTTTTACTACCGTACAGATAATACATTTCAGATCAATATAAACAGTTCTAAATCAAGATAACAACTATTAGAGGCCCACCTGATGATCCTGAGATGGAAAGAGAAATTATTTTGTACATTTTATATGGTTAATAATAATATTGACTCGTTATAAAAATTCTTAAATGAATTTTTCTTTCAAATATACGTTTTCCTAAATAAATTTAAAATTAAATTAAACCAATAAAAATACCGGAATAGTAAATTACAAAGGTAACTTTTTTCAGTAACAAAAACGTATCGTAAACAGTTTTACTACGGTACAGATATTGTATCGAAAAACATTTTTCTATCGATAAATAATACATTTCAGATCAATATAAACAATTCTAAATCAATAGAACAACTATTACGAGTTCCGCCTGATTATCTTGAGAGGGAAGGAGAAATTATCTTGTACATTTTATATGATCAAAGATTGAAGCCTTTCCCGGTGTAGTTGTTCAATATATTGTTCTCGGAGTTCAACCGGGTTTTGCATAATTATATTAGAACGCAACGTTTCGACGACTAAAAGCACTGTCGTCATCTTTTAGGCGATGAAGATGACGACAGAGCTTTTAGTCGTCGAAACGTTGCGTTCTAATATAATTATGCAAAATCCGGTTGAACTCCGAGAACAATATTTTGAACACTTTATATGGTTAATAATAATTGTTGGCTCGTTATAAAAATTGTTGAATTATTTGTTTCTTTGACGTTTACGTTTTCCCGAATACCTTTAAAATTAAATTAAACTAATAAAAATGCCTGAATCGAATATTACAAATGTTTATATTTTTAAGTAACAAAAATGAATATTAAACAATTTTACTATGGTATAAATAATAAATTTCAGATCAATTTAACAATTCTAAATCAAGTGAACAACTGAAATGATCATCCTATTGTGCTTTCGGCGCCCAACCAATTCTTTTGAGGCTACACTTCACACGTCTCTCACCAATGTGCACGAATAATTTGTAAAAAAAAAAAACTCTATTGTCACATAGATTAAGTATTTTTTGGTCGCAGTCGGCTCAGTCTCCAAGTCTGAGTGACTCAGTGAAAACAGAATTATGTGACCATTTAATACATTTTTATTTCATCGTTATATTCACGAATGAGTAACACCAAACACATTTTACGATGAGCCATATTCATAGCGCGACCGGAAGACGGACCGTGACATTTTTTTGTAACAATCTGTGTTACACATACGAAGTCATCTACGGAGCAATTTTAATTTTATTATCTATACTTAAGGGGATTATTCAGAATGCCCTTTATTTCGCGAACAACAATTTGCATTCCGCTCCCGTTATTTATAATTCGAAATGTGTCGCTTTAGCTGTTACGAAGAAAGAACATTTACAGATTCACAGTTAATAGCATCGGTTTACGCTGGCTGAGGAAAATACACAACTCACAGTGATACAAACCTCTGTCTGTTAGACAACAAACGTGAGAATTGTGTGTGTTTCCACGCGAGAACAGGCCGCATGTCAAACGGCAAAGGACTTCTGTTATGCAGAAACCCATATAAATAGTTTCGCCCTCCCACACACACACACACGCGCGCGCGCATTATATATATTATATCTGTCTGCGTGTGTTTCAGACTTTGTCTAATTGGGAAAATTAACTGATGAAATGAAAAAACAAATTTACGTCTGATTGAAAATTAGTAAAAAAAAAAAGATAGCCAAATGAAGACAAAAATAAGTGATAATATAAATATCACACAACGTTTCTGGGAATCCTTGTGCCTTTCTTCAGGTGCTAAGAAGAACCTAGAGCGACACAACTGCACTCGTCAGTTGTCGAAACTCACTTATTTTTGTCTGTATTTGGATATATTTTTATTATTAAAATTAACTGATGCTGGAGACAAATTTAGGATTTAAATATTGTCCCAAACATTTTAGTCTCCAATGAGTACCCTTTAAATTTTATTGTTAAACGCATAAACAGCAGATTGAACAAAATCCAATATCCTACTGTCACTCGTCCCCAAACACCTCAAACCAAATTTTTTCTCGTATGCCCATATTACAAATTTCTACATCACAAATTTATCCTAATATTTAAAGAATATCAAATATCCATCATTTACAGATCCACTAATGCTCTTTCCTACTTTATTAAAAATCACAAGGACCCACTTGACACCTACAGCAAAAATTATGTAGTTTGTAAAATCTCTTGCTCTAATTGTGATTCCTGCTACATAGGACAAACAAAACGTTCCCTTAACACATGTATCAAAGGAACATATGTCTAATATCAGACTTCCCATTGATAAACAATCTGTAGTATCCGAACATATCATTAATTCTAAACATACATTTGATTGGCAAAATGCTAAGATTTTAGACATTGACACCAGGTACAATTCCAGACTCATTTCAGAGATGCTTCAAATTAAATCAATCATCACGGCTATTAATGTACAAACAGACACTATGAAACTCAATAATTGCTATGATCCCTTATTATTACGATAAACCTTCTGTTTTCCCATTGTCGTTGCTCCCTTATTACAAATTTATCAAAGTATTCAAAGAATATCAAATACCCGTCTACTAATACTCTTTCCCACTTGATTAAAAACCACAAGAACCCACTTGACACCTACAGCAAACATTGTGGAGTTTGTAAAATCTCTTGCTCAAATTGTAATTCCTGCTACATAGGGCGAACAAAACGTTCCATTAATACACGTATCAAGGAACATATGTCTAATATCAAACTTCCCATTGATAAACAATCTGTAGAATCCAAACATATCATCAATTCTAAACATACATTTGATTGGCAAAATGCTAAGATTTTAGACATTGGCTCCAGGTACAATTCCAGACTCATTACAGAGATGCTTCACATTAAATCAAACATCACAGCTGTTAATATACAAACAGACAAACTCAATAATTGCTATGATCCCTTATTATTACGCTAAACCTTCTGTTTTCCCAGTGTCGTTACCCCTTTATTATTGCGTTAACCCTTCGGCTCTCCCATTGACGTTGCGTTTTCGTCGCTTTTGAGTTTTGTCAACTGACGAGTGCAGTTGTGTCGCTCTAGGCACTTCTTCGCACCGGACGAAGGGCACAAGGATCCCAGAATCGTTGTGTGGTATTTATATTATCACTTTTTTGTCCAAATTGCCTATCTTTCTTATACATTACTTTCACAAATATCGTTGATCGTTCCAAGCACTTATGAAAATTCACTTGAGCAATGTTCTAACAGTTTGAATTACATTCCCTCATGATGAATACTAAGCACCACATTTTCCTTATTTTTCTTAGACAACTCACTGTATTTAATTTAAGTAATAATAATTTATGCAGACATTTCAGTCAATAGAAAATTTTAAAATCAATTAGTCGTAGTAGTTGCTAAATCTTTAATAATGTCAGGTTAACGAGAACATTATATGTAATTATTATCTCTATACATAATTTCCAATCAGAAAACCGCAAACATGGCCTGAAAACCTTACTACGTCACAGCTTTTCTGTAAAAATGTATTCAATCCATGAATTTACTTGTGACTGAGATTCTGGGACGGCGTTCAAAGGCGTGTGTCTTATATTATTCACGAGGCTGTAAATCTAAAGTCTTATATAAATATCTGCGTAAAATGTTACGCAACCCTACGATATCATTCTGCGTCAAAAATAAGCTCTGGGGTGTGATTATTATGGTAGATAGTGCAAACTAACAGAAACAAGACCAAAGGAATATGCCACCGAGGGCAAACAATCACACCTGGCGAAACATTCGCAATTATACAAAAGTAGATAACAGCACTAAATCATTCCCGAGTTTGCATTTCAGTTCTTCTTTTCATCGTAAATATTGAAACGTTCGACCTGTAATGGGGAAAAATCTTCTTTTTCTAGCATTTCCGCCATCATTCACCAACTGTCTCGTTACCGTGCCCCGGGCCAAGTTTGACATGTTTCGTTGCTGGCCTTTGAACGTGTTCCAATGCTTCTTCATGGAATCTCCGGGGGCATTTCAGAGCCGTATTCCAAAATAAGACGCACTGATGATTTGTAGGTAATTTCGCGAGTTCTTTGTTCTTTAACGCCGTCACAAGTAACGAGATGCATGACGTTCGATACTAAACAGTAGGAATGAGTTTACCGTGCCAAATTACGGTTTAAATCTTTAATACAATCTGACAAATATCGTTTAAAAAAATAAATACGCCATAAGACAAAAAAAATTAATTAATTAGAACAAAAAATCGTTTCAATACGTTTCGCCCGCAATTTTTGGAATCCTTCAGGGTAAATACCTAAATATCAAAATTTATATGAGTAATAAGAAATGTAAAATGAACAAAACATAGTTAAATAACTACTACAGATTTTAATTAAATGCCGTTTGGACCTTTTACATTTCTAATTTATCAAATAAATTTTTCTATTCAGGTACATTACCCGAAAAGTCACAAAACAGCGGAAGAAACGTAGTATTATATAATACGTATTTCTGACATATAGGCTGTGTTGCTTATTTTTAGTTGAAATAATTCACTAGATGTTTGCAGCTGTTTTCTGGAGGAATTAATTCCGTGTTTACTTTGTTCACGCCTAATCGTGTCAGAAAAATTTATTTAATTAATTAGAATAAACACCGTTTCAATACAACGTTTCGCCCGTAATTTTGGGACTTCTTAAGGGTATATACCTAAATATAAAAATTTATATGATAAATAAGAAAGGTAAAATGAACAAAACATAGTTCAATAACTACTACAAATTTTAATTAAATGCCGTTTGGATTTTTTACATTTCTAATTTATCAAATAAATATTTCTATTCAGGTACATTACCCGAAAAGTCCCAAAATTGCGGAAGGAACGTGGTATTATATATTACGTATTTCTGACATTTTGGCTGAGTTGCTTATTTTTAGTTTAAATAATCCACTAAATGTTTTGCAGCTGTTTTCTCGATGAATTAATTCCGTGTTAACTTTATTCACGCCTATTCGTGTCAGAATTTTTTTTTAATTAATTAGAACAAAAAACCGTTTCGATACAACGTTTCGCCCGCAATTTTGGGACTTCTTCAAAGTATATACCTAAAGATCAAAATTTATAAGAAAGGAAAAATGAACAAAACATAGTTAAATAACTACTACAGATTTTAATTAAATGGCGTTTGGATCTTTTACATTTCTAATTTATGAAATAAATTTTTCTATTCAGGTACATTACTGGAAAAGTCCCAAAATTGCGGAAGGAACGTGGTATTATATGATACGTATTTCTGACATATTGGCTGTCTTGCTTATCCTTAGTTGAAATAATTCACTAGATGTTTGCAGCTGTTTTCTGAAGAAATTAATTCCGTGTTTACTTTGTTCACGCCTATTCGTGTCAGAAAAAATTATTAATTAATTAAAACAAAAAATCGTTTCAATACAACGTTTCGCCCGCAATTTTGGGACTTCTTCAGGGGAAATACCTAAATATCAAAATTTATATGAGTAATAAGAAATGTAAAATGAACAAAACATAGTTAAATAACTACTACAGATTTTAATTAAATGCCGTTTGGACCTTTTACATTTCTAATTTATCAAATAAATTTTTCTATTCAGGTACATTACCCGAAAAGTCCCAAAATTGCGGAAGGAACGTGGTACTAAATATTACGTATTTCTGACATATTGGCTGAGTTGCTTATTTTTAGTTGAAATAATCCACTAAATGTTCTGCAGCTGTTTTCTCGAGGAATTAATTCCGTGTTTATTTTGTTCACGCCTATTCGTGTCAAAAAAATTTATTAATTAATTAGAAAAAAAAATCGTTTCAATGGAACGTTTCCCCCGCAATTTTGGGACTTCTTCAGGGTATATACCTAAAGATCAAAATTTATAAGAAAGGTAAAATGTACAAGACATAGTTCAATAACTACTACAGATTTTAATTAAATGCCGTGTGGACCTTTTACATTTCTAATTTATCAAATAAATATTTCTATTCAGGTACATTACCCGAAAAGTCACAAAATTGCGGAAGGAACGTGGTATATAATACGTATTTCTGAAATATTGGCTGTGTTGCTTATTTTTAGTTGATTCACTAGAAGTTTGCATGTTTTTTTTTGTTTGTTTGTAACCAAACCTATTCGCATCCTAACTTTTATTGCCACTTTCCTTCACCCTGTTCCTAGCATCACAAGATTATCGAGGAATTTCATCTGCTCAGTTTTATGAACTACAGAGATCAGAAATGTCTCTGCTCATGAAGCACCGTTGTGACGTAAGTCTTGACTATAATTTACAACAAATGTGCAATCGTCGATCCCTGTTTACATTGTTACAAAGATTAACAGCAATACGTGTTCTGCAAGAGCTAATTGTCAGGCTTTTGATTGCCATTTATCTTCATCCAGTTCCCGAGTATCACAAGAATATATCTTATCAAGGTCCTGTTGACGCGGCATTCCATCGGCTCAGTTCCATCGACTACGCAGTCGTCAGCAAAGTCTTTCTCTTGAATCTCTGTTGCAACGTAACTGTTATTGTATACTGAAAACAGTATCTATCATCGATTCCTGGGAAACACCTGACGTCACGTGAACGATTTCCGAAATTTCTTCTCCTATTTCGACCAATTGTTGATCGGATGGACGAGGCCACCCGTTTATCAATACGGGTTTTATCGAGTTTCGACAGAAACACAGACCGTCGAAAGCCTTGACAATGGCGAACTGCAGCCGACATCAACGAACTTTGCTAATTTCTGGAAAGGGGCCTGAATTGACCAACACTTCTTACTGAAGAACCACCAAATATTTTCCAATCTGTTGCGTATTTATCGCTTAACAGGACATACAAATTTATTTTACAAACCAACGATGTTTAGACTTATTTTTACACAGTTTTTGTACCCTCGTTTACAAACCGGAGCTCCAGTTGCAATTATTCCAATATTGACGTCCATAGATATTGACTGTACGCTGAATAGTCGCTGACCAGGTCCGTCGGCTATTATAAATTAAATGCATGTTCATTTTCCTGATAAATTAAACGCAATTCACGACAGCATGATATTGATGGTGGGTAATTTTGTTCGGTTCCGAGAAATAAATATAATTAAATATTCATTGGAAACCAACAGAACCTGTTTCAATCACTCTCTCTATTACACAAAAACTAATTTACTCTACAGGTTGTTACATTCCTAATTACCTTCCAATTATCAGTAATGAAACAATAATAAAATTAAATCTATAAAGTAAAATAATTTGTTCTTAATCAACTCATCTAGTTTGAATTTGTGCAAATACGTATTATAAAACATGTAAATCATTAATTATGCGTCCAAATTAACCTTTAATCCTGTCAATATTCATAGACTTAATATATTCATTCGTTAAAAATATTTACAGCTTTTGTCGATTTTATTCGACATAATCGTCTGCTTTGAGGCCTTCAGACGAAAGCTACTGTAAATAATTTTAACGAATGGATATCTTATATCTATGAAATTTTATTGACAGTGTTAAAGGTTAATTTTAACATCGTTTTAAATTAAATATAAATTTTATTTATTTAAATCTACTTGCACGTTGAATTTCACTCGACAGTAAGTACGTAAAAAGTATTACTGTCGCGCCATGTAGCGATATGAGTTATAAATAATAACGTAACCTAGTTTTTAATATCTTTAGAAATGAAGGTTTTGTTCTCACGGTGTCATATGGCGATGAGAATTGTTAATAACACCATGCTTGTGGTAAAACAATATGAACATTTTACGAATCGTAAGAGAAAAAAATTTTAGGAAGATTTTTGTAGGACTGCATGATAATAATTTACTGCCCCAAAACTTGGCTCCCACGACGAACTGTCTAAGAAAACGCTTCTGTCCTTGAACTATTACCACAGAAGATTACATGACATGGCCCGGTGAAAGTAAGCAAATGAGTTTCGTGTTGTCAGTGCAACACGTTACAAGTCTCGATGCTGTGCCCTTTAATAGGTTCTGTTTCTGGTTTCATTAATAATTCAGAATTATACCTGATAATTTGGCGCATTCCGAATTGCTAGTTTAGTCATTAGTGACTCACATAGTCGTGAGATATGTTGATTCGTATTGGAAGTCAGTTCTTTACACATTGGCACCTCAAGCTCTTCTCACCTGAAGTCGGTCAAATAATTACTTTGCCGCTCTGTGTTTGAAATATAACTTCACTTTGTCCGATAAGTAATGAAGAATTAAATAAGTACTGAATCCATTTATAATAAAATTTGATGGTCATTCAGTCAGAATAAAATTAATGAAATTATTAGACAATTAATAAGAAAACATTAATTTTTAAAAAATATTTATGTATTAAAAGACGTTTCGTCCTACAGTTTGTTGGAAATTTCAATCAATAACATCTAAAAAATGATTGATAAATTAAGTAATTGCAAATTACATTTAAAAAATCAAGTAATTACATTTAATCAAACCAAAAATCATTAAAACAGTCAAATATCTTAATTGCTATTTAAAAATTTAAAGTTTCGAAAATAAATTACACGTAACTAAATGCCTCTCTTTTCTGTTTTTTTTTATGTAATTTACCATTATTTAATTTATTCATAACTTTTTAGAATTTTTAATATTTTTAAAATTGTAATGAAGAGATTTGAATGTTTTAATGATGTTTTTGTTCGATTAAATGTAAGTAATTGGCTGATTTTCTAATTTTTTCGTCTCTTGAATGTAATTTTACATTTTTTAATTTATCAGTAATATTTTAGAAATTAAAAATGTAATTTTGAAATTTTCTAAAGAAGTAATGAAGAGATTTAAGTGTTTTAATGATGTTTTTGATTGACGAAATGTAATTAATTGCCTGTTTTTCAATTTTTTAATGTACTTTGCCATTATTTAATTTACTAATAATTTTTTAGATGTTATTGATTGAAATTTTAAATAAACTGATGAGGTTCTAATCCAAGGCCGAAACGTCTGTTTGTAAATGAATATTTTTCAAAACTAAATATATTCTTATTAATTGTCTAATAATTTCATTAATTTCTGACTGAACGGCGAAAAGTGTTTTACTAATGGAAAGGCGCTATTTTCTTTCATGCTAATAAAAGTTGAAGAATCCGTCCGAACAAACGTGTATTGCTTGTTGCATTCAGGATGGGCAGCTCAATGTTTATGAAGAAAAGTGTACATAATTAAAGTAGGTAAATATACAAAAAGTTAGACAAACAGAAAGGATCTGAACACGCTCTGACTCACAAAACCGGACTTATTGAAGAATTAACACACTTATACGAGGACAAAGAAACTGATACACTAAAATTTTAAATCTTGGTGTCGCTCTTTGTTCTGAACGATATTTTTTTTTCAATAAAAAATTATTGAAACAGATAAATGGAGAACAGAAAACAATGCCAACAATCTATTTTTATTTCTTCTGAAACTGCAAAAGGTTATATTGGGCTATAGGAGGAGTTATAACGTGCTTTAAGGCGTAGAATGAATGTTTTTTTCGAACGAAGGCCGCAGCTCACCGTGACGGCGTGACGTAACGACGCTCAGCCGTCATACAGCCGTCGCTATTGCTGGAAACGAACAAATATTAGCTTTTCATAACTGCACAACTAGAATTAATATGGCCATATAGTAAAGGGTACTACAGATACTAATATTCGTTTAATTTTTGAAAAGTGTTTATTTATAGAATATAAATTAAAACTGTAATGTTTATAAAATCGCAGACTTTAATATACACATAACATCTTTTAAATAAGAACACTTGGAACATATAGTCTTTAATTAGTTATTAAAGTCTGTATTAATGTTGCTTATATACAATTATAAGCCGTAATTTAATATGTAGCTACTTCCATATTACTGAATTAAATTGAGTGAGTGATTAATGAAACCTTTGCTAGTTGATAGTATTATTTATTAAATGTTTTCTGAAGTCAGAAAGATTATTAAAAATTCCAATAAAATTGTAGCATGGAGAGATAATTTTGCATGCTTTACCTATATTTATTGTGGAGTTAAAATGGTAAGGTATTGAATTGGTTATTTGTGACGAATATCATCACACGTAAGAGTAAGTGTATTTTCACATTTTTAAAATAATTTTTGAACAACACACTGCTTGTGAACACATCGCTAAACAACGACCGATTCGCACTGTTGGAATGAAAGTATCTTATTATATTAATGTCACGTGAATTCAACACAACTTCGTAAAGGGGATATTGAAATGGTTCTTACAATTTAATTTATTGTTCACAGTTATCAATAAGGGGTCATTTATATTTTGTTATTGCTTGTCTGTAACATTGCGAAATTATATATCAAATCGATATATATATATATTGTAGTGAATAACATCGGTAAGTGGCCGCCCTTTGTCCGCGGGCCTGAGAGAGAAATAATTAAAAGTGCACGTGTGCCCGAGAGGCCCCAAGAAGCAGAGGGTACGCGTCCCTTTTTTTGCATCGTTTGGGGGGGGGGGGCGGAGTAAGGATATATACTCCGCACCCGGGTTGAAAGTGGACAGAGGACTGAAAGTGGACAGACAGAGAGGCAGGACTGAAAGTGAAGTGACAGAGGCGAGAGGGTGCAAAATTTGGCGAGCTGTAACGAACAAAAGTCCATCGCGTGGAGGCCGAAGAAGGAGATCGTGGTGTGCAACAAGACTACGAGATAAAGTAAGGGTCACCAGTAATGTAAAGTGTCGTCAGACGTTAAAGATTTTTTACACAGTACGGAACTAAGCTCTGTTTATGAATTTCCACCGAGCCACCCACATTACCCTGTAGAGAAGGAGGATTTCATTAACCAAGCCGGAGCTAATTATTGTTAATTTTTTGCAGACTATATGTATATCTGCTGGCGCCCAATCAATTTTTTAATGTATTTTTATGTAATAATTTTTTTATATATGGTAATAAAGTCTAATCATTAAAATATATATGTATGTATACTAGTCATTATATTCTTCTGGTTCATGGTTCAAGTTACAGTTAATATGATTGGGGAACTCTTCTGATAATGAAGAGAGACAATAAAATTGTCTTAAGACTTTCAGTGGAAAAGGTCGTTGATCATTAATCATTCCTCGACAGTTTTAAACACTTACTATAAGAAGAAAAGTCGAAGGACTTGGACGCTGATTGTGTAACGTAAAGAAAAATAAAATATTGTTCCGGTGTAGCAACTTTCCAAAATGGCGGATGGGAAACGAAGAATGTTTCTATCCAAACCTGTAAACGTATAGCTAGCTGTTTTGCCAGAAGAGGGATATAAATATAAAGAAATTATAAATCTCAGAACAACCTATATTTATATAGATGGGGAAATAGCCTGGTGGTAGTTATACAAAGTTACAAACTGTGTATTGACGTCTACATTTAGTCAAAACTGCATTCATTTGTCAATAATAATATATAATCACCCGAAAATAAACGGTGAGTGGAATAATTGCCGTTTATCATTAAGTTTTACTTAAATTTATTTAATTTTTCGAGGGAATCTACTTAATTTCACTTCCTGCTTTTGCTTAAATTAAACAAAAATTTATTTCTTGAAGAGAAAATTTACAAACTTCGGTTTTTTTGGTCCCTACATTTTATTTAGAACTAGCTGGGTTGTGGGCGTTGCCCGGGCGTTCATAATTACACTCAGCGACATGCATAACCACGGTTCCGACTACAATCTCTCAGTTGTTTTTGCGTTATTTTTATGTAACGCCCCTCCACACCAACCCTAAGGGTTCTACCCTCCCATGCAGAAAAGGGATGAAATTATACACAAACACAATGTAAATGAACGCGAAAAATATTTATCCGACGCAAATATCGGCCGGTTGAACATGCTTCAAAATTTTCACCCTCGCGTCTGGGGGCATTGATCCCGTAAAATAATTATTGGATGCAAATATTGATCGTTTGAGCATGTTTTATAATTTCCACAGTCGGCCACCCCCGACCCCTGAGGGTTAACGGCAAGTTGAAAGTCATAATTAAACTCAGCTACATCCACAAACCCGGATTCCACTCCAATCTCGGTTGTCTTCGCGTAATTTTTTTAAATGTCCCTCTACCCAAAACACTAAGAGTTCTACCCTCCCATGACGAAAGGGGATGAAATTACACACAAAAACACATAGGGCGATACACTATAAAGGTAATTGACCCTCGAAAAATATTTATCCAAAGAAAATATCGGCCGGTTGAGTATGTTTCAAAATTTTCACCCTCGCCTCTGGGGTCGGTATACGTGCCTTACCCCCACAGTGTTTGTTTCTGGTTCGAAAGGAACACGTGTACAGAATTTTGGCAAATTTATTCCACGGGTGTCGATTTGTTTGCGGAACACGCACAAACAAACAGTCTATTTTATTTATGAAAGAAGATTATTATAATAATATTTAATTTCTACAAATTATTGTTGAATAAAATATTTTTATGTCTGAAATGGTCGTTAATTTTATTTTAATTTATAATAAAAAACAGACAAAATATTATTATTTAGAATAATAATTTTAAAAGGAGGTTTTCCAAAATACTACATAAAATCTATTACGAATATTTAATATTGATTCAATTTTTTAGTTACGTTTTAGTCTTTCATTAGTTTCATTTTCAAAATATTTAAAACAATGCATTTTCGCTAAATAAATAAATCTTTGTAATATTCATTTATAGGAATTAGGATATAGTATTTTTCCAATTTTAGTAAAGTCCCGATTTTATATGCAGCATATTGATGAACATCAAAAGTATAAAACGAAATTATCGTCGTATTTTTGAACCTCAATTTACATTATTGAATAAGCTTTCGAACACAGTTATTTTCCAAAATTAACCTAAACGTCCACCATAATAACAGAATCTAAATTTAGAATCCATAAATCGCGTCAATGCAGGTGAATTAAACGTCCACACTCATGGTAAACATAATAATCCGGTAATAATTTATTTTTATATATTTAATAACCTCGTCCATTGTGGGGTTGCCAAGATTGTGACAATAATAATGGTGCTCCCCTCCCATGTCGAAAGCAGATGAAATTAGTGTTTGTTTCCCGTTCGAAGGGAACCCTTGAACGTAATTTGATCTACGAGTGTAGATGTGTATGCGGAACATACACACAAACACCCACACGCAGTCTATTTTATTGATTAGATTTATGGTCCCATCTACCAATGGCCTTTGTCGTGTATAAGCTTCGAGTGACAAATGCAGCCTTGCTCTCTTCCTCCTTCGTGCTAGCAATTCCCGTTCTAATTTATGCAAGCAATATTTGTGGTGCAGAGGTTGAGAGCAAAGCGCAAAAATTCTCTGTAAGCAGAGTCATGGGCATTGATATGAAAACGTTTGTGCGTTTTAGCAATGTTATGTAATCAAATTTATGCTGTTTACCTTGATACTTATATTTAGGGCACGTATCTTGAAGAGATACCCAGCAAGTAATAGATCAAGGTTGCAAAATAGAATCGTGATAGCAATAAAAAGATGTCCTTCCTATGTAAAATATCTGATTCCAATTAACTACTGCTGAATGGTGAAAATGTTGTTGCTTTTACAAAAAAAAATGTTTCTTACCAACTTAGAAATTTATTTTTCAGATAGTCTCCCAAATACACATTGAAAATTGCTTCTCGATTAACTAAACTTGACGGAATTTTTGGTTCCAGTTTCACTGTCTATATTTTTCACTTATTCTGTGTTTTTCCTGCAGACAATGGAATGAAGCCGCCTGAAATATCTATCCTGATATGCAAAATTGTATAATGGAGGAAAGTTAAATATAATGGTTGATATGTAAAACGTTGGGTGCAAAAAAAAGTTTTCAGTCACCAGTTCACTTAGAATTACGTTAAAAAAAATCACAAATTCATAGAAAAAAGTGAATTTAAAGTTGTATGAAGAGTTTAGTTGTATTGCAAATATTTCTTATTTATTTTGCGAATTTTTTTAGTTCCTTTAAATTTTAGCGTTACTAATAAAAGTCTTAAAATTTTTCAAATCAAATTCATTTATTTGTATTAACGTATGGAGACTGATCACGTTATGGTTTAAAGTTTTTGTAATTATTTTTATATTTATCTAGTTTCAAGTTCACTTTTAGCTCTCGACCTATGTGACGTTGTTTTTGCAATTATTGGTCATAAACGACGTTTAATTTATATAATTGTAGACACGTAAAATCAGCAATATTAATTTAAATTATTAATTAATTGAAATGATTTTCCCTGGTTGATTAAGTTTCTTTTCCCTTGAACATCAAAGGTTTTAGTTGAGGAAGTATCACGTGGTTGGTTAGAAACTCCAAACAAGTGAGTGTTGTACTGAATGGTGGAGATTGTTGGTATTTATCTTTTTGTCTTTTTTTAGTTCTTCTAATTTTTGGCATTACTGATAAATTATGTTCCGTCTTAAAATTATTCAAAAAACTTAATGAAGACTGACCACATTACGGTTTAAAGTTTTGTTATTATTTTTATATTTTTCTAGTTTCAAGTTCCCGTTTAGTTCGACCTATGTAACTTTTTTTTGCAATTATTGGTCTTATATGACATTTTATTTATATCATTGAAGACAGACGTAAAGTAAACAAACTTAATTTAAATTATTAATTAATTGAAATGATTTTTCCTGGTTGATTAAGTTTCTTTTCCCTTGAACATCAAAGGTTTTAGTTGAGGAAGTATCACGTGATTGGTTAGAAACTTCAAACAAGTGAGTGTTGTACTGAATGGTGGAGATTGTTGGTATTTATCTTTTTGTCTTTTTTTAGTTCTTCTAATTTTTGGCATTACTGATAAATTATGTTCCGTCTTAAAACTATTCAAAAAACTTAATGAAGACTGACCACATTACGGTTTAAAGTTTTGTTATTATTTTTATATTTTTCTAGTTTCAAGTTCCCGTTTAGTTCGACCTATGTAACTTTTTTTTTGCAATTATTGGTCTTATATGACATTTTATTTATATAATTGAAGACAGACGAAAAGACAACAATATTAATTTAAATGATTAATTAATTGAAATGATTTTCCCTGGTTGATTAAGTTTCTTTTCCCTTGAACATCAAAGGTTTGAGGATAAGTATCACGTCGTTGGGTAGAAACTCCGAACAAGTGAGAGTTGTATTGAATGGTGTGGAGATAGTTGGTCTTTTTTTTTAGTTTTTTTAATTTTTAGAAATTCTGATAAATTGTCTTAAAATACTTCCAATCAAATTCATGACTTTCTATTAATGTATGGAGACTGATCACATTATGGTTTAAAGGTTTGTAAATTATTTTTATATTTTTCTACTCTCAAGTTCCCTTTTAGTTTGACCTATGTAACTTTTTTTGTTGCAATTATTTGACATTAACGACATTTTATTCATTTAATTGAAGACAGACGTCAAATGAACAATATTAATTTAAATTATTAATTAATTGAAGTGTTTTCCCGTGGTTTATTCAGGCACATAGCCTTGAAGAACAACACCGTCAGCGATGTCGATGGAAGTAAGTAGCATTGCCCTACTTGATGTTAAGGCAAACTCGCTCCAAGCTCCGTGCTTCCTTCATACGTAGCAAATAAAATTAATATTAAGTTTCCTTAAAAATCTAGTGGAACATTAAACTCCTCCGATAGGAGAAATGATTTTTTTTTCATAAATTTTTCGTTTCTTTGAACACTTTTACAACGCCAAGGGAATCTTCGTGCAGCAGGACACTTCTTTAGGTTCTGGTACAGGAAATAATCGTTGGGAAATTCAAGGCGCAATTGTGGGTTATAAGACGCGTGTCCGGGAACTATGTCGTCCTGCATGATAATCATCCAGAACGGACATTCGCTGAAAGAATTTCATGCTGGATAAATATTCTAACGTTAAATAAAAACAGAAAATACAATAAATAAATACAACTGTAATCGTCTGCGACCAGAGGCCAAACGGTGACTCAGTAATATAAGAAATCATACTACTTTACTCGCTTTCACTTACTGACCGTAAAAAGACAAAACGATAAAGACCACCTATCGCCACACCATTCAGTACAACTCTCACTTGTTCGGAGTTTCTACCCAACCACGTGATACTTATCCTCAACTAAAAGCTTTGGTGTTCCAACTGAATCAACCACGGGAAATCATTTCAATTAATTAATAATATAAATTAATATTGTTGATTTTACATCTGTATTAAATTATATAAATAAAATGTCGTTAATGACAAATAATTGCAAAAAAAAGTTACATAGGTCAAACTAAAAGTGAACTTGAAACTAGAAAAACATAAAATTAATTACAACACTCTAAACCATAATGTGATGAGTCTCCAGACATTAATAGAAGGACATGAATTTGATTTGAAGAATTTTCAGACATTTATCAGTAATGCTAAAAATTAAAAGAGCTAAAAAAAATTCGCAATATAATATATAATTTAGCAATATTTACGATAAATAACTTAAGTCTTCATCCAACTTGATTTTGAATTTTTTATATAAATCTGCGATTTATTTAAAAAATTAACGTAATTCTAAATAAACTTATACCGAAAACTATTTTTAACATCCACCGTTTATATATCAACCATTATATTTAACTTTCTTCCGTTATACAGAATTATACCAGAATTGATATTTTCCGCGGTTTCATTCCATTTTCTGTAGGAAAGCGACCAGAATTAGTGAAAAATATTGACAGGGAAACCGGAGCCAAACATTCCATCTTTTAAAGGTTTAGTTTAAGTACAAACATAAAACAGGTTAGAAGGCAGCTGTCAGCATTTGTGACTACAAGATAAACCTTACAAATTTACTTGAAGTTACAATCAACAAAAGCAACGTTTCATATGAAACTTATGAAAATTCAAGGAAATCGTGATTAAAAAAAACCTGCAAATTTCATGAATATTCGAATGAAGAAATTTACCTGCAGCGGCGTTTCATTTATATGTTACTATTTTTTATTCCGCTCCAAAGGAAACATTAAGCTCAAAAGTCATGACTCGTCATAGAAATTCAAGAAAAACTTTAATCAGCAATCCTCTCACTTCCGTGTATATACATATACACAAATATATCTACGTTTACGTTTTCAGAGCAGAAATGTAAAAATCTCACAACTCATCTTTTCACCATCAAAATGCTATAGCACGCCTCAGGAAGGACGGCGTGTGGCGAAGATTGAGGGAGAGGTTGCATGGCTGCACAAATGCAATCTAAGCTGGACCGTCCTCAAAGATGACTCTTAATATAGGCAGATATAAGAAACTCATCTAAGGCTTAGACAATTTTTATACTACTTAGGTTATTTGATTATTTTCCCGTACTTTTCTTAAAGTCTCAGTGAATCCTTTATGCATATACTCTATTCTTTAAAGCTTTATCTTCATATATATTATATGTACTTAATAGTCTTATACTATATTGTATAGTATTATTCCTATAATATATCATGTACTTTATTTTCTTATTATATGTATGTATTATCATTGTCGGATAAATTTTCCTTCTTGATTTGCTGCTGCATCTAAACTTAAATTTCTGTTTACGTAGGATTCGAATTTCAATTATTTCTGATCATTATACAATCACTTGCATAGTTAAATTGTATATTTATTCGGCCGCCACTGTTTTTATATATATATATATATATATATTGTAATGCCAATTAATTAGGCCATTAATTGTTTGGACATAAAATTTGAATTGTTTGTGAAATCCATTATAGCGGTCTGATCGAACAAAGCAACAATGAGAGAAGAGAGCTCACTTTGCTTTGTCGAAAAGTAAAAAATGGCGTATGCGCGCTAATACTCAGGAGAACTAGGAGTCAGTTTGGGGAAAAACATCGTGAGGAGCAGAACAAGTAAAATAACTGTTAGTTAGCGGAGAAAAATTGTTAGGAGCTGTTGGCGGAAAGACATTATGAGGAGCAGAACAGACATCGTCAATGTATAACTAGTTAAAGTTGTAAATTAATACGAAGAAAACATTCACGCCGCAAGTATTGCAGCGTAAATAATTGAAAAGTAAGAGCAGTTTAAGTCTACAGCCAGGAGCTAAAGAAAAGTTAGTTCGCTCCGAAGGAATAAACAGTTAAAATAAATCGTCAAGGAGATACGTTGCAGTTTACGTCCAATTCAGTAAAAGACTAATAAACGCTACGTATCATAGGGTTCCGGTAAGGCGAGCAGACATCAGATAGCTGACATTTAGGAGGATCATCCGAGTTCCTGGGAGCCTATCAATTTTGACTTCAATAGTGTAAAATCTGTGAGTCGATATTTAGAGTCAGTGTATAATTTTGCAATAGTGTACTTCCGAAACCAAAAAGAATGCTGGTACCAGCTGGACAGTATGTAAGTAACAAAACCAAAACTAATTGTAAACTTTAATTAAAGGGTAAAGTCAGATTTAGTTCTCTTTTAATTGTCAGAGTTAATTTCTTTACTTTTGAATTTCTTTCATTCTATCGACATAATGTTTAGGTAAATTGTAAACTGTTTTGTTAATGATATTTTAAATCAATTTGTTGTGTTCATTATCAAATCCAGTCTAGGCCCTGAGAGAAAAATCTCAAATTTTGTTGTAATTATCTTTATTGCCACAAAATAAAATAAAAATTTTATATTTGTAAATTTTTGATTATCTTTTCATTTAATTAAAGCCCATATTTTATCATTACAATATATATAGTTTGCAGAGGTGTTTGGGGGGCGGAAGTGAAGCATAGAATTCTTCTTTTTTTATATATATAATTCAATAGGTGCAGATACGCCTTATTTCAATGGCCTATGGACATATATATAATGCGTGCATGTGTTATAATGTTTAGGGTATATGCCTATAAGATCACGGTCGAGGATGAAGGAATTTGCTAAAGTAAGTTGAGGGAGGCTCCACATAAAAAAATTGTTGTTGCTTTACGTCATCAATTTTCTGGGTTCAACGAAGGAGCATCAACTTTACTCTCCAACCGCGATTAAAATTGCCCGTAGAGGAATATTGCCATTAGACTTGACAGAGTGACCAGTGAGAGTGAAATGTACTCAAAATTATAAAATATACTTATATTTTTTTATCGTTTAGCGGTAGTTAAAGGAATACTGTGTTTAAACTGTGTACTCTTTGGAAAGCTATTTTTTAAATATTTTTACATGTTCATCCAAGTACGACATATTTGTGTTATAATGTAAATAATCCGTATTTGTCAACAATAAGATATTGTAGATTTATTTTTTTAAATTTGTGGCCCGATGAAGTCGGATACTCGGGATGAAACGTTGTGGTTTAGGTTTGCAATCAATTTTTCTGACTTGTTGACTTGACTTTGTTAATTTAAATATTCCCATTCATGGGCCTGGCGACACGCAAAGCATTGATGGAGAGTTCCTAGAAATGGGACAAGGATTCGAGATTATACTTTTTTTTTATCGGCAGCATCAGTTTCGGCCAGACAGCCGCTAAGATAAGCTGCTTAGCCGTGTAGGCGTAAGTAACAGTCACAACAAATACACGTTTACTAATCAAGTTAACTTACGGGTTTTTTTTCTAATACTGCGTTGTAGATTTAAAATTTCCCCCACAGTGCTGTTTGGGGTGGAAATGAAGCTTAGAATTGTTATTATTTTATATAGAAGTTAATAGCCGCAACCACACCTTATTTTAAGAGTTTCTTCGTTACCAGCATTATTTAATAAATGCTTAGTTATTTTTTTTTGTATATTTACAATCTACTCTTACGTACGAGATAGTTTTCGTGAACCTCGAGAGTGAGGGTGGTAGGTACTTGCTAATTTTCTAATTTCGCTGGTTACATATGGAATCTTCAGGTCTTCTTGGAGGGTTTGATTGTTCACGTACCAAGGAGCGTTTGTCACCGTGTCTTCGACTGGAAGCGCTGCAGGACTTTACTGTTTGACGGTTTTGTTCAACCCCATAGGTGAATGACGAAAGTCCAAATTGGCTTCATACAGGAGAAGATTATTTTCTAGGGATAACTGTGATTTCTTTCCAATTAGCCAGCTCATTTCTTCGACTTTATCTCCGTTAATCAAATCGGCTAAATTTGTCTTCTACTACCTGACTGAGCAGAAACTTCCAAGTCAGAATAAATAGTTCTTTCTCGAACTATCAGAATGTCTTTTCCTAGAGTCTTAGTTCTCTCTTGTGCCTAGTATTCACCTCTGGTGTTCCAACCACTGTCAACACGGAGATTTCCACCTTCGCCGACGATACATCTGTATTATCCGTCAGCAATTCAACTCTAGAGGCATCTGAAAACCTCCAGAATCATCTGGAACTCATCGAGAATCGGTTCAGCAAGTGGAGAATTTCGGTAAATAACGACAAAACCACCCAAGTCAAGTTTACCAACAACCGAAATGTAAATCCACAAGAATCAATTGACAGCTCAGTTATACCAGTAAAATCAGAAGCCAAATATATAGGAATGTACCTCGACCAGAGACCCATCTGGTAGAGTCATTTAAAAACCAAAATAAAAGACTTTCTGATAGTTCGGGAATGATTTATTTAATCTGACTTGGAAGTTTCTGTCACTCAGGTAGTAGAAGACAAATTTTTTCTGATTTGATTAATAGAGATAATCAGACTGGCAAATTTGATTGATACATTATAGGAAGTAGAGAGAGGACAGTTACAGCACTTCTCAATACTATTCGGAAGTAGAAGAGTTTTAGATAGGATTTTTATTTTCATCTCAAGGGAAAAAATTCCATTTTTAACCTAAAAAATTCGTTAAAAATCTTATTGATCAAGTATCTTCTTTAATTTATATACAATTTCATTCCTTCGTCTTTATATTGAGAAAATATCAGTAAACTTGTTGGTTTAGTTCACATGAAGATATTTAGTGTTCCTTTTTAAGTTCAACTTCAGAAAATCCCTGGGACTTCAACTCAACCGGACGTAGAACAAGCGAAATAAAGGAACGGTTGTCCCACATTGGATTCGAATAACTCACGTTGACACGTTTCTCATTCTCTTTGCGCTATCAATACTTCAATGCTGTAAAGAACTGTACTGTCGGTTCACCGTGTATGATGGAAACCATTAGAACTTTCGTTTTTCCAAGAAAAGCAACAAAGGTATGAAGTTAATTTGGGAGCGTGTTTCACTTCCTGTTACGTGCCCCCTTTGCCCCGTCCTCACTACGTCTCAGACTGTCTTTATTATTTATAAATATAGTGTGTTAAGAGCAAGTCTCAAGTAATCCAAACATTTAGTTTTTCAAGTGGTAACGGATACACTTTTATCTTTAACATAATTAATATTTTATATTAACGTTTGTTTTTATTGTTGGTCAGTCGAAGTCCCAGGGAGATTCTGAAGTTGAAGTTAAAAAGGAACACTAAATATCTTTATGTGACTAAAACAACAAGTTTACTGATATTTTCTCAATATAAAGACGAAGGAATTAAATTGAATATAAATTAAAGAAGATACTTGATCAATAAGAATTTTAACGAATTTTTCAAGTTAAAAATGAAACTTTTTCCCTTGAGATGAAAATAAAAAAATCCTATCTATATAAGAGATTTTAAAAACTGTTCTACTTTCGAATAGTACCGAAAAGTGCTATAACTGCCCTCTCTCTACTTCCTATAAAGTATCAATCAAATTTGCCAGTCTGTTATCTCTATAAATCAAATCAGCCAAATTTCTCTTCTACTACCTGAGTGACAGAAACTTCCAAGTCAGAAAAAAATGTAGCATATAAATAAGATTGATGTTCCAATCTCATAGAAACATTAGTAGCCAGACTCAGGAAACGTTTGCAACATCAAAACAAACCTTCCTTTCAGTGAGAAACCATGAAAATAGTACAAATATTGTTGTTGATTTTATGAAGAAATAATTTTTAATAACAAAAATATATCTGACGGTTTTATTTAAATATTAAATTTCCTAATTATAAAGAATTCTATTACAGATAAATTAAATTAAATTAAAACAATTATGGAAAATTTCTTAATTATAAAGAATTTTATTATAGGTAAATTAAATTAAATTAAGAGAATTATGGAAAATTTCCTAATTATAAATAATTCTATTATAGCTAAATTAAATTAAATTAAAACAATTATGGAAAATTTCTTAATTATAAAGAATTCTATTATAGCTGAATTAAATTAAATTAAAATAATTATGGAAAATTTCCTAATTATAAAGAATTCTATTATAGCTAAATTAAATTAAATTAAAACAATTATGGAAAATTTTCTAATTATAAAGAATTCTATTATAGCTTAATTAAATTAAATTAAAACAATTATGAAAAATTTCCGAATTATAAAGAATTCTATTATAGCTAAATTAAATTAAATTAAAACAATTATGGAAATTTTTCTAATTATAAAGAATTCTATTATAGCTAAATTAAAACAATTATGGAAAATTTTTTAATTATAAAGAATTCTATTATAGCTAAATTAAATTAAATTAAAACAATTATGGAAAAAAGTTCAACTAAACGTATCTCTATTAAAGATTAATACCAAATTAATTTTTATTTGCAATATAATCATGAAAGTATGCATCCGATACAAATTACTAGATAATTTATACATAAAACAATTATATATATATATATAATCAGGGTCTTAAGTGGGCACTAATACACTGGACTATATTCTAAATATGTAGTTAAGCGATAAAAATAAATATTTTGAACACACAACACAAAAATTCTGTAATTTTAAGGTACGAGACAGACATCATGCATTGTATATAGCCATATATATATATATATATATATATATATATATATATATATATATTTGTGTGTGTTTGTGTGTACTTTCTCACATTCTTCTTTTGCTTTTTCATGTCGCGTTTTAAATACTTTGAATTTTATGTTTTCCGTGTCATTCTTTTTAATGCATTTATAGAACTTTAAAGTTAGAGTTTCTCATTATTATTTGCTTCCAAATTATTAATTTAAATTCACGACCTATGTAGCAACTGGTAATTTGACAAAGTTCTTTTTGCGATTAAATAAGGACAAATGTAGAAGTTAAATACAGAATTGAGTTATTTTTTAGTTAGTTCTCAAATGTAGGAAATTGGATTCGTCACAATTTTTAAGAATACGGAATTCTGCTAAAACATTACAAGAAATGAAAACTACATATAAATGGTTATTTACAATAAAATATAAACTCAAAATATCTCATTTAATGAAGAAATGTTAAAGGACACATACAAAATAACTAATCAGCATATTAAATAATTTATGGACTAGTAACAGAAGAAATACGGTACACTCATTTTATACAATTCTTCATCCTTCACGATTCATATCAACGGAAATTACTGGAACAGAACGAAGAAAATTAAGTTAAATCTAAAGAAATATAAATATAGGAAACAATCAGCAATTTTGTAGGCAAGATAATTTAACATGTTACAGTCCCATTTTAAATGTCACGAATTAAGGAATAAACGCCGTTGACAAGTAAACTTTTAATTAAATAATTAAAATTTAAATAGTCGGCGTACAAGACTGACCTGACTTTATGATTTGTTTTATTCCACTAATATACAGCATAAATAATAGCGATCCTAGAATTGAACCCTGGAGCACAACACAATGAATCGCATCCCACTCTGAAAAATAAACTTTACGTGTATTTATCTTTTATTTTTGATTTTTATAAGTAATGATACCGTAGCATTCTACTTTTTAAAAAAACAATATTGATTTAATGTAAAAAAATCAAATGCCTTTGGTGAAATATGCGAGCTGTTTTGCATCAATTAACTTTTGAATATATTGAATAAATTTCAGTGTTTGTAAATTTACGCTTCAGAGAATCTTGTAGAGTATAAGTAATCATATTGTATAAAACATAGTAACATATTATGTATATTCGCTTTTAATATTTTTGAGAATTTACTAAGAAAATTGGTCGGTAACTCTAAATGACTGAAAGTGAGTTTTTCCTAATGATCGATATTACCTTGGCGATCGTAAGAGACTCTGATGAAAGACGCGTATTTATTACAAGTATTAAAGAGGCACATTGCTTCAAAATTTTGCTATGGCTCACGTCAGCAACGACGGCGTGTGGCATAGGTTACGTGAGAGAATAAATACACACACCACAACTATTTAACGTGTACAGAACGACACTAAACTGGGCCGCCACTAAATTTGAGACGCACTCTAGTGATGCCACAGATATCTGAAGCTCGTCACCACTGCAATATTTTTAATTCGCTTACAATTTGGCTTGTCGTAACTAACTGAATAAGTATAGGATTTTGAACTTACGGAGCAGGTTTTTTAGTAGATAACAGAAATTAGACCCAACGGTTTGTTATATAGTGAGAATTATTCTAACACTTGCACGAAACTTGCACGCTCCGTTCGAATTTGAAATCGATCCGTATTCTTGCAAAGTAATTTTTATAGTATGACAATTGTTTGCACCTAAACCATTTTTAGTAGTTTCAATTTATCTTCCGTATCGAATCCCACAGATAGCCTGAAAACCCTCGATTAATTTAACATAGCCGCCATGACTGACAGCTGTACGGAATGTTCCGCTACATCGTATCATGATCAGCATTTAAGATGCGAAATGAGCCACTTGAGGGTTTTCTACGTCAAGGAACCCGGAACTGGAGAAATGCGTCTGGAACCAGTAGCAGAGAGACAGACTTCCCGCGACACGTGTTCGCGACATTGCCGCAAGGTGTGTACTGTGCTTAAGTGTTTACGAAGCTGCAGCTAACACTTCTGTAAGCACATCTTCAGTCACACTCATTTGAACAAGTGAATCACTAATAACACAGACCCCTCCCCCCCTCCCATCCTCTATGAAGTCAATGTTCCGCATATATTAAGTGTATTGTGTATAATACAATTTTATTTTATAAATCTGTAAAAAAATAATTTAATTGACTCGTGATCAGGCACAATCAGCACCTAAACAGTTTATTAATAATATAATATATTAAATTTAATAAGTACTTAGTTATCTTTCATGGAGTGCCTAGGGCGAATTACCCAGTGGTTGAACCTTCTCCCCAAGTGTATGGACATTACCCATCTGAACTAGAACAGTGGAGCAATTTCGATGTCCTTGAGAAGTATAATAGTTCCATTGGTTCCCTCCCGGTGGCATCTAATCATTATGTTTTTCTGGCTGGTCCATTCCAGAGGAAATCAACAGTTGGTTGTCAGCGATGGTCACAGCCTAGTCTCAATGTAACTACCATTTCATTGCACCTTTGATCAGAATTTTAAAGAATTTTTATTAACTTTATTGAACTATTTTTATATATTTTGTGTAATCAAAGTGTATTTAGTGGACAATTTACTGGACGCCTGCTGCTCACATGGTTCTGTTGTTCGGACGCAGGGTATTTAGTATATTTTGTACATATATGATATTTTACTAACAGAATCCTCCAAAATAAATTTATTTGTGTGAAATATTTCAAATGATTTTAACAATTTGTGCATAACATACAATACTGTTGGTGTTGTGGATGAAGAAAATGATTCTTTAACCGCAAATCTGTTTATTCACTGGAGTGTTCACCCTCCTACGAGGATGAAGGACTGCAAGACGTGCCCTCCAAGTTTGTCAGCGGTTCATTATTTTGGTTGTGTCCGAAACCACTATTTTTTTTTAAAAAAAAAAGATCTCATCCACATATCCATTGGTTTCAACTACAATGGACGTTACTCTAAGTGCAACAGGATGAAAACGTATTCACTGTGTTAGATGGCAGTAATTGGTTACGCACCAATTGATTATTGTGATATTATCGTCCATTGTTCTCACGTTCTGTGAATTTTTCGGAATGTGTTTTTAGTTGCAGTAGTACGCTATTGTTTAAGTTTATCAGCACTTCTGAGTAACCGTTATCGGGGAAAAAATAATCACGTTCGAGCAAAGTTATAATACATGTGCTATTGTGCGTCCATCAAATACAATACCAATTCGTACGAAAACACCTGAAGTAGGAAGGGACGAGTCATGTTCGCACCACTCTCCAGATTTTACGACTCGTAGAATCGCCGTTGAGCCAAATCCTGGTCTTTTCGCTAAATTTTGCTCATTCGTTTGCAATAACTATTAGATCCCTTGAATTCACGCAGGAACGAGATTCAATTAACACGAATACACAACATTTTCAAGCTGCTTTCAGCGCTGTACCTCTGAAACACCATGCCATCTTCAACTTTACCAACGTAGTTTCGAGGAAACGCGAGTCAACAGCTACGATTTGGGGAATTATCATCAAGATCTTGGTAATGTGTGACCCTTGTCTAAGAATTTCTGAATTTCTTTCTTTTCCGTTGCTGCCATGTAGGGTCACAGCAGGTCAACCAGTATTGTTGAATTGGTCGAGGAATATCCGTGTCAGGATAACATTCCTATAGTTTACATACGTTTTTGTGGGTGAGGATGATTGCTTCATTACTTTTATCGACCATTTTTTGGCATTAAAATATTCAATCGATCAGTTGAACCTTCTACTAAAATGAAGAGAGACAAACAGTAACAATGAGTGTTCCAAATTCTGGTAAACCTTTCAATTCTGACTGGGGACAAATAAAGAGTCCGTGCCTTGCACGTCTATGAGAATGAAATATCCCTTGTGGATGGGGAAGACTTGTTACTACGTCTTGACCTTCATTCGGTTCCTAGTGGGTAATTGAAGAAAAACCCAAGCATTTCAAATTATGTCTCATTAAAGTGTAAACGCTAACATGCAAGGTTATTCTTTATTTTACTTAACATTGATATATACGCGTACTTTACTATGTAAGATCTCCATCAGGAGAATCAACAAATATATTGAAACTTCGCCTTGTCAACATTCATCATGTGAAGATTTCGTAATTGTGATTTAGAAAGCTTCCTCTTTCCATTTCTGTTATATTGAAAATATTAGTATAGACCTTTTAAATTTAATCTGTAGAGCGATAGTTTAATAATTACTTAATATATTTTATTCAATATTATTTTTATTAGCGATATTAGGATGGATTGAGAACTTGACAAGTTGGCCATGACGCCAGATTTTCTCGCGATCTAAACCACCTGGAGTCTGGGTATAATCACGAAGCAGACGGACACCTGGTTTATCCCGAGGTGTGATTCCGTGCCCGCAAAGTTGGAACGAGAGGTCTCCAGAAATTTAAAATTTTATAGGACACGTGGTTGTCTGGACCAACGATATTTCTTGGTACAAGAAGATCGGCCAAAAAGGTCGATAAGATAAGACTTTGCGCACGGCCAGCGTGCTGTGCAGATCATTCATTCTTCAACGTGTCATCGTCAGATACAGACGTTACTCCTCGATCAGAGTCCTCGGCGAAGGTGGCTGGTCCACGGATGCAGCGATGCGACGGATGAGCGAAAGGTAACTGCCGAATTTCTCAATCCTTGACTTATCTATCTATTTTATTGCCAATAAATGCCCATTAACGTTTATTTTAATTTTGTTTAGCATGAAAAACCCACCCACCCCGCTACACTTCAGACCGATTAGTTTTCACAAAATTTAGAAAAGCGGTCAGGTTATTTTTCAAGTTTCATTTACATCAAAAAGTTCTACTGGTTCACTAAAATTTCGTATTGAGTTTCTTTATAATGACTACTTTAGATCAATTTTATAAAATTATTCATTATTTTCATCAATATATTGATATAATATTCTAACCCTATATTATCCTAATCATATCCATGAATCCTTCAGCAGTACTTAGTCATTTGTTTCTAACAGAGCTGAAAATTTTTCTGATGTCCCCACAATTCTAAAAGCAGTCGTTGAGTATCAAATATTTCAGTAACTCAAGGCATTAATTCTATAAAATGTTGCCTTAAAAATTGATTCCCTGTTTGTGAATAGTTTTATTCCAATTGCAATGAATTTTAGTAAAATATTTTTCAGTACAAGAAGTAAATGAAACGCTCAAAGAGCTTTAATTATCGTGATGTAAAAGATTACGAATTTAACGTTTCATTGGGAGGTAGACAAATTTAAATTTATTTGTTGTGACAAATATTCGACATATAATGAAAAGCAGTTATCAAACTACTTTATAAACATTTCAATTATAATTTTTTGCTTTCCCTGAAAATAGGATGCGCTTCCTTCTCTATGGTGATTGTTACTCAGTGATATGAAATAGAATTATATGGTTTCTCTTAATGTTCTCTGGCTGCATTAGAACAGACAATTAAAGTAATCTTATCTTGGAGCGGAAGTCTCACATTTAGAAAGATATACCCTCTCAGGAATTACACGAATGTGTCACGGTCAGGAATCCATCACGCCACACGAAAGCGTTACTCCAGGCGGCGTCCGAGCGCGCTCTCTCTGTCTCTAAATAGTGTACATGGATTCGTTTATAGAATTTCACCTACATCTTCGTAACCTTACGCTTAAAGCTAAATGGCTGAAACATATTCATGGTTCGAACTCAATCGGCAATCAGCAATTTTCTTCATTTTTTTCCCCCATACAAGTTTGATATCTTCATTTCGTTGTCGGCTATTCCACTTCTTGTACACAAGTTTATTTTTATCTTTCGTCAACTTTCTTCTTAATTTTCGTTTATCCTGACACAGAAAACGTTACACTCGATAAATACTTTCTCCGATACAAAACATGTGGTGGGACGCTTGTTGGTAGAGTTATAATTCCGGATTACCATTTTCCATGAGAGAAGAAAGTTGTAAAGATATAAGAAGGAAGAGTGTACGGAATAATTGGAGTAGTCAAAGCTCTGTTGGAACATTCGCGTACAGGCGTTCATTTGTATTGTGGGGACTTTTCCTTATAATGTCCAGGATGCATTGACAAATCTTGGTTTCCAGGACACTTTTCTCGTCCCACTACTCGTCTGAGTCTGAGTTTCTGGAAAATCAAACCAACTCTGAGCTTCGTCCCTTGCTGACGCTGGAAGGAAGAAATCTTAAACATGATGGCAAGTTCTATATTTACTAATACGTATTAATTTGGAATGTCAGCCTGCTGTGGTGTAGTGGCCCGCGTCATTGCCTCGCATCACAGAGGTCCCGGGTTCGAATCCCGGCATGGGCATGGATGTTTGTGTTCGTCCTGGTCAAGAAAACTGGGGTTAAGGCTGTGGGAGGATCGACACTCCTAAATCCAAAATGTGTCATGGCAGCCGTCTCGGTAGGCCAAGGCCCTTCATGGACTGTCGAGCCAAGCAGTTGGAGTTATTAATTTGGAATGTACTTCATTTATTAAATCGGACCTTGATCAGGAACTCACTGCTCAAATATAAATGTATATTTCCCTTCATTCTGCCAGCTAGCCAAGCATGAGTTCCTAACCTGGGATAATCCGTTGAGACAAAATTAGGCCCTAGAAAAGGAACTGAAAATTTGTTTGAGAAGTGATGTTGATCTCACACAGGAATGAAGCCAAGTAGCAGATTCCAGTCCAAAGTCTCGGCTGGATGAAAGTAATATCTGAGGTCCGAGTATGTCCTGGTGTCTCCATTCTCGGCCGACACTTCTGATGTCTCAATTCCTACTCTCTCCTCCAAATGTTGACAGCTCTCCCAACTCGTCTCCTTTTGTTCTCATTGGCTTTTCTTCTACACAGGATGGCTGATGAGAAACTCCGTACGAAATTGATGACGTTGCCACCGTGAGGTACAATCGTCTTGCATAGGATCTGAACAAGGTGTGGGGTTTCTAGATCCGTTTCTGATGATTTCTCACGCGCCTAAATTAGTATAATGAAATATCCAATCCTAATCCCCTATCAATTGAATGAAACGCGCTTCTTTTGTATGTTTCATGTGCGCATAGTGAAGTGTGTTTTCCCCTAAGTTTCGGTATTGATTGGTTTAAAATAATTTAATAATTTTTTCTCATTATTTACACTTCTTGAAATTGAAATATAATACGTTTGTGTTAATAATATAATAATTAGGTAAAATAGCCAAAACACAGACTTAATGAAGTGATAATATAAATACCACACATTCTGACAAATTATTTATTTATTGAATTATCAATTTTATTAGTATTTACATCCAATGTGAAGTTGTTGTTTTACTCTTCCATTGTCATTTTTAATAATATAATAATAATATTTAATAATAATATAAAAGAACCACGGGAAATAGTGGATGAATTATAGAAAAGACAGCGCTTAAATAGTGCAATAAGATGAAAAAAAATCATACTTGATTAAAAACACTAATTTCTCTAATCCTGTTTTTATTTTAAAACACTCCTGTATTTCAACGATAGGAGCTTCCAGCTTCAAAAATTTCTACTAGAAACATGAATTATATTTAAACCACCGTTTGTGAATTTAAAAACATATTTTGAAAACCAAAAAATACTTATTTCACTTTAAAAAATTGTAATACTGTGGTTTAAATATGTTGTATGATTCCAGTTGAAAATAACAGTAGCCGAAAGCTTCAATTCATGTTTAAATACATGAATGTTTTATAATTAAAACGGGATAAGGACAAATTGGTATTTTTCATCAATTATAATACACGTTTTTATTTTACGTCTTTCTTTGAATTAATGAATCAATTATTGACCTTCTACAGACACTTTAATTTTTTTTTATAGGGTAACGACGTTTCGATACATGTTCCTAACTTCTTCAGGTTTTCTTACTAAAGAGGAGGTATTTACAAAAGGTTAAATTTATAGACTAATTTTACAAAGTAAACAAAGACAAACTGAAGTAAACAGAAACTTACCAAATTATTATAATAAACTAGCACTAAAAACAATTAAGATTCTAAATTTTGTGAACTTAATAACATTTTTTAGTGCTAGTTTGTTATAATAATTTGGTAAGTTGTATTTTTACTTTACTTTGTACAATTAGTCTATAAATTTAACCGCTTGTAAATACCTTCTCGTTAAGAATAAAACCTGAAGAAGATACGAACAAGTATCGAACCGTCGTTACGCCATAAATGAAATATAAAATGCCTGTATAAGGTCAATAATTGATTTATTAATTATAATACACGTTAAAGATGAAAATATGTCTGACATTTATAACATTACGAATAAATACATAAACGATCTTGAGTCAGAAAATTGTTTATTAACAAAAAAGTTTAATATTCAAACGTTTCGTCAATGTTTTAGGACATCTTCAGGTGTAGGAATTTCATTTTAAAAAATCATACAAAAAAATGAGGGCAGGTTTTTCTGCCATGCCTTTTGCAACAGAAATGCTTTTGTATATGAAATTACTAAACCGGAAGAGGTTCTAAAACAAGGACGAAACGTCGGTATAATAAATTATTTTTTCTGACACATGACCGTTTAGTTATTATAATACACGTTCTTTCACAGAAGGCTGAGTAAAACTTCTGAAATTTTCGTTATGACGCAAATTAATTTCCATAACTTTACTCCTCATTTCGATAATTATCGTGATTGTGAGTTTATGGAACCATTAGAACGATTTCCGCTTATTATTAGTTATATATAACGTCGATACAAAATTTATATCTGGAATCTGCTAGAAACGGATGAACCAGTTTAGTTTTTCTTATTTTATCGAATTTAGGACGATGTTTGAAAATGAGTTGGATGAGCCGCCGAGCTTGAGATGGTTGATCTGGACAATCTCACCGCGAGGTTTCAACGTTTCGGTCAATTTTAGAATTTTTTTTTTTTCACGCCGATAAATGTAACGAGCGTGCCCAGACCGATTTTAAAACGCCGCATATTAGACGAGAGAGAGCAGGTAAGTGAGTCGACGGTGAGAGCTTCGTGGAAGCTGGAGTTGGTGGAGGTGGTTACCCCCGCGTTTCGGGTCGGTGTCGACAGGGCCCCTTGCTGAATGGGCTGCGGAAGGTGAAGGCAGGTTTTTGCAGGTGACGTAGGCGGCCTTGGACTTGCGTGCAGCGGTTGGCAGTATTGTGATAGGTAGGAGTAGAGTGGAGTGGAGTGGAGTGAGTAGTGGCTGGCCGTCGTCCGTGGTTAGTGCGATGGTCGCGCGCCGCTCTTGACTTGATCTCACCTAGGCCGGAGGTAAGCTCAATTTCAGAATTACGTACATTTCACATTCGGTACAAAAGTAAGACGCCAATCAAATTCGTTTTTCAGCAATTCTACGAAGAAAAAATTTTGGTATCAATCTACGAAAAAAAAAGGAAAAACTTCTACCCGTATATTCTCGACCAATTCAGATTTTTTAATATATATTTCATAAAAGAATCTCTCGTCTGATTCCAAACTGAATAAACCGATTTAAGAAGCCAGCGTGCTGAAAAAAAAAATTACTCCTGAATGAAAACCGAATTCGTTATTTCGTTACCAATAACTCGGATTCTCTTAACAACGGTATCAGCGATCGAGTGACTTGTTCCTTTGTAATTTAACCAAACGTTCGTGAATTGTGACGTGTTTTTTTCCTTAGAATAAAAAAGAAACTTAGGTTTTAAGTGTCGGTGGTCGTGTGGCTTGATCTGTGTAGTTTCCAGTCATTGACTTCAAGTATTGCTCAAACACTTAAATTGGCGAGCAAGAGTTTGTTTACGGGCGTATCTGACGAGTGAGGTCGTTGGTCTGGGCGCCGTTATTTCACCCCGTGATATTAGCCAACGTGGACTTTTGATTCCGCAGCTTCCGTCACGGACCAAATACTGTCGTAAATCCAGAGTATTAAACGATAAATACTGGCACTGCCAGTTTCGATCAGATTTCCTGTAGTGGACGATCAATTATTTACCATGACGATACAATAAATATCTGCTTAGTTTCCTACAGAACTTCCTCATGCAACCGCAACCTCCTCGTTGAGATTCAGGTTACGGAAAGTTCCATTCATGAAATATTTCCCTGCAAATGATTTTCCTCTCAGTTAAAAACCTTCGACGTTGATTCTATTTTGCTCAAGATGTAATAGTAATTATTCGTCACTACATAACTTCGTTTCCAGATTTTTTTTTCCATTTAGAAATTTACAATGTGTTCTATTGGAACGTTCACTGAATTAGATATT
Source organism: Zhengitettix transpicula (assembly GCA_037074705.1). Lineage (NCBI taxonomy): Eukaryota > Metazoa > Arthropoda > Insecta > Orthoptera > Tetrigidae > Zhengitettix > Zhengitettix transpicula. The sequence continues at coordinate 15,333,158 of CM073595.1, read as the reverse complement.
TGAACTGTTCCTGCAACCACACTCGGAATAAAATAATTTTATGAATGATGCGATATAATTAAGTTTGTAGGTCTGTTGGGTGTTTCCTCTTCAATCTGCGATGCACTGTAAGTTCATTGACCAAGTGGCTGACCTCCTCATTGATATGTTCTGGGAGATTTTAGAGATAATTAGTGCTGAATTAGCAGATTTCTTCTCGGACTAGGTACAACTAGGTCGAAATGGATTGTTTTATTGCTCACAAACCACGGTGAAGAGCGTACGGAGAATTTCATATTTAAGACGTCTAACTTTTGAGTTAGAAGGCTTGGTGCAGCCCCATAGTTGAATTCCATATGTCGTTATTGGTTTCAGAATGCAATTACGTAGTTTTTAGTCGTACACCTTAGTATTTAACTTCACTGGTGAAGGGTAAGGGTGAATTATTTATTGATACATATTGACAGTCCTCCTGGTCGTGAAGTTTCCAGATATTTAGCGTTGCAGGAAATCGTCCACAAAAACCATGGTCTGTTTTTTTTATTTTTCAAGTTCAAAAAGGCCAATGAATGGCGTCTTTTCCGCTTCGTTTCACGACGAGGAAATATCAGATCGAGACAGGTTGGAGCGGGGATTTACCTGCCGTGGAGGAACTGGTACACGTTACGTCATCGTTCCACCAGGAAACTGTGGTTACGTTTTCCCGCTAAATTCGTGTACCTGTCAGCGGCGATTTTAATCTATTCAAGCACACAGTTCTCTATCCCACTACTTGGCAGCAGTGATAATAGTTTCACTTCACTATAGCAGAGAGAATAGTTTGTCGAGTTCGTCGATTGGTGGAACGTCTTCGTCTACCCTGAGGAGTAAAGTAAGGAACTGCCTTCTATTCATAGAGTACGCAGCCTTTAAATATGTTTCATTGCTAGTCACTGATATATCTATCGAACAAATTTGGTAAAAACTTGTAAACGTTAATAACCTCTCCAGGGATCTCAGTAATTATGAATATAATGTTTGACCAACGTACGCATCGTGGCTGATAAAGCAGCAATTCGAGCTCCTTCTCGGTCTCCTACGTCAGCTCTCATCGTCAGTGGATAGCGAGGTAATTAATCTCTTCTGATACCAATATAATGACGATGCTTTCTTCGTCGACTTGCCTTCAGTGTCGAACTGAACCTTGCCGGTCTTCCCTACAACGAAGTTCACCATTTTCCCGACAACCAAGCTTTTTTTCTGTGTTATGTGGTATTTGTTTACCTACAAGCGATTTGGATGGTAGGCCATATTCTTATCTAAGGCCTGAGTAGTTGTCAGCTGATCTTGATAAAGCTTTCACCACTGCCCCATGCCACTTCCTTTCTAAACTCGTCTTTTAGGACTCGCACATTTCCCACTCGAGAGATTTCTAGAATGTACCGTTCCAGTCTTTTAGCTTCTGTAGTCTGATCCATCGGTAACAATAAGAGAAAACGAGGGTAGATACAGCGATTTGTTTATGTCTTCCAACTGTTCTTCAATTTTAAATTTAACGCTGTGGTTATCAAGAAAAAAAAATGTTTTTTCTACTAATTTAGTGCAATACGTATCTAAAAGTATTAATAAGTTCAAGTAACTATATATAAATAACATATTTCTTATATTTAACGGTGAAGAGAACCATAAAATATCAAGTTTCCCCGGGTTTATACCCCAAAAATATAATCTTTTAAAAAAATTCAGGATCTTTTGACCGTATTTTGGTTCATATTCATCCACTGTAATTCTGTGAAAATAAATAATTTGTTTCTACTAAGAATTAAAAAAAATTGCGACAATTTCAGACATTTTAAAATATTTTATTTAATATTTTAAAGATGTTTCTCCACCTTTTACTACTTTCATCAGGTTTCAAAAAAGTAGTGTTACTACGGCAACAATATTTCAAATCAGAGATTTACAGAATATATGGCTTCTTATTCTTCTATTATAATATCTAATATAACATATTGAAACGCCGATGAAGTGTGAAATAAAATATTTTAAAATGTCCTTCATTAATAATATTAATTAAACGATACTAAAGTAAAATTTTTATTTATTTGTATTCTTTTGTCAAATCATGTATATATATATATATATATAATCAAATAACGTAACAGTTCTGTATGTATGTATGTATGTTTGTATGTATGTTCCGCATACAAATCTACACGCGTGGAGTAAATTTGACGAAATAAAACGTAGCTTGTGGCTGTTAAACTTGGTTATATATATATATATATATATATATATATATATATACTCTACACGCGTGGAGTAAATTTGACCAAATAAAACGTACCTTGTGGCTGTTAAACTTGGTTATACTCTACACGCGTGGAGTAAATTTGACCAAATAAAACGTACCTTGTGGCTGTTAAACTTGGTTATATATATATATATATATATATACATACCTTGTGGCTGTTAAACTTGGTTATATATACATATATATATATATATATATATATATATATATATATATATATATAAGGTACGTTTTATTTGCTCAAATTTACTCCACGCGTGTAGATTTGTATGCGGAACATACATACATACAAACATACATATTTATTGTATTATTTGATTGAGAAATCTTTCGGCTATATTTGCCATTATCATTCGTCTTTGCCACGTCAATATCGCAATGGCCACAGATATGCAAAAATAAATTAATATAATAATAATGGCACATATAGCCGAAAACTTTCTTAATAAATCCCTTTAAGAAGAACAGCTTTGTGACTGTTTAAGATTGTTATCATTGTATGTATATATAATACTTTTTATACGAAAGAGTCTTCAAGCATCTAATTAAAATCTATGATTATCAGAAAAATCTGAGATAGTTTTGATTCAGTTCCTTTAACCGGTTTTAACCGATAACAAAGTAAGTGATTCAAAATTCTCATTGCGTCCATTAACGGAGAAATAATTCTATATATCTATATTTCACTATCTGAATTTTCCATGAACGCAATCGTGAAGCGTGTCAGTTTGTGCTTATCTTTATAATCCGTATTACAATTATATTGCGACGCTAACATGGAAAACTAAACACGTTATCAGCGGGTATGTTAACAATAGCTCATTATTTCGTTATTTGTGAATGTCCTGGTGATGTTTAAAATTTTTTTTTTTTAACTGGATCCCGCAGAGTTAACGCGTGTAAAGCTGACTCGCGGTTTTTCTTACTTTCGTATCGTCGTTAATTTAAACAGTTCCAGCGGGAATAATGGAAAACGCTTAGTGAGTTTATCCTTGGTTTGCCATTTTTAACGCCAAAGCACTGATATTTTATGTGGGTCATAAATTCTACACATTCCTCGAGATAATGCGGTGATAAAACCTCAGAATTTTGAAGTAAAAGTATTATACATTCTAAACTGTCATAATTTATCAGAGTTTAGCGATGGTACTGGGTGGTCCATAAAGTATTACAGCTTTGGAAACTTATCCGCAAGGTTTATTTATAATAAAATGAAACGTTCGGGTAAAAATATTTTGTTAAAAAAAAACATTATCGAGAAATGAACACTTAAGTTTGTGAAAATCTGTTGTCACATTTACGGCGCAATAGCAGCCATTTCGTCTCGAGATTGGTTTGTTGTACGGTGACGTTCAATTATCCTCGTAGAAAAATGAATTTCGCTGTCAACAATGTTGAAACCATGTATTGTTGTCATCAGGTTCAAAATACAGCAGTTCCTGAGAAATTATTGGCTGTAAGATATAACAAGTAGTACTAAATGCGTAGTAGGAGAACACGGAGCGTTGGTGGAACTCGACTTGGAAACAAGATGGCTAACGTTAATAATATTCTTATTAACGGGATATACAGACAGCTACAAGGTCTTTTTGCCACACACTGTACTTCTCTTTTAAATTTTACAGATACATCATTACGTCAATGTTTTCAGAAAAGTTTTCCTCTACCAAGTTCAGTAACAACGGTTCGTGTTAAAGCGAGATCCGACCTACCCAGGCTAGTGGACAACTGCGCATCGTATTTTGACGTGACTTGCTCTTTCTCTCCAGTTATAATATCGTTGGAAATTTACGGATAGTGGCGAATAGTCCCATCATTTTAACTTGCTGTCAATATTGTAATTTTCGGAGAAGCTAGGGTTTACGTGTTTATTTTTAAGATTTCAGTGGTTTCAATACCGAAAAATATGTTTATCAACGTGCCCACATAAATGAGGTTTAAATTTGCGAAACAGACCGACACGGTTTTGTCAACTACATGACAAACTCGGATCATTCGATTTAAATATTTGCAGTAATTGAATTTTAAAAGGGTACTGAAAACACCACAAATATATTTGTTACATTACAAGCTCATTAGTGACATCTTGCGAGTGGATGATTCAGAATCCCGTCGCACTGAGGTTCCCAACTACACTAACTACTTCCTCAGTCCTGATTCACCTTTGACGACGTCCGGTTCGTTTTCCGATTGGAGAGGAGGGTGGAACCTTTAAGAGACCTTTCTGTAAAGAAAAAAAACAGTCTTATGAACATGGGGCCTCAGAGAACTCACAATTGACTTTGAATACGCGTGAGTGTAACTTAAAGGAAATTTATCGTCAGTTGAACAGTAGATTAATGGACAAACTCTGCTTGTGTTGAGCTATTTTATTTTATAAATATTTTTAAACCTTAATATTATAATTGGGTTATGTTTTCCTTTTGTAGTTTCATAATCTTTCATCTTTTTTTTTTTTGGTGTAGACAGGCTATGTATAGGGTAATCCACAGTGGCAACTCCCCTTTTATAGCATAAGAAAGGGAATTAAAAGGGGGGATGCGGAAGGATGAAGGAAGGTAGCCAAGGGTTAACTAGGGCCCCCGGGCTATAGTTTAAGGATCCTACCCGGCATTCGCCTAAAAGTAATGCAGGACAAACCCTATAAAAACCTGAATCAGGTAGGTCTGGCATTTGGTACTTTTCCCACGCCCTTCCTATGGCGGGAGAGGGGTTTGCTGTGGGGTCGCAGCTTTCCCTCGCCGTGCCTTGGCCAGTTTAGGAGGCAGCCGGCCGACTATTCCACGAATAGCGGACAACTCTTACCGTATGCCCAATGTCTGCGACCCCGGAACATACACCTCTCAAGACAGACCGAGGTGCCTCGGCATGTGGGAACCTTTGTTCAAAAAACCAGAGAGTTGTGAAGGCATCCCCAAAGGTAGCCCCCCCGCCAGAGCTCTCTGGGAAGGTTTACCTGCGAGAGGATTCTGGTCTGTGTTTCCTTCTTTCATCTTAAATGACACGTTTAACATTATAATTATCTTCAGAATTGATAAACAGCCTCATTACACTCCAACAAAATCTTGAACTGTTTTTCAAAAAATAGTTTTAGAAATAAATTTAAAAAATTAGTTCAATATTTTGTTTCTCAAGAAAGTATTTTCCCCCCTTGGTTATACTAATTTTCAGGCTTTCGATGTGCCTATCAAAAATATTTCCAACCCCCCCCCCCCCATTAATAATTATTGTACTTTTCCAGAGGAACAACAGTTTTTAAAATTCAAAATTTCTATCATTGTTCATTGACAACTTCCAAATATAATTTTTCTCAAATTAATGATTTTAAAAATCGTATTCCTTGACGTATTATGTTCCATTTTACCTTGATTGAAGTTCGACATTTGTGGTAATAACATGCTGGCACACTGTTTGTATTGGCCCCTTTCGGAATAATATATCGATTTTGTGAAATATATATGGATACATGGTTATATTGTAACAATATCATTGACCTAAAACTTGACTAAAGACTCTATTTGACCCAGCAAATCGCTCATGTCCAAAATGCAATAAAACTGACGTAATTAGAATTATGAAGTCGAATACTGTCTTCTCTGATGGACAACGTAAAGTCAGGAAACCCAACCATACATATTTGATCCAGCAAATCATTTATGCCAAAAATCCAGTTACAAACTACAAATTTGGTGATGGAATACTCACAAAGATTGGCGAATTTGCTAAATTCCACTAACTAATAAAGGATAATTGAGGTAAATGCAATAAATTAGTCTCAAAACAGATTTGAATCACACAATTTGCCCAAAATCCAGTTACAAACTACAAATTTTGTGATGGAATACTCACAAAGATTGGCGAATTTGCTGAATTCCACTAACTAATAAAGGATAATTGAGATAAATGCAAAAAATTAGTCTCAAAACAGATTTGAATCACACAATTTTCTGATCCAAACTTTAAAGAAGTTTGGATCAGAATATCTCCCAAAAACTTCACTAGTAGTAATGTAAATGAAAATTTTATTAAATTAATGTTGTCTCTTGAGAATGTAAACAGTCTGAGAAATAAGATTATTTATTCAACAGTGCGTTAACTGCAAAAAAGAGGAACAGAAAAAGGCTTAAGAGCTTATTGGATTTCAGAAAAGGAGGCGATTAAAGATACAATCATGGTTAGACAGAGATATTATAATTAAGTATAAGATATAATATAAGATATTATAATTAAGTCCTACATATATTGCGTAATGTCACGTCAGTCTGTTATAAGCTGTGTAGCTGACCGGATGGTCGTCATTCCGTCATACCCACAGTATGCAAAGAATTTTCGTATACGGCGATATCAATTATTATGTACCGATTTGTTGGTTTTCTGGTCACGTTTCATTCTGGCGTTTTAACCGAAGTTTCACTAGAAATTAATAATAAAATTTCCTTGACTTCAGTGAGTTCTTGGATTAGTTCCCCATGTCCATGACTCGAACGCTTTTCCAACCGCATCTTGACCCCACACTCTTATTTCTCTTGTTGAGTGTCACAGCATAACGCATGAGAATAATAGATTCACAATCATTCAATGAGAAATCTTGGCTGTGGCGCTCAAGTAGGCAAAAGTGTGAGTCAAGAGCTGGTTGGAAAAACGTTCGAGTCATGGACACGGTGAACTACTTCCGAGACCTCACTGAAGGCACGGATGATTACCAAATTTTTCTTGAGAGTGGACGAACAACTATTTCAGAATTTAGTTGCATTGGTGTCACTGCTGATAGAAAGCAAGACAGCGACGGGGGGGGGGGGGGGGGAGCTATTGCGCAATAATGTTGGCGTCACAACAAATAATATTGACGGAGCTTCAATAAAAATATAATTTACGTAAATATATTAAAAAATCGATTGTGGCTCAATAATTATGTGGGTTAGTCTCGTCTTTTTACTGTAGACGTTCATTGATCCTGGAAATATAAATAATGAATACGTTGCCTTCTCAACCTAATTCCAAGGGCGTTCGTTGTTCGACGCATCCTCGTTAATGTCCAGACATTTGGTAAACAAATTCAAGTTCCTGGAACTACAAGCAACGGCGCCTTGTTTAAAACTACTTCATTCCGAAATCTAGCGGGGGAAAAAGGTATTTCTGTACTTCAGGACTTACAACGGAAAACAAAAACGATCCGATGCATTCGAAATATAAACAATATTTGAAATTTAAAAGTCTCGGGGACCAGAGAAATTTTGTATGTCGGTGTTGGGAACACTATCCGTCAGAAATTTCAACGCCTTTTTTTGTGGTGTAGCTACGTTCTGATATCTGGCATATTACAACTGCAAATTCTTATCTCTAATCTGTTTGCTGTAGAGCCTTATCTCAACAACGACAGTGGATTTCCTCTATTTCAAGCTTTCCAGACACCTCTCCACACACACGAATATTTTCTAATAAACAATTCTTTCGCAATGTCATTGATGTTGCCGAGTCATTGACTGACACTGACACGTGTTGCTGGGCAAATTCATTTGCATGTTGTTTCTACGACTTAGGACGTCCTGATTATAGAACTGAAAGATGGAAGCGAAATGTCTAAATCAAAAGAAATCATACCACTGTGAACAAAAAGTAAGGTGAATTTATTTATAAAATATAAATTCTTTATTTATTCTTCCAAATCAATTTCATCCCCTTCAATGTAATCCCCGTCCGATAAAACGCACTTTTTCCAACGCTTTTCCAGTCCTCGAAACAGTTGGAATAGTCTTTTTCCGGTATAGCCTTCAAGACCTTCTTCGATTCGGTTTTTATCTCCTCAATCGTGTCAAAACGGCGTCCCCGCATTGGCCTTTTGAGTTTGCTGAATAGCCAGAAGTCGCACGGAGCCAAATCAGGCGAATACGGTGGTTGCGGAACGATATGAGTCGAGTTTTTGGCAAAAATGTCGCGAAGAACCAATGCAGTATGACATGGTGCATTATCGTGATGAAGGAACCAATATTCCGGCCGTTTCAGACGAATAGCTTCACGCAAACGACGCATAACGCTCAAATAATATTCTTTGTTATCAGTTTGGCCCGGCGGAAGGAATTCATAGTGCACCACACCACGATAATCAAAGAAAACTGTCAACATGACCTTGATTTTCGATCGACTTTGCCGTGGTCTTTTCGGTCTTGCTTCACCTTTTGCACGATATTCGCTGGATTGGTCGGTGGTTTCAGGGTCTTTATGCGTAAATCCAAGTCTCGTCTCCAGTAATGATGCATTTCAAGTGGTCCTGATAGTCAGACAGTAAAGTTTCACACACATCAACGCGACGCTTTTTTCCAAAAATTTGAGCAATTTTTTGCACCAATCTAGACTTGACGCGTTTGAGACCCAAAACATTCTTCAAAATGGTTTGGGCTGAGCCAAATGATATTCCGACACTATCAGCGAGATCTCTAATAGTCCATCGACGATTTTCAAGCACCAAATCTTTGATTTTTTGGACGTGGCCCTCGTTGGTAGACGTTGATGGTCGTCCAGAGTGCGGTTCGTCTTCAACGCGTTCTCGGCCCTCTTTGAACTCGTTGTACCACTTTAAACGTTTTCTTGTGCCATAGTTTGATCACCAAAGGCCTTCCGCAACATTTTAGACGTGTCCGCACAAGAATATTCGTTCCGCAAACAAAATTTGATGCAAGTTCTTTGCTCAACGAATCACCCATTGCAAAAATCGAAAAAGTCACTTTTGGTTTTTTACAAAAACACGTGTAACTCGGAAATAAATAAACCTTTGGCTAATATTAGACAGTCCTACCAACTTAGGAAAAAAAATTACCTGCCTTCCAAATACTCGGGAGTTTTAAATGACAATTTCACCTTACTTTTCTATCACAGTGGTACCTAATTAACCATGGAGATTTTTCTGGGTTGGCAAATATTTCTCAAAGCAGACCTGGTGTCATTCGTTTCTTTCGCATCATTTTTCACCGACAGTAATTTACTCATAATTTTTAAATCTATTCATATTGTTTAAGAAGAGAAAATTTCAATTTCTTATTATGACGTATTTTTTTTATGAATATCCATATTTTTATAACATCATATTGCAATTGTTGACTGGATTGAAAAGCAATTCGAATATTTTGTATCGTCTTGACGCGGAACCTTGAAAATTTTTAAAACATTGAGAAAATCAGCTCCGGCCTGTTTCAACAGTAAAATAATATTCTACGATCTCTAATTTTATTTCGAAGAAAACAAAAGAACACTGTTAACACAATCCACGAAGAGCTAGATGACTTTTATTGTTTGGAAAAGTGAAAATAAGATTAGAAAATGTAACCCTGAAAGTCGTTTGATATAAAACTTCGCATTTATTAATCATTTGTTGTAGTTCGGCGCCATTCGGAAGGTAGATATTCTCCTGGAACTGAGTAGGGAAGTGGAGAGTGTGAGAAAAGATAATAAATAGCTATGTTGCCACACACATTCCGCTATTACAAAACGTAGTTATTATTCAACATTTTATAAAATAATAATTTAATATATTTGAAAAAGAATGGTCTTGCTTCCATTTCTGTTTTAACACGTGTTATTTTTAAAAACAATACAAAATTCTTTTTTACACGGTATTCAATAATTTTTGGAATATGATCGTTGAAAATTTTGGACGTATATTCATTCAAATTTGAATTTGTTTTCATATTATTTAAACTAACCAAATTTTTTCAATGTTTCCGTCTAATTTAATATCAGAATATTCAAGACCATTGAAGAAAGATTATATTATAATATTAATCATTAAGCTCTCATCATTTTTCCTTTTTTTCAGCGGTTGTTCAGTTGATGAAACGAAACGTAGTGATTTATTGTTCTAATTGTATTAATTAATAATTAATAAGCAATATTTCGCCATTATATTTATTTATTACGGAACATCGTCAATTTCACTAGAATTGGTACGTCCAGTGTCAGTAATGTCCGAAATGTTTAGTTTGCTTATTTATTCAGTCTGATTATGCAACACGTCAGTTGTTTATCGTGTCATATCTGTAGTTATACTACAACAACAACTGAATAATTTGTATTAAAATTGAGAAATTAAATGGACGAATAGATAAAATATTTTTTGTAGTCGACTTTAGAGCTCACAATCCAATGACACGCGGAGGTGATTTTTCGGTATTCCTAAGGAATTTTAAAAGTGCTATATGCTGGTTAGCCATTTTTACGAACCCTTCGAGTAGGAACGGGGATACCTGGTTGCCTAAATCGCGGCGGGCTGGGTCCTGCACCCAGCGGAGAACAACAGAGAAATTGTGTCCCAAAAAAACACAATTAGACCCTCGAGGCCGACACCAACGTGCGTCGGGCTCGGACGTGAACAGATCCACGATGGGTTTATAGGACCCTGGACGATAGATCAACCCCGAGGTACCAATTTTTCCTTGCGCATTGCTCCCTTAGCACCGACGTGCCCAGAGTCGCCCCACAGGCCGTTAAAACGTGTCAACACATTCTAGTTAGGACTATCTCCCTGTAATGGAAGCATGCTATTTCTATCATGAGAATTATGGCCTGGCTGTTTCGTCATCGAATAACTAAGCGATGGAAGACAAGTCCCCAACCGTCGACACCTTAGCCTCCTAGAATGAGGCCACAGACACCTTACAAACCCCCGAAGACTTTGGACGACCACCTTGAGTCGGTCTTCACCACCTCCTGAAAAGGCAGGATGAGAGTTTCTCAGAAAGACCCCCAGGAGACCACGCGCCCACCCTTCCACCTCCACCTTCCAGCGTGCCGCAACAGCGGGGAGACCTCGGACCCCAGAGTGCTATTGTTAGTGGCATTCCCCCCACAACCAAGTACAAAAAGTACTTTGGAGTCACAAATTTGTTCTAAAAAACACGAGAAATCTACAGATAGTCCAATAATTATGGTACAAGACAAGGGCTTGCTACTGCGCTTCCCGCCCAGCAAGCTACGTGTGGCTATTGAACAGAAAGGTATTTCGATAATGCAATATATATCTATATATATATATATATATATATATATATATATAATATGTTATCCTATTTTGTGGTAGACATTTAACTTCTTCTCTGAAAGTTTTTCTAATACACACCTCAACTTAAATCGGTGTATGCACTTTTATTTGCATTAATTGCTAGATTAGTATTTAATTCCTACTTCATACGTGTTTATTGTTCGCCATATGTCACACAGTTTTATTCATGAACGTTGAAGTAGTAGTTGCACATATTAATAATGTAAGGACGAAACGTCGCGTATATCTAACAAATTTGTAATTTGTTTATTGAGCATTTTATTCTTTCTTATTTGGGAATTAAAATTTCTTTCGAGACAGTCGGGTGATTTTCAATTTTGTTTTATTAATCGTTAGCAAATGTTTTCTTCTCTGTGAAAATACATCGAGCAGTAATATTACTAAAAAGTATTTCGCGGAGCCAAATAATTTATTTTAGTTGTTCCGTGTTTTACTTCACGTTCCTTGATAACAGCTGATACGAAGTTTGAAAAATTATTCAGCTGTTATTGTAGTATAACTGCAGATATGAAATTCTGACGCGGTAAACAACTGACGTGTTGCATAATCAGACTGAATATATAAGCAAACTAAACATTTCGGACATTGCTAACACTGGACGTACCAATTCTAGTGAAATATATTAGGATGACGATGTTCTGTAATAAATAAATATAATGGCGAAATATTGCTCATTAATTGATCATGTAATTAATACAATTAGAACAATAAATCACTACGTTTCCTTTTCATCAAGTGAACAACCGTTGAAGAAAAGGAAAAATGATGAGAGCTTAATGATTAATATTATAATATATTCTTTCTTCAATGGTCTTGAATATTCTGATATTAAATTAGATGGAAAAAATGAAAAAATTTGGTTAGTTTAAATAATATGAAAACAAATTCAAATTTGAATGAATATACATCCAAAATTTCCAACGATCATATTCCAAAAATTATTGAATACCATGTAAAAAAGAATTTTGAATAGTTTTGAAAAATAACACGTGTTAAAACAGGAATGGAAGCAAGACCATTCTTTTTCAAGTTTATTAAAAAAAATTTTATAAAATATTGAATAATTTTTCGAACATAATCATTGAAAATCCGGGAAATGTGTACAATAAATTTGTAAATTTTACTTAATTTAAAAGAATCAAATTTTTCAACACATGATAAAGAATGTTTTCTTCATATTTTAATTTGAAAATGTTTAAGATAATTGAATAAATTTTTTATTATAATATTAATATTTACTTTTCTCAACTATTTTTCACCTGATAAATTCCCAAATCAGGGACGAAACGCTATGATATGTTTTTCTAATTGTATCATATATATTGACAATTTTAAACCTTTTCTGAATGCTTGGCCACTAGATATTTAATTTGTTAGATAAATTTGTTAGATAAATATCAATACTGTCCTATCATACTGGATGTCCGTTAGAGAGATATTATTAATTTGATGGATGGACAGAAAAGTTAACAATTTAGATAGATAGGTGACGAACTAATAAATTTTAATAATGAATCTATGTATAAACAGATCAATGAAATATGGTCATATTTGTCCTTAATTTCATAGATATTCATTTATAAGTAAATCTATAATGTTCAAATTGTGACACAAATGTTAATATATATAAATTGTAATTCTCGATTATTAGGTGTCGGCTTAAATATTACTTTATAAATTTTGATTGTGAAGAAAGGAAAAACTGCTTTAAAGGTATCCAAATTTATATATCTTTGACTGATAAAAAGTGGATTTACTCGTAATATTAAATTTGCATATCCCTAAGGATAAGGAAATTGTTTCACTTTCCTGTGTCTCGATAGCTTTGTGGGGAAAATAAATGAATCAACAAAATGTTTACGTAACACGTGACCAGGGAAACTGCGAAGAGGTTTTTGCGTTTCATGACTCACTCACGTGCGTGCGCTCGCGGGAAAGGACAATAACGTGGTGGTTGGCAAACACGTGTCCCTCCTCTTAAGTTTTACATATGAATAAGGAGTGTCCCACCAGCTGTTTCGGTACAAGTTTGAACATCCTTTTCTTTTTTTGGCTCTGAGCTAGCAGGAAGAGTTGGGACAACGATATTGCACAGAAAAGAATGACGTCCCCGCGGGTCGAATACGAATTACCAATAAGGCATTCAGAGCGACGACCCGGAAATGACGTTATAAAGAACGTTGTGTGACATCAGTGGCAGCTGTTGCTCATGTTCCACTGCAAGGAAGACTTAATTTTCTTTTAATTTTAAGAACCTTCGTAATATTCGAGTTTTAACAGTGCAAATTTCTGCTTTGGAGAATTTAAACTGCGCTCCTTGCGGCGCATTCGCTCCCGCTAATGCAGCCGGCTGGCCATGTCGGTGCTACCCACAGCTGTAGCACAATATTTCTGTTTGTAATAAAAAAAATGCGCATGCGCAGTATTCAATATCATCCCTCTGCACCACCCGCAAAGTTCGTCAAACTGCTCAAGCTGAAAAGATTCGCGAGCAGTCCTCATGAGAATTTAGAACCACTAAGGAATAAGAGAAAACACGGGAGGGCTTCCGCAATATACAATGCTTAAAGAAATAAAAAAATCATCTCTTGGCACCCTATATTTCTAAAAATGACCATCCTTTCAGAATTAAAGAAAAAGCGCAACGCACAGACGTTGGAAAATACTCATTTGTTAATAGATCAACTCGCGACTGGTTTTTATTGCCTGCAGAAATACTGACAACTTTTCCGAATAGCGCTGATCAGTTTAGACGTAAGTTTCAGGAATCGTGGAGTATTTTTCATACGTATATTTTTTTCTTATTACATTTATGAATTTTTATCGGGTCAGCGTAGTAAACGGTGAAGTGAAATGATTTATAAAAAGAAAGAATAAAAACAAATGAAGTTGAAGTGCAGTGAAGTGAAATCTATTTCTTCAGGTAAATAAAAACAAACTTTACAAAGACAGTTAGGTTACTCATTTGTAAGTAGTATTATGTTATATAATTTTTTATATATAGCAAATACGTGATAATATCTAAATAATAATAATCGTCAATCTTGGTGCTACAGAGCAGACAGCACAGGGAGGCGGCAAAAGAAACGAAGTCCAAATTATGAACCATTCAGTAATTAAAGATCCAATTTTAAAGTAGTTTAAATTTCATTATATACTGATGATTTGTTATATATATATATATATATATATATTGTAATAATCAACAAGTAGGCGTTAATTAAATTAAAGGAATGATTAATAAAATTATTAATATTTAAAGTTATTATTTTTATTTCTTAAAATTGCACATTTTTAGCTATATCTTAGTACGCTGGTCTTTGGTCCAAATTTACAAACTTTACTTCAATTATTTACAATTTATGTTGTTCTAGCAAATACACATCAATATTTACAATCCAATATGTTGAAAATCTCTTAATCTCAGGGTCATCACTGGGTTTGATAATTAGGAGACGATAAATGTATAATTTGACTATTAACAATTCAAAATATAAAAAAAATTAACCTAAAAACAATATGAAATATAAGTGGAAAGAAAGCTGAACTAAATGAACTCTGAACGAAATCTGACTACCCTTTTAATTATAGTTTACAAATTTATCAGTGTTTTGTTACTTACGGACCGTCGGTCTGGTACCAGAACAATCAATTTTACCTCGTTCGGACACTTTTACACACTTTAATTTTTAATAACAGGCCTTGGTTTTCACTGTTTCTACACTTCACTTTAAAATTTGGCAAGTTTGGCTGTATTTCGTTGACTGCTCCGCCGCACAATAATTTACCAATGTTCTCCTGGAACAATTCCTCCACGAAGATTTTGGAAAGTTCTATTCTGACAAAACGGCTATTACTTTCCAATATTTACGACGCAATACTTCCGTGAATGTTTTACTTTGTATTAATTCACAAATTTAACTGGTAATACATTTACGACGTCTAGTCTCTACTCAAGTTTTATTATTTGTTCTGCTCCTCGCAATGTTTCTCCGCCAACTGCCTATCGTAGTGCCTCCCGAGTTTTAGCGCGCATTTCTATTTCGGCATTTCATCAAAGCAACAGAGCTCAGCGCTATTGTCGCTTTTGGTCGCTAAAATACCGCTAACAATTTAAATTTATTAAAAACAATTAATTGCTTAATTAATTGGCATTATAATATATATAAATGTATATATATAGAAAACAGTATATGATCAAATTAATAATTGTATATTAAAATATATCCCTGTAATTGGTTAAACAAAATCCTTCTCCAGAGAAAAGTCTTCAATATTTTTAACAAGGAGGTGCAGCTCACTACAATTAAAATTTTTATTTTTCAATATGTTGTTCTCGGTTTTTACGTATATCAGCACTCAAGCGGAAACTAATTTACTATATATAAGAATAATGTGCACGGTACGCGAGACGTGTGTTTATATCTATGCTGAACGGTTGTGTAGGAACTATTAAATAAAAAATTAATGTTATTAATAAATTAAAAATAATATGGAAGAGAGGATTAAGACCTGTCTTGAATGAAAATAAATATTGCAAGATTCAGGAAATGTTAAATAAATAATTTTTTAAATATTAGGGACCATATTTTGAATGGTTTGTTAATGTGTATATATAGAATAGATAAGGGGCAGTTTCCCGAGTATTTAAATGTTTTTATTCGAAGAACATTAGTGAGGGAATTTTTTTTTATTGAGCATCTGAATCTAAGTACCAAAAACTCTATGTTTGATAGAGGGTTAATATTATGTAATGAGTTGCCTGCAGCTGTAAAGAAAACGAATAGTTTAAATGTATTTTTTTTAAAATATTGTTAGAGATAAAAAAATAGTGATGGGTAAGTAGTTGTATTTAAATAAATAAATATTAAATTTCTAACGGAAAAGAGGGAATTTTGGTCGCTTGTAATCAAACACTCCTAGATGTGATAATTAAAGCGCAGTCTAAGAAGCTAACTAAATTTTTAAGTACCGTAAGCATTTAATGTCTCCTATATTTATGACGGCCCCTCAGACGGATTTTGTTTTACAGGAAGTGATGTTTAAATACATAACACTTTTATTAGTGCTAAAGTAATTGAAATGTAGTATGTAGGGCCACATCCGTCCTTTTAGGAATGAGTTGTAAGTTTAGAGGAAAGTTTGTGAAATGCGGCTGTGAGTTGCTGGAGGAAAGAGTCATTCTGATTGGTTGTCTTTGGTCTGAACCTCACGAGGGCATATCAGTCGGAAACAGCCGTTAAAATGGTTGCCATCACAGGTAGGGAATTGAACAACCTCACACCCAGTCCGATAACAAATCAAACATGACGGTGTATCGTATTTCGAGTAGTCGTACAACTTTCCAATAGATTCAACACAATTTTAATGGCATTTAAACGTGAAATCGTCACGTAAAGCTGCTTTATACTTCGACTGGTAAATAACCAGAAATGTTGGGCGAAATGCGACGCATTAACGTCCGAAGCACTGTTCATTCGTGTTGAGAGGCAAAATAATAAAATAGTGTATCCTTCTTTTTTAACGTCTACCTTGAAAGGAATTACGAACCGAGGTCAGATAGAAAAAGTAACAAGACTGGTGCTCAGACTTGGGAACTATTTTCCGTGCTGCGTCGCGCGGCTTCAGTATTCACGATGACAAGTTACAGTTCGGTTGATCCACTCAGTTGCAGTGGGTGGGCCCAGTGGAATATAATCGTGCTACGTCAGACAATAAAGTGATCAGTTTTCTCGCTAAACGTTGCAGACTTCCAAAGTGTTCATGGACGCTCGTGGTGAAAAATGTATTTCCTATCTCCCGAAATCGCGTTTGAGCAGTAGCCAGAAATTCTTTGAGCAGTGGAAGGATCGTATTCAGGTGTGTGTTGACTCCGTGGCGACCACCAGTAATTGGTGAATCAGGTGAATAAACAGACACAGTCTCGCCATTATATTTCTCAACCACCGCTGTACGTAATAAAATTGCATGACCACATAACTCTATTTTTCTCAATAAACATTTTTGATATTACGTCAGTTATTAATTACAGAAAATTCTATGTATAAATAATATTTTTATTTTCATTGTGTTATTAATACCATTATTTAAAAAATTAACCACTTTTTCAAACATTTTTAAATATTTTATTGAACACCTTAACATTTCAGCATGTTTTTCTACTTTCGTCATGTTTTAATAATGTTATGTTACCAGAGTGTGTGTACAATATTTCAAAACACAAATTTACATTATATACTCCTCCATATTCCATTCATATGACATTTAAAATCAAATTATAATGTTTCAACATTCTGCCTATTTAATAATAAATGTCACAAATTGTAAAGTAAAAATCTGACCCTAATTTTAATTTGAAAAAATTTTCGTTATAAATTATTTTTATAAGTTTAAATTTGAATATTTTTTATGGCTTCTCGTGATCTTTTATGTATTTATTTGGATTTTTGTCGTATTGTGTATTAATAAAATAGATTCATTTTACATTTTTAAACAAAATTACATTATATCCGTAATCGAATATTTTTTACTTAATTATTCATGAATGAAATTATTCTTTTTAAGCAGTAATAATAATTCAGGAAAATTTAAATTAAATAAAGCAATATCCAAACCATTAACCAGTTTTGACATTATCTTTATAGGATTGTTTGAAGTTCGTTCAGTCTAGAGGTTCTAGAAGGATCTCTAAAATTCAATTTAACAAGTAATTCAACTCAATATCATTATTAACTAAGTTAAAAATAAATTTTACATATTTTGAGAAATGCTCAGATTCCAGAGATGGGATTTTCAATGCTGTAGCAATATATGTATATAATTATGGTTTGTAAAAAATGCATTACGATAAAACATTTATGCTGTTGCTCTTGATAAATTTATTAGGGAAAGTTGAGCGAATTATTGATACAAAACATTAATATTTTACTATTAATAACGAATTTATTTAGCAATTAAATTTTACTCAATACACCAGAATTCAATTTTTCAAAATTTTACATTTCATAAACTTAGGTGTTAAAATAAACTATTTTTAAACTTATTATTAGAAGCAGATTCCCTCATTTCTATTGAAAACCGGTTAAATCCTTTTATTCCTTTAATAAGTAAACTGTTCTGCTTTAAATTGAACCTAGCCCCTAGTTGTATCCAATTCTACTTTACTGACATTGTATGGGTTCATATAATACTTATAAAATGGGACGGTTAAAAATTACGTATATAACACAGGTAATTAATTTCTCTTATCATTAGTGTGACACTTAATCTATTATTCCTACATAATATAATTCCTAATGCCCTACTTTTCACCATGTTAAGCGTGTCAATACATTTATTAGACACTCCATATCACACAGAATGACAAAAATTGAAAATGGAATTATATTACAGTTCTTTAGTTAAAAATTTTCTTCTCTGTATATAAACCTTAACCTTCTACTTATTTTTATAACTACATCATCTATACGACCATCCATTTTGAAATTTTTTATTCTTATACATAACTCCTAAATATTTAAAATCGGTAACGCTATCTTCCTTATTATTGCCTATGACTAGTTAATAGCTGTCAACTAATCTATTACTTTCGTGCCAATATACATAAATTAAAAATTATTATTTTACGTCAGTTTTTGAATTAATAAATCAGTTAATGACCTTTTACAGACACTTTATTTTTTATTTATAACGTTACGACGTATCGATACGTGTTCTGTAAAAGATCATTAGCTGATTTATTAAAACATAAATTAACTTCAATATATTTACACAGAGATACATACTCAATTTACTTAAAGTAATTGTTCATTTCATTAATTAAATTTGGATGTTTCCCAGAAATGCATATAAGAACATGATCAGAATATAACCTAAGATTTAACAATTTTGAAAGGGGAATGAAATCATTTACATTTTTATCTAGTGAAACCTCAAATTTACATTGCTTTATTAATATACGCATTAATATGTGCTTACTAACATTGCCTCTTTCCAAGGCACAACCATTAATATTATAAAGAAAAATGACCCTCGAGAATGTAATTTTACACTTTGTTATATTTAATTTCATATCATTCTCTCAAGACCAATTCTTAATATTATAAAGCATTATTGTAACTCAATACCATCTGATTTAGATACTTAGAGATCATCGGCAAACTGCAAAACTTTGACATTGGAAGTAGATAACTCAGTATTATTTTTTAAAAATATCAACCAATAAGAGACCGACATGAGTGCCCTGAGGTACACCTCACACTGCTACAATATCATTTTAAATTAATTGTTTATATTTAATTTACCAACAAAGCCGCGTGTGTTTGAATCAAATATTTTTTTTTATAGTTCCTCCACCCGGGTGTTTAAAATTTGCGATGTAGATGCTGATTTTGATTGCATGTAAAGTGAGTGGCCTCTGCCAATTGCAGTCCGAAACTCAGGTCCGCAGAGGTCGCGATGTAACCTGAATTCGAAACCTGTTGTGTGACTCAAGGACTTCATTGCCCCATAGCTGCTGTCTAATTTTATTTTTGGTAAATGTAGTGGGTTTCCCCCCCGAGTATCACGAGCTCGCGGTCGGTGTTGCTCGAGGCAGTTGATGAATTTTCGGTACGTGTTTGATAAATCACTTGCCATTGTGAGCGAATCGTTTCAAGTTGGCCGGCGGGACATTTAAAAAAAACTTGCAGCGTATTTTTCTTGGTAGTTGACGGAAGCACGAGTAGTTAACATGTGTAGTCCCGTCACCGTTTTTTGTAAACCACCTTCAACAACCGCGATGTGACTAGAAAAAATTTCATATGTATTTAATAGCCTACAATTGGACAGTAGACACCTGATAATATTTTACGTATTATTTGTATAATTTAAACTAACAATAATAATCATAATTTTACACAAAACCCTCTTCGAACAAACCATTAGATATATTTGTTAAGAGTTTTAATTTAAAGTCTGTTTTGATTTTAATAAAACAATTGAGGACTTAATACGTACACATTATACTTTTTATTTATATTATGACGACGTTTCGATACCTTTTTGTATCTCCTTCAGGTATTTTCCTACAGAGGAGGTATTTACAAATGATAAGATTGATTAAATAAAGACAAGCTAAAATACATACCAAAGAAAAACTTACCAAATTAATAACTAGCACAACTAAACGATTAACAAGTTATTAAAGTCACAAAATAAAAAGTGTCTAAGATCATCAGTTGTTTTATTATACATTTGTTGTTTGATGTCATGAGCGAGTTGTAGTCCACCAAGTTTAATCGATCTCGGGCGTTAACATCGGAAGAATTCTTTTATGTATAACATGGAACTTCTGAGGGGTTTTTATTTTTTTCGATTGGTCTTTCGTAACGGCTTCAAACCCACGGTGTCGACACATACTGGGTCAGACAGTTTGCTGATATCAAGGGGAAATGTTTTTATCTTTTCGATTACTCCTATTTTGCGTCATAGCCGGGAAACTCGTTTCTTGCTACGGCGTATCGTAAAAAGACTTGATAATTTATTTTCTTAAGTTATTGAGCCACCCGTATAGAAGACTATCTTATGAACTTCACTGCATGAAACTCTATTTCGTTGGAACATTCCCTTACCTGTAATTAATGCCTCTTCATGAGTTAGCAATCTCGGAAAGTACCCATGATATTCGTAAATAAAATGTTGTTAACAGGAAAAATTTAACAACCAATTAACCGACATTTTATTAAATGACAGACATTCTAAAATATTTTATTCAACACCTCTACGTTTCATTACCATTTTATACTTTCACCATGTATGATAAAAAAAATTATATAACCTGACGAAAGTAGAAAAATGTACTGAATAAAATATTTTAAAATGTCTGTAACAAAGTCGTTATTTAATTCATATTCTTAATAAAAAAATACTTTTTATTATTAAAAAAACTAATTACAATTTTTTTAAAAGTTAATTGTAATTTATTTGTACCTTCTTAAGGCTGTGGCCAGACTGAGGAAACGTTTATAACTTCCAGAGAAACCTTTCAGTCGGACCACAGCCTGAAGAAAGACCAAATCAGTATCCGAAACGTAGCGTTCGCCACTAAAATAATATTTTTAATAATATTTTTCAACAATAAAAACTCAGTTAAGTGGTCGTTAAATACATATTTTATAATTAAAACAGGCGTTAAAATAAAGTGCGATTAAAAATGTTAATAAACCAATGGAAATTGATTTAAGCACAACGAATAGTTGAAATGTCGGTTGTCTTTTCCTTAAGTCATTCTTTATTTTAAATATTGAAAATTATACAGACTCTCTTGTACTTTTTAGACTTTATCTCGTTAAAACGAGCCGACACACAGCCAAATGTATAATATTATTTTCCGTTATAAGTAATCTTGTTCTGAAGGGTATTTATTTTTGCTCCATAAGTCTGTTCGATGCTGTTAATTGTCGTTTACCATTCAATAAACAGTGACGTGGTAGCATTTGATTGGTGCTTGCTCCGTTTCGTCAAAGGTAAAGATACGATTTAGTGTTTTGACTGTGAACCCGCATACTTGACTTAAAATGCCACATACTATGTATCCTAAACCCTTGTGAAAGTACAAATAAAAAAGCTCATTGAAATTTTTTCAGCCCTTGAGTTTATGTAGTTCAGGCGTTCAACACTTAATCCTTTTTGTTTACATAGTTTTCACTGAAACCTCATACGGCACCAGTCGCGTCCACTTTTTTACAACGTTCAAAAAAAATTAACTGAAAATAGTTTTCCGTAACAGCTGCGCTTCCGTGCCATGATTGAGGTATAAAAAAAGCTTGCTATAAAATTACAAATTTACGACAGAGTCGTCTGAAAATGTTGGGTATTAGGAAATAAAAGCAAACTTTCCGCTGTTTACAGTATTTGGTTTATTTAGCCGCTGCAACGTGCTGAGCGTTTCGTGGTAGTGAGTAAAACAAGATTTGCTACTCCACATATTACCGAATTTCGATTGGCGGAATTCAATGATGGCATCGCGGTTTCCATTGGAAAATCCGATTTCTCGTACAATTCTCTCTCTACGTCCACACATTTGTCATCAAATATGAATTACAAATTCGTGAATTTAACTACGCTAGCCGTTGAGTAATAATATTAGTGTGAATTCGACTAGTGTTAAATAATGTATGAGAAAATTTGGAGACAATTATGTCGAGTTAAATCTTCACGGCCTTATTTTTTTCGGTGGAATAGATTAAGCAAGCGGTGCAAGGCTGAATGCAAGCTGATTTTAATCAATATATATATATATATATATATCCTCTTTAATTGACTGAAAGAAGTGAAAAGAGAAGCTGTTATAAAATGTGATGAAATACAGGAAGACTAAAATGAGAATATAAGGCACTGCATGGACAATACTCAAAGAATAGGAAAATGCTGATATAATAGAAACTTCACAATCGTTGATAAAAGTAACGTAGGTCCTTCTATGGTCAGGTCAAGATGAAGCTCTAAAAATATATGCAATAAGGCTAGAATTGACAAGATCGAGAAGGACAGCGAATGCAAAGATGCTGAAGAAACGGTCGTTGTCCTGATACGTGGATCCAAAAAAATGTTCACAAACTGACTGCCTGTTGATGAATAACAAGGTGGTCGCTATGATCTGCTGGAATTTATGAAAAAATTACAATTTTCCAACAAACGAAACTTGATAGTAGCCGAAGCTAGAGAAAGAATAGTTGAAAATGATCAACCCAAGAACCTGTGGGACTTTCTAATCCAAACTGACCGCGCTTGGAACACAACATGCCGGATATTTGACTGGATAATTGATACTGCAGTGCCCAGTAACAGTCGTCTCCAAGAGAAAAAATAAACATGATACGTTACGTGGAAAAAATACCTTCAAATCGAAATTGGATGGATCTGGAGGAAAATACGAATCATTGTTGGCGCCCTTGGAGAAATACCATCAAGTTTTGAAAAATATATGGATTGAATAGTTCTTCAAGTGGTTAACTGCCCAACTGCAAGAAACCTTTGGCGATTAATAATAAATGTAACGAACTTGTTGAGTGGATAGATCCCAAAATCTCCGAAAGAATCCTTCGCTGCAGGCACGAGAAAAGTTGGAAATTAACGTGCCAAGGATTTTTCTAATAAAAGTCAATATCCATAAAAGTAATACTGGGGCTCTATGACATCGTTAACCGACCAGAGACCTTGTGTGCAGCGGAATGCCTCGTTATGAACGAGGAAGGCCTGATAGAAATCTGAAGGCCAAAGAAAAATATCTTGAGGAAAAAATCTGTGCTCGTTCAGAGACAAAAGCTAATATAGTTGTCGGCATGGCACAACCATGACCTTCGTACAGTGTTCGAATGATCCCTGACACGTTGCCAGAAAGGAAGATTGTTTTTTTTATGGCAACGTGAAACCCGAAGTTTGATGAAACCGGTTCTTTGAACACTTCAAAGATACCAAGATTGCGGCCTGATAGGAAGAGACCTACAGGTGACGATCATCTTCTTCAGTGACATCCCGGAACACGATCAGCTAAGAAAATAGGCGTCGTCAGAGGAGTGAAGTCACAACGACGACGACTAATGAACAAGTACAGGACAAGCGTCCAAAGAAGTGGCTGTTTAGAGACATGGAAACAAACATGACAATAATATTTTGATGACCATGTGTAGATAGTAATGTGAGACATAAATGCATTTTTAATAGTTTACTTCTAGTTTTACGTAAATTTAACGGGAATATAACGACTTGAGTCATAATAAAGCCTCTTTATTTACAGGGATGCACGAGTCGACGGGCCTTATCAACGCTGGGGAAGATGAGCAAATGGTAAGCATCGAAATCACTGAATGTTAATATTAACATATATATTTTGTCTACACATATCAAAACGTAATTATTGACTTCACTTCACCATGGAAAACGGTGAACTTGGCAACAGAAAAATAGTTCGTAGTTATTAAATGATAAATTAATAATCTCATTCATCACACAAAGTGCCTACTCGTTCGTCAATAAAATATTAGACGTTCAAAAATTAAAAAAATAGGTGATATTTTCCAAAGTATTTGACTGAAATACTCGAAATCTGTTGAATAGATTCATATGTTTTATATTATATTTATCTATGAGCATAAATTCGAAGAAATATCTATCATAGATATCATCTCACGTGAGTGCAGTGTCTAGGAACAATTAGGCAATAGTTTTCATCGTGATGGAAATTCATATTTCTACATTTGGCACAGGGAAACTGTATAATAACAAGTTGAATAACCATCTGCATCAACATTTGAACGCGAGCCAAAACCATCCGTGCTAAATGCATATTGTTAACTTGTTACGCATTCACGGGATGGAGGAGTGAAAGTTGTGGAAACGGGACAAAGTTGGACCACACTTCACTTATGATAAATGGCACGGTGTTCGATTATCATAAACAATTTACTCCAAGTAGCAAAATTAAAAACCCTAAAAATACAAGTGATTTTATTAAGGTAAACCTACACGAAAATGAGAGGTCGGACCGATCAGGTAGCCAATTCCCCTGGTCTCGGCCAGCATCTCTGGCGGACATATTGGGAACGTGACACGTTTGGCTTCTATAGTATGATTAAGAAATGAGTTACAGCGTGGCGCGTAAACGAATTGCAATTTTCCGACATTTTTATCTGCTACAGAACGTAATTACATATAATGCACGTTATCTCGTCTATATAAAGTATAAATTAATCATGCAGCGGCACTCGGCTGGAAAAATCGTGGGAGCTGTAAAATCTAATCTATCTATCTAAGTAATAAAATAGTGTGTATGTTCCGCATATAAATCCACACCCGCGGAGAAAATTTGACCAAATTTTGTACTCGGGGTTCTTTTGAACCAGAAACAAACGCTGTGTGTGTGGGTGGGGGACGGGGGGTAAGACATGTCTACCACCGCCAGAAACGGGGGTGAAATTTTTCAAGCATGTTCAAACTGTCTGTATTTGCGTCAAATAATTGGAGCATTTACGGGATTGGGGTGGAGTGGAGTTACACAAAAATAACGCAATGACAATCTAGATTCGAGTCGAATCAGGGTTTATGGATGTCGCTGAGTTTAATTATGACAACTCTAGCAACGCCGGGTAGCCGGCTAGTCTATTATAAGATGCTAAAAACATAAGCAATGCAAACATTTACAAACATTCAATGAACTAAAGAATTTGTTCAATAAATCTGAATATAGAAAACAGAACAACAAAGAAGAGCTGATTTATCAGCAACACGTCAACAATTATTTTCTGAACGTAGATATTATTGGACCATGTGAACGTGTTCAAGCAATTCCTGCCTATAGAAATCCATATCATGACAGGATTTATTTTCTGTCAAATGAATGCTTATAAATGGATAAATGTGGTTGCAAGTGGATGCTGTCACCAGGACTAATCTTTTGCGCCAATGTAAATTCGCCCGTCTGTGTTGACATTTCTGGACTAGAGACTACATGGTTCGAGTCATATCTTTTGGAGAAGTCGTCGTGACAGTCAGGGGCTGGCCAATTAGAAACCTTTACACGTCAATGCACAAGAACCAGTCAGAAACCGCCACATACATTTCTTATTAATCTCTGTCGCAGTCGTGACCAAGTCTCGATTTATATTGTACAGAGTTAACAAAAGCATCCCCCCTTTCAAATCCCTTCCTATGCTATTAAAGGGGAGTTGCCCAACGTGGATTACCCTCATGTAGCCTGTTACTCTAAAAAAAAGCATCCAATATTGATCAGGGACGGTTCTCTCGCAGGTAATCTACGAGAGATATCCTCTGGCAGGTCGAACCTTTTAGGAGAGATACGAAGGGGCTACCTTTGGGGGATGCCTTTTCCTCTCCGTTTTTGAACTAAGGTTCCCACAAGCCGAGGCACCTCGGCCTGTTCTGAGAGGTGTATGTTCCGGGGTCACAAACCTTGGGCATACGGTAAGAGTTGTCCGCTATTCCCATTAGAATAGTCGGCCAGCTGCCTCCTAAACTGGTCGAGGCACGGAGAAGGGAATGCTGCGTCCCCACAGCAAACTCCTCTCCAGCTATCGGAAGGGCGTGGGACAAGTACCCAATCCCGACCTACCTGATGCAGGTTTTTCTAGGGTTTTCCCTGCAATTCTTTAGGCGAATGCCGGGTAGGATCCTTAAAATATAGCCCGGGGACCCTAGTGACCCTTGGCTACCTTCCTCTACCCATCCGCATCCGCCCTTTCAAATCCCTTCCTATGCTATTAAAGGGGAGTTGCTCAACGTGGATTACCCTCATGTAGCCTGTGGCCCTAAAAAAAGCATCCAATATATGTCCACTGCTTGATGATGGAGAAAGGAAAGAGACTGTGATCGCACTACAACTGAAACATAACTATTTTCCGCCAAGGAACTTTTATGCATACAATATTAATTTTTTTTCTTTGGAGCTTTAATCCCCTCAACACACGTATCATTACAGATATAGGTAACAAGTGATGTTAATCCTTGACTGGAAATTTTCCGCAGAGGAGGTAACCATTTTTTCCGACAACTTCCAGTCATGCAACCTATGTGATTGATACGAAATCAACAGAAACATTGTTTTTATTGATTTATAATAAGAGGTCGTGATTTTTAATTACATCAGACTGTCGTACTACAGTGAGTGGTTGTGTTGTAATTAAATGGTGCATTACATAGAACAGGTGGAAAAAATGAAATTGCTTTTGAGACGTACGTTTTTGTATCAGTGAATCTTTCACGATCGTGGTCTTGTCACGGACACACGGTCAGGACGTGCCAAAGTAACGGGGGGGAAAAATACCAGAGCAATAAAGATCACTAATTACTCAAGAACAAATGACGTAACGTAGTTGGAAAATCGGGCCTCAAACACCGTCAGCTCATTTGTTTTAGGGTTGAACAAAACCGTCTGTACAAGACCGACTCTACTTATCTTACGAATTCATTCAAAACATCTTTCCATTCCAAATTAATGGTAATGACGAACGAGCCGCAGTCGTTTTGTTACTAATAGCTCAGACGGTTGGTGACGACGAATCTCTCCTTTCCAGTTGTCTCTTAAGATATGGGCGTTAAAGGAGACGAACGTATGAAGTATTCCGATTTATTTGCATATAAGGTACTGTGTTTTTAATACTTGCAAAGTAACGAAGCTGCTCGGAACTCGCGCAGTGTCATTTATTCACCACTACTCTAATTGAAAACTCATCACCATTGTTCCTTCATCTCCATGAATAATATAACAAGGAGACTCGTCGAATTCTATTGATCGTCTGAATGTTTGTAACGTTGTCCAGTTCTGAGAAGACGTGAAGTGGGACATCCTGTGAATGGTGCGGATGTATGCGATTCTGCCATTAGTGAAAGAAACTCGACAAGTCCTTGTATTCGTGAAACTAATCGCCGTTCCCAATTAGCGTTGTAACCGGTTTTGGCTGTAAGCTAATTTAAAGCACACAGAATCCTCTCATTCGTCTGTCAAGAACAAACTTTAAGTGATCGTACAATGATTTATTACTCAAAAATAGATTCTTCAGTTATGAAATTCGGAAGCGTGACTGATTAAATAAATATTATGCAACAGAAAATTTGGAAGGTATTATTTATATATCTGGTAAGATTAATTATTAGCTACATTTTGAATAGTGACAATTTCCAGCTTTCAGAAATTCTCATTAACTATTCCAGACATTCCGAAAAAGCTGCTTTAATATTTTCTCGCACTAATCCGGCTAATATAAAATTTAGCGGTTACATTTGTTTTTTAATATTTCAGCGTAATAACATTTTAATTTTTGCGGGTATCAGGTTGAAAATTGATCAATTTTGAAGTCCTCAAGATATTATTTTTTGTATTTTAAACAAAAATCACCACTTTGACACAAAGCAATCAGTCGTTTTAATTTAAAATTAATATTTATAATAATAATAAAATACGAAAAATTTTCGTCTGATTGAAAATTAATAATATCAGAGATAGCCAAATACAGACAAAATAAGTGATAACATAAATACGAAACAACGTTTCTGGGATCCTTGTCCCTTTCTTCAGGTGCTAAGAAAAGCATAGAGTGACGCAACTGTACTCTTTTGAGTTTTGTTAACTGATTAGTGCAGTTTGGACGCTCTAGGCTCTTAACACCTGAAGGAAGGCACAGGGATCATGAAATGTTGTGTGGTATTTATATTGTCACTTATTTTGTCTGTATTTGGCTATATTTTTTATTAATAAATACGTAGTTATCCAAATTTTGATGAATGTAAGTGCATGACGACATACCAAGTTCTGTAGTATAAAATACACCGGGCTTTCGTGTTTAAAACTGGATGTGAAGAAGATCTCCTGTCTGTATTCAGTCGAAAGGTCACTTTGAACATTTCACCTGATATGTGAATAGAGCGCGCTCCAACCAGTCAGTTGAACTTCATACAAACCGATCAGTTACGAAAGTTCGAATGACCATGTAATTCTGCACTTACGGACCCGTGCTGTAATACACTTTTCTTCGTCTCTCAATATGTGGAATATATTCCTGAAATTTTACCGTTGCGTTTCGTTGCACCCTGTATAGATTGAAATCTCTACTAATTGCATTACAAGAGATGGGTAGGATGAGGTATTCGCAGGAGTGATCCAAAAAACTTATTCTTTTTTTAAAAAAAATCAGTCGTTTTTATTTAAAATTAAATTTTATATAAAAAAAAGTACAGTGGCTGAAAATTTCATTACACAATTTCCTAAAGACGAAGATGGCTCGACACTTGAACCTGTAATATTCACGGAAAATTATATTTTTGTTGCTTCATATCTGAAGATGTTTTTTTAGTTAATTCCAGTTCCGTGTCGCATTTATCGATGTGAATGGAAAAACTATTTGTAAATTGCTGAAGATGAATGTGCAGAATGAAAAGTGTAACACAAGTTTCTGAATGATGATCAGAGAAAAATTAGTGGTAGGACGAACTGTCCAGTGAATGTACATTGCTGATATAAACTGGGGTAAGAACTTCCTAGAGAGCAGAAATATTACCAAGGAACTTCTACAAATGCATCTAATCACTGTTTTTTTTTTCTCGGACTGGTCCATTCCTGAAGAAGCCACTGTCAAATCAACAGTTGGTTGTCAGCCATAGCAAGAGTCTAAAGTCTAATGCATATATGATCATAATGTTAGAGAACTTTTATTAACTGTATTGTACCATATTTAAAAATTTTGTGTTTTTAGTAGACAATTTACTGGATGTCTGCTGTTATTTTATAGGGTATTTTTTATATTTCATACATAATTTCTTTAAATAAATTAATTTGCACCGAATCTTCCATAAGATAATACCTAGTGATACAAAGTCATTAGCAGCAAGATCGTTCGTTATTGTATACGAATAAAACAATCCTGTAAACGCAAGTCTGAGAACATTATTGCAAAGTGCTCAGCCTGTGTGTAAATTTATTAACTACAGAATTTCGATTGTCAGAAAAATAATGCGTCGTTTCGTAACTACACTCATTGTATGGCGGATCTGTGGCACATGGGCTTTTTGTTCCCAAAACTGTTACAATGCCAATGTACGTCCCCGTGGTGATTCACAAAGGTGTCGAAAGTTTTCCGTCTATACGCGAAGAACAATGACTTTCTCCGACGGGCTTTTCAGTCGAGCGTCTTGAATATAAATTGAGATGTCTGGTGACGATAACGTCAGAGTCTGTCAATAAACTGACTTCTTTCAATATCTCATTTACATATTACTCGTAAACAACTGAAACATGTACAGATAGTTTAGATATATCGAGTGTTGATGCAATCTTTCTCTATCAGGAGGTGGTTGGGTTCCGGAGGAGTCGGAGGAAGACGCTTCTCAAGTGGATTGGTTACGTGCTGACCTGCGGGCTGCTGAGGCTGGTTCTACACTGGTTCCCACAATGGAGGTTACACTGCACTCACACCAAATGCTGCCTCCGAGACGCGGATATTATGATGTTTGTGGTGAGTACCAGACGAACGTTGGGTTTCGTGTCTGCAAGGTCGCTTCCTGGTGATCACCAGACCGCTCAAAGCCGTGGTCACGGTCTTGGTAGAGGATGCTTCACTTAGGGCGTGGGAAACTTGGCCACATCACTGCATTCATGTTGTTAATTTTGCAACAATCATTGGATTGAGTAAATGGTAGTTATAAATTTTTTGGAAACTTACTCCCAAGATCTTGACCCTCACGTTAATGAGTCTTAATTGCCCAAAATTGAATATGTTTAGATTATCTGGATATTTTCGTTTTTTTCCCGTTTTTAGTGATTTATTCTGTCCTGAAGCTTGTCATTATAAAATGCTTTAATCAGTCCTTGAATGTTTCTTGGAATAATTCTGTGGTTACTCCATCTGCAGTTTCCTTCGTGTTCATTTTGATCGTTGATACATTTCTGTCATTATTCTCCACTAGTTTTCAATTAAAAGTAATTGTGAAGTGCGGTCGCCATCGCTCTTATGTTTACTAATGCTCCATTTAATTTTTTAATTATCTATTGGGTTTAACCGTTGCGGCACATAGTTTAAATTCTCTCTGATGTTATATCTGGCTCCTGCAGCGTTGTCATAAGACTTGTTCTCATTTTTCCTGCAGCAACTTTGCAGACGACATTCCAGGAATTGCGTGAATGCTATTTTAGCATTTATAATGGCTGCTTTGTGACATGCTTTTTCTTCGAAACGTCGCACACAATTATTACTTGTTATTGCTATTTCTTGCATATCCGAGGCACTCAGCTGGTTTGATTGCCAAGGAACAGTATTCTGATATGTCGTTTTATTTTGAATTGCTTCAGGACCCTGCGGAATTCTTCTATTAATTCTCATCCGCTTCTTTCTGATTTCACTTTCACAAACTACATGTTTTATATCTCCAGTTTAGATGCGATGCCACGGGTGGCGTTTTTGGAACTAAGCTTCATTACTACACAGGGATCTGCTTCACCGACTTTAATATAATGAAATTAACTGTAATTATTGAATGAATTGTTATGAATATAACATTAAACTGAGTCAAAACAATTGCATAATATGTTCAACAAATTATTTTCTAATTAAATTAAATGTGAAAAATAATTCAGGTTTAATCTGTGGTTGTACATTTGGAACATAATCTATCTAATAAATAAAATCCACTGTTTTATGTATGTATGTATGTAAGTTCCGCATACAAATCTACACTCGTGTAGCAAATTTGACCAAATTTCGTACATGTGTTCCTTTCGGACAGAAAAAAAAAACACTGAGGGGTAAGACAAGACTACCACCCCCAGGGCGAGGGTCAGTGAGATTGATAATGTATCTCCCGAAGTTTTTTTTGTATCATTTCTATAATGGAGGGGAGCACCCTTAGGGGTGGAGGGTGGAGAGGCATTACACAAAACAACCGAGATTGGAGTCGAATACGGGGCTATGGATGTCGCTGAATTTAATTACGGTACTCCGGGCTCCCAGATAATGCAAAATAATAGTAAGGGATTAAATTATATTAAAAATATATAAACAATTATTTTTGAATAATTGAAAACATCTTGGCAATGCGAAAGTGTGTATTTTCAAAACCATAATAATAAACTTGGATGAAATGTGGGTTCATCGACTCAAATCTCATGAATGTTGTGAGTACCACATTTAGACCCTATAGCACAGTAGCTATGTCCAAGAAAAAGTCTGGTATTTTATCCGCTATTCGTATCTGCCCAGTAGTTAAAAACCAAATTGTTAAATTCTAAAGGCGTAAAAACTACCAAATTTGACACCTCTTTTCAGTTTTTCACTAATAGTGAAAGCATGAAGCATTCTATTGAAACTAATGTTCAGTAATAAATTATAGAGCGTAAAATTCTTCATCGAATGGTGTATTTGGTTACGAAATTGGGTTGAATAAAACTGTAGATATTGCTGTTCAAATGTAGGATATTTTACTTCATTTTCGAAAAGAATTCACTTTGTCGTGTTGCTACTATTGATATTGTCCGAGTAGAAATTTCTAGAATTTATCAATCAATTTATAAAATATGAAAATTTTAAATCTATAACTTTAAAATTTAAAGTTTTAAATTGTTATTGTAATAATTAATTATTGATCATTTTTATGTTGCAGGAAATTTATCAAGGAAAACACAAGATGTACTACATCAAAAATGTCGATATTATATCCAGTGAAAGTAGCAGGTATTTAAATAATAGCATTTCAAAACCTTTCTGATTAAATATCTCCTTATTCAAATTTAAAACTTCTCTTCCCACAATTCTTTAAATAAATATTCACATCAAAATTTTATGATGTGGTAAATTTCACAGTTTCATTTCTAGACCGATTTTATTTACGGTTCATATAATACCATATATATTATGGTTTTTTAAATATACAGATTCTTATTCTAGTTGTTCTTTAGATTAGCAAATTTTTAAAAAATCTTGTTAGAAGTGTTCATTTTGTCCGACCTATATAGCAGGTATACAAACATTCAGTTTTGTATATAACATTGTTTTCCTACCAATTTTGTAATACATTGGTAGAATTTTAAACAATTTAAATTATTATGTGTTTTCAATATCTTCCTAACACCATAATTGGCGAACTGGTTTGATTAATTTAAATCGCAAGTTTTCTATGAATGGTAAAGAGATGTTTTTTGTTTGTGGGTGAATTAGTTTTATATATAATTGAGTTTAATCTATTTATTATGGAAA
The DNA here is from genome assembly GCA_037074705.1 of Zhengitettix transpicula. Taxonomy (NCBI): domain Eukaryota; kingdom Metazoa; phylum Arthropoda; class Insecta; order Orthoptera; family Tetrigidae; genus Zhengitettix; species Zhengitettix transpicula. The sequence goes on along the minus strand of CM073595.1, from coordinate 15,300,097 downwards.
CTAGGAGGGGGGAGAATTTAAGGAGAGAATGTTAAAACTTTTGTTCAATATGTTCGTATTTTATAGTTAATAACTAACTAGTCTTAATGTTGGACAATTTATACTGATATAAAATGCTCATTTTATTAAAATATATAAATGGGGAGAGAATAATAGTATTGGCTATGTCTATATTGTGGTGAGGTGAAACCTTCACGAAACTAGACTATTTTTCTGACTTACAAATGCCAATTTCTGTAAATGTAGCTAATTCTCGGTGAAGTCAGTATTAAGAATTGAAATGTCATACGCGATGGGAATTTTGCTACGAATTATTTTACAGAATTCATCAGTTGAAAATGTTCAGTTTGTTTTATGACATCAATCCATTTGCTGGACCGCTCCGTGGAAATTCCGTCGTACATTCAAGATTCGTGAAATAAAAATAAATTATATGCCCTCGACATAATCTTATCTACTGGAATAGGAGATGTGGTTAATCACACGAAAGGAAATCATGTTTTTATGAACTGTTAAACGATTTTGTATGATCGATGTTGATTGCTCAGGAAGTACGAGTCCAAAGGGCCAGATTTGATCTGATCTGACCTGACCTGACCAATTGAAAGCGTAGAATCGTTCCGAACGATCCACGTCCTTGTAATTGTCAAGCGACACCCTATACCCTCGATTTGCACAATGTGGACAACTTCATGAAGACGAGCAACGTCGTGTCCCTTCATGATCTGGTGATATTACCAATAAATGTCTCTCACTGGTGTGGGAGCAGTTCGGAAATATTTATAAATACTTGGCTGCAGTAGATCAGGTTTCCCGACAATTCGTTGGAAAGAACGTGGCTGGTTTGGAATCGGCTGCCCCCATTGCACTGGTTCAATCCAGTTTTCCGTAGCCACTTACCTTGTTATCTTATATTTTTCACTCATTCGTAGAATGCATTATAATTACAATCACACTACCGTAAGTAATTCATGTGCTACTGATAACACGACGGTTTCTACATTCATTTCACAGGAGATATTAGATTTGCACAATCGATAGCCTCGAAACCGATGTTGAACTACCCCTGGGAGGCTAGCAAAGGCATTAAGCCTTAAATAAATGTCTGATAATAGTTTTTTGATTATATAATGGCTTAATTACGTACAATGAGAGGCTCGACGTTTCTACGATGATTGTGAATCTCATCAGGTGCTGATCCTCAGCACTTGATGAGGTCCACAATAGTGGTAGAAGCTTTTTTTTATTCAGGAAACTTTACAATCTAAAGATTTTAAGTTGTGATATATGTACATCTTATATTATTCAATATATATCCTGTGGAGCATTTATTTTCACATCCTGAATTTATTTATTTTATTGATTATTAATTTGGTCTCTGGGTCTCTTTCTTTTTAATCGGGGCGATGTTGGATGGGATGTGGAGGAAAGGCAGCTGTATCGGATATTAACGGATTGGAGTGAATTATGTATTTTTTTATATTGAATAAGTATGTATTTGGTTATTGTTTGCTGAATATGTGGAATATTGAGGTCACTATGGATGCGGAAATTGGAGAAGTACAAGGGAAAGTCTGTGATATAACGAAGGATTTTATTTTGAGATATTTGGATCTTGTTGACGTGTGTTTTGGCTTCGTAACTCCAAATGTTACAGTCGTACTTCCATAATGGAAAATAAGGACTTTATGTAGTAAAAATTCACGTACACCGTTAATCGATTCCCTCTCAACAGAAGCATAGGTAGTGCTTACACAGTGCTCTAGCGTAAAATAAACCCCAACAAGCTTGTGCTACTGTTTCACATAACCTCTCTATGCCTGACATAAGTACCGTAGCAATTCAAATACCGTTGACCACGTAGGAAGGTCAGGATTCAGAGCGGGACGAATGACGCTAGTATTTTTATATTGATCAAAAGTAGTAGTTTCTTTATTTTTCAATTAATGTTATATTACATAATATTATACGGTCTTAAATTGAATTTAGTCACCCAAATTAAAAACCTGTAAACATTTCAAAAACAATCATTTAAGTTTTAAAGCTGAAGATAATCTTCATGATTCAATTAATGATTATGAGGTTCAAGCCTAAAATTTAAAAATTCTATATATTAAAAATTATAGAAATTGACGACCTTTTCAGAAATTTTAAAATATTTTATTTAAGACTTCCACGACGTTTCGGTACGTTTTCCTACTTTCATCAGGTTATATAGAAATTTAAATTGAATATTTTAAAATGCCTGAAAAGGTTGTAATTTCTCTCATTTATAATGTAAACTAGCTAGGTGCCCAGCGTATCCCGGGTTGTCATAATTAAGCTCAGCGACACCCATGACCCTGGATTTGACTTCAATCTCTGTTGTTTTTGAGTTATTTTTATGTAACACCTCTCCACCCCCATCCCTAAATGTGCTCCCCTCCCATGCCGAAAGGGGTTGAAATTATACATCCAAAATGTCAGGATAAAACGCTATCAATCTCAGTGACCCAGAAAAATTACTTTCCAATAAAATGTCGGTCGTTTAAACATGTTTGAAAATTACCACCAATGTCCAACACCGCCGCTGGGTGTCGTAACTGTGACTTATCCCCATAGTGTTCGTTTCCAGTTCTAAGGGAACACGTGAACAAAATTTGGTCCACGGGTGTAGATTTGTATGCGGAACATACATACAGTTTATTTGATTAGATAAAAAAGAGAAAATTAAAATATTATTTTTACAATATATTATTAAATTCATCAATGAAACTAGGAAGATTATTAGTTTTTATTCAGTTATTATTACAATATTAAATTCACAAAAATATTTATATATGTTTCTGGTTATATCATAATTAACTTATGTACATATAAATAAAATTATAATTGCAGAGTCAATTGTCCTGATATAGATATTTATCGAAGTTAGGAGTGACTATAAATATATTAATTTAATTCATAATTTCAGGAGTATTTGGTTTGGTTTGACTCTAATATAATTACTTAGTTGAAAACCTTTTACGGGCCAGTCGTCATATAAAAATCGACACAATTTTGTTTATTAATCAAGACTCTTGTTTGTTTTCACGAGTCGAGGTGAATATGTCTGGAATGGACGAAAACTGTAAGTTTCGAAACTAATTTTATATGATGACTGGTTAATAAAAGGTTTTTAACTAATTCGAGCTACCTGTCTATTCGACGTTTATTTGAATAACATTATTACATAGATAGCCTGTTTCTCATACCTAAAGAATTCGTGCGGTTTAGGCAACAACTTCCTCTGTACGTGCGTTGTCTCTGCATTCCCGACGCACCAAATGTTCTAAACAATGCAGAAACGCTATGTACACTATTTTATTCCTCTACACCACATATACTGAAGTGTCAGAATCGAATGGACGACGCGGACGGAGAAGGGAGAGGCTCTATTGTTTCTATCCCGCCGAGTGAGCTGCGTCTGGCTATACACACACAAAACGGAATGGTTTCAGTGTTATTTATTTTAGAACCTTCGAACACCGTGATGATCAATCCGACTATATTGGATGCTGCTCGCTACAAAATATTTAAAGTTCATGTTGTTCATTTTTACCAGATTAAATTTGAACAATCGTATAATTTCTGAAGAAATTTCAATGTATCATAGAATGTTGCATGTAAACTGAGTTACACATCTTTCGATGAGATTAAATTAATTTTGTGTAATTTAATGTTCGTAAATGAACTGCTGAAACGGTTACGAGAAGCTGAAGCGGGTTGTCTTAATGATTTATCATTCTAAGATGTATTTTTAATTATTATATATATTTTTATAGAAATTAATTTTTTTTTGCGTCGTTGAAATATTTCACAAGTTTTTTTATTTACCCTTGCAGCCCAGCTGGGAGCGATGGAGCTGAATTACAAGCAACAACATTTAGAGCATACCTGGAAAACGGACTTTTTCGAGGTAAATATGTTATATGTATAATACGAAGCTACTTCTAGTTGTCTTGAGACTCTCAAACTTTATTTATGAAGCGTGTTTAAAGGAACGGGTAATAGTTGAGGCAGGAAGAAGGCAAAACTTACCCACATTAATTTGATTGATTTATTCCATTAGTCCACGAATGACGAAACTGGATACGTCATTACATAAAATGACAAAGTAATAATATAAATCCATTTTTCTGACTTAAAATCGTCTGATGTTTATTAGTTTTCTCAGTATTTCTCAGAATACATATTTATATATATCATTAATAATAATTTTAAGTTTACGTGCGCACAACTAAATATTTATGACACAAAATTGCGTGTCCAACAAACAAAAATAAAATATAATAATATAAAAAATCCTTAATGTTACTAAGGTTATAATATAATATTTACAAAAACTATAGAGAGAGGAATCTTATTTAATCCTGAAGCCATATGGCCGTGGTTAAGTTAATTAAGGTATGTGGATGGGAAAATGTCGACTGGATCAGGAATCGAACCCGGGTCTTCCCGTTTACCGGGCAGTTGCTCTGATCACCGAGTTAAACCGTGTCGGTTCCACATACTGTGGAGCAAATTTGACCAAATTTAGTGCACGTGTTCCTTTCGAACAAGAAACGAACCCTGTGGGGGGGGGGGTAAGACACTGACCGCCACCCCTGTGGGCGGGGATGGAAATTTTTAGACATGCTAAAACGGCCGATATTTACGTCGGATAAATATTTATCGAGATCAAGGAAACTGATATGGTTTCTCTCGATGTTGTTTGTGTATAGTTTCGATCCCCTTTCGACGTGGGAGGAGAGTATTTTTAGAGGATGTGGGTGGAGGGGCGTCGCATAAGAATAACGCGTAAACAACCGAGATGGGAGGCAAATCAGGGGTTATGGATGTCGCCGAGTTTAATTACGTTAAACCGGGAAATAGAGTGACTCAAAATACGACACACACCAGGAAGCACAAATAAAAATGATGAATTTGTCATTCCATGTTCATCCAAGCCGAACGTGAAACATACAATGAAAAGAGTATAAAAAACAAATAAGAAAATTTGCAAGTTACGAAATGGAATATTTTACAAACCAACATTTTCAACACTTTTGCAGGAAAAATTATTTCAATTATTAGGGGAACGATCGAGAATCTCTTGTACCAAGTAAAACGCGCCTTTCAGGATAAATTCCAGTTATTCACTAAACTCTTGTGGTTATTGAGGGTTTTTTTTTACCTATGAAGGAATAGTACTTTATAAAGTTATCCCTGTATAATGAGTACTTCTCTGCTAGAGAGCAGGGCGATCTTAGTTTCATACAGAGTAGTGCATAAATCGAGTGAAAATGTCTCGGCACATCAGTCCACCTGATGACGACGAAGATGATAATCGCGGAAACGTGTTTTTTGACAATAATTTGACGCCGTTGATAAACACAGAATCGGTGCACCGTGAGAAACTACGTTTATTAGTAGCGTAATTATTAACACACATTCAAAGTAAAGTTGCACTCTTTGCAGCTTGATTGAGAAAAGATAATGAAACGCTGGGATACGCGTGAATCGTTTAAAATTAAAGTAATGCCGTGTTTAACCCGAACCTCAATTGTCTGCATTCACTCCTCGGAACTTGTGCAATGGCTTTGTCGTAAAATTTACGGCACTTTACATATTAACATAAAGTGCACTAAACAACAAATGCTGAACTTTATTATCGCCGCACTTGCTCGTTGTTGACGTGCAAAAACAAAGGTGAACGGTTTGTTTAGTCTTCTCTTTTGCGTTGTTAAAATACAAAAGCATACTAAATAACAAGGTTCTGAGCGCCATTCAAAATTGATTTACACTCCTGAATATAGACGACTGGACTATTTGTTGTCTGATTTCTGGACAGAGCCGTAAAATGCTCATAACATCCCTGTTTGTAAGTTTACAATAAATATTTAACGACTAATTAACAAATTAATTATTATTAATTTTTTATTTTTACGTCTGTCATTTTATTAATGAGAAATATTGAAAGTGCCCATTTTAAAAGACTATTATAAAAAATTAAAACGTGAGGACGGCTAAATAGGTCAATATTTTAATTAAAAACCGGTAATCTTACGACGTTTCAATCTGTCTATCGGCAGACCATCTCAAAGAAAATTGATACCGACCAGCAGGATGATGGCATGTATAAATGAGCCAAAGAACTTGACCACAAAGTAAGGGGTCATAGAGTCAACTTGGTGCATTCGTGTTAAAGTGAACAAGGTAGCGTCTTTCGTTTCTTCGCGATTCTTATGAAACATTATTAAGTTCCGTTTAAAAAGAAAGGATTAAAATTACTTTAAAAATTTGGGGCCTGTTGAATTTATATATAATTTTATAACTTCATTTAAATTTTATCAACAAGCTACGGAAATTTCTCATGGTGTCTCTCTGTTTGAACATATAAAATCAGGTAATGAAACATTTGAAGGAAACGATTAAGTACACCAATTTAAATACGGTTTAGCTCAGTTACTCAATCACCATTAAATGACACCAGGAAATTCTTCCCGAATGAAGTTTTGTGACGCGAGCGAGCTGGATGGAGGCTGTCGGGTGTTTTTGTAATAGCCAGGTACCCGGATGGCGTTGTTGTGTCTGCAGTTGTGCTGCTATTGCCTCACGAGTTTATCACATCAGCGGGCACTCTTGTTCTCTGAGAGCTCTGTCATCGAAATCGTTATCACGGGAACAGATGTCTACCAGGAGATCCACAGTCTCACTTCCGGTCTCGTCTGATATACGGCCACGAATTATTCAATCCCGCAGCGTAATTCTCACAGACTAAGACATGTTGTTTGTGTATTGAAGGTGAAGATGTGTTAAATTCTAAAATTTCATTTTATTCTTGATTAACATGTACCGCATACCTTCGACATTGGTTATATACCGACGTTGCCCCAGTTGTCATATATACAAACCCCGCCGATTTGACTCCAATCTCGGTTGTGTTTTCGTTATTTTCATGTAATGCTCCTCCACCCCCACCCCTAAGCGTTCTCCCCTCCCATGCCGAAAGGGGTTGAAAAAAATACGGAAACGACATCGCTAGAAGTACTGTCAATCTAATTAACCCTGAAAAATATTTATTCAACGAAAATATCGGCCGTGATTGCATGTTTCAAAATTTTCAGTCCCGCTCTTAGCCAATTTAATGTCAAAATTAAACTCAGCGACATCCATAACCCTAGATTTGACTCCAATCTCGGTAGTAATCACGTTATTTTCTCGTAACGCCCCTCCACCCCCCACCCCTAGCAGTGTTCCTTACTTATGCTGTAAGGGGTTTAAATTATACTCAGATAACAACCTGTTTGAGTCCTAAAATATTTATCCAACTCAAATATCGGCCGTTTTAGCATGATTGAACATATCCACCGGCGTCCAACCCCGCTCCTGGGGGTGGTAGACGTGTCTCAGCCCAACAGTATTTGTTTCCTGGTCGCAAAGAAATCGTGTACGAAATTTGGTGAAATTTTCTCCAAGATTGTAGATTTGTATGTGGCACATACATATACATGCATACATACATACATTTTTGTCTAAAACTAGGGAAATCTGTGTCCATCTTCCCAATGAAAGAGTGGTCTGAGTGTAGTTTATTCAACGCTCAAGAGATGGCCGCAAAAAGAATTCTGGGGTAGAGGATGATATAAATGTGAAGCCACCTCATGTGGCGTAGGGGTCAGTGTGACTGCCTCACATCACAGAGATCCCGGGTTCGTATCCCGGCGAGTGCATGGATGTTTGTGTGAGTGAGAGAAACTCTCGTCAAATCAGTTTACCGACGGGGAAAAATGAGTTCTCATACTGAGTCGCTAATAACCAGAGCTGTTGATGGGACTGTAAATAAATCAAATTAAAAAAAATTTCAAATAGGTTCAGAAATGGGATAGACCACTCTGGAATTAACCGCCTCATATATGAAAAGAGTCATATGATTTTATCGTACAAAATTTTACACTGTTTACCTGGCCTGGGTCCGCCAGCTTCGTTCATATTTGTTTAAGTTAAATTTTTTTTCCATATTCGCCTTCCCACTGCCACTGTGTTTGTGTCTGCAGAACTGACGCGGGCGCGCTCGGTGATGGTGAAGAAGGTGCGCTATCTGTGGGACGACGCCGAGGACCGTCTGCTCCGCGTCCGTGGTCTGGAGCGCGGCGTGACCTACGTGGACGCGCATGCGCACTCGGGGCTGACCACGGAGGAAGCGAAGGCGCGGCGTCTTCTCTACGGCCTCAACGAAATCGTCGTGCCCCTGCAGAGCATCGTCACGCTGATTTTACTGGAGGTGGCGAACGCCTTCTACGTCTTCCAGGTCTTCACGCTCATCGTGTGGTTCGTCGAGGGCTACGTGTACTACACCATCGCCATCATCATCATGTCCGTCACGAGCGTCAGCACCAGCGTCTTGCAGATCAGAAAGGTTAGATTTGTGACGAGTGTTGCGTTGACCGAATGAACGTATTGTAATTGGAGAGGAAAGGAAGCTGAGAAGGAGGAAAATAAATTGTCATTAGTCAGACGCGTCAAGCCAAAATAGCCTGAGCTGGGCTGGAACGCACACACTTCTCAACAATCACAGAGGTGTTTCTGCTTATGCGAAACTTTGTTCAGACCCAGAAAAATAAGGCCTTCCCGTAGTTTTTGTTTAGAGCGACAGGCTACACGAGGGTTATCCACGGTGCTGGTAGCTCCCCTTTAATAGCATCGGAAGGAATTTGGAGCGGTGATAAACGTGGCCAGAAAATCATACAACCGTTTCGGACAATTTTTTTGCCTAATTTGCAATTGAAATAATTCAAAACAGTGGTATTGAAATGCATCGGTAATTTCTAACGTGGTAAGATGAGTGTGTGAGTGTAGACTTCTCTGTTGGCAGAACCAGCGCAGCCTCCACGACACTGTGACGGCGTCGGGGCAGGTGACGGCGTTGCGCGACGGGCGTCGCGTGGAGATGGCGTCCACGGAGCTGGTGCCGGGAGACGTGCTGTGCCTGCCTCCGCAGGGTTGCGACGTCCTCTGCGACGCCGTGCTGCTGGTCGGCGCGTGCGTCGTCAACGAGAGCATGCTCACGGGAGAGAGCGTCCCTGTGACGAAGACGCAGCTCCCCAAGACGCCGGGCAGCGTCTACGACCCCAAAGCCGACGCGAACCACACCTTGTTCTGCGGGACCAAGGTAACGACGCGCCCAACGATGTGGTGGAGTCCTTTAAATACTCACCTTTTTAAAATACTCCCAAATTAGCTCTTATTCATATTTAGTGCAGACCAATTTTTATATACTGTACTACACATTTTAGAAGTGCAGAAAGTCAATTTAAGGAAAATTTTACGTAATTTGATATTGAATTCGCCAACAGTGAACTCTCGGTTATTTAATTCTCACTAGCTGGCTGCCCGACGTTGACCGTGTACTTATTTACATAAATCTGAAAAAGTATTTACTTCTATATTAATCTGTAGTTGTAAAGAATTATTTTTGTGGGCTGGGGTTTTATGTTAAATCTTAATAAATATATCACCAATAAAGAAATTTTATATAAGTTTATTAAAGTTAAACATGAAAAATCTTATCTCAGGCACCTGTGGTTTTTACATAGAAGAGATCTGCTGCCCGTACGAAATGCGTACTGCTAATCTGTGTTGTGTTGCCTGCTGTAGCTCTCGTACCGACGTACTGGCGTCGACTCAGGGGTTGATTGCAGGCAAGCCGTCGTACTAAATTGTGTGGAGCTATTCTGTGAACTCTTCATTAACAAATTGTGGCCCCTTTCTCACGACGATTCTGCCTCGAACTATATCAGAGACAACAACTTTACGGAGCCTCTCTTAATCACATCCACCAGTTTCGGTGAGCGCAGAACAACTGTCCTGTTTCAAAAGCTTATCTCCTCCCTTATATCCTCCCATTCTTTTACTTTTTTCATTGTTAGAAAACTTCGTCGAAATGCCAGTTGACTGATTCTTCCAGTGTCACAAGATTTATAGCACGCAGATGCAGGTCCGTAGTCAACATTGGCCAACTATTCTGTCATGTTGAGGCCAACAATCGAGACAGGACACGAAAATTACTTGGATGGAAATATTTATCTCCTCCACACCCACGCACGTGCACGGTTTCGAATTCTCAAGACCACAGCAAACAACACTTCCAAGACAAAGAAAAACTTAAACCTAAATACACGCGTTACATAGTAAAGAAGTGATTTACCCTAAATCTAATTGTTCCTAGTCCCGTTCATACCTTCGGCCGATAGTGCATAAATTGAACAGTTCAATTTTATTGCATCAATCCCAAAAAACGCACCTCCGAATTATTTACGGATAGAATCTTTAAATATACTCTTCGCGTATTGCAGGACATAATTCTCCCTCAGTCTTCAGTCATTACGAAAGATTAAATTGAAGAAATTCTTAGCTAGATTCAAAGTGTGAACAAATGGTCGCCATATTGGAGTCACTAATATTTCACGAAAAGTAACTTACTTTTCCCACAGGGATCGTAAAGGATTTCGTATTTTTTTGTTTAATCATTCGATGGAATCTTGCTGGATAAAATTATAATTTTTATTCAATGAAAATATTTCTGCTTTTTTTTCATTACGGAAAAAGGTACTATTTCTTTTGTTAATCGCGTAGTAACGTCTCTCTCTCGCGTGACGTCATTGTATCTTGGCGCGCAGCACTTTAACTCAAAATTATCACGTTTTTCGATTATAATTCTTTCCACATTTATAATTGAGGTTTCTCACCCCCACAGTACAGTTTGTCGTGTTTTTAAGAATATGTGTACCACATTTCGTTGCACTCTGTCCACGCGTTTAAATTTGTATTAAAATTAACGTAAATACATACATACATACATACAAACATACATCCTTTTTTATTATATAGATGGATTTGCGGGTATCACAGTTTTTTACTATATGTTAAAAGTTTCATAGTCTACAATCTAATTCTCAATCTTACCTATTTCTACTCCTTGTAATTCTAGTAAAATTATATTGATTTAATAAAACAGTATCGTCCTCCCCATAATAATAGAATTACGTCCAGGTTGTAACTTAATCCATTTTAAAAAAAACTGAATTTACGGAACAATGGAATTCCTTATTCCGCACTTTCCGACTAAGAATCAGGCAGCAGGGCGAAGGAAACCTGAGCTTTACTCCCGCTTGCAACGCATTCCTTATTTTATTACTGAGAATAATTTCTTTAACTGGGCCGGATATTACGGAGCCTGATAATATCGAGAGGCCAGTATATTTATTGCACGCCACGTCGTTAAACGCTTTCTCCACTAAAACACTTTATTGTGCATACTCTAATTATAATAATAATAATTGCCCCCAATAGTCAAATGGACTCGAGCAAAATGGGAAAATCTGGACCGTAAAACCAGTCAGTGTAAGAGTAATTGAATTTTTAGGCATCGTTACTTCGCGATATTTTACACGACATGGACCAGGGCTTTGGAGTTGGTCCGCTTCAGCAACAAAGTATTTGCTCCATGCTCCAGTTAACATATTCTTACAGGAATTAAATAATTTTTTTCATCCATATATATATGCAAGCTAAAGCTACTTGGCCTGAGTAGTCTTTGAAAAAAAAAAGACGACGTTCAAGAATGTTGAACCCAATGTTTTTTACTTCGTAATTTTACCACACAACTTGTGTAATTTTCCCTAATATTTTTATTATTCGTTCATTCTTTAATCCATCACAAATGTCCAATTACACCTCATTAGCTTAATTTTTGTATTATCATTATTCCATGCTGGCAGGAAGTATATTTAACCCACTGTTGCGACATATGCACATTAATTTCTTCGATATCTTCAGTTTTTTTCATCTTCTTTATCCTTATGATGCCTAGTTTATTTACGATACATGCCATGTTCGCTGCATTATCAAATTTCCATCTTGTTTAAAGCTTCTTTAATTTTATTTTTCACAATTAAAGAGTTGTGCCTTGCCTCAGTGTCCGATGTTATTATTTCAGTTTTATGGTTTCTTTATCCAAATATTGTACATTGATGGCAAAAATATTCTATTTATGCGGGTTCCAGAATCTAACTTTAAATAGTGTAATTGTCTTTTTAAAGTGTGTCTTAGATTTATGTGAGAAGGCGTACTAAAGTACGAACAGCAACTGTCCTGACTATGTACCAAGTTTCTGAACCATTTCACCAGCAATACTGCATTGTTTAACTAGCTGGGTGCCCGGCGTTTCCCGTGTACTAATTTATATAAACCTAAAAAGTATTTACTTCTATATTAATCTTTAGTCAAGAAGTGATTTAACGTAAATCTAAATGTTTCTAGATCCGTACATACTTTCGACCGCTAGTGCATTAAAAAACAGCTATAAAATACATTGAAACATACCGTCGTATTTCTTCTTAAATATAATCCTTGAGTATCGCAGGATATAATTGTCCCTCAGTCTTCAGACATTACGAAAGATTAAATTGATTTTATGAAAATGTTTGGCTAGATTCACAATGTAAACAAATTGTCGCCATATTGGTGTCACGAATATTGCACGAAAATTAACTTACATTTTCCGCAACGATCATAAAGTATTTCGTATTGTTTTTTATATTCATTTGATGGAGTATTAATGGATATAATTATAATTATTATTAAATGTAAATATTTCTGCTTCATTTCATTACGGAAAAAGGAACCATTTCATTTGTTCGTCGCGTAGTAACGTCTCTCTCTCTCTCGCATGACGTCATGGTCTCTTGGCGCGCAGTAATTTAACACAAATAGATACAATTCTTCAATTATAATTCTTTCTACTTTCATAGTAGGGGTTTCTAACCCCCACAGTACAATTTATAGTGTTTTTAAGAATATGTGTACCACGTTTTGTTGCAATCAGTCCTCGCGTTTAAATTTGTATTAAAATTAACCTAAATGCATACATACAAACATACATTCTTTATTATTATATAGATGTGAACGTAGTAAAAAGTCTCATATTCATGCAAACCATCTCAACGAGTCCCTCGCGGAAAGTATTACTATCCATAGTGGCTGTGATAAAAAAATGATAAAATATATATATATATATCGGAGCAGTACAAATTTCCGTGCTCCGGTTCCGCTCCTGCTCCAAGTAAAAATCCGTTGGTCCACCTGCTTCATGCTCCTGCTCCAAAGGCCTCATATGAACAACTGGGAAAATGTTAAACAGTCGGTTCACTATCATCAAATCAAAGGTTCTCCCTTAGTCATTTTTTTGTGCTGAGATTGTCATGAGAGGTTTAGAAATTTCTTGTCCTTCTCTACTTCCTGTCCAACCTCTTTGCTATATCCGATATATAGATGACTTTTTTTTGTATAGTTAATAACTCTCAGATCAAAATTATATTCAATACTTTCAATAATTATCATTTTAACTTACAATTCAACCATGAATATGAATTTAACCGTGCTCTTAATTTTCTTGATGTCAGCGTATCCATTCACAATACTTCCATTCGCACCAATTGGTTCAGAAAACCTACATACTCTGGACGTGTTCTCAATTATCTTTCTGATCATCCTCCAAACCAAAAGAGAGCTATGGTATACAATCTTGTAGACAGAACTATTTTAATTTTTAACTCCAAGTTCCATCAACACAACTTAAATATTGTCCGAAACATTTTAATCTCCATTGAGTTCTCTTTAAATTATATTATTAAACACAAAAACATTAGATTGAACAAAAATCCAATATCCAACTGTCACTCGTCCCCGAACACCTCAATCCAAAATTTTTCCCGAACTCCATGATCACAAATTCATCCAAATTTTCTAAGAATATCAAATACCCATCATTTACAGATCCACTTGATTAAAAACCACAAGGACCCACTTGACATCTACAGCAAACATTGTGGAGTTTACAAAATCTCGTGCTCTAATTGTAATTCCTGCTACATAGGGCGAACTAAACGTTCCCTTAATACACGTATCAAGGAACATATGTCTAATATCAAACTTCCCATTGATAAAACAATCTGTAGTATCCAAACATATCATCAATTATAAACACACATTTGATTGGGAAAAATGCTAAGATTTTAGACATTGACACCAGGTTCAATTGCAGACTCATTTCAGAGATGCTTCACATTAAATCAAACATCACAGCTATTACTGTACAAACAAACATTATGACACTCAATAATTGCTATGATCCCGTCTGTTTTCCCATTGTCGTTACTCCCTTATTGTTACGCTAACCCTTCGGCTCTCCCATTGTCGTTCCGTTTTCGTAGCTTCTGAGTTTTGTCAACTGACGAGTGCAGTTGTGTCGCTCTAGGTTCTTCTTCGCATCTGACGAAAGGGACAAGTATCCGAGAAACGTTTATAATCTCACTTAGTTTGTGTGAATTTGCTATCTTTCTCAATAATTCTTAATTTTCTTTTTTTTTTCTTAATTAACATTCGTTGCTCTTGTGCGAACAACGTTTACGTAACTGAACTCCGCAATGCTACAGACGTCATGAAACCAGTATACATTTCAATCAATGGCCCCTACAGTGTTGTCGGTAATACCAGTGGTGCTACCTCGTGGTAGTTCATAGAAATTATTAAAAAACTACTATAGGCATTTATTTCGATGTCCGCGACGTTTCGACCTCTCTGTATAATATGATAAAGTTTATAATTTATATTCTAAGACTATAGTTTTGTTATTATCTATAAATAATAAAAATTTGTATTTTTAAAAAAATCTGACAAATTTTAATGTAACAAAATTAATTTTTTTTAAAGTGATTATTATAAGGTTTTTCCGCTTTTAATTTATGAAAGAGAGTGGTTGGTCCAGAGCAAATAGAATTGAGTTTCAGTATTCGTAATAAGCTATGTTTGTTTTCAGGTTTTACAGACGAGAGTGTCCAGTGATTCCGAAGTGAGGGCCGTGGTTATTCGTACAGGCTATCATACAGCCAAGGGGGAGCTGGTAAGGTCAATCCTTTACCCACCACCTGCGGACTTCCGCTTGGAGAGAGACATATATTACTTCTTTGGAATTCTTGCTGCCATTGCAACTTGTGGTTTCCTCTATACTGTGATTCTAAAGGTATATTGGTATATTCTCATGACTTATAACCGAACGCTTTCTTACATACTATTATAAATGCGCCTTTCGAACCGTTCACAGAGTGCCAAACGAATATCTCCTGGGGATATTGTTATAAAAGCCTTGGACATATTCACGATAGTAATTCCTCCAGCTCTTCCTGCTGCTATGACCATGGGGAAGCTTTATGGGCAGTTGAGGTTGATGAAAGCTGATATCTACTGCATTAATTCCAGATACATTAACGTGTCGGGCTCGTTGGATTGCATATGCTTTGATAAGGTAAAAAGAAATTTTTTTTCTTGACAATTGTCCCCTTTCCTTCGTTTCATTCTACACTAAAATTAAAAACTTCATCCTTAAATATAAAATAATATCAACTAACTTTTATTCCCCTAATGAATTGATTTGTAATTATTATAACAACTATCAAAATTCCATTTTCTATTTTAGTTTTAACTACTCTTTCATTTTTCTGATTGATGTGAAACATTCTTCATACGCAGTTACAAAATAATTTTCCATCAATTTGTTTTAAATTACAATTCAAAGTTACTTAAGAAATTAATACATTTAGCTTTCTTTATTGAAAGTGAAAGCCACCGTATTAATATTGCAGAATATAGTTACTGTATCTCAGGGCACTGAATAGTTTAATAATACGTCAATTGAATACCATTTTATAAGAAAAATAGTGATTGCAGGGTTTGCTTACATAACCTCGGCATTCTTGTGGAATATTTCCTGGTGGCTGGCGCCTTCACGAAAATAGCAAGTGTTTTCCTCACCTTCGACGTTCGTCCAGTCTCGCAATTTTCCTCGCCGCCGCCGCCACTTTCTCCCGATAGAGCTATGGGATGTAAATGTTCGACCCTGTTTCTGTAAGAAAAACAATGCTAACATGTCAACACGTCCAAGAAGAAAAGGCTTCTACTGAGCCTTTTATATATCGTTCCCCCGCCTGGGAAAATATCATCCCCCTTACCCACGTGGTCTGGACGGCTGTTTTTTACTGGCTTGCCTAGAATTCCCCAAACTCTTGGTTTCCAGGCGGGTCGACACAGCCTTTGATTATTAAAACAATCAACACAGTATTTATTACGATGGTGAGAACTTTGCGTCTGGTTTTAGTCTACTTTGTACTTTTCTTCGCCGAAATTGTAAAACATGTGCCAAATCATACCATAATAATTATAAAAATCATCCATCGATAGGTCCACGTAATTAATTTTTTTTAATTATTCAATTAAAACGACGTATTTTATAAAACAAACGTTCGGCTTTATACTGGCCACACTCATCCGTAAAAGCAAATTTTACGTGCTTGATTTACATCGCTCTATCTTGCAATATTTACCGGTCTTTCTCTAGTAATCACCAACTACATCCTTTATATAAACTATTTTTCGTATATTACATTTGCATATCACGAATATTGTATCGATGTTCCATGACTACATCCTTTACTCTACTGATAGTGAATATTGAATAACATATCATATGCATATGTAGGATAGAAATAAGTAAAGGATATTGTAATGATACATCGATACAATGGCCGAGAAATTTCAAGTATGTGTGAATAATAGGTATAAATAAAGGATGTCCTTTGTGGTTATTTGAGAAAGGATACGTTAACGACAGGTAAATAATGTAAACTAGACAGGCCCGGTAACAGGATTCCCGGGCCCCTGAGTAACTGAGGTGTCCGGGGATTTAAACCCCGCCCCCCCCCCCCCCTTCTCAATTTATACCAAAACTGCGAACTTATAAGTTACTTTATAACAAAGACTTATCTGATTATAAGCTTTTACTGTAGAAGTTGTTGGCATTTATATTCTTAATTAATTTACTTTCCTTGGGCCCCCTGTGGGCATTTGCACCCTCTGCCGCCACCCCCTCCCCCCACCCCTCTTGTCACAGGCCCTGAAATTACATTTAAACAATGATGTAAAATCAAATATGTATGCACGTTTCACTTGTTTTTATCGATTAATATGGACGTTATCAATCCGAAAGATTCTATTATTATAATAAGGCGTTTTATTGAATAAATAAATATGTTGATATATTTATTTGCCGATTGTTATTTTTAAACTAAATGAAAAGATCTCCAAGCTGAGGTTTACATGATTTGCCATTTTCTTTATAGTTGTGTCTGAATATTTATTTATATATTTTACGTGTAAGAAAGTGTGTAAAGAACATACACACGCGTGTTTGCTCGAAAATTGGGCAGGATTTTCATTGGCCTAATCGACAAGCTTTGCGACATCGACTTAGCATCTCGCTAGACATACTTTGTCGATCACTTCATGTGTCACGTACTGTCGCACAAAACGACATTTTACTTGGATCTCTTCCTGATTAGAGATCATCCAGATCTGATCTGGCCGATGATGTTCCTCCATTCCAGTTCGCAATTCGTCTTGCTCATATTTTCCTCAATTCCCATCGAATAAACGGCGGCGCAATGTGTTCAGCCTCCAATGTAGAAAGGGCTACCTTGACCTGCTTCTTGCTAAATCGTGATATCAAGCCGCGTTGCTGCTTGGCTCAGAACACCTTCTGGGATTTATTGCCTGTGTCGGCGTCGCTCCAACACGTAGTATTTCTCCTCGTGGAGCGTCGATCCACAAGTTATTTCATTGAAGTATCAATGTTCACGAAATCGGTTGAAGACACCTTTACTATAGCGAACGCTGGGAGGGTCTGACTCCGACCTTTCTACCATTTATCCACCAAAACATCTTACTATTGGAGTAGCATAACTCGGCTAAGCTCCACCTGAAGTTATCGCTGTGTGGGATGAAGATTTTTTTCTCCTTTCTCAACATTGACCAAATTCCATTAGATAATGTACACTTAATCTCTGTACGTATTAATCAATTGTCCGACAAAACCAGAAGATCGATTACGGGAGCAATTGTGGTATTCAATTACCTAGGGAAACCGGTCCATAACGATGATCGCTTTTGAATCAATATTTACAAAATGTTATCCAACACAATGCCTAGTCACATTGAAGTAAACAAATATTTTAAGACCAGATTTTTCTTTCACCAATTATTGAATTAATCTATTTTACATTTTATAGCTTAGCTTCTTTAGTCTGCCTGACATTCTCAATTGGAAACAAATTTAACACCAAAGGAAAAACTAATTCACATCTCCCAACAAATAATTCACTATATTTTTGGATAAATGTAAAATAGCGTAATCCAACAATACGTGATGGACAAATCTGTTCTTCATTAATACTAGTATGTCCGCAATTAATATAAATTATCAAAGTTATCATTACGGGGAAAAGAATTAACATCATCCGTGAGTGCACGCACCTTCGTGATGCAAACTATTTATGAGAAGTCGCTGTAACATTTCCTGTGGAATAGCTACCATTTCTTTACCCTGTCACGGTTGATTTGTTGTAACCTGATGTTTAATTTTCCCCAGGGGAAAAATGTCAGGAAGGCAGAACCTTGTAGGAGAGACGGAAGGGGCTACCTTTGGGGATGCCTTTTCCTCTCTCCGTTTTTGAACTAAGTTTCCCACAAGCCGAGGCACCTCGGCCTGTTTTGAGAAGTGTATGTTCCGGGGTCACAGACCTTGGGCATACGGTAAGAGTTGTCCGCTATTCCAATTGGACCATTGGAATAGTCGGCCAGCTGCCTCCTAAACTGGTCGAGGCACGGAGAAGAGAATGCTGTGTCGCCACAGCAAACTCCTCTCTCGCAATCGGAAGGGCGTGGGACAAGTACCCAATGCCCGACCTACCTGATGCAGGTTTTTCTAGGGTTTGTCCTGCATTACTTTTAGGCGAATGCCGGGTAGGATCCTTAAACTATAGCCCGGGGGCCCTAGTTAACCCTTGGCTACCTTCCTCTACCCTCCCACATCACCTCTTTGAAATCCCTTCCTATGCTATGAAAGGGGAGTTGCCACCATGTGGATTACCCTCATGTAGCCTGTTACCTAAAAAAAAAATGCCAGGAATCCTGAGAGCGAAATGAGGTTTGCTGAAAACATTTATTTACGACAGCCAAACATTAATTAGACATGTGGTACGTGGCACAGTCATTTTGAAACCATGTAGTAGATTTCAAAACTGAGCAGTGTCTGGAATGAAAAGTTACGTAAGATCGTTATGTTATGTATTCATCTCGTAAGTCCAGAAGAAACGGTGGTCAATGATCCCTCGGAGTTGGAAGGCGGCTGCCATAACTGTAACTTTAGGATAACGTAGAGACTTTACATGTTTTGATGTATGATTTTCCTGGGCCTGATGGCAACAATTGTGTATATTAACGAGTCCACTGAAATGAAAATGAGCTTCATCAAAAATGATCATGTTAAATAATGCAAAACACTCGGACATGGTTTCGACAACAATACGATGTAAGTTTAGATAATTCGATTTCAATTGCAGCACTAACTGAATTTTATTATGGCACAATTTAAGTTGAAAATATCTTCGTATCATTACAATTTGTTGATCCATGAACCAGTCGCACACAAACTTCAACATCACTAACTGTTTCCTCGGTCCTTGTTGATTTTATGTCCATCATTCTACATCAACCTTTGTAGTATTTTGTTTAAATGTATTCATTTTCAGATTTCTAATTGTAAACTTCAATGAATAGAATTTTTTAAAATCATCTTCATCTTAGAAAGCACAGCTTTCACTCACTCTCTCAAAATGACATTGTTATTTGATGTAATAATGTACACTATTTTAAACTATCAACTGTCTTAAATTTGGTTGCCTACTCTGTTGTCTTCTTTAAATTTAGTCTGATCTTCAAGCAGACATCTGTGCAAAAAGTATGTGTTTGTTGTGATTTGTTATATTAATTTCCATTGGTGAATAAACAACCAAAATACCATCGAAATTTTATCATTATACGATTTTATTCATATAACTATTGGATTTTATTTATTAATTTGTTTCCTTCTTAAAACAAATTATCTTTTTAAAATTATAATTCAATTCTTATTTAGTTTATATATACATAGTTGATGGCTTACATGAAATTGAATCCCAGTTTAGCCACTGGACAGGATGTTCTTCAAATTTTTGAGGCTCTCAGTGCCCTTCTTCAGGCTGCACAAGTTTGAAGAACATCCTTCTGAACCAAGTGTTTTACTGAACTTCAATTTCAGATTAGCCACCAACTATACATATATATGGAACTGAGGATGATGTGACATCAAAATAATTGATATGGAGAGGAATCAGAGATTGAAGGATTGGTGTTGCAAAGTTAGATGGGAAGAAACATAAAATTTTCAGGGGTACAAACAACCTCATTCAGGACAGGGTACTATTCTCCCGTGAAAAAAATAGGTTTATGCCTCTAAGAATGTTTCTTCCTGTCTGACATGGCAACATTGGCTGTCTATTTCTGTCTCTGTTTTAATGTTCATATAAATTATATACGTAGTAAATATTTCAATTTTTTCACAGCAGAGGTGAATTATTTTACTATAAGATGTACTGATTATATGCTCATATAAAATTTTGTTTAGACTGGTACACTGACAGAAGATGGCTTGAATATGTGGGGTGTATTAGAAGTTCATGGGAGCAAATTGTCAGACCCCGTCACTGAGTCAAGTCTTTTACCAAGTGGTCGAATGAAAAAAGCAATGGCTACGTGCCACTCTATCACCTTGATTGAAAATAAATATATGGGAGATCCTTTGGACATACAGGTACAGTTTTTAAATAGCAGTGTGTAGAGAATTTCACAATATTAATATGACTATTATTAAATATCTCTCTTTTTATGCAGGGTTACCTGTATTACCAATCAGTTTATGCAAAAAATACATCTATCATTATTACCTGAATTTGTAAATTTCAAGACATTAAATAAGATACAAATTTTCAAAAAAAATTAATTTATTAAGTGCTCCCTAACTACTAAGCCTAAAAATGTAAAAAGCCTGCACAAGTAGAACGTGTATCAACTTTTTCAGATGTTTGAATTCACAAATTGGGAGCTTGAAAATGGAAATGACAAATCTGGGGCTGAACCTGAAACAATAGCTAAACCAAGTAAACAAGGAAACAAATATGATGAGGTATATATAATTCAAATTTAATTTTCTTACATGCTGCATCTTATTAATCCTGTTTCATACTAAACTAACACTCAAAAACAATATTTCAGGATTGCCCTAGTGTTCACATACTTCATCAGTTCCAATTCTCCTCAACACTGCAACGTATGAGTGTTATTACTCATGAGAACAATTCAGCATTCTATGACATTTATGTAAAAGGTTCACCAGAAATGATAATGTCATTAGCAGACAAAACTACTGGTAAGATATTCTATGACAAACTTTGACATTAGATACAGGATAAGAATTCAATTTTAATAATGAGTGGTATTATTACAGTGGGCCATATTTTACCTCGTTTTATTAATTTTAGTAATCTTGCTGTAGATATATTAAAATATGATCTATTCATTACTGTTTTGGTAATAATTTTTTTTATTTTGTAGTTCCTACTAACATATTGGATACATTGGAAGTGTATACAAGCAAAGGGTACAGAGTGCTTGCAGTGGGACACTCTTTTCTACCCTTGGGTACTAGTTTACAAAAACTATCCCGTGAAGATGTGGAAGTAAATCTGACATTTCTAGGGATTATTATAATGGAAAATAAACTGAAAAAAGAAACAACTGCAGTAATAGATGAACTAAAACGTGCAAATTTTCGTGTTATTATGATTACAGGCAAGTATATTAATATTCTTTCTAAACTCATAAAAATGTAGGAAATTGTTACAATTCATTCATTTATATGCACAAATAGCATTTTATCCAGCATATTATAATATTCTTGTCAAGTAAATGCTTCAACAACTTTTACTTAAACTCTGAAAAATCTATCACACTAAATTGATTGCTGCATTTTTAAATATTTACTTTTTTAAAAGTTAATAAAATGCAATTTGATAAAGTTACAGATTATTTAATACATATAAACATTTTAGCTTGAATTTTGAAACATTAAATAATTATTTGCATCTATAAACTGTGATTTTATGTATATTCTCATTTTCTTCAAGTCATATATATGGTATGAATGGGAAACAGAAGGAGAGAGATGGAAGGCACAGATTAACTGACAATGCTGATTTTGATATCATATTGAACAGAATACACAATTCTATTCTATTCTTTCTATACAAATTATTTTAATTTAAACATAAAGCACAAGTAAAATTTAAGTTAATTTGCCTTGATTTCTATAAATTTATTATGCATATTGCATAAAATTCATATCTGTTTACATAAATACTACAGTTGAAAATCTAGTAATTACCATAATTAATTTATCTTTGAAGGTGATAACATAGAAACTGCTTCTAGTGTGTCAAGGGAATGTGGTATAGTGGAAAATTATGAAAACATTGTCAATGTAACTGCAATCGCACCTTTACATGAAGGAAGTTTACCAAAGACTTTCTTTAGCCTATCATCTGTAAAACCTTCAAAGGTAAGTCAACCATTATGTAGTAGTAAACCAGTACCTTATTTTTTAATATATAATAGAAAACAGTCTTCTACACTCAAGAAAAGTTTGGGTTCACAATAAATCCTTTTGGTCCTGGTTATACAGTATTATCCATAAGACATTTCATCATTTTGAGTAATATTTAAAACTTGCCAAATATATACAATTAGTTACTAAAAGATATTATATCTGTGTGTATATATATATTTACTATTTTTGTACATTTAGATTTCAGGTTGCAATAATGGTTTCAGCAACCATTCTTATGTATTTACAAGTGATGATGAAGAAATGGGACCAATAAAGAATGTGCATAGCTATAAATTTGCATTGACAGGAAATACGTGGGCTATTCTGAAATCTTCCGTTCCAGATTTGCTTCAGAAAATCATAGCCAGGGGTGCTATTTTTGCACGCATGAGTTCAGATCAAAAACAGCAACTGATTCAAGAGCTGAAAGATATGAACTTCTGTGTTTGTAAGTGATGCCTAATTTTTATAATTATTTTTTCATTCATGACCCAGGCTGGATGTAATCCTTCATATTATCTAATACATTTGCTAGGCACATCATCCCCATTATACTTCCAAAGAATTATCACTAAATAATCTTGTAATTTTCATTTTCCATGCCAATAGTCCTTGCATGTACAATCTACATAGATGTTTACTAATCTAAATGATGATATATTTGGTTGTGTATTTGTTTTCAAAATCATTCACTAATTATGGTAATATTTAAATTATAAAGAACAATTTTTAATATAAAAATGTTTGTGTATATAATGTTTGTGTATATAATTTAATTATGTTTGTAAAAATAATTAACTATTTTCAAAAGTATTGCTTCATATGATAGAGTTCTATGAACTCTTAGCTCAATTGCAAAATAAACTAATAATGTATGTCATTAAAATTTAAAAATCTAAATACCATTTAGCAATAAGATGTCAATCCAAGGTTACCATGGGAAGGGTGGCAACTTTGAACAGTGGCATATTTACATCAGTCTTGATGCCAAAGCCAGCTACTCTGCAAATAAACTATTCTATTTTAAATATAAACCTTTCCTGTGTTGAATTTAGATATCTTGGAAGATCCAATGGTGGACTTTCCTTTTTAAGGCAATTATTTAGGTGTACCTATGGTGACGTGTTCCTACATGACTATTGTCTTCTATTGCCTGCAGACTTTTTGTAGAACTCACATTTAGCATCTCTTACCTTTCTGAAATAATAATTTACTTTTCTGTAAATTAACTTTAAATTTCTTACTGTCTCACCCATTTTGCTCTTCTCTCTCCACTCCATCACTTCACTTATCATATTCAACTCTCTTGTTACTTTCTATGCATCTTGTTTTGGGCTCTGTCCATTTGTAGTCTAAACATTTCACCATTCAAACTCAAACTTCTCCGAGATGGGGTTAATGTGTGGTGCCAAATGATTGCAACCTCACATACCATTTTTCCTCACACTGACCTTGCAGATACCAAACTTCTTTTGTCAAGGGATGTTCCACTAGGGACAATATGGTGCTAGGTTCAGGTAGATCAGTTTTGCAAGAATAAAAGCTCTCCTCAGGACAGCTGCACAAAATATGAATAATTTTAACTCCAAATAATTAAATAAATGTACATTAGAACAACACCTTTCAAATTTTATTCTAATTACAACATCCAACATTTTCCTATAATATAGGTACTGTTAATTACATGTATGCTTTTCTTTTAAACTAAATGTAAATATGTATAATATATATTCACTCTATGACATATTCAACTTCTAGCATTGTAAAAACTTGCAGAAAAAATTAACAGTAATATTCTCTTGAAATTTTCCTACACAGGAAATAGTTTATTAGACTTACATCATAACTATTAACATTAAACCTTAAATTAATATTTACTTCACTTTCACAGTTTAATACTTTACTTGCCACTTGCAAAATTGCATAAAGTATTTCAATATTTTTGATACATAAAATACTGAACTGATGTTTAGATAGCCACATCTGACATCGTCAAGTGAACTGAAACTTAGATATTTTGTGTGTGACAATAATCACTATAATAATAGGTTTAGATGATTTAAGCAAATCATATTTTCTATGAACTATATTTTGACAAAACCAAACATTCCACTAATGAACAAAATTATAGGTTAATTTTCAAGAATATTATTTTACTAATTCACTTTTTTACAAATATTAATCTATTTCAAGTCACAAAAATAACTTATGTAGATTTTTGACAGGTTAAAATGAAATTAGTATGTTTGGAACCCGAACAATTGTTACTTTTGTGACTTTGTATTCTTGATAAACATAGCATAGTACATATTTGCTGTTCTTAATTTCATTGCCTACAAATGTTACCACCTAGCCTAGCCTTTGGCCCAATACATATTCTGGAGCCAAATGAAGTAGAATATATTCTTTTATAAAATTTCAGGAACCACAATTCTATTTGATACATACTAACTCCACTCACTTATAAAAAATTTGAAGCTGTACACAAACACCATTCTATTTGTTTTATCACCATTGCCTGAAAACAATTCATAGAAATTCCTCTACACTGCCTGTAAGGGAACATATATCAGATGTTGGTAAAGTATTTTTTAGGTCTTTTTGTATGTATTGCTACAACCTGATCATTTAGTTAAAGAATTTCTCCCATAAATTTGTATGAATTAGATTGAAAACATTTTACTCCAGCTTTTATATTTTTAACTTCCTCTTTTCTATTTCCATCTGTGTTATTTTGCCATATATATATATCC
This sequence comes from Zhengitettix transpicula, assembly GCA_037074705.1. Taxonomy (NCBI): domain Eukaryota; kingdom Metazoa; phylum Arthropoda; class Insecta; order Orthoptera; family Tetrigidae; genus Zhengitettix; species Zhengitettix transpicula. Next base: position 15,274,693 of record CM073595.1, on the reverse strand, counting down.
AATTCTATTATTGTTATATTATTCATCATTATTGACTTTTTTTATGCATGTTTAGTAATTTAGTTTTGAGTGTTAATATTTTGATTTTTTACTTTCTTGCAGCAATGTGTGGTGATGGAGCAAATGATTGTGGAGCCTTGAGAGCTGCTGATGTGGGTATCTCTCTTTCTGAAGCTGAGGCATCTGTAGCTTCTCCCTTCATGTCCAAAGTCACAAATATCTCATGTGTCCCTAAGGTGATTAGAGAAGGAAGGGCAGCTCTCATAACAGCATTTGGCATATTTAAGTTCATGGTGGCTTATAGCTTGACAGAATTCTGGTCCACTATTCTATTGTATTCAATTGGCAGCAATCTGACTGATTTAGAGTTTCTGTTCATAGACATTGGTTTAATAGTGAACTTTGCCACATTTTTTGGCAGAAGTGGTGCATATGAGGGACCGCTAGTTCGACGAACTCCAGATGGTACTCTTTACACACCGTCCCAGATGCTTTCACTCATACTCATTATGGTTGTTAACATAGTGGGTCAAGCACTAATGTTCTATGTTGTCACATTGTTTCCTTGGTTTGTTCCTCATGACTATGAGAAGAAAAAAACCTATGCTTGCCATTCAAATTATGTGGTTTTTGCAGTCTCAATGTTCCAGTACATAACAATGGCTGTTGTGTTCTCCCATGGGGCCCCATACAGAAAACCTATTTATACAAATCACTTTTTTGTGGCATCCTTGGCCATTACAACAGTCTTTTGTACTTACTTAACTGTATATCCAGCACAATCTATTATGAAAGATCTTCAGCTAGATTTACCTTCTCAGTATAATATTAGAGTTATTATATTGTGCACTGCATTATCAACATTCTTAATTTCTGTATTTCTAGAGCAATTTGTCATTCAACATTTTATTGTAAAAAAAGATGTACAGTTTAAGAAGACGGTTAAGAAACACAAGAAAATTGAGGAAGAAATAGAAAAAGATTACACTTGGCCACCACTCAAAAATGATACTAATCTAAGAAACGGAGTATACTAATTACAAAGGATCATTTTCAAAGTGTAAATCAAACAAAACATTTAATTATGTAACATAAACAAATGCTCGGGTAACTATTCTGTGATTTTCCTGAATGTGAACCAAATGAAGCAAGTTCTGAATTTAGGTTCATTTAAACACCATTCCTATCTGTAAAACAAATATGTGAATGTAAAATATTTTGTGATAAATTTAAACAAACCTTTCAGTATTCTTGTAAAGTATTTATGAACCATTCATGTAATAGCTATGAATTGGTTACTTTTTATTTTACAAATTATAATGTATACCTTGCAAGTGTGCATTTATCATATAAAATCATGTGTTAGAATACCATCAACTTAATACTCATTTATAAGGGAATTTTATGTGTAAGTAATATGTGGAGTTACACACTACAGACCAAATTACAAAATCACAAAATGATCATATTACACAATTAGTCATTTTGTAATAAATAAGAATTTTTACAATTATCTATTAGTAATTCAAATTTTAAGCAAGTTATAAACACAAAATATAGATTGTTTACTAAGTAAGACAATAATTATTATGCCCAATTAATGACTAATATATTATAAATATGAATGACAATAATTTAAATTTGGCCAATGTGAAATAAAATATACCAAGATTTAATTCAGTATATTTAAAATATGCTTCCTATCTGTTAAATGTCAAATTTTTTTTACAAATTATTGGGTAATAATATATCATAGCATCATATTTATATTTAACTGATATACTATATACAAAACGAAAGTGCCGACAATAACTTCCCTAATTACAAACATTGCCTTTCCATATGATGGAAATCTGTTCCACCTTAATTCTTTCTATATCATTATAACACAAATTTCAAGGTATTTAACAATAAAAACTGTTACACGCTCTTCTATCTATTTTGAGATGAACTCTTGAAGTATGTAGTTAGTTAAAAGCATGTAACACTAAAGAAGAAAATATTTAAAGCAAAAATAGAATTCTAAAAATATTTTCTATTCCCACTGTTTATGTATCAAAAGTTGCAATCTTTCATATGTAGGAAATGTATGTATAGTAAAATTAAATTTCAGATGGAAACATTAATGAATATAGCTTGGTAAATATTACAAATTATTTTGCGTAAAAGAAATACGTTATTCACATTTCCATTTTTAAATTGATATATAAGAGAAGACACTACATGACGAATAGTGGTTTTAACAATATAATATGAGACCATAATAATGAACTAAGTTATAGGAAGCTTTCTGAAAATTTTGGCTGATTTTCATGTGAACAAAGTTTTATAATTTGTACTTAATTCTAAGCTCCATATGGGTACTTATTCTGGCAGCAGAAAATATTTAGCCAAGGGATATTAGATGGCTTGCTGTACTTACTACTGTTTTTTTACAAAACTAAATATATTTTAAGGGCACTTTTATACCTATTGTAGAAAAACTATTGTGTGGAACATATTGCTGTGATATAAATAAATAAAATTTATGTGATTCTGGTTAATGATGTAAATAAATACAATTGAATACCTAAGACACATTTTATTGTATTGACATTTCTCTCTCATTAATATAGTTTTAGTATTAAAGCGTCTTCAGTGCAATCTGTTTTTAAAGAATGCTATATAGACAATTAAGTATTCTATGACTTTCTTGCACTTGAAGCAGCTATCAGTGTTTGTTGGAGACATCTACAGTGAATGCCACATTTCACTAGATTATTGGTTTGGTACAATCTTCAACCAGTTGCAGACAATCGGATGATTCGGACATGGCTCCCATTATACAATAATTGTGCAATAATTAGATTAATTTTAGTTCGATTGTAACGATAGGGATAGTTTCTTGTGACAGATGTCCTCTTGGGCATATTAACTTGTCCAAACACTTATTTGACTTTCACGAAAGGCAACACATTATTAAAATGACTGAGCATAAACTGACTTTGTTTTGAGAGTAGTATTTATACTTGTGACAAAAAAATTTAACTAACATGGTGTATCAATCCCACAAATGATATTTTTATTTTTCACCTCTAGGATGGACAGATTTCAAGAAGAAACTTATGTAGAAATTTTTTACTTCTGTCGATGCAACAAGGAGTTATTTTAACCCATTTTAGAACTAATATGCCAACAGGCTAGTCTCCATAAATAAATATTGTATATAGGTTGGGCCTAAATATTTTAAAATAACCCATGTTTATAAAATAAATGCAAGAGATGTGAACATTCTCATTGGAAATTCTACCAGTGGGGGCAACATTCTGTATAAATTTATTTTATATAAAAATGAAGATACAATAATTCAGACGTTTATTTCGGATTGCACGACCTAAATCTGAGTGAATGAGAATGGGTGATTAGATTGCGCGTTCCAAAATTCCAAGCTTCAGGTTCCACCAGTAATCAAAATCCTTTTTTGACAAAGCCGCCAAAGAGAGAGGAAGCAGTTAGTGAAGTTGGAGGTTTTTTTGCGACGGGATCTTGCAATGACACGAACATATTTGCAACGTACTTGTTTTTGTTTTTTTTAAAAAAAAAAACAGGTAATTGCGCCGTTTAAAGATTGTTAGTGCATGAATTGAAACTGAATGATCTGAATTTACGTCGTGTTTTTGTCGAGAATATGTTGGAGCGTTTTGTAAATTTCTACATTTTCTTTTCGGATGAAGCTCATTTTTAATTTAATGGACAGTATAATATATACAATTGTCGGCATTGGGCCCAAGAAAATCTTACATCGAAACATGTAAAGACTTTGTTAATCCAAATGTACAATGTAGGTAGCCATAAGTGATCAGGAGATAATTAGCTCTTATTTATTCCTAGAGAAGGGGAGTGAGGCTTCAACTGTAAATTCGGACCGGTACACAACAATGTCACGTGATATTTTTTCTTTCCCGAAACTACTTTGTTTTGAAACTTACGATAACAGGAAATGGTCCACAAGATGGCGCCACATGCTACACGTTTAACGAATATCTGGCCGTCTTAAACAAAATGTTATAAGGAAAAGTCATTTCCTGAGCAGGGAATATTTCCATGGCATCTCAGGATTTCTGGTGAGGCTTCTCTAGACTTTTTTTCAATGGAGATACTTAAAAAGTCAATTTTTCAATAACAAAGCATGTATTAAAGTCCAACGGAAATGGAGTATTCGAGAAGAAATTTCAGGGGAATTTTACTATCGAGTTTTCATTAAGTTTATGTCTATCAGGATTATTTTACTTTCCTTAAACATGAATGAAAAAATTATAATTTTATATAAATAACTTGTTCAATTCCTTATGAACTTTATTGTTCAACCTTTATAATATAGTTTGAGCTAAGGAAACACATGAGTAATTCAATAACAGCACAACAGAAAAATAACAGGAAAAATTTGGTTTATTTGTGCTAATAATAAAAAAATTGTCGTTTACAACACGAGCCTTAGTTTGATTACTGATTGGTGTATTGAATTTTTCAAAATTAAAACAATGTCTGACATATTAAATTTAAATTAGTACAAAATTTCCAGCAGTCGGAATGTTTATTTTAGAAACAATAAAGTTACATGTAGTACGTAATTTAAAATTCAACGTAACGTTTCTACCCTCTGTTTAGGAACCTCGTCAGAATTATAACAATTTATTTGAATTCTGAATATTTAAATGTTAATAAAAAATTTAAGTGAAAAAGAACTTCTGCATCAACTTCCACGGGACGAAACGTTATGTTTGATTATAAATTATGTAATATATGTAACTGTCATGTGTGTAAATAAATGTTCTGACTAGTGGGCATTTTCTACAAATTTCAATTTTTCACGATATTAGTGTGCAGTTTTTAGAATTTACAATGCTTTAGTCCTTTAAACGTAATTTATTAATAATAATAATAATAATTACAAGTCATGTTCCATAGGTCATTGTATTGAAGCCAAATTTCGATGATGTGGAATGTGTCAGGGTGTAAATTTTACATTAGTTTCATATGTAAATTCATAAACTTTAACAATTCCTCCAACTTGGCAAAACAGCGAAAGAAATTCCCAAAAGGAAAAAGTATTAATATATATTCATAATTAGCACAGCCTCAACTCTTCCGAAATTTTTGTTCAAAATGTGCTTGTTTGGCGGGTTGGCATAGTTCGTTCCATCATGTGAAAAAAAAAGGGGAAAATTTTCCCTAAATCTAAGCTTGGTCGTATAAAACCCACAAGTTGTAACAATGATAATTTTTTTCGTTTCCGCTCCAGAAATAGAACATTTAAGGTAATTAGCTGAACTATGATTACTTTGTTAATAATTACTTTTCATTTTCATGAAGTGTGACAGTAAGTAGGACGTGTGATTAAAAACCGTGTAAAATATCCCATGATTAATTTTATAACTAGAATATTATCATGCTCCTAGCAATTATTTAATACATTATAATTTGTCGGTTATTATATTTAACACAAAATTTAAAGAAATTAACCACAGCATCCAAGAGATATGTTATATATCTGTAGGAGAACTTCAACAGCTTATGTTTTCACAGTTGTGTCAAAATGAGAACGTTACCAGATTTTAACATATTTCATCGATATAAAAAGCAACTTCCAGAAGTATATTGTAACTTTAATTTTGGATGGCGTCAATAAAATATTAAGCTACCTTTGTAATCACTCGTTACTAACAGGGGTTAAACTCGAAGAATAATATTCCGAATACTCTCAGATATATCTATCTATAGACATTGTGATTTTATTTCGAAATTATCTACATGGAAAATAGGAAACATAATTGTTCGTCTGTTTCTATATAAATTATTAATTCTGGGCTAGAGCGCATGTAAGATTTAATTACGTCATCAACGCATCTACTCTATTAAAGAAAATAGACTGTTTGTATGTTTGTTTGTGTGTATGTAATATTTTACGGGCTCAATAAAATTGATAATGTTCCTCCAGATGTTGTTTGTGCACATTTCTATCGCTTTTTGTATTGGACGGGAGCATCCTTAGGGGTTGGCGGCGTTGCACAAAAATATCGCGAAAACAACCGAGATTGGAGTAGAATCCCTGGTTTTGGATGTCGCTGTGTTTATATATGACATTCAAGTTGCCGTTTAACTCCCAGGGACGGTGGTGGAAATTTTCAAACATGTTAAAACGGTTAGTATTTTCGACGGAAGAAAATTTTTCAGGGTCAATGAGATACATATCGTTTCTCCAGATAATTTTGTGTATAATTTCAATCCCTTTCGGAGTGGGAGCGGAGCAATTGTGGGGATGGGGGGTTGAGGGGCGTTACATAAAAATAAAGCAAAAACAACCGAGATTGGAGTCAAATCCGGGGTTATGGATGTCGAGGAGTTTAATTATGACTACCCGGGCAACACCGAGCACCCAGCTAGTTGGATATAAAATGAAAGTACCGGATTAACCTTTAACCAAATTCTAACACAAAATTGTGAGACGACACAGAGCCAAACTATCGCGATCGGCGTAATGTGTGTTGCCTTCCTTCCAGGGGCATTCACTGTAGACGACGAGTGTCGTCGACGTCTGAAACCGGTACAGAGATCATCGACAACAAGACTACCACGGATTGGCATATTGGATAAATCTGAAAATTAAACTGTCCGGGAAATTGGGGCAAGATAGAAGCACAAAATCACTTTCAACCTGGGTCCTAAAAGAGGATATTCTACAAAACTTTGCTGCTTTGACGAATCCGCAAAGCATTTGGTGAGTAACGTAATCACGTTACTTATATTCTTGTTTGGGGAATGATGCTGAAGAGGCTGACAGCACGTCAGATGTGACGTCATACGCGATTCGTATTTGCCGTTTAAGGAAATTTTAAGTAACTATATTTTCCGAAATGATTTTGAAGTAATTTTTTTCCTTTCCAATGCACGAAACGCTCAGATTCAGCCGCTTACTTATGCACACCTCCCGTTTTTTGGGGGTAATTTATTTTAATTACTTTTCCAACACATTGAGAGTCATTTATGTAGTAGATTCTTGTACTCTGTAATTATTTTAAAAATTATTGACATGATTATAGTTATTATAAAAATATTTTATGCAACAATTACAATATAATAAATAATTATAACCTTTATCTTTATTGTTCCAAAGACTACAAACACTGTTTACCGTAATTTACATATAGCGGTTAGTATACTACATTTAATTTATTTACAAAACATTTTTTTATCTTTAATTATTCGTCTTAGAAAAATAATTTGTGGCAATAAAATCAATTGAAGGCAATTAGAATTAATATCACAAGGGAAACATCTAAATTAATTAGAAAATACAGATTAAATCTACAGGGCAAAACAATGTTTTCTAAATGAATTAAATGTAGTATACTAACCGTGTGGGGGTTAAAAAAATGTACATACAGAAATTAATGTCTGACCTTCAATGCATATATATTTTTAGAGTTGTTGTGATACAGTTTTTCCCTTTAGATTTAATCTGTATTTTCTAATTAATTTAGATGTTTCCCTTGTGATACTTATTCTAATTGGAATGTAAATAACGGTAAGCGGTGTTTGTAGTCTTCGGAACAATAAAGGTTATAATTATTTATTATACCGTAATTGTTGCATAAAATATTTAATGTTTGCGATAAAATAATTAAAAAATGAAAGTACAACTTAATGCATAATTAATATTGCAAACAGCAAGACGCTAAGAACTTTTTGCGGCGGTAGAATACACAGGTCGATAAATTAATAACTAGTTTGCTGTGGTAACTTTTATTATTCGCATCATACGAAGGTCACTCTAAATCTAATGCACACTCTTTTCTTTTCATTCAACATCTTTGCAATTTATGGAGCTCTTAGATACATCCTTCCCACTCGCGTTCAATTTATTTAAACCCTTTCCCGTGAGTTAAACTGTCATAGCATGTCTTCAAGATGGCCGCTGCAAATGACATTCGTCAAAATCAACGTGCTGTTATAGATATCCTGTGGTGAGAGAACTAGATAGTGGGGAAACATCCACAATATGTTAGATCAGGTGTATGGAGATGCTGCTGTCGAACGTAGTGCAGTTATCCAGTGGAAAAGCAGATTGCGTGGTGAAAGAGAGCACGCCAATATTCGGGATACCCCTCGCAGCGACAGACCGCTCACTGACAATGTGCAGAGACGACATGGTTGAGAGAGCGGGAGATTATGTGGAAAAATGAAATTTTGTACCAAACGGGTGTATCTACACACTGTAAAAATATGAAATCTGTTGGATGAAAATGTAAAGTATACGTTTGAAGCGACTGTCGTGTGTTCAAATACTGGTAGTCGCCTTCAAAGATGGACCTGGTTGAGTGGACACACTCCTGCATACATTCCTCCCACTGCTTGAATGTGATTGAGTGCTGGGTGGGTTTTATATTATACTATCTGGGTGCCCGGCGTTGCCTGGGTTGTCATAAGTAAACTCAACGACATACATAACCCCGGATTTTACTCCAATATCGGTTGTTTTTGCGTTATTTTCAGCACCTCCAGCCCCATCCTTAAAGGCGTTCCCCTCGCATGCCGAAAGGCGTTGAAATTATACACAGGAAAGTATACTGCAACGCTTTCTATTTCATTGACTCCGAAAAATTTTCTTTCGACGACAATAAGGGCTTTTTAACATGTTTGAAAATTTCCAAAGAACACGTGTATGTCATTTGCTAAAATTTCCTACACGAGTGTATATTTGTATGCAGAACATACAAATATACAAACATACAAACACACACAAAAACAGTCAATTTTATTTATTAAAAGAAATAAGTAGATAAATTTATTTTTAAATTGTCAATGTTATTTAAAAAAATATTTCCGAATCTGGCAAGATCGTGTAAATTTACCCTATTGGCATATATCGTATGACTTCAGTGATACTTCATTAGTAATTCAAATAATTTGCTATAGGCTCAACGATGATAAAGAGAACCTCTGCTGTCGGATATAATTTCAGTTCTTAATTAACGAAATAATATAGAAATGTTTCCTCTTAATATTGTCCGTTAATGTTTTAAAATGCATACCTTTTAATAGCTTATATTTTGATTGGGGAAACAAAAATCCACTGTTAATTGAACCTGAGTACAGTCGTCGAGCTGCCTAAAAGTATGCAGTTATGGTAATACTAGGTTACCTAATTGTAGGAGCTTGTTAAATTGACCAGTTAGAAGCTCGTTATTTGATGTTTTGTTAATACCTACATTATTTTAAATTTTTCGTGATTTTATTATGCATATGTTTAAAATATGAACGAGGGAATATTCTAATTGAAAACCTGTGCGAATAATAACATCCTTGTAATGTGAAGAGCTATTTTCTAGTATACATAATTTTAGTAAACGAAGGGGGTGAAATGTGTTGCGTGTTGCGTCCCAGAAGGGGCACTCCAATTTTGTAAGGAAGGGTGTATACATAAAAGGGGATAGTGACTGACATGTCAACTCGATTAAAAAGGTTTATTTGGTATCTTCCATTTTCGTTAGGGTTCAACGGTATTTCATTAAAGATATTGATTTTATTATGTGTCTTGCTTGATTTTTTATTCCATTTTTAAGAGAGCTTTGCTACGTGTGATTGTTTCCATAGGTCTCTGAAGGTATTTTTAATTGTTTGGGGTTGATCCCAGCAGATTTTGCCGATCTGACCGCAACTGTATTGCCATGGATGTCCTGATATTACCACATTTTTTCCTGTTTTTTTTTTAATAAAAATTCTGGTGCATTTATTTATTTGTTGTTGCTATTTCAGACAGTTTCTTTTTCTAATATCGTCATGGCTGCGGGTACGTCACAGTATATTATGTGCTTCGTCATTTGAGAGGAATCTACTTGGTTTCATTGCCATGAGACTATTTCAGCGGAATGGATGGAGGGGTAGCGGTTGAGCGTTTCCTGGGTTGAATAGTAACTGGATTTGTTTGAGCAGTTTGTATACTCTCAACGTTTACAACCTAACACAATCTTTCAGCACGACGGAGCACCACGTAATGGTTAGAAAACTCGTCGCTGAATACCAGTTCAAGTAGATTTCTTATGTTTCTCAGATCTACTGATGGCTCATACGTTAATTAAAATATAAATGTAAAATCTTTCTTAACAAAAAATACCGACGTTTCGTCCTTATTTTGGGACCTATTCAGGTTTAACAATTTTATATATAGATCAAGCAAAAAATTTAGAGGCAATGTTTTGCTGTCTTGACCGTTGCAACCGGAAATCATCTGCCTCAAGGTCGTTTGACTATTTATCTTCTTCTCTTGTCTCTGCAGCCCATCGAGGGCCTTGGCCTTCCAGACTGTCATCTTTCATGACACTTTCCGGTTTGTTTTTTGAGTGGCACGTGGTCAGCGTAGACGTAACCCCAGTTATCTTGACCATGACGAGGAGAAACGTCCGTGCCCTCGCTGCGGATTCGAACCCGGGTCCTCCCTGACCACTTTGTTTCATCTTTGCTTTTGAGTTCATCACCTGGTCGTTGTAACTGCTCCCGCGTTTATTGAACCACCTGACGAGAGCAACAAGGGTTGCAGAAACGTCGTATTTAGCACTCATTTTTTACTGTTATTTAGTATTAAAAATTCTTTGAGTTGCTGTGTGCAATTTTCTTTCCATATCCTCGTTATTTTTTTCTCCCTGGATTTTTTTCATGTTGGAAGGTTGCATGGGGCACCCGGTATATAATAAATTATTGTGGGATTTATCCTAGTTGAATACGATTTTTTTCGTGCTGAAAGGTAGTTTGTATACATTCAGAGATATATAGAGAGGAAGCTTATATAAGCCTCAAGCCATGGTTAAATAGTGAGAGGTCACGGGTTCAATTCCCGATCCGGTCGACATTTTTCCATCGACATACCTTACCTAAGGTAGAAAATTAATAAGAGATGAGAATTTATATGAAGTGAGGCGAGTTTTGGATAGTAAGCTGTTGGCTTTTCTTTTCGTTTATTTACCAATTGCAGCCCTTCGACGTGTTACGAGATTGAATCTGATTGTCGAAGGCGTCTTCCTTTCGTGGTGAGCACGGCGAAGTAATTTCGAGTGATCGGCGCCCCTCCATTCCCCCTCCCCCAGCACTCGTGAAGATGGCGGCTTCGTATATATATAGAGGCGTGCTGCAGACGGCCGCTTATAGCGTTGCTCGATCTTTGACAGTACCTGCACTGCTGTGAGATGAACGTGACTCTGTGCCTCGTGCTGGTCTTTGCGGTGTGCTGTGGCGGTAAGTAACACCTCGTCACTAGACCACCGTCTGCAGATCAGCGTTTGGTCACTCGCAGATCAAAAGTTTTCGGAGTGGAAGGTGAATTCTGCCGGGGTGGTGGACAAAGTGCTCGTTTCAACGGAGTGATATTGCTGAAATGGATAACGTGGAGAACCGAGAGAGTGAAGTGATACGGCCGAGATGGAAACAATTCTTTGGTCTTTGTTTTCCTCTCTGTTCCTTCACCGCCTCGTCCGCTCTCACTCCTTACGTTTATTATTCTTACCTCTTGAACTTCATCGAAATTCTCGCTCCATCTGCACCCTCACAATTTACCTTCACCTTGAAATCAAAGAATGGAACACGCAAAAAATTTAATCTCTTCAGGAAAGTCGGGAGGCCGGACCTATGTAGCCAATGTGATTTTAGGTACCTTTTCCTCGGAAACCGTAATGGACACAACACTGAAATATTCACAGATTATTTTTAACCTTACCATACATGTGTGGAAGCAGAATAATTTATTTATTTTAATTATTAATTTATATATAAAGATCTGTTTTTATCCATAAGCCTCACACATCACTCCGATCCTTTCACCCGAAAATTCCAGGTTACGTTTATTATCCGTCAAAAATGTAACGGATTCACACGCGCGACAAATATGAAAGCAAGAATCCTCGGCAACATTCTATTACACTCAAAAAATGTGAGGACAGAAATCTCTTCCTGTCGGACCGGAACACGAATCAAAATTTGCTCGTTTGTGTGGTAACTTCAGGGAAACTTGATGAAAGTGTGTGTATTTTTTATCGAATATATTTAAGAAATTCGGCTCAATATTTTTTATTAAAAGCTTCAGTTTGTTTACAATTAAAACTATTATTTGAAGACCATTTATTTTCACCTTACAAATCTTAAACTACGGTCCTTCTGTTCAATGACTTCAAGATTCTCCTTATACGGCTCCATATAACAAGGATATCCTTCAAAATTCTCATTACGAAGCAAAACCATCGAGAATGGTAGGTCGTTCTCAGACGATGTTATTTACTTATATTAATCGAAATTAAATAAAATTATAATGGTAAAAATCCAGTGACTAGTACGACAGGTACATTTAATCATCCTTGAAGGTGATAATGGTACAATGTTCCGAACTTTCACGTTTATACATGTCTTTAATAATATTATTACTCTTATAGAAGGGTCAAAAAACAGATATTGATAAAAAAATTAATAATTAAAATTCTAATCATATCAAATCACTTATTCTGCTTCCACACACATACCATAAGTTTGAAAATAAGCTGTGAAAATTTCAGTGCTGAATCAATAACAGTTTCCGAGAAAAAGGTACTTTAAAATCAGTATTTTAACATTGGGACTTCCGACTTCCTTTGAATCGGCACAAACAGTTCCTCAATTTCAGATATCGCTGTTGATTTTTCATTTTACCCTTCAAACCGTAAATCAGTAATAATTTTTTAAAAAAACACAAACATAAAACAGTAGCAGCCTCAAATATTGATGATATATTCAAGAACTTCCGTCACATTGTCCCATTATCTCCTGAATTTTTTTTTTTTGCGCACATTAAATGCATTTACAAAACATCTGTGCCTGTCGTACCAGTCACAAGATTGGTGCCAAACTCCGTGGATCTTTATACTTATATTTAATTACCTTTAATATAAATAAATGACACTGTCTGTGTACGAAGCGTTTGGGAGATCAAACAGATTACATTTCAAAAATTACTAAAAACGTGACTTTAACGTACGAAGACCGATAAGAAGATTTGGGTGAATCTCAGACAAAGAAACGTCCCAACAATTGGAATGATTTATTATAAATTTTGGGATTAAAACGGTATTATTAGAAATCCGTGTGAGGTAATTGAACTGACACTCCTCTCTAAGTAAATATTTTTGGTAGAAAAACTCTGTGCGTACTGTTTACGGATATTTACAGACTGAAACATCTTCATAAATCTCTCCAAAAAGTCAAAGTTTGAATACAGGTTCTTTTTCCGTTTCAGAAAGGATTTTATTGTCTAGATTAAAGAAATAAAAATCCATTTACATTTATTATAAAACTAGCTGGGTGCCTGGCGTTGCCCATGTACTTACTTATATAAATCCGAAAAAGTATTTAATTCCATATTCATCTTAAGTCAAAAAGTGTTCCTAGTTTCGTACATACTTTCGACCGAAGAACAATAATTGAACAGCTATAAAATACATTGAATTTTATTCCAACAATACCAACAAACACAACTTTCAATTTCTTTACGACTAGAATACTTAAATATACTCGTTGAGTATTGCAGGATATAATTGTCCCTCAGTATTCAGACATTATGAAAGATTAAATTGATGAAATTGATAGCTACGTTCACAGTGTAAACAAATGGTCGCCATATTAAAGTCACTTAATATAGCACGAAAATTAACTTACTTTTCCCGCAAGGATCGTAAAGGATTTCGTATTTTTTTGTATTATCATTCGATGGAGTCTTGCTGGATAAAATTATAATTTTTATTCAGTGATAATATTTCTGCCTTTTTTCATTACGGAAAAAGGTTCTATTTCCTTTGTTCTTCGCGTAGTAACGTCTCTCTCTCGCGTGACGTCATTGTATCTTGGCGCGCAGCACTTTAACTCAAAATTATCACGTTTTTCGATTACGATTCTTTCCACATGAATACTAGAGGTTTCTCACCCCCACAGTACAGTTTGTCGTGTTTTTAAGAATATGTGTACCACATTTCGTTGTACTCTGTCCACGCGTTTAAATTTGTATTAAAATTAACGTAAATACATACATACAAACATACATCCTTTTTTATTATATAGATGGATTTGCGGGCATCACAGGTTTTTTCTATATGTTACAGGTTTCATAGTCTACAATCCAATTCTCAATCTTACCTATTTCTACTCCTTATAATTCTAGTAAAATTATATAGATTTAATCAAACAGTATCGTCCTCCCCATAATAATAGAATTACGTCCATGTCGTGACTTAATCCATTTATTGTTTTTTTTTAAAACTGAATTTACGGAACAATGGAATTACTTATTCTCTCTCGTGTGCTGTAATTTAACACAAAATGATCACATTTTTTAATTATAATTCTTTGCAACTTTATGCTAGAGATTACACAGTACCGTTTCTCGTGATTTGAAGAATATGTGTACCAATTTTTGTTGCAATCAGTACACGCGTTTAAATCTGTATAGAGATTAACGTAAATACATACATACAAATATACATCCTTTTTTATTATACAGATGTCGCAGCTTTCGGTTTTTTCCATTATCAACTGGAAGAAAAAAACAATCCCATATATTATTTCCAACACATTGCATCAATTTAGATAAATTAACAAAAATTAAACGTCGCATAGTCACTACGGGACATACCTGTATGCAAAAACAAATGTTTATCCAGGATTCCCAAGTATGTTCAAAAAGTTGGAAATAATACATGGGATTATTTTCTGAGAGTTGATGTCGGTAAAACCCGAAAGATACGGCATTTTATAATAAATGTAATGTGAAGGATCCTTGACTTTTTATTTATTTAATTTAATACAGGGTTAATAACGGATTAACAGAATTTTGGTGCCCGCATTCCGTACAGTCACCATTATAAATAAGTCACGATAAATAGTAAAAAAGTTTAAATTAAATATATATTTTTTGTATTTATTTTTCGACATTATGAAAGCTGGGATTAATTGAAGGATCTCCATTTACATCGTTGTATTCCTGAATTTAATTTTCCTCGTTGCATCTATCGACGGGCCTTCCGTTGTTCAATCAGCCATGCAAATCTTCATACCCTTTGCCGTCACAATCCGCCGCTGAAAACTTGTTATTTCCGTTCTTAATACAGTCCTCTGCATAATTATTCGCGTCATGATTACCTTGAGAACCTATTACCTCTCATTACAGACAGAACCTGACGTAGTGTGTTTAATTGGCATATTAGACTCGAACATGATCACATTACGTCAGATCGCGTGTGTCGATCTTTGTTGGGAAAGATCCTTAAACATGCCTTAAGCAGCTACACTGTTCTGTATCGTAAACTATGTTTCCACTTGCAAAGATTCATTCATCCTTACTTCCGTTGGCTGTCAGCCCGCTCTTAGTGCAAAACAAATTGTGGCTGCGTTTATTTTCAGTATTCGTATCTTCATTTCCTGTGCTGTTGACGGGAATACGAGTAGAAGCTGATGTTGGTAATTCTTCCTCTGTTACTGGATTTCAGTTCTAGAGATTTTAGATGTCTTCCATTTAAATGGAATGTTACATGTAGATACCAATTGAATTGCGGCCGAATCTGCTCCATTCCAGACTGATTGTCGTGTATTAACCCTCTGAAACGTGACACGGAAAATCTCCAACGTTAATCCATTACATTATTCGTTGAAATCCTTGCATTTATTTTTATTACCTGACGATGCCACGTGAACCTTTTTTTTGTATTCATATGAACATATTTCAGCCGAATTTCATTATAATCCTAAAAGTGGTTTCCAAACTAAGTGAACCGTGGCTCTTCTCGTCTCCTCTGTTGGAGAACGCTCGTTTCTCCCCGGAAATTCACAGAGCTATAGCCAAAAAATATTTTGCTACGGAGTTCTCACGTATCTTTCGTGCAAGCTTTATATATTTAGAGTAAGCAAGGGCAGTGCGAAATTTTGCTCGGTCGTAAAAGCGGGAACATCAGAACTGCCTTCACACGGCCAAAATTCTCGAAATACGACTTGTAAATCTGAGTACGCGGATTAATACACTCGATCTCGTTCTCGTTGACAGAAAACTGTTGTCGCATTTTCATCCGGGTTGAACTGAGGATTTCCTTCTCTCATGTGGGATATCTGGAACAGTAATGTGAAATTCAGTTATTACGAATATCCGTATCCCGGTCCTTGAATTCCAAGATATCTCCTCAGCGTCTAGAATATTCTAATATAAATTTACCGACAATCTTGATATGAGAAACAATTGCACACAAAATAATTTCAACATAGCCGGACATTTCGACGCTGCTTTACGTCCTTCTCTAACAGCATTTGAACAGAGAATGATGAGTAAAACAAAGATCTAAAAGCTATATATCGAAATTCAAAACAACTCAAAATAAGTTATTATATAACAAAAAACGTTGAGATTTTTGGTTTTAAGTTTAATATTGACAGTGTTTGAATGATTCTTAATTAATAATATTTATAAATCATCCTTTTACCATAAAGAGGTTTCAGTCTAAAATAGTGGCGTTTTTAAAATCAAATATTTAGCAGTGTACAGTAACTGGATTGTGTTTGCTGGCTGTAAGCTTGAGATTAGATTTACTTCCTCGTAATCAATGTCCTTTTAGTTCGGCCAATGTAACATGAACTTAAATTAGAACAATTATAATATATAAACTCCATTAACATTGGAAGGTTTCAACTTATAAATAACAGAAACATGGAAGGTTTCAATTTGTATTAGACTGGAGGACACAGGTATCACTCTGAAGTCACTAACTGATTATATTTACTTCCTCGTAATCAATGTCCTTTAGGTTCGGCCAATGTAACATGAACTTAAATTAGAACAATTATAATATATAAACTCCATTAACATTGGAAGGTTTCAACTTATAAATAACAGAAACATGGAAGGTTTCAATTTGTATTAGACTGGAGGACACAGGTATCACTCTGAAGTCACTAACTGATTATATTTACTTCCTCGTAATCAATGTCCTTTAGGTTCGGCCAATGTAACATGAACTTAAATTAGAACAATTATAACCTATAAACTACATTAACATTGGAAGGTTTCAACTTATAAATAACAGAAACATGGAAGGTTTCAATTTGTATTAGACTGGAGGACACAGGTATCACTCTGAAGTCACTAACTGATTATATTTACTTCCTCGTAATCAATGTCCTTTAGGTTCGGCCAATGTAACATGAACTTAAATTAGAACAATTATAATCTATAAAGTACATTAACATTGGAAGGATCTTTTTGTACTCTGTACCAGAAAACGAAGGTTTCAACTTATAAATAACAGAAACATGGAAGCTTTCAATCATTTGTATTAGACTGGAGGACACAGGACCACATCATGGTATCACTCTGAAGTCACTAACTGATCATATTTACTTCCTCGTAATCAGTGTCCTTTTAGTTCGGCCAATGTAACATGAACTTAAATTAGAACAATTATAATCTATAAACTACATTAACATTGGAAGGATCTTTTTGTACTCTGTACCAGAAAACGAAGGTTTCAACTTATAAATAACAGAAACATGGAAGCTTTCAATCATTTGTATTAGACTGGAGGACACAGGAACACAACATGGTATCACTTTGAAGTCACTAACTGATCAGATTTACTTCCTCGTAATCAATGACCTTTTCGTTCGGCCAATGTAACATGAACTTAAATTAGAACAATTATAATCTATAAAGTACATTAACATTGGAAGGATCTTTTTGTACTCTGTACCAGAAAACGAAGATTTCAACTTATAAATAACAGAAACATGGAAGCTTTCAATCATTTGTATTAGACTGGAGGACACAGGACCACATCATGGTATCACTCTGAAGTCACTAACTGATCAGATTTACTTCCTCGTAATCAATGACCTTTTCGTTCGGCCAATGTAACATGAACTTAAATTAGAACAATTATAATCTATAAACTACATTAACATTGGAAGGATCTTTTTGTACTCTGTACCAGAAAACGAAGGTTTCAACTTATAAATAACAGAAACATGGAAGCTTTCAATCATTTGTATTCGAATGGAGGACACCGGACCACAACATGGTATCACTTTGAAGTCACTAACTGATCAGATTTACTTCCTCGTAATCAATGACCTTTTCGTTCGGCCAATGTAACATGAACTTAAATTAGAACAATTATAATCTATAAACTACATTAACATTGGAAGGATCTTTTTGTACTCTGTACCAGAAAACGAAGGTTTCAACTTATAAATAACAGAAACATGGATGCTTTCAATCATTTGTATTAGACTGGAGGACACAGGACCACATCATGGTATCACTCTGAAGTCACTTACTGATTATATTTACTTCCTCGTAATCAATGTCCTTTAGGTTCGGCCAATGTAACATGAACTTAAATTAGAACAATTATAATCTATAAACTACATTCACATTGGAAGGATCTTTTTGTACTCTGTACCAGAAAACGAAGGTTTCAACTTATAAATAACAGAAACATGGAAGCTTTCAATCATTTGTATTCGAATGGAGGACACAGGACCACAACATGTTATCACTTTGAAGTCACTCACTGATCAGATTTACTTCCTCGTAATCAATGTCCTTTTCGTTCGGCCAATGTAACATGAACTTAAATTAGAACAATTATAATCTATAAACTACATTAACATTGGAAGGATCTTTTTGTACTCTGTACCAGAAAACGAAGATTTCAACTTATAAATAACAGAAACATGGATGCTTTCAATCATTTGTATTAGACTGGAGGACACAGGACCACAACATGGTATCACTCTGAAGTCACTAACTGTATTATTTTTTATAACCTTGCATCGGTTTTCACTGAGATTAATCGTTGATACTCTATTGTTAATATATTTATATATAAAGACAATAGGATTGTGGTTTGCCTTCAATCTAACCGATATATTTGAGAGGTTCCATATTTCTGTTATTTACAAGTCTGGACTTTCGTTTTCTGGCTTTATTAAAGGAAACGAAGAACCTAACATTTTTTTCACCACAAATAATATCGTTTGTAAAATTGATTGTACTAATTGTAGTCCATGTTACATTGGCCAAACCAAAGGGGCCTTTATCTCGAGGATTAAAGGTCATAAATTTATTTTCAAACTTACAGCAGGAAAAAACAACCTGATTACTATACATTGCTGTAAATATTATCACAAAATTGATACTGAAAAAACGAGAAAATATTAGAGAGGAAACCACATTATGGTAAAAGAGTAAATTTAGAAATGTAATGCATTAAAATTCATTCAAACACTGTCAATATTAAAATTGATGCCGAAAATCTAAAAAATTTATATGATATCTTATATTAAGTTCTATGGTATCTCTTTACAAATCCTTGGTTATTGATAATTTTTTTTACTTATCATTGTATGTTCAAATGCTGTAAGACGCAAAGTGACGTCGAAACGTTTTGCTATGTTTATATTAATTTCTGTGTAATTTTTTCTCATATTAAATTTATCTGGATAACTCGGTCCCATAAATTTTTATTAATTTAAATTCAGATATTAAATGTATACGTATTAGCTAGAAAATACGGTACTACTTAACTTTTGTAAATATGGTGTAAATGTGATGTTTATGAAACTGGCGTTTCAAGTAACTATATATTTTCCCCGAAAAAATTCCGTCCGTGATAGATTTATTTCATTTATTCCTTCAGCCCTCGGTTGTGGAAATAGGAAAATCCCAGTGGCGGGTTCCGGGTTCGAGCCTCTTTCACAGCATTAATATTTTTCTCTTTCTTATAGGCATTTATTTACGCGTCACGGTCGATGTTTGTGACTCTTATTAAAATAAAAGACCAAAGTCGCATATCGTGAATAATTATATTTTTTCGGAAAAATTTTAAAAACCTTACTCCGCCACAATTCCCAGCATCTCTGCTCCTTAATTTCTCCGACCCCGAGAGGGATTGGGAGAAACTCTGGGCCGAGCGAAATTGGAACCAGGTTGCTAAATGAATTGTTTCGTAGTAAGGACCTCGCCAGGACTCGAATCCTGACCAGCTACGCACAGAATCATTGCGATACACTGACCTGAACAAAAACCACTGAACCACTGAGCGAGGCGAAAGTTGATAGTTTTAATGTCCCTTACGTGTCGCAAACCTCGACCGTGACGGGTAAATAAATATCTATAAGAAAGAGAAAAATATTAATGCTGTGAGGGAGGCTCGAACCCGAAACCACCTCAGTCACTGGGTTGCGACGATGACTGTTGCTTTAGAACTTATACAAACAACAGAGATTTGAACCAAATCTGCGTTGTGGATGCCTAAAAGTTTATTTATTACCATCTGGGAAAACTGCTGGTTGGGGTGGGGGTGCGACGGGCTCCGTGGAGGTTGGCTGGGGTTGATATTTTCAAACATGTTAACCGACCGATTTTTGCGACGAATATATATTTTTTGGGATCAATGAGATTCATTAACTTTCTCTACGTGTTCTCTATGTATAATCTAAACCCCTTTAGGATTTAGGTGTAGAGCACCCTTAGGGGGTGGTGGTGGACGGGCGTTACAACAAAATAACGCGAATACAACCTAGATTGAAGTCAATTCCAGGGTCATGGATGTCACTGAGTTTAATTATGACATTCAATTGGACATTGAACACCACAGGGCGGGATTGAATATTTTCAAACATGTTACACGGTCGATATTTTCGTGGAATAAATACTTTTCAGGATTAATTATATTGGTAGCACTTCTACTGATGTTGTTTGTGTATAATTTCAACCCCTTTCAGCATGGGAGTGGAGCACGCTTAGGGGTGGGGGTGGAGGGAGTTACAAGATTAAACGCAAAAACAATCGGAAAACGGGGGCAACGCCGTTAAGGTAACTAGTAATAATAATAATAATAGACATATACAGATTAACACAAAGCATCATACACACTAAGAAGCACTCACATTTACACAAACGACGGACAAGTCACACACAGTCTCAAGCACAGATATGTACAAAAATACATGTCCGTTTTGAAAAAAAAAGAGAGTTATAAGATCCTAGTATTCAGCTAAGGCTAGAAATGTTACAAATATTACTGTATACCAAATAATATTTTTATAACATAAAAGCCCACTTCGTACAAATTTGTGATAATAATTTTTGTCTAACAGTTTAATATGACACGTCGAAACCTTCCGATTAAATAAACGAATTTTGAGACTGTATTTTGCTTTTATTAAATATCAAGCACCTAATTTTAAAACAATCTAATTAATTCAGTTTATTTGTTAAGGTTCAAGTGTTATTCCTGTCACTTAAACGCCATTGTTTTCGTGCTGCCTTCCGGGGATTCAAAGAATAAAGCTCATGAACAACTTTTCCTCTTCCGTCGATCCTACAACGGAACAGGACGTGTTTAGTAGCACCAGTGACGTCATACACGCTCCAAGAAGTGAAGGGATGTATTCATTGTATTTGAAAATGTGTATTACTTCGTTTTACTTATGTTTAAACGGCTCAAAATAATGAAAATACAATTCTATATTTTTAAATATTTGTATTAATAAATACGAAAAATGAAGGGAATATTTCTTTTTGTCGATTTACAAATTGGTCGGGGTGGGGATATGACGTCAGTGGTGCTACTAAACCCGTCTTTAGACCCCGACAACCATCGTAAATGCGCCTGATTTCGGATTAGTCCACATTGGCCCCGGTGTTTATTATTTACTAAAATGCCTTTGTCGTCTGCCGACATTGTTACCTCAGTAAACGGAGTCGTGGTTTCTTGTAAGTCATTTATATAAATAAAAAAGAGCGATTGGCCCAGAACAGAGCCTCGACGACCCACAACTTTATTTGTCGCCACTTAGAGTGGAACGTTTTACCATAAAATGGATCTTTCAGTGTCGTTCTTCGTTTCCTGTGACTTCAGTAGAAGGCGAACCAGGAAACTTAGCGTTTCAATAATTCCAGTAAACTTTAATTTTTGTAGCTGAATGAAATAGTTACCGCAATCAAATGCATTGGAAAATTCACAGATATATCCTGATGGATACAATATTTTTATTGAGCTACTAGCTAGGTGCCCGGCGTTGCTCGGTTACTTATTTATATAAACTCGAAAAAGTATTTAATTAAATACTTAAATATATTCCTCGAGTATTTCAGGATATAATCGTCACTCAGTCTTCATACATTACGAAATATTACATTGATGAAATTGTTAGCTAGACTCACAACTAATACAGCGCGAAAATTAACTTTTTCCCCAAGGATGGTAAAGTAATTCGTATTCTTCTTTATTATCATTCGATGGAATATTGCTGTATAAAATTATACTTTTTATTAAAAAAAAATATTTCTGCTTTATTTCATTCCTAATAAAGGAGATATTTCCTTTGTTCGTTGCGTAGTAACGTCTTTCTCTCGCGTGACGTCATTGTCTCTTGGCGCGCAGTAATTTAATATTTAATGATCACGGTTTTTAATTATAATTCTTTCCACATGTATGCTAGGCGTTTCTCTCCGTCACAGTACCGTTTCTCGTGTTTTGAAGAATTTGTGTACCAATTTTTGTTGCAATCTATCCACGCTTTTAAATTTGTATAGAAATTAACGTAAATACATACATACATACAAATATTCATCCTTTTTTATTATATAGATTGTAATGTAACATCTCGTTATTTTTTCTGGTATTAGATTACCGCGGTGGATACGACTCTTAATTATTTTTTTTATAATTACCACGAGTAAGATCGAGTTGATATAAAAATATTTTGTTTAGCTTTACTAACGAAGTTGATTCTTGAACGCATTATGTATTTCTATTAACATCAATTACGATTTTTCTTCGCGGAAAATTATTAACCAGCGCGGGCAGCAGTTTCAGTGCAACTCTCGGGGAAATATTTTATTTGGTATCGTGCGACTCCAAATTATGAGTTCACTGGTGTAGGTAAAGGAGACAAGAGGGTCGAACCTGAGGACTCCAGGCAAGAGTCACGTGTTTGTCCGCATGTAGCGATAATCGTTCTCTGGAAAGCTGGAGCTAAATTTGTCTGCCGCAACGGAGAAACTCTCCAGTCCTATACTTCATGTTACCTTCCCCGCTCTTCAGTTGAAGCACAGTGGAAGACTTTCAATTAATCGGTCCCAGAATTCAAAGCTACTCCGTTCGCAGAATGTGGAGGCGTACAACGCTGTCTCTGAAGCATATAAATTCGGCATTGTTCATGCTGCTATAAAATATATATCTTCGTCAGATTCAGGAAAATTTATTGTAGATATAGCAAAGTGGTTTTCAGTCACAGCCGATCTCATCCGCCAATAGAATTGTGCTGACCTCTTCAGCTGTAACGAATCATATCGTCCGGCATTTTTCCGTACCGTTGCGATGCTTTCCACGTTATTTATGTATAAATTTATTTTATAAAACTCACACCCATTCGGTGCCTCGTAGTCTTTATTTATGAAAGGTTCCCAATAATGTTCACGCGATATAAATTTATTTATTACTAGTTGGATGGCCGACGCTACCCGGGTTGTCATAATATAACTCAGAGACATCCATAACCCCATATTTGACTCTAATCCGGGTTGTTATCGCGTTTTTTTGTAATGCCCCTCCACCCCCACCCCTAACGGTCCTCACCTCTCATACCGAAAGGGTTTGAAATGATACAAAAAACTTTATCAATCTCATTGGCCCTCGTCGTTGGGAGTGGTAGTCTTGTCTTACCCCACAGTGTTTTTTTTCGGTTCGAAAAGAACATGTGTACGAAATTTGGTCTAATTTGCTCCACGGGTGTAGGTTTGTATCAACAGACAAACAATCTATTTTATTTTTTTGATATATTTAACCGTCGTCGTATAGTAAGAAGCTGACAACCATTACCAGGTCATATTCATCTACAATAAAACCTCAGAGTTAAAATACATATTTAAGATGAAAAAAATCTGGCATTTAAAATATTATAAATAAATAAACGGCCTTGAGTCATAAAATTGTTTATTAACAAAAAAATTATATATACCGACGTTTTGTCCTTTCTTTAGGATCTCTTCAGGTGTAGTAATTTTATATATAAATCATTAAAAAAAATGTTTTGCTGCCTTGCCTGTTGCAATCTCAATTGTGTGTAGAAATTTATATATGATATTACTAAACCTGAAGAGGTCCTAAAACAAGGACGAAACGTCGGAATTTTATTTTTTTAGCTAAGAAACAATTTTCTGACTCAAGGTCGTTATTTATTTATTTGTAATTAAAATACATATATTACATGTGTATCGACATAAAAAAACTAGGTAAGTCATGCGTGCCTCGAACTTCTCAACCCTGTACATCAGGTTTGTTTACATTGGGGGTCTCTATGTAGCTATCATACAGCCAATCAGATTAAATGATTCATAATTTTGTAATCATAATAGATTTTATTTCAAATTTTACTTCAGGCAGTTTTCTATATGATATCATATGTGTTAAGTATTTATTTACACGATGCAAAACATACCTATTTCTTTCAATTGTAGTATTGCATTCCGTATAGTACACAGAGCTCCTAGCGGAGAAAAAAGGATATACTATGTAAATAATAGCATACAATCATAAATTCTGTAAAATGTAAGAATACATTTTACTTATTCTTTCATTTTCACTCTATTGATTCATTTCTATTTGTATATATCTCCAATCTTATTTGCCTTTAAAACTTTTGTTTCTCCCTACAATTTTATCCCAATTTACAGTATGACTATTTTATTTGAAGACAGAGTTTTTTTTATCTACGTCGGACCAGGACTAACGGTTGGAGGAATTTCGCACCGGATCTGGAGTCGACACTGGTAGCTCAGTTGGTTGACCTTCAGGCCTGGTAAGTGGAGGTCCCGCGTTCGATTCCATGTCCGCTCCATCCTGATACTTTAATTCAATTACGAGTTTGGTCTGATTCTTTATAAAACATAAACCATCACAGGGTTTTTTTTTCAAAAAACTTATTTTATTTAATTCCATTCATTTTTCTCTATTTTTCTACATAGTTTCCACATTTCTTTAAAACATTTGTCAATAACTTTCTACAAGATTTTGTATGCCAAAGTCGTAGACGTCTGCCGCCTGTGAGGAAAACCAGGCTTTAACTGCTTCTTTCTCTGAGAAACCACGATCGTAGTTCAAATGCTGTTCCGGACCATCCAGAAATCACAATTTCAGTCTGATATAAGGATTCGGGTTGGTTTCCAGTAAACTACTTAGATGTTACTGATGAGTTTACATAGGAAACCAATATCGCAGTCTGTTCCTCAGCCGTGATTTAAATTATCAGTGGGCAGTGAGAGATGGATGCACCTTGCGTGTCTGCGTTGTGAGGACCCACACACGCTGTAGTTTGCGATCTCGCAGACAGAACGTCAGCGCAAAAACGTCTCCGCGAGACCGCGAGATAAGGCGGCGATTCGAAGAAAGGCCGCGCGAATTTATCACACAGTATTAGGGGACGTACTCATGGGACAAAGGATATACACCAATATGCAACGTCATAACGTTATTATTTATCAAATAAATATTATCGGAAGGTTCTATGTTGAACGTTCAATTATAAAACTGCGCTTTTATCATTCATTCCAGATCAAATTAATTACATATATCACTTCACTTCAGATTTTAGTACGGGAAAAATTATTTTATGAGTCTTCAGATCAGCACCGAATAAATTAATTTTACAACATATAAATCGTTTTATTTGTATTATAAATTATAAAAAAAATTTCCTTCTTTCGTAATGCACATACTGCATGAATACACCAATACAATAAAAATAATATACATTTAAAGGTATAATACTTAGAACTAAAAGTATATAAAATTGTAAGCATACAATTAAGTACAATAATATATTTTAAATGATATTAAATGTTTCAAGGTATTGTAACTGGAGGTATATATGAAATACAATTTTTTAATCGGAACCTGTGTGAATTTACATAATCGCGCTTGAAGTATAGAGGATTTTTAGTGTAATTACAAATAAAAGATCACCGTTATTTAAAACATAATTTTTTATATATAATATGACATTTATTTAACAGATAAACAGAAAAGCAACCATTCTGTCAGAAAATAATGTGTATTTATAATCCAAAACAAACTAAATACGTCGTTTCGTCCACAGTTTTGGGACTTCCTCAGAAGATATACAATTTTGACTGTACAACTTTGATATATATATTTATATATACTGTAATAACTAAAAATGAGGCGTTAATTAGATGAAATGTTTAAACAATTTACAAACAAAATATTTTTATTTCGTTTTGTGGCAATAAAAGATAATTACAAACAAAATTTGAGATCTGTCCCCTCAGGGCCTTTACTGGCGTTGATAATGAACACAAAAATTTGATTTAAAATCTTATTAACAAAACAGATCACAATTTACCTAAACAATATGTCGATAGAATGAAAGAAATTAAAAAGTAAAGAATTTAACTTTGATTGACAAGTAAAAGAGAATTAATTTGCGTTTACAATATTATTCAAAATTATGTTACTTACGGACCGTCGGTCTGGTACCAGAACAATCAATTTTACCACGTTCGGACACTTTTACACTCTTTAATTATTTAATATCAGGCCTTGGTTTTCACTGATTCTACACTTCACTTTAAAATTTGGCAAGATGGTTGATTTCTCCGCTCCACAATAATTTACCAACGTTCTCCTGGATTAATTTCTCTATTCTGACGAAAGCTGCTCTTACTTTCCAATATTTACGTTGCAATACTTCCGTGAATGTTTTCCTTGTATTAATTTACAACTTTAACTAGTTATACATTGACGATGTCTAGTCTCTGCTCAAGTTTTATTACTTGTTCTGCTCCTCGAAATGTTTCTCCGCCAACTAACAGTTTTATTACTTGTTCTGCTCCTCACGTTGTTTTTCCTCCAACTCACTATCCTAGTGCTCTCGAGTTTTAGCGCGCATTCGCCATTTTTGACTCTTCGACAAAGCAAGAGAGCTCGCTTCTCCATTGTTGCTTTTTTCGATCAGACCGCTATAATGGGTTTATCAAACAATTCAAATTTTATGTCCAAACAATTAATGGCCTAATTAACTATTGCTACAATATATATATATATATATATATATATATATATATATATATATATATATATATATGTCGTTTTATAAGAGGTTTCTTCTCTATAAAATTTTAAGGAATGACTTAAATATACTGTTTTACTTTGTAAACAAAGATTTTTATTTTAATAAGTTGTCAATTACAAACTTATCATCAAAACTAGACTTACTACACAATTTACCTGTAAACAAAGGAACGACATTAAAAGTTTATTTATCAACTAATCGATTCCTTTTATGTACAATCGCACTATTCATCAGCAAAAACTCCATATTGGAATCTCTCGACTGTCGACGCGTGTGATTGGTAATGGCTCGGATAGCTGCAAAGTTTGAAATTAAAATTTGAAGAAATACATTTTCTTTACATATATATATATATAATCATTTCAATATGACGTTTCGTCCACAATTTTGGGACAACCTCTGGTAATTTACAGTTTTTAATATATATATTGTAATAATCAACCAAGTAGGCTTTAATTAATTTAAAGGAATGTTTAAATATGATGGGTTAATATAAATGAAAAGCTTATGAAAAATTAACAAACAAAAATACTTATTTTATTTTATGGCTTTCAAAGAATAAAAGATAATTACAAACAAAATTTGAGATCGGTTCTCTCAGGGACTTTACTGGGTTTGATAACGAACACAAAGAATCATTTAAAATCTTATTAACAAAACAGTTTACAATTTACCTAAACAATATGTCGATAGAATGAAAGAAATTAAAAGTAAAGAAATTAACTTTGATTAACAGTTAAAAGGGATCGAAATCTGTCTTGACCCTTTAGCTAATATTTACAGTTATTATAATAAAAATTTGGTTACTCACACATTGTTCGTCTGGTACCAGCATTCTTTGTTTCCCCTACACGACACGATAAATGCAAATCGTTATTTACACAGATTTTAGTTCTCACATAATTTACACGCTCACCGGCGAATAGAACGCAGACAAATTTCCGGAGCCTTGGATGAACCTCTACTTGGTCAGCTATCGGATGTCGTCTTCCCCTCAGTGTAAAATTGTTCGAATTTGCCTTATTACTGGAACTCATGATTTGCAGATTCTTTGTAGACTTATACTGTTATTTTTATTGATTTGAAATAGACCGCAAGGTATCTCGGTGAAAAATTTGTTAGAATGTGCCTCCTTTCCTGGCTGGCTTTAGACGTAAACTGACCTAGACTTTCGTGCGCGCAAACGCCATTTCGACTTTTCGACAAAGCAAGCGAGCTTGCTTCTCCATTGTTGCTTTGTTCGATCAGACCGCTATAATGGATTTATCAAACAATTCAAATTTTATGTCGAAACAATTACTGGCCTAATTAACTATTGCTACAATATATACATATATGCAAAATTGTAATGATTTTTTATTTTTTGAAAAAACGTGCTGTTTTTCTGTTTATATATTCCTATATCAAATTATTAAATTAATTTCCAATGTATTTTCGTCTAAGCTAATCTTCTTGTATCGTGGACTAATTTTCAAAGTACATACAGTACTTCGACACCAGTACAATTTTGTATAAATTATGATATGGTAATTCAACAAGAGTTCAACTTTCTCATCTTTAAAAACACAGAATCTATTACAGTAATTTATTTTATTAAAATCATTGTGATTTCTCTACATTTTATTGTAATCAGGTAATTAGTGATTGAAATTGACTTCTCTAAACGGTAACTTTTGTTCAAAATAGTTTTCAAATGTGTCGCTTGTGTTTTTTGTCGTCACGTCAAAAAAAATTGACAACGCAGATCCTAAAAAAAACCGCGCCTGGTACACATGCACTTTGTAAGACATCTCGATTCTATAACTCATTATGAAAAAATTATTTTGTAATATTATTGTGCACTGGATAAAAATTCCACAAATAAAATCACTTGAAGCTAATTTTTCACTTCCGTTACGGGTTTCAGAACGCCATTCCACCCACTTGTCTCAAAACAGAACATTTTCTGAAATATTAAATCATTTTTTGACCTTATTCAGACATTTACATTATCTAGAATTCAGTTGTAACCTATAACGTATCTCAGCAGCATCAAAGTAAACCGTAAAGAGGTAGAAGCGTTGTGATACAATTTTTTTCGTAGATTATAATATTTCAATTGACCCATTTTATCTTTGCTTCGTGGTCACGGGACCCTTTTCTAAAGCATTTCAGTGTGATTTGTCAAGAAGAGAGTAAAATTTGCATTTTTTATTTAATTTAAATCTGCGTTCATTATTTTAGCTTAATGTTAATTATACACATTTATCACTACCACAGATTTTAGGTAACATACTCTAAAATGTTAAACAATAAAGTGAATATTCCGGTATAAAAATGATTGAGAAATCGCCCTGTAATTTAATTGTCTCGACGTCAGTGGATAAAATGTTTAAATAAATAAACGTCAGCCAATTTTAAGTCAGAAAAAAGAATTTATTAAATCAACAACTTTTCATAAATTCGTTTTTCTGACTTAAAATTGACAGATGTTTATTTATTAGTCTTCTCTATACATATATATTTATATATATCATTATTAAAAAATATTTAACATTTCACAGTCCTTATTTCAGACGACATACTGCGAGCAGCAATGTAAATGTAGCAACAAGTGTCAAAATCATTAATCATAAGGTTTTGAAATTAATTACTACTCGTAAATGCACAAAGAAACTCTGATACAAATAATAAACGTTTTTTTCTACGTTTATTAATTAATTATGATTTTTTGTAAATGTTTACACAAGTATAAATCGCGAGATATAGCAAGTCGTGTCCAGATAAGATGCGCAGTGACACAGTGCCTTGTATTTATAGTGGAACTAGTCCGAAGTTCAGTTTAACTCGAATCGTTGTTACGGCAACCTGGTAGTGTAACAACTGTACTGAAACATTGACGCATGTAAATATTTTGCTTTCAGTTCAGTATATTTTAAACGGCAAAAATTGACCCGTTAAAGTAAAAGATGGTAACGTTTTAAGAATGGTAGTGGCGTTGTTCCAGCTTCTCCGCAAGGGGGAGTTCCCAACTGACGACAATGCTCCCCTCCACCTTCTCCCTTCTTCTACTGCACGTCCGACACGACTTGCTATATCTCACGACCCATAGAGGGTTTTTTCTCTTACTATCCATAATTGTGACTAAATATTTAGAGTTTTTCACTAGACATGACTGGAAAGCTGATTGCATAACTCCTCATTTTAATGAGTAAATCGCGAGATATAGCAAGTTGTGTCCAGATAAGATGCGCAGTGGCACAGTGCCCTGTATTTATAGTGGAACTAGGCTGAAGTTCAGTTTAACTCGAATCGTTGTTACGGCAACCTGGTAGTGTAAGAACTGTACTGAAACTTTGACGCATGTAAATATATTTTTATCAGTTCAGTTTATTTTATACGGCAAAAATTGACCCGTTAAAGTAAGAGATGGTAACGTTTTAAGAATGGTAGTGGCGTTGTTCCAGCTTCTCCGCAAGGGGGAGTTCCCAACTGACGACAGTGCTCCCCTCCACCTTCTCCCTTCTTTTACTGCACATCCGCCACGACTTGCTATATCTCACTACCCATAGAGGATTTTTTTCTCTTACTATCCAAAATTGTGACTAAATATCTAGAGTTTTTCCCTAGACCTGACTGTAAAGCTGATTGCATAACTCCTCATTTTAATGAGTAAATAGCTGGTGATTATTAAGAACTGATTCCTGGTGATAAATGACTTACTACCCAGCCCTACCAACTATCCATTCATGTTAGGAGGCACCGTAAGTTGGGTTTGTTGTTGTGATCCTAATAGCTCTGACTGCTTATTATTTATTTGGGATATTTCTATTGGAACCTAACCTGATATACTTAGAATGCTCTTAAAATCGAAGAAAAAATACACTGACCGTTCCGAGAACTCGCGTCTAATTTTTTTTACTAACGACCTAAAGCACATTATCAAGAATGATTTCCTAGATAATAAAATATGTCCTTAACAGAATTCATCAGCTTGCGATTTTTTTTAAAAAAAATAATTGTCGTAACAATTACAGGAAAGGAGGTGATGACGCTATAAATAGCTGTCTGGCTAATTACGCAATAATGTGGCGCTCGCCGTGAAAAGGTCCTTTCATGCGAGCCAACAACAATTTATTACGGCTCAGGAAAGCACGGCTTCATATGAATGGAATGTATACTTGCACGATATCTGGCTCCTCGGTAATAAGTAGCGTGGGCAACACCGACAGCTGTTATCGTTTTCTTGGATGTTATTTATATATCGCTTGCTATAAATTGCCTTAGTAGGGGTTTGCAAGATAATATTAAGTAGAATAAAGGTTTACAATTTAATGGCTGTTGTGAGCTAAAACAAAATTGGTCATCTTTCCGTTACTTGAAACCTCGCAAGAAGTAAACGAATGAGTTGATAAATAAAGGGAAACATTCAACATAGAAATTAATATGTATTAAAAGGGTTATTTTTAATGTGAGGCTCTGATGCAGAAAAATCCTTTGCTAAATTACAAATATTTTAGTAAATAAATTAAAAGGATGAAGCGAAATCCAATACGGAAATTAAATTAAATGTTTTTTATTCGTTATTTTATATAGGAAAATCCTTTAAAAAATAACAAATATTTTAATAATTTAATTAGAAAAAGGAAGCGAAATCCAATACGGAAATTAAATTAAATGTTTTTTATTCTTTATTTTCAATAGGAAAATCCTTTAAAAAATAACAATTATTTTAATAATTTAATTAGAAAAATGAAGCGAAATCCAATATGGAAATTACACGAAATGGTTTTTTTAATTCTTTATTTTCTTAAATGCAGAAACATCGTTTGATAAATTACAAATATTTTAATAATTATATTAAAAGAATGAAGCGAAATCCAATATGAAAATTACATTAAATGGTTTTTCATTCATTTTGAATACATTAGGCTTAAATGCAGCAAAATCCTTTGAAAAATTACAAATATTTTAATAATTAAATTAGAAAAATGACGCTAAATCCAATATGTAAATTAAATTAAATGTTTTTTTATTCAATAAGTTAGACTTGAATGCAGAAAAATTGTTTGCTAAATTACAAATATTTTAGTAAATAAATTAAAAGGATGAAGCGAAATCCAATACGGAAATTAAATTAAATGTTTTTTATTCGTTATTTTATATAGGAAAATCCTTTAAAAAATAACAAATATTTTAATAATTTAATTAGAAAAATGAAGCGAAATCCAATACGGTAATTAAATTAAATGTTTTTTATTCTTTATTTTCAATATGAAAATCCTTTGAAAAATAACAAATATTTTAATAATTTAATTAGAAAAAGGAAGCGAAATCCAATATGGAAATTACACAAAATGGTTTTTTTATTCTTTATTTTAAATACGTTTGGCTTAAATGCAGAAACATCGTTTGATAAATTACAAATATTGTAATAATTGAATTAGTAAAATGAAGCGGAATCTATTATGGAAAATGAATTAAATGGTTTTTTTCTCTTTATTTGGGTAAGCTTAAATGCAGAAAAAATCTTTTGAATAATTGCAAATATTTTAAGAATTAAATTATAAAAGTAAAGGGATATATTCAATATAAAAATTAGTATATTTAATTGTTTGTTTTTCTTCATTTTGTAACGTTAGGTTTTATGAGTGAAAAAGCTAGGCTAAATTACAAATATTTTAACAATTCAATCTGAGAAATTAATTTTTTTATAATTAATTTAATATGAAATTAGTATTGTAGCAATAGTTAATTAGGCCATTAAATTGATTTGGTTATAATTGGAATTGTTTTGATAAATGAATTGTAGCGGTATTTGAGCGATCAAAATAGACAATATCGCTGAGCTCTGTTGCTTTGTTGAAGAGCGAAATGGGAAATGCGCGCTAAAACTCGGGAGGCACTACGATAGGCAGTTGGCGGAGAAACATTGCGAGGAGCAGAACAAATAATAAAACTTGAGCAGAGACTAGACGTCGTTAATGTATTACCAGTTAAAGTTGTGAATTAATACAAAGTAAAACATTCACGGAAGTATTGCATCGTAAATATTGGAAAGTAATAGCAGTTTTTGTCAGAATAGAACTTTCCAAAATCTTCGTGGAGGAATTGTTCCAGGAGAACATTGGTAAATTATTGTGGAGCGGAGCAGTCAACGAAATACAGTCAAACTTGCCAAATTTTAAAGTGAAGTGTAGAATCAGTGAAAACCAATGCCTGATATTAAAAATTAAAGTGTGTAAAAGTGTCTGAACGCGGTAAAATTGATTGTTCTGATACCAGACCGACGGTCCGTAAGTAACAAAACTTTGATAAATTCGTAAACTATAATTAAAAGGAAAATCAGATTTCGTTCATTTTTCATTCCAGTTAATTTCTTTACATTTTAGCTTTCTTTCATTTATCGACATATTTTTTTTAGGTAAATTTTAAACTGAATTGTTAATCAGATTATTAAATAATTTTCTCTATTAATTATCAAACCCAGTGAAGGCCCTGAGAGAAGAGATATTAAATTTTGATTGTAATTGTTTTTTAATTTTTGGAAGCCACAAATTGATAATAAATTATTTTGTTTCTTAATTTGTTTATAATCTTTTAATTTAATTAAATTTTTCATTTTGATCATTACAAATGGCTACCACAACGTGGGGCTAAATTAATTTAATTGCTATCATAATTTATTACATAATGGCACCACAACGTGGGGCAAATTAATTAAACGACTAAAATAGTTGATCATTACAGTATATAAAATGGTTTAT
Organism: Zhengitettix transpicula; assembly: GCA_037074705.1. Taxonomy (NCBI): domain Eukaryota; kingdom Metazoa; phylum Arthropoda; class Insecta; order Orthoptera; family Tetrigidae; genus Zhengitettix; species Zhengitettix transpicula. Next base: position 15,240,758 of record CM073595.1, on the reverse strand, counting down.
TTTTCTTTATTTTGCAAAATTAAATGTGGGAAAATCCTTTGATAAATTACAAATATTGGAATTATTTAATCGTAAAAATGAAGGGAATTATTCCCACGCGTGACGTCATAGATGGTCTATAATTTTTTTTTACAAAAACAATCAGTGTCAATCTATTAATTTATTTTAGTTACTTCTGCAGCTTTCGATATTGTTAATCGTAATTAATAAAATCGTTCTCAATATTAGTAATGTCAGCATCACATAAACACTTTTCTCACACTAATGCGGCAGACGAAAGTTTCAAATATGTGATTAAAGGGTTTCAGAAGAAATTTACAGATGATTTTGATGAACAATATGGAAACTTTCAGAAGAAATTAAAATAAAGAAATATATTGAGACTGAAATTGTTTTTATTTGGTATAAAATTATTGAACACTTATTGTTCAGTCTAAAAAAAAATTTTCTGCATATTAGAAAATTTCTAGTCCATAACATAAAATTTACTTATTATACACTACGCGATTTTATTTAGTTCAATAAATCAGGTAACCGAAAACGTAAAAAAATCCTAGTGGTACTGGGAACGATACAGGATTTTAAAATTTAAATATGAAAATTTAATTTTAAAATTACAAATGTCCATAAAAATTTATAAGGAAAATATACCAAAAAGAAGAACAAAGTTTTTGTAATAAGTGGTGTAAAGAACAAACACTATCATAAATTTATGTGACAGTTTTATCTTCATCTAAACAATCTTTCTTATTATTAAAGAAACAGACGTAAAATAATATATTAAAAAGTCAAAATGACACTCAACTACATCGTCGCTAATTATTTGCTTCTAAAATTGGCATTTTATATTACCTTTTTACTGTATTTATTTATGATAATTAAATTTTAATGTATTGTAAATTGAAGGTCAAGAGTGATAATTTTTTTAAATTTTTATTGTACAATGTTGGCCAACGTAAATTCTACTAAGAAGACGGGGAAATGAGTATGAGAGACAAGACAGCAAATAGGGAATATAACTATATCAGTGTAGAATAGCAAATGCATCGTGCGATAATACAGAAAAAAGTATGGAGAATAAAATAAATAGGGACATTGTCATCGCAACCAGTAAATTGGGTTGTATTAACGTGAAAATTAATTATTTTTGGAGGAAGGTTCTTGAAAATTATACACACATCATTTCCTGCCATGATTTTAATATTCACGGAAAACTGGCCTAATCGCTGTTGCACAACAGACTCGCTGGTTTACTAATCGTCGGTTCTCCATTACCGTTCGTCTCGCAGCTTTGCAACAATTTTCGCAACGAATTCACTAGCATAATCTACGACCAGTTTCCAGCGTGCGTTGTGAATGGAACAGAAAAACGTTAAGTTTTCATGTAGACTTGTAAATTTTATAAAAAAAAAATTCTAAACTCGGAAACACGGAGAGCCCACTATTTCTAATTTGTGTCTCTCCTTGTTGCTTGTATTGGTATCCGTTTTTTATTTTCTAATCCGAACGAATATGATAAAGTATCTTAACACCTTTCGTCTGAGTCATTCCATACTGGTCTGTGTCGCAGAATGTTTATAATTCTATTATTCCTTTTTGCATTTTATACTATTTTCTGACTGCTGCGTCATTTTACACTAGCAAATTTTTCACTCGAATCGTGGCAATTCGGATAAATAATAAAATTCTTATAAGATATAATTAAATTTGCAATTTTAACGAATCTAGTCACGTTATACACATTTATTTAAACTTGTAGCACTTCACCCGCAACTTAAAGTTTTACGAGTTGAGCACCCGCCAAGCACTGCTGTATGTCAAGTTGTTTGTGGATCTGTTTAAGATTGAGTAATTACATAGTCCGTTTATGTGCAATAACGGGGTGCAGGTTTATGATAAAAAAAAGTTAAAGGAAATTTTTAAGGGTACTTATTGGCAATTATTTATTTTAATGAAGCAAAATATTTACACTGATTCGTACAAATGATATTGAGTTCCTCTAGCTTTTTTGGTCGATCTCCCTGGGGCACGTAATTGGTCCAATATCTGGAGACATCTCGTCGCCAGACTGACAGGGATCCACGTCTCGGGTAAAACCAGTTGCCTGTCTGTTTCGTGCTTATGCTCAGACTCCAGAGATTATCTCTTCGACATACTGGCGCTGTTGACAAGTTCCAACTTGTTTAATTGTCAACCCTTGCTAATATCTCTAATAAAGTTAAAGGGAAGAAAATATATTAAATAATTGATACAGCATTGATCCCTTGTTCCAACCCCCAAAAAAAATCAGGAAATATTTGTATCAAATTGTTGGATCCAACGTAAATGCTGTCAATAACCTCTTTAATTATAAATTTTCTGTTTTATGATTCAAATATTTATTCTGTATGTAAATATTTATTTATTTTGTATGTAATTTCGTACTACAATAAAAACCCTTCAACTGAAAATATTTTCCTCTCATCTCGGCTGTGGAAGGGATGTAACATGGACTAAATTTTTCTCATCGCCCTTCAATTCACTATATTATTAAATTGAGAAAATTTTTTGTAATTATCTCATTTAAAATTAATTTATTCCAACGATTCTCAATTTTTTGTAAATTTAATATTTAATTAATCGAATTTTTCATTATTTCTAGGTTATTAATCGTTTTATTTATTTTAGATTCGAAAAAAAATTTTAGCGCCTTGATAGATCCTTAAAATTTAAGCGATTATATTTTGAATTTTAAGTTCATTGTAAATTTTATTCAATACAATCATATAACAATTGTGTTTATAACTTGATTGACCACACATGATCTTTTTAATTCATCAAAATTATTTATTGCTCAAAATACCTCATCGAATGTAAATCAGAAATAAAATTTTGCATTATGGCAATGATGACCAATTGTTCATTGGAGTAGTGGTTAACGGTGTTTGGTATAGCTAGAAAATTCTCAGGACTACAACATTGACAATTATGTCTCTTGAGTTTGTACTACTCAGTTTCTTTCTCAAGTTAGCACGGAGAAGAATCAGAATGGCAGCTTCACTACTCCGTTTCCGAACGTCTGGGAAACCAGCAAAAACAATCGTCCTGAGTCCCAATTAGGAGTGTGACCTTCGGAACCTGATTTCTCCGTACTATGGTGTTGTCTCCGCCGATAAGGCATTTAGGAAGCTCCGTATTAAGAGACTTCCGCTAACAAGGAAAGAACGTACGTTCACACTACAACTATTTACACTAGTCACACAAGTACATCTATTAAAACCGTAACAAGCAAAGAGCATCAATTACCTTTAACTCTCTTTGCAGCAAATAATCATAGTTTCAATTATTGATATGTAAAATAACCATTCACAAGCATCCAAACAATTTTATTTATTTTATTAAGAGTTTTCGAAAATTTTCGTTTATATCTGTATTCCATTAAACTGGAGTTATTTTACGTTAAACGGTAGTTAGAAATAAAAACAGAGTATAAAATACATTATGTCAGTTAACTCTCCTGGATGATCATATCCTTGACGATCAGCTATTAGCCTGACCTGACACTGTATACTTAAAACTTCTAGCTAAATTTTAACGCATATAAAAACTGCATGCATATGACTTGAATATGGATCGGGTTTATAATAGTAAACGCCTTCCCTCTCAAAATACGATAATTAACCAAGCGAATAGTATCACAGAATCGTCTATTAAGTAAATATGCTATACACTGTTTAAAAGTAGAAGACCTGTTCCAGTGAGAGGTGTGAACCTTGAATCAACCAATCACAACGCGTGAAATTAACGGTGGGACAAGGAGCGTTGCCAAACAATCGTTGTGTTATTATTTAGATTATAATACAATGATAATACTCATTTGAGTAATTAAATGAGCAAGAAAAAGTGAAAAAAGGCAAAGAAAAGTAAAAAAAATAAAAGCAAAGAAACAAGAATAACAGAAAGAAGTAGACAGAGGTCAAGGAGATGACTAGAAAGATCGTCTAGAAGATCAGAAAAAAAGATATAGAGATATATTCCAAGCGAAGAAAATTACTAAAACAAGTAAAACAGGAAAAGGGAGGCAGTGTGCAAGAAACAAGTTAGGTTAAAGAGATGACGTGAAAAATCGTCAGGAAGTTCAGAGAAAAATTTATAAACACCGTTTCGATCAGTACAGGGGAACAATCGACATTAATCGTGGTGTTATTCTACTGTTTTCAGTGAGCTGTATAAGCTGTTGTCGTTTCTGCGAGGGTTGTGAGCTTGGGAGCAAGTGGCATTACTGCAACCCTCAAAGCGGACACGTCAGGAGACTTCTAATTTTTAACGGAGTATAGTCTTACATTTATTGATAGTCTTATGATACCAATAATTAAATTATTTTATAATTCCTTCTAGTCTCATCTTAGTTTCTCCTCCGACGTAAAGATTAATTAAATTATATATTAATGCCATAAATCAGTATTTGAAAACAAAGTTCTAATATTACAATAATGAAACCAATATTCAGATATAATTCACAAAAAAAATTTAATAATCTTGATATGTAATTCAAGTGTATGGTTTGATGGCGATTCATTATTGGTTATTTAATGTGAAATTGAAAGTTTACTAAATGATTTATATGATCAGTTTTATAAATTTTCAAAAAAAAGTTAATGGAATTATGAGTTCCAATTTCGTACAACAACACTTTTTCGAATGTGATTTTCGTGAGGACTAACTGGCCCAAGATGGCATATGTGTACAAATTTCTGTGAAATTAACGTTGAAACGTTTTAATTGTGTTTTCGAGGGTGTCAGTACTCAGCTGTCTGTTCCTTATGTCCTGTTCCTGATCAAATCGTTCATCACCGTATTAATCTCTTGTCCTCCGCACGTAAGTTATTCTTATATTTTGGAGTTTTGCCCTTTCTCACCAAAACGATAGGCCTAACTACAACAATTGTAAGTAATGAATACTTGCTATTCTCTTCCGCGAGTTCATTATACATTGACTTTCAGACCCTTCATTCCGGCGCCTGAAAAGCCTGACCAGGTCTCAACGATGCTAGTTGAATAACTCAGCTTAGGCTTCCCCTAATCACGCAGCTAACAGCTGACGTACCTCAACATTTTGCTTCTCAGACACCCTACAATTTTACTTCCCTGCAGGTCTGATTTGAGATATATTTTCCAGGCGCATAATTTGCGGTTCTTCGTTTCGTTCTTTATTTTCTGATTTCCAGTAACAATTAATTTTAAAAAGAGGCCTGTCCAACGATTATCGTAACGTGTTTATTATTAATTAGTAACACTTATGCTGTTATTTACAATTAACTTTATAGATACTGATCCTTCATGTCTCCGGCGTTCCTGGAATTGTTGAGTGGAGCTCTTTTTATGTAACGAATACCGCAGTCCGAATGGAGGAACGATAATCTGGGCAATATTTACTTGATCTATACAGAATCTGCATTAACAGTGCGTATATACTTCCTTTGGTACGCTCCCATCTTTTCATTTTATTTTACGACTTGGTATCAGTAATGCCGCGAACTGTCTGACATGGGTGCATCTACGTGGGTAACAAAAAAACTCCGGGGGATGTTAACGTCCATTCAGGTGCATGTGCTACTCTCAAACCCCGTCCTCTTTCTTACTTGAAGAATGTTGCTGGAAGAATACTGCACGAGGTGGATGGATGACTTACTTCCGGACCTCCATCGAGGAGAAACAACCCGGCAATGTTTACATCGGCGATGCAGCGTGTTTTGCATATGCACTTACAAATCAGCTGCTTCTCGTACTCTTAATGAGATGTTTTTTGTTTTACGTGATGGTTGATACAAATGCATATCTCCGTGGAGTAAAAAAGGACCTTTTTTTAACTTGTCCTTGATACGTGGATAAGAACATATAACTCACTGATCTTGACGTTAATGTTAGATTTTGGCACAAAGATTTGTCGACGGTGTATTCTATTGACAATACAGACCTTGGAGTAGTTTTTTATCCTTAAGAGCGATAATTATAATTCATTTTCAGTATGCCACTGTTCCTTGATAAGATAAATATAAGGCTTTTAAGTTAGACACCTGGATTGTGCTCTTACGTTTTTAATCACCTGACGAAAGGAACAGGACTTCATTTTGTCTTTAATTTGGCTGTTTCATCTAATTCCAAATATTTTTGTCCAAAATGTTTATTTTTGACATTTAATTAACTTCAACTTAAGTTTTATAATTAATGATAAATTGTATTCTTTTATCTACAATTAATATTTTTGTCGTTACATGCCCGTTGATGATCCATATCAGGACCAAAAAATGTTGGAATTTTAACTAAATTTTATTTTATTTACTTTTTCAACTATTTCGCCTTTTTGGAAAAAATTACTCTTTCCAGAATTTCTACCTGCTTGCTCATCGCTTAGTGGTTGGGAAAAGTGACAAGGGGTAAAGGGTCATCTGGCCGCTCAGGGCACTATATACCCTTTGACGCTCATTGCACGTTCGCACAGAGCACGACACCGTAGGGAACTGATATAAACCTTCCCACGACTCTACACAACATGGAAAATATTTTATTCAGAATTAATCGCCGAAAAAAATCAGCCTGACAATCAGAGATGAATTTAGATGACATCGGTTAGGATCTCCTAATGTATTCATCGTTTTGATTTTTCGATTCTTAACCGTTCTTCGAGAAAGCATCTGTCAGTATTAAATCTTCAAGAATAACATATAGACTGTGAGTACAATTAAGAGGAAAGGCATACTTGTAGATACCAGGAAACATCTGAAAGGAAACTGCAATTAAATCACCGAAATATTTTTCGCCAAAAATCGAGGAATCTTTCGAAAGTTGCGTAACTTTCATTACGTTCGACAGTTTGGTGACATACTTTACACGAACTGGTTCCTCATATTTAAAATATTTGCCTCCATATACGATTTCTGAACCTCAGGACCTACTTAGGTTTGTTAATTCCTTGTCACCTTCGACCCGCGTCGTTACATGTGAATCTTAACGAAGATTGTTCACTGAATTAAAGTCTGCCTGGAAACGTCGCAAATCATATCCCTTCCCTTTCACGTAAATATGTCTGAAAATATCTTTCCGTGACGTATCCACAATTTAATATTAGAATCACCTCAAAATAAAATATATCGGCTCCTAAGTTCACCCAAACAAAACGAGTGTGAATAATTGATAAATAAAATAATTATATCGCATCGGGTAACAGACTTTTGATTAGTCTTCAATCAGTATATAATAAGGACAGACAACATAAACAATATAAATTCACTTTGAATTTTTAAATTTATTGTTTATAGTCGCGTCAACATAAGTCATTAGCGACTTACCATGCCTACTAATACAATTAGTTCATATTAACTATACATTTTATTCTTCGTTTCAGATTCATTGTCTATTTATAATAGATCTTGAATGCCGGTTTCTTTGCTAAACTTTAGTAGGTTATTTGTTTCCACTGCTGAGGTACATATGTCCCTCCTCTTCTAGTCCTGTCGTGCTTTGGGCAGTCGTAGAGGATATGCTGGATCGTCAGGGCAGCCTTGCATACGTCACATGCAGGTTGTGGTGATCTAGAGAAAATATAGGAGTGCGTGAGGTTAGAAAATCTCATAATAGAATTCTATTTTTATTTATTTTGTTACATCTAATCTTCTAGAATCAGGAAATACAACATTCACGCAGAATGGTATGATTTAACACCATGAAAGAAACTTTTCTTTTTAAACCTGGTTCAATAATTTTGAAGCTATTTTTGCTCCGGAAAGTAATTGCAAAATCATATCATTACGAATGAAATGCTCCTAATGTTAAGGTTGTATTGTTAGTTGACAGTAAACTAAATCATAGAATATTAGTCATGTTGAATTTAATAAATAATCACGAAGGAAAAGCTATTACGATTCTGTATTTATATCAGTACGTAATATTAACACGAAATAATGCAATCATGTGGTATCCAATAATGATTGCTCATGGAAGGATTATATTGATAGTGGCCTTCGTCAATCAGGGAATAATTCAATTATGCAGTATTGTATAAACTTTCTTAGCTAAACTAACGCTTTTATGATTCTTTATTTAGTCCAGTACGTAATCTTAACTTTGGGAATAAGGAAATAATGCAATCGCGCGACATAACACAATCGTTTCATTTAGAAATATTTTATTGTTAGTAGAAAAATGAATTTCAGTTTCCTAAATCATGAATCAGTAAGAAAATTAAATAATTATAATTTTTGAGAATATATCGTCTGTTAATTAATTGAAATTTAATGTCTCCTTGTTTACAATAGAGCAATTCATAATAAATTAAATACGTTCCGTTTCTTGTATTTGAAACTGATTTTGTTGTTTATGAAGTTATTTTCAATTATTAAAGATATTATGTTTTTAAGTCACAATTTAAAACAAAAGAACTAATTCATAATTTTTCAAAAAAATTTAATTTTGAAATTATCTGGAGCTTTCGGCAATATTGCTGTAATCGTCAGAATAAATATAATGATGTAATTTTTAACACAATTCAAATATAACAAAATCCAATTTAGAAAAATATTCAACAAAATTAAAAATCTCATTATCAAAATAACTACACAATCTTAAATTTTAATAAATCATGAATTAGTGTTCTTCTTGGTGACTGATAAACACATTGCGATGTAATACAAACACAATGTGAAATATTTTTTAAGAATACATCGTCTACTTATTAAATGAGATTTAAAATTTCCTAGTTTCATAATAAATTGTTTTTGTAATAATAAATTCTATAGGTACGTACGGTTTATATATTTTATATTATACTAATTCCTGGAATTACGAACTAAATTTATTATTGGACTTTAATTATAATTGCATTCTTTGTCAATAATTTCAACTATTAGAAAGTATAATTTATTGGTAAAAATGTTTCGTGACAACTGTATGCTTGTACATTATTAAAATGTTCTTTGATTCTTGTATTTGTTGGTCTTTTAGTTTGTCCTACGTAACCAAATAATTTCATACATATTTACTTTATCGGTAAATAATTTTTCCAGCTTACAATGTAATAATAGTAATAATACAAATAACAATTTATTATTTAATTATACCGTAACGAAATACATAGTTTGGGGCTGCAGAATCTTTAGTATTGCCTAGTTTGTTACCTTTTCCACAACTTTTTTTTTGCGACGAACTTGAATGTTCTAAGTTTGTTCAATACCCCCTCGTAATTTTATTTTTGGAAATAAAATGTCGCAAGAAATGTCAAGTCGTGCCCAGGTATGATGCGCAGTGGTCCGCAGCTCAGTTTAACACGAACCTTAGTTACGGTAACTTGGTATTGTAAAACCTTTACTCAAAACGTTGACGCATGGAAATAAATTGTGTTCAGTTCAGGATATTTTGTACGAAAAATATAATAATCTGTCGTTGTAGTCTAATACAAGCAGATATTTATAACGCCGTGATATATTTTTCTGTTCATGACGTGGCGAGTTTAATTGATGCTGAATAAGAATATTTCGTTTAACGAATATGAAACTAGTTAAGCTGTATTAATAATGTATTGTGATGGAAAGGAAAAAAAATTTAAATATTGTTCCAATTAAAATTTGTATTTACAGGTACATGCCAAAGTGAAAATCATTTTATTCTTCAATAAAATAAATTGCAGTATACAAGTTGCATAATTAATTTTAAAAATTTTCTCTTCGGTAATTGCAGTCAACATTATTGATTATTTTAGTGAAAAATCCTAAATCTAGCTCTAAAAATACGTGAGAGTTATTTAATCATCATGTGGCGTAATCATGTGCCCCTTATCAATTTGAACAGTAAAGAATGAACATGTTTATTATAGTATAAACTTCATATCGTAAATACGTCACTGAAGAAAATCACTAATAGATTGTTTGACACAAAACTTCAGGAGGGATTCTTACAGAATGGAACTCATATCAAAAGTAGTTCTGATACAAAATATAAAAATTTATCTTTTAGGTACGTAGAAACTGAGAAGACGAATACAGATTGATCTCGCTTCGAACGTAAACGATTGCCTTACATAAAAAGTTATCATCCATCAGTCATTGTGGAGGAAATCTTAAATGGTAATCCACATTTTAATTAAAGATTCAGACTCTCCATAATCAAAATAAGTTAGCTAGATAAAAAAAATGTTGCATTGTAAATTAATTCTTAACCTAATTCCGTCAAATACAGCGCTAATCAGAAAAAAAAAGATTTTAGACTTGTCGAAGTTGGCCGATGTTTACCGAAGGTAACCGAAGTTGTGCACTGTAGTGTGGTAGTTTCTTACTATTAACAAAAGTTTAATATTTTTAGGGAAAATAAAAATACGGAGTAGCCGATACAGCAACTATGATAACCGATAACCATTTTAAGGGGATTAGCTCATTTTTGTGCTTAAAAAAGGGGTTAAACCTTATTTGGGTTAAAGACAAATAATATATTTTAAGCGAAGCTTAGGTATTTTGGCTTCTCATAGAACTCTATAATATTCTTCCGCAATGCCTATGAGTAAAATTCTTGTCAGTGAAACGAGATCAATAAAAAAATGGTATATGTTTATTTAAGAAAAAAAATTAATTGGAAATTTTCGACTTTTCTTCATATTCACCTTCAATAAATTAACAGAAATCTACATATATAGATATACTCTGAAATGAAATTACATTATCAATTGTAGTACGTCAGACAATAAAATATACGAACTTGAAGTAGAGAAAATCATGAATTCTCTAAATCTCTCATAATCAGGAAAGAAAGGGTTCAAGGGGCTTGATTATAGTGAGCTTGATTAAACTTAAAATTAAATAAATTAACCACCTTTAAAGTATCTTACTTAACACTTTAACGACGTTTCAGTACTTTCATCAGGTTTCAATGAAGTTGTTATGCTACTACGGTAACAATTTTGTGTCATAAATAATCGAAAAACCATAAAATTACAGTATTTATTTCTTCTTCTATTAAAATTCAAATCAGAAATTTTCAATATTCTTAAAATTTATTAATATGTTACCAATTAGGAATTAAAGATGAACATAATTTTTTTCCAATTAAAATATAAAATTATAATTATTTAAAATTACATTATATTTAAAAAATAATTGTTTTTAAATGTTAATTAATTTTAAAGTTTCATTATTGAATCATAAAATTAGTGTGGAGTTGAGAATTACATTTAAAATGCATAACATTTAATTGAGCTGAATTTTAGTAAATTTCATGAAGATGGGACATCTTGTTTAGAAACTGTTAATGACTAAGTCATTGGGAATAGAGTTGAATAAGGAGCTGCATCAAATGAAATTATAGAGTGGTCATGAGGATAGTTAGGTGTTTGATTTTATCAGTAAATTGTTCAGAATTTTTCCACTTAACAGCGGATTTCTTCAATGAGACATTTAGAAAATGTAGGAAGAAATAACATTATTATTTAGATTATTCTGGTATTCCATTGTCTTCGAGTAGATAAGTGAGGAATAAAAAGTGAAAAAGGCGAAGAAAATTACAATATAAAAGCAGAGAAACAAGAAAAACAGAAAGAGAGAGGCAGTGGGCAAGAAACAAGTTAGGTTAAAGACATGACGTGAAAAATCGTCGGGGTAGTTCAATAAAAGATGTAGAAAAAACAACGTTTCGAACAGTACAGAAAAAACTGTTCGTCATCAGGACGAGACCAACCTGTGAGTCCGAACACTCGTTAGGAGCGTGGTACCCCTACTTTCCCAGTTTATAGAGTACGTATATTTAGTGAATTATATAGTAATATTGGTTTCATTATTGTAATATTAGAACTTAATGTTTTCAAATGCGGATTTATGGCATTAATATATAATTTAATTAATCTTTGCGTGGGAAGAGAAACTAAGATGAGACTAGAAGGGATTGTAAAATAATTTAATTATTGGTATCGTAAGATTATCAATAAATGTAAGACTATACTCCGTTAAAAATTAGAAGTCTCCTGGCGTATCCGCTTTGAAGGTTGCAGTAATGCCACTTTCTCCCAAGCTCACAACCCTCGCAGAAACGACAACAGCTTATACAGCTCACTGAAAACAGTAGAATAACACCACGATTAATGTCGATTGTTCCCCTGTACTCATCGAAATGGAGTTTCTACATTTTTCTCTGAACTTCCTGACGATTTTTCACGTCATCTCTTTAACCTAATTTGTTTCTTGCACACTGCCTCACTTTTCCTGATTTTCTTGATTTCATTGCTTTCTTCGCTTGGAGTATATCTCTACATCTTTTTTCCTGATCTTCTAGACGATCTTTCTCGTCATCTCTTTGACCTCTGCCGCTTTCTTTCTGTTTTTGTTGTTTCTTTGCTTTTCTTTTTTTACTTTTCTTTGCCTTTTTTCACTTTTTCTTGCTCATTTATTTACTCCAATGAGCATTATCATTGTATTATAATCTAAATAATAACACAACGATTGTTTGGCAGCGCTCCTTGTCCCACCGTTCATTTCAAGCGTTGCGATTGGTTGATTCAAGGTTCACACTTCTCAATGGAACAGACCGTCAACGGTCTTCTACTTTTAAACGGTGTATATCATATTTACACGTTTCTGTGATATTATTCGCTTGGTTAATTATTGTGTTTTGAGAGAGAAGGCGTTTACTATTATAAACCATATTCAAGTCAGTTTTTATATGCGTGAAAAATGAGTTAGAAATAAAAAGAGAGTTTTAAGTATCAGGCTAATAGCTGATCGTCAAGGATATGATCATCCAGGAGAGTTAACTGACACAATGTATTTTATACTCTGTTTTTATTTCTGACCACTGATTAACGTAAAACATCTCCAGTCTAATGAAATACAGATATAAACGAAAATTTTAGACACCCTTAATAAAATAAATAAAATTGTTTGGATGCTTGTGAATGGCTATTTTACATATTAATAATTGAAACTAAGATTATTTGCTTATCCAGCCCAAGAATTGAATTCCTGAATAATCTAAATAAAAATGTTATCTCACCATTGCTAAGAAATTTCAAATCCAGATAGGGAAGAAATATGTAGATGCAGTAATAATTCTAAAAGATATGTCAGGATTGTTAATTTTTGGAAGGGCATAAGCTGAGGTGATGAATGAGGAAGGTGGAAGGTTCAATAAATTTATTCTCTTTCCACCTCTTAAGAATAGTTTTTAATTTATCAAAACCTGTGTTGATGATCGTGGATTGTAAGAGTTCGTATCAGATGTAACAACGTGTACTACTATAGTCTTCCACGCTTTAAGTAAATACAGTTAATTCTGAAAAAACGAAATACTTCCAGAGCTCCAGATTAGGTGGAAGCTGTTTTACGAAAACTTGAACTTTACTTTGTTTGCGTGTCTTGCTCATGAAGTGTTAACATGTCCGTCTTCCTCCCAACACACGTGTGTGTGAACTGGCAGTTACTATTTTTAATCTCCGTCAAGTCACACGTTTCAGGAAGATAGTACTAAGAGTGTGAGAATCCATGACCAATGGCCTACAACATTAACATTGAATATGTCAATCACAATTGTTGACGGTGTTCGACCCGAGTAATTGCTTTTGCTTGCGTTGATCGCGACGTCAATTAGACTGAGGTCATCTGGTGGAACACCTCAAGTTCACGATCGAAACGAACTGGACCAAGGTTAACGCACGCAACAACTTAGTCTGAAATCTGCGCAAATACGCAACAAAGGTTAACGGCGCAACGGACACTCAATTCAACTTTCTTAAACACTTTCTAGCGTATTTTTTTATAGCATTACTTAAATGAGCACAGTCAGTCTCTGATTTCAAAACGCTATTCCGCTGAAATTATTATAATTAGACAAGGTTTTTTTTGATAATTTTAAATTTTTTATTAAGACCCTTGCTATGAGAATTTCAACTTGAGTTCCTTGGGGGTATTGAAATTCATATCAAGTTCTTTCCAACATTTCTTTAAATACATTACACACAGCATCTATTATCCTAGGCTTCAGTATTTTCATAGAGGAACTTTGTAATACGGGGCGAAGCAACATTAAGATGGAACTCGTTGGTAAGCAGAAGACCGAAATCGCTCGGACACACAACTGTAAGCATAACAGATAGTCAGATCAAAGATTGAAGTCTTTCCCGGTGAAGTTGTTCAATAAATAGTTCTCGGAATTCACACGGGTTTTGCATATTTATATTTACACGCAACGTTTCGACGACTGAAAGCTTTGTCGTCATCTTCTAGGCGAAGTCCACGCGTTTAAATCTGTATAGAAATTAACGTAAATCCATACAGACATACATACAAATATACATCCTTTTTTATTATATAGATATGTAATTCGAAATTCTCTTGAAATACATTCTCTGTAACGTTGCGTGTAAATATAAATATGCAAAACCCGTGTGAATTCCGAGAACTATTTATTAGATAGTCAGATGTTTTAATCCAGTAATTCTCCCTTAATTTCCCCATTACAATTCAATCCTTTAAAGATTATATACGACTCCCTCAGTCAAAACATGTTTCTTTGTCCCTCTCCATACCACACATGCAGCTCCAATATCCATGAAAGTTAGGCAACAATTCAGCAAAACCAATATTAAAACTTCCTCGTCCATTTCATGTTCCGTGCTTTCTATCCGGTCGAAAATTACATATGCGACTCCCACAGTCAAAACAAAATTCTTCATTGTTCTCCAAACGACAATTAATTTAATTTCGGCGCCAGCTTTCGAGGTAAACCTACGGTAACAATGCCTCGCTACTGAAAAAGTCTCCGTTAAAGATATATCTGTGACCCAAACTGAATAAAAATAAAATTTAGAAGTTTATACGTTTTGAATCTGTATTCCCGAATATCAGTTACTAATAATGCATCTTTCTTTTCTCAGAAGTTTGACTGGAAATTTTTTTGTATGTATTTTAAGAAACCATTATATTCTCTTGTTATATAGAACGCACAAAACGCTCGCGAATTTTCCTTTCTTCAAATAAATTTTTATAGCCTTCAAAATGTAATTATCCCGAAATCTAATTTTTGTAAATATATATATCATTTACTGTTACTTCGCTTTTCATACTCTTCTCCAGAAATAAGTAAATTATTTTATTTATTAACTAGCTGGGTGCCCGGCGTTGCCCGTGTACCTGTTTATGTAAACCCGAAAAAGTATTTAATACTATATTAATCTTCAGTCAAGAAGTGATTTAACTTAAATCTAACTGTTCCTAGTTCCGTTCAATCGATAGTGCATTAATTGAACATCTGTAAAATACATTGACTTTCATTGCATCAGTCCCAACAAACATACAATGAAAATATTTCTGCTTTATTTCATTACGGAAATAGAAACTATTTCCTTTGTTCGTCGCGTAGTAACGTCTCTATCGCGTGACGTCACGGCCTCTTGGTGCACAGTAATGAAACACAAAATACTCACATTTTTTAATTATAATTCTTTCCACATTTATTCTAGGGGTTTCTCACCCCCACAGTACCGTTCCTCGTTTTTCGAAGAATATGTGTACCAATTTTTGTTGCAAACTGTCCACGCGTTTAAATCTGTATAGAAATTAACGTAAATCCATCCATACATACATACAAATATACATCCTTTTTTATTATATATACTAGCTGCGGTGCCCGGCGTTGCCCGAAATGTCATTTATCCATAATATATATATATAATATATATAGATAGATAGATATACATACACTATTTAAAACAATTATTAAATTTGTAGACATATAATTTTTCCATCTGAAATTAAACTATTTGGTGGTTTTAGCAATCTGCAGTTGGTAGCATTGTATAAAATTAATGCAAAACATTACGAAATACGCTGTCTTCAATAAAAAAAATATCAATTTTGAACATTTAAGTATTGTTTTTATCATAATTCTATGTATCTTCCAGTGCGTATTGCAAGATATAATTGGGAAACATATTGGTCCCTGATCCCGTTAAATATTCCACGTCAAAAGTCAAGTTATTAAAAGAAAATTAATGCCATGGATTGTATAACCTTTCATAATAAATTATATTTATCACTCGATGTGGTATTGGTAGATTTAATTATACTTATTATTCAATCAAAATATTTTTGCTCAGCTTCATTTCTCAGAAATTGAACATCTATAACGTCGTTCCCAAAAATGGAAAACAAATATTGCTATCCTAACCTCAAATTTTTGTTTCACGACACAAATTGCACGCAATAATTTGTTTACATTTAAACAAATTTATAGAAATACGTTGCGTAAAGTATAATTAATTGTACTTTTAATTCAATTTAAATATTCCTATTTCTGTACATACCTTTGACTGATAGTGCATTAATTGAATAACGACCATAAAAACTTTCGGAGTTCCGTACGTCATTTTCAATACTTTTATAGTTACAAATATATAATTCAGCAGTCGTACCTTAGACAAATCTTATTATCTTCTGAAATACTATACAGGATACAATAGTACGTTATATTCTGAAATTTTATAAATCTCGACCGACACACATTTGAATGTATTATAAGGCGCCATATTGGCTTTATCAAAGATAGCGGGATAATTAACTATTCCAAATTAACTTTGCGCAAGGATGGTAAAGTGTTTCGTATTGTTTTTTATTACTATTCGATGGAGTAATACTGGAAAAAATTTTACTTTTTATTCAATTAAAATATTTCTGCTTTATTTCATTACGAAATACAGAACTATATTTAGGATGCGTCAATGTCTTGAAAACTTATGACGTCATCGTCTCGCGCAGTAATTTAACACTAATTCGTAATTTATTTGAATTATAATTATTTCCACGTTTATTCTAGGGGTTTCTCACCCCCACAGTACCGGTTCTCGATTTTGGCAGAATATATAAACCAATTTTTGTTGAATTCTGTCCACGCGATAAAATTTGTATAAAGAACAACGTAAATACATACATACAAATATGTGCTGGGTGCCCGGCGTTGCTCGTGTACTTATTTATATAAACTCGAAAAAGTATTTAATTGAATACTTAAATATATTCCTTGAGTATTTCAGGATATAATTGTCAATTGTCACTCAGTCTTCATACATTACAAAATATTACATTGATGAAATTGTTAGCTAGACTCACAACTAATATAGCGCGAAAATTAACTTACATTTTCCGCAAGGATGGTAAAGTAATTCGTATTCTTCTTTATTACCATTCGATGGAATATTGCTGTATAAAATTATAATTTTTTTCTTAAAGAACATATTTCTGCTTTATTTCATTCCTAATAAAGGAAATATTTCCTTTGTTCGTTGCGTAGTAACGTCTCTCTCTCGCGTGACGTCATTGTCTCTTGGCGCGCAGTAATTTAATATTTAATGATCACGGTTTTTAATTATAATTCTTTCCACATGTATGCTAGGCGTTTCTCACCCTCACAGTACCGTTTCTCGTATTTTGAAGAATATGTGTACCAATTTTTGTTGCATTCTGTCCACGCGATAAAATTTGTATAAAGAACAACGTAAATACATACATACATACATACATACATACAAATATACATCCTTTTTTATTATATAGTCGATATGTAATTCGAAATTCTCTTGAAATATATTTTCTGTAAATCAGTCATCGACAAGGTTTATTTGTAAAATCTGAGTGGTGCACAAGAACTGTCATCGTTTGTAGACTATTTAAAGTATATCGATTAGAAATTGTTTGCCAAGCAGCGGTGGAAGATAAAAATAATTCCGTCAGCAGGCCAAAGTAGTTGTTCGACGTGTTTAGGCGAAGTGAGTCAAGGAGCGGTTCGAGTTACGGCGCGATCGTGACGGCGGTTGCTGAGACTAGCTGAAGATATGGACCATCCTTCAGGCAATCAACATCTCCTGTAACTTCTCCAGATTACTTCAGTTGCTGATAGGGACGACCCCACACGCCAAAACATTTCATTCGACACTCGGATTACACTTATCTCCGTCTGCTTACAAACCGAAATATATTCGACTTACCCACGAATTATAATTGTCCAAGTTCCACAGTATATAATATTAGTTACCATTTCACTAGAAGTCATTTGTGTATCTACATTGAGATTCAAACATTTCTATTGCGTGTTGAATATATACACGTTTACATAACCTACACCCTAAAAAAAGAACATGACCCCTTAGATCGAATATGTATGAGGTCCAGATATTCTCTAATTTTAATTAGTACAAAATATAAATAATTAAAAGGACGTTTCGTATAGGCTCATCTTAAATAACACGTTTACTTCCCGCTGATATTAGATATTTTTCTTTCAACCCCGGACAGTCGTTGGGTAAACGCACAACGTTTCGACACTAGCATCGCTATCATCATAGGTATGTTTGTTAATAAGACTTCAATTGTTTATGTTGCAGGGAAAGCTGTGCCTAATCCGGACTACTACGATTATGTTAACCCAGAGAAGCTAACTGACGGATTGAATGAAGTTGACGTAGTATACGGCATTGGAGCGAACGGTAAGAAATTACGGCGATTATTGTTGTAAATTGTTTTTTCCTTTTCAGGTAGTAAAACACAATGATCCACTAATCATAGATAATATACAGTTATTTCAAATCCATAATAAAAAGTGTAACATTGTAATATAATAATACAATATTTGGTGTTCAGTTCTTAAAGGAAACCGCATCAAGTGAAACACTTAAAATATACTTAATTTTGCTTCACTAATACCCATTCACTGTAAAAGCTTTCAAGTTTGAATTTCTGTCACGTGTATCACTAGGTTTATTGTCTATAACAGTCCTTGATAATTATTTACTTCTAACAATTTGCAACAACTGATATCAAAAATTGTTATGGTACAGCACCCGTAATTTATTTCTAAATTCTTTCATCTAATTAGGGTTTGATGTATTTAAATGTCGCCGCGGGCTCAAGCAACGTTTCTAAATAATTAATATTTGTATTAAATATATTCTTACAATGAATACCAATTTATGACATGTCTGGAATCGGCGCCGCGGAAATGTAATATCACCCAGTGAAGTTGTCGGACTGAGAATCCCCTCAGTACCCGTTATTTCCATATAATATATATATATGCACGGGTACTCATTATTTACAATCAAATATGTGAAATTAAAATAATATGCACATATAACTAAAAATTTTCAAGAATCTCACTTGAAATAATTCGTTAGTTTTAGGACATTAAAAATTTATTAAATTATAATGATTAACAAATATTACGTATTGATTTTACCATCATTCTATGTCTCCTCCACTATATACAAAATTGGGCAAAATCGTGGTACGTGTCATATTTATGCTATGTCAGTCATTTAAAAAAAATAGTTCCACAGATCGTGTCATATTTCGTATTGTTTTTTCTGTCACAATTCGGTGGATAATATACTTTTTATTCAATCAAAATATTTCTGCTTTGTTTCATTACGAAAAAAGGAACTATTTACTTTGTTGTGCAGTAACGTCGCGTAGTAATACGTCTCTCTCGCGTAAGCTGTGACGTCATGATTTCTTGACGCGCAGTAATTTAAAATTTAAAATAATAAAACAAAATGATTACAATTTTTTAATTATAAATCTTTCCACCTTTATGCTACAGGTTTCTCGCCCCCCCCCCCCTCCACAGTACCGTTGTCGTCGTTTGAAGAAGATTTGTACCAATTTTTGTTGCAACTGTCCACGAATTAAAATATGTATAGAGATTAACGTAAATACATACATACAAATGTACATGCTTTTTTATTATATATATATATATATATATATATATTGTAATAACCAACTTGAAATGGCTTTAAAAATAAGAAATAAGCCCCACATTGTGGAAGCCAATTTGTAATAATCAAAATCTATGAATTTAAATAAAATAAAATATGCAAATTTTTCCAAAAATTTATAAAGTAAGATTTAAAGACTTTGTCGAACCAAAATAAATAACGACAAAGACTATGATTGCTTCAAGTTGTTGCCAAGTATTTTTAACAATTAGAAGGCTAAAATAGTTGTACAAATATAATTAAAGTCAGGAAATTTAAATTAAACAAAAATATTTAAATTCAACAAAACAAGACAAGTTTATTCATAAAAAGAATACCATTTAAATTCCTATTTCATTTCTTTCAATACTCTTAGCTCAAATCCGCTATGTTTTTATTAATATCTGCCAAATTCTTATCCCCTTTTTCACTCAAATCTGCTATATTTTTATTAATATCCTCCCTTAAATCTGCTATATTTTTATCCCCTTTTGCACTTAAATCTGCTATATTTTTATTTATATATTCTATATTTTTATCCCCTTTTGCAGTTAAATCTGCTATATTTTTATTTTATTTAAATTTATAGATTTTGATTATTACAAACTGGCTTCCACAATGTGGGGCTTGTTTATTATTTTTAAAGCCATTTCAAGTTGGTTATCTCTTAATGTTAAATGTGACATAGTTTCTCTAAACAATATTTACAATCTCATTATCAAGGATTACTTAACCTCCATTATAAAAAAAATATCTTTTCGTCTGTTAGACTTATTTTTGCCATTTAATTAGTTTCAATTTAAGATACTACAATATATGATAATTTTTTAATATATCTATAAATTAATAGGTTTGTGTATTCCTTTTGAGGGTCTACAACGGGAACCTAACCTGTACTTTTAATTAAAGTTTATTTAAATATTTTTCTGCTTTTTGGCTGTTCAATTCTTTAACGTAACTTCATTCCCCTTTTAGGAAAAAAGTTACTTTTTCAAGAATAACTGCACAAATCGCATATTCGATTCACATACTTTGCTTATTGGACTAGCACTAAGCTTCTAAACTAGGTGCGAGGAAGACGGAAAGGGAATGACAACACGATTTGACATTGGTCGCTGATCGCACGCTCGCTATGAATACGAAACCGTCTTTGGTGATTGCTAATCTTACATGTCGGAACACGATTTAACCCAAGAAACATCACTGCATTAGTGGCATGTTATATTCGATGTGATAATTCTGTCAGATACTTCCAGAAGAGAATTCTTAATTCACTGAAATTGTTAACAGTTATTTTAACCTAAACAATTGAAGCTAATAAATCAGTAATTTAGAAATTCGTTAATATTAGAGTCTTATGATATATTTTATTTTATTCAAAATATTATCGAGGGTTGACAATTTTACCAGTTTCATGTGTTTATTCGATGTTGCCACTCTGTCGCGTTGTTAAGCAGTGGAAATCGCTGCGAAGTCTGGCATCGTGTTGAAGCCAGAGAACAAATTTGCGGTTGGTGTAAAAAATCATGGATTGAGTCCTGAAGCACGTTCCAAATATAAGAATTTTCGTGAACCGAGTGATTTTCTGATCGAATGAAATGTCGTGCTCCAGTAGGATTCATCAAGTAGTCGACAAAATTGGGAACATCTCGAATGGTCGTCAGCGAGTGAGGTCCAGCAGTCGACAACAATGATTTAACAGATGGCGATTGACAATCTGAGTATACACACCAAATTGTTTCTGAGGTATATAAATAAATTGTAGATAAATAGTTTAAATTATTTTCAGTCAAATTATTAAAACCCCGCTACATAAATGGCTTTCAACTCGTTTTAAATAAACATACTACGAAACATAATTGGATTCACGTTTTTTTTCTCGGGTAAAAGCTCAATTTGCCTTCATTCCCTCTAATTTATACAGATGTTTCCAACTCTTCTGATGTGTTGTGATGCAGTACAGTATATTTTTCTTTTGATAAACCATTGGTAAAAATATTTATAAAGTTCCCAGTTAGTCAACCAGAAATGTTATGATCAATAATCAAAAGATTTTTCATCGCAGTCTGGAAATTCGCGTCAGCTGTTAACTTTCATCCGAGCGGCAGTTGTTTTACTAATTTCACTGCTACTGGTTTGTTTTAATGTCCATAGAAAATATCATTTATTGAACTATGAAATGTGATCCAGGATTCAGATAACTTGGATTAGTCCGTTTCCTGGTTTTTACAGAATATAGTGATTTATAGATTACTGTTACGTCTGCGTACGTTGCGGCACGTTTCCAGACATTTTATATACTTTGTCGAGACAAACTTTTAAGCGTGGAATTTTAATTTTACGGCGGACCCTCGAGAACGTCATGTATGATCATGATATAAATACACGATAAAATAGGAATGCATTTTGAAATATTGTAATGAGGTAATATTTTGATTGCCTCAAACATCGTATGAAAAATTAAATTAAATTGTCAAGGACAGATAGATAGATAGATAGATTTATTCACCATTAGCCCTCTTAAGAGGAAATAGGATTCGTCACAAATGTACAGTAGATAAATTACATATAAACAGAAATAATATTAGTAGGTTACACACACGCACATAAGAAAAATTCATATCTATTCACATTTGTCTAGTCACTACAATCATATACACTATCTTTAAGAAACACGCACACGACACTTATCACTTCCTGGTATTCATCTCCGGTCGCTAGGTACGTAGGGATGTCGTCTTGGATATTTACTAAAACAGAAAGCAGAGGCAGGAAAACAGAACCAAAAGGGGGAAAACTGGACAAACTATTTACATATTTATAGCATATTCAGCAATTTTGTAGGCAACGCAGTTTAACGAATGTGAGACCGATTCAAAAATTCGTGTACGGAGTAATAAGTTCCATTTACAAGAATATTTTTACACTCCTTGACGATTGAGTTTTAGTTGTTTATGTTCTTTACATGTTCAGGAAGTCTGTAAAATAGTGCGATACCGGAATAATGAACGCTAGACTCGTAGAGACTGAGGCTGACAACTGAACGGCTCTTCCATGATTGTCCCCGTTACTTGCAAAAAGGTTCATGTTGCGTTCAACAAATTTTAGTACTTCTAATACGTAAGCGCTAGGTAGAGTCAGAATATGAAGTCTGCAGCTTTCTCTAGCATCTCAACCTGATATCATTCTAATGGCTCGTTTTTGCAGTTTGAAAACATCCACACTACGAGAACAATTGCCCCAGTTGGCAATACCGTAACACATATGTGAATGAAAGTAGGCAAAATAGACTAGTGAAGCAGTTTTGGTATCAACTTGTAGCATCAATAGTCTCAATGAGTAACAAACAGAACTAAATTTGCGCACAAGGCGATCAATGTGCAAGTTCCATTTTAATTTACTGTCGACCTGCAAGCGGAGGAAAGTCGCATGATCAGAGAACTTATCCGTTACGATGTTGTCGGTTTCTGTTGTAAAACGAACTAACTTATTTTTCTGTACATTGAGCGTTAATTTATTGGCGGCGAACCAAGTATTTAGGTTTCTAGATGCAGTCTAAATCTTCGCATTGAGATTATTTAAATCAATGTCCGTAATTAACAAATTAGTGTCATCTGCGTATAAGACAGATTTTATAGGTTCCATATATTCTGGAAGATCATTAATATACAAAAGAAAAAGCAGTGGACCTAATATTGAGCCCTGAGGCACGCCACAAGCAATGCCTAACAAGTGCACCTCACCAGCTTTGGTTTTTTAAGGCCACCGTCTGTTTCCGATTGTTGAGGTATGATTCAAAGAGTGCCAAAGAGTTGCCTTTGATCCCATAATATTTTAATTTTTGGAGGAGTATGATGTGATCTACAAGATCAAATGACTTCGAAAGATCAGCAAAAATTCGGGCTACTTTCAATTTGTCATCAAGGGAATTTTGTATACTTTGAATGAACTCGTACATAGCTCGTGCTCGTGGATTTTTGTTTGAGGAAGCCGTGTTGTGCTAGAGTACTTATTTTATACTTCGTCAAGAATTCAAGTAACTTTTTGTGTAGAATTTTTTCTAGTATTTTTGAAAATATCGGACGTAAAATATGGTCTGTAATTTGATGCGTCGGTAGGCGAACCCTTCTTGAAGATCGGAATAACTTTTGCAGCTTTAACTTGGAGCGTCTTGGAAAACACGAAATCTGGGGGTTGTAGATGTGATAGTGGCAGTGGCCGACCTTTTGTTGAGAGGGTTCGGGTCTGTAAATTTATGACACATCTGTTCGGCAGACCAGAGGAGTGAGCAGTAGCTGACGGGTGCCCGTCAAGAACGGCCGAAATTTTTATGCACATATATATATATATATAATGATTTATGTAAACGCAATTAAAGGATAGAAGTCAGATTTCGTTCTATTTTAATTGTCAATCAGAGTTAATTTCTTTTCTTTTAATTTCTTCCTATCGACATATTGTCTAGGTAAATTATAAACTGTGTGTTAATTAGTTTTTTTGAAACAACTTGTTGTGTCCATTATCAAACCTTTAGAAATTTGCCCCACGTTGTGGGAGCCAAATAAGTAATAATCAAATAGGTAGCTCGTGTAATTTAAATGAAATAATCAACAAGAATTTAAAACATATAATTATTTATTTCCACTTTGTTGCTTTAACTCACAAACAATTACAATTTAAAATTTTAGATCTCAGGGTCTCTACTGGGTTTGATAATGGACACAACAAGTTGTTTCAAAAAAACTAATTAACACACAGTTTATAATTTACCTAGACAATATGTCGATAGGAAGAAATTAAAAGAAAAGAAATTAACTCTGATTGACAATTAAAATAGAACGAAATCTGACTTCTATCCTTTAATTACGTTTACATAAATCATTATTTTTGTATTTTGTTACTCACATCTGTCCAGCTTGTTCCAGCATTCCTTTTGTTTTCGGGAGTACACTATTGCAAAAAATTTTACACTGATTCTAATATTGGCTCACAGATTTTACACTATTGAAGTCAACCTTGATAGGCTCCCAGGAAGTCGGATGATCCTATTTTTTGTCAGCTATCTGATAACTGCTTGCCTTATATGAATAGTGTGATTGATAGATTTGCTAGTCTTTTTACCACTTGGGACTTAAACTGCAACTTTACTATTCCTGGCTGGCTACAGACGTACACTGCTTTTACTTAGCAATATTTACGATGTAATGCTCCCGTGAATGTTTTTACTTTGTCTTCAACTCACAACTTTGTTTAATAATACATTAAACAACGGCTAGTCTCTGCTCTAGACTCATTTGTTCCGTCCTCCGAAATGTCCCGTCAACAACTGAACTATCGTAGTCTCGAGTTTTAGCGCGCATACGTCATTTTTTACTTTCCGACAAAGTAACAGAGCTTGGCTCCATTGTCGCTATATATATAATGTAAAGTTTTTCAGTGAAGCTCCTTGGAGCAAAAATATCTGATGATTGTTCGATGTGAAATGTCGAAGAAAATAAGTTTTAGTACAATTTTGACGATCATAGAATTTTATTTGAAAGCAGCTAATACGGTGGAACGAAAGTACCAGTGCGACAAGTGCATTTAATCTATGTTTAAAAGCAGATTATAGTGTTATTGTTGTTGTTTTTTATGAAGAAATCTTGGAGTGATTTGGAGAAGTTTAGGTTAAAAGTGTAGGTTAACTATCAGCGAGGATTGCAGAAGGGCTTTCGACAGCTACATATTGGACAATCACAGATAAGTCATTTAAATTAATACAAATAAAGAAATCTTGATCACATTGCCACATAAATTTTGCCATAATCTCCCCACGAAAACTTACCCTGAAAAGAAATATATGTTTTAAATTGTACAAGCAAAATTTTGTATATTTTTTGTATTTTCATTTCAAATGTCTCATGTTAAAATTACATACATATGTAATATAGTAAATATTTCATTATTTATAATAAATAAAAACTTAATAAAAAAATAGTTCTTTCCAATATATTTTATTTTATTTAAGGCGTTAATTTTGATGAAGAGGTTCTTAAAACTGCTCGTAAATGTTAATCGTTAATGTTAGATCGGAAATTAGTTTAATTATAAAATTGATATTAATTGATTGATCACTTTATAAACGTTGATAAAAAATAACCATTTTGTCGAATTTGATCCGATCTATGATTTACAGATTTCTTCACGTCGCTGAAATTCTCTAGAATCAATGTCACTGACGAAATCCCAAGTAGTAAACAGAGTTAAACTTGGTGTTACGTCGTTCGTTACGCTTAGCGTTTTGTTAAATATTAAACTAAATTCTTGAAGCATTTTCGAATTGTTTGGTCTATTGCAATTGCGAGAAGCTCTACAATAATTTCAAATTAAGAGGTACGTCATGGAATTAAAATTAATAAATTTGCAGAATTATTTTGATCTATACTTTCATCTTGGAGGATCCGATAGCACATTACGAATTATAATACTGACTTTTTTATGATTCAAATTATTATCGATAGATTTAATTATTGTTTCTACGGGCTCCCGAATGAATGCTTCATTCCAAGGTAGAAAATTTCGAAATATCTTGTAATCTACCATACAGTCTTCTAAGCATGAAGACATTTCAACCAAACTTGGGACACGTGACTTACACTCTAGGAAGAAACACTGTGGGGGTTCTCAGACGAAATGGTGAAAACGATATTGGTGTCGAATCCATAATTTTGAGATCAATGCTGACATTCACCATGTAGGTTAAGTTAATATTAAGCCCCCCCACCCCCATCGGCATGGTGGTGGATGTGAGAATTGAGAACGGCACGAATTGGTCCAAAATGGCCAATATCAGTGTGGCATCCATACTTCTAGATGCCTTGATACAAACGGTGATGTGGGTCTAGTCACGAGTTCAACCCCCGATGGTATGCGACGTGGTGAGAAGGAATTTGTTATAAACTATTCTAAATGACCAGGTGATTCGTGAAGAATTAATTCCTATGTCATTAAAATATTATATTAAAATAAATAAGTACCATGGCTACTCCGACCAATCAGTTAGCATTTAATACAGCCTCCATCAAAGACTGTTTCTTTCTTTTTGAGCAATAACACACCTTACGAGCTCAGTAACATCTTCCCCATTTAAGAGTGTGAACACGTTTTGGTTTAATAATTCTATCAGATTTTTCCGGAGTTGACGCCACATTTGGAACGTTGCGTATTTAATTGACTATTACAATACAGTTTGAGGTCTTGAATTTGGCCAAAACCCCAACAATATTTGCGTCTGCAATGACCTCATGTTAAATTAACATCTCTCGGGTTATTCTGCCATAACCAAAGGGTTTTGTTCCATCTGATGTTTACACCATACCATCTGGTGCTTACACCATATGCTGTGCATGTTAAACACCGCAATTGGCCACTGGACTTGAATAATACTTCGCTGCCGTTGGTCCTTCCAAAATATTCAGTCAGTATATACAGCATTATATATTTTTTTACAATTGTACACTTTTAGTATTCTACCCTTTCAACAATGCTGCACCTTCCCGGAAAATATGATTATTTACGCTTTGAAAAAATATTTTGTGACCCACCCTTCATTAAACACTCGTTTCTCATGTTCAATTATTTTCAGTTTTACTCGATATGGAAGATATTATATTGTTTTTTAGGTAAAGGGAATAGGCAATCAACAGAGAAAAACATATTGAATCGTGCAGAAGCAACAATCACGTTAGCTTACCCTTTGCGTCTGACCACTTTCGACTTATCAACCCACCATTGCAGCATGAATGTTGGTAAAATATTAAAAGAGAGAACTGAAGCGATAGTGAGTTGAATGAGTAATTTATTGATTTTTCTTACAGTAAAAATAGTCTTCTTCAGGGTAGGAGAATCAGACTCGATTCAGTCCAGCACCTGCAAAATTATTCACAGAGAAGTAATAAAACTTCAAAATGGACAGAATTTCTATGTTTATTGTTAAAAATAACGTCTCTCCCAGAATCTGCGTTTAAACCTCGAAGATACGAACGTGATAAAACTCGAAGCTGTGCTAAAATCAAAAGAGAAACTTCCGGAGGCAAATTTTCAGTTTCATGTGAAATTAAGAAACCCCCGGGTGAAAACCCAGGAGAATTATACCAAGCACTTACAACCTTGATTGATATTTTATATTTGTAAGTTGTCGTTTCTGTGTCAGGATACCTGGGTGTGGTGAACAGCGGGAAGTTTCGACCCAAGGACGCGGAATTGTGGGACCCGCACCCGCGATACCGCTTCAAAGGCTTCAACAGAGACTTCTACGTAGATTTGCACCAAGACTCGGATTTCCTGTCCCCGACCATTCAGGTGAGCAGCCAATCCGCGTCATTCCTAGCGCAAACAATCCCTTCGTTATATCAGAATGATTTTGTACTCTGTCGCGACCAGGGGTAGTCAACATTTTTATACCTACCGCCCCACTTTGGTGTCTCCTGTTAGTAGGAAAAAGATCAGAACATGAACCAGCAATCAAGACTGGATCCCGGATCATCAATTTGGATTCTGGTGATTCTGTCGAGTTCTTTTTCTCCCTGGATATATTTTCTCTGTTGATCGTATTTTTTACAGTCTTGGATAATGTAGCTTGTTGTCAGTTACACATAATTCACATATTGAAGTTGGCCTCTTATTCGAGATGTGGACAAGAGTTAATTCTTGTCATGATTATTTGCTCCCTGCGATTCAGTTTATTATTGGTTTATAAGCAGTACAAGTCATTCATATCTTTATGTATTTTCCTGCTTTCAGGTCTATATATTGTAATGATTAAAAAAAACGGGGATGAATTAAATTTGCCCCACGTTTAGCAATAATTAAAAAGGTGGTCTTACTTAATAGGAATACTTAACAAAATTATTATGTATTTAAAAATTTATTGCTGATAATTACACATTACAAGCCCTGCTTTGCACGCCGAATTCCATCAATTTAACAAACAAATATTTCAATTTTATTTTATTAATTCGTGGCGTTCTAAGAAAATACAGCTTTATATTTTTTTTGCAATCAACGACGTCGAATTTCTCTTTATCTCAGGGTCATCACTGGGTTTGATACGAAGAACAAATACAATGAACTAAAACATTAACAATCCAAACTCATTGAAGTTAACGGAATACAATATTAAATACAAAAATAAAATGAAACGAATGAAAAGAAAAACGCGAAAGAAATATGACTATACCCTTTAATTATCGTTTACAGCCATTAATAATTGTTTTGTACTCACGACAGTGCTACTGGTACCAGTTCTGACTCTTGTATCTTGAAGTCAACACCCACTAAACAGGCCATTATACACTGATTCTAAACTTTATATTTTGAACACACGGTATTTGCTCTGGATCTCTGCTATCCTGGAACCTGGATTAGCCCAACCTCAGCCAGTTGCTGGACGTAGGTCGCCTCAAAGTCTCTCTATGCGAAAATTAGTTCAGTTTGTGAAGCAAAACTTCTGCTTACAAACTGCGATTTTATGAGTCTCTCCATCAAAACTGTTTACTTGCGTTTTATGTAAACTATTATATCTCGCCGTTGGACTTCCTAGATAGCCCTATTCATAATTCTAGATCCGCAGACTTTTACTGGTTTTTTTATTTCTCTATGTGGACCGAACTGCCATTTCCCAGTTCTCGGCGCATACTGAGTTCTCTAAGCGCGCGGTCTCCAGTCTCCATTTTTAACAAAGGAAGACCCGCTGCGATTGTCGTCTTTCAGCACCCGTACCGCCAACAATTAAATTATATTAAAAACAATTAATATCCTGTTAAATTGGTATTACAATATATCAAAAATATTTCTGTGAATGTTTCAGTACACTAGTACTGGCCATTTTCCACCAAAAATAACGAGATTTGATAATGTAATTTTGTTTATTCACTTGGTAGGAACAATAACTGGTGGTCTTCAAAGTACGACCTTCCACTGCTCAAAACATTTCCTCCGCCATTTTTGGTCGCATCTTTTCCACCGTTGCAAAATCTAACATCCTGACTTTGATTTTGGCGAATACAAAACATTCACCGCCGTAAGCGTCCAGTACTTTGAACTGTAAGCTCCACGAGAAACCTGTTATTAACGTCATGATCACTTTTCGTATCCGACATTTTCCGGCACAGCGTACAAACACGATTATATCAAATTCCTCACCCTTCTACAACCGAGTCGATCAATAGAGTTGTAACCGCGAAAGAATGGCGTTCAAGTTGGAACACAGAATCCGGGCAATACTACACTAGAAAACAGTTCCTAAATTACAGCAACTGTCTCGTTTTTTTTTAGTTGACCTTATACTTCACTTTTTTGTAAGACTTTTCCTTAGTCATGTATTTTGAGGGAAAAATTTATGTGTGTTTTCAGGGTCTAGGTGATGTCCTCGGGGGTCGACGGAAGTTTAAAAACGGTTCTATAGTATTCCAAGTGGCAATTGGGGGTCGATGAAAAATATTTCAGTTTCAAAATTTTATTTAATTTTTCTGAAATTAGTTAATAATATCCGTTTTACTATGAATAAATTTAATATAGATTTTCATAGGATGGTGTGATTCACGAATCGAAAGTCGAATGTCATATCCCTCTTACATATAGATTTAGGGAGGCTGTGGAAGATAAACCAAATTTCAAACAAGTGGTTACAATCAATTTTGGAATTTAAAAATAAACCCGTATCACGGAACCATTATTTTTTCGATTTTGTTAACTCTTACTCCGTTGAGACAGGTTTTAATAAAGGCGACAATGTATTAGGAAAAACTGTAAATCGATTAAATATTTAAGTAAAACAGATCGCGGTGATTTACGATTATTTTTAACCAATTATAGGCGTAATTTAAAAGGTATTGTGGCAGAACATCAACCACAACCATCGAATTAATTATTAAAACAAATTATAATTAGTCTACACAAGTCAGTAAAATTAAAAAAAATTGTTTAATGTAATATATGTTTATAGTTGCTACAGGGAGTTACTGGATTGTCCTTGCAATTGAAATTTTATTTGGGGAAAAAAAATTAATGGGGGTCGAAGAAGAAACTAATGATGTGAATTCCTGATTAATGTTCCTTCAAGACCCCCATAAATATATTTCATGATATATTCGAACCATTATCTTGAAATTTAAAAATCTAGAATACTATTCCCGCAGTTTTCAGTTTCGTCTGTTCTTTTAACCATATCTTAATTTTTTTTCCCGCTGAAGAGTAAATAATTCACCTTAGGGTAGAATAAACTGGTGACCGGTGAGTTTTAAGAAAAAAATTCTAACGTGCCATTTTTTTTTAACCTAGGTTTAAGCTTCCTGACTTTCAGGTACTGTATTTATTTTCGTGACCGGGTGTGTTTCAATTGCCCGAGGGACTATATTACTATTCCTGTCCCTCAGTTCGCGTTCAATATCCTAGTACGAGGAGAAAAAGCCTTACATAGCTGTGACTAACTATTTCGGGTTCCTAATTTTATGCTATGAAATGATACAGTCCCAACTCTGATGACCACCGAAGGCTCTTACGATCATAATTCCGTTGTAGCTCTTCTGCTTCTCTTCACCTTAGTCTGCTTCCTACTCTTTCACTTTCACTTGTCCTCGCCACACAGCTTACTCCATTTATTCTTCGATGAAATTTGCAATAAGACGTGCAGGGCCGGAGTAGTGATGGTCATCCGAGAAATCTCCGGGTTCATTCCCCGCAAGAATACGATTAATATTTAAAAGGGGACAAAATTTTTAAAGACGGGTTGTCTGGAAATAAATCCGATAGAATGTAAATAGATGGGATAGAAGCGTTTCAGTGTGGATGGAAACGCAGCTTGGAGTGATTCAAGCAAACGTGTCTTAAGAATGTGAATATCTGAATCATGTGTGGAGATGTAGTGAGTCTAGACTTTAGATTTACCATCGGTCCCCTTTGTGTACAGTTCTGGCACGTCTGCAGACACGTGCGATGCGTCTCGAATTAACCGAGTCTCATTTCAACTCCAGTAAGAGGAAAAATTATCGAATATGTTTGCCAGTTAAACAATTATTTTTTACTAAAATAAAGATATAGGTGTCATTAAGTGGCTACGTATTAAACATCTGTCATGTACAACTGTTTTAATAAATTCAACAAAAGACCACACACTTGTCATATCTTTATATATTTCGGGTATAATAATACAATAAATTTAACGTCTGTAAATTTAATAAACAATACGTGAATAAAATTCTGAAAAATAATTAGTACTTTTCTGTCTTAACTTCATTAAATAATGGAAACGTGCTTAAAAAAACAAGATTAAATAAAATATTATTAATAACACACTTTCTATTTATAAACAATTTTTAATTATTAATCATAATTTTAAATTTGATGAACAAATACCCGAGATGTTTCAATATATAATAATTGCACTGATACGAATGATATTATTTGGTGATATATTTGCAATTTTTTTTTTGCTCTGTTATTCAAGCGTTTTGTGATATCAGTGAAACTGACTAACTGGTTTTGTAAAAATACTTTTTTCAGCTTCGTATCATCAGAGATATCGAAACATTGCTCACATCGAAATAAATGTGTCTGTAAATAGTAAACTTTTAAAATTATTTTTATCGACTACCCAAAGACACCAATGTAGGTGTCACATGACTGTCTGTACGATTTCGGAGTTAACAGCTTCGCAAACATACACGTTTTCCCCAGATCGACGATTGTTCCTTGTTGGAACATTTTTGCCAGTCGTTCACGTCCATTTGTTGTAGACCAATTTCGTGTGAAATATCGGGATGTAACAATTCGAGGAAAACAGATTAATCGACCGTTTCCGTGGAACTTATGTTGTAATGTTAAATGAAAATGTGCACGACTTTTCAATCAATCTGTATATACGGGGGATGAACACATTGTGCACGGTTCTTAACATTAGGATATCTGTTTCGCAATGAACTGCTTGATAATATAGAGTTCGGTTTGCTTTTCTTCAGAGCGTCTCATACAGCTCTCATCGTCCCAGAAGAAGTTTTTTTAAATTTAATACTTTTTATCAACTAAGATTTTGTTCACCTTCTAGTAACCGTATGAGGAACTGTGAAATGGGCTGCCTGATTTCTAATTTTAAAATTTGGAACTGGTTGATGACCAAGTAATTTAACGCTACAGAGAAAAAACTGTTCGGCAAAGGTAGCAGAATCCCTTCCCAAATAGCTCAAATCATGATATATATAAATATGTATTCTGACTCATGAGAAAACTAATACATAAATTAAAAATTGCCAAATTTTTAGTCATAAAAAATTAGAATTTATTCAATTAACAACGTTTCATCGCTTAATTTGCGACCTCATCAGGTTCCAATTTACAACTACAAAAGAAACAATTACAATCATAAGAAAAATATTTTTAAGAAACTTAGACTTAAAAAATTTTGACTGGCCGAAATGTACAATTTAAAACACAACTTTGAAAAAATTTGGAGCATAAAATGAACTATCGTGACGTATCGGCAATGGCGTTCACGGTTTATACGACTGAAAAAAATCATATTTATGAGAAAATTAAAGGTAGGAGGAAACAACTACATTTCAAATAATTTTTTGGTATAATTAATAACGAAATTAGTTATTTATAATTTTTTTATCTACCAAATTGTCTCTTAAAAATGTCATCGATTTTGTAGTTTTAAATTGGAACCTGTTGAGGTCGCCGATTAAGCGATGAAACGTTGTTAATTTTCTTCTGATTTAAAATTGGCTATTGTTTATTTATTTATTAGTAGAAATCATGTTTTGGATCGTCCACTATTACGTCTCCAAATAGCGGATTGCAATTTTTTTGTCTTCAGAAAACTTATATCTATGTAACACGAAATTATTTGATCAAAATTGGTCTTACAGGTTTTTTTTTTGTGAAAATCGAGCTAATTCAAGGATCCTATAACGTCTGTCATTTTGCTTCCAGGTGGCGAATAGCTGTTAGATATCGAATTCGGTTTGACTCCTTCATTACAAATTCTGCCTCTAACGTCTGAAACCACTTCATTATAATCAATGTCCAGGAAAAACTAATGTTTTACTTATAAACTCAGTGATAAGTTCCTCACTTTGTGACTTGTAGGAGTCTCTTCCTACCGTCATTAGTTTAGTATCTCCGGTTTTCAAAATCATGCATTCAAATTATGAGATGGAACCCGAACGCTAAACACTATGGACTGTCATAACGCATCGGCAATGGCGTTCACGATTTATACGACTTTACCCTGAAAAAAATCATATTTATGATCAAATTAAAGGTTAGTAGAAACTACTACATTTCAAATAATTTTTTGGAATAATTAATGTTATATTCATCGTACAATAATATTTCTTGAAGTTCATGTTTGCTGCTTTTGAGACACAAATAGTTTCAGTGCATTCAAACACCTGGTCGCCTTTACGGGAAATGAATTGATCAGGGGAGAAATAGCCTTAGAGATTTTTGGGACAACTCTCACCCCCTCACCCCCAATTCTTAAAGCTGACAAAGTCTTAAAGCCGCGCTTTATTTGCAGGTCTAGCTTCGGCCTTCGATGCTGAGCTCGAGCCAGCTATTTATATGCCCTGTTTCATCCAGTTTTCAGGGCAAACGAAATGACCAACCAACCAAAATGTTATAATGTAATGGTGATCGAAAAAATCAACTAGATCGAAGTATAGGTAATATCGGAAAGTCTTATGAAACGTTAAAGCTACGCAAAGGCTGACAGGCAAATTAGAATTTATCGTGACGTACAACGAGACAAAGTTATATTATTTAAATAATTAACTTACAACTGATATCCAAAATGATCCAGTAGGTCCTCCGTGGTAACACCAAGTGAAAAAAATCAAACTCATTAAAGAGGATTTTCTTTTGGGAGCCTCCGCATTTCGTAATTCGTCGGTCCAGTTACCTTTCGTCACTGTAGCAGGGCTTCTATATTTATTATTTATTACCACAGTGCTCTGAAAATACGTCACAGATAAAACACTTGCTGCCAAATACACGTCACAAAATATCGAACAGAACGAGAGAAACACAGCCCCAAACTACGGACGTGGTCTCGGGAAAACCCGACTTCAGGCAGTATATGAAAAAAAAATAAGAAAAGATGAAGTAGAATGCTTGCTAGTTATGAAATAGAATTGTTTATATAGCGCACATTCACAACTTTGAAGACATAAAATTTTTAACAAATAACAGGAGCATCAAGGAACTCCTCTACAAAAGAAAAGAATATTCTTACAGTGATCACAAAAATATGGTAGTCCACGTGTTCCTGAGCGTAGAATCAGTAAATGGATGATATCACACGACCTCGTTCGCCAAATCACATCACCACCCCAGGAAAATTTGGAATGGTATAGATCGCGCTGTGTGACATGTTGCACCATCCTGTTGAGAGAAAAACATTCCTCACGTCAATAATTTGTCACTTCTGGCTACAACGTCTGTCACCGAACACGCATTTTGATGTTAATTTATTTTATACTTATGGTTTATTGGTTTCCACCCGTTGTTGAACGTTCACGGCTGGCACAGCTTGACCAAAAGAAAGAATAAACCGCGAATCCGCATATTCGTTTAGGTTCCGGCGGTGCCAATACTTAAATTTTACCTCAGGAAAAATCCTCCATTTCTAGAAGAATATTGTTTCCGGCAGTCCACTGAATCCACGTTCAAAAATGGTTCAGATGAATTTCTGTTGAACTGTTTGTTTCGACGCTCCAACAATCATAGAATTTTTTTCTGTAATTTATTACCAAAGATACCAGGTCATAAACTCATCTGACTGGTAACAGTCGAAGCTTCAGCATCGCTCTTGTCATATTATTCGCTGACAAGGAGCTTCATCGTGAGAATCCCATAATTATCAAACTTACTGCCGCTTTTATACCTATCCATATTGTGGAATATCTCTCAGAGAAGTGCGTATGCTTATGACGAAAATCCTAGGCAACTTTCTCTCTAGGGCTGGGCCGACGTTCCATGCGAGTGTTGGCACTGAATTACCCTTTCCTTGAGGTCAGTCCGAGTTTCATAGCTGTTCGGACGCACTTGATTATCGTTCTTATTTAACTCTGAATGATCTTTCTCCACGCCGCTTATTCTTTTTTTCTTCTAAATTCTTGCGCTTCTTTTAAACGGCGGATAATCGAAAAAATACCGCAGCCAGTGTCTCCACACCATCATCATAAAAATTCTAAAATAAATTAAATTCACTTCCTTGTTGTAGTGAGGCCTCGATACGTGCACAAGGAATACCTTATACCTTCAGCACTGAACGAAGGGCAAAGGTGGGAGTCGTCCACGGTCTTACAAGGGCATTCGTTTCAGAAGGCCGAAGGAAATCTGCATAAAATTGGTCGTTTATTTGTGACCGGTCCAATATAGTAGCTCCCTTGGTTAACGAAAATACTTGGCATTATTCTTTAACTTTCGGCGTCGTCAATGTCTTATAAACCATCTGTATATCTACGATAAAAAAAAAGCATCTTCGCTGATCCCTCTATACGAACGCCGAAGATTATATCTGTCAGCATCTCGCAAAAATTTCTGTGAATTTTTTGATTTGAGAAACCCAATGAAATACCTACAGTAATCACCCATTCGATAGAGTAAACATTTCTGGGCGATTAATGATAGTCCTTTATATACTCCCACCAACGTAGAGTTTGAATCAGTATTACAAAATTCAAAATGAAATAGAGCTGTGTGTTCTGCATAATTTAAATTTTAATTCAATTAGTTCAAATCTCTTAATTAGTATTATTTGATGGAGCAAACTTTTCTGGGCGATTAATGATAGAGATCTTTACTAATGTTTATATACTCCCAAACCACCGTAGAGTTTGAATCCGTATTACAAAATTCAAAATCAAATAGAGCTGTGTGTTCTGCATAATTTAAATTTTAATTAAATTAATTCAAATCTCTTAATTACTATTATTAATTTCAGTACGTTTTTCTCAATTTACATTTCTAATTTATTATATAAATTTTGCTTATTTAGGTATATTACCTGAGGAAGTCCAAAAATTGTGGATGAAACGTCCGAATTATAATCAATTTTTGTTTTAATTATTACTCATTTTTCTGGCATATTGACTGTTTTGCTTATTTTTTAAATTTCTTAGTAAGTAAGAGAAATGAGGAACTCATTTGCCTCAATTTACACGTTTCAACGTAAGTCGAATTATGTATTTTTAATTTACTGTAAATAATAGTTGCTGCTTACCATTTACACAAATCATTGTTCAATTAACAAACAGTTCAAATTATAATACAATTTAAATTTTTCATTAATTTCTGTACGGGTAAAGAATGTGGCTAATAAGACATTTTTGAAGTGGATTATTTCTAAATTTCTTAATGGTTATAGGAAGATTTTATTTAAATCGCATCAGGCGGCATAAGCAACTAAATCAAAATAATTTCGAACCGTTCAGTAATTAAAAATCTTATATTAAAGTAGCTTGCGTTTTGAAAACAAAAGTAGTATTCGTACATTTTGGGTAGTTTTCTGTTTTTGAAAAACTGCAAAATAAAAGGTTATTTTAAAGAAATAGCATTTATGGAGCATCATAGTGCGAAAATATATCGCATGACCCTGCGGTGTGGTGAGGTACCATATAACTACAAAAACTCACTAGCAGCCACAGCTCCTCATTACATATATTATTTCTGTCTGATCCATGTAAATATTTTTCAAGTTTTTCACTTTTATTTTATTCACTTTTCTGAATTAATAATTTTTGACATGTTTTTCCCCACTTTCTATTCCTAATAATTTACAAATGTTCTATTTTATTCATCCTTTCATTTGCGTATGTATTATTTTATATTTTACTAGCTGGGTGCCCGGCGTTGCTCGTGTACTTATTTATAAAAACTCGAAAAAGTATTTAATTGAATACTTAAATATATTCCTTGAGTTTTTCAGGATATAATTGTCAATTGTCACTCAGTCTTCATACATTACGAAATATTACATTGATGAAATTGTTAGCTAGACTCACAACTAATATAGCGCGAAAATTAACTTACATTTTACGCAAGGATGATAAAGTAATTCGTATTCTTCTTTATTACCATTCGATGGAGTATTGCTGTATAAAATTATACTTTTTATTTAAAGAAAATATTTCTGCTTTATTTCATTCCTAATAAAGGAAATATTTCCTTTGTTCGTTGCGTAGTAACGTCTTTCTCTCGCGTGACGTCATTTTCTCTTGGCGCGCAGTAATTTAATATTTTATGATCACTGTTTTTAATTATAATTCTTTCCACATGTATGCTAGGCGTTTCTCACCCTCACAGTACCGTTTCTCGTGTTTTGAAGAATATGTGTACCAATTTTTGTTGCATTCTGTCCACGCGATAAAAATTTGTATAAAGAACAACGTAAATACATACATACATACATACATACAAATATACATCCTTTTTTATTATATAGATTAATGCTGTTCTTATTCCTGTCAGCAGTCTCTTTCTTTCTCATTGGTATATTTTCATAATTGCGAATATTTCATTATTAATCTAAAATTACGCCCGTGATTTAACCTGACTTATTATTATGGAGTGATAGGGTCTATGATCCCCCAAAAAATATTCCATAAGAAATTACTCAATTAAAATATGCCATTTTGTAGTTTCCGTGATTTTTAAAAATAAGTTTATTGACTACGTAATCTTTTGATA
Organism: Zhengitettix transpicula; assembly: GCA_037074705.1. Taxonomy (NCBI): domain Eukaryota; kingdom Metazoa; phylum Arthropoda; class Insecta; order Orthoptera; family Tetrigidae; genus Zhengitettix; species Zhengitettix transpicula. The sequence continues at coordinate 15,202,273 of CM073595.1, read as the reverse complement.
TAAAGGAAAATACCTGTAAATCTGTATATTTGAACTTCCATACTTTTTTCCAAAACAGAAATTTGATTTTTATGCTGTAACCGCGTATCTTAATACATCAAATATACAAACTTACAGGTTTGCAAAAATTGTTCATCGTGTAAGAAGTTGACCTGAGGTATAATAAATATACAAACTGAAGAAAACCTTTTTTTAAACAAAGAAATACAGAGAAGACCATTAGTAAGATGTTACTTCGAAAGATAAAAGTCGAAGATTCGTTTTTAACATGTAATAAAGAAATATTGACTATTCCGTTCCGCTTTCAATGTGTCGCGTTTTAAACTCTTAAAACCTCTTCAATTAAAAATGATATGATTATTTCTATAATTTCCGTTGAACCTTAGTTCCATTGTATGCCGGTCGCTTTGAAATATATATTTATGCGACATTACTTACGATTAAAATTTTAATCTGAGCAATGTAACTAATGAAAAGTTAGCTTCAAAGTTTAAATAAGTGTGTGGTATTTCGTGGCTCGATAAAAGGGTCATCATTACTTATCATATTTAGAAGAAATTAGTCAACAGACAGAATATTTATTTATAAACAATAACAGTTGCATAAATTAACTATAGTACATCGTAACGTTTCTTTCCTTTGTTTCGGGACCTCTTCAGAAATTATCTAAAAATAATTTTAGACACAATGGAAAAACGAAAAGGTAAAATATGATACATTATTAAACAATTAGAATATGTTAAACAATTTAAGTGAAAAAATTACAACTCCCCCTTAAACTTCCTCAATGTGAGTAAAAAATGTCTATCATACATTTCCCAGAGTTTATATTGTTGTAAGTGAATGTTTTACACGCACAAATTTAAAAATGCAAGAATACATTATTTTAAATCATAACAAATGGAATTTACTTGTGTATCATTTTTCACATTAATTGAATTTGTATTAGACCTAATATGTAGCATTTCATTCATCAAACGTGGGTAATAATTGCTTTCTTCGTCAAAGAATTTTTACATTAATCCAATTAATTTTATGGGTATTAAGTGCGCACGTTTCGTCAGAAAATATTGTTTTTCAAATGGTTCTTTAAGATTATCAAAATGTTGTTTTAAAGCTTTCGTTTCGTCTGACCTATGTAACAGGCATTACAATCCGAACATTCAATTTGTTTCTGAAAATTTCGTAATACACACTTAAAATTTTAACAAAATTTAATTTATTTAGTGTTTTAAATATTATATTGACTTAGTCTTTAAGTTTTCTGGTAGCACATGCAGCATTAATTTGGTTATTATTGTGAAACTTGCGTCCATTGAATGGATATTAAATAATTGTAAGTAGGGCATAATATAGTGAATACTATAAGATATTTACCCCTTTACTGATACGTTTGATTTGCTCAATCTGATTTGACAGTATACTTTAAAGACTTAGTAATGTAAATGCACAGAGAAATCGTATAGATGTGAAGGCTATTGAAAAACATAAAATTCCGATTTAAGAGCGACATTAAGGCGTTGAAACGATTGTGTTATATAACATACTTCGACCTTACAATTAAAATCTCCTAAAAGGAAATTCTAGCCGTTTTCGTATAAGGAAATTTACAGCTTTTTGCCCTTTCACGATCGAGTCAAAGTCATAGCGGAAGCCTCTGGTCAAGGCCTAGAACTCATAGAACAACCTTGGATTGCTGGCTCTCTCTATGGCTAACTTTATCTTTAATAGCACAACTCCATTGTGCTCTACGTAGGTGAGGCTCGTTTGCATCTGTTGCGATGAAGATCTTTGTTGCCATCGAAAAAAACATGTAAGCGTTAAAGGAATTTTCCTTCGTTCATAGAAACATTAAAAAAACACAAATCTTAGAGACCAGACGAGCTTCGATATTTCGTTCATCCCTAAAATGACACCACATAACGTCCGCTAACATTTCGAAATGAAACAATGCTGTCTCCAGAGAGAAAAAATGGATTTCCCGTGAAACAATATAAACAAAACGCTAAAGCCCGTTTGATTTGATTTATTTTATTCCATTAGCCGTCGTATGGGGAAATAGGATACGTCAATACATAAAATAACAATATAAATAATTGGATGCTACTATTATAAATAATTAGAAGTTAACATAAAATGACTAAAATTCGGGAACACAATTTTCCCTGTCCAACTTAAGTAAAATATACTAATAACGACAAAAAATAATAATTCTGTAACTATACTAAGGGTATAATATTTACAGTTCTAATAAAAAAAATTCAATACGTACTAGTAAATAATTAATGATTCGATCATAAAATAGTTTGAACGCGATTAACTCAAAAACGGCTACAATATGTCGTAATGATTTTTCGTGCAGTATTTTTATCACTACTTCCTGAAGGTAGAACAAAGGCAAGTAAATAGGTGGAGGTTCGGAGAAAACTCAAAACATACTACGCATACGGATATATAACACTTTACCTGGGAATATTGGTACTTCCTTATAAGCGAGACAGCTGCATTGTTTTGGGATTAATAACAATTTAAGACGGATATTTTGCGTGGGAGAGGTTTGTAATACAACTCGAAGGTCTGCAGTAAATTTCATTAGAAACACACTGCTGTATATGGGCTTGCGTACAGTACTGCTGCCTATTTCAGGCCTGTTGCAATTATACGTACAATACGGGAAGGGAAAGTATTCGTGACAACATCGTAAAGATTAATCAAAGTATATGGATGAAAAAATGTCGACCAGGATGTGAATCGAACCCGGGACCTGCCGCTTACCAGACGGATGCTCTAAGCAACTGAGCCAATCCCGTCGACTCCCGATGCGGTGCCACCATTCCTCAAACCTCATGCGGTTCGCCTACAATTTACACATCCAAGAACCTTCGTGGCCTTATTCCCAGGATCTGGAAAGCTACGCCTGAGGAAATTAAACATATTTCCAGCACAGAATGCCCAGCTATAGTTAAAATAGCCGAAAAGAGAAGACTACGAAAATTATGACCAACAACAAGATCGCCCGATATAAAACGGCAACTCAACCAAGCCACAGACAAGCTAAAGAACCTTCTATTTGCAATAAAGAACCAATCAGTGCAAAATTATCTCAAAAACCTGTCATCATCTTCCGATTCAGCGCACTCGATATGGTGTAGTGGTAGGTTTATTAAATGATGAATTAAAGGCATATTTTACAGAATTTAATAATCATTTAACTGAACATGTGAAAATAAAATAAATACAAATTATGCGTGCTTAGCCGGGCAAAACAATCGGATCACTTAATCCCAAGTTAAAACATGGTTTACAGTAATTCCCCCAGGCGCGTCAAGGATTGAGACAGTCTGATCTCTGGCCGTGATCATGTGGCACCCTCGATCTCTCCGAGTCCTCTGGAAAACTGCAAGTTTGGGGCTGTACGTCCGTCACTGGCGACGGTTCGTCGAGGAGTCTCTCTATACTTTCTTTACAGCCCCTTCGCTGGATGTGAAAATCTACGGTCTCGATCATCTTTGGATCGATCTTTCCTGAACCAAGAAATGTGATTGGTTCAGGCAGTCACGTGTTAATTCAAATTCTGGGGTTCTTGGTGAGACGTTTCCCACGGTGCGACAGTCCAGGTAACTTCCGAGGGTCAACACACTACGTGCCTAAGCCCAGACCTTAGGGATTATCTATCCGCCCCGGCGGCGCCTGGTCAAATTCCAACTTGCCAAGCTCTCAACCCTTGCTAATATCCAATTATATTAAAATGAAAAATATATATATATCAATAATAAAAGTATCGCGCTACAAGTCACGAGGAAACTGAAAAAGCCCCAAAATTACGTTTCACCCACACGTATCTTAAGCAAAAATCCTTGGACTAGAAGCAACAATGAGAAAGCGAAGGTATTTGCGACACATTTGTCACACCCTTCGAATATGAAGCCACCATAGTTGATAAAAACAACAGCTACTTGAGGCGCCTTTCCAAATTTGCATGCCATGATCGAAATTTAATATAAGCGAAGTTAGAATAGCAATAGCAATAAAAATCTAAACCCAAGAAAAACTCCTGGCTATGACTTAATCACAGGAAAATTACTAAAAGAACTGCCTGAAACATGTTTTAGATTTATCACATATATATTCAACGCCGTATTAAGTTAAGGACACTTTACCGATCACAATAATCTTAATTCCAAAATCAGGAAAGCGCAAGGAAAAAATTACCTCCTACAGGCCAAAAAGTCTTTTTCCAATATTATCCAAGATATTTGAAAAGCTGCTTCTGGAGCAAATAAACCCGTTAATACAAGAAAACAACCTGATGCCAGAACACCAGTTCGGTTTCCGCGAACATCACGTTACAGTCGAGCAGAATCACCGTGTTACGGATACAACTAACAAATATTTAAACAAAAAAAGTATTCAGCATTCCTAGATGTGACCCCACGCCTTTGACAAGGTTTGACACGTTGGGCTACTTTATAAGATAAAAAAAAACTGCCACCAGACATCCACCTCTTACTTCGCTCATTTCTTAATGAATAGGCACTTCCAAGGAAAATATTGTGATACAACAGCACCCTTATCTATCTATATATATAAAAAAGAATTGCTGTTCGTTAGTCTCACTAAAACTCGAGAACGGCTGAACGGATTTATCTTATCTTAGTCTTGAAATGTTCGTGGAGGTCTAGGGAAGGTTTAAAAGGCGAGAAAAAAATCGAATAATTTCCGGGAAAACCCTAAAAACAGCCCTTTTCTATTTCCCATACAAACGTTTTCTAAATAAAATACAAATCTACACCAGTCGAGCAATTTTCACCAAATTTCGTACACGTGTTCTTTGCGACCAGGAAACAAACACTGCCGCGGTGAGACGCGTCTTCCACCCCCAGAAGCGGGGGTGGAAATATTTAAACATACTAAAACAGCCGATATTTGAGTCGGATAAATATTTTTAGGGGTTAAAGATATTGATAGTGTTTCTACCAATGTTATCTGAATACAATTTTCATCCCCTACGCCCTGTGAAAAGGACACCCTTCGGGTTTGGGGTGGAGATGCTTTACAGTAAACTAACGCGAATACAACCGAGATTGGAGTCAAATCAAAGGTTATGGAAGTCACTTTGTTTAGTTACGACATTAAAATTGGCATTTACCCCTCAGATGCAGGGGTAGCGGGGTGCAAATTTTGGAACATGAAAACACGGCAGATATTTGCGTTGAAGAAATATTTTTCAGAGTTAATTATAATGATTAGGGTTCGAGTAGCGTTACATAAAAATTGCGCAAAAGCAGCCGAAATTGGAGTCATATCGGAGGTTATAGATAAATGACATCTCGGGCAACGCCGGGCACCCAGCTAGTATCAAATAAATTCTGGAGTTCCACGAGGAAGTGTCAACGGTCCCATACTGTATAATATATACACGTCGGACTTGCCCACCTCTGACAAAATTACTCTAGCTACGTTCGCAGGTGACACAGCTGTACTCGCATCGAATCAAAACCCAGTTGTAGCATCCCAACTCCTATAACAATACCTACATAAATTACAAATCTGGCTCAAACTATGGTGCATAAAAGTAAACAGCTCAAAATCTGCCCATGTAATCTTCACACAGAGGAGAGAAACTTGTCCACCAGTCCAAGTAAATGGGCAGCAAATTCCAAAAACAGATACAGAAAAATATCTGAGACTTTATTTGGACAGAATGTTGACATGGAAAAATTATATAAAGAAAAAGAGGAAACAACTTGATTTACAACTTCTTAACATGTACCGTAACAAGATCCTACTTTGCAAAACCATTCTCAAGCCAGTGTGGACTTGTGGGGCACAGCTGGCAACTCCGGCATAAATATCCTGATAAGATTTCAATCAAAAGTGCTAAGAACATTGATCAACGCGCCATGGTACGTCCCGAACAACGCCATCATTAGTGATCTAGGAAATAGACACGGTTAGTGTGAAACAATACATAAATTTAGTGCTCAATATCGCGACAGAATTAGTGAACATCCAAACAAACTTGCCAAGTGTTTGTTCGTAGAAGATGGCAACATACGGCGACTCAAAAATCACATAAACCTAAACAACTATTATTATATGTTACTTATACATCAGGTAAAACTTAATTATACGATGGACTACTTCAAGCAATTTATTTAATCAATATATAGTTCTCGGAGTTCAACCGGGTTTTGCATAATTATATTAGAACGCAACGTTTCGACGACTAAAAGCTCTGTCGTCATCGCCTAGAAGATGACGACAGAGCTTTTAAACGTCGAAACGTTGCGTTCCAATATAATTATGCAAAACCCGGTTGAACTCCGAGAACAATATATTGAATAACTACTCCGGGAAAGGCTTCAATCTTTAATTTATTTAATATATTACAAAATTTACTAAACGTCAAGAAACAGATTGTAAAGAAAATTGAGAATAAAAATAAATTCCCAGGATTAGATGTTTCCAATGTAAATTGATTATAGGTTTTTGTTTTATTGAAAGTTCTCGGGTTTGATTCCCGGTCTTGTCGGCATTTTCCCATCCTTATACTTTGATTAATCTTAACCATTTCCCTTTGGCTTGAATTTGTATAAACTTTCAATAATTTGAATTAAAAACGTTATATTAATATTGTATATACACGGTCATGGGACGAACGTTGAGGATTTGTACAACTTACTAAAACATATTGTAATAATTAAATATTGGCTGAATTTAACAAATAAAAAAACACAAATTTACTTTATATGGGAATCAATATTTATTAAGCCAAATTTAAAAAAAACAAGTATATAATACACAAAATATTTGGGATCTCAGGGTCTTGAACTGGGTTTGATAAATGGCAGAATTTAAATAATCAAAATTACATTTACTTTTTATGGAAATCAAAGCGTCTGATCATAGACAAAATTTGTTGCGGAAGAAATAATACTAAAGATTGATTTTAACAATTTCAATTTTATCAAGAATTAACAATCTAATTCTATCGATAATTAAATAATTAAAATTAAAGAACGATCTGACTTTTATCTTTTAAACACGGTTTACAAATTATTTTAAAGTTTTCTCTACTTACGGCCGCCCAGGTCTCATTTTTAGTTTTTCGTGCACAATTTTGGGGACATCACTGATTCTAAGTTCTCACAGACTCTAATTGGCGTTGTTTGTTAGTTGGTTTAACACAAATTGGTTGGTTCTCGATGCTTTACGGCAACCTGGATTTGTAGATCTCGTGGCTTTAGTTGACAATGGACTTCATTGGTTTGTCTGAATATTGCTTTACTTTTTAATAACTGAAAGCATGTTTGTGACTGGGCCACAATCTTTCGTTCTGACTGCCGACTGTAAAACTTTCAATGAGTTCTTTTCGTCCGTTCTATTCGCTGTCTGCTGACCGACTGTACTGTTCAAACTTTCGTGACTTGGAATTTTAGTCTTTTCTCCTCGCTGCCTACGGCCCGACTGTACTCTTCGTCTCGTAGATTTTGAGCGCGTAAACTCTCTCAACAATGCTTTCTTTGCCTTGCCGGATTGTTGCGGCGTCCGCTCTATATCCACTAATAATGAGTCCTCTACAATCCAACTTTCCAATTAGAACAATGTCTTAATTACCAATTACTACAATATATTTTTTTTGTATAGGAAGTGACGCTTTGAGGCGCGAACAGGGGAAAAGAGACACGTTTATTTATAACATCATCGCAAAGTGCTTCTTTCCAGCAATGTTTACAATAAATGCTCAAAATTGCGACCATCAAGAGTAATAGAGACTTGGTAGCATCGAAGGTGTGACTGGGGAACAATTGCAAATGACATTTTGCCTCATATGCATCAGATCACGGATGGCCACGCACACTACTGCCCTCTACCCACAGCATTGCCAGACAATCACAAATTAATATAAAAATTCATATCTAAAACAGAACGCTTCATCCCTTTATTTGGAACCGGACTTTCTTCAACAACGACTTGCATCGTACTGAGACCCGGATTCGACCGACACCCAGTTTCTTTAGTTTTCACATGTCACCTCTTTACCCACACCAACTGTATCGGTGTTACCACATCAGTGTCTATTTCCAGATTGTATATCAAGTTTGGTTGAAACTGCTCCATGCGTTTTTAAGAGTCCATTTTAGATTGTTTCATTCTCCCATTTCGCATGAACGTTATCCTTCCAGATTCATGTAGCTGATACAACACAATTAAGCTCAGAATCGTACCTTCTTTCAATCTGAGATCATTTTCGCGTTCGTATCAATTTAAATGTAACGCGATCCGGGACCTGAAGTCTACGATTCAACGAAGCTCAGTCTGTGCGCCAAAAATCATTCAACAGCAAAGGGTTATAGATGTATACATAGTTACGAATTCAGAAGGAAAAGCCGACGTTAAATGATGGGGAACAAACGTGGAAAATAACGACCGCAGTTCAGGTGGTCCAGATGTTAAGTTTTGAAATACTGGTATGCTGCTACATACTAGACGTGGTGGGTTGTTTGCAGACCAACAATTTATTGTACACGGAAATGTGTTTGTGACGTATAGAAAGGTCGTGTTTGTCCGAGACGATTTCTCAAGATTGGATAAGCGGGTGCCAGAGACTTGGCAGTTTCCACATTGAATCCCAACTCTTCCTGCTTTGAAGTTCAGATTTATGGGCCTCTCCTTGACACTTAACATTTCCTAAGATTTCAAAGGGTTTTCCATTATTTCGTGTTGCTCTCGTACACAGCAACCGTGTGTCAAATTCATTTCTACCATGGCGAATTTGACGATCACAGAAAGCGGCATTTTTGTTCGAAAATATATTTCAAACGTTACAGATAGTTCTTCAGTCTTTGTACATTCTTCTCACATCATTTCTCATTCATTGTGTATCCAATATGCAGAACATGACGATGGCTCAGCTAGCCGTCGAAACGTTACAACGTTTATACACCCACTGTCAGGGTTCAAACTAGGGAACTGCTAAAACCATTCCGTTTTTTCAAGTCGCTATCGATAACAGTTTGCGAGTTATATCGACATTTTTGTTACGCGTTATCCATACGTCATATGCCTGAACAAAAAGTCGTTTCTAATGGAATCAGCCACGCTGAAGACAATTCCGTTGTTTTCAATTCTGTATCGATAACGGTTTGCGAGTTATATCGACATTTTTGTTACTCGTTATCTATACGTCGGTTGCCTGAACAAGATGTCGTTTCTAATGGAATCAGCCACGCCGAAGACAAGTCCGTTGTTTTCAATTTTCTCTTGATAACGGTTTGCGAGTCATATACACATTTTTGTTACGCGTCATATGCATAAACAAGATGGCGTTCCTAATGCAATCAGCCACGGTGAATAACATTCCGTAGTTTTCAAGCCTTGATTTTCTAACAACGAAATCATACTTTCCATTATAGACTTTCCCTCATATTTATTCAAGAAGTATTATCTATTTAAATTTGAGTAATTTACACCCTGCCCTCCCTCTGGAATTCCTGAAAAGTAAACAATTACATATTACATTTGCAAAATGCTCCATGTTCTTTTCCTTTTTTTAGGGTAACAGGGTACATGAGGGTAATCCACATGGACTCCCCTTTAATATAATTGGAAGGGATTTGAAAGGGGGGATGCGGAAGGGTAGCGGAAGGTAGCCAAGGGTTAACTAGGGCCCCCGGGCTATAGTTTAAGGATCCTACCCGGCATTCGCCTAAAAGTAATGCAGGACAAACCCTAGAAAACGTGTATCAGGTAGGTCGGGCATTGGGTACTTGTCCCACACCCTTCCGATCCCTTCTCCGTGCCTCGACCAGTTTAGGAGGCAGCTGGCTGACAGTTCAAATGAGAACAGCGAACAACTCTTACCGTATGCCCAAGGTCTGTGACCCCGGAACATACACCTCTCAAAACAGGCCGAGGTGCCTCGGCTTGTGGGAACCTTAGTTCAAAAACGGAGAGAGGAAAAGGCATCCCCAAAGGTAGCCCTTTCCGTCTCTCCTACAAGGTTCTGTCTACGAGAGAACATCCCTCGCCGTTCTGCCTGCGAGAGAATAGCCCTCGCTGACAGATTCTCGGGTCTTTTTCTAATTTAAAATTTAGTAAAAAAACCTGTTTACCTGCTTTAATCGCGAGTTAAAGTTTCTGGGCTACCAAAATAACTGAATCGGATCGGTGGAAACTGCGATGAACCACCACGAACGATTCTTACTTCAAAACATTTTTTCTATAATTGGAAGAAATCAATTTTCTTATCAAAATCATAATGAATTAGGTCCTTTTTCAGGTCATAATCCGTTCACTTAGTGGCCCCAGGAGACTGTTACTCGACAAACAACTAATCTGTGATTAGAAAACTTTGGATACGACGGCTACATGATTTCCATCTCCAAACAGTTCGATCCTAGAACTTTTACATTTTAGAAGTGAAATTCTTATGTCGAGGTAGAAGGAGAATACGAGCGTTTAGAACTTGGGGAGGAATATGGGGGTTATTCGTCTCTCGCACGCGGCAAGCGTTACTGAAGCGACGGTATCGCGTTTCGTTAACTGTTATGCCTTAATGTGATTCATACTCGTCTAAATTAATTCCTGTAATTTAATATTAAGAAAATTTCCGTAACATTTTCAACAGTCTCAGTGTTATTGACAATGGTTACAAAGTGTGCGAGGTCGCCACGCACGCTAAACGCAATGATAGAGGGATAGGGAATTTGTAGGCTATCCAATTAATTAAAAATATTGAAGGTATACCGATTTTAATGCACAAATATATGCAGATATATAAATAAAATACAATACGGTTGTGTAATAAAGAACACTATTTTATTAATCTAAAGTATATAACCGCATTTACTCTCTGCTATGGTTTTCCATTATTGAAGGTATACCGATTTTAATGCACAAATATCTGCAGATATATAAATAAAATACAATACGGTTGTGTAATAAAGAATACTATTTTATTAATCTAAAATATATAACCGCATTTACTCTCTGCTATGGTTTTCCATTATATTTGAGATTTCTTTCTACGTCTCCCTAAGTTTTATCACGAATAACAACATTCATTTTTAAAACAATGGTGCATCAATGGTGAAATATGTAACTTTTATAAAATTATTTTGGTTAAAATACAACCGATTGGATTATATTTGTAAACGAGGAACGAACGTATTAGCTCATAATCTCTTTACATATAATTAAATTATTTGGGTTGCCTACAAATTCATTATTTCTTTCTCTTTGAAGTTTCACTTCATACGCGCGAGACTACAACACACTCTTTTTTATATTAAAAAAATGTTACAGGAATGTACAGAAATATATGTCGTAGTTAACAGGACCAATTTTTTGCATTGGTGACTGAAGAAGCGGTTCTGCGCGACAGCACGTTTCTATTCAGCGTTTTGCTGTATGTATATATGGGCGCGCATGAGAAGGGCTCACAGATTCGTATTCGTCGTATCCATAGTGCTCGCGCTCTCTCCAACGCACTAGCTTCGTCGATACCCCTGGTAAGCACGCAACGGGCGGCGACTGATGGGACGATCATAGCCCGGTGCTTACCAGGGCCCTCGAGAGCTGAAAAGGTGAGTTGCGCAGGTTCAGACTCTTCTTTCAGTAACAAGCGTATTTCAGCCGTTATTGGAAGCGAATTTTTATACGTCAGCCTTTTTTTCTTAGTCCCCGTTTAAATGTTGCCTTTCCCTGCATCTAGCTACCCTTGAAAGCTCCTGAAAATTAGTTCACGATTGGGTGATCTGAATTGATATATTTAAAGTATGTTGTGTCATCGTGTATGGTATTCTGGCGCTCTATCTCTTCGTACTTATTTCAAGGATTTCCTAAATCTGGTAGACCGACATAAATTTGAAACAAGCTACTGTGAGGGAAGGAAGTGCGTGGTTACTAGGGCCCTCGAGAGCTGAAAAGGTGAGTTGCGCAGGTTCAGACTGTTCTTTCATAAACAAGCGTATTTCAGCCGTTATTGGAAGAGAATTTTTATACGTCAGCCTTTTTTTGGAGTTTTGTCACCCTTTCCCCGTTTAAATGTTGCCTTTCCCACTTTCTGGCTACCCTTGAAAGCGACTGAAAACAAGTTCACGATTAGGTGATCTGAATTGATAGATTTACAGTATGTTGTGCCATCGTGTATGGTATTCGGGCGCTCTATCTATTCGTACTAATTTCAAGGATTTCCTAAATCTGGCAGAGCGACATAAATTTGAAACAATCTACTGTGAGGGAAGGAATTGCGTGGTTCCTGGGGCCCTCGAGAGCTGAAAAGGTGAGTTGCGCAGGTTCAGACTCTTCTTTCACTAACAAGCGTATTTCAGCCGTTATTGGAAGCGAATTTTTATACGTCAGCCTTTTTTTAGAGTTTTGTCACCCTTTCCCCGTTTAAATGTTGCTTTTCCCAGTTTCTGGCTACCCTTGAAAGCGACTGAAAACTAGTTCACGATTGGGTGATCCGAATTGCTACCTTTTCGTACTAATTTCAAGGATTTCCTAAATCTGGTAGATCGATATAAATTTAAAACAAGCTACTGTGACGGAAGGAAGTGTGTGATTACTAGGGCCCTCGAGAGCTGCAAAGGTGAGTTGCGCAGGTTCAGACTCTTCTTTCACTAACAAGCGTATTTCAGCCGTTATTGGAAGCGAATTTTTAAACGTCAGCCTTTCTTTAGAGTTTTGCCACCCTTTCCCAGTTTAAATGTTGCCTTTCCCAGTTTCTGGCTACCCTTGAAAGCGACTGAAAACTACTTCACGATTGGGTGATCTAAATTGATATATTTACAGTATGTTCTGCCATCGTGTATGGTATTCGGGCGCTCTATCTCTTCGTACTAATTTCAAGGATTTCCTAAATCTGGCAGAGTGACATAAATTTGAAACAATCTATTGTGAGGGAAGGAATTGCGTGGTTCCTGGGGCCCTCGAGAGCTGCAAAGGTGAGTTGCGCAGGTTCAGACTCTTCTTTCACTAACAAGCGTATTTCAGCCGTTATTGGAAGCGAATTTTTAAACGTCAGCCTTTCTTTAGAGTTTTGCCACCCTTTCCCAGTTTAAATGTTGCCTTTCCCAGTTTCTGGCTACCCTTGAAAGCGACTGAAAACTACTTCACGATTGGGTGATCTAAATTGATATATTTACAGTATGTTCTGCCATCGTGTATGGTATTCGGGCGCTCTATCTCTTCGTACTAATTTCAAGGATTTCCTAAATCTGGCAGAGTGACATAAATTTGAAACAATCTATTGTGAGGGAAGGAATTGCGTGGTTCCTGGGGCCCTCGAGAGCTGAAAAGGTGAGTTGCGCAGGTTCAGACTCTTCTTTCACTAACAAGCGTATTTCAGCCGTTATTGGAAGCGAATTTTTATACGTCAGCCTTTTTTTGGAGTTTTGCCACCCAGTTCCCGTTTAAATATTGCCCTTCCCAGTTTTTGGCTACCCTTGAAAGCGACTGAAAACTAGCTCATGATTCGGTGATCTGAATTAATATATTTACAGTATATTGTGTCATCGTGTCTGGTATTAGGGCGCTCTATCTTTTCTTACTAATTTCAAGAATTTCCTAAATCTGGCAGAGCGACATAAATTTGATACAATCTACTGTGAGGGAAGGAAGTGCGTGGTTCCTGGGGCCCACGAGAGCTGAAAAGGTGAGTTGCGCAGGTTCAGACTCTTCTTTCACTAACAAGCGTATTTCAGCCCTTATTCGAAGCGAATTTTTATACGTCAGATTTTTTTTGGTGTTTTGCCACCCTTTCCCCGTTTAAATGTTGCCTTTCTCAGTTTCTGGCTACCCTTGAACGCGACTGAAAACTAGTTCACGATTAGGAAATCTGAATTGATATATTTACAGTATGTTGTGTCATCGTTTATGATATTCGGGCGCTCTATCTCTTCGTACTAATTTCAAGGATTTCCTAAATCTGGTAGACAGACATAAATTTGAAACAAGCTACTGTGAGGGAAGGAAGTGCGTGACAGAGCCCCGTTGTTGAGAATTTCCGGTGTTGGTGTTGCAGGTGATGAGTATGTGGAGAAACTTCAGTATTCTACAGCAGAAGCCCAAGGACTGCTTCTACACCGGCGTCGTCAAAGAGGACCCTGGGTCCTTCGTCACCGTCAGTCTCTGCAGTGGAATGGTAAGGCTTTCTCTCGTCATATCAGAAAGGAGGACTACAGCGGCGTCTCTCACAGGTAAACCCTCTGTCAGCTACGCCAGCCTCTCCTGAATTCTCGTTAGTCATTGATTTGAATTTTTAAATGATTTATTTTGGGGTGTTCCACTGTATGATTGGGGGCTGCTACGGAATGACGATTTGGACGAATCTGTGTTTGCGAGAGACGAACATAAAGTAACCGTGACAATCCGCAAACCTTGAAGGCATACTCGTTTGAGTCCTCACCCAGAGGAACGGTTCTCTCGTATTTGTACGTCTGAATGTTGCCACGAAAAGGGCTCAAAACCTTTCATAGAAACAGGATAACAGGACAGGAGTTTCAGAGCTTCCCAAAACACCCGAAAAATATTTTCTCTGAATTGAAAATAGTTGATTAGAGCGAAAACACAATTTTGGTGGAGGATGTGGAAAGAGAACGACTATAGAAGTTCTTACTGACTCTTGTAAATTAAGACATCCGGGAGCGTTATATTAACGTGGGACGTTACTGGGTGATTTTGGGTTTATTTCAAGCGCTCTTGAGCAATTTAATGAATGAATGTTTTGCAGTACAGTATAAGAATGAAACGGTATGTGTTGTTGCTAACGAATATCTAAGAAGTGAGCGTCTTGTTCCAGTACAAGATGAAGAAGAGGCTAAAGAGAAGGTTCGGGGAGTTTTAGAGAAAAGTGAATGCGGATATGTTTGGGAGAATTTGATGGAAAAACAAACTTCCAGAGAAGAAGGAAAAAAACGTTGTGTAAAAGATCCTTCGAATGATCCAGCCAGCACTGGGCATGATTGGTATACACTGAAGGATCTTCTTATCGTAAAAATCGTAAATAATGTCGGTTTCAAAATCACCTTGAGGGGTACGCACACGGTGGGGATAGAAAGTATGTCATTGGAAATTTAGTCACAATGGATCCTTTCCCGAGAGCACAAAGCTATTGTGTGAAACATTTTAACAAAAAATCCGATTCGTGCATTATTGTTAGACGTTTATTTGGCTTACAGGACAGCTTTCAAACCAATCCGCATTCGATTAGGTCAGAATAACCGAGACTACAAGTTCCGCCCTTAATCATAAGCCTAAGGGACGTCCAAAGGACCGAGGAAGCCGTTAGTGAAGTTGGGGCTTCTATGCAGCGGGATCCTGGATTATTAACAAACAGCTGAGTTGGAAATGTCACCAAGATTTTTTGTGACGTATTTGAAAAAGGACCTTAATTTCACCCGTTATTCTAACTAAATGGTGTATGTGACATAACCAGTGGTTTGAAGAGTTAAAAGACAGAGACATTACCCCACGGGACCCTGGCATAAGACTTCGTGAGAAATATTCAGATAATATGGCGGGAATTGAAACCGTCTGATCAGAATTTGCTATGTGTAATTGAAGAAACCGTTTTGAACTTTCGAAAATTTTAACATATATTATCGGACAAGCTCGTTTTTCACGCGTTATGAAAAAAAGTTGGGTTAGATTTATTTTTTTCTTTAAAAAAAATTCAAATCATATCATCTTTATTGCCCACAATGTAGAGTGTGAAATAGTATAAGAATTCTCAACGAGAACTGAAGATGAAAAATGGTGAAGTGTTAAGAGGAGGAATCGCAAACAAAGATGAACAGAGAATGAATGAAAAATATAAGCTACTTGTCACCGTTAAAATCTATCATCCAGATGTCGTTCCAGACTTCAGAAATTTTGTTGCGTATCCCTGCCTTAACGTTGTTGTTTCAACCTGCATTTTCGATAAGCCTGTGATGTTTTAAATGAATATTTCTCGTTCTCGTCTGTAATGCAGACGTTCAAAGAAGATTACATCAGTGTTTGACGGAAGATGGTTCGGGATTTTTTAATTTATTTCTTAACTTAGCGCCTGATATTCCTAATTATTTGAATAGAAAACCACCATCGATGGTTACATTAAAATTACAGATTCACACAGGAAATTTCCGACACATCATTTATATATTTGGCAGTCCCGAGTTGGATTGAAACGAGTGGATCCAAACCTCTATAAGAGTTCTGTCTCTTGGCACATCTCTGAATACCCTGTTCCCTGAAAACGACCAGTTTCTGACCTGTCCAAACGATTCGTATCAATTTCAGTTCCTCATCCTTCGTCATGAAATTCTTCCAAGAATCTCATCTGCATCTCATCCAAAAACATTCAAAATTACCATGGAAAACCCATCCAATCTTTCTTAGAACATTGGTTTATCTCCGATGTCACTAAATTGCAAACCTAAATAATAAGTAATGAAGAAACCTGTGCAGTTGCTTCTGACACGAAGATCTGCCGGATCGGTCCCAAATACGGTTGTTGTCGGCTCGGCACCAACCACAACAGCATTTGTGCCTTCTGAGGACCAAAACAGATTCATGGACGCGGATGAATATTCCCTACGTTAATCCGCGCTTCTTTTAATTAATTATTTTCTCAATATTTCTTGAAGAGACCAAGTATGTGTAGGTGACAAGTCGAGTGTTCATCAAAATTGGGATGATTTAGTTTTTCTTGATCATGAATTAATGAAACTAATGTTGCTTCAGACACAACTCACAAGCTCGGTGTTCAGGAAATCAACAAACAGTAGCATAAGTGTGGAACCTTAAATGGAACCTGTGTTGAAAAGTAACTGGTTTTTATACCAGCCGTCTGAACGGTTTTTAGAAGCAGCCTGGTATGTGAATTACCAATAATAGAAATGTTGTTGATCATAATTTCCTGTGTGACTTAAGTAACCATGATGTAAAAGCCTCCAGTTGTTTGATTTCTCCGCGCTCAGTCTGGAAGATTGATGTAAACATGTAGCTGAGCCTTAGACATTAATGAAAGTAGGCATTACTGTCTCGACAGCGACACAGAATGCAGACTTTCACTCAGGTGCCAGATAAACTATTTTTGTTCACAAAGTTCTGATTTCTTCGAGATTATCATTGCACCGGGTGGCGGGATCCAGCACTAATCATTTCCTCTAATGTAAATAATCAAATACCCGATCACATCTTTATCAAATTTGCCATTTATTTCTACCGTGTGTCGATTAGTTCGGAGAACCCCCTTACAAGACCTGAATCAGACTCCATATCGATTTCGAACAACCCATAGATTTTTAGAACGGTTCCATGGATCTTGTTTAATTATCAAAATTGGAATGTGATGCTGTATATTAATAGACAGGGCGAGTAGGAAGCGGAATTATAATTGGAAGGGGGGGGGGGGGGGAACTTACCCGTTAGCGTTAAAATACAATCTAAAACTGAAAATGATAAAGAAAGAACACAGATACCCAAATAGAAGGGTTTCAGATTGAATGAGTTCGTTTTATAAATGTTTTCATTGTGAACTAAACAAAAATTCTGAAATTAATTATAAGACTGGAAGTACAGAGCAGCAGAAGAAACAGTAAGTGACAAAAAAAACAATCCTCAGAATAATGAATACACCAAAAAAATGATTGCAGATGCTACTTAAAGGATATTCAATTGTTGAAGAAATGTATAATCGTAAAAAGTATACAGAAATGAAGTTAAATAATGAGGGATCGACGGAAAATGATGGAACAGTAGACATTTGGAGTCAAAATGCAAGGAATGTGAGTTCAAATGGTGACTTTCCCGTCTTTTATGGATAAAACAAATAATCAGAAAGTCTGTTGAAAGACAAATCTCCACTTATATTTTAAATAAAGCAGAATATAGCATTACAGTTAACAGCAATCATTGAAAACTTCTCAAAACTGTCACACTTGATATTAAAATTGTTTATACTGTGATGGAACAACTGGAAAACTTGCTAAATTGGGAATATAATTGCACAAGGATGCATACACGAAAAACAAAAACCAAGCGACACATACCAAGACCTAATTATTCAATGAAATTGCATTGAATAGTGACCAAGGAAAATGTTCTGTATGTGACAACATGGTCTGGTGTTGGAAATCCCGAATAAGGAAATCTGTATATGATGCCACTGAAATAGGATAAAGAGATAAAATATTGATGAGAATTTAAAAAAATGTTTCTGAGATAAACATTTTTAAATCATTATCTCTAGATGATAGAAGTTGGTGTGACAAATAATCCATCTGAATAGTGTAGAAATCTGTGAATCGTTTGCATTTAGTACATTTCAGTCAATGTTTCATGTGTGTCCATGAGGTGTAAAACAACTAATTTTTCTGTTTCATGTTCCAGACTGGTTATATTCATACTTCAAATGACAGTTACACGATTGCACCAATTTACCCAGGTTCACAAGAAGATTACCCTTGGCACCAAATGCTGGTAGTTCCGCGGGACAAAAGGCCTAATCTATTCGACGTTGTTGGAGGTAATTTTACTTAGTTCTATGAAATTGATAAGTTTACCGTTAGACTACAAAAACCGAGGCCATGAATTGAAATTAAATGGATTTTAATGACTTTTGGTTATCGTCAGTCTCTAAAATTCTCCTACATTTAATATTATTGCAGTTATATTGACCACATCTAAGGGTATAATATATATACGTATCTCAGAGTCTGTAAATTATATAATATCATGATTCAGAACCAAAAAGATGACAAATAAATTTTGTTACAATGTGTCGATCCGTACGTCAACAGTTTCATCGGGCATTGAGGCCTTTTAACGTCGCTTTTCCCCAAGATATTAACTCAAAGTTCTTGGTTTAATGTCTTCGAGATCTACTGTTGCTCAAAGATGATCCAAACTTGGACCCATACATGTATTAAAAAATTTGTATCAAAATTTAGTTCTGTTTATTGTTTGTAAATTCCAATAATATGATACACATTATTTAGAAATGTATAATATAATACACTTAATATAGGAAATAATGTTACCTATTAATTAAATTAACGGAATATACTTAGGAATAGTTATTAAGAATAACTTAGTGGTCAAAGTTCTTGGGTGGTCTGGAAAATCCGTTTTTAATCAATTCGATGAGATAAAACATTTTCTGACACATTGATATCTTATTACAGCCAATAAAGACTTTCCAAAATAGATTTCTTCCCCTCTGTCAGTGGTGAGATGAGTGACTTTATTATCATAAATGGGAATCACCAGTTTTATTTCAGATTCACGTTCCCCGTAAAATTATGTTTGTTTTATTCCAAACACGTTTCTTTTCCCTTCTGTTCGCGGTAGATGACATTAGCAGACCAAGAACGTTCTACTTGGAGAATCCAGTGGGGTTTTTCTACATGCTTTAACGCATGTTATGATGGTTAACTTTACTGTGGTCCATCAATGTTGACTCATAAACAAAATGGTTCGGCTTTCTTCATATTTACTCAAATGTCCGTCGACAAAACTCAATTTTGGAAGTCGAAAATATGATACGATTTTGGAATTTAAACCCAAAATTAGTTTCAAATCATTTCTGATAATTCTAGAACTATTTTACGATCGGCGTAAACTTGTAAGTTGTGTTCATATACCGAAAATCGAAGAAAAATAGGTGAGTTGTTCCTTCTGGTATGGTAAGAAAATTTAAACGATGTTTAAGAAATAGATGGTTTGAAAAATTCATACATATTCTGAGAATAAAATTCTCTACCATTTACAAATCCATTTTTATACTTCAACCTTCTGAAGGCTCCTTCTAGTCATAATTGATAAGAGTGTGGCGAGTGAGTTAAATAAACTATTTTTTAATAAATGAAGAAACCGCAGTTTGAATTTTTAAAATCCTTCTTGGAATTAACTTGGATCGGGGAATGATTTTATCTTATCAGAAATGTATTCAATTCATTGATGTATTCGCAGAAGATAAACAAATGAGACGGGAACCAAAAAAATGCATATT
This sequence comes from Zhengitettix transpicula, assembly GCA_037074705.1. Taxonomy (NCBI): domain Eukaryota; kingdom Metazoa; phylum Arthropoda; class Insecta; order Orthoptera; family Tetrigidae; genus Zhengitettix; species Zhengitettix transpicula. Next base: position 15,182,268 of record CM073595.1, on the reverse strand, counting down.
GGTGACCTGTTGACCGTTTGTTTTGTTTTGTTTGGATTGCTGAATGATAGCTATTCAATTCATTGCGGACTATAGACCTGCTATTATGCCAGCTTATCAGAATCAAGGATATTGTGGGACAAGAGACAGATGGCATTTCACGACAAAAGATAAAATCTAAATCGCGATTTTGAATTCCAAAGAAATGTAGCTGTTGATAAACTGATTTATTATGCCAACTGATATTCATTTTTTGCTGTGGATTCTGTATGTTCAGTCCTTATGAACATCGGATTGAGAGTAAAAAAAATTCAGGTCCCCAAGTTTTAATTATCTTTATTCAGTGTATATAAAAATACAACTTAGATACCAAAAATAGCATAAGCTTGCCTCTTATTAAACACAAAACTCACATTAAAAGTTCGTAAATGCGAGTAGAATCAAACATGCGTCACTTCCGATTATTTGAGTTTGAAAAAGCCGTCACCGTGATGGCTGTCGCGTTTGTTAAAGTTCATAAGAAACGCACTTGAACGCACATTACTCGGCAGTGTTACGATCATCATAAAAGAAATTCAACTGCGTCTTCATTTACTGTTGACAAAACGTGCATTCATTATTACACCCTTCGGTCGAAGCGCGTGGAACTGATCCCGCAGATGACGGGAAAAACCATGGCCACTGTGATACTCATGGTGTTATTCTCATCTGGAAAAGGGAAAAACAATAACCTGGTGTATTACGTAACATTATTAGAGAAATAAAAACAAGCAGTTAGGTCAAGAATTTACTACGACAATGCACCATTTTCACAAGACTTAGCGCCAAACGATTATTTCCTGAATCTATGGAAATGGCTTGCTGGACGAAGATTGGCTTCTAATGTAGAAGTGAGACCAACTCCTATTTTGCGGAGTTTGAGAAAACGTTTACTGAATGTATAAAAAATCTGGAAAATATATGGACTGAGTGTGTTAGTTTAGTAGGAGACTACGTTAAAAAAAAGAAATTCCTTGTTTTAATCTAACCTTACTTATAATATAATTGACTAATTATTTCGAATAGAAACTGGATATGATTAACTATATTTTGTATATTAAGAATTCCTGTGTCAACTCCTTTTGATGTACTTCCTCGGTTTCCGAATGTTCATGAATTTTCCTCAAATCACCTTCCATTTAAAATTTTGGCTTCAACAGACAAGAGAGATGAATGTTGAAGATCGATTTGTGGATATTTCCCATACGTGTTTCGTAAATTCCCATAAGTATGTATATAATAGAGTTTGGGTTACTGTAGCAGACGGCCATCTTGAAATTAGTCGTCGGGGAAAGTCGGAATTGATTCCCATTGCGATAAGGAATTATGTAATCTATTTCATGATTTCTCGAAAGACATGACAATGAATATTTCCAAATCCGCTGATTATTCATTGAGTGTTGTGCTGGGTTAAACGGAAATGAGACTGCTGGGAGTGAAGGAACTAGTGCGCCGGCATCCCTTCTAATCACTCCACCTTCTTTAGTTTGCGGAATATCATCCAAGTGTGCGGAAAACGTGACGTTTCACCTGTTGCAGATGGAAATGAGGCAGGCTGGAGCAGGACAAAGCGGTTTTCCAAGAAAGTGAGGTTCTCTAGGAAAGGAGCTTACAACATCGAGACCATGATCGCGGCTGACAAGAAGATGGTAGAGTACCACGGCGATGGCCTGGTAGACTACATACTAACTCTCATGGCCGTTGTGTCGAAGATCTACCGCGACCCTTCCATAGGGAACCATTTCAACGTCGCCGTGGTGAACGTCGTCATGCTGGCGGACACCGAGTTCTCCGCCAGACACCCTCGCAGCGGAGGTGTGTCCGCCGTGGAAATGATGAAAAACTTCTGCCACTGGCAAAAGAACGCTAATGACGTGGACGATGACAGCCCACTTCACCACGACTTTGCCGTGCTTCTGACTCGTGAAGATATCTGTAGAACACCCCAAGACAACCAGTGCGATACCCTGGGACTGGCTGAGCTGGCCACCATGTGCAATCCTAACAGTGGCTGCTCGGTGGTGCAGGACAACGGGCTCAGCGCAGCCTTCACCATCGCTCACGAGATGGGACACGCGTAAGTCACTCTCCACTCTAACCCAACACTTCAAACAGCGTTCCCTTGTCCATATGCATTCTCGCTTTCCGTTCGTCCGTTTACAGACTCGGCATGCCTCACGATGACGGCATCGAGTGCCTCAAGTACATGCCTCGCAACGCCGTCAAGCGCGTGATGGCGCGCATGCTGGAAGCGCACACTTCTCCATGGTCCTGGTCCGAGTGCAGCCGTCATTTTGTCACCGATTTCTTGGAGTGAGTTGCTTGCTCTTCACTATGTCAAGAACTCACTCTGCGCTTATCATAAACACAGGTCATACTGTACCTCCGTCCCCAGTCCTCCAAACTATATACCTTTAAGTATTTGACATTGTAGATCACAGAATGCTAGAAAAAATTGAATTTCTATGGAATTACAGAAAAAAGGTTCCATTTATGGTTTAGTTCTTACTTGTGAAACAGAAAGTAAAGGCTCACAAACATTAAGTTCAGACTGAGAAGACATATATAGGTTGAAATTCCACAGGTTTCAATATTAGGTCCACTCTTAGTTAAATTAAACTCTAAACTCTGAAGTTATTCTTATTTGCAGATGATACAGGTATACTAATAATATCACTAGAGATACTTATAGAGGGTGCTTAAAATACATTTAATACGATGATAAATTAGTTTTCTGTAAATTGTTTGAATCTGAACAGTAAAATAATGCACAAAGTGCTATTTTACACAACAAATTCTACAGTGAACTCAATAAATATATAAATATATTTGATTAATGGGGTGGAAATTGCAATATTACTATATAAACTCAGCTCAGTATCATATGCAGTCAACAATATGTCAAATTACAGATATGCAAGAACTACAAAACTAGTGTATATGTTGTACTTCCACTCCTTAATGGCTTATGGTGTTATAATTTTAGAGTCTTAATAACCCATTCCTCAAAGCATATAAATTGGATAATTTTTAAGTGTGGTAATAGTTTGGGCCACATACAACATGAGAGGATTTTTTTAATTGATAAGATTATTTTTCGCATATGAATATAAACATGTGTCATTTATTTATATTTATTTTTATACAAATAAAATATAAAATTTAATTAATTATATATTTGTTGCTTAAATAACTAATTAAATTTTGTACTAATAACATAATGACTGGAAGGAAGACTTTCAATCACTTTACTCTGGAAAGTATAAAGTATTTACTTTGTAGTATCTAAATGGTTACTCTCAGGGAATATGGCCAGAAATTTAAACAATGAAAATTTAAATTATTAGTAGCAATTCATTATCAATATATTTTATAAATTGTATTTAATAATAATAAGTTCATTAAACTAAAATTTATTGACCCAATACACTGAAAAACTTATTATTCTTTCCTCATCCTTAAAACTTTGCTTCTTATGGAAGATATTATTTTTTCTATTCTATTAATATGGTCAATACTTAACTGAAAAATTTCTGTGTTTACAGAAAATAATATAATATTTTTAATAAAATAATATATAATAAATAAAAATGGTTTTTATTTTTTATATTGACATTGGTTTTTTTACAGAAGTGGTCGTGCTAAATGCCTAGAAGACATTCCTCGTAGACAGGACATCAGCTATAGACTGCCGCTGCTCAAGCAGCCAGGAGAGTATTACTCTGTGGACAAGCAATGTGAGCTAGTATTTTCTGAAGGAGCAAAAATCTGCTCTTATATGGTAAGAACTTGCATGTTTATGCAAGTGTATCTTTTGATATTAAGTTTGTATCACACTTTTTTTTTCTTACACTAGCGTTAAAATTTAAGATCAAAGTTTATAACAGCACAAACCATCATTGAAAGCTATTAAAACCAAATTATATTTCAAATGAGGCTATCATAGAAATGAGAACAGTGCATACATAAAGTAATTCATCTAGCTTTCATCCTCAATTTTCAACAGCACTGTTACAAAGTATTATAATATTATTATTTTGTATGTCTAACAAACATGGCACTGTAAACAAGAGAACCAGCATCATCATATGTATAATTTTCTTTCATAGATCAAGTTTAAAACTGGGTACTCACATCTTTCCAGTCAGATGATTGTGTAGAATCGAAAAAGTGACTAATTCTATAGATTTATTACGCTGTTATGGTAATCTTCTTATATTTTGCTCACCAAAGTATTGCAACTTATTACCTTCAAACAGCTATGTCCTGTCAGCACTAATGAGATAGTCCTTAAATTGAGAAACTGAAAAGTTGAAAATGCAATTGTCAAATACAAAACATCAGACATTTTTCAGAGCATTCCCTACTAAGACAGGAGCTCAATTGTATCTTCTGTTCAAACATATCAAATTTTGACGAGTTAAGTGATTATCACCAATTAATTTTTAACAAGTTCTTATAATAATGTCAAATAATTGTAGGCACTGTGATGTTTCATGTCAGTAAGTACAGACTTGTACCATTTACAAAGTAGTTTGAATAGCATGCAAACAATTTTATGTAATTGAAAGCAAATATTACTTCTCTAACATATTTTTATCGTGTTTAAATTATAAAAATGATATAGATCATTGAAAAACTTACACAAATTTGTTCTTAAAACTTACTTTACTATATTAATCATATAGATTGTTATTAGAAACAATAAACTAAAAACAACAAGTCACAAATAAGCTAACATAATTTAGCAACACTAACAAATTATTCACAACACTTCTACATTTAATATTAGTGTTCAAACTTTCTTATTATAAGAATTGAAAATAATTGATAATGTCTCAAAAAGGCAATCATTACACATGTATCACTACAACATAATAAGTTTAAATTTTAATTATGTCATATTATCATAATTCTCTAAAACTGAATTAAATTATGCATACATCTGTCATTAATAATTTGCAAATATTATGTATTGAGTTGATCCAGTGTTATGCAAAACTTAATCAAACAACTCTGGTGTCCAATCACAGATAACAAATAGATACCATTTCTCAACAAAACACTATCTTAGGAACAAACATGAGACTATCTCTCAAGTTTGAATTATTTTCAACTGCTGATAGTCACGAGTATCACTTCATGGTTGATCAAATTTTAATACTACCTCCCTATTTTGATGTCCTCATTGACTGGAATTCTGCAGAAAGACAAGTTATAGTGCCCTAAATAAGTGATTACATGTGATGACTAGTTTGGTATTTATTGCCTTCATGGCAGTTCTTTTGTGCATTTCACTATATTATTACGATTATGAACTATCTAGCAATATATCGTTTCTTGTGTATGCACTTGAGAAGGTCCACAAATCTGTGGAAGAAACATTGTACTCGCTTTTATTCTTGTGAGGTCTATTTTTTGTCCATTTAGTTCATACTATATATACACTGACATAATTTTAACATCACTATAATATTATTCCCAGATTAAGTAATCTGTAGAGGGAATTTGTAATCAGTGATAACAACATAACATATGTAGACTTAAGTATAATTGAACTATAGTATTTTTGTTGTGTAATATTTGCAACAATGGTTTCATATTGGGATAGTTATTATTTTCATAGAAATATTAGATTATGTATTACTTGTCACCCACTAACCTGCTTAATTTTATGTGTCATTGTAGCCTGTGTGTGGCCAGCTGTGGTGCACAGCAGGACATGATGAGGGATGCCGTACTCGCCATATGCCATGGGCAGATGGAACTTCATGTGGCGATAAGAAATGGTGCCAACAAGGACAATGTGTCCCATTTGATCGAAAAGCATTGAGACACATTAATGGTGGATGGAGTGCTTGGGACCGGTATAAATACCTCCAATAATGTTCTAAATTTGAACATATTTCTATTACTAATATTTCAAAAATAATTTTTAAAATAAATCCCATAAACATCTATGGTTTTTCTATAATCAATCACTCCAAACTGTTTTGGAGCTATTATACTTTCAGTTATAATATGGCTGAATATTTATTTCATATAATAAAACTGTCTCCAAACCACAAAATGTTCATAGACGTCCAAATCTGATACATAAAATTAGAGTTCCCCATTATAAGCATTGAAATTTATAAGATTTGTTTAAATATGGTACTACATCAATAATAAAATTATGATCAGGACAGTAGTATCATTGGCCAATGGTGAATAAGTGTTCTATAGAAATTTCTCCTTAGTGTTTCCTGACATGGCCTTGTCATATACTAAAAGAAGAGAATGCTATAAAATTGTTTGCTGACAATATCAACAATTATCACATTATTCATTAGAAATCTAATCAATTCTTGGGTTAAAATAGATTTTATTGTAATTAATGTTCAGAAAGAAATATTTCAAATAAATTTGTAGTTCATAGCCATTAAATTTTTAATGTTAGGTAAGTTGAATTCCTCACCTAATTTAATTTACTGAAAAAATACAAAATTGTTTTATTACTTTTTGGATTTATTAAATAAAATGTAACGTGAAATAACTGATTAGGATAGTAAAATATCAATAGGACCAGATATCGAGCCCAAGATCACCCTTTAGTACAAGATGTGTCTAACCATTAAAAATAATAAATCAGTGTGTAGATAAGTTTGTGATTACTGAATTCAAAATTAATTTTGGAAATATGTAGTATGCCTTGTTTATAGTTTTAAATTATCAATTTGCCAACATTTTGGAAAACATATTAATCACTCTCAATTGTGTAAATAATTCATAGCTGTTACTGGGAATTAAGTTCATAACATTTATATATCATTAAATTAAACCATTCCAGTTCTGATTTATAATATTTATTGCTTATGTAGATTTTCTATTTTAAGGTTTAGTGAATGTTCCCGCACTTGTGGAGGTGGTGTGATGAAATCAGTGAGGCATTGCAATAATCCTATACCAGCAAATGGTGGAACTTATTGTACAGGGGACCGTATAATGTATAGGATGTGTAATAAAAATACATGTCCTGAAGGAAGTGAAGTTTTCAGAGAAATTCAATGTTCGAGTTACAATAATAAAACCATTCTTCATTTCCATGATATTCCTCCAGAAGTAAAATGGGTTGCTAAGTATGGATTAGGTTGGTAAATTTTGTACATATATACAAAGTTTTATGGATATAAATTAATGTGAATTGAAATATGTGAAACTAATATCATTTGGTATGATATATAATTGTTATATTTTAATAATAATTATGTTGTGTTCAGATTGATTCTTAATTGAATAATAGAAATATATGGCTTTGTTTGCTTTGTTCAGATAATGTGATTGAAGCTTTTAGTTTGATTTCATATGTTCTAAAATTACTTAAAGATACATAATCTTATAAATTAAGCTGACATTGCTATGATAAAAATTTGTTAAGGTAAAATTCCCTTAGTTCATTCCCCTAAATTAAGTGTAGTTCTTATTTCAGAGTGCAAAGTTATGTTGCACAAAGACAAATGTAAAATTACAAGAAATCTATAAAAGTAATTTAAAAATAATAATCTGTGGAGGCTTCAATATAAACTTATTAATTCACAGCTGTATAAAATATTAATTAAAATCTCATATCTCTACATACAATTTAAAACCATTAGTAAACTTCCCTCATCAATATCATAATTCTATAGGAATTGTAATAGATTATGTTTTATGGAATATTTATATTGTGCCAATGGTTAATGGGTTATCACATCATGATGCTCAATTTTTAACATTAATTAATAAAAGATCAAATATTCATTCATGTCAAAGAGAAATAAAAACAAGAACATTAGACAATATAACTTAGTAAAATCTTGAAAAGGCAGTAAGAGAAGAGGTGTACAATTGACACATTCAGACAATAAACCAAAATGACAAATTCAATGCTTTCCTGATTAGATTTAATTTAAAATATTGGAACAAACTTGCACGTAAAAAAAAAGTATTAGAAAGGTAAATACTGCTCCTAAAATAAATAACTGGGTTACAAAAGTATTTCAGCAAAACATAAATGTGAGTTCGTTTCAAATGTAATAAAAAGTCAACATATATGCACAGAACCATTAAAAATTCTATTGTAAAATTTTCAGTGATGCAGCATATATGCAGCAAAAAGCATGTATTTTTCAAAAAAAAATTTAAAAAAGTCAAAACAATTTGGGAAATCTAGACTGAAACTAATAGAAATCAAAGAAAGAAAATATATATAACTGGCAATTTTAATTCCCTTTCTTTTATATTAATAAATATCCATATGAGATAAAAAATTAATTAAAATGTGTACTCTCCATGTTCATTTTATCCAATTCACTGTATATATATTATTATAAATATTAAATTATATTTTTAGGTGGTGATGATAGGTGTAAACTATACTGTAGAGTAGATAAAACAAGTTCCTATTACTTGCTTAAAGACAAAGTCATTGATGGAACTCCTTGTGATCATGTATCAAATGACAAATGTATAAATGGAATCTGCAGACATGTTGGCTGTGATGGAGAGTTAGAATCTACAGCTACCCTCGGTAACTAAGTTTTAATTGGATATATAACATATTTTATTTGTTTATATAACTATTCGTCATATTCAGCTAATAATATAATTAAATTAATACCACTGATATACATATGATGGACTATCTTGATGTGTATTCAAAACTTTTTTTTAATTTCACTGGCTGGGTAATAGTTTCTCAGCTTCATTGAACAAATTCAAAAACACTTATTTCAAATGCTATTTGTTTAAATTGATTCTCAATCATATTGATCCTACTTTGCTGTTTGTTAATCTAAATTAAATAGTCTTCCTTTTAATTCATGTAGTGTGTCTTTTTGTAAATATTTGTTGCAGATATGTGTGGTGAATGTAGGGGTGATAATTCAAGTTGCCAAGTATTTAAGCAAACATATAATGAAACACTGTATGGCTATAGACCAATCATTGTGATTCCTAAAGGTGCAATGAATGTTAATATAACTCAGACAGCTGATATAATAGAAAACAACACAGGAAATTTTATAGGTATGTACAATAAGAGAAAATGTCTTTCTTATACTAGTGTTAATTTAATGTTTTATTTTTCTAATTAATATTTATACAATATGTCATTAATATAGTTTAATTTTATCATTTTGTATTTTAATTTTGTGTGTTAACAAGTAAGTTGCTAAAATCTACAAAGCCATAGTTGATTATAGGAATAAAACAAAGTAATCTAAGTGAGTTAAATTTTTAACAATCATATTATATATGACTATGATTGCCATTGGCATATGCCATTATAGTTGAATTATATATATATATATAATTGCAATATTGGTATGGAGAGGACAGAGAGATAGGTTGAGGCTAACCTGAAAGTGAAGTGTGGTGTCGCCATAAGAAACTGAAGGTATTTCTTCAAATTTTCGGAGGCTCTCAGCCTCCTTCTTCAGGAAGGAGTGTTAAACCATTCCATGCACCAGCCACCTGCGGACTGCGGAGTTTTGACCACTGCACGGCTGGTAGCCCATAAACAATTAACACCCCACCAGGCCACAACTTTCTCTCTCAAGGGAAGGTTGTGGCATAGGAAAGGTTCGGATAGTTATCATTCATACAAAGCATGCTACTTATACATATATGCTTGAACATACAAATACACATAAACATGCACAGACTCACACATGTATGCGTACACATACATACATGAGCATGCTCATACATACTCACATGGTCTCGTGAAAGTGGGGATGGCACGTAGGAAGGGCACTATTTATAGGATGTTGAGTCCAGGGCTTTGCCTGGACTGCAAGTCATGTTGGAAAGAGAGTTCCCACATATGGAGTTCTGCCTCTGATGAATCAGAGGTAGAGCTTTAAGGATGGTGAGTGTGAAGCATTGGTCGAAATTGTTTATGTTGTGGTTTTGGGCATGAGCAGCTACTGGGAATTGAATTTTAGATAGTTTGACAGTGCTGCAGTGGTTGGCTATACGTTCAGGGAGGGGTCTTTTGGTTTGGACTATATAGAAGGCAGGGTAGAGTCTGCAGTTAATTTGGTAGATGGTGTGGGAGGAGAGGCAGGTGATATTTTCATCGATTTTGTATGTTTTTGTGTGATTATGAAAGGTATATATAGCAAGTGAATGTAATGTGACATTGAGTAGTAGGCTGGCAAGAAGTTCAGACCTACTCTCCTGAAGAAGGGGGCACAGACCATTGTAAATTTGTCAAGTTTTCCTGCCTCGTGACTCAAACTTTTGATGAAAGGTAAGTCAGCCTCTCTCTGTCCCTCTTTCCTATTTAATTGAATTATATATATGACCATGAGTGCCATTGGCATTTGTCACTATAGTCTAATTATATATATCTCAATATGTATGTACTCTTTGGAATAGGAAATAGGGACTTTGTCACATCTCCTTACTTGATTTAATATGTATATATAATTTCTCATTTGAATGTATTCAACCACTTTTTTTAAAAAAAAAAAAACTTATTAAATGACTATGGTATTTTTCTTTCTAGTATTATATGATGCAGCAAGTGGACTAAATATTTTGAATAGTAATTTTGTTATTGCTGTTTTCCCAAGAACATTCACTTACATGGATGTTGACATAACCTATTCAGGATCAACAGAGTTAGTTGAAGTAGTAAATATTACAGGACCAGTCCCAAAGAACCTTGTGTTAAGTGTAAGTGAATATTAATAATAATCAATTTGAATTATATTTATTTTTGTTTCTTGATATGTACTTTCTACATTTATTGTTTATAAAATTGTATAAATTGTTCAGAAATTGTTATAAATTTATGAAAAATTGACGCAAATTCATTTTTCAGGCTCATATTTAATGAGTCAATTATTTTTAAATTATTCTCTATTATCACTACAATTATTGTCTGTTAAATAGTTTCATTTAAACTGAATTTTTTGCAGGTATTAACAGTTGGCAGCTTAATACCACCAAATATGGAAATCCAATATTCATTTGGATTTAACATCAATCGTTGGGATTATCCCAATAAATGGTCAACATGTGATAAAATGTGTGGAGGTATGTATTATGTCTTTCTTTTTATAAATATTAATTTATTAAATCAGAAGTGGTCAGCCTCATAGTGTCAAATTCAAATCCCAATGTGAGTCATTAGATAGCAATAATCAACCCAACAAAGTCAACAACTCACTCTTTCAAGGAAAGGTCCCAACAATTAATTAAATATTCTCTATTTTGAGAGTGTTATATGCTCATATTAACCCAAACAACATAATCAATCTGTATCCTAAAATCAATTTTTCTCTTAAATTAATATTAAAAGCAATTTGCATGGTGTAATAATATGAACTTTTGTGAATTAATATATCAGCTATTTGTCACGAAAATAATCATTGCACCGTGATTATTTCAACATTTCAAGCTACTAATGTTAATTTCTTGTATTTGTATGATTGATTATAATGAAAGCTATTTTAAAATAATGTTGAAACAGGAAATAAATTTTGAACATTGTATTATTTCATATTTACCATATGTCAATTAATATCAAAATTTTATGTCACTTTTGCAGGAAAGAGAACTAAGAGACCTATTTGTCTTGATGCAAATGGCACAGGTAGAGTTTTGGACCACTTATGTGACTTGACTGACAGACCTAGGACTGAGGAGCTTAACTGTCAGTCACATTGTGCTTTGAGGTACATACTCTTTCTATAAAAATAATATATAATAAACTATTTATTTATTTAGTAGAAAATTTGTGCATCATACTTATTTGAGTAATATTTTGGTTACTATAAACTTTGTATGTGGTCTGGAAGTGGAGAAAATCAGTTGTCACACCACTTACAATTATATGATTATTTGAGGAATGAGGTGAGAATATTGTGTACTGGTCTTACATTTTTGTGATTCTTCTAATCCAATGATTACTATCATGTAAATAAGTTAGGATCATCAACTACTCAAAAAAGAGTCTGTCTGTTGATATGAAAAAATACATGACATACATATTACATCCTTTCTTTTTTATATAAATCCTTTTGCTTACAATCTATCCTATACGAACATCCTTTCTGCGCACAATATTGATTTACAAAGGTGACAGCATACCACATTTACAACATATTCCATTCATACCACACACAAATCTCTATTTATGCAGTCTATTGCATTAATCAACACCTACTTACTAATCCATAAATTTTATACTGAGGGTTATATTTTCTCATACTAAATGAAAATAAGCAGATAATGGCATTTATTTTTGAATTAGTAATAAATGTTCAGACATTTGAAGTATAGAGATTGTGACAGGGCCGTAAAAGTTCTCATTCTAACCCATAGAACTTTCATCAGTGGCATAGAGTGGTGGGGACAACCCACTACAGGTGGCACTTTTTTGAGGTGGCAAAATTGTAGAATTTTTGTTAATTTAGGGAAAAAACCATTAATGATTTAAAATCATCATGCCAATTAATAAGTATTTTGTAAAGAAAATTTAATTGTAAGACAGCACATTCAAAATTTAATAGATCAACATGTACAATAAAATTCATACTGGATAACAAAGTACAATCTTACAAAGATATACTAAATGCTTAATGAGTTCTGTGATATTTACAGTTAACACTTGAAAAATGCAGCCAATTTGGATTAAAGAAATATTGTATTAATTTGTTTACTGGAATTGCTCAAAACTATCTATTATAGAGCTTTCACATTGTAATTCTGAACTTGTAGTTTTCAGTAGGAAACATTCTTTAAATATAGACCTTAAGGCCCACAGTTTATTCAATACATTGTATATTCTTTGTAGGTGGGAAATGATGAATAAATCTGAATGTACAACACATTGTGGTACAGGTTGGAAAAACATTAACTTCTATTGTTTGTTGATGCAAGAAAGTGGATCTCGTGTTGTACCTGACAAGGAATGTGCACATTTACCCAAACCTCCAATCACAGAGGAATGTAGTGGTCCTTGTACAAAAGGGCACTGGAAGTATGGAAGATGGGGCATGGTATGTATTAGCCAAAACTAATATTTTGCACAATTCATTTAGTTTAACTGCTAATGCATGTTTAAATACCAATTATTAAAATATGTTTAAAGTTTTCATTAATATTAATTTTTTTATGTCCAGTTTCCCAAAAAGAATAATTGTTGGTATCTCAAAGAATATTTAACTTTTTCTGTAACAGTCTTAATCAGACAATATTTATGAACTTCCATATAAAATTGTTTAAACTATGTCTGCTGAATACATGACTGTATTGTTTGTTGACATAGACAATTGGAAGTTCCGATAGGAGTAGACTGCAATCTTTTTAAATATGATGCTTCATAATAATGTCGAATCTGAAATGGACTGTTAAAGTAATGAACAATATAGTTTTAGATATAAACAGTAAGGAAGAATAGTTTCAAGATGATGTTAGTAGCATGAAAGAACAAATAAAGAAGGCAAAATGGTTGAATAATGTATTAATACCAAACAGGAACACTTGTATTGAAACATCTAATACCAATCTGTCTAACAAAACTGAAAAATAAAAAATGTAAATTTTATTAAACAAGCCAAATTCAATAATTCAATTAAATGCAGGGAAGAAGCTCATCAATGTAGTGCAAGTGTCAGACATAACATAAAATAGCACAATTAGATAACAAACGTGCAAACCCGGACAAACCCTCTTGTCTCGTATGTAATGACTTACAATTTCTTTATAAATAGTGTTGATGAAGAGATTATAAATCTCCTAACTTAGAAATAAACCTGGTCATTATGCTAATAATGCATACAACTCAATATTTCTCAGACAAACTTGAAATTTTGAAGATAATTCCTCTACAAAAAAGAAAAGAAAAACCTGAGATACTAAAGCAAATATCACTATTTAATGTATTTGAAACTACAAACTACAAACTGGACTCTAATAAATTGTTAATTGAAAAGCTATATAGATTCAGAAGAAATCACTTTACTTGGGATACTGTAATGAAATTTATTCAAACTTTAATGAATACTAAAAAAACTATTTTATTATTGGAGCTTAGTTCTATGACTTGTCCAAGGTGTTTGACACAGTATCCTACAATGCATTGTGGCTCAAAACCAAAAAGAGCAATATTTAAGGCCCTGCCTAAGGCATCCATGTGAAAATTTCAGAAAACACTGTATAACCTGAACACACACATTCTAAACCTTAAAAGATCTTTGTGATATGTCTGCTAAGCTATTCAACAAACTCACTCTCCCTATCAGAAACACGCATTCCAATATTTGGCATTGAAATAAAATGAATTCTAAAATCATAAATTATAAATGAGTCTGTCACTCTCATTCCCACTTTAACTGTCTAGTAGCTTATTGTATATATACAATACTATACTGACTCTTAGCTATTTATCCTCCTTAACTAAACTGAATATTTGTTAGTTGTATATGGGGCTATAGTTTCCTCAATGTGGAATTATTATCAGAATTTCTACACCACTGCTATCAATTGCATGCTCCAGTAGAAATTATAGTCATTTCAAATTTTTTGTAGTGTGTGTTAAATTCCATAACTATTAAGAAGTTCATTAGTCACATAAGAACAAATCCATTTGGACTTGTAGCTATTAATTCCCCTGAATATTTGTAAAGTCTATATAAGATTCATATCAAAAAATTAACTTGATCAACTTTGTTTCTATTATTTAGTATTCTCCAGTAGTGTATGTATAGCTATCTCTAATTTCTAGTTAACATAGATTTTTTCCCATATTACTTAACAATGGCCATACAATAATTTAATTATTAAACTAAATTTTTTATTATAAGTATTGATCAGCTATTTCATTGACAGAGAGGGAAGAAGAAGAACAATGAAATGAAAGTAAGAACAAAGAATTGTGAAAAAGCAGAGTATGGAATACCTGAACAATACTTCCAATACTATTGCTATACATCTAATATCAAAACTAAAAAGTAGACTGTATTTGTATAGTTTCATGGGAATAAATGCATTTGATTTTTATGGAACAATAGTGAATGGAAGTAATCACAAGATACTCTATTTTCATTCGATTGATGATTATTTCATACTTATGAAAATATTAATTCCTAAATTACTTTATGCACATTTGGCAGCATTCATTACTTTAATATTGTTTATATCATACAACATATTAATTTATGCCAATAATAGTACATTTATTTTTTAATAATTTGGTATACCTCATAACTGTTTGCAGTGCTCTACGACATGTGGAACAGGAGTGCAGTCACGATTGTATCAGTGTGTAAATGATAATGGAAAGCCTATTAGTGATATCTACTGTGAAGGTAGAAACAAAAAGGCAAATCGCCCATGTGCTCAGCAAAGTTGCCCAAGATGGGGGCTGGGCTCGTGGACGCCTGTAAGTTCATTTCAATCAATCATTCACACTTTCCATTACTTCAAATTTTTGGGTTCAATATAGAACATGAATTTAACTGAAATACTTCTTTACGTCTTAGTGTAATGCTTTTCTTCCTATCAAAGATACATCTCATATTGAAACAAATTTGGCCATATAATGCATAAGTAAAAATGTTTTCTAAATTTCTGCTGTCAAACACATACAACATTTATGCATAGATGTATAAAGGAGGCTTCAAATCTTGAACTTCTTTGAAATGTATACGGGCTTAAGTAGGTTCTGTAATCAAAATGTATGCATAAGTTCTTTTGCCTTGTCTTCTGAAATCATATGTTATCAATGTCCCCACAATATTTATATTAACACTGAATGTAAAACTAATTTGCTACAACTTCTTTAAATAACTTCTTTGTCAACAGTGCTCTGTGCCATGTGGATCTGGTGAACGTAACCGAGCGTATTGGTGCTTCGTTGAAAATCGGATTGTGGCAGCCGACTATTGTTTAACATCTCAATTTCCTATACACAAAGAGCCTTGCAGAGTTCAGAACTGTAGTTCCACAATGGAGGAAGAATGGCTGGTAATTTAAAAAATATTATAGCTATTTTTCATAAATAAAGGGGAATAAGATTATGAACATAAATTAATAAAGAATAAAGACTAAATTGTAAAAAAGCTACAGACTCAGATTATGTATAATTCTGAAAATTTGCTATTACATGTAGATAAAATTTTGATTTAATAAGTGGAAGTGCTTAAAATGCATTCCATGCTTAGCTTCAAATTGTTCTACAAATTAAAAACATATTGAAAGAGGAATTTCATTCTTTGGTTCTTTCTGAATGAGATAAATGTGTATTCTTATATTAGGTATAAAGATTGATAATTCAAAAGTTATGAGATGATACCTTAAAAAAATTAACTTTGTTTTAGAATTTTTATAAGCCTCTCATAAATATATAATCATAAATCTTTCAAATAATGAATATTTTATTAATACAAGAAGAAAATAATTTTAGAAAACATTTTATAAAATTATAATCTGGAGTCTAAACTGTAACATTTTGCAAGTCTTAAAAAATTGTTCATAATATGAATTATTTTGTGTCATATTGTACACATAACACAAAGTTCATTTAACAGAGGAGGGATTAATAATATCTGTTAAAAATTATGTTTGAAACAATACTATTGTGCTGTTTAGTTATGGTAAAATAAATCAAACATATTTTTCTTCATAGTACATATAAATAGTTGTTTTACATAAATTTTTGAACAATAAGTTACATTAGTTTTAAAGAAACAGAGTACTAAACTGTTATTAAATTACAGCTGCAAAAGTGGAATGAGGACAATTATCAAAATTCACTTCGCAAACCAAAGAGGTTGAATTGAAAAATGTGATGTCAAGAATTTCAGTTCTAATCTCAAGCTAAAGACAATAAATTTTAAGTATGTGAAGAAATATTTTATGACAAGGTTATATAATTCTTTGATACCCATTTGACATAGGGTGCCTTGACCACTTTTACAAACATATATTTCTGGTCGATAAAGAAGTCAATTTTATACTATAAATATTATTTATTATAAATGTAACCATGTTTAAGTCACATTTATAGATAACTGCCAAAGAATATTCTGAATTAACCATAATATGCATTTATTGGCTGTTAGTTTAGCATATAACGTCATATATATACATATATATATATATATATATATATATATATATATATATATATATATATATATATAACAAATATTCCCAAAGATGACAGAAAGTAGTATATGACTGGAATATACTGGATAATTTCATTATTTGTATCTCAAATTAAACTTGTCTTACAATTTTGAATCTAATGCAGTATTAAGCTTGCTTGTGTTTGCTTCTATTGATAAACAAAAGAGCTAATTCCTTTGAAATGAGGGGACAAATAGTCAGCCCCTCTCATAAAAGTAGTAGTTAAAGGCAATGCGTGCCTTCATATATTGAGGACATTCAATTATTGTCATTTTGGAAACTTAATCATTGACACTAGAGTACAATGCACCATGAAGTTATGTAAACACATGATAAGTTCATTCACAAAGGCAAAGGTTATCAAAAATTTTGCTCAAATATTATAACTTAGTTCAGATTATTTTGTTTAAACAACCCCTTTCTCGTGTGCTCATTAACCCCTGATATGTTTCAAGGGTATTAGTATATTAAGTGCCATAATTGTTTACATATCTGTAGATATTAATTATGTTAAATAATAGTTGTGGAAAGAAACAATGAAATTACCAGTTAGAGATTACATAAGTAATTACAATCATACCAATTGTGAACCACATTTATATCTAATATTTGTTATTTTCTAATATCAACCAAACACACACAAATATATATAACACATTTGAACACGAAAGAGAGACAGAGATGCACACTTACCTTAAATCAATAGTTGATTCAGTCTGCCATAGGTTGAAGTTCAAATTTTTGAAGGCCTGACAAAGGGGGCTCAAAAATTTCTATGCCAGACTGGACCAACTATTGATTTCAGATAAGTTGGCATTTCTGTCTCTCTTTCCTGTCCAAATGTGTTATTTAATTTGACCTCATCACATTTTCCTTATTTATATATATATATATATATATATATATATATATATATATATATATATATATATATATATATGCATAATATAATATAAGGAATTATTTTTTGGGAGTAAGAAGATTGTCTATATTTGCCCAATTTGGAAGTTGGCCTGGTTGCTTAAATTACTAAACTGTCTGTGTACTAAACAGAATTTGCAGGTTCAAATTCTGTCCTGGTCAAATATTTTCAGTCTTTCCTTCTACTTCATTCCTTCTCCCTACATTGAACATATGCTTTTCTTTGTGTGTAATTCTATGCCCAAGCATATGCATTCAAATAATGTGTATTCCCACCTTTCACCTATATATTTCTATCAATCCTCACTATCCCAAGATATATATATATATATATATATATATATATATATATATATATCTTTCCTATCAAAATGAGTTAACATTAAATAAATCAACAGTTGCCAATGCCAGGCTGAGAAGCAATACACGTCAAATATTCAAGGTCCTAAGCCCCCTTCCTTGGAATAGTAGGACTGAAATAGGTAGGTGGTGGTTTAGCTGAAATTGAAGCTCAGCATTGCCCCTTGAGACAGGAAGTTATATATATATTCAAACTTGGATAGTGAGGAAGGATAGAAATAAATAGGAGAAATAGGAGGATTATGCTTTATGTGAATTCATATGCTCAGGAGTAGAATCACGTTACATAGAAAAGCATATGTTCAAAGCAGGGAGATCTTCCATCCTTCTCCCTGCTTTGAACATATGCTTTTCTATGTGCGTGATTCTACGCCTGAGCATATGAATTCACATAAAGCGTAATCCTCCTATTTCTCCTATTTATTTCTATCATTCCTCACTATCCAAGTTTGAATGTGACTTTGTCACCAAATTAGTTCCAATTCCTTAATGGATTCTCCTAATATTGTACATATATAAATAGTTCATAAGGAAATTGTGATAAGGTCAAATTGGTTTTTATTTCTGCACAGCCTTGCTGGGCAACTGTTGATTTAAGGTAAGGCAACTACCCTGTCTGTTTCCTATCCTTTTAATGTACTTATGGAATCTGTGACAAGGTCAAATTGGTTTTTTATTCCTGCACAGCCTGGCTGGACCACCTGTTGATTTAAAGTCAGTCAGCTACCCTATCTCTCTTTCCTATCTTTTATATATATATATATAGACAAGAACGAGAGCGCCAGTGACAGTGTCAGACAGGATGAAATATTTAATAGGTTCAGAGGAGCCACCCTCCTCCTTCAAGAGGAATTGCTGCAGTTCATGCCAGTTGGAGCCTAGCCTTCAAAAATGTGAGCTGTTTCTTGTCTGCCATGAACAATTTCATGTAAGCCATTAAATGTCTTTTTTCTCTTTCCTGTCCTATCAAGTAATGATTATATATACAAATACATACATACATACATACATATATATATATATATATATATATATATATTGTAATAGTAAGAATGTGACATTGTCAAAAATATTGGTATGGAAAGGATAGAGAGATAGGTTGTGGCTTACCTGAAAGTGAAGTGCGGTGTCGCCATGAGGAACTGAAGGTTGTTCTTCAAATTTTCGGAGGCTCTCAGCCTCCTTCTTCAGGAAGGAGTGTTACACTATTCCGTGCACCAGCCGGCTGCGGACTGCCTCATGGTGACACCGCACTTCACTTTCAGGTAAGCCACAACCTATCTCTCTATCCTTTCCATACCAATATATATATATATATATATATCATTCAAACCTCAAAATAGAACAAATTAATTTCCATTACCAAAGATTAAAAAACTATTTTCTTTTAATATGTCTAAGTTGTTTCATACATTTCAAATGTTTGGATTTATTCAAATAAGAAACTATGTCTAGCATTGGTTATTTATTGTTTAATAAAATAAAATTACTCTTTTGTCAGAAAAAAACATCTACAACTGTACTTCTTACAATATTAATAATCAATGTATCTCATATTTGAATTTATAATGGTTTTACGTAGTTTAAAATATGTATGTGTGAAACCAGTGTATTGAACACTTTAATACTCAACTTTTACTGTCTTTAATTTAAGCTTCATAATTCTAGCAAATGTTCAACTAATTGTGTACTATGACAATGGGAAACTAAATACCCTCTAGACATGTAAATGCTCAGTAAACAGAAGTTTAACTTTTATTATGGTAAAATAATAGTATGTTAACAGAAAAGAAAATGTACATAAAATGTGTAATCTGCCCTGTTGTAAAGATTAATGTTACATTAAAATGTGATGCATCTTTATTGTCTTGTTATAAAGAAAATTAATTATTTTAATTAACTTACAAAGTATTAAACAATATAATATAGGAGGTTTTTTAAAAAAAATATTTACAAATTGCAAGTGTGAGAACATGAGAGACTGAATAAAATGATATTGCCCACCAAAATATTAAAAAAATTCCTTTGCTATATCAAATAGTGTTTTGATTCCTAGGAAACATTGATATCACAATTTTTTGCATATATTTTGATTTTACTTTTTTATTATGCATTGTGATTATTTTATAATTCATTATAAAATGTATTTTGAGAAATTTATAGTTCTTCAAATTTTGTTTTCTTTTATAAAATTATTTGAAAATATTTGTTAAAGAAGTTTTGATACAAAATATTTCCCCAATTTGTTTGAATTTATTGTACTTTTTATTTACAGAAATTATGTGGTTTTAGACTAATATCAATTAAAGTGTAATTTCTTGTCACTCCAAAAGTATCTTGATTTAAGAATATAGATACCTACCTAAGTATGACAATTAATTTTTTTACTGGTAAAGTGTTTTGTTCACTACTATAAAAATATAATTATGTGATTATATTTTATCATTATAACCTGTCTCTACTTTACCATGTCAGAAAGATTGTGCATTTTTCTAATGGTAACCAGTATTTTGTATCTATAAAAGATTGGATACAATTGCATTTAATTTAAGACTAAAATATATGAAAAGTTCCACTTCATAAATGATAAAATGTGATGTAATTTCTTATATTACTTTTAAAATAAAGTTTACTCAACATAGAATGCAACTTTATTTCTTATAATTCCCTTAGAGCTAGGGCACACATGCAATTTTCAGTTGCGCAGCCGTTTGATTACATATTTGTGTTGTATAGAGTGTTATGGACCTGCGCACACAGGCAACTGAGACTGAATTACTAGTTTCAGCAACTAAACAGTTTGTTTTTTACTCAAACTTTTCAGTTGCATGTAGTTGCGCAATCGCCGTCTGTCCCATTGAATTGAATGGTGGTGAGCTCACTTGCAATCCAACTGTTGCATACTTGTAGTTGACATTTGATATCTCAAGAAATCTTAACAAATCAATTTCAACAAAATGATAGGTGAGTCAAATTATTAATTTTTGAACCAGTTTTTATAATAATTTATTCATAAAAACTTTTCAAACTCATTCCGTAGTAATTAAAAAATTTCGCTGGATGACCTCTTAAATCTCCATACAGTTTATGGAATTGCCCCGTCACGCTACGCTGTGCCGTCAAGAGATGAAGCCAAAAACGCCTTTTTGATTTTTTCTTCCTTCTCATCTCAAGAGCACACAATGCTGCCACCTGTATGAAGTCCATCTAGCAACTTTAGTTGCATCCCCATGTGTGCCCATACGTAGCAACCAAACGGTTTAGTTGCCTGTTGTGTGCCCAAAACTATGCAACTGCGACTAAACAGTTGTGCAACTTAAAATTGCAAGTGTGCCCTAGCCCTTAGTATGATTACAATTATATCCAACACTTGTAAAAACAATTACTATTTTTCAATTACTCTTAAAAGGCAGAACTATTTCATACAATGTAGAAAATATTTTTGATTTTCATTCAAGAAATGACTTCTAATTGTAGCTTTAATTTTATGTTTCACTTGTGTTTAATATCATAAGCAAATTTAAAATCCATTTTTGGATTATGACATTATTTAATTGTATTTGATGAGAATGTCCAATTCCCAGCAACCAATAACTTACAATCTTTGTCTTTTTCAAATGAAAATAATATAAATGGGCATATAATCAAGTAATTGAACTTTATCTCTTTTTTTGCACAATAACTGTAACTATTTTAGCCAACAATCAGTTGATGGGTTCCAATTTAAACTTTTCAATGATACAACATAATGACCATGTGGATTTAAAAATAACTTTGTTGATCTTGTTTTATTCTGCCAGATTTTAATGTGGAGAGGACTGTCAAAATTAGGTAAATAATAGTTGGAATAGATTTGATGAATATTTTAAAGGGAGAAGTAACAAATGAGAAGAACAGAGGAGAATTTCTACATTTTAGTAACATTATTCTGTGTTTAGGATGGTGAATACAGAATATCAGTAGTCTAAAAAATCATATATTTGTTAGTTTTTCTTAGCCTTGGTTTCTGACAGTGAATATTCATAAAACATTTTTCATGATGTTAAATAGGGACAGTGGTAGGAAAAGAGAAAGTGGTTCACTTAAAGTTTATGCCCATCTCTCGTAATATTGTACCATAACATACCTAAAAGGAGTCCATTCAATACTTTCAGGTTTTCTAGATACGACTTTTGCAAATAACATTTTTAAAACTGCATTCCAAATATTAACTAACAATCATTTGAGTTGATGGTTTGAAGGAATAAAACAATTTTAAAATGTAGAATTATTTAAAATCACATCATGTTACCACTTCTGTAATAAAGTAACAGCTCAAATTTACATATGCACAGTACTTTAAGAACCCATATAATTATAACTATTAAATTTTGAGTTTGAAAATAAATTTTTCATTCCAAATTTATGATCCAAAGAAATTAATGTGTTTGGCTAGCTCAAATAAATATAAAGTATATCAGGGGAATAGGAATGATATATATTGTGTAAATTTACTTTTTAAATCCATCAAATTCCATACAAACATTGCTCCATTCTTTGAAACATAAAATGAATATGTATTTATCAATGAAACAATATTATCCTTTTAATTTATATATAGAAATGAATACTTTAATACTTAACATAATACATTACATAAAATTACATTACATTACATAAAATTATTCCAAAATGGAAAACTACTTCTTAAAACCAACAAACTTTTTAGCTTTCAACATTTGTTCCACTATATTTTCTGTTATTTTATGCTCACACTCTGCTTTACTTAGTTCATTTGGGGCATGGATCTCATTTCTAAAATACTTTTGCCTATTTCTGTGGAAAGTCTCTCCAGATAAAATGACATCCACACTTTTATGACGCCTTCTACCTTCTTGAAGCAAACTGAGCCATTCAAATTGGTACTCAAATTTGTGTTCATTTATGTATTTCATACTTTCATCATTAATTTTTTTAAATGTACTAATGATCAGAGGTTTCATTTCTTCAAATTCTTTTTCCATTTTATCTTTGTTTTCGTCTGCAACACCATCTTCCTGAAATTGAAATCATATTGTAAAGTTACCATAGTAACTTACAAAATTCTAGCACAAACAAATTTTGGGCTCAAAGTTTTAGTAAACAGTGTGTGTTAGAGCATAATAAGTGGTTTGGAGGGATGAATATGTTTGGGCTGTGGTACAAACTCGCTGATGTACTTAGTTTCATTGTTTTCCATCAGTCATGCTATTTAAGTGTGTTATTTTGTTTGAACAGGAAGACATCACTCTGTGCAACCATGTAAACACAATTCTGTAATTGCTGCAGTTGGAGAAAAACGTAGGATGCTTAAAAGTGGTATATAATTTAATTTTGAGTAATTGGATCATACTCTTTTTATGAGGTAGGCAGTAGATTCTAAACAACTAATGTCAATGTTGAATAATTTTCTGCAGCTGAGAATGAAATATATTGTTGAAAATGAGAAATTAGTCAATTCATGGTTTGAACATATGCATATCACATAGTTGTCTGGTCTCTCTCAAGGATGATGAGGGGTAGATAGTATGGTCATCAGGTTAAAGTATTTGCAGTTTGTCTTTCTTTGCAGGTGACAGGAGGAAAAGTGTTCAAACTTCACCCTTACACCCTACCAGAGGTGTGTATTTTTTTAAGAACAACTCCTTTCACTGCGATATGTGTAAATGAGCTGTGAAAAATTTCATACTGCTGAACTGAGTATGGAACCAGGTGGATCACCCATCTTTTTAATGGCATATTTATCAACAATGAAGTGCATTAGGTTTCAATTGTTACAATAATTTGCAACTATATTCTTGACATACTGTAACATTCCCAATAAATTAAATACATCAAGAAAGCTCCATTGTTTATATGGAATGGATAATGAATCTGGAAAAGTGATACATTTTAAAATGAGACTTCATTGAAAAATAAAAATAAATTAGTAATAATTTTTCTCAAATCCACCACTTTCCAAACAACTCTTTTAAGTGATAAGTGCATTTCTAATGTAATTGTAAAATAATTTAGTATATAACTTCATTAGTATTAAAGCACCATCATGCAAAACACAATAAAAGATTACAAGTGTCAGTTACTCTCAGAAGAATACTCATACAAGCTCATAAATATAACATATAATCTACATTTCCTCATACCTCTATTATATCAGGATGCTGTACTTTCACAATATCATGAAATATTTTGTCTTTAATTTTTATTCTTTTATTTTGTTTTTCAGTTTTTATAGTTTCTTCTTCATTTAGTTTCATGAAAGGAGTCTGAGTTATTATGAGTTCTTCTTTATTAATATTCTTCAACTCTAAAAGTGTTTTAAGCATAAATGATTCTTGTGATTTCTCCCATTCTTCTTCACATTTGTGCCAATATGTTGATTTAGTTTTCTTATGCTTTTGTTCCTCTTCTTCTAATTTAATCTTCTGTCTCTCAAGTCTGATTCTTTCCTTATCCTTGACTAATTTTAATTTTGCAAGTTTCTCTGCCTCTTGTATTTTTCCTTTCAACATTTCAGCATTTATTTGTTTCCATTCCACATTCCAATCACTTAATATAGTTTTACATTCAACTTCTCTTTCTAATAGGTGACTGAGCTTAATTATCTATAATTGTAAGAAAATATTATCAGTGTGACCACTCCATTTTGAAAATAAATGCACAATTAAACTAAAATTTTATGTTGCAAATACCATTTACATTTCAATTGTCAGTTACTTTCTTTAGAATACTCATACAACTTAATGAATCATCAATGCTAGTTTCCAATTGAACATCTTATTACTTCTTTTGTCAATGATAAAAAAACATTTAAATTTTGAGGAACATACATCTGAAGGCTCACAAGATGAATATTCTTTTGGCATACAAAATATTTTCAGTAAGCCTCTGGAGTCTGTTATTCCTACAATGTTCTCTTCCAGTTTTGCAGAAGGAACAAAAATACCTGCAAATGTAAACCCACAGTTAAATTTGAATGAATATATATATATATACAATATTAGGAGAATCCATTAAGGAATTGGAACTAATTTGGTGACAAAGTCACATTCAAATTTGGATAGTGAGGAAGGATAGAAATAAATAGGAGAAATAGGAGGATTGCGCTTTATGTGAATTCATATGCTCAGGCGAAGAATTACGCACATAGAAAATCATATGTTCAAAGCAGAGAGAAGGATGGAAGAAGAAGGAAAGACTGAAAATATTTCCTTAATATTTCCTTAATGGAAGCTCCTAATACTTCATTCCCTCTACTCTATCCATTCCTCCACTAAACTACTAATTGTCCACAATAAGACTGTCTATATTTCCCTGGTCAGGAACTTGAACCGGTGGCCGAGATGATTAAGGCGTCTGTGTACTGAGCAGAATATTTTCAGTCTTTCCTTCGTCTTCTTCCATCCTTCTCTCTGCTTTGAACATATGATTTTCTATGTGTGTAATTCTTCACCTGAGCATATGAATTCACATAAAGCACAATCCTCCTATTTCTCCTATTTATTTCTATCCTTCCTCACTATCCAAGTTTAAATGTATATATATATATACACACACAAGGCTAGTCCTAGTAGAGTTCATAGAAGTGAGACAGCAGAAAGTAAATATTAATGAATAAGTGCTGATAGAAGGATTAAGTGTCATTGTAGTTTAAACCTAAAAAAGCATATGTATTATGTTACTAAAAAAAGAAAAGAAATATATATATATATATATATATGTATATATGAACTATTACCCAAATAGTGAACAAATTATTGTTGTTTCAATTGCCATGAGGATTTTATGAATTTTTCTACCATTTTGTACTTATAAAATGAGATTGAAATTGGGAGAATGTAGGAAAATTTTCACCAGTCCTGTCCATAAAAGAAATACAGTTTCTGGGTTATAGGGCATGTCAGATGATATAGTTACATATTTTAAACAAGATAATTTGTGTTGTAATGATGTGTAATAGGTGGCAAATGATTTGTTATCAAGAACCAAGGCAAATTGTGAGGAATAGGGATTTTCATTGTATCAGATACACAGACAGAAAGTTTCAATAGAATTAGGAAAAATAATACTTGAGCCTTGAATAGTTTATTTTACAAAAGAACTGCTAAGTATAATGATCTGGTTAGTTAAAGTTAATTGGAAATTGAGGTAGTTTACATTTATATAAGATTTTTGTTTTGGGTGTCATATTGTATATTGCAAGTCTTTACAATTGGAAAGTCATTGACAAGGATTGAGTTTTACCTACTACTAATCACACTAATTTTGGGAAAATTAGTATAAAACTGTAAATAATGGATATACAACTTGCCAAGAAAGTGGTTGATCTGCATACATTTTTATTTTTCCCTGGAATAAACAGCAAGCATACTACATCTTCATTACCCTTGGTACCAATTTTTCATTGCAGAAATATAATAAAAATGAGAAAATAAGTCTTAATGAAAGTCAATGAAGTTAGCTTTATATGAATTCAGAAAATAAACCACAACATCACAAAAGATTGCAGCACCATATTTTCCAAGAAAATATAAATATTAATGACTACAAGTTTGATTTCTTCCAGTGGTTTTAAGAATCCATCAAAATGTTCATATTTGTGATCTTTCTTTCAGTTTAGTAATTAGGGAGTTTCAATTTAAAGCACAAGAATGTACCAGAGTTTTTATCAATTACTTTGATAAAATGTTTCATGACTGTTCATTTAACATACAATGAATATAAATATATTTTAATTATATTATTTAATTCACTAATGGAACATCTGACAAATTTTCACCATGGGGCAAGATGTTCACGATAAATATAAATATAATAAAGAAATATCTGTATCAACACATTAATACAAGCAAATTTAGCATTACTAAGTCTTATCTTTTGGTGCTTCAACTTATGATTTATTGATTTAAATTCTACACATAAGATAAAGTTTCAGAGCAAATCTTCCTGTTGAAAAAAATATATGATTATATGTCTGAATTCAGGATGAAGCAATGCACAATAAACACTATTAAGATATCTTTTTAAGAAAAATATTGTTGTCTAATGTAATTACAGTAGTATGGAGGCTGGGCTACAAGGGCTATGAAGTTTAATAAATGTTTATTACATTTGGAAGCACCAATACAATTAAGAAACCTATGAGTAAATATATTGGTTGAACACAGAACCTGTCAAGTCAGATCCTGAAATACTCTGAATTAAGACTGGCTTCTTGCTATTGAAAAGAATATCCCATGTTTCAAATGACCCATCTTCTCTAGTAATGAAGAACATGCTTGGTCTTTGTACAGACCATTGGCAGGAAGTATAATTCACTTCACATTTTCTCCAGTAAATGGGAGTATTCTGCAAGTTCATAAACATAAATTCAATAAATGATAATAGCAATTAATTGGTTTTATAATTATAATGTAATAGTAATGATAGTAACGGTAATAATAATGACAACATTTGTAGTAACTTAACAATTACATCATGATGAATTCATAAGTTTCTATAATCTTCTGAAATTCCACTTATAGGTCCAAATAATTGTTCACACACTCTTGCATTTTGTATCTTTGAATATTAGGATTCTATTGTCCGAAATAGTTACATGGAATATTAGTGTTTAAAAATACATTGAACTTAAACATATAATACTAAACTGTAGCATAATCATTTACCAACACCACAATGCATTAAATTAGTTTTAGCTTAAAAATGCTCACAATTTAATAAACCTTTAATTTCTTAAATAAATTTGTTGAAATCACTAAGTAAATTAACAATAAATTTATAATATTTTATATAATAACCTTCATATTTTCTTTCCAAATTGCAAATACTTTTCCTCCTACACTAATAAGCAGGCCTTCTATAAACATAGATCTCTCCAAGTTTATAACAGGCCCGTCATGAGCATCTCCCCAAGAAATTATGTCAGCACCTAAAATATATTTACTGTCATAAATACATGGTAAATATATTTGCTGTAAACAATATCCTAGCATTAAACAGTGCATGACATACATGTATCAGGTGACACTTTGCTTGATGTGCCTATAGTTTCCATGCTAATATCACTTTTACTCCAAGTAATTTTCATAACTGTTCCATCTATTGTTCCTAAATCCAGTTCTGGTTTATTAAAAGGTTCTGGGCTCTGAGTATCTGAAACATAAGCATAAAAATCACAAGAGATTGAATTATGAACAGTAACAGCATGAGACATTAGTTTAAGATAATAATAATTATAATATGTGAAATTTAAAAAGATATTAAAACACTGAACCAAAAAAAACTTAGTTTGACAACATTTCAGACAAAACAATCATATTTTATTGCTTATTTGACCTTGGCAATTTTACTCATTGAACAGTATACTGATTTTAAGGGAATTAAAGCACTTGAATGAATGAAACAGTGTGTTGATTTATATATTATGAGTCATTTACTTTGCCTATCATTGTCTGAAAGGAGAGTGTGTGCCATAGTGTAAAAATATAAGAAAAAGTGTTTAAGAAGAAAATGCCACATATACTATAATGAATCAATTTCGTTTTATGCAATATGAGAAATGAATCATAATACAAGGAAACCATTTTTATAATGAGTCAAGTCTTCGCCAGTATTACTTATTAATTTAAGAAAAGTATCATGTTGTATGTGTTATAATTATTAAAATGTGGTTTTCAATTTTCTGACACACATTTTCAACTGATAACAAATACAATACATTGTATTTTAAATTACGGTCACCTGGTTAAGTAATATAACAGCTTCATATTATCCATTTTTTCTAAATAGCTGTTGATCACATACAAACAAAAGAAATATACTTATGACAAGATAAGTGTGACTTTACTAATAAAACATAACAATATAATGATCAAAACATTAATTTATAATAGCAACTTTCGAATTCTGTTAAAAATAATTATGTTATAAGTTTAGCCAACAACAAATGTGTTCAATCATGTTCCACAATTATGAGTCCTAAAAGTAAAAAATGTAAACAACATACCATGAATAACATAAGTACAAATAGATATTAAAAGAATGCCTTAACATTTGTAACCAGAGCTTACAATGACTGTAATAGCAAATAATTGCAGTAAAATTATTATTATTATTATTAGAACTATACAAATAAATATAGAATATATTATCTTAATTACAATACATTCTAATTTCAAATATTACTTAATAAGTGCTTGTTGAGAATATTTCTGTTTGCAATTAAACTCACCATCTAACAGGGAAACATCTTTCATAAACATATTTACATTCTGTCTTGCTGTTACTGAATCAAATGAAATAGAATATAGTGGAACCGAAATAGATGAATTAGGATAAACAACATTAATCTAAAAAAAAGATAATACAGTTAGTAATTTACATAGAAAACTTTAATAAAGATTTAATCTATAATTAAATACTGTTATTTATTTAAGATCAAGTTATACATTTTTTTAAAATAAATTATTCTTAGTCCACTGGCAGCATCATAAATGAAATTAAAATAAATTAGACTTAAGAACTGGAAGAAATGTGACTGCATAAAAGTGAGCGGCATGAGAAGAAAAGAAGTGGACCTCATAAATATGAATTATGGAAGAACAATGAGGTTTAAATTTCTAATCAATAAGTCAGTAAAAGCAAATGTGTTGAGATTAAATACAATTTCTGCAGTGATGAAAAGTATAACTCCTGGATACAGAAATTGTTATTTCAAATATAAATTAATTGCAAAGAGCAATACAAGTGTGGTCATAGATCAAGGAGTCAGAGAGTGCAATAAGTGAAGTACTGAATCATTTCAACTCAGAATAATGAACAAATACTAAAAGAAACAGTTTAATAAGAACTAGTTATGGAAAAGTCTAGAAACAGACACCTAGAATGAAATTGATTACATCATGACTAATACATTACTTAACACAGTGAATCTGTCTATCAAATATAGTGTTAATATATACCTTGAAATGAGGTTTGAATAATAAGTTGAGTCGTGCATATGGCGACACATAACCGTCAAAAACAACAGATTGTCGTCGTATAGATTTTGATTTTTTGGGGGGTTGTTTCTTCTTCTTCACAACAGGAGTGTACAGTAAGTCCCAAGCATATACATATCCATCTTCTGAACAAGAAAAGAACTGTAGTGATTTAGAACCAACAGGAAGAATTTCAATCACACCAGCTCTTGTAATCTTGAGTAAAGGACAAAAAAATGTATAAGTAAAATAACAAAAATAAATTAAATTCTTAAGTAAATTGTTTTCATTGTGTATCTGAACAGATTGAATAAAATATTTTCTACTACAAATAATTATGGTAGAATTCCTTTTAGTTTATAATAAAATATTGTCATATTACAAATTTTTCCCGCTGTACTGATTTTCCTCAACAGTGCCATTCAGCATGACAAGAGTATGATGTGATATTAATATAAATTTATAAAAATGAAAGCAACAAATAACTGTGACAAGTATTGTACTATTTAAATGAATTGTGTATTTGTATGATATAAAACTTACTAACTTTTTATTTCAGTTTAACTCAACAAAGTTTTTGTTCCATATATATATATATATATATATATATATATATATATATATATATATATATATAATGGTTCTTACTTTGAATACTCTTACAGTCACACACTCAAAAGCCTGTAAGAATAATTTTTTAGAAAAATGTAAAATATAAATCACAGACTAGTGAATGAAATAACCTTTAACATTTTGTCATATATAATTATATAGTATAGTCATATATAATTATATAGTATGACAATTGAAAGAGATAATTATATATTATTATGAAAAATTACTTGTATATCTGAAGAAAGCCATTCAACTCCAGAAACTCTATTTTTGTGAGACCATTTCACAGAGGAGACAGCTGTGACGTGAACATGTGAGATGTGCTTTAAGCTTCTTACCCATCCCAATGAATTATGCTAAAAACATAAATTAATAAACCATAAATAAAATTGACTTTACAAAATACATAATACGGAAAAATAATTTATATATATATATATATATATATATATATATTGGTTAAGTTAAATTTACTCCAAGAGTTGGGATACATATACAAACATAAGCTTATAATCAAATCACAGAAATGAAAATCGTTCAATAATTTCATTACCATTTATATTTTCATGAATTGGAAGAAATCAGTTATTCCACAAATACTCTGTTATAACAGATTTAAAGTATGGATAATTTATCAATAAAATTCATTTTCTTGCAACTCAAAAGCCTTTGAGATTTGTCAACTGAATTGTGCAATTATGTCACTCTGGGCTTTTGTGTTTTTTAGTTTGCTTATTAATAATTTTCAAAACAGACATAAATTTTCATTTCTATATATATATATATATATATATATATATCATCAGTGCAACATAGGCAAACAATATACTTTGTGATATATGACTCAGGAATAAGAAAAATAATAGAGAAATATAAAATTTAATTACCATAATCAAGTTTGAGTTCTTCATATCATCAATTATGCAAAGCAAATTAATGTGGCTCCATTTATTTGTTATGTCCCAAATAGCTATTTGTCCATTTATCAATCCTCCTATTAGAATATTCTCATTTGTTGGACAGAATTTTAAGCATGAAACTTCCCTTGGACTTAACAAGTAAAGCTGTAGTAAAATGGAGATGAAATAGGATATGTCAATATTTCTATTGTATATCATGAACACACTAATATTAATTGAATTAAATGTAATTAGTAACAATTAAATAATTGATAAATCATTAACCTTTTGACCTAATATTTAAGATTCAAATGTATGGTCCCAAAATGTAAACAGAACTGCCAAGCCTTTGGGTCATTCCATGGGTTGGGAAATCTGTCATACGATATAACTATTCACTTCCAACTTTTTCGTACAGGGCGTACAATGTCACTACTGTCATTATCACTAACCGAATAATCTTTGAAAGAAATGTCAACAAAACTGTCACTATCCAGACACATGATAGTCAGTTTTGGCCCAACGAATGTACCACAGGCCGGGCCTGTTATAGTTAGTTTTAGCTCAACTGATGTACAACAGGCCAGGCTTGTGATAATCAGTTTTGGCTTGAAAACCTGAGCCACAAACCTCACGAGTGGATGTAGGCCAAAGGGTAAATACCTCAACATATATTTTATGGAGATAAAGACAGCCTAGATAATCAATTCAATAGCAATAATATTAACATTAACAATGATCCATTCACCATGACTGGGATAGTAAGAGACCAAATTACAGCATTACAGCAGTGTGCAACCACTACTTATCTGTCAAAGCACTTTACTATTTATTCTTTTCATTTGCGAATCATATAGGTTCCTATTGGTCTTCTTAATTCCTCTCACTCTCCCAGCATATGCTATTGCCATATTTCTCATGGTTTGTTAGTATGCTATGTACAAGACTTTCTGGTGTTACCGCTCCTAAGAGTTTTCCATTTTCCATTAGTCTATTACTCATCTTCCAAAATTGAAGCTTGGATGGTACTAATTATCAATTTTACTGCAATATTTGCTGACCTAAACCTGATCAACCTGTACAAGAATGATAGTTATGATGTTTCAGTTTTCAAATTTTGTACTCAACCCCAGTTTGTTTACACTTAGCTCATCTCATTTGATATTAATTATCTTCCGTATGTCAGCTTTGGAAGCTGTAAGCTTCCTCTACCCTTCATTCTGAACAACTTACAGATATCCAGGTTCTGTCCTATGGTTCCATCCACATGTTTCCATCCTGACACTATAATTGCATTTTTGATGGCTGAAGGATGTTGTAGAAATTATCTTAAGAATGTATTTCCAAAGTGTTTAGTTCAATCTTTTGTAGTATAAATGGAGACTGTAATAACATTGCATTATAACTTTTATTATGTACACTTTGCTAATAAAGTTCTGCAACAATTATTACCCATACATTGTGTTCCTTCCTTTGAATATAATCTTCTTGTGGAATTTACAATTTAAATGACTTTGCAATCAAACAATAGTACTACTATAGGTTTTTATCAATCTGAACACATTTTTACAACCCTTTTTACCCACATATATAACTTTTTTGCTAATGACATTATGGAATATATACTCATTTCGTATAGTTATGGAATTGAAAACAAATTTCAACATTTTAATCAAAATAATATGTGTAAATTAAATGTTACTATCTTCTCCAAACTTAAGTCACTGTAAAGTGTGATAAATATGGTAACTATAACTTCCAATGAGCTTACCTTTGGATTAAATGAACTACTTCTTCCCCATATCAAAATTATATTCTTGCCATAAATGCACTCTAAAGTTTCATCATAATTATTATTTTCAATTTCAAAAAATTTGCTTCTCACATTCATAGTAAGATTATTTGATTTATAAGCAACAGCTATAATACCTAAAGTACAGAAATTTATGAAACAAGGATTTATTGAGTCATTAAATTTATGTCAAACACTATACATATTATAACTAAATAGGTGTGGGCCAAATATTTTGAAAACCCTGTGTCCAACTGCAGTAAGCAGTTAGAGATAAGGAGAAGAGAAAAGTTAGATATGAAGGTCAGTTAAAAAATTAGTAAGTTACATTCAGAGTTGGAAAGTTATAAATAAGAATATATTTAAATAGAGGCTGAGATATTAGGGTGATTTCAATGCAGAAGATTATTTTTAGCTATAAAACAGTTATTGGGACAGACCACTTGACAATTTAAAATCATGTCAGCACAGCACATCTGGTCACCTTTATACTTGTTGTAGAAAAAATAACAGATAATGTTTACATAACTTTCAACTATGTCAACATGGTGTCACTGGTCCTCAATTTCAACAACTCAATGAATGTCTTTTATTTAAGTCTCCATATGTATAAAAGTTCTTCACTTTTTTAAATTAGGGATTAAAATTATAACAAACCTGGATTTGTTGGATGCCAAGAAGCACATACTATTTTCTTATTCTTGCAAATTTTTACGTCAATGAACAATTCACTCTCCATGTAAGAAGTTTTCACTGGAAATTTTTTGTCCCTTACATCTTTTATCAGCTCTTGATAGTCATCTTTATATAAATCAAATGATCCATTATACAAAAGAAAATCTTCAACCCTGTGACAAAAGAATTCTTTTATTTAATTTTTATCTTTTGCTGAATTTGTAATGTATTTAAAAAAACTTGAATCAAACAAATTTTCATTATGAAGAAACTTTCAGAAAAATAGAAAGAAAACTTGCCGAACAGTGTTGCTTACGGAGTATGGCTGGTTTGTGTTTTCTACAGTATCAATTGCTTTGTCATCTTCCACATCATATGCATACTGCGCCCAGATATTTACTGGTAATCCAGGATGAGTTTGAGATTCTGAAGATACAACTGGTGGGCTAGCCTAAGAACAGTATTGAATATAATACAATTGCTACTAAATAGTCACGTGAGGACTTTGTAAAATCATTTTAACTATTAATAAAAAGCAATTTATTTATAACATATAATTGGAATACTTTTTTTATATTTGCCACAAATAACAATAATTATGTACTTTATTTAAACATACAAAATTAATCTAGTCACATCCTATTACTGTATTTGATAAACATTATGTAAAGTTTGTAAACTTACTTGAACAGCTGTATCATATCTTCTTCTTTGTACAGAAATTATTTTATTTTTTTCTGTGCCTAACGCAACATAGTTTTGAGTTACTGAGTCAGCATCACTGCTTCCCCATTTTAAATTCCTTTTTCTATCCTCTTTTCTAATTATTGTAATCGTTTCTATCTGGGAAGAAGATGTAAGGCATATTTGAAATTACACAATGTGTTATAAAAATAAATAACTTAATAAACTATGCATCATTAAAATTGGTTGTAATAGCAGATGGAAATATGAAAATTATTAATTATTCATTCATGTTCACTTTCTCAATTATTGAACATTCACAAAGAAGATAAATATTGATTGTATTATTTGAGATGTTGTTCAAAACTGATTGCTTATTAAAGTATATTCCTCAACAAAAAGTGTAAAATTCTACACCAATATAAATTCAAAGAATGATTAAAAATAAATATCTGACCATATATGTGGAATATTTTATGTTATAATTATTGCTCACCAATGGGCGCATGTTTTTGGATATGTTTTCATCCACTTCATGTTCACTGCCAAGTGATTTCCAGGGGCGTGGCTTCTTAATTATTGAATTCCGTAATCTATCATCTTTCTGAATTCTTTCTTTCTGAATTATTGATATTGCAGAAAATTGTGCTGCCTCAGTAATGCAAATAAAGTATACATTTTTCTTTTCTTCATCTAATTTGAATCCCAAAAGTAATTTGGATTTTGGATATTGCTATGAACAGGAAGTAGACATTTAATTAGTGTACACGGCATCCTGTTGATTTAAAAAAATAAATACTAATTAATTGGAAATAAAATTTCATGTAAAATCAACTTTCATGCTCAGATATTACATTATCATGTATTTATTTATAATTTTCTTTTTGATAATATTACCAAATGCATATTTGTAAGAAAGCATTGCTGATAATTGATTATTTATATATATTTATTTTTTGTAGTTAATGTTTTATACACATCAAGCAATAAATAAATCAAATTATAATGTCTGTATAATATTGACAAATAGTCTAATCAAATAAATTGTAACAATAACAAATATAAATTTGAAAATTTTATAACTCTTATGAAGTGATATTAAGGAAATGCTTACAAAAATAGCATCTTTCACAGAATAAAAGTCAGAATTCTGACCCTTAGAATCCAAGTCGTCCAATAAAACATTTTTATCTACGAAAACCCAAGATATTTCCTTTTCAACCAATTCACAAAATAAATTCTCAACAATTTCTGAGGAATTGTTTAGGCCTCCAAGAGTTACAACACCAATTGTATCAAAAACATTTGCTGCAGACTCTCTAGAAATTTGAGTCTCCACCTGAGACAATTTTCTTCTGGATTTACCTGGAAAAGAAAATCCGAAGACTAACCAAATTCTTCAATTATCGTAATATGAGGTGAATTTAATGCACTGAGAGCAATTTCATTGTCATTATGAGAAGAATTCTCTTATAACTTTTTAATAATATTGAAATATTTGATTTTATTCGATAACCTTTGAATAAAAGATAAAATAACAAGATATACATGTTTCCAAGATTCACTTGTAACCCACTATCAATGGAAGTGGACATAGAAAAATATATATTGTGGAGATAGGCACAATTTTTTTTATTAATTACCTCATATATATATATATATATATATATATATATATATATATGGCAATAACGATAGTAATATCAGATAACAGTTACTACTCATGATTTCCATTTTAATAGTTTTAAAAAAAATTAAAAATGATATCTACTATTCAACAGTTATGAAAAATAATGGAGTTGTATTTATTCATGTCACATTTTCTACTGCAATAAAACTGACAGTGTATACTAATTATGATGAGTTTCTTAGTAGTGGAGTTCTGCATGAAATCCTTGTCCACCAGTGATGTGTTCCTCCAAGTCTTCAGCATAGCTCTTTGATGGTCTGTCCATGTTTATCTGATCCTTAAAGATCGGTAAATCTACTGTTTAATAACACATGTGCTGAATGCAATAATACTTAAATGTCTCCGCATTTTCTGCTGTTTCTTAAGTCTTGTAGCCCTGAACAGTTAATGGGAACTTAACAATAACTATTTTATATAGATTCCAAATGCTGATACTTGAAAATAATAAAATAGATTAATTTTCCATTGTTGAATAAAGAACGAATAAGTGATTCGTAATCGAATTCTGGAGCTAAGTATTACTGTTGCCGAGATATAGAAACTATACGTTTCCACACACAGTGTCCTATTTTTTACCTCTCTTCGACACTATTTGTGTTACGTGTGCCGTGTTAAAGGGGAAAAGCCTTGAGCTGTTTGGTGGAAGCAACACAATTGCGTCAACACTTGAACAACGTAGCCAGGCAGGTAATGGCGCCATAGACTATTGCTAAGATCCGGCGAGTGTACAAGAAGTGAATCCTGAAAGCAGCTGTGGAAAACTCAAATTATAGAATAGTCGAATAATAATGTAAGTATTAATATGAAAGATTTACGTCTGTTTTGAAAATTAATAATAAGAAAGAAAGCTCAATGCAGACAAAACAAGATGTGATATAAATACTACACAACGTTTCTGGAAATTGACTCGTGCAGTTGTGTCTCTCTAGGCTCTTGCGTTTTTTCTGCACCTAAAACAAAGCTTCCAGAAACGTTTTGTGGTATTTATATCATTACTCCTTTTGTCTGTTTTTGTCTATCTTTTTTATTAATAATGTAAGTAATAATAATAATAATGTATACGGTTACAAACATAAAACTTTTTAAACTCATACCTACAGTGAAAATGATACTTTACTCACCTCTCTTCGATTTTATAGCGTTTCTCTCTGAATTAACTTGCATTCTTACGATTCTTCGATAAAAATGTCAAATCACAGCTGCGAACAAATAAAGTAAATTTATTACGCATCATAAACCTATAAAGAAAACTATAAACGTTGTATAGATATTAGCTATTCTTCATTAATTAATCTCAATTTCCTTTTAAACGTAAAATGACAGTATTAATTTTTACTGAAATATAAATCAATATGGTAGCTCCTTTCAAAGTATAAATTCTTAAAAACAGGAGGGGGAACAGAATCAGATCGCTTACAAACTGTACACTCCTCGTGACAAAACTTGAGCGTCTCTTCCAGAATGCAACACGCAAAACAGCGTGTGGTTCGGAAAGTTTATTCAACCTCGATTGCTTATTAAAGAAAGTAAAAAGGTGTTTGACGAATAATGCACAATTTATCTAATGAAATACTCACGCGCCACCCCTGATTTTATTTTTTAGACATACATCGAAAATAGCCGGAAAATGGTAAATTAAACTTCTCAAAGAATATAGCCTATAACAAAAAAGGGATCTAGGAGTTTCTAACTGGATAATGTATCAAGAAGTCACAACCAGTAAAACCATTGTCTTAAAAAGCAAGTGTGCTGTAAGGCATTACTTTGCAATACTATTTGATCTTGTAAAAAAATACAAAGGCTACTATTGTAACTAAAACCGACATAAAATAACTTTATGATAATGAAAACAAATTATTTAGATTATTAAGTGAAATGTCCTGAAACTCTCACACTAAAGTTAAGCATTAATTAGGTGCTGTGTTTGATGAATACCATGAATTTTCCCTCTTCCGCCACAGAAAATAATTTTATATTCAACAAATGCATGAAGTTTAACTTCTGTCGTTATAGATAAATTGGAAATGTATTCACCTTTTACTGATAAATATTTATTAATACCAAATTAAGCAAGAAAGAAAATTATATAAAAACTATCAAACAGTACTTAAACTATTTATAATATTATGGTAAAATTAGTGAAAATTTATATTTTTATAAAAAAAATTAAGTTTTAAATTCAATTTTAAAATTGTTAACAATCTTAATAAATTCATTAATAAAAAAGTAAAGACAAAATTAAAAAATAAAACAATAATATGATGTACAAAATTAATTGGAGAGAACAGAATTGCAAAAGATATATATATTTGAAAAAACTAAACGTGCTCCTGATTTTATATTAAAGGAACATAAAAATTATTACAAAACTTTAAACCTAATGTTGTCTCTACCCATAGATTGGAAGAAAATCATGAATTTGATTGTCAGAATTTTGAAATTGTAGACACTGAACAGAATTTATATTAACACAATATATCAGAATGTTACACATACTAACAACTGATAACGCACTTAATTCGCAAAAGGATACCATAAAATTAAGCAATATATATAATTATTTTTTAACTTTAATTTTTTTTTATATAATTTGACTTTGGAAATTATTTTGTAATGAATCTGTGAGATTGAATTAAGGTATTGTTGTACCTTAGGCTGCTCGGAGAAGAACGATACCGTCGGTTTTGTTTGTCTTTTATTCTTGACATGGCGACCTTATAACAAGGTTGAGACTGAAATGTTGTTCAAAATGGTTTTAGTAATTATAAAAGGTGTTCCAGATTTTTAACGTTTGAAGACGAAAAAGTCGAGTGTTTTCTTAGTAGGCCTTTATCAAGTGGATATTGTACGATAATTTATTTCAGTAAAATCCAAAATGTTGTTGTTAATTTAGGAATAGTGTGTCACAGCCTGTTGAAGGTACAAAAAATGCACTGAAACGTCATTTCTATTTTGAATTGAATTTTCTGAAATGTTTGGTTTTAGCCGAAAAATACTTTTGTATATATAAGTTAATTTATTAAAAAACAGACATAAAAAGAAAAATATATTTTTTCTTTGGTACCTGTAATTGACATGAATCTATTTAAAAATATATTTCTGGATACAAAGAGTCCCATGAGAGATATTTGTATGCATAAAACTTGAAGCTGTGTTGAGTACTGAATTTAGTACTCATAAAGTGAAAAAGAAGTCGTAATCGAGTAGTCAAACTGGAAATTAAAACACCAGCCTTTTCCAGAGTTAATTAAAATATATAACGACAAACAAAGAAGGGAAAA
This sequence comes from Zhengitettix transpicula, assembly GCA_037074705.1. NCBI lineage: Eukaryota > Metazoa > Arthropoda > Insecta > Orthoptera > Tetrigidae > Zhengitettix > Zhengitettix transpicula. The sequence goes on along the minus strand of CM073595.1, from coordinate 15,142,171 downwards.
TATAAAATCATCGCGAAATGAAAAATGAACGACTTGAAGAAACTTGGTCGGACGTACTCAGCTAAACAATAATAATGAAAGGTGTCTTATGTACCATAAACAGGTTCCCGATAAAAATAAAAAGAGGGCATTTAATGTTGCGTCACGTGAGGTACATTCACCTTGCAGGATGAACAAAGTGAAAAACAATTCTTCATCATAATGAGAAATAAGAAAAGTGGGATCTGCCGATTTATTTGATAAACACGTAGCATCTGAATTATGATTTTCATGCAATTTTACCGACACACAGAGGGAAGTAGAAGACTTGGCTCTTACCTGTATTGTGTATGTCTTATTGAGCAAACGTTTCCATGGTGGCGGCTTCGCCGGGGGCGACTGCTCGGAAATACCCCCTGTTTTTACGATCACAAAATCGTAGTCGTGAAGAACGACTTCAAAGTTTCTGTCCAGATTAATCAAAGCTGGTGACTGATATTTCTGACTGCAAGACCACTTTGGATCATTTAATTCCGTATCACTTCGAATACCATACGTCAGGGGTGAAAAAATAGACAATGAGACCATAATCCAATTTCATTAATAATAATAGCGCTGAAATGACAGGTATTTGTTAATTTTGATACAAAAATGCTCCCAAAAAAAGCAGATGGAAACGAGGACAAATTCAGGGAAGATGGTCCAAAGGTCATACAGAGTCTGATGGATCCTATTAACAAGCAATTAATTCACAATGCATTGAGATGCGAGCCATAAAAAGACTAAAAGGTTCCTTCTGATATCTTCTATCTTCTATATATATAAAAATGAATTGCTGTTCGTTAGTCTCACTAAAACTCAAGAACGGCTGAACGGATTTATCTTATCTTAGTCTTGAAATGTTCGTGGAGGTCTAGGGAAGGTTTAAAAGGCGAGAAAAAATCGAATAATTTCCGGGAAAACCCTAAAAACAGCCCTTTTCTATTTCCCATACAAACGTTTTCTAAATAAAATACAAATCTACACCAGTCGAGAAATTTTCACCAAATTTCGTACACGTGTTCTTTGCGACCAGGAAACAAACACTGTCGGGGTGAGACGCGTCTTCCACCCCCAGAAGCGGGGGTGGAAATATTTAAACATACTAAAACAGCCGATATTTGAGTCGGATAAATATTTTTATGGGTCAAAGATATTGATAGTGTTTCTACCAATGTTATCTGAATACAATTTTCATCCCCTACGCCCTGTGAAAAGGACACCCTTCCGGTTTGGGGTGGAGATGCTTTACAGTAAAATAACGCGAATACAACCGAGATTGGAGTCAAATCAAAGGTTATGGAAGTCACTGTGTTTAGTTACGACATTCAAATTGGCATTTACCCCTCAGATGCAGGGGTAGCGGGGTGCAAATTTTGGAACATGCAAACACGGCAGATATTTGCGTTGAAGAAATATTTTTCAGAGTTAATTATAATGATTAGGGTTCGAGTAGCGTTACATAAAAATTGCGCAAAAGCAGCCGAAATTGGAGTCATATCGGGGGTTGTAGATAAATGACATCTCGGGCAACGCCGGGCACCCAGCTAGTACCTTTATAATAATATATGGTGTTCCGTTGGCCCGGCGTTTTCTGATTGGTGCACTGCTGTGTTCGTCCAGACAATGTCGATGTAGAGGCAGTCTGACCAAATGAAAGCGTAGACCAGAGGGTCAATCAAAACTCGAGAAAAGTTAGCCTTATTTTACGAAGTGGACCGAAGTCTAATTTGTAACTGTTAGCCAAAGTTGTAGGGAAAAAGAGAAAAACAAGAGCTGATAAATAGCGTCCAAAGATGCGACTTGGATTAGTTGTGTTTGGTGTTGAAAAAAGGGACAAAACATCGATTCAACCAAAGAAAAATAATATATATGTTCCCGTAAAATCTATGTGGGAAGAATTGGCATATCTATGAGATGTTTGGAGGGCACTGAACACGTCGAGTTGATTTGACGCATTTATTCAGTGAGTAAGTCAGTTTGAAATCCCACTATGACTCCACGGATATACTGTATTAAGGCAGCCGTCATGGAGGCGCGAATGATCTGGAAACAATTACGCTGAAATCTAAATTGATTCGATATGGACCGGGTTTGATCCATACTTCGTTACGTTCACTTCTACGCCGTTCAGAATCTTTCACTTGTTGTTGTAGACGCAGGTTCAAATTGCTACTTGAGGCGCGGGTATTCCAAGCAGTAACGTAATTATTTCCGATGTCAAACGGCGAGTAAAGGACCTCAGCGAATCTCGGCCACTTGGAGGCCACACCGTGAACTATGAACTCTCGTCAAGGCAGGCACGTTGCCCAACTTAGGGTAGGGAGATCATCACACAATGCAATCATTTTATTTCAAGGAAACTTGCAATACACTTCACGTAATTATGTGACTAAAGAATATTCATACGATTTTAAAATAACTTGATTGCAGCTTTTTACCTCAGTATAATAGCTTATGTGACTATTTGAGAAGAGAGTAGTGGATTCATCACTATGCTTAAGCGCCATTCCGGACCCGATTTGGAGTTATTTTCGATTCTGCTAGTCTTTTGATACGATTTCAATGATCCTGTTGAAAATACTATACTTCGTGAAAAATTATAAGGATTCTTTGTAGACAGTCGAATGTAAACTTTGAGAAATCACCATTGGTAACAACACAATTTGTTAGTTTTACAATAAAATATATTCTGTTGTATTTGTGAACGGGATAAATGATTTTGCAGTAATTAAATTAAAAAATTTGAATTTTTTTTAAGGAGTCGGTGCGTCTATATATATAAAAAAATTGTTAGGCGAAGCCAGAAATCATTCAGAACTGTTTTGAAGTCTGCTTAAGTTTCATCCACTGTCTCAGCTGAGCTGCAGGAGTTTACACATGAATGATCACGACTTCTTTGTTTCGACGACAAAGTGATTTAATTACGTCACGAAAGAAACCCACGTTCGACAGGAGGCAATTTCGATCGCAGCTCGGAAGCTGGCGAAACTTTTTATCGGCCGGACACTTTGTGACCTACTGTCAATGCTATCGTGACTCAGCTGAAAGGTCACAGGTCGGATCAGAACCTGTTCTGCACAATGGGGGGAGCCAGAGACAACAATCCTTGACAGAGATTTTGCCGCGTGTGCCATTTGTATTGAGATTTAGGTTCCGGAGGAAGGTAAACCACTCGAGACGATCCTGAGATGGGTCGGGGGTCGAGGATTCCCACTCAAATCGGTTCAGGCGACACGGCTACGAGGAAACCGGCTATAAATTACTTTGCCAAATAAAATATACTGACGCAATATTCATGTTCGCAGATTGAGGACGCATTAAGTTGCTAGTTAAAATGTGAATGGGTAGCTTTCCCCGGTGGCTTTTTCGAGTGCCAACTTCTATAATATAATTATATCGTTATTAAAACCGAATCACTAGACACAATATCTCTTTGATTGAAAATAATGAACCATCCACATTTTACTCCTTATTCATCACGTCAGCCAACATTTCCAGAGCTTATGCCCTTCCTAAAATACACAAACCTGACCTATCTTTTGGAATTATTATTGCTTCTACTGGCAGTCCCTTACACAACATTTCCTTCTACATTCATAACATGTTTTCTAAAGCACTCAATGAAGAAATCCATTATTCTATTAAAAAAATCAAGCGCCTCACCGTCCCTCATGACTCTTAAATTTCTCTTGATGTCGTTTCCTTATTCAACTCCATTCCCAAAGGTTTATTCATTAACAGTTTCAACAATCAAATGGCCTATTTTCAGTCAATATACTAAGATTCCACTTCATGAAATTTTATGCATTATAAATCTAATACCAATTCCACTTATTTCAAGTTTAATCAGGTTCACTATCATCAAATCAAAGGTTCACGCAGGGGCAGCCCCCTAGTCCTTTTTTTTTCTGAGATAGTCATGAGAGACATAGAAAATTCTTGTCTTTCTCAACTTCCTGTCCAACCTCTTTGCTACATCAGATATGTAGGTGACATTTTTTGTATTGTTAATACCTCTCAAATCAACCTTATCATCCCAACTTACAATTCACCGATGAGCTTGAATTTAACCATTCTCTTAATTCCCTTGATGTCACCATTTCCATTATCATCAATTGGTTCAGAAAACCTGCATACTCTGGACGTGTTCTCAATTATCTTTCTGATCATCCTCCAAACCAAAAGAGAGCTATGGTATACAATCTTGTGGACAGAGCTACGGACTTTTTAACTAACTCCAAGTTCCATCAACACAACTTAAATATTGTCCGAAACATTTTAATCTTCAATGAGTACCCTTTAAATTTTATTATTAAACACTCAAACAGCAGATTGAACAAAATCCAATATCCTACTGTCACTCGTCCCCAAACACCTCAAGCCAAATTTTTTCTCGTACTCCCTTATTACAATTTTCTACATCACAAATCTTCAAAGAATATCAAATATCCATCATTTACAGATCCACTGATACCCTTAACTAATTGATTAAAAACCACAAGGACCAACTTGACACCTACAGAAATCAGTGTTGTTAACAAAATCTCTTTCTCTAATTGTAATTCCTGCTACATAGGGTCAACAAAACGTTCCCTTAATACACGTATCAAGGAACATATGTCCAATATCAAACTTCCCATTGATAAACAATCTGTAGTATCCAAACATATCAATTCTAAACATACATTTTATTCGCAAAATGCTAAGATTTTAGACATTGACACCAGGTACAATTCCAGACTCATTTCAGAGATGCTTCACATTAAATCAAACATCACAGCTATTAATGTACAAACACACACTATGAAACTCAATAATTGCTATGATCCCTTATTATTACGCTAAACCGTCTGTTTTCCCATTGTCGTTGCCCCTTTATTATTACGTAAACTGTACTTGCCTCTAAGGTGGACAGCACCACGGTTCAAAGTAATATTTGCCAGTACGAAAACAATGCCCGTTTGGCATCCACTTTCGTATTTTTTATTATTTCCCAATCAGTCGATCAAATAAAAGCCCTCAATGAGACTGCACTGTGCTGCTAATATCAGATCAGTCTCGAATAACACAGTCCAGCCAACTTTTCGTTAATTTCCTTTTCTTATTTTCACCCGTCATAGAGGCAAATTCAGCGATGGCCGACGATGAAGTCTGTTTCTTTCGCGCTGTTTGATGTGTAGCCTTTTGATTCTGGAACGCGTTTGTTCAGCAAACACAGCTTGACAAGAACATGACGAGAGTGATGCTGTAACTTTGTTTATCCACCAGAGATATATAATTATTTGGTGGGTCACCTTCAAAGTAGAACCACGTCGAGTTCAACACACTTCTGTATTCGTTCCTTCTACAACTCAAAAACATTTCCTTACATCGTCTTTCGTTTCCCACAGCTGACAACCATTTAAGTTTCTGACAATAAGGCAGAATGTTCCAAAAATTGGCCTAAAATTCCTTGAATTATGATGCATTGTTGACACGCGTTTCATCCTGGTGCTGGATCCAATCATTGTCTTATTAGTTTTATGGCCGCGTCAACTAACAAGTTATTGGAGACCCTCGAATGGGGATTACATTATCGGGTTGATGAATATGTTGTCAGAGTGCATGGGCCACGAGTACAAAGTTTGGTGGTCATCTGAACGTTGGAGACGAACTCGAGGAGACTCTTGATCGCCGTGGCGTGTGAGCACAAGGCTTCTTATCATAATTTGCCATCCATTCTTCCACAATCCAGTCAACTGCGTTCTGACACGTTCACGTACTGTTTCCATTGCTTCATAATAATGTTGGCTGTTAGGACACGGGTATCCCTTTTGTCAAAATGATGCCCTGGTTATCGTACGATAAGCATAGACTTTCACATCAACAAATGCGTACTTTTTTAGCTTTTAGTGAAGATGGTGTTATATGTTCATGCATCACCGCTTGGTTTTCTGGTTCGTACGTAAATATCCACGTACTCTATATAAAAACTCTGAATTGTCCACGTATCCGTTCCGCGGGTAAACCAGTCGTAAATGGACTGATCACATCTGATTTCCGATATTTTCCAAAGTAGAGTCAAAACACTGTTCACCCTCTGCAAATGGGCCGATGAGTCGTTTGTCACCTCGTAAGAATACTGTCCGAGGTCGAACACGTAACACAATACGGAAAATAGTTCCAGTGACAGCATGAGTCTCGTTATTTTTTTTTCAGTCCCGCTATGTATTTCTCGGAAGCGAATTTTTCAGGTTTCAGAATTACGTCACCAGAAATGAAGGACGAAGTTTTTAATTTTGGATTCAAGTAGTTTCTCGCAGCTCCTTGAAGCGACTCAAAACCTTTTAATTTATCTCCAGAACTGGCAGATTATAACCTGAGAAAAATACTGTCTGCGAGGGCTATTCTCTCGCAGGCAGAACCTTGTAGGAGAGACGGAAGCGGCTACCTTTGGGGATGCCTTCTCCTCTCTCCGGTTTTGAACTAAGGTTCCCACAAGCCGATGCACTTCGGCCTGTTTTGATAGGTGTATGTTCCGGGGTCACAGATCTTGGGCATACGGTAAAAGTTGTTCGCTGTTCCCATTGGAACAGTCGGCCAGCTGCCCCCTAAACTGGTCGAGACACGGAGAAGGGAATGCTGTGTCCCCACAGCACACCCCTCTCCCGCTATCGGAAAGGCGTGGGACAAGTACCCAATGCCCGACCTACCTGATGCAGGTTTTCTAGGGTTTGTCCTTCATTCCTTTTAGGCGAATGCCGGGTAGGATCCTTTAACTATAGCCCGGGGGTCCTAGTTAACCCTTGGCTACATTCCTCTACCCTTCCGCATCACCCCCTTTAAAATCCCTTCTATGCTATTAAAGGGGAGATGCCACCATGTGGATTACCCTCATGTAGCCTATAACCCTAAAAAAAAACTGGTAGATTATAATGGAGCAAGCTAGTGAGAGAGTATTCTCTCACAGGTGAACCTTCCCAAGGGGCTCTGGAGGAGGCTAACTTTGGGGATGCCTCTTCCTCTCTCTGAGTTTTTGATCTAAGGTTCCCACAAGCCAAGGCACCTCGGATTGTTTTCAGAGGTGTATGTTCCGGAGTCACAGACCTTGGGCATACGGTAAGAGTTGTTTTCTGTTCCCATTGGAACAGTCGGCCAACTGCCTCCGAAACTGGTCGAGGGAATGCAGCGTCTCCGCATAGAACCCCTCTAGCGCCATCGGAAAGGCGTGGGGCAAGTTCCCGATGCCCGACCTACCTAATTCAGGTTTTCTACGGGTTGTCCTGCATCACTTTCAGGCGAATGCCGGGTAGGATCCTTAAACTACAGCCCGGGGGGCCCTTCCTCTACCCTTCCGCATCCTCCATTTTAAATCCCTTCCTATGCTATTAAAGGGGAGTTCCCACCAAGTGTATTACCCGAATGTAGCCTGTTACTGAAAACAAAAAACTGGTTGATTATAAGGAAACTTCTTTTCATAGTCTAAATGTCTTCGATGGACAATTCCAATCGACAAGACCCATATTAAATTAAACGAAAGAATTTTTATTTAATTTCAATATTAATGTCTGAAGTGTAGGAATGGTATTTGAATTAACGACAGTTAAAATCTTGCTGATATTTTCTGAGACTCAATTTTATCGTGCAAAATTGAATTCACTGAGCCGTGGGACATGCGAGTGGCCTCAATTAGCGCAGCTCGACTCGTCGATCAGTCAACTCCATATCGTTGATTTTGCGGATCATTTCAGCTCCAGCGGATGTCCCGAATGATGTTCATCACTTCTCCGACCTCATTCACTCAATTACAAACGGTTTTCTTAACCGCTGTGGCGGATGTAAATGGAACCTCTTAATACCCTACTTTTTTTTGCCGTTTAATTAGTAATTTCCAGGAACACGTAAGTTTTTTTTTTAACAAAAAGAAAGATCATTCAAAAGATATTGGATATTGCAGGTGTTTTTTCCTTAATAAGATTTGAATTTTAATTGAAACCTACGAAGGAGCACTATGACTTCTTGAAGAACCTCAGTAGCTCAAGGCAAACCTAAGCTTGATTTGCATTTTATCATCTCGTCAAGCAAGAACGGCGATTTGCGTTTTTCGTCAGGGAGTAATGGATGCTTACAGGACTTACAGGCGAATATAGCTTAGTTGTTTCAATCAGGGGAAGTTCGAAGGATCAAACAGCCTCAAAACGGGAGCGTTCTGTGTATTCTATTAATTTTAACGTGATAAAATCAGATAGATTTTTAAAAATGATGACTGTACTGGTTTTACAACAAAACAAATTCTCATTTTATGCGATTTTTTTTAAAAAAAAGCTTGACGCATTCATTTGCTGCGATATAAATCTATATAATAAAAAAGGATGTATATTTGTATGTATGTATGTATATATTTACGTTAAATTCTATACAAATTTAAAAGCGTGGATAGATTGCAACAAAAATTGGTACACAAATTCTTCAAAACACGAGAAACGGTACTGTGAGGGTGAGAAACGCCTAGCATACATGTGGAAAGAATTATAATTAAAAACCTTGATCATTAAATATTAAATTACTGCGCGCCAAGAGACAATGACGTCACGCGAGAGAAAGACGTTACTACGCAACGAACAAAGGAAATATGTCCTTTATTAGGAATTAAATAAAGCAGAAATATTTTTTTTAAATAAAAAGTATAATTTTATACAGCAATATTCCATCGAATGATAATAAAGAAGAATACGAATTACTTTACCATCCTAGGGGGAAAATGTAAGTTAATTTTCGCGCTGTATTAGTTGTGAGTCTAGCTAACAATTTCATCAATGTAATATTTCGTAATGTATGAAGACTGAGTGACGATTATATCCTGAAATACTCAAGGAATATATTTAAGTATTCAATTAAATACTTTTTCGAGTTTATATAAATAAGTACACGAGCAACGCCGGGCACCCAGCTAGTATATAATAAGAAACTACCCTTATCGGAAAATTTAATTTCAAGCACGCTACTAATGAATCAAAGCAACCAAGTAATATTTGTTTGTCTGCAAGTGGCCGATGGCAGACTCGTGTTGCTCTGTTTCTTAACGGAAAGAAATTTAATCGAAATCGGTCCGACCGTTTTCTTGGGAAAAGTGAAGGTAGTCAGCATGACTTAGATGTCATCAATGTATGATAACAAAAAGTTCGGTAATATTTATTATAACTGAAATATGACATTTATATTCTATTGGAAAACGATATAGTGAGAAAAGGAATCAACTGTGGAATAATAATCACGTTAAAAATATCTAGTTTAACAACCTGAAGGACATCAGGAAAGTACAGATGAATTCTATTCATTACAAGAACACGTCGAACGGCAAATTTGTTCAGTAGCTGTCAGCGGACACCCCCCCCCCCCCCCTCCCTGCCGGTAACGTTCTTATACATGAATCGATCAGAAGTGGCTCGTGAAATGAGTTAGGTTTCTGGAAGAAATTGAAAAAATACGTAATTATTGATGAATTTCTTCCAATTGGCCTTTATGGACAAAGATTTTTAGAAGTCCTTGACGAATGAGTGACTGATAACTTTATTTAGCCATCCAAGTGATTTGGTAATTGTATTGGGTAAAAATTGTACAAGGGGGTACTTGTATATATTTACATGTACATTTATTTATTTACATATGTAGGCTTAAATTTTCTGATGTACTGTGGGAAATTTCGGGAAATTTTACGTGCGCTTTTGTCCGAGGCTGTGAACGTCTAGTCAGTTGGCGTCAGACAGTCCCGACCGGTGAAAATAAAGGGTTGTCGCCGTAAAAGGCAATAAATACCACCCTAGGTTGTTATCCTTACTTATTTATTCGTTTCGGGAATTCGACGGCCTTTAGAATTGAGACATGATTGCCAATTGATTCACGCAGCAGTTGATCCTTTAATTTCAAATTGAAAAAAAAATATATCATCGTGCCGTTATAAAAATTTTAGCAAACGAAGTTTTGCCGTCAAATGTAATGCATTTGAAATTTATATAAGCTTGTGCTGATCTTTTCCGTCTTCACCTCCTAATAAATGGACTGACGTATTTAAACGTGGCGGAATGATCCTTGAAGATGATTCACGTTAAGGTCACCCGGAAGGTGTAACAGCGTGAAATATTGCTGTGCAGGTTCACGGAATGCTATTGAATTAAAGGGTATTAAAGTCTAGAAATTTATGATATTATTCCAAAGAATCTTGTCAAGGAGTGCAAATACTCGTACGGTGACATACTTGAACACAGAAAACGAAAGAGAATAAATATAGCACCGTTTCCGTACTGCAAATAAAACTGGATTAACTTGTTATAGAACCTACTCTTAAGCTAAAGTCAAAACAGAGTCGATTTTGCAACACCAAAATAATGGAATATATGAAAGGTCATGGCTTAAGTGTTCATGGAAGCTTAAGGTATTTAATTAGCATATCTTGAGACATGTACAAAAATTACCTCCGAATATTATTTCACATCTCCAACTGAGCTATGACGTAAGACAAATTGGAAAACAGGTATCAAGAGAAATACCATCATTTACCAGAAAAAATGGTGAGATCTGAATGATGAATCATTTGATCATCGGCCACATTCCTCAGAATAGGACCTTTCAGACTTTCATTTACATGAATTTGAAAGCTTAAATTTATAACGTAACCATTTATTTCATTTTATTGTTAAATATTAACTTAAGAGGACACAAATTAATTAATGGAAAATACAATTAAATTTTCATCTACATTCTCAGTGAAATACAGTAGTTCCTATTAATATTTTTAATAATAATCGATTGAAAACGCTGAATAAACGAGGATTAATACATTGTTAATTGGCAAAATTCTATATTTATGTTACTTGAACGTATTTTAGATATAACTCAAGAAGACTCCAACCATGGTGTTCATTGATATCTCCGGATTATGCGTTTGAAACCAGGTAAACAGCAAAAATGTGTCCTGGAGTTGATCCAACCAGGATCTTCAGCTTAGACATCAGTCGGCAAACTGGTATTTAGTTATGAACCTCTTACTATAAATTATTACTCTTATACAAGGGTGGTCTGAAAAGTTTCCGACCTCAACGTGAAGATGGCAGCACTAATAAATAAAAGCTAGTGAATTTCGTTGTTCATCCGTTGACAGTTACTCACCAATGTTTCAGCCATTTTGGACGCGGAGTTGTTATGTAACAGTCGTTTGAGTGAGTTGATGTGAGTGTTTTTGTGAAAATGGAGAAAATCGAGTATCGAGCTGTTAATAAATATTTGTTTTTGAAAGGCACTACGCCTACACAAATCAAAGATGAGTTGGATTCTGTGTATGCGGACACTGCACCATCATTTACCACAGTGAAATTTTGGGCAGCTGAATTTAAACGTGGCCGTAAGAGCTTGGGTGACGATGAACGTTGGGGACGTCCAAAAACTGCAACTACCGACGAAAACATCAAATGGTGCTACACGACCGCCGAATTAAAGTGAGAGAGATAGAAGAGGTCATGAACATGTCAAAAGAATGTGTTTGTCACATATTAAATCAACATTTAGGCATGAGAAAGCTGTCCGCGCGTTGGGTGCCGCGTTTGCTCACGTCAGACCAAAAACGTGTTCGAATGAACATTTCCAACGCTCTGTTGGCGAAGTTAATTACTGTAGATGAAACTTGGATACATCGATATACGCCCGAAACAAAAATACAGTCCAAACAGTGGACTGCGAAGGGGGAACCGGCTCCAAAAAAAGCAAAAACTGTGTTTTCGGCTGAGAAAGTGATGGCGACTGTTTTTTGGGATAGTCATGCAGTTATTTTAATGGATTATCTTCAAAAAGGAAAATCCATTACAGGAGCATCATTACTTGACAAGCTGAAGGCATAACTTGCGGAAAAACGGCCACATTTGCAGAAAAAGAAAATCCTGTTTCACACCTCAGCGGTTGCCATGGCGAAAATCCACGAATTACGGTTTGAACTGCTTGACCATCCAGATCTAGCCCCAAGCGACTTCTTCTTGTTCCCTCATCTAAAAATTGCGCTCGGAGGACAGAGATTTTCGTCAAATGAAGAGGCAATCACCTTCGACCACTATATTTGCAAAGAAAAATGCCAAGTACTTTTTGGTTGGGTTACAGAGATGGGAGCATCGCTGGGAGAAGTGTGGAAAGTTACAAGGAGACTATGTTGAAAAATAAAAATAAAATTAAAAAAAAATATCTTCTACCATTGTTTGGTCGGAAACTTTTCAGACCACCCTCGTATGCCACGATGACACACACACACAAATATATGTTGTAAACATTTCAAATATGTCATGAATTAATAGATTGTTTCTTTAATTATTGGCGCCGTAACTTTGAGGCCAGAGCATTGTAAAGAACAGTATTGTTTGGCGAGAACGCAGAGACTATAATTGTTGCAATGGTGTATTGTCGAAAAGACATAAGACGCTCAGAACTTTAGCGGTCATTGAGATCGGAAGGTACAGACCTGCGAGGGATGTTCTCTCGCAGGTAGAACCTTTTAGGAGAGATACGAAGGGGCTACCTATGCGTATGCCTTTTCCTCTCCGTTTTTGAACTAAGGTTCCCACAAGCCGAGGCACCTCGACCTGTTCTGAGATGTGTATGTTCCGGGGTCACAGACCTTGGGCATACGGTAAGAGTTGTTCGCTATTCCCATTGGAATAGTCGGCCAGCTGCCTCCTAAACTGGTCGAGGCACGGAGAAGGGAATGCTGCGTCCCCACAGCAAACTCTTCTCCCGCTATCGGAAGGGCGTGGGACAAGTACCCAATGCCCGACCTACCCGATGCAGGTTTTTCTAAGGTTTTCCCTGCATTTCTTTAGGCGAATGCCGGGTAGAATCCTTAAAATATAGCCCGGGGGCCCTAGTTAACCCTTGGCTACCTTCCTCTACCCTTCCGCATCCCCCCTTTCAAATCCCTTCCTATGCTATTAAAGGGGAGTTGCCCAATGTGGATTACCCTCATGTAGCCTGTTGCCCTAAAAAAAAATTAGCGGTCATTAGTTACTCTGATAGTCAGAGAGAAAGTGTTTGGAGGGCTTGACGAAATGGTCAGAAAACATTCAAATGTAAAGTCACACAGATATACAGTTCCTCAAATAGTCAGAGAGCAGAATATGAACCGTAAAACAATTAGACAGTATGCGAGCGGTATGTAGTCAGCAAACAGTCAGCCAAGCGGAAAGGCCCCGAAAATGTTGGAAAGTGAGAAACGAAAAAAATCAGTGCTATGGCCTGTTAGTGAAATTAGGGTTGTATAAAAATTAAAATAAATCACGTGTGCGCAAACCCGAGCAGCTCAAACTAAATGGTATGTGAAAACAAAAAACTTTCATCTGTAAACCTTTACGTAAATATCGTTTATCGCCAAATTTCTGTAACTTTGCCAGATTTATATAACTTTTTGTTATTGTAAATTTAATTTAATTTTTTTTACTGACTTTATTAGAGGCCCGATAAGCGGCCCTGAAATTAGGATTCTCATAAAAGCTGAGGCATTAACTTAAAATTCAAAATCGACGAAGGCCAAATTTGTCAAATAAATAATTTTTGTTATCTTTTAAAAATGTATATTACTTTCAACTTCCTTCATTATTTTAATACTTTTGAATACTATATAATTTGCCACTCCAACGTGGTGGCATTTTATCCTTTAATCTTTTGTATATTATATAATTTAGCACTCCAACGTAGGGATTATTTTTCTTTGTTTCTTTAATAAAAGTGATTATTACATAATTTGGCTCTCCAACGTGAGACTTGTTCATTAAATCATTTGTATATTACAATATATATTGTAATGCCAATTAATTAGGCCATTGATTGTTTGGACATAAAATTTGAATTGTTTCAGAAATCCATTATGGCGGTCTGATCGAACAAAGCGACAATGAAAAGCGAGCTCACTTGCTTTGTCGAAAAGTCAAAAATGGCGTATGTGCGCTAAAACTCGGGACAACTAGGAGTCAGTTCGCGGAAAAACATCGTGAGGAACAGAACAAGTAATATAACTGTTAGTTTGTAGCGGGACATTTCAGAGGACGGAACAAATAATTCTAGAGCAGAGACTAGCCGTCTTTAATGTATTATTAAGCAAAGTTGTGAATTTAAGACAAAGTAAAAACCTTCACGGAAGTATTACCTCGTAAATATCGCTAAGTAAAAGCAGTTTACGTCTATATCCAGCCAGGGAAGGAAGCGAGCAGTTTTTACGTATACAGCCAGCCAGGAAAGTCTAAGAGAGTTTACGTCTATAGCCAGCCAAGGAAAGGCAAGCAGACATCAGATAGCTGACATTCAGGAGGATCATCCGAGTTCCTGTGAGCCTATCAATTTTGACTTCAACAGTGTAAAATCTGTGAGTTGAATTCTAGAATCAGTGTATAATTTTGCAATAGTGTACTTCCGAAACCAAAAGGAATGCTGGTACCAGCTGGACAGATGTAAGTAACAAAATCAAACTAATGATTAATTGTAAACGTAATTAAAGGATAGAGTCAGATTTCGTTCTCTTTTAATTGTCAATCAAAGTTAATTTCTTTTCTTTTTAATTTCTTTCTATCGACGTATTGTTAGTTATATGTGAACTGTTTATTAATAAGATTTTAAAATCAATTTGTTGTGTCCATTATCAAACCCAGTAGAGGCCCTGAGAGAATGAGATCTCAAATTTTGTGGTGCCACAAAATAAATAAATATTTTCTATGTTAATTTCGATCTTTTCATTTAATAAAACGCCTCCCATTTAATTGTTACCTAAATGGCGTTTTCATCAAATTAAAAAAACTTCTATTATATGATTATTACAATATACATATATATATATATATATATATATATATATATATATAACTCTCTGAGACATCGGAGACTCATACTTTCTAGCATCTTGTTCTTCCTTCTATTCAAGTATCATTATTTAGTTTTTCAGTGGGTCAAATTATCATTTCAACCTCAGTATCCAATTATCTAAATAAATCGTGAACTACTGACCTCACGCTCACAAAGTAGTATTTTTCGCTAATAAAGTGCAAATTTTGCTCTTTATTGGCACCCTTACAAAAGATCGACATTGTCGACTCTCGAGACTAATAATATTTTGAGACTTTACGAAATAAGCGTTTCCACATAATTACTGTTATTAACTACTCTAAATATAGAACGTAAATGTTGACAATAGCGATGGCGTAAAGCGGTGTTCTTTTTAAGAAGACTACAAGGAGAAGCAGTGACTACAGTGGAGTCATCGCAGCCACACACAAAGAAAAATATATTCAATTTGTAATAAATGCATAAATAAATTGCTTGTCACGTTATAAAACTTTTTTTGATGGGAACCCCATGTTAGCTTTCAAATATATAATTTATAAATAAAAATACGCTAATATCCTTATTATTTTATTGACTCATGTAATCTGTGTATTTATTTAATCTATATATGGGCAGCCCGCCAGGTGGCAGATACATTAAAATAGCTTAAAATAAAAGAAGTAACAATAAATAGATGTAACCACTTTAAATAAATAAGCTAGATGTAAGGACATTATTTAAACTATAAATATAAATGTATATATAATTATATTAATTAAAGATCAACTTGGAAAAATACAATATATTGTAATAATTAAATAAATGGCGTCTTTTAAAATAAAAAGATTATTAAGGGAAAACGATTAAACAAATTTATTAACAATTTTAAATACACAATAATATTTGGGATCTCAGGGTCTTAAACTGGGTTTGATAAATGGCTGAATTTATACAATCAAAATTATATTTACCTTTTATGGAAGTTAATGCGTCTGAAACATAGACGAAATTTGTTGTGGAAGAAATAATACTACAGATTGAATTTAAACAGTTTTAAATTTCATCGGGAATTAACGATCTCATTTTATCGATAATTAAATAATTAAAGAACGATCTGACTTTTATCTTTTAAAAGTGGTTTACAAATGATTTTATAGTTTTTTTCTACTTACGGCCGCCCAGGTCTCATTTTATGTTTTTCGTGCACAAAATTTGGGGATATCACTGATTCTAGTACTCACAGACTCTAAATGTCAACAAATTCTAATTGGCGTAGTTTGTTAGTTGGTCTAACACAAATTGGTAGGTTCTCGATGCTTTACTCCAACCTGGATTTGCAGATCTCGTAACTTTAGTTGAAAAGGTCCTTCATTGGTTTGTCTATGGCCAGCAGGTTGAATTTATGCTCGGCCACCGATTACAACATTAGTTTCACTCTCTCCTTCCCGACTGCAAAACTTTTTATAACATGAATTTTCTGGTCTTTACACCTCTCTGTTCTATGCCCGACTGCAAAACTTCGTCTCCTAAATTTTGAGCGCGTAAAATTCTCAGCCGATCGACAACAATACTTTCTTTGCCTTGCCGCCTTGTTGCGGCGTCCACTCTATATCCACTAATAATGAGTCCTCTACAATCCAACTTTCCAATTAGCACAATGTCTTAATTACCAATTACTACAATATATATATACATAGTGGTAATTAAAAGGCAATTATTAATTCATAATTAAAAAACCTGGACTCGTATTGTTAGCGGCAGAAACACACAAGGTGCACGCAAGAATGGGCAATAATGCCACAGGTTTAAGGTATTGTAGGCTGTTTGTTTTTGCTAGGGCGTGGTGTGGAAAGTCTTCGTCCAAGCCTAGCAGAATAAAGTTGTTGTTGAATTATAGCAACGAGTCTTCGTCGAAATATAGCTGTGTAAAGTCTTCGTGGAGAGATTGCAGAATAAAGTTGTCGTTGAATTACTGCAGAGTAAAGTCGTCGTCGAGATATTGCAGTGTAAGTCTTCGTAGAAATACAACAGAGTAACGTTGACGAGATATAACCAACTTTTGTCAAACCAACAGTGATAATTAAAGTCAGTGTTAAAATGACCTGTTATAAAGTGCAATGAGTGTGTAAGTGAATGAACGAGCCAAATTGCCTTGATATCCAGAAACTGTAAGTTACAATTTCACTAAATTCATATTTGTAAACCATTAGGTAAAGGTAATTACCGTCAGATTTCGGTTTTCTAATATCGTTTATAATTTAAAGTTAACCTTTTTCTGTTTGCATTGTAAATAATACATTGAAGTCGATAATAGTGTCATAGAAAATTAGATTGTTAACAAATATTTTCTTTATTTAAAGGCCCACTAAAGACCCTGAGAGAGAGAGTAAATTTTGATTGTAAAACACTAATAAATAATATAAATTGAAAGTTATTTACGTGACAACTGTTGTAAAAAAATCATTGGATAACATTTGTAAATGTAACTATTTTTGCATTAATAAATCAATATGTTTGTTTATTTAAAAATATTTATTATTATTAAAGCATCCTTTCATTTAATATTTAAATTAATACAAATTGTTGCTCTAACGTAGGGATTATTTTAATGTCATTAACTCATCACCACAATTTGGCGCCTCAACGTGAGGCTGTCATTTTTAATTGTCATTAGTTTGTAAATATTACAATATATAATGCCAATTAATTAGGCCATTAATTGTTTGGACGTAAAATTTGAATTTTTTGAGAAATCCATTATAGCGGTCTGATCGAACAAAGCAACAATGAGAGAAGCGAACTCACTTTGCTTTGTCGAAAAGTCAAAAATGGCGTATACGCGCTAAAACTCGGGAGAACTAGGAGTCAGTTCGCGGAAAAACATCGTGAGGAGCAGAACAAGTAATATAACTGTTCGTTGGTGGCGGGACATTTCAGAGGACGGAACAAATAATACTAGAGCAGAGACTAGCCGTCGTTAATCTATTATTAAACAAAGTTGTGAATTTAAGACAAAGTAAAAACATTCACGGAAGTATTACCTCGTAAATATCGCTACGTAAAAGCAGTTTACGTCTATAGCCAGACAGGGAAGGAAGCGAGCAGTTTTTACGTATACAGCCAGCCAGGAAAGTCTAAGAGAGTTTACGTCTATAGCCAGCCAAGGAAAGGCAAGCAGACATCAGATAGCTGACATTCAGGAGGATCATCCGAGTTCCTGTGAGCCTATCAATTTTGACTTCAACAGTGTAAAATCTGTGAGTTGAATTCTAGAATCAGTGTATAATTTTGCAATAGTGTACTTCCGAAACCAAAAGGAATGCTGGTACCAGCTGGACAGATGTAAGTAACAAAATCAAACTAATGATTAATTGTAAACGTAATTAAAGGATAGAGTCAGATTTCGTTCTCTTTTAATTGTCAATCGAAGTTAATTTCTTTTCTTTTTAATTTCTTTCTATCGACATATTGTTAGGTAAATGTGAACTGTGTATTAATAAGATTTTAAAATCAATTTGTTGTGTCCATTATCAAACCCAGTAGAGGCCTTGAGAGAATGAGATCTCAAAGTTTGTTGTAATTATCTTTATTGCCACAAAATAAATAAATATTTGGTTGTTAATTTTTTATTATTATTTCATTTAATTAACGCCTTCCATTTAATTATTACCTAAATGGCGCTTCACGTGAGGTAAACTCTTCAAATTCATTAAATTAATTAAAGCTCAATTGTTGTTTATTACAATATATGTATATATATGTAATATTGTTTTGGCATGAAAAACAGAACCATGGAAATATAGCTGAAAATATGGATTAACTAACTATTTAACAATTTAGTATTTAAGAAGACAAAATGTACATAACTTCTTAGGAGCTTTCGTCTACATGTAGATTACACGAATAAATAAAAGATAAAGATAATTCTAGCTCTATGTACAGAAGGTCGATCAAACTCCTTGGAGTATCTGGTGATATTCACTTAATCTAGAGACAAAGGAGATTTCCTTTAATTTGGTTTCTTGTGTCCGATGTATGCCTTGCTTCGTCCAACTGTCCCCCTTTTCCGGAAAGAGATTAACTTGGAGTATTGTTCTTTTCCGTTTTCTTACTCACTGGTGTTGAGATGACTACAGGATGACTATCCAATTCATGTGTATCCCTTGAAGAATTTAGAACATGCAAAATGTTTCTCGGAAAACCTGTAGTTATAAGGTCTCCAGCTTTTCAAATTCTCGAAATAAACGTCTGTTCCACCTGAACTCTTCCGGTCTGACGCCATAATTCACTTCCGCCTGTCAGGCCAAGGTTCAGGGTAACAAACTTGAGACTTCATCAACTTTCTCCATGGCATATGCTACGCTGAATTGCATCTTCTTTTTTTAAAAAAAAAATTCAGTTACTGTTTCACAATAGATAAACCCGTAATGAATCACGCCAACGAACATAAACTATGATAGTCATTTAGTATGCCTGGATATGACCTGGATAATGTTATAGCCACTTACGTCACGCGTCACCTAGCAAGTAGACTTTTCTACATAAAATATTTCACATTTAATTCAAACAACCTAACAGTTTGTGATATAATGAACCGTGTTAATAGTATTTTCTGAAGCCTGTCCAAAATTTTGATTTCCCTGGCGTCTTTAGAACTGTTCGCCAATCACTCCATGACGACGTTCCAATTACATTCCTAAACAGAGTGCTATTAATCCATATTTAATACTGATCTCTGTAGCCGATTATTCAAATGTATTTTGACTATCCTCTAAATTCCCACATATGAACTGAAATTCGGCTAACAATACAGCCTATTTTGTACTTTGAGTAAGTTGAAACACACTTTTGTAACATAATTGAAACCTGTTAAGCCTTTTTGCTGAGTTTATCCCCTTGAAACGGGCCGGAAATGTTTTCATATCCTTCTTGTCGTGCAACGGGATTGGAGGAAATATTCATCAATAGTGTGCGCGGTCTCACAAACAGTCTTCTTATATTCACTGGAATTAATACTGTTTTAATGGCATTCCCCTTCCTTACTTGCAATTCAAACGTGTCACACGCATAACATCCGGCTTCAAGTGTTATGAGTCCAAAGACAATGCAGTCTTCCGTAGCACATTTCAAATGTGTTTTGACTTTCGTCTAAACCTCCCACTTGACAGACACGATAGCGTTTTATTTACATAGATTATGTACGAGAACAAATTAAGGTTTAGTGTTACAGATTATAAATAGGATTAATTATAAAGAACTGAAATTCAATGCTAAATTATCTTTATTTCTTGACATTTACGATGACTTGGACGGAAAGTGAGCTAAAATTTCGATTTACTATTATTCTTTTCATCCATAAGAAACAGTCTCAATTTCTTTCTTGTATTTTCTGTTTATTTTTCTGTCAGTTGGACTTTTCCCCACGCAATGTAATAAATCTATGTAACTTATGTTCTGACTTTAATTTCCGCGTCACACAAGGTCGTGTATAACTTAGACGGTATTTGAATCATAATTTTAATCTTTGTGAGAAAATTTGCCCACTACATATATATATATGTATATATATGTATATATATATATATATATATATATATATATATATATATTGTAATAACCAGCTAAGAAAGACATGAAGTCTGTTCTTATTTTTATCAGATTTGTTTACGAACTCAGACTGGGGATCCTTGAGTGGCGCGTACATATAAAAGATAATGATAAAATTTTGGGTATGTGACTTTTAGTGAAGGGGAGGTCTAATAATTGGGGCATTTTGCGGAACCCTGAAAGGCATCATAACAGATGGACGACGCAATTAGATTAAAAGGAAACATTTAATTTAATTGATTGAGTGGCTCTCGGAGCGGGAGAACGGCAACAGATGGTGTTTGTTTGGCGAAAGTGGAAATTCAAAAAACTGTGAAAACAAGGGAAGATTCTGGAGCCCGGATATAAATAAGAGGACAGTTGGACAGTTGAGAAGCTTCATTATCATTTCGTGTGGACGGGAGACGGACGTGTTAGTGGGAGAGAGCGGTGGTGCAAGTCCGCAGAGACGGACGCGGGGCCGAGTTAATGTGGCCGAAAACAATTGTTATGAACAGTTAGGAGTTTACAAAAAGGAGAGATCATCGGATGCTAGGCCAAGCTAGGTGGCCGAGAGGAATCAGCTGGACATCAGTCGTCAACAGTTGGTGGGAGTTTCATCGTGGAGGTCTGTCTGAAAGCAGAGGTCTTTGAATTCGTCGTGAGGGTAACGTCGTCAAGAGGAGGTGGCTGTGAAAGCAGAGTGTGAGCGCAGTCTGGTGCCTTTTAAGCCTGTCTGAAGTGAGCGTGTAAGTTTATTTTTCTGAATTAATAATTGTAAATTGCTAATAAAGGGTAAAAGGTGTCAGATTTCGTCTCATTTCGTTTCTTTTCGTTTCAATCATTTCGTTTTTCATTTATTGTAACTGTATTTGTTTAATTGTAACATTTTGTTCCGTTTCCTTATCAACCCAGTAAAGACCTTGAGAGTACCGAGTCCAATTATTTAAAATGTATTCTAGGTAAATAAAATTGTTTTGATTTATAAAATTTCATCGGATTTGTGTAATTGAAAATTGTGGTTTAATAAATAAAAATTTGTTTGTTTAAATTGGTATAGTTATTTTATTTTATGTATGTATTACATAAAATGGCTACCACAACGTGGGGCATATTTCATTAATCAAAAATTTATTAGTGTTTATTATAATATATAAATATGTTTAGATAATAAAAGAAATAGCAATAAATTATTTAAGGATACATTATCATCAGATTATTATTTCTCAAATTAATTTCTTGAAGGTAATACTTTCATTATTCCTTGGATTTTCCAGTCTCCTGTTTAAATCTGGGACTTTAAATCTAGTTTCCTCATAAGCCGTGACATTTAGGCTAGCTTTGAGATGTGTAAATCCTGGGAACACAGACGTTGGGCATACGGTAAGAGCTATTAGTTGTTCCCAACTGGAACAGTCGGTCAGCTGCCTACAAATGTGGTTTAGGCGTAGAGTCGGGAATGCTGCGTTCCCACAACAAATTCCAAACTTCACTCATTGGAAAGGCGTGAGAGAAGTACCAATAACCCGATCTAACGGACGTAGGATAACATCACATTTACGCGAATTCCGGGCTCTACTTACCACTCCGTTTCTATGTTATCAAAGGGGAGAGGTAGTCACGTGCGTGTCACTCAAAAATAAGCGACTCCGATCTCTCGGTTATTTTAAATAATTTGTAACAAACGCCGCCTGATCACGTGGCTTAACCGGCAGAGGGAGCGTCACCCTTCATGCGTTAACCGGCACAGAAAACTATGGATGCGACACTAATATGAACCATTTTCGACTAGTTTTCCCGTCGTCTTGACCTTTAACTTAATCGCCACGAGTCAGCATTAATAACAGAGATTCCCATAACCAACAAATACACACCATTCTCGGTCTTTATCCGATTATATTTGTCACTCGCTTGTATCGAATTATAAAATTTGTATAATGGAGTTTTAACTAGTTATAATAATTAGTTTTTCCAAATTTGACAATGTTACATCTACGATCCTGATATACATTTTTTATTCTTGATTGAGTATTTTTTATTCTCTTGGCATACCGGGACTGTTTTTAACTCTCTTAAAGAGCCGAAATTAAATTTGACTCAATTTTTTACTCTCTTAAAGTATGGCAAATAATTTTGATTGTTTTTGGGTTTAGGGAGTGATTTTTAACACTTTTGAGATACATAAGAATATTTAGCTCGCTTAGGGTACCGGGAATATAATTAACTCTCTTAACGTAGTGCGTATATTTTTATCTGTGTTACGGTACCGAATATATTTTTGCAAGAGTATTGTCGTTAATATTGGGTATAGAGGGTATTTATGCTTCTCTAAAGGCACTGGTGGGTTCTGCATTTCCTCTGCATAGGTTGGTTAAGTCACTTCTTGACTTATATTTTAAATACTTTTTCGGGCGGATATATATATATACTTTTTCGGGATGCATGACAATAGTTCCATTGAGATTTTTTTTAAACTCCTCTTGTTTACTTTCATCTTGTCCGTTATGCACTGACAATTGTAATATAAAGTTTGGAAAGATTTGCAATTCATCCGATAGTCCTACTGTTTTTTATATCATTAATAAGCCATGTTATATATTATATTGTGTATTTAATATATATATATATATATATATATATATATATATATATTGTAGTGACCTCCAATATTTGTAATGAAAGGATTTTATAAATTATTTAATATTTGTATTGTCAGCGTGATATTGTGGCCCAGGTATTGTAGGTAACCGTCAGCGTTTCGTAGGAATGTGGAGTGTTTCAGACTGTATAATTGTCGACAATGTGTAATGTTGAAAGCTGTGAAGAATGGCACAGTTAGTCTGCGATAAGCAGTGGTCGTTTACAGTCTCCGATAGGTGCTGTTCGGTGGCGGTCGGCTAAAGTCTGCTATACGAGCTGAAACGGTGAAGGTCGGTCTGAGTCTCTGATACAGGTGGAACGGAAAAAGTTTTAGATATGTGGCAGTCAGACTGTAAGGACTTTGTTAGGATTGCTTAAAAATGAAGTCAAATGAGTCTGCAATAAATATTCGACGCGTGCAAAGACGGTTATTAAGATTATTGACATTATAAATTGAAGGAGACACGTGTAAATTGTAGGGAACGTTGTACTGTCTGTTATTGAACTGATATCATTGATATAATTCGTAGTGAGTTGAATCGAACTTTGATTTGGAAAGTTAAATTTCCAATTTCTTTGCTGTCAACGTTTTTACTGTTCGTCCAAAATATTTTGAGAACAACAGTCTGTGGTGTGTTAGGCATTTAATCGCACATGCCGACTTTGGTTGTGTAGAAAGTGTGTTTAATTAAAGTCCTTTAAATAATTTGTGAAAAGATCAATAATTGGTGAAGTGTGATAC
This sequence comes from Zhengitettix transpicula, assembly GCA_037074705.1. NCBI lineage: Eukaryota > Metazoa > Arthropoda > Insecta > Orthoptera > Tetrigidae > Zhengitettix > Zhengitettix transpicula. The sequence goes on along the minus strand of CM073595.1, from coordinate 15,118,359 downwards.
GAGACCTGCTCCGATGTCTGGTATGTACAAAAATTTAATGTAAACCTGGTATAATATTGCGTACCGTCAGGGTTTTTTATGTTAGTAATACTCAAGTAAATTCAGTTCAATATTTTGTTTTCCAAATTTGGTTATATCACTGCGGGTTACTATTACTGTCAAAGTTACTGTAAAAAGTTTGTGTATAAAAACTAATCTTATAAATAAAAAAGAGTGTATGTATGTTTGTATGTTTGTTTTACATAAAAAGAAACCAGAAACTATCGAGATTGTCACTGAGTTTAATTAATTTCCTTGAAAATAACGGGAAAACAACCGAGATTCGAGTCAAATCGAAGGTAATGGATGTTGCTGAATTTATTTATGACAATCTGGACAACGCGCGGGTATCGGCTGGGTTGGGATGAGTTGACCGGCTGTTTTTTCGTCAATTAAATATATTTCGGGATGAATTAGATTAATAAAATTTCCCTACATGTTCTCTGTGTATAATTTCAACCCCTTTCGGACTCGGAAGGGTGCACCCTTAAGGGTTGGCGTGGAAGTAGCATTAGATAAAATAAACCAGAAACTATCAGGATTGTCACTGAGTTTAATTATGACATTAAACTTGACCGTTTAAGTCCCCAAAGCGGGAGTGGTCGGGGGTGAAAAATTTCAAACATGTTAAACGGTCGATATTTGCGATAATTATTTCCTGGGGTTAATTACTTTGAAAGTATTTATACCGATGTTGTTTGTGTATAATTTAACCCCTGTGAGGGGAGCAAGCTTAGGGGTGGGGTGGAGTTACGTTAAATAAAATCCCGCAAAAACAACCGAGATCCGAATAAATTCAGAGACTATGAATCTAATTGTGACAACCTGGGTAACGCGACGGGTTTGGGAGGTGTTGGGCGGGGGAATAAATTTTCAGACAATGTAATCGTCCGATTTTTGCGTGGAATATATTCTTTTTCATTAACGCATATTTGTGGGCGTGGTCATCTTCTAACATGTAAAAACGGCCGATATATTTAGTCAATGACTTCATCCCCCTTCGGCATGGGAGGTGAGCACATTTAGGGATAGGGTTCGAGGAGCTTTACATAAAAATAGCGCAAAAGTAACCAAAATTGGAGTCTTATGGATGGTTATAGATAAATGACATCTCGGGCAACGCCGGGCACCCAGCTAGTAAAATATAAATTGTAATAAATATTTCTGTATTTAAAATTTAATTGGTTAATAGTTATTTCATTTACCAGATCATCAATTGTTAAATAAATTCGATTCTCATAAATAATTTATCACCTTAATTGGCACCGCATAGTGGTGACTTTGTTTTCTTTTAAATAGATTATCACATTATAAATACCCGGGTAAAAAACCGGACAGTATATTTAAAGATGAGCATTAACAATTTATCCAAATAAAAAGATTAATCGCTAAACATGTATATTATGAAATAGAAAATTCGAAAAATTCTTTCGAAGGTCCATCTACCCTGAACCTTCCTTCCCATTTCGAGACCACAGAGCCCCCACTGACCGTCCGAGACAGAGGGTGTAGATCACCTTTGTCATTGACTCCGATCGTTGCGTGTGCGTAGAGGGAAAAATTGGTTGTGTCCGGAAAGCGAGCCGATTCGCCAATTTGGGAGACCTCCAGTTTGTCTCAAGTGCAAACTCGGCGTGTCCGGGAAGAGCGCAAAGTTTAAGGACGATCGCCTGGCGGTGAACTGGCGAAACAGCGCAGGTCTACTTGAGGTGCGGAGGCGCAGAGTCCGCAGTAGTAAGCAGCCATGCGCAGCGCAAGCAGCCTTCGGTTCGTGGTCGTGGTCATGGTAGTGATCGCGGGGCTCGTCACTCCGGCGCGGGCCTCCGCCATCCCCATGTGGGAGTACCTCAGCCGTGGAGAGAAGGTACGTCGCAAGTGGCTCCCTCATCACAACTGTGACGTCTCACTCCACACAATCCGAGCGTTGTGTTACTCTGACAAACTTACTATCACACGGGTGACTCCAGAGACTCAGAAATTTTTCACCCCGAGGGAATTCCTGTAACTGTTCACTGACATCCGTTAAGCAACAAATCCGCTATTTGTTTCTATAAGTCATTTTATTTTATCCACACCGAGTGGAGAATGAAACACATTCAAACATTGGATAAGATGTAAATTTCCGAAGAACCGGCGTTAAAGTTTGAGCCTCACTCGGTGAGAAGGAACAGGGCTTTGTGCTTTATACGGAGGTCATCCTTAGGATTCGGAATGAAATTTAGTACCGTTCCGCAACTCCTAAAATCCCCGCCCCCGGCCCCCCCAAAAAAGACCGCATTTCTAATATCTATGATTGGCCGTGAAATGGGAGTGGGGAAGCATTCATTCCCGATATCAGACATAAATGACAGTCATCTATTTACCAACCTAAGTATTTCAGGGATGAACATCACTATGAATAGACGAGGAAGTAGTGCCATAGAAAAAAAATATATTTCTGCATAAATAACCTCAAGTAGTGAAGTGCAACCTCGTTTACCAACGTCATGTATCGCCTAACTTTTTTTTATTACCGAACAACCTCTTACCGACCCCCAAAAACATTTATAAGAAGTGTTTTAATTATATGATACAAACCAATAGATGTTTTGGCTTCTTTTTTTTTGCATTTATTTTGTAATCATTTTAATAATGTTTGTTGCCGACAGTAACATGAATCTCATGAGCTTGATGAATCTTGGTAAGATTAATTTGTTTCAAAATTTGTAAGTTTTAGCCATCAACCGCTGATGATCACACAGATTTGTATTTCTTGGTTCAAGTCCGGAAAAATCATGTTTCCGTATCAGATATCCGACCGCGACCATGCTGTTTGGAGGCCGACAGATCGGATTCCCATTCGGATTTGTTTCGAGAATGGCACGAGTTGATTCGTGCTTCTAAAAATAGGAACAATGCCAGTGGGCACTTTTTAACAATGTCAATTTGAGTCGGGTTGACGTAAGAGAAAAATGCGCGCGTATCTTATAACGTTATTTCTCCTCTAGAAGAAAACTAAACCGCATTTTATCATTACTGTATAATTCTGACCAGTTTTAATATTCATATAAATCGATAAATAATCTTTTCATACTATTCCATACGGTAAACGTTTGCGACATTGTTTACCTATTAAAATTAAAACGAACCAAACTTAAACAGTTGAAAAGCGCAGAAACATAGATTTACAGTGGTTTTTTTTTCTGTTATAAAAAAATGAAGCAGCGAAATCTGCAAGTTAAATTATCAATTCAAAGTAACAACAGCCAGCGACATGATTTAATCGCTTAAAATTCATTCCAGTGAATAAAGAACATCGGTTAGAATATTTTCGCCATTTTTACGTTCTGTGAGTTATAAATCTCATCTACCTTACGACAACGATTCGGTTTAAAACCATTCGTGGACGGGGGCTCTGATGTCCTACTTGAATGTTCGTATGATGGATGCTGAACACAAAAACAATGGGACATTCTTTGGTTTCGGATCTGTATTTCGGACTCAGATCCATGATTTGGATCACGTGAGACAATCAGTCCATCAAATAATATTTTCCTGTACAGACGATTTTGATTCTTCTGAGTGAGTTCCTGCGGAATGGAAAGGAAATGAATTTGGATGTCTCTCCGAAGAATATTTATGTGCCATTTAGAAACCTCGAGCTCTTAAAGGAGGAATTTCTGCTGGAAAAAAAAAAGGAAATATATGGCCCAGTAGAAAGTGGCTTGTATCGAGAACGCGGAAAAACTGAACCGTACTGAACATTTAGTTCATTAACCGCCCTTGGCGGTTTAGCTCTCGTAATTTACATTCACGTTGCAAAGGATTTAAAAACTACTCGTTTGGAAATCTTAATTTTTGCCGAGGGAGCCCTATAACGGCTCCGAGACCTATCGCCGTTAAAATACTTGATATAATTAATTAAATCTTAATTATAACGATTATTTTTAGATTATTTTTAGATTAATTAATAACTTTTTATAATTTTACAGAAAAAAATCAGTCTCAATATATTTATTTATATTAATTGAATCTGAAGCTTCTGCTCGTGTTGAAGAATCTGATTGATTAATATCAATAAATATATTTAGACTGATATTTTCTTCTGAAAAAAAAATAATGGTATTTTCTCAGTTTTATATATACTATCTATGTGTATGACGTCATACATGGAGAAGTAATGGAAAAAATAAATAAAGTAAAATCACACGTGCGTCTTCAATGAAATTAAACTGTAACACTAACTGAATCACGTTGAAAGTTATAAGGCGTTACATTTTCGTAACATTGAATCACGAATAAGTCCCAGTTACTGGCTGGAGCTTTAACAATTAAACGAGAAAGTTGACAAATCCCTTTTTGTATATTACACAGGAAAATGTATGTATATATAATAAAACAATTTGTATGGGAAGGAAAGAGAGAAAGGTGGTGTATTATCTGTTATTGAAGATCAGCGTTTCCAGTGATAGTAGGAAGAAATTAATGGAATTTTCGGAGGCGTTATCTTCCTTCATGAAAAATAAGTTACATTTCGTGTTCCGGTCGGGTCACGATTCATTTACTTGGAATTCTCAGGTGAATTTCCTGGAGGAAGATAATGTTTTACACACGTAATTGTACTCAAGAACAGAATAAATACTTTATGTTTAAAACTCATATCTCTAGGGCTATGAAACGGAAATAACTGATTAGGATATAAATATATCGGAGGACAAGGAATCGAACCCAGGACCACCTAACATTTAAATAATTTTAATTAGCAAATGTAATAAGTAAAGAATTATTGTTTCAATTAAAAATACTCCAGACATCGCCCAGGTACAATACGACATTAAATCATTAATTATTAAAATAATTTGATAATATATTTGGAATTGATGTTACACTATTTCTCTCAACACACCAGAAGTAGATACCAATTAAAGGTCCTAGATATTGTATAAGAACTTCAAACTCGGACAAAATAATTTATTTAAAACTGCCACTAGTTGGTCATGAACGTATTCATAAAGTTAGCACAGGTGAGGAATGATAATGCTGTACTTCAATTAAATCATTGTACCAGTCGCCAAAATTACTCATAATATCCATTCTACACTGTAAAGTCCACGAAGAATGGTATTTAATAAATTGTAGGCTAGTCTGCGAACAGAGTCGGGGAGTCGACAACGATAGTTCAGTGGTTATAGCGGACGTTTACTCAGCCGAGGTCCTGGGTTCGATCCCGATTTTTCTATCTTAATACGTTAAACCAGTAATTTTATAAAAATAAATGAGTCGAATTATTCGAACGAAGATCTATGATAAAAATAATGGATCGATTTTTGTGAAGCTTTGTGTGCTACTGTCAAAAAAAAAACTCGTCACTGACAGCAAATATAATAAAGAATTAAATACACTAAGACAGGTTGGTAAGTTATACAGCGATACGTTTCTGTACTTCCTCCGATAGTTGTTTATTCCCGAGGTTTGATTTACTGTATTCACTAATTCTCACATTATGTATTTCGATTTTTTTTTCAGTCGTACAGGAATCTTCCTAAACTATAGCAAGTAGCTAATTGCATTCTCTTGTCTGATTTCTTCTGGTTTCGAAAGTAGCACAAAGCCTAGTAGTCCGTCTTTAAATAAATGGCAAACCAAGATAAATCAAATACTACGATTCGTGGCGTTCTGTTTTTATTAAAAAAAACTGTTCGAGGATCAGACCGTAGCATTATCTTCATTTGTAATTCAAATTCCGCGGTTAACACAGTGAACAGGAAAGTCCGGGAAGTAATAACAGTTCATCGAAACGTGGGTATAAATACGAAAATGTATCTAGGCAATTCAAATTGACATTATATATTGTCTAAATACCTGTGCAGTAAATAAATTTATTAAAAGTTTTGCTGATACTTAAATGTACAAAATTTTAAATAGAACCTATGAAATACAATTCTTCTTATAAAAAAATGTTGTCACATTTATGGCGTATAGGAGAGCAATTCCCGGTTTGTAGAAGAATATATGAGGTGGTTCAAAACATCCCAAGAGTCCAAGAGCGCCTTCGTGACGAATGTTGTGTGACGACGGGCGTTGTCGTGCAACAAGCACACTCCTCTCGTCAGAATTACCCTCCATTTGTTTTGAATACTCATTTTGAGTTTCTTTTATGGTCTCACAATGTCCTGCATTGATAGTCGCGCCCTGAGTCAGAAATTCGACCAAAATTATTCATTTTCGAGTCAAAACACTGAGGCCACGACTTTTTTTTTGCCCGATGTTTTGGTTTTGAAATTTTTTGGCGGATGGGGAATTCGCATGACGCCACTGTGACGACTGTCTTTATGACTCAGGCGTGTAATGAGCCACCCACGTTTCATCTCCAGTCACAATAGAGCTCAGAGTAGGAAGCGGATCACAGCACGTGGCGGGATTTCTTACCGATCTTTCACGCTGCTGGGCACTACCGTGTTTCTGCGATGCTCACTCTGTCAGGAGATCCCCTTCTACCACTCATTGTTGCCAACCCTAAAAAAAACACTCCGTTGTGGTCACAGTACTCTTTACTGTCTGAACATGCCTCGTACGAAGGGGGCTACCCACCCTCCGTTTAACTGCGCAGTTATCTGTCATAAATAAATTTGTGATTGAACTGAACTGAAAGTGTATAGAATACCTTCAGTTTTCGCCTCAGTTCTGTCTGATTTTTTTTTTCAGTTCTCTCGTCACTTGCGACTGGTTTGGTTCTAGAAGTTTGTTCTAAAATAAATAAATTTAGATGAGAGACGGGGGAAAAAAGCCGCAGATTTTTGTTGCATAATTGCAGCAGTGTTGCTAGAAGAAGATGAAACAAACGTCGTGAACGTTGGTGCAAAAATTGATATATGATTGATTTAATTTTGTCAACTCCTTGTGAAAAACGGATCTTAGGTTATATATTTTCTTCAGTAGACTGTCAAGTGTTGCATCAGGCTCGAGAGGTTTCAGTTTTTCAATTAAAACATCGTAGGCCTCAGCTTTTTTAAGACAGGATTGAATAGACACGAGATCCCAAATATCATTCGTCGATAAATCTTTTTTGAGACGTAGTCATCGTATAGGTAGAGAACAGGACTGGAACTGAACAAACTGGATGATAAACTGCACATGAGCAAGTTATCGTTGCGAAAGAGGGTCCAAACGCGCAGACTTTGTATCTGCGTGAAAAACTTCCAAAACTGCGCAGTTCACACAGTTTATCGCTCAGACATGACGTCACGCGTGGTAAAGTGCGCAGATAAACGGAAGGTGTATAGCTCCCTTAAGGGACACACCCAACGTTTTTTTTAATGACACGAGTCAGCTTCAAAGTGTAATTTTGGAAGAAGTTAGAATCCAATAAATATTCATAAATTACACTAGTAATTATTTCCATGTTTATTTTTCAGGGGGGAGGGGGGGGAATTTCATTCTACTGTCAATCGCCAATGACCTTTATGAACCAAATTTCGGTGCGACAAATTCGTTTTATTGCAATTTTGAGACTCGCGTACAAAATCGTTCTCGTGTGAAACAGTTTCGTGCACAACAGTAAGGCCTGAGTCCTGTTTTGATAAGTAGTGAATAGGAAATGAGACACGGCTATTTTTAGCTCGGCCACTATTCATCTAAGACTTGCTTAGGAATGTGAACCCGCCCGCCTTCCCCCGGGCAAGATGAGGCCGGCCAAAACACTGCTCACAATCGATGACATGTCTCTCAAGCCTTTGTTGGGCCTAACCAATCACCTGGAGGTGCGACTAGGTCGTTCTATAAATACACTGCAATGATAATAATAAATACCTTCGTGCTGTCTCATTAACGAATGTCTTCATTGACTGGCTCCAGAAATTGACAGAGAAATGCTAATTTTGGTATAAATCTGAGAATCTTAAAGTCTGATTCGTTGATCATTATTAGTGGAAAAAACTGACAATTAATGCTTCGTGAAGAATGCAGCGTTTCACGTCCTTTTATTACCAGGTGTTAGCACTGGAACATATCGGCAACGGCTCAAGAGCCTGGTCTATTTTTAGTTTGATGTTGGTCCTTTCGACAAGTCCTGATGCTGCCTGAACAGCAAAACTGGTTCGGGTCCTGGAAAATATCTGAAAATATTATGCTATTTTAAAATTTTAGTATGACTTCCACCAGTTTTTAGAATAACATAAGCATAATTTTAAATCAATCGGAAGAAGCTTTCAGCATCACGCCATCATCTTCAAAAATCAATTACTACAACATCCAACAACCATTTGTTTTCATTACTACTATGAAACGAACATTAATTAAAACATCATTGTCCTACTGCGCAGTCACTCGTCAATGAACTTATTTGCTAAGTCAGCCACATTTTATACTGTCAGCAAAGTCCCAGCTGACTCTTTTTGCTTCATCTTTCACATTTACTTAACTTAGATTTTAACATCAACATTAGTTTATATCATTATTCAAGTGTATAAAGAGAGAAGGTTTTCACAAGCTTCAAGCCGTAAAGGAGTCCCCAGGGATAGCTCAGATGGTAGAGCGTCTGCCCTGTAAGCGCAGGTTACAGGTTCTGTCGACATGCTTACATCAAGATAGTTAAATTCAATTTAACTACGGCTTATAGCTTGAGAAAGCTTTCTCTCTAATTTCTCTTGCTTTTAAAATTGTAAAATACTTGATCAATCTTCTTCTAATATATAAAATAGTGTGTGGGTGTGTTCCGCATGCAAATTTGACCACATTTCGTACACGTGTTCCTTGCGAACCAGAAACAAACACTGCGGGCTTGGGGGTTGGGGTGGACGGGGGTGGAAATTTTCTAACATGCTAAAACAGCCGATATTTGCGGCAAATAAATATTTAACGGAGTTAATGAGATACATAACGATTCTCCAGATATTTTTATGTATAATTTTAACCCCTTTTGGCATTGGAGGGGAGCACCTTTGCGGATGGAGAAGCGTCACATAAAAATAAAGCAAAAGCAACCTGATTAGAGTCGAATCCGGGGTTATGGATGTCTCTGAGTTGAATTATGACAACCCGAGCTAGTTTACTTGTAAATCCGCTTTTCATTTGAGGTTCTAAACTTTAGGCAATGTATGAACTTTTATTTGTAAAAAAAATAGTAGGTGTGTCTGCATCAGGTTTAATGGATGGAGGAATTCCTCAACGGATCTGGAGTCGACAGGGATAGCTCAGAAGGTAGTATGTCCGCTCAGTAAGCGGGAGGTCCCGTGTTCGATTCCTGGGCGGGCCGCAATTTCCCATCCTTATTCTTTAATTTATACAATTGTTTAATATTTAATTACTACGTGCTACGATTACATCGCATAACTGTATGATATTATTTATATCAAAGGACTGAAGCAATTAATAAGGGATTTCGTAATCACGGCTTCAGTATAGATTAGCATATTGTCCCGCTAATAACGAATATGACGAATTGGATAGATATAATGCATGAAAAGAATGTAATATAATGAAGTGAGATGCTTTCACTGCGACATGATATCCTTGGGACAAACTGGGACCAAAAATAAGAGTATACAATCACAAGTCGAATTTGAAAGTTGGATCGAATTGGAACACAACTGAAACTGGGAATATAAAAAAATGAGAGGTAGAGAGAGGAAACAGAATAAGTGGAAATTATTGAGAAGGCAATAAATACGAGAGTAGAAGGTGGCATAATGGGTACGTACTTTTGCTAATGGATTGGGGGGGGGGCAGCAAATAAAGTAGAAGCAGTTATTTTGGAACAGTAGTAATTATACAATAACATCAGTTGTTAAATTATAAAATTGAATGTTTTTGATCCAAACAAGCGCGCTTTTAACTATTATTACGAATTATGGGTACGTGATAATTGGATTGATGTGGTTATTAGTAGTTTTGTAGTGTGGAGAGCGGTTTATAAGTGATTTAATAATTAAGATTAAGGGATAATTAGTATTTTACTTTGTAAGCATTTAAACTTATGTACGTGATAACTGAATTGATCAGTTGATATATATAGCAGTAGTTTTGGGAGATACAATCACGAGAAGGTAAAAATATTAAAATGGTCGTTGCGATTGGACTCGGTGTAAAAAGAGATTACGTAACTTGATTGTTAAATTAAATTGATTTTATTATTATTGATAGATGTTCCAAAGTAGTTGTTGAAATATTTATGCGATGTTGAAAATACTTCAGGTGATAATGCCGAAAGCTTCTGTGAAACTTGGAAATTAGAGCTATAAATTATCGGTCTTTTTATTATTATTATAATTTTTTAATTGTGGTAAATTTTTATTTAAGCTGTAGTCTTAATTCTAATTTTACAATGATTACACTTCTCGAGTCAAAATCATTTATACATTACATACATTTGCTTTTTATACAATTTTCCTCAATATTTGCTTATGGTGCAGGTTATACAACTTAAATTCTGATTTGGAATTTTTAATAATTTTGGAATATGTTGGTAAAACTGGATTTTTACATTCTACCCTTGGTTTCTATAACCTAGCAGGAAAATTGAGTGTCGTCGAAGAACTTGGAAATTTAAATATCATGGTGGAAAGGAATGACAGCTGAAGGGCTTTCCTTCCTTTAGGGCTTCAACCTTCATCGCCATCTTTCCCTTTCTACAGTCTCTCTCCAACCTTGGTAATTTACACATAGATCTCACTTTAAACCTACACGAGCGTACTATTTAGCTCTGTAATGTTGAAGAGGAAGGATTTTATTTAATCAGACAGGGGACTCGGAATATAGAAAATGGCCAACATGTCATATCGTATAATAGTCCAGTAGCAAAAGGTCGGGTATTTTTTTTTCCAACTTGTATATGTTGCGGCCATTAGAGAAAAACCAAGTTCTCCAATTGTAAAGGCCTCGGGAAAAGTTTCAGCGGCCTAAAAAAAACACGAAATTTTGCACCTCGTTTCAGTTTTTCGCTAATAGCAAAATCATGAAGCGTTCTATTGAAAATCATGTTCAGTAATAAATGGTAGAACATAAAATTCTGCATCGAATGGCGTATCCAAGTACGAAATTTGATTGAACGGAGTGGTAAAAATCGTTATTCTAATTTACGAAATTTTACGTCATTTTCGAAAAGAATGCAGTTTGTCATATTTCTAGAGCTGATATCTCCAAAATGGTCGGCAGTAAACTAATTTGTCAAGGAATAAAGATTTTAGAGAATTTAATTCTCTTTCAAACGAATTATCTGGTTTTAAGAATCCATTGAGAATGGACGAAAATTCATACATTTTTCTGGCTGTATACCGCCGGACCGGTTGCGCTATGGCGCTGAGGATGGGAGTGACGATTATCTACGTCAGGGAGAAACTTGTCTGATGCAGAGCATATTAAAATGTTTAAGAATATTGTTTTTCTAGTAGGAAAAAAGACTCCGGCGTTTCAAAGAGTATATTCGTTGGCAAAGAAGAAATAGTAACAATCAGAACTGGGGACTTGAGTCCGAGCACTTTTGCTATTCTTTCTTCCTTGCAATCGAATATAAATACTCTCTGAAACGCTGGACTCTTTCTTCCTCCTAGAAAAACAATACTCTAAAATATTTTAATATTTCACCCTGACGTAGATAATTTTCACTCCCTTCCTAAGCGCCGTAGCGCAACCGGTCCGGCGGTTTACAGCCAGCAAAATGGATGAATTTTCAGTCATTTTCAATGGGTTCTTAAAATCAGGCAATGCGTTTGAAAGAGAATTAATTTCTCTAAAACCTTTATTCTTTGACAAATTACTTTACTGTCGACCATTTTGGAGATATCAGCTCTAGAAATATGACAAACTGCATTCTTTTCGAAAATGACGTAAATTTGACGAACGTTTTCATCCACTTCGTTCAATCAAATTTCGTACTTGAATACACCATTCGATGCAGAATTTTATGTTCTACCATTTATTACTGAACATTATTTTCAGTAGAACGCTTCATGATTTTCCTAATAGCGAAAAACTGAAACGCGGTCCAAAATTTCGTGTTTTTTTTAGGCCGCAAAAACTTTTTCCGAGGCCTTTCGAATTGTAAAACTTGGTTTTTCATTAATATACAAGTTGAGGGGAAAAAATACTCCACCTTTTGTTCGCAGACGCTTTTTTTCTGGGCACACCTACTGGGCTATAAGCTGTGTCACGATTAGGACTGACTGATCAAGCTGCTGTAAAAGAGGACTGTGGGATGAAGGGCAGACCTAGGACGAGGTCGAAGGGTTGCCAGACGGAAGAGGACGAACAACTGACAACCACAAATGACCTTTGGCGTACATTGCCTGGCCTCTACGAGTAAGGGGGAAAAGTAAGGACCCGAACACAGGACAAGACTTTCACTTTCCACAAGTGGCTTTTTACCGCCCCGTCAAGAATAGTGTGTTCATTGTATATAAAAAAAATACCCTTTCACAGACCTCAAAGTTTTTATTGCACATATGTATCAAAACTGGAGCTTGCAGCCTCGCTAGGCCGTATTAATCAGTATCAAAACTCCAGTTTTGATACATAAGACAAAAAAAAATCTTATAGGTTTGTGAGAGGTTATTTTTTTATAATTAATAACGTTTAATAAATACAGTCAATTGTCCTATGAATTCTATGAGTTAATTAAAGTAAATTCAGTTTCTGTATTACTTACAGCTACTTGGAAAAAATCTCTAGATTTTTATTTCCCAAACACAATGTTTAATACTCTTTTACGTTAACAACTCGGATAATAAAATATATCTCCTCGTAACGACACATACTGCCTTTTTTTTAATCTCTAGTTGCAAGGATATTACAGTAATTGAATCATCTAAACTGCTACAAATATTATTTCTTTTAAACCATGAAATATATATTATATATATATATAGTATATATATATATATATATATATATATATAGTAATAAGATGTCGCTAAAAGTAATAAATACTTAACGCCATTTTATGTAACTCTGGATAAACGCCATACGTATTACAGAAACGGCTGATAAGACATTGCCCTAAATAAACGTATATCTATAATATTACAATACACAATTTGTGGGGCTGCAATGTTCAAGCGCGAGTAGCAGAATTTCGAGGAGAAGAAATTGTGGCGTTGAAAGCGAGTGAAAAAGAAAATGAATACGTAAGAGAGCGAGGACTTTCCCGGAGTAAATAATGAATAAAACATTCTCGGGTTCCTAACCGGCTTAAATATTTATTATTACACATTTCCATGGCGTGCGTCGTCAGGAAAAATCGCGGTTACTTATGGCAAAATTAACGACATTTTGCGCTGACTTCATGTGGTGCAGTGGTCAGCGTGACTGCCTCGCATCTCAGAGGACCCGGGTTCGAACCCCGGCGAGGGCATGGATGTTTGCGTGCGTGAGAAACCCTTCAAATCAGGTCTTCGACAAAGCAAAAATGATCAAATGAAGAAATTTACGTCTGAATGAAAATAATGAATAAGAAAGATATCCAATGCACACAAAAGGGTAATACCACACTACGTTTCTGGGATCCTTGTGCCTTTCGTCAGGTGCTAGGAAGAGCCTAGACCACAACTGCACTTGTCAGTTGACAAACCTCAAAATCAAAAGTGCAGTTGTGTCCCTCTAGGCTCTTCCTAGCAACTGACGAAAGGCACAAGGATCCCAGAAACGTTGTGTGGTATTTATATTACACTTTTTGTCTGAATTGGCTATTTTTCTCTTCAAAGCAAAAATGAGTTCACTTAATTAGTTGTTAATAACCTGAGCTGTTTATGCGACTGTAAATAAATCGATAAAAAATATTGCTGTATTCACCTGACGCCGATGCCAGAGAACGCCATGGAAACGTACAATAACAAATTTTTAACCCGGCTGGAAAACCCGAGAATATTTTATTTATAACCTGAATACAGTCATAACGTGTCAGCTTATGAGAAATCTTGGAACGCTTCAATCTGGATAACATATTTTGGTTTTCAAAACTTTTAGAATGAGGTTCAGAGGAAAATTTATAACCACTAATCAGCTCAATAACGGTTCTGAGAAAAATGTGTAGTGCCATAACTATCGCTGTTTAATAAGAAAGATAGCCAATTCAGACAAAATAAGTGATAATATAAATACCACACAACGATTCTGGGAACCTTGTGCCTTTCGTCAGGTGCGAAGAAGTGCCTAGAGCGACACAACTGCACTCGTCATTTGACAAAACTAAGAAGCGACGAAAACGCAACGTCAATGGGAAAGCCGAAGGGTTAACGCAATAATAAAGGGGCAACGACACTGGGAAAACAGACGGTTTAGCGTAATAATAAGGGATCATAGCAATTATTGAGTTTCATAGTGTCTGTTTGTACATTAACAGCTGTGATGTTTGATTAATGTGAAGCATCTCTGAAATGAGTCTGGAATTGTACCTGGTGTCAATGTCTAAAATCTTAGAATTTTGCGAATAAAATGTACGTTTAGAACTGTTTATCTGTTTGGATACTACAGATTGTTTATCGACGGGATGTTTGATATTGGACATATGTTCCTTGATACGTGTATTAAGGGAACGTTTTGTTTGCCCTATGTAGCAGGAATTACAATTAGAGCAAGAGATTTTGTAAACAACACAAAGTTTGCTGTAGGTGTAAAGTGGATCCTTGTGGTTTTTAATCAAGTATGAAAGGGTATTGGTGGATCTGTAAATGATGGATATTTGATATTCTTTGAAAATTTGGATGAATTCGTAGAAATTTGTAATAAGGGAGTACGATAAAAAATTTGGCTTGAGGTGTTTGGGGACGATTGACAGTAGGATAATGGATTTTGTTCAATCTAATGTTTATGTGTTTAATAATAAAAATTAAAGGGTACTTATTGGAGATTAAACTGTTTCGGACAACAATTAATTTAATCGAAGGAAATGAAATAAGAAAATAATAATTTAAATTTTGGTATGGAATCGTGGAAACAATGTTGAAATGAGTGGAAGTCATGAAATTTTAATTAATTTAAAGATAAAATTTTCCAAGATATACGTACTCGATTTTGCGAAAGTTTTTTGCAAATGTAATCATTTAGAACCTCGTGTGTCACAAAAAGAAATTGTTATGGAAATCAAATTCGTTTTAAATCGCGTATAAAGTTTGTCAGGAGAACTCCGTGTCGAGTTTAACGAAATTTTCTTCTTATTACTTCTCAGAAGTTGGCTGTTGGGCAAAACAGGAATAGTGTGACTAAAGTTTCAAGATGTCGCGTAATATTTGCCCTTTTGCGAGGAGAGGTCGCAGCCGTGGCATCGTTTGAGTCAGCCAAGGACAATGGGTCTTCCCCTGTTCCGGAAATATAGTGGACAATCCCAGGGAAAAACAACGTTCGGTCATACGTCGATCTAAGTAGACATGTATAAGAATAAGAAAACTAATTTTCGTTCTGAATTAGTGGGTGTTTCCGTCACATGACGTCGATCTTGGAACCTGACGGTTGCGATGTCCGTTGGTCGTCGAGTTGTTTAACTCGCGGAGTCATGTCTCTGCTAAAATTATACCGTCATCGTTTGAGTATGTGCGGGAGAAGGTTATTACTTGCGTTTGTGTCAATCGTTTCGTGAGACATGAACGGGAAGAGATTCGCAATTATTTTGTCTGACGAATCTTATCTGCACCACTGCGATGACGGTGGACACAAACGGGTTTGCTCTGCACTATTTCCATAATGTAATACAATCGAATGCCTTCATGGATCAGTGTGTTCTACAAGTTAAAACGTTATATGCCTTCATTAAAAGCCTCTGTGACGGAATTTCTCGGAAGAACGCCATACGTCATTGGGCTCCAGAATGCTGAATCCTGCGTAGAGATTTTTCAACCACCACAATGTTATTAATACTGTAAAACCGTTTCCCAGTTTTAAAGTTGAGGGATCTCTTATAGAATTAGCTTAGGGATTAGTCAAATAATTGCAACATCTGTCAGGGTTGAGGGCCAGGTCGCTTGTTCAAGATTGGAGCTCAATTGGTGTCCGTCTTCTGTTGTCCGGTCGTTTTCGGAGCGTCTGTAATAGTGGATTGGTGTCTCTCTCTATTTTTCCGTAGTGCTTGATGACATCCTGGATCAAGGGTATGACAAGGTCATTGTGAATGGTGTCGTTTACTACGTACCACGGGGCATCCGTCTTGGATCTGAGCATTTTAGATTGGCACCTTTGAATAATGGCGATGTTTGATTTGCTGGCGTATCTCCAGATCTCGATGCCATACGTCCACACTGGTTTCAACATGGTATTGTAAACTAGTATCTTATTTTCTACAAACAAGTGAGGTTTTCCACTTATTAATACAAATCCTTGAATTTTATGTCTCTTAGCGAGGTGCATTCCAATATATCGTACTGTATTTGATTTTGGTACTGTTACTTTATTCAATGATCCGGCAGGACATTCGCCCTTTTTCAAAGTAATTGTTATTTGTGAACATTTATTTTTGTTTATTTTATCTATTTGCTGTCCATTTTTGAGAGAAAATTAAATGATGTTGATATGTTCTGGGTAGTATAACGATATCATCGATAAAAGTACCAATTTGAGTGTTCGGTGTTGTCAGTAAATCCGAGATCTATAGAAGGTATTGGGTCCTGTGGAACCCCAGATCTGACTGGTCAATAATCTCACAGTTCTTCATTAACCCTTATCTTAATTTCTGATCACATAAATATGACTTATATAATTTGGGATAGGATGGCAGTCAGAGTTTTATTTTATGAGGAAGCCCACCTTGACAGTTCCAGTCAAAGGAAGACAAGATGCTGGAGAATATTTTTGGACTTTTTGGGGGAATTGCTGAATGGAAATGTCTGAAACTAAATGGTGGATCGGGTTTTTTATGTAGATGAGGATAAAAGCAGGAGTTTTTCAAATAGTTTTGATGGTAGAGATTGGAGGCTAATTGGTATATAGGATGCTACAAGATGAGAGTTTTCGAGCCTTTAGTAGGCCTACTAATATTATTTCAGCGGTTTTTAATCATTTGGATCAATACTGTAATCTCTGTATGCCATTCAGAAGGTAAAAGACCAGAATGACGCCTTTCTTTGGAGGTTCTTTGAGCTTTTACGCCCTTACTTGATCAGGTCCAGCATGTCGTTCAATCTTGTTATTTCTTCTTTAATTTCTCGAAGTGTGACTACACTCAGTGTTCTGTTTGTTTCTGGGTTATTCAAAGCGAATCTGCTATTTCTTGGTCTACTATATTGTCATGGGTACATTTGTAGGATTCTCGGCCAAAAGATTTGCGTTTTCTCGATTACCTCTGACCCTGGGACTTGCGATGGGAGTTTCCATTCGTTTGGCTGGATGACGGACGGTTCGAAATTACTTAAATTATGACCGAAATATAATGTCACAGGTTTTATGTATTATTTCATATGACACGAGGTTCGTCTTCAATGCCTGTATACTCCTATAAATTAGCGGAAAATCCCATGTACGTGTAAAATGGCGAGACGGAATATAACCACGTGTTTTGGTAGAGGGTTCGCGTGATTTGTGAAAAATCCCGGATCCTGTCCGTAATTACTCTCTCACAGTTATTACGAACAATTACGTTGTTAGGCGGTGTAACTGCACACGTTCACGACGTCCAGTTCCGGATCTGGAATTTCCGTCGTTGGAAGATTTTGCATGCGACGGTAAATAAAGGATTTCCCACTGGTAAATGTAGAAGCCCACGAAATCGTGGTAATAAATTAAAATGCTTTTTATTCCCAATGTTTTATCAGTTATTCATAATTTCCAAAATGATTTAATTAGCTTTCAGTAAAATTGTCACAATCATTCATACATATTAACACAAAATCAGTTTACACAATCATATATAAACAATTATTCGACAAAAATTTTCCTCATGATCCTAATGACCTATGTCTCTAGTATAAGAAACTACACTGACTGGCCAGATTATTTTGACCGTCCCACCACATTTTCGTTCGGCTACCTTTCGCCTATACTGTGGCAATTCTTATTGGAATTGTTTCCGCGAGCTGCTGAGAAATCTGACAAAATGCCTGATGAATAGCACCGTTCAGTTGTTTGAGATTTGATGGTTGTGGATCCAGCTGCAGGATATCTGTCACCTTCATCCCATAAATTTTCAATTGAGACCTGATGATTGTGTGTGACGTATAACCATGGTAAAGTCTGCCTCATGTTCCTGAAACCACTCTTCCACCATACAAACACCGTGGCATGGCTTCTTGGATGTAGCCGTCTGCATCAACATGAGATGATCTTGATCAATACCGATACTTAGGTATGTTTAGCAATTCAGACGTTGTTCCAAACGATTTAAAGGGCCCAAACCACAGCACTGGCCCCACCAGCATGAAGCTTTGTACTCGTGCACGATGCAACTGGAAACAAGATTCAGTGGACCACAGTTTGAGCCAAGGCTCGACTGTGCAATCACTGTTTTCCTGTACGAATTGGACACTTCCTCTTGTTAATTACAGACAGGAGATGTGTTCAGAAACACTTTCGGCTAATATCTCACTTACGATGCATTCTCAATAAAGACAACAATTTTTAACGTTATACGGAAATGTTTATTTTTTTATTGATAAGTGTCCTTAGTCGAATTCTCGCCCGATTTGTGTATTGGCATTAAGGTAACTGACTGTGCTACGAAATAAGAAATTTCTGGGTGGCCAGTCCGAATCCATTTTCCCAAAATAACCTCGTGCCGGTGATTCGACAGGACACCTGGAGGACACCCTTCAAGGATTACACAGGACGCCAATGTTAAATCAGGTATACTACACTTTGGGTGGGGCTGTCACAGGGTCTAACTCATTGAATATACAAATGTCCCAACCATCAATAACGTACCGTTTGATGAGTCTGATGACCCAACTGGTGCTCGATTAGATCACACGTCATGAACAAGTTTAAGAAAGGTACGAGCCTCGTTGAACTGCACGGAGGTTTGTAAATAAAGGTTTTATTCGAGATTTGGCCATATTTTGAGTGTGACCCTGGTCCTTGGGTGCGTCACTACGAGGGGAAGCCCCGGCCCTGGCCTTCGTGCGTGGCCCAGATGCGACCTGACCTTGGCCTCCTTCCCGCTTTCACCTCCAATGCTTCCATGCCGCACAAAGCACAAAACTCCAGGTCAAGCGATTACTCCGAATCGCTCACTGCCTTACCCAACTTTGCGCGCAAATACTTTGCGTCGGGTATAAATACAAATGTATGCATTTTTTAAAAAAATAAAGAACACGCCTATATTTGATAAGTATATGTAGTGTACTAAATAGTAAACAATTATTTTTTGGTCAGAAATGTTATCATTTGTCTCTCGGAAAATATAAACATGGGCGCTTGCCCTCAATGAACAACTAAATTTTATCATCAATGTTACTGACCATTCAACAAGCATTAATGGATGTTAACATTTTGAAAAGCAGATGACGATGTTGATTACATATTGTAATATTCACAATTAATAGGTCGTTTAATTACTTTAATTAAATTTGAAGAATTCGAGTCCCACGTTGTGGAAGCCAAAATGTAATATACTCAAATGAAAAGGCGTTAATTAAATAAAAGAAGTATTTACAAACAATATTTATTTCTTTTGTGGCAATAATTTAAAAACAATTACAAATTTAAAATATTAAATTTCTCAGGGTCTTCACTGGGTTTGATAATGGATACATCAATTATGTTTAAAAATTTTATTAACAAACAAATCACATTTACCTAAACAGTACGTCGATTAAAAGAAAAGAAATTAACTTGACCATTAAAATAGAACGAAATTAAAAAGTAGAGAGATTAACTCTGATTAACAAATTAAACTAGAACGAAATCTGACTATCTTTTAATTACGTTTAAATAAATCATTATTTTTTTACTCACATCTGTCCAGCTTGTTTCCAGTATTCCCTTTTTGGTTTCGAAAATACACTATTGCGAGATTTTACACTGATTCTAGTCAAAATTGATAGGATGTCAGGAACTCGGATGATCCTCCTTTTTGTCAGCTATCTGTTGACTGCTTGCCTTAGGTGAATTCTGCTTGCCTTATGTGAATTCTGTGGTTTGTAGATTTGCTAGTCTTTTACCGCTTTGGACTTAAGCTGCAACTTTACTATTTCTGGCTGGCTATGGACGCAAGTTTCGATGTAATGCTTTCGTAAATGTTTTACTTTGTCTTCTACTCACAACTTTGTTTAATAATAATACAATAAACGACGGCTAGTCTCTGCTCTAGTATCACTTGTTCCGTCCTCCGAAATGTCCAGGCACCAACCAACTCTGTTAAATTCTAATCGCCAACTTAACTATCCTCGTATCGAGTTTTAGCGCGCATACACCATTTTGACCTTCCTACAAAGCAACAGAGCTCGGCTTTTCTATTGTCGCTTTGTTCGATCAGACCGCTATTATTGATTTCTCAAACAATTTAAATTTTATGTTGAAACAATTAATGTCCTAATTAATTGGCATTATAATATATATATATATATATATATATATATATATATATATATATATATATATATATATGGGGTGTGTGAGACTAAACTCCATCTGTTGGTGAAACATGTAACTACTTTTTCTTATAGAAAATTTGATTACATAATTGTGATAGATTAAGCGTACAATTAATAATTTTAATGATAGAATATTGTTATCTGAAGAAAGTCGGTGAGTAAAATTTGAAGTAAATCGACTCGTGGGAAGTTTGTTAAAAACTAGTACAGGTTTGTAATTTCGGAACGGTTAGTAACATTGCTGATAGAATTTGGTTGTTCGTTGAGGGTAAAAGGTTTACGTGCGCGGAATTATTTTCAACTCCTTAGTATACTTTCAATATTTTTATGCTCGTGGTTTTTAAAAATAAGGAATAATATATATATATATATATATATATATATATATATATATTGTAATAACCAATAAAAAATAATAATCGATTTGATTTTGCCCCACGTTGAGGTCCATTTATGTAATAAAAAATAATAATAATTGAAATAAATGAACGTTAATTACCCCACGTTGAGGTCGTCATAAATGTAATAATCAATAATAATAGTAATAATTGAAATGATTTGATTGTCCACACGTTAAGGCATTAAAACGTGGTTACTCAATAATGAAGATAATTAATTAAATTGAACTAATAATTAAAAATTATCAAATGAAAGGAGCATGAAAACATAACATTTAATATTTTTAATTAAACCATTAGTTTATTATGCACAACTATTTTACCTTACAAAACAAATTACTTGCTGGACTTTACAACAATTTTATACAAAAATGTCCTTTTCTCTTACCTCAGGGTCTTTATTGGGCCTTTAAAATAAAGAGCAATTAATTTTACAATTCACTACTGACAAATATTTTTAATAAACTCTCGAAATGTAATCGAAATAAAACGAAATGAAATCGAAATCTGAAGATATTTTATCTTTTATTAACGTTTACAATTTTAATTTAAATGTTTCCTTTTTACTTACTGTTTGTACCGATACCATGGTTATTGTAAAGATTCTGCAACGCACTTTCACCTCGAACACTTATGAACAGGCCATACAACACTGAATTTATTTATTATTATTTGCAAACACTTAAAACTGTTGATCTCTGCCAATTATTTGGAACTTGCGACGGAATCTGGAGACTTCTACCAAAAAATCATCAGCCTCTACTTGCAGACTGCTAACACAACTCAATGGTCTCGCTTCTGATTTCCAACTCAATTTATTTTAGTTCCGTCCTCGACTGGAATCCTTCGCCAACTGCTAAATTTAATTATACTGTACTCCACAATGTCTCGTAGCTGGCTGACAAATTTTAATTCCTTCTGTACACGGCAATGTCTCATAGCTGACTGCTGCTCCATCAACCTACGCGTGCTATTGTCTGACAATGTCTCTGGCCTGTTCAATATTCTCAAACATTATTGTAGCTCTGTGTTCGCCGGCAACAATTCAGTTCAATAGTTTCTAATTATTAATTAATAATTGCCCTTTTATCATTACAATATATATATATATATATATTTGATAAATTTATTGCCAGTAATGCAAAAAAATAATGGAACCAATAGTCTATTTGTAGGCCTTATTTTAGGGTAAATCCGAAAACATTGTCAATTTTGTCAAGTCTTTGGTATTATGTCGTTCTATCGGTTTGAGACATATAAAGAAATTCTTTGAACTGTACTGAAAGACTTTCAATCCTAACCTAGTGATCTCAATTTTTTTCCTTTTGAGTTAACGCTTCACTGTTTCGAGGCTTCTTTCCCGTTAGTTTTGCTCATCCAGGAATCTTACTCGGCACCCGAATAGTTCTCAACATAGACCAACCATCCCATCGTCTGCATCTTGTCCATAGTGTCCAAGACAGATTTATTGGGAGCATTCTATGATGTACATTTTCACTGGTAATGTTTCTATTTTGGCTGAATGATGTGGGTTGCCAAAGTCAATTCGTCCAGACTGGGGATCTGTCGCTTACGTTCGCTCTCTACGGAAGTGTGACAATATTACATCGGCAATGTGACCAAATACGCCGTTGACTGAGCCTTTTGAGACGTCGATATCCGACCGCAGCGTGACCTTTGTTCCCACATAGATCTCAAGTTCCTTTGGAAGGTCAGTTGTGTTGTTGATGTGGGATGGAGTAAGTCTATTCATGTTCACGTCTTCGCTCTTTCTAATCGCTTTCGTAAGTGTATTCTGAGCCTTGATCTTGAACGTGAACATATTAATTAAAAGTAACAAGTAATTGTTAATATTTTTCTGGTTTTTATTATATAAATATATTTTATATACCAGGGTCCCAAAGTACCCGAAGTATCAAAAAACGGTGAGGAAAATATCTTTATTTCTCAACGTACTCTCCTTTTAGCTCGATATACTTTTCCCAGAGATGTTCAACAGCTTCGATACCATCGAACTCCTCATAATAGCCATCAGCCGTTGACCCCACTTCTTCAGCACTCAAAAGCTGCATTAAGTTCGCACAATACTCGCTTGATTGTTTCTCCTTTTTGAATATAATCAATTAAAATTATTCCACCGGCATCTGACGCCATGACTTTGACTGGAGGAGATGTCTTCGCCTTTCAGTCCATTGTTTTGCCTACTCCTTCTTCTCAGGTGTGAAGTGATGGACCCATGCATCATCGACGGTTATATAACTCGGCTTTATTACTGTGAAACATCGCCAAACACTCGATGGATATAAACATCCTCACGGCGCTGCTGTTCAATTGTAAGCAAACGCGGCACCCATCTTGCTCACAGCTTTCACATGTCATAATTTTTAGTCATAATGAGATGAACAGCACTTTTTGAAATGTCTACCTAGTCAGTCGACGGTCTCCCAATTCCATTTTTTTTTAATTGTCGTCACCATTTCTGGCGTGGTCACTTCATTTGGTCGACCACTAAACTCTGCCAAGCAATATTTAATTGTCGTAAACGAAGGAGTAAATTCCCCCAGAGTAGAATCCAGCTCGACTTTGATATTAGTTGGACTGAGACCTTTCAAATGAAAATATTATATCGCATAACGATGACCAAGTTTTGCCATGTTTACAAAATTAACTGACATCGTTCACTATTGATGGCTGTAAAACAAACACTATGGTTCTCAAATTTAAGTTTGATATGGTTTGTACTTCAGTTCACTTTTCAAATAAACGTCAGCTCAAGTACACATGACCATATATTCTGACAAAATATCTTGGCTCACTGTTTCATACTATGCAAGGAAAAATGTTGTTCCCGGTTAAATCAACTTGAGACATAAATTAGCTAATAATGGTTAAGGCTTTGATGAACAATCGGGGTAACTAAAGGAAATTAGTAAAATGATTCCAGAAAATTAATTATTCTTTAAACAATAAAGTTAATTTAGTTACATTGTTGTCGACAAAATTGATTTTTCCCGAAGAAAAGCACATTTTCAAAGTAATAATGCGTTGTCCTGAAATTTTTGTGATTCCCTGTGACCATAGATTAGATATAAGCTCTGATGAGGTCGTTCGTCGGTCAATGAAACTAGAATTTCCACATTAATATCGCTCAATTTCTCTTTGATATTGTTTGAATGACAAACAAAAATCTGGGATAGCTTTTTAAATATCTTATCTTCAAAATAAGATTTTAATTTATTATATTTTGGGGGTAAAATGCGACTTTTTATACCTCAACGCTCTCCGTGCAAAGTTTCTATTCCGAAAGCGGATTAGTGTCCCGTTACCCGAAGCAGCATCACGTGCTTCTGTAGAGACCTCATTGCCCATATTCTCTCGGCAGACAACTAAAAACAAAACAAAGAAAGAAAACACTTTAACAATGCTTGCTAAAATACTGGGTTACCGCTTGGTGGCTTTTTCGTAATGAAAATGTAAATATTGAGACGTAAGAAACACTATATGCGGGAACTTCAAATTTAGCAATACAAATGTTCTTAGTTTTATCTGACAAAAACTTGGTTATCACTTTATTGTAAATTTACTTGCCGAGAGATCAGATTCACATTTTTCAAATACTTTACTTGAACTAAACATTGCGTTAACTGATGTACTTGTCTTCAAATAGTTTTTTTGTAAAAAAAACCATTAAGAATAATAAGTTTTAGGATAACACCTCATTTGCTTTCTCATAACCGCTTGAATTGAAAACAAAAGTAATGTAAAATTGGTTGTTTTTTTTAAACCTCTTAATCACGTTTTACTCGGTTGTGCTGAGGAATTCTTTGCCTTTCATATCTCCACGTCAATCATCACTACAGTCTTCCCAGTCTGATTATTTAATAATACGTATCGATACATGGCTGTTCTGTAATATTTTATTACAAATTTTTAACATTAATTTTGTTTGGCTTAGTGTAAATATATATATATTGTAATAAACAACAATTGAGCTTTAATTCTTATAAATGAAACTAATAAAATTTTAATACATAAAATTATTTATTTTCACTTTGTGGCTTCTAACTCAAAAACAATTACAATTTAAAATATTAATCTCTCAGGGCCTTCACTGGATTTGATAATGGACACAACAAATTGATTTTAAAATCTTATTAACAAACAGTTCACAATTTACCTAAACAATACGTAGATAGAAATAAATTTAAAAGAAAAGAAATTAACTTTGATTGACAAATAAAAGAGAACGAAATCTGACTATCCTTTAATTACGTTTACAATTAATCATTAGTTTTGGTTTTGTTACTTACATCTGTCCAGCTGGTACCATCATTCCTTTTGGTTTCGGAAGTACACTATTGCAAAATTTTACACTGACTCTAAATATTGACTCACAGAATTTACACTATTGAAGTCAAAATTTATAGGCTCACAGGAACTCGGATGATCCTCTTGAATGTCAGCTATCTGATGCCTGCTTGCATTCCTTGGCTGGCTGTAGACGTAAACTGCTTTTACTGAGCGATATTTACGAGATAATACTTCCGTGAATGTTTTTACTTTGTCTTAAATTCACAACTTTGTTTAATAATACATTAACGACGGCTAGTCTCTGCTCTAGTATTATTTGTTCCGTCCTCTGAAATGTCCCGCCACCAACTAACAGTTACATTACTTGTTCTGCTCCTCACGATGTTTTTCCGCGAACTGACTCCTAGTTCTCTCGAGTTTTAGCGCGCATACGTCATTTTTTGACTTTTCGATAAAGCAAAGTGAGTTCGCTTTTCCATTGTCGCTTTGTTCGATCAGACCGCTATAATGGATTTCTCAAACAATTCAAATTTTATGTCCAAACAATTAATGGCCTAGTTAATTGGCATTACTATATACATATATATATATATATATATATATATATATGTATATATATATATAGGGTAAAACTAACCTATTTCACGGCGGTCTAAACCCGCTGATTTATTTCGTAACATCGCAGTTAATGCCATTTCCCCACTCACAACCCTAGAATATCATAAATTTTATAAATTCTTGAGGGCATTTATATACGAACGGTTCTGTTATAGTTCAGGTAGAAATATCAGTTGATTTTTTTCCAAAGTATTGATCAATTTTATTTTACTGAACATTATATAATAACTAAGCGAATTAAGGGTCAGCATACATCTGATAAGGACGTGAGATCATAACTAACTACATTTATTTTCACTGAAAACTCTGATTTATCTTTACAATTCTCTGTTCTGTCACAGAGTTTTCAGGAGTATCGAAATCGTGTAACAGAAAAATTATGACTAATAATTGAAATACATAATAGTTATAATTTTATTTCTAGATGAACCACCTGTACAACATGTTCGTCAAACAAGTGAACGAGTACTGCGGCAGTGTATCTATGCCTGGTGAGTGCACACTTCCAAATGATCTATTTTAAATAATCTCTAACTTATTGTTCCAATAAACACCATATAATGCATTACTCTCTCCTTGTAAAACTAGGGGCGTTATAGCTCTGTTTCAATTATATTTAATGGCTGACTGTCACGGGTATAGTTAAAGGAACTCAACTTCTCGGCACTGATGGCCTTCGGTATTTGATAGAAAAATATGCTTAAGTGGAATTAACGGAAATGGGCTCCACTTAATAGAAATCCATAAGAAAAAATTAAGTATATCTGGTATGTTTAATTGAACCCAAATTTTTATTATTAAACTTGAAGTTGAAATTATCCAAGAGAAAATATCTAAAAACTAGTTTGATTTGAACGATTGGTCTATAAATAAATTCTCTTTGGGGTAGTGTTCAAATGAAAAGTATGATCTGAGACAAATTTTATAATCACGAAGTTGAGTCCTCATTCATACACTTTCTCAAAGGCTATGAAGAATAATAAGGATAACCATACATTAAGTCAAACAAATTGCAGAAAAATTGATTTTTTTTTACAATTGGCGGTCCAATATATTGAAATACCTGAATCGTTTTCAAGTACATTTGTCAAATAACTTTTATTACGGAAACTTATAATTTCGGAGATATAGTCAATTAACAATTAGAAGGAGTGACGTCATCTCTCACATAGTAGAATTAGGTTCCGTTGGACCACAGTTAATAATATATGGACACAAACATGCTAATCCTACAATTTATAATAAATGGGTATTAATATACATGTCATTATAAGTTTTAATATAACGTCATTTTTTGAATTAATAAAACAAATTATGACTTTATAACTGACACTTTTTATTTTTTATTTATATTGTAACGACGATTGATACCTATTTGTGTCTTCTTCAGATATTTTCCAAATTAATATAATAAACTAGCACAGTAAAACGATTAACAAGTTATTTAATTCATAGAGTTTTGAAAGAGGGTCCGAGGCTCACAATTCACTGTTGTCATGATACATTGTTAGCGTTTTGTTGAGATAGTTTATGATATTAATTTGAGAAAACCCTGAAGAAGATACATATAGGTATCGAAACGTCGTTACAATATAAATAATAATAAAATGAATGTAAATTTTTCGCGGTTCAGCACCAGGTTCAGATTTATCGAAATTGACGTTTCTGCGGTCATTCTCTACCGCTGTCTTCAGACAATTTCGAGTGATTTGAACCTGGTTCACAACCGCAAAAAATTTATTAAAAAATGAAGTGTCTGTATACGGTCATCAATTGATTAATTATTAATAATAATATCATTACGTTCATTCTATCTAACATGGTCAAAATATTTGGAAAATATTAATTTTGGAACTATTTAACGTCGCTAATAACTAAATTTGTTAATGTTAATTATATTAAATACAGAATGAAGTAAATTTTAGAATATATTGGAGAGGGAAAGAATTTTTTGTAGCAAGATATCTCCAAAAATCTAAATATGAAGTAAAATGTTATAGAGTGGAAAATAATATTGGTACATTTACTTCAGCTACAAGAAATACTAAATTAAAGCTAGTCAAAATTTAATTTTGGTCTTTTTATAAATATTTTCAAATGACTAAATAATTGGTTTGAATGACTTTCATATTATCATGAGAAAATGATTTTCTGTATTCAAACAAGAAAATTGTAACCATTCTGAATTTTCTGTGAAATGGATTCAAGCTTCAGGAATTCAGGTTAACACAATGAGAAGCAAACCACATAATTAGTTATATTAAACAAATTGTTTCATGTATTGAAATATTAATAAGAATATGTTTCAAAAGAGATGAATCAAGGGACAAATATAGAGTGGTACACGTAATTTTTTGATCGAGTTCAATTTTTTCCCATATTTTAATGTAAAAGAATCAATCACTATATTTGTTTGACAAAACTCCGATATAATTCCCCAATTTACTATTAAACTTCTAACATATGTTCATGTACATATTTATTTTCAGATTGCAATAGTATATTGCTTCTTTATGGTCTGAATAATCTTGCAAAAATGGGAGAGGAAAGTTTGGATAAAATGGATCCCTACCAGAGGGGAGCCACAGGAATAAGTAAGTACTTTAATTCAAATTGAAGTGTTTAATTATGTAATTTATGGTTTATGCTGCTGGTTGGAAATTATAGAGTAATTTTCAATATTTATATTTCAATATCAATCAGTCATCTTAAAAATCATAAAGTTATTTTCAGTATTTGTTTAATATGGTGTGTGATATTCAGCACTTTCATATGTTCCACTCCATGTACAAAGGTTTTAATATATATTAAAATTGTATAATTGTTAAAGTAACAAATGGCATCATCCTTAAGAATACATTTAAATTTGTTATCTTTGAATTATAAAATTTAGAAATCCTCTAAAGAAATGTAAAACTAATAATTTTATCAATAAAAGTTATTTACTTGTAAATAAAAGAATGAACAATCAGTACACACTGATAGAATGTCATTCAATGCTTAACACAAACTTTTATGACCTAGTAGAGAAAGGATAAATTTATAAACCCAGTATCATTCCTAACTGAAGAATTGACTTTACTTGTAATCATAGATTTAAGTTAAAAAAATGGTCATGGAAGCTATTGAGTAGTAAATTCACATAAAATTTCTAGAAACTTAAATTTAATTTAGAAACTTGGTGTGAATTATCTTTTACTTGAGTGTTTACCAATGTTTCCAAATGATTTGGTGTAATATCAGTTCCAAATATATTATGAATTTGTTTGAATAATTAATTATATAATTTCTTGTTGTTGCAGTTTGGGACTCAATGATGAAAGGAAAGCACAAATCATCTGGCTCTACGAAGGAAGGAGGTGAATATGAGTCTCATGATCACCACACAGGTAAATTTGTAGTATTTCTAATAAAAACAATGATTTTTCAATTTAAATATTATATTTGCAAATTAAAAATATTAGTGGAGTATGTGTTCAGGTTTATATAATAGATAAAGAAACCTCACATATGTCCAGGAGTCAACAAGAATACCTGAGTGGTTGGGTGACCTCATAACAAAGGTCCTGGGTTCAATTTCTGGCCCTGTTGAGATTCGTCTATCAAAATATGTAAAATTTTATTTCAATACTTTAATGTTCACTTATCTTGACACATTGCATGAAACTCTTCACTACAATTTCTGAATTTTGTACATCTACTTTAAGAATTATTTTTTACTTATTAAATGCTAATTTAAATTTTTTTATGTAACCTAAATGCCCTGTTATAAATTGTATACACATTCCAATGATTACACATACACTCTGTTTCAATAATACTTTTACAATTAAGGAGGTGGGTTGCTGACAGCCACAGGAAGAAAAAAAGTAATATATACATATATCCAATAGACCTTCATTTTTAAGTTATTAGTGAAAAAAACATACACCCACATTATCAGCTTATTAGCAAGAATCAGTTTAGAAACTCATAACAAATGTTCAAAATGGATTCATCTAGTTTCTACTCATTCCTCCACTAGTATATTGTGAACTGTTGTACCCATAAAAATACTCCCATATAGTGTTGAATGATTTCACAGGCATCCAAGAAATTTTAAATACATCTCTATGTTTTAATTGTCTGCTGTATAAACCAAATGTTTTAGGTGGATCCACAGATAAAAATCCTATATATAGGAAAGGGAGACATTGAGCTTATGGCTTACCTGAGACTAGAATGATTAT
Organism: Zhengitettix transpicula; assembly: GCA_037074705.1. Lineage (NCBI taxonomy): Eukaryota > Metazoa > Arthropoda > Insecta > Orthoptera > Tetrigidae > Zhengitettix > Zhengitettix transpicula. Next base: position 15,088,281 of record CM073595.1, on the reverse strand, counting down.
TTCATTTCAGACAGACTATATAGTTAACATTTTCTGCTAGTCATTCCTACACTCACACTGAGGAGGCAAGAAATATGAGGAGCAGCCCATATCTTGAAGAAAGAAGATACACCTACAAAAATTTGAACTATATGTATATACAGTATATATAATCAGAGATAATTAAGATAGGAATTATGACTGACTAAAATTTTCCTTTTCATTATATTCCTTCTGGAATACATCTCAACTATGCAGATAGGCTGTGGTTTTTAGTTATTCATTCCTGCCCTAATAAATTGTATAATAATTGCAAATAAATTTTCAAATATAGTGAAATTTGTTCCTATTACATTTCTTCTTTCTTGGATAGAAACTAACTCAGAAAGTGTCAACAACAGTGTCGGATCTAAAGAAGAAGCATCAACAAATATTCAGGAATTTGTACCCCCTGGTTCAAGTAAATATATAATGGGGCCTATGGTCATGAGATTACTGCCAAATGGAAGCCCAGTTCCAGGTAAATGCTAATTTTTGCTAGAATATTTTATTCATGGTTTTAATGCTTAAATGTTGAATGTATCTTGAATAAATACAATAAATTACAAAATTATTGATTTATGATAACTACTTTCATGTAATTATTCATAATTCAATAAGCTATTTTAATTAATTTGTTAATTTTTCAGGTGATCAACCTTTACCACATGTTAGGGATGAAGATGCTGAGGAATTCAAATTAATGCAATCTCAACCCTCTCACAACATTGATGGACTAGCAATAAAAGGTGGTTCTGATTCCGTAAAAGAGGGCAACCGCAAGTCCGTAACTTTCACTGATGGAAACCAACAAACTGGGGCTCTGTATTCAAATCCATCTCTTCCATATGATGTTGTTTAGAAGTGTACTCTCATAAATACTATATTTAATGTATAAAATATTTATTTATTTATTAATAATATAATTGAAAATACCTAACTTCATAATATTAACTGTTCAATTTTGTTAATTTTTACAAAATGCAAGGAAAATATTTCTCTGAATGTAAATAAGTTTTCAAAGCAAAATTACCATTAACTGCAATCTAGTATCACTTAAATGATTTGAACTTTTAAATTTTGTGTATGTTATTTTAACAATAAGATACACAACACTTTACAGCCACTGCTATTACCTGATACTATTTGTCATTTAATGCATACAGCCAATTTGCATACATGAAATTTATATAAATATTTTGTAATCAATTGTAGGGTAATATTTAAGGCTGTGATTCTCATTTCATAGAAATAACTGGTGCTAATAATAATTTTATACCTTGGTGAACATATTACTTGAAATTGCTTAAATAACAACATCATGCTGTTACATACATGGTACTATTAAAACAAACAAAACATTGATTATAGCATGTAGATTTAAATAAAAGCATATTTTTGACAAATGGCTTTGATAATGAAAATAGAGTGGAATGAAAAACTTGAGGCTAAGGTATATACTAGCACATGGCATCACTGATAACTGTAACAAGAGTACTAAAATTAATATTATTCATTGTCAGGTAAGTTTAACACTACATAAATATCTGATAATATGACCATACTTTATTCAGACATTGTTACACAGCTGCGCCTGACAAAAGAGAGATACCCATGTCACAGAATTGAAGGAAAACAGTTTTACTTATTAATCGATACAATCATGTTAATCAACTATAGCTTATTTTCACGACATTGTTTCTCAAGAAGTCTAGTGACTACTTCAACATTACTTTTCTGTTTTATTTTCAACTGTTGTTCCCTTTCCAGTTTATTTTCACATATAGCCAAGTATCTTTCCAAGAAGTCTTACACATTTTTATATTTAAATTATCAAACTGGGCATTAGTTCATCAATAGTAGCAATAAGATATGGGCTAGTATAATTCTAAATTAATATATACTTGGCTGCCATTTTTGTGATGTTTATAATGTAAAACTGTGTTCTACACAATTTTCCAGATTCATAGACCAAATCAGCTCTCTCTTGTAAACAGTTTGTGTTCTGTTAATATACCTTTTCCTGAAACCTTTCAGACCAATATATAAAATGAACATGAATTTCTTTGAGAAAGAAACAATAAAAATATTACCTCGTGACACTTTTACCACATATTATTTAAATAATATCAATAATATATATATATATATATATATATATATATATATATATATATATATATATATATTGTAATAGTGAGAATGTGACATTGTCAAAAATATTGGTATGGAAAGGATAGAGAGATAGGTTGTGGCTTACCTGAAAGTGAAGTACGGTGTCGCCATGAGGAACTGAAGGTTGTTCTTCAAATTTTCGGAGGCTCTCAGCCTCCTTCTTCAGGAAGGAGTGTTACACCTCCGAAAATTTGAAGAACAACCTTCAGTTCCTCATGGCGACACCGTACTTCACTTTCAGGTAAGCCACAACCTATCTCTCTATCCTTTCCATACCAATATATATATATATATATATATATATATATATATATACATATATATATATATATTAGTTCTTGATGTTTCAAAAGTTGTGTAATGAAGTACATAATAACATGAATTATTATTATATATCTTCTTGTTTCTCAGAATAATATTAATGTAATCTAATGTACGTAACTTCCAGTAAAATACTGTAGGTGATGTAAAATTTGTGTTTAATGGAAAGTTAGATTTATACATGTTTTGTTCAGCAATACTGTAATAGTTTGTTATATTTTATATTCTAAAGTGCAAAACAACCTAATAACCTGAAAAGTGACACACATTAACTAGTATATGTTCGTGTCATAACAAATCAAACTTATAGACATTGATCTAATGTACTTAATTTATTTGAATCAGTAGACACAGTTTCATGGTATTACATGTAATCATATATTTCATATTTTCATTCATAATACTGTTTAAATAACCATCTGTATGGAATAATGTTTCCAACTTCTTATTCATAATATATTCATATAATTACTAGAAGCATCTTTAATTATATATACACAAATCAGAAATAGTTGAGGCAATTATGTCTATTCTATTTTTATGTCAAAACTTTAAATATAGGCTCATTGTAAAGTGCTTTATTTGATTTGTATGGCAGCTCTTACTTATATGTTTTTATTAGAAGTTATAATTTTATTTTTTAGAGATTGGAAATCATTTTTCTAAGTAATTATACTGAAGTATAGGATAATACTTCATTGATTTATAAATATTTTTATAGTAAGTATAAAAAGTACTTGTTAGTAGTTCAGACAGCTTATGGAAATGATGTATATATTTAATGTATATATGTAGTACTTAGATCATCTGTTATTAATTGATAATTTTATAAGATATCAAGTTTATAAACTGTATTCAAATGATTTACAAGTAAAATGTGACCAAAAAAAAGTATTAGTGGAACTATAGTTTTTAACTACCATTTTTACACTCAAATAAATAAATACCTCAAGATTCGTAATACATCAATAAAGATATTATCTTTTTCAACAAATATATTAAACCAAATTTAACTCAATGTTTTAAAATAAATCAAATATTTTTGTTCTTCCAATTTGTGGGATTTTATGGCAATAATTAATCATTCTGGTGGTTTGTTGCAAAGATTTAGGTTGTTTTAAATAAAATTTACAACTCATATTATAACTGTCGATATTGTGGCTAAATGACATTTTACATAACTGTAAAATTTAAGAAGTGAAAGTATAAAATATTAATGAATATTAGTTATGAGTTTGTATGTTTCAAATTATGTGAATGGAGAGAAGCAACAATTTGTTACTAAGCTTTTACACAGATTACTAGTAATATAAATACATGTGATATTTAATGCTTTCATTTCTTAAAGCTTTCTTAACATTGTAATAATGCCATTCAACAAGCTAGTTAGTTGAAACATTGCTTTAGAATTAAATATTTTGAGTAAAATAAATGACAGTAAATTAATATTTCAGTATTTAGGTTATTACTTTTCCAAGACTGAATAATGAAATGATAAATAAACTAATGAATAGGACGTTTTTTATATTGTTAAAAGTAAGATGATATTTCTTGAACCAGGAAGCTTGAGTAATATTACGGAGCATAACAGGAAACATTGTGGTGTATTTCCTTTCCTGACACAAGATTCAGAAGCGTTCGTTTCCTTCCTTAAAACTGAGCATTTATATTCGACTTTTTAACCCTTGGGACATTCCATTGTCGCCCAGAATCTGCGAAGATGGAATTGTTATGGGGCGATGTTTGGCAAGACGTGAATTCTACAGGAGAAATGAAAGAAGCAACGTTTCTGAGTACTATCAACCCTCGTGGTTACGAACTTAATTCGTTCCTGGACAATGGTCGTAATCCAAACCTATTTTTTTCCATTGAAATACATGTAATCACAATTAATCTGTTCAAGCCTCGGGAAAACGGAACATACTTTGATTATGTGTTAATTTTATTGAATAACGAATACAATTCTAAACAATGTAGGTTTATTTTATTCTTTTCTATAGATATTTTTAGCTGGGTCTTCTCGGACCAAACTACGATCTTGTGATAATTGTGTCGTTTCTGCAAAATTTTCTTCGTTCTATTAATCACAACTTCTCAATAAATTCCTGCAAGGAACCTTTCAACCTCTGACGAATACTTTAAGTTCTTTTATTTCCTTAACCTGGAAATCGATAGGTTCTTCAGTGGTGCGTTGATTGCTATGTTCATCCAATTGTTCCATTACGTCATTGTCGCCAGTGTCCAAGCCCATACCATTGTCAATGGAAACAATTTCACCAACTGCTGCAGGCTCTTCGTCAAAATCGCTTTCTGGGACAACTTGATTTGCGTCTCGATCCTAATAAGTCCTCAAATTACTATGTTTATTAGATGAGGAAGAAACTGAGCTGTAAGAAGGCGGGAACGTAAGCAGTGTGCATTCGTAATCCGAGGGAACCATTGTATCCAAAAGTTATAGGTAATCGGAGGGAGGGTCCACTGTAGTACGAAATAGTCGAGCTAAAGTTGAAAACTGATTTTGCTGTTGTGAAATGGAGAGAGACAATGTAAAAAATTAACTGTTAATATCAACGAAAGGGTGAAATTAGGCAGAGTATAAATACAATGAACAAGATATTTATTATATTATGGGTTATCTTTCGGTATTTTTAGTTTCCTCAAAAATTGGTTAACTACGAGAATCCATAAGGTTTTACTATTGCGTAATGGCTCAAGGTTTGAATTCCACTTAAAACAAATTGTTTCCACCTTTGGAAAACTCGACGTAGTATCTTGCCTGCACTGTCGTTAAACTTCAACACATTTTATTACTTGGAATTGTGTCATTTTGTGTAGTTACGTTTCGACGTACAGCATCACACACTATTACATTTTATGACGTTAGATAATATTGCTTTGCAATTATCCTTTCGAGAAATTATTTTTTTATAACTATAAATGGCCTACGTCGTAATAAGGCTATTAAATGTATTTCATAGTTCTCGGTGACCTCACCCGATATTACGAATCGTTTTTAGATTCTTTCGGAGGTCCTTATGCAAAGTTATAAGTGTGTAGTGTTTATGTGTAATGCAATGAGCGATACAAATGGTCGACTCATAAGCTATTAGTCTTGGCGATGATTCATACGCTATGACTTCACGCCCATTACTAATTCAGCGCCACCAAACAGGAGCCAAAACACAGAAGCGATATCAAGGATTTCATTAACAAAAATCTTTTGGAATGCGTGATGTGGAACAATTGATACTGCGCAAGAATTCTTGTTTACTTTTTTAAAATCATCAATAAATATGACATTTCCCTATACTGTCAATGGTGTGATATCTGGTCGTTGCTGTGGTGGACGAGTTTTATTGATATTTACAAAATAAATTTCAGTAATGTTGAAAGTGTGAATATATAGGTTTATTATGAAATGCAAAATGCGACGGTGGGAGGATTTTTTAAAATGTTCAAATGTATTATTCGATGTCATTACTATTATTTATCATTTTACAAACTTATTTCGAAGCACCATATCAATTTTAACGAGATATTTCTCTGAACACGAGTTGTTAAAAAAAGTTAAAATATATTCTAAATACTATATGTTATACTTTCAAATTTTTATTTGACACATGATGGTGAGTCTCGTCGGCATTCCTTCTGTTCTCTTCGGACTGATTTCGTAAGTTCCAACTACTTCACGACTCCAGACCGACTCTCAACTACTTAAACTACTCGTAGCCTCGCATTTTAATTACAACAAACAAGTTCACATGCCTCGAGTCACACTTCGTCAGAATATCGGGAAGGAGAAGGAAAGAAGAATTAAATAATTTTATCAATGCTATTTCTTTAACTTTTTATACGAAGGTCACTCCAAAATTAATGCACATTTATTTGAAAAGTATACTTTCATCCTACAGATTTCCTATTTTTACAGTATGTAGATACATTCCTTGGGGACAAAATTTCGTTTTCCCACATGATCCCTATCTCTCTCAACTATATCGTCTCTGCTTATTGTCAGGAGTTAGTGCAGTGCGGGGTCCTCGAGTATCCCTAATGTTGGAGTGCCATCTTTCGCCACGTAATCTGCTTGCCCACCGACTAAGCAGCATCTATAAACAGTAATTTCAACCTCTTGTGGATGTTTCTCCGTCTATATCGTTCTCATAGCACTTACTTCTTTACGAATGTCAAGTGCAGCAGGCATCTTGAAGGCATGCTCTGGCATGTATCTATGAACCCCTTAAATTGTAAAGATGTTGTTTGACAAATAAAATTAAATAAAAATAGTGTGCATTACTTTTGGAGTAACATTCGTATTTTTTATTACCACTTCTAGGTTTTTGTTTGAAATACATCTTAATAAAATACACAGAAACGGAAATCGTGGTATGAAACCCAACACTTGACATTCACATTGCATTTCTATGTGCCTAGGATCTACTTTCACTTTTTTATGAATAAGTATTTCTGGTTAGCTTATAGAAACATAAAAAATCTTTATCTTTAGAGAGTTAAATGTTTAACGAGCCACATTTATTAATAAAACTGTTTATTTTAATTGTTCATCATCATCGAAAAGTTGATTTGCTGTTGTGATACTGTTAGTCAAATTGATTTTTAATTTATTGAAATTTTTAATGTGGCATTTGAACTACTTGTTTGGGCTGTTTAAATCTCCATTTCCTGTTTTGTGTTGTTCATATGGGAAGGATTTATTGAGGCATGAGCAGCTTTAACTGTACTTGCATCCTAATGTTTTAAGCAACAAAAAAATTGCAAACCCTAAAAATATCTAAAGTTTTCGTCTACTTTGTTATTCCATTGCCGAGTTACAAGATATGAATGAATACATTCTGCGGTCACCTGCAACAATGTTATTTTCTTAACCATCCAAGATCAATTAATCTAATTGGTGGTCAGACACAGCTGATCGATGCCCCGTTTCATTCGCTACTTATAGTTACTGCCGTAAAATACGGTACAAATTATTTGAGTAGATAAAACATTACATCGTTATTATATATATTGTAATGATAAAATAAAATGGCTTTTTATTAAATGAAAGAATTAATAAAATTTACAAACAATATTTATTTATTTTGTGGCAATTTACTCAAAAACATTTACAAATTTAAATATTAATTTCTCAGGGTCTTCACTGGGTTTGATAATGGACACATCAATTATGTTTAAAAATCTTATTAACAAACAAATCACATTTACCTAAACAATACGTCGAATAAAAGAAAATAAATTAACTTGACAATTAAAATAGAACGAAATTAAAAGTAAAGAGATTAACTCTGATTAACAATTTAAAAGGAGAACGAAATCTGACTTCTATCTTTTAATTTCGTTTATATAAATCATTATTTTGTATTTTGTTACTCACATCTGTCCAGCTTGTTTCCAGCATTCCCTTTTTGGTTTCGGAAATACACTATTGCGAGATTTTACACTGATTCTAAGATTCACAGATTTTACACTGATTCTAGTCAAAATTGATAGGATGTCAGGAACTCGGATGATCCTCCTTTTTGTCAGCTGTCTGTTGACTGCTTGCCTTAGGTGAATTCTGCTTGCCTTATGTGAATTCTGTGGTTTGTAGGTTTGCTAATCTTTTACAGTTTTGGACTTAAACTGCAATTTTACTATTTCTGGCTGGCTCTGGACGTAAAACTGCCTTTACTTAGCAAGCCTCGATGTAATGCCTTCGTGAATGTTTTACATTGTCTTCAACTCACAACTTTGTCCAATAATAATAATACAATAATCGACGGCTAGTCTCTGCTCTAGAATCACTTGTTCTTTCCTCCGAAATGTCCAGGCACCAACCAACTCTGTTAAATTCTTGTCACCAACTGAACTATCCTCGTCTCGAGTTTTAGAGCGCATACGCCATTTTTGACCTTCCGACAAAGAAACAGAGCTCGGCTTTTCTATTGTCGCTTTGTTCGATCAGACCGCTATAATTGATTTCTCAAACAATTTAATTTTATGTTCAAACAATTAATGTCCTAATTAATTGTCATTACAATATACTAGCTGGGTGTACTTATTTATATAAACACGAAAAAGTATTTAATTCTATATTAATCTTTAGTCAAGAAGTGAGTTAATGTAAACCTAAATGTTCCTAGTTCCGTACATACTTTCGACCGACTGTTCATTAATTGAACAACTATAAAATACATTGAATTTCATTGCTTCAATGCCATCAAACATACCTCCGAATTTATTTACGAATAGAATACTTAAATATACTCATTGAGTAGGATATAATTGTCCCTCAGTCTTCAGACATTACGAAAGATGAAATTTATGAACGTGTTAGCTAGATTCGTAATGTAAACAGATAGTCGCCACATTGGAGTCACTTAATGAACCACGAAAATTAATTTACATTTTCCGCAAGGACCGTCAAGTATTTCGTATTGTTTTTATTATCTTTCGATGGAGTATTACTGGTTAAAATTATACTTTTTATTCAATGAAAATATATATTCTTTATTTAATTACAGAAAAAGGAACAATTTCCTTAGTTCGTCGCGTAGTAACGACTTTCTGTGTCCCCTGACGTCATGGTCTCTTGACGCACAGTAATTGAAGAAAAAATTATCACGTATTTCAATTATAATTCTTTCCTCATTTATGCTAGGGGTTTCTTACCCACACAGTACCGTTTCTCGTGTTTTTAAGAATATCTGCACCAATTTGTGTTGCAATCTGTCATCGCGTTTAAATCTGTATAGAAATTAACGTAAATACATACAAATATACATCCTTTTTTATTATATAGAAGAAGATACATATATACGAACATGATTTTTAATTTCCCACGGAATGGTTGAAACTTTAAAATTGTATCACTGTTGCTAAATATCCAATATGTTTTACGACTGTCATTGTCGAATATTTTAACTATATAAAGAGCGTCAGAGATTGTGTTAAGCTTAATTAACAATATAATGCCATTTATTTGCGAAAGTTATATACGGTCGATGTACATATATAGTGATAAATCAGTATTCACTGTAGGAATATTTATTGTATTAAAAGATTAATTTTTATAATGAAATATGTAAAATTAGAGTGGACAAACCAGTGAATGAACACTCTGCATTCACATTTGCGTTTACAGAATTATTTTCTTTGTGCCCAATAGCACTTTTGTTGCTAATGACTTTTGTGACAGTAATTATATTGTACTAGACGTAAAATGTTTGGCAGCATTGGGAAGATTCTTAACGAATAAATTTACTAAGTTCAAAACGAACAAAATAACAATTGATCGAACAACAAAACCACGTGAATTAACAGAAGACCTCCGGTAAAAAAATCTTCTGACACAAAATAGGCTATATAAAAATCGTGCAATACATTTAATAGAAATTCCCTAATATTATGATCAAAGCTGCAATGAAATAGAACTACGTTATGGCTGACAACCAACTGCTTATTTGATAATGGCTTCCTCACGAATGGACCAGTCAGAATAAAACACAATTATTGGATGCCACCTGATACAACGGAACTATTTTTATATTTCCAGTGATATTTTAAATATCTCTACTCCTACTACGTACGTTATGTGTTCATTTCTCGTATTCATTTTTCTAATTCCTCAGCACTTAAATAATATGTCAAAATCTTCTTCGATTAGTGGTGTAAGAATTTACCCTCCATTTTTTGTAGTCCCAAGTCATTAGTTTTTTTCGGCTTTATTCTAATTAAGGGCAAAGTTTAAAAAAAGCCCGTTTCAAATTCTTGACAATAACATGAGCTTTTTTTCACGATACAGATTTTATTTCATAACTTGATTGATTTGTTTTCTCTGACAGTTTCATGTCGTTTTGTAATTACTGGTTTCCGTAATTTTGCTACAACATTAACTTTCCTCTTGACCTGGGAACGACTGATTGCCTATCAAGAAGCTGCATCCGCTGATACGTATGTTTGCATTCCGTGTCTAACGTCATTTGTAGCTTCGTGTTATCGTGCCTACCAGAAAACCAGGATCTCATATCGTACACGTGACACGTCATCATGAAACAAGCAATGACGAGACCGTTCAAACGACATTTTAAATTTATAAAATTTGTCACCATTGAAACTTCGCTCCTTTGTATCACATATTTGGCCTCATTCTCGTCCAAGAGAACTAATGTCTAACTTATTATTTGTGACAAAAAAAATAAACTCATGTTCACGGAAACGTTGTTCTGGGCCATCTTCCAAAATCCATTCATAAAAAATGTTTTTCCTTTAATATTTGTACGTCTTATATGTTTGCGTTAACCAGTCAGTTAGCAACATGGCTCCCCTGTTTCGTCATATTAGTTCTGATATCGTTAACCAATAAACGCTGCCCATTTTTGTATCAATTTTAATCTTTTGAAATTACTGGTTATTGAAGAAGACGCTTTCAAAGCGTTCTTGGGCAGACACAACTCAATGAATAATTATTTTACAGCTTTCAAATTTGTCCTTGACCTTGCAAAATTGCATATTTGTCATACAATGCGTCCAGTATTATTCGGTCAGCAACTTTCTTGCCAAACACGCTTTTCTCCTTCATGCTATTCTACAGAGTGTCACGCTGATGATTTTCTCAAGGCAACGTGAAAAATGCTAGACATTCCTTAAAAAAAAATTTTGGCACTGGAACAGAAACATAATGCGAAATTGGTAAACCATGAGGATGGATGGAGAAAATCATGTTTTATTCTCAATCCGAGCATAATTCTAGTTTTTTCTTTTCTTCCCAAACGTTTCTGGAGTACGTTTCGTTCTCATCGTCAACACTCCCTGCGTCGAAAGGGCGTTAATAACCAACGTGACCGGACGTGTCGTTTCACCACTAGCAGTAACATATAAACTAGCTGATTTATTACCTCCCTAATAACCGTAAAACCGGATTCGTTTTCGCAAGTTTCCAGCTACTATTGTCATTAGACCTTTCTTCGTATATATTGTAATATACAAATTAATGGTCGTTTAATAAATGAAAGCTTAATAAACTTTACAAACAAAAGATTTATTGTGGCAATAACTCAAATAATTACAAATTTATAATATTGAATTTCTCAGGGTCTTCACTGGGTTTGATATTGGACAAATCAATAATATTTATAATCTTATCAACAACAAATCACAATTAAAAGAGAAGAAGTTGACTAGTCAATTAAACTATAACGAAATTTAGTTGTGAACGAAATTAAAAGTAAAAAGATTGACTGCGATTAACAATTTTAATCGAAAAGAGAACAAAATCTGACGGCTATCTTTCAATTACGTTTACATAATTAATTTTTTAAAAAAAGTGTTACTCACGTCTGCCCAGCATTCCAGCGTACCTTTAATTTTCGAAAACACTATTGTGGGGTTTTACACTGCTTCTTCTAAACTCACAGATTCTGCACCAAATTTTTAAGCCAAAATTTTATATGTCGTCAGGAACTCGGATGATCCTCCTTTCGTCATCTATCGGTTGACCGCTCGCCCTAGGTGACTTCTGCGATTTGTCGATTGAGTAGTCTTTATTGTTCCGAACTTAAACCGAAACTTTTGCTATTTCTGGCCGGCTATGGACACAAAAACTGCTTTTTCTTAGCAGGTTTCGACGTTATACCTTTATGAATGTTTTACTTTGTCCTGCTAATTGCCAACCCTGTTGAATTCTCCTTCCAAAACTGTTATACCTCGACGAGGTCTTTCCGTGAACTCTCCTTCACCAAACCTTCCTGCAAACTGTACTTCATCAAACCTTCCTGCGAACTGTACCTCGTCTCGCAATTTGAGCGCGCATACGCTATTTTGACGGACCTTCCGACAAAGGAACAGAGCCGGGTTTTCTATTGTTGTTACAAAAGCTCCTGCCGCTACAAAGGATTTCTCAAACAATTTAGATTTTCAATTTCACTATTAATGTCTTAATTAATTGGTATTACATTATATATATATATATATATATATATATATATATACTAGCTGAGTGCCCGGCGTTGCCCGTGTCTTATTTATATAAACCCGAAAAAGAATTTAATTCTATATTAATCTTTAGTCAAGAAGACACAACCTAAATCTAACTATTCCTAATTCCGTACACAATTTCGACCAATAGTGCTTTAATTGAACAGCTATAAAATACATTGAATTTTATTGCATCAATCTCAACAAACATACCTCCGAATTTCTTTACCAATACATAAATATACTGCATTAATTTAATAGCTATAAGATACATAGAATTTAATTGCATAATAGCAACAAACATACCATCGTTATTCTTTAGAAATATAATTCTCCGCGAACAAATAATTGTCAGTAAGTCTTCAGACAGTACTTCTTGAGTATTGCAGGATATAATTGTCCATCAGTATTCGCACATTACGAAGGATTGAAGTGATCAAATTGATAGCTACATTCCAAATGTAAAGAAATGGTGGCCATATTGCACTCACTAAATTAACTAACATTTTCCGCAACGATTGTAAAGTATTTTGTATTGTTTTTTATTATCACTCGATGGAGTATTACTGGATAGAATTATACTTTTATTCAATGAAAATATTTCTGCTTCATTTCATTACGGAAAAATCGAACTATTTCCTTTGTTCGTCGCGTAGTAACGTCTCTCTCTGTCGCGTGATGTCATGATATATTGGCGCGCAGTAATTTATCACTTAATGATCACTTTTTAAAATTATAATTCTTTTCACATTTATGCTAGTGGTTTGTCACCCCCACAGTACCGGTTCTCGATTTTGGCAGAATACGTATACCAATTTTTGTTGCATTCTGTCCACGCGATAAAATTTGTATAAAGAACAACGTAAATACATACATACATACAAATATACATCCTTTTTTATTATTATAGATGAATTGCAAATAGGAATTCTTTAAGAAGGGAAACTGCAACATTGAATCAAATGTGGTGTGCCACACTCAGTTTTTTATGTCTATAACAATGGATTAGATTAGGTATTTTGACCTGCACTTCCGCAGAGATTTTGGCACTTAGGCTTTATGGCACGACCTTCGGTATATGCGGCTTCTTTTGACCCCCAAATGAAATTGAGATGATCCGATTATTTTATTCCCGTGTCACATCTACACAGATTATTGCTTGCAAACGATCTGATTTCCATGAAACAATACACTGGACATTATTTAGAAGATTCATTCCATTATCTTCTGCTCCGCTGCGCTCTTCATTCGTCTCTTGCACGTCTCGTAATTTTAATCGTCGATGTGTTGTAAGATTTTTATTCAATTTACTACGTCAAGGTTCTTAGTATATCGCGTTTCCGTTCTGTAACGTTATCAGTCAGCGGCTTCACCACGAAAATGATCAAACGTTTCGTTTTCAGAACTCTGTAGATATCTTTGAACGACCCTAAAACTGTGAACTCAGTAACTTCCTTCCTTTTCCTGTTGTGTGCAGAAAAATCTCCTGTAAAACTTCTGGTAATCGTTGTTTTCTTAATCAATTATTACGAAACTTATAATGGTTTTAAAATGCGAGCCGTTCTGGCTGTCGGCGAATGAGAGGAGATAATTAGACAAGCGTTGCCACATCGTCAATAATGAATGACAACAATCACTAGTACTGTAACTGCGTGGACAATAGTATGTGACAAAGTCACTCGAATTTGCTTCGAGGGCAAAAGAAGACCTTCACGATGAAATCGGCTCCCATTTTGTGAATTATTTTCCAGGCACTGACGCGAACAACTGAAAGTACATTAACGGAATAAACAATATTTAGAAGTATTCAGAATAAGAAACATGAAGTTATAACCAATCTGAAATCCGTATTACTCAATCAGTCACTATACTTGAGGGCGAGGGAAATTGACCCCCAACGATTTTTCAAGAATTTGACCGAACTCAAAATAATAATCCATTGTCATTCCCAGTTCCACTTCATGTTTAATTAGTTTCTTCAACTTCGTCTAAAGCCCTTTTCCGATACTGTTTCCTATTCACCTTCGATTCATACATATGTTCCCCTATTGTCTATCACAATGGTTCCCAAACTTTTTTGGTTCTCGTGGCCCTTATATCACAATTTTTCCTGACGCACCACGTCATTGGTCTATTGAACGCATTTGACGTCCACTGGTAATTATGTTAGGTTAGTTTAAATTAATAATAATAATTAATGAAAAACGTATTTTTGATTCACAAACAATCAATTGAAGAGGCATGCTTAAAATAATGACTAAGATGGATGACCTTGTGGCTCACTACACATTTTCTTATATCTCATTATCAAAGTGGATACAACTAGTCTCTTCTCCTCATTCACGTTAATTTTCGCACCATAATTACTTTTTATTACAGTGATCGCCGAAAACCCAGCTTCGCTTGTATAGGAAGTTGGAAATGGAATTAATGTTCTTTGAGCTTTACGACTGAGCAGCGGATATTCATCTTTCACTAATATTCCAAATTTGGCGAGTTCCATGCTGCCAAATTCTGTCTTTATCGCAAGACAACTGTATAAGATTTTCTTATTCTAAAGATGCAAATTCAGATGGAGGTGTTTGACTCGAAATGAGTTTTGAAACTACAGGAATTCGTCCATATTATCTGCGTTATAGTCTTTTTCGAACCATTCTATAAGCTGTGATAGTTGATCCTCAAAAACAGATTACAAACTGGTGTTACAAGGGAAAATAATAATTGAAATCATGTTCATTAATTTTTCGTTTCCATATATATTTTTGTATCAGAACGGATCTTGAATATAAGTCACGGAATTTTTAATTATTCTGTGAAACCTTTTACTGGGCTCAATGTATCTAGTAGAGGAATCACTTCTGACGTTTGAGTAGTTCCTCTCTGTAAAATATTATGGATTATGTTGTATTTAAGAGACCTGGAAAAATATTTGTATGGGGCAAATAGACGGTATATGAGGTTGTTTTGAGGGGGTATGAAATATCAGGGACGAATAAATGATTAATTATTCTACTTTATTGTTAACAGACGTCCATCTAGTATTATATTTCTGTCATAATGGTCAAGTTGAGACTATTGCATTGCGCTGTTTTTGTAATGATACGGAAATTGGTAGAACTCATTTTTAGAGCTTTTATCTCATGAACGTACAAACAGATTGGCAGAAAATGCATTTTTTTTCTTAAAAACTTTTATATTTTGATTATACAGTTTGCTTCCTAAAATTTACAAGTATTTACAAAATTTATGTGTAAATAATTCATATGTTAGCTTGTGTAGGTGGATTTTCCTGTGACTTTCCAGGCCTTGAGTTCTTGATTTGTTGTTCTGAAGGGTTTGGGGTGAAAGATGAGATGGGTGTTTACTGGAATATTAATTGGGGAAGGTTTCATACATTGTTGGGTTATGAGGGATCGCTGGTGATGTTGAATTTGATGGGATGGATGGAATGGGTGGGTGGGGTCTGCGAGTATGAGGATGAGGTGGGTTAGGAAGTGCCAGAGTGTTCTGGGGGAAGGATGAGGTCGATAGGGCGTTTTCTCTTGAGGCGACGTGCGTGTGGGGGTGGGGGAGGGTTGCTATGGAATTGCTGGATCGTGGTGTTAGGATGGTTGAGGGTGCTATTTATTAAGGAGGTTACGGATTTGGTGATTATTGAGTTGACTTGGGGAAGTTTAATGTTGTGGTGGATGATGGAATTTCTGAGGTACCAGGCAGAGTTAGTGTTGGTGCGAAGGATTATGTTTGGTTTGGTTTGGAATTTGGCTGAATGGGTTTTGGCTGTTGCTCCCCATATGGATGAGGCGTAGGACCAGGTGAGAGATATACTAGGCGTTTTGTGCTGAGGGCGAGTGGGGATTTTCTGTTTAGGAGAGGATATAAAGTTCTGAATTTAAGGTTAATTTTAGAGAGGAGGTGTTTAATGTGGGGTTTCCAAGAGAGTTTTGAATCGAAGAGGAGTCCTAGGTAGGTGGTTTCTGTTTTGGTAGGTATTTCGGCGTTGTTTAAATAGAGGGGCATGTGCGGAGGAGGATTTTTGGATAGTGTGAATGGGACGGTTACTGATTTGGTGGGATTTATGCTGATTCGCCATTGTTTGGACCAGTGTTCTAGGTGGCTGAGCGCTGACTGAAGTGGTTGTATATTGGAGGTGAGAAAGGAGGTTTGGTAGGAGATGGTAATGCCGTCTGCAAAAAAGATTGTAGTTGTGGCGGGATGTTGTGGAATATCGTGGGAGAAGATGTTGTATAGGAAAAGGGAAATGACGCTTCCTTGGGGGACTCCTGCAGCGATGGGGTGGGGTTGGAGATGTGGTTGTTTATTTTGATGGAGAAGGTTCTGTTGGAGAGGTAGTTAAGGAGTATTCTATAATGAGTGTCATTAAGGTGATCTTTGATTTTTGAGAGAAGGGAAGGGTGATGAATTTTATCGAATGCTTAGAAAATGCAGAAATTTCATATTTATATATTATTAACCATACGTAAATATTGTCTGGTCTCTGTTTAGGCGCATCTGCGAGGTGTTCTTTGGGGTGGGGGAAGTTTAGTTCAGCCGAACGCTGCCAGGTGGCGCCCGAGTGCAGCCGGTGGCATGCAATCCAAGATGGCCAAAATAGCCTTGGCTCAGCCGTGCGACGTCTATATATGGCACATAGTACTCTGTTCCTGGATGAGTGCGAACGACGTCTGAACACCAACCGACCTATATTTCACATCTCTAGTGTGCTTTACTTATTTGTGAGTACCAAACTTGTTAATTCCTTAAAGAATCTTAAAACTACCGAAAAACGAAACTCCACATATGACAGTAACATATATATATATATATATATATATATATATATATATATATATATATATATATATGCGTGTGTCTAACTTCAATTTACCCTTTACACCGATGGTTATTAGTTTCCAAGAAACGAGAAGAAAAATAAGCGAATGATGTGCGCCTAAACTTACATATGAAAACTGTATGAAGTGGAATCCGAAAATAATAGAAATTCTATTTCATTAAACTTCTACACAATAATAATATCAAGTATTAATATGTTCCTGCGCACATCCTTTGAACGTTTTACATTTATCCAATATCTCGTATATGGGAAAGACAATTGTGTTAATTGTTCCACATCTGTAAGGTCTTTCTATCGACAGAATACTTTGGGATATTTTTTTAACGAATTTGTATTTAGTTTTAAAAAATGATTATTACTAATAAGAGTAGCGTAGTTTATACGGTTAAAAGAAATCCGGCTTAATGTAAATACGTCAAACGCAGTTAGCGGTATGGCTCAAATATGTCATTCGCATTTGTGCATCGTGTTTCGCTTAAATTTGTATATGCCGCGAGAAATTGATTTTTATGCAATTATCATCACCGTCTGTCAAGTGTGCTTCGCTGTTTCGTGACGTTACGACTTGTTTATTATTTTTGATTGAGCGACGTGCGCTATTGCCATCGTCGAATACCGGTAAACCGTGCGTTTCTAAATCAAATTTAAATTTCAAACCATTTCTGTTAACGCACATATCTTAATTGACCCGAATACTTCGTGCTGCGTCGAATGTGGTGGAGTTTCTTTTCGACGAGAATTTGTGCTTTCACTTGTCTTGCATTGAAATATCTTGGCAAACTATATTTGCGTTGAATGTGTTGTGCATTTTTTTACTCTAATCCGTGCTTCTGCGTTTTTCGGTAAGTTGTCTGAAAGTGTTCCACGATTACTGGAAATACTGCTGTAGATTGTCAGATGACATGGAATTCCTCTAGCTTTTGGTCGTCTCTGTAGCTGCAACAGTGTTTGTATTAACAATTTTTGAAATGACTTGTATTGTTGAGAGGCCTTTTTTTAACTTGTAATCGGCCCCGACGAGTTTCCCGTGATTATCCTCGTGCGTTTCCTGTGTCGATTAGTATCCTCCTTTATATACCAATGACATTTGCGAGGAGTGAATAATTTTTTTTAATTGTAATGTTGGTAGATGCCCGAAATTTTGGTGACTGTAGATTGGGTTACCCAAGATGTTTGGCATTCCGTCCACGCTGTTTTGTTTATGACTAAGCTTATCGGCATGTCCGCCAATTGAGGCATCTTAAGACGAGGACCTTAAATCAGCTTAGAAAAAAAATGTTAAGCGAACGTAGGATGCAGACTATTTCGGCTTTTTTTTTTGCGATGCTGAAAGTGAAGTTTTTTTTGCCGAATCCTAAGCGCGCGTGGTTCCTTAAAAATAGAACAAAAATTCTTGGACATCCTGGTTTAGTCGCTCTATAAATAGTTTTCAAGAATGAAGGTGCTTCCTGCTCGAACAAGTGCCGTCTTTAAGAAACTCAAAACTAACGCCGCGTGAAATTGGTTTTATTTTGTCAAAAGAAGTGTCGCGGGAAGATTTCATCTCGTGGAAAGAAACTGTACCTTTCCTTTTTCGAAAAACTGAAAAGTAAAATTAATTTCTTGGGGGAGGATCTTTCAATTTGCTTATCCTGTTTACGAGTACTGCATATAAAATATCAGGACGGTCCGAGATAGTCTCGAATCTTGGCTGATTATGAGGGAATTTTGATGCTCTTTGGTGTTCAGAAATCGGGCGGAAATGCGGAACTTCCGGTGTCAGTGTAATGTCGTTAAATTAATAATCTGAGAACGAAGTCCTTCCCGGTGAATTTGTCGAATAAACTGTTCTTGTCCGAGAACGTTTTGACAGCTAGCTACGCAGTCATCTCGTACCTGGGGTTGTGATTTTAAAATCGATCAGAATGTCCATCAGTGTCCCTAGACAATATAGAAATTCCAAAATCAAACGAAGTTCGCTATATGGGTCTACATTTGGACAAAAAACTAACGTGGAAAAAACATATCTATATAATAAAAAAGGGAGTATATTTGTATGTATGTATGTTTGTATTTACGTTGTTCTTTATACAAATTTTATCGCGTGGACAGAATGCAACAAAAATTTGTATACGTATTCTGCCAAAATCGAGAACCGGTACTGTGGGGGTGAGAAACCCCTAGAATAAACGTGGAAATAATTATAATTGAAATAAGTTACGAATTAGTGTTAAATTACTGCGCGAGACGATGACGTCATAAGTTTTCAAGACATTGACGCATCCCAAATATAGTTCTGTATTTCGTAATGAAATAAAGCAGAAATATTTTTATTTAATATAAAGTATACATGTGGAAAGAATTATAATTAAAAACCGTGATCATTAAATATTAAATTACTGCGCGCCAAGAGACAATGACGTCACGCGAAAGAAAGACGTTACTACGCAACGAACGAAGGAGATTATTAGGAATTAAATAAAGCAGAAATATTTTCTTTAAATAAAAAGTATAATTTTATGCAGCAATATTCCATCGAATGATAATAAAGAAGAATACGAATTACTTTACCATCCTTGGGGAAAATGTAAGTTAATTTTCGCGCTGTATTAGTTGTGAGTCTAGCTAACAATTTCATCAATGTAATATTTCGTAATGTATGAAGACTGAGTGACGATTATATCCTGAAATACTCAAGGAATATATTTAAGTAATCAATTAAATACTTTTTCGAGTTTATATAAATAAGTACACGAGCAACGCCGGGCACCTAGTTAGTATTAAAAAAAAAGGAAGGAATCCGACCTGCGACTGAGAAAAATGTACTGGGCACTGGGGAGAAAATCGTGTTTATCGCTTAAAAACAAAATCTTACTTTACAAAGCTATAATAAAACCAATTTGGACATATGGCATTGAGCTATGGGGCTGCTCTTGCAAATCCAACGTCAACATCATCCAACGATTTCAATCGAAAACACTCAGAATGCTTGTAAATGCACCTTGGTACGTCAGCAATCGAACTTTACATACGGACCTCGGAATGCCAACCGTTCAAGAAGAATGCACCAATCAACTTCACCCAAACGAACTAGCGTCCACCCTCCAACATGACCCTCCCTACAGAAGACTTCAGAACAAGAAATGGCCGAATGACCTGAAAGCAGTATAAGTTCACAATCCGGATAACGTCATTGGATGGGTATCCACTCACGTTATTGTATTATTGTGTCATCACATTAACTCATGGAACATGTACTATATAGTTCCGATTGTTAATTTTCTAATAAATTAAAAAAAGAGAATTTATGAGTGTGTTCGCGGCTGATTCTTTTCGATAAAAAATTAGAAAGGCGTTGCTTAAATTTTAGTCGGGTGGGTTCGTACGATACGCATCTTTAATACAATTTATTTAAATCGCCAGATTTGCTTCTGTAAATGTCTGATATCCATGACGTTTATGTGCAAATATTTAATGTGAGTCATCCAAATTACGTGACTAATTGTGGGATGCGTCCCCATCAGGGTACCGATGTCTTCCCTTAAGCTCTTTGAACGCAATGACCCGTACTTGCATGAAAGTTTCAATATGGAACAACAAACAGCGAAGGTTTTCCCGGTGTATTTGTTGCTTGACCATATTCTCGGGCTTCTTACCTGGTCGGAAACCCAAGAATCTTTCAAGCAACACGGAAGAAGTCTAAAATTGGCCAAAATGAGTAAGGTGTGATCAATGTGAAGTAGTTGGTAACTCCTGACTTGCTACTTTCCGTGCGTGTGTCGTACCTCGTGAAACAAGTGCGTTTTCTGGACTGAATCAAGCAGTCTTGTCGTGCAAAGTTGCGATTTTGAACGTAATCCCCGTGACCAGGGATAAGTAATCCTGTTAGCTCACAAAGCGGTCGCACCTGGAGTATCCACACTTCCACGTTTGTTTTACGAAAGCATATTTTACCTTTGTACAACGACTTTTTTTTTTCTTCTTGCAACCAGGCGAGGGGGTCTCGTGACGGACTTAACGAAGCTAGCGACCTGAAACCTGTTAAACGCCGTCAATATGCGTTTGTAATTTTCTATTTATATTTTTGTGAAGGTATGGGAAGGAATTCGTGACGCCTAGAGGTCAGTGCTGCGACGAGGCGTGGACCTGAGCCAGCTCTAACCTTCCGTGAATCATTCTATTTGTGACTGTGATTCCGAGATAGGCCAACGGACGCTCTGCGTCTGATACCGCTTCCGAACACATTTCCTATCATTCACCGTATCCTCGTCAATTCGAGCGTGAAGTAAATGCTTGTTATATCAACGAATAGAAAGTTTAGAGATTGGATGCTGCTGGAGCTTGGATGAACTCTAAAGACGTGCGAAAACCCGCAAATCGTAGTCACATGGTCATTTCTAAGATAGGCAATGGAATTTCCGAATAATATATCTACCACGCATGCTTCTCTTTCGCTGTACTAGGGATAGGGACAGAGTTTAATATGCTCTGATTCACTTTCTAAGCGGTTAGCCTTTCCACGTATTAAAATTATGGCGAGTAAAACTGCAGTCGTTTCCAGAAAGCGAGGATTGGATTACGTATTTTTAAACTTTCCGCTGTGACCTGCAAGAGTAGTAATGCGTAGTTGGAATCTGTACGCTCACCTAGATTTCATTGCTCCTACTTTCCTCAAATTCATCCTTGGCTAGACACGTGCGAAAAGCGTTCAATTATGTCGGGTCAATATTTTATGATCTTCTATTCCTGTCGTTTCAGAAAGCATTGGCGGGTCCTGTATATTCATCCCGACTTCACCCCAAAGCCGCGATACAATTGTCACCTACTATTAGTAAATAACATGGAAATTCTTTTAATATATTTAGGATGCATTCAAGTTATATTATGGCGATTTTCTATTCAGATGAACTTATTTGAAGCCTACGTCACACTTTTAAAACCTTAATAGTGATTACCCTGAATAAAGTTTACGGTTTACAACTCCGGCAGGCGTTTGATAAGCGTCGAACGTTTCGACGGCCAGTTCCGCCATCGTCATCACATCTGAAGTCGTTGCCTTTAACGATTGCCAAGGGTTGGCATCTCAGAACTATTTATTGAATGTATTCACCGGGTAAGCCTGTATTCTGTGATCCCTGTTAATACGTCTGTAGTTTAAATCAATGGTGTGACTTAGTTCAGTTTTCTCTTATTTCGGTCCTGAATGTTATTGGAAGCGGTCCAAATTTTTCTGTCCAATTCATATTTCGTTATTTATGTAAGTAACCCATGTTCTACTTAATTTATTTGTCAGGAAGTCAACTATTGTCCTTTTCAGTATTTATTTATATTTAGACGCTACTGAAGCGATCCCTGTTCATAGGAAAGAAACTTTTGTGTTTTTATGTATATTTATAAATAAATTTCTGACAATTAAAATTTAGTTTGTTTTTTGTTTCCCATTATTTTGGAATTAAATGCGGAAATGTCATAAAAACTTAACAGATTTATGATTGCTGTGGCTGAAGTTAGGAAAGGATGACAAATATTCTATCTGCCCCCAAAATTCCAGTTTTTCGCATTTTCCTATACAAATCAACGAAAAATGAAGTTTTTGGTCTGTCAATCGAAAAAAATCTTATGGGAGGAGAGGAATTCTGTTCATAGTGTGACTGTTACAACCAGTTTCGA
Source organism: Zhengitettix transpicula (assembly GCA_037074705.1). Taxonomy (NCBI): domain Eukaryota; kingdom Metazoa; phylum Arthropoda; class Insecta; order Orthoptera; family Tetrigidae; genus Zhengitettix; species Zhengitettix transpicula. The sequence continues at coordinate 15,065,294 of CM073595.1, read as the reverse complement.
CTGTGTAATCTTTCTAGGTTTAATAGTGAAGTGTTGAACGTTTTAGAGAACGTGGGACTTGCGTGAACGTGACTGGTCTTTCGTGACGTCATCTCGCTCTATGAACCGCAGAGTACTTATCTACTCACTGAACACGTACCGAAAAGATCCTTCATCGTTATTGTGATGCAGAGAACACGGAAAAAATGTTGAGGTTGACACGAGGTTTTTAAGTGTCGAGTGAATGAAACATCCACGGGAATAGTGCGTGGTCTCTGTATCAAAGTGACGTCATCGCATCCTGCTTGCCGATCCTTAAGGCAACGCCTATTTCGCTTCTTTCAGCGGACAAACTTGGTGGCGAATTTCTTGTAAAGGTGTTGAATGCGACACGCACGATGTGCTGTACCAACCCTTCTGTATCGTAGAGCTGGCCTTGTGGATTGGAACAATTCGTGCATGGTTGTAACCGTGATCACTCATCCGTACAGCTACGAGCAACGCCCGCTCAAACGAAACTTTTCCAATGGTGTGTATTAAGTGTTTATGTGATGACGCGGATTTCTTTCACACCTCTCGACGTGGAGGATCGTTTCCCGTACTATTGTAGAGCTGGTGGAAATGTTAGGCGCGGACGCGTGGAATGTGGCCAGAGTGAAGTCGCGTGTATGAATAGGAATTCAGAAGGCAGACTCTGCTCCAGCTGCGTTTTTCTTAGGAACTCTCTTTCTACGGCGTCATCTTACGCAGCTGCTCTCGAGTGCGTGGGCGAGTGCTTCCGAACAATATTTATTTTACAAACGAAGATTTCTCCCTTGCAATTGCCGAGTGAAAATTGTCTGTGGTAGAAAGGAAAGGATCAACGTTTCAAACAGACGCTTCGTCTTCGGGGAAAAGGGAAGAATTGAGACTTGGAGCTCGATTGTCTGTACAGGTTATTCAATACGGTGTATCGAGTTTCAAAGTGTTAAGGAAATTTTAGTGTAGTCGTTCTGAAAGGAAGTCAGCTATTCCTTTTGTTCTTTAAGGCTAACACAACGGGAATATTGTCGCGTTTTCAAAGCAGGATTCCGTCACTCGGTTCAGTTTGTGGAGCAGAAACGGACTCATGACTAATGGAGCTACGTTTTTTTTTGTTCGCTTTAGTGGCGAGTCAGGTTGCTCGATTGCGTGTGTGGGTGGGATGAGATGAGATGAGATGGGACGAGTGTTAACGAAAACGATCGAAAGCCTTCCTGCTGGAAGTGCCGAATTATTTTAAGCACGAAATGCGTCGCATTACCACACCGAGGCCCCCCCGTTGGACGTTCCCGGCGTTTCTTGTTCCTAAACCGACTTGAATAATTCTCAAAATGTTTATAAAAAATCTTAACTATGGTCTTGTACTATCGAATGATGAACGGAGGTACATTGAAACTATCCCCGATAATATTACATGCCAGAGAAATCGTCCGGATGCTGAAGTTCTATTGTCTAAAAATATTAAACATATTCTATTATTAATAATAAAGATAGCTAATTCAGACAAGTGATGATATAAATAGCACACAACGTGTGTGCGCGAGAAACCCTTCAAATCAGGTCTCCGACAAAGCAAAAATAATCAAATGAAGAAATTTATGTCTGAATGAAAATAATGAATAAGAAAGATATCCAATGCACACAAAAGGGTAATACCACACAAAGTTTCTTGGATCCTTGTGTCTTTCGTCAGGTGCTAGGAAGAGCCTAGACCACAACTGCACTAGTCAGTTGACAAACCTCAAAAGCAAAGTGCAGTTGTGTCGCTCTAGGTTCTGAGTAAAGGGACAATGATCCCAGAAACGTTCTGTGGTATTATTTTACACTTTTTGTGTATGAATTCGCTATCTTTCTTATTCAAAATAAAAATGAGTTCACTTAATTAGTCGTTAATAACCTGAGCTGTTTATTCGACTGTAAATAAATCGATAAAAAAATTGCTGTATTCACCTGACGCTGATGGCAGAGAACGCCATGGAAACGTACAATAACAAATTTTTAACCCGGTTGGAAAACCCGAGAATATTTTATTTATAACCTTAATACAGTCATAACGTGTCAGCTTACGAGAAATTCTGGAACGCTTCAATCTGGATAACATATTTTGATTTTCAAAAATTTTGGAATGAAATTCAGAGGAAAATTTATAACCACAAAACAGCTCAATAACGGCTCTGAGAAAAATGTGTAGTGCCATAAATATTGCTGTTTAATACGTAAGGTAGCAAATTCGGACAAAATAAGTGATAATATAAGTACCACACAACGATTCTGGGATCCTTGTGCCTTTCATCAGGTGCGAAGAAGATCCTAGACCACAACTGCACTTGTCAGTTGACAAAACTCAAAAGCAAAGTGCAGTTGTGTCGCTCTAGGCTCTTGAGGAAAGGGACAATGATCCCAGAAACGTTGTGTGGTATTTATATTACCCTTTTTGTCTGAATTGGCTATCTTTCTTATTCAAAATAAAAATGAGCTCACTTAATTAGTCGTTAATAACCTGAGCTGTTTGTGCGACTGTAAATAAATCGATAAAAAAATTGCTGTGTCCACCTGACGCTGATGGCAGAGAACGCCATGGAAACGTACAATAACAAATTTTTAACCCGGTTGGAAAACCCGAGAATATTTTATTTATAACCTTAATACAGTCATAACGTGTCAGCTTACGAGAAATCCTGGAACGCTTCAATCTGGATAACATATTTTGGTTTTCAAAAATTTTGGAATGAAGTTCAGAGGAAAATTTATAACCACAAAACAGCTCAATAACGGCTCTGAGAAAAATGTGTAGTGCCATAACTATTGCTGTTTAATTCTTATTAATTATTTTCAATCAGACGTAATTTTTTTCATATTCTATTATTTTTGGGACAATGCGTGGGTTATTCCTAGCAATGGTTGTATTGGGATTCAGGTGTTGTGGGAATGCCATTGTAGTTATGTCTTTAGTCTACGCTTATTGAGTCATTGACTGTGGAATTTAATGCATTCCTTGCCTTTAATTTACAAGATACGGTATATTCATTGGTAGGTGTAGTCAGTAGCTACCGGGCCCCCTGCCAAAATGGTAAACTAATAATAAATACAAGAATGCGTTACTATCCAAGAATGTTGGATTTGAATTATGACTTGAATGTTAATAATAGAAATTTTCAATTGTCTCGAGGAAGAGTGCGAAAGCCTCGATAGCTTCGTGTTAACGAATCCAGTAGATTTTTCATTTAAGGAGTGCTCGGACTGTGCCGAGCTCTGATTGCTATTCTTTCTTCACTGAAGACGAACAGGTTTTAGTGTTCGAAACGTCGGAATCTTGCTTACTCTTAGAAATGGAAAACCCGAATAACAATTATCTTAAAATGAAAAAATGTACGTCTGATTGAAAGTTAATAAGAAGTATAGTCAAATTCAGACAAGAGAAGTTATAATATAAATACCACACAACGTTTTTGGAAGCCTTGTTCCTTTCTTCAGGTGCAGAAAAACTCAAAGTATAGTCAGTTGACAAAACTCGAAAGCGAAGGAAACGCAACGACAATGGGAAAGCAGAAAGTTTAGTGTAATAATGAGGGATCGTAGCAATTGTTGAGTTTATCGGTGTGGGGAGAATCCTTCATCTATTTCTTATCCTTTACATGTAGTAGTTGACCGATATGGGACTCTTGTTTTTGTAAATAAATCAAGACTGGGCTTGACTCTGTTAAATCAGATTTACGAGAAATTGTGCATCTTGCGTCGTTATATACGAGGAATCTACAGATAACGTTTATATCTTGAATAAGTTTAAATTAATGAATTATTTTATTTTGAACGTGATTACAATTTAGAATGTAAATTACGTGGACATTTACTCTGTCTGATCTATTGAGCACTGTCTTATATAAAAATATATTGATGTAGAACTCTTCATAATAATGATAGCGAAATGAACACATTGATTGCTACTTAAATGTTTACTACATAAATTAAATGGCGAATAAATGGCAAAATAGTTGACCTGTGTCAGGCTATACACACGTACACTCTAAAGGTAATCGTTAAGTTTGTTGGAACGCAGCGATAGCGATGAACTCTTCAGGTTCAGCTTGTCTGATGACTTTTTTTTTTAAATATACATAAAAATTTTTAATCCGAAGATTTTACAATTCTGATACATTGATGACGTTAACATGCTATATATATATATATGTATATATATATATATATATATATATATATATATTTAATAAACAAAATTAATTCCAAATTAAATGCATTGATTGTCCACACGTTAAGCATCAAAATGTGGTACTCAATAATGAAGATAATCAATTAAATTGAACTAATAATTGAAAATTATCTAATGAAAAGAACATGAAATAATTACATTTATTTAATTTAATCAAATAATTAGTTTATTATACAAAACTATTTTACCTTACAAAGCAAACTACTTGCTGAACTTTACAACAATTTTATACAAAATGTCCTTTTCTCTTTCCTCAGGGTCTTTATTGGGCCTTTTAAATAAAGAACAATTAATTTTACAATTTACTACTGACAAATATTTTTAATAAACTCAGGAAACGTAATCAAATAAAAACGAAATGAAATCGAAATTGACGATATTCTACCTTCTACTTAATTAAATTCTAGCTAATTGACCTCCGGACCCAATTGTTCGAGAACTTTCGTCCTATTTATATCTGTCGTAGGTCAAACCAAAGTTATAAACTCAGTGTTATATGGCTTGTTCATAAGTGTTCGAGGTGAAAGTGTGTTGCAAAATTCTCTACAATTGCCCTGGTAACGGTACAAACTAGAGTAAAAAAGAAACATTTAAAATTAATACTGTAAACGTTAATAAAAGGTAGAATATCGTCAGATTTCGATTTCATTTAGTTTTTATTTGATTACGTTTCGAGAGTTTATTAAAAATATTTGTCAGTTACATACGACCAATATCAGCTGTTACCAAGTATCAACTTTGCTCGACCGCTACTTGGTTACTCGCGAGATCAGGCTTTGCTATGATTATTCTCGGTCGGTGTTCACAATCAGACTGCTAAATTTTAATTCCTTCCGTACTCAGCAAGGTCTCATGGCCGACTGCTGCTCCAACTCTCGCGCGCTAAGTCCAACAATGTTTTGGCCCGTTTTCTCGTCCATTATTTTATCTCTGTGTGTTCGCCGGTAACAATTCAGTTCAATAGTCTTTAATTATTAATTATTTTAATTATCCTTTTATCATTAATATATATATGTTAATTTGCGGTGGTTGCCAGGTCAATTTGTCGTATTTTAGGCGGAGAAGGATGGGATTCTGTATTAGAGATAATGAGATTGAAGTGGTGGAGATTTCCATTACGTTGGATTAGGGCGGTTTGAATTATGGTCATTGTGGATTCTAGACTTGGTAACATACCAAGGACATTTAGTTGTAAAGCGGAGTATTTTATTTTGCGATATTTGAATTTTATTTATGTGGGTGGGAGCGGCCGAACCCCAGATATAACAGGCATAAAGCCAGAGGAGATATACGAGGTATGTGTAAAGGAGTGTTTGTAGTTGTGAGGGATAAAGGAGTTTTCGGGTTCAGTAATCTGTGGAGTGTTATTTTTTAAAGTGGGAAATGTGAAGGGACCAGGTTAGTTTGGAGTCGAAACTGATGACTGATATCAACTAAGTCTCCTCTCTTAGCTTGCGTATGACGTCATTCTGACTATTGCGTTCGGCTTTGTTCGTGAAATTGTTTAGTTATCTCGTACGGTAGATGTTTGAAGAGGAGCTTAAGATAACCTATGCCCTTTTTGTTTACGATCGAATTTTTAATGACAAGCGGTGAACGGTGGGAATGTAAGTTACATCATAACAGGAAGTATTAGTAATTGAAATTACTCATGGCAAACGGAATTCTGTGTTTCTCTTGTTCGTTTTTTCCTCCTTAAAACTACGACAAATGCTGAAATGTTGTCTTGAAGCTAGGTTTTCTCCCGGATCACCGACATACACCGATTCTTGTGTAAAGTAATAGTAAATAGCTGTAGTAGTTCGGGGAAAGTAAACTATTTGAATTACCGCGACGTTGACTATTAATTATCGGTGAGTTTTTATTTTGTGGAGAGTAGCGATGACGGACTAAGGTTTGCAGCAAATAGAACACTATTCTTCGTGGGAAAATGTAAGAGCTCCAGCAGGTCTCACTCGAGCGTCCTCTGCTTTCGCACCTCAGTGTGGAAGACTTTGGATTTTGCCCAGGAATTTTTATTGCAGGTGGAAGGTTTTCATTGTGTGGCGAAGGGGAATGTCTGTACGGATTATGTGTTTACACCTTCGTGGTACGCCAACACTTGGCGAGTGGCTTTTCTTAAAATGATCAGTATAATCATTTAAAAATTATTTGAGACCCACGTCGTTTGCAAGTACGAGTATTATTAAGTCGTGGCGTGTTTCGCTAGCTTTCATATTCTGACTCGTTCGTGACGAAACCTTCGGTCCATCCGCTCTGGTGTATATTTTGGTTCATTCCTTTCTCCGATATCGTGTGTCGCCCTTGATTAATAGATTTATCACCGTAGGAGTCTGCCACGTGTCGTCGTTCCTAGAATGTTGTCGGACGGCGTTTCCATTCTGTGATATATTTGGAAGGTGAAATTATATAGCATTGCAGAGTGAAACATAAACACGTGGGTACCAGAAATAGCGGTCGGAAAAGATACAAAAATGTTAAGGTGGAAAACCGATAATAGAAAGAACTCTGAATAAAGTAACTATGTTTTTGTTGCTAAATACTCGATTCAGACCTGCCTTACAAAGACGGCTGTCGCTGTTATAATTTTGCTGTCAGTGGCACACACAAATACAGATCTCCTTGGTTTAGGCAATAGAAACCCCACAAATCATTAAAAGCTTCATCACTAAAGTTTATATTTAATATCGGGGAAGAATGTAACCAATTCCAATTGTTTTGTTATACATATTACTCCGTAGTATATATATATATATATATATATATATATTACTCCGTAGTAGAATTATAATGTGTAAAGTACAATGAAATTAATTGGTACAGAAGTTACGGTCAATGGTGTAAGGTTCAATGCCTGTAGAAAAGACTCTGGGCATACAATTAAAGCGTTCACCCCCAGGGATAATTTTGCATGCAGATTTTTTCATTCGTGTATTTTGAACTCCGTATTGGATGCTGGGACTAAGATTTTGTCTCCCCTGGAGCGACTTCCGTGACAACCGTGTCACTCGAACAACGGAGGAAACTCGGGGGCGAAGTGCGGACAGTTTGAGATGTGAGAACGAGGCGTGGTCCGCGTTGACCTTTTGGAACGAGTTGGTTTCGCAGTTGGACTAACGCTCTGTCGCTCGCTCTCGTCGTTAATTATTAACCACCATTACGGAGGTTGTGGGTGTGAAATCCGCCCACTCGTTCTCACTCACACTCTCTGCAGAAATAAATTAAATGAATTATTCTAGCAATGTGCGCATGTTATGGGGGGTAACATCAAATAGCTCGACTTTAAATATTAAGTGAAAAATTTAAGATTACACGAAATAGTGTACGTTTCAATACAGCCTAGTCTTAAAGTAGTGTCACTATTAGTGCCGAAATTCAGAAGCTAACATGGACATTTGTAGGGGTTGGGGTGTTAAGTGGGTGACCTTTGCAAATGTCAAACCGACCGATATTCGCAGGTGATAGATTTCTGTATCTCCGGGATTGTCAGTCGATGTTGTTTGAGTCTAATTTTGAACTCCCCCCTCCCCCCCCTAACGGTATGGGCGGTGCAATACGTGTATATATCGGGGTGGAAGGAGGAGGTGACTTGTACAAGTGATCAGAAGACAGCAGAGTTTGGAATCTATTACGTAGTTTGACGGGTCGATGAGTTGAATAGCGACACTCCCCTTGCCGACTAATTCACCTGTTCAAGCCCTGCTGATATGCGGTTGGGTGGAAAGGGGTTAATTACAAAATACTCAATCACCCAGATTAACAATCGAATTAATATAATATAAGATTGCGATAAATAAATAACCAGGAAACTGTGGGGAAATCTGTTAGTAATATTAAAAAGCAAAAGGCGCAACCAAGAAGAATATTAAACGGTCTCCTTGCCAAAATTATAATGGTATCATTTAAATCCTGTTATTTTGTAAACAGAAATATCGAAGATTATTATTGTTGTTGTTGGGTAATAAAAGAAAAATTGATTTACGTGTAGCTTTTATTGCGTTGGGTTGTATATTATCGGTAGATTCTTTAGTTGGTCTTTTAGTTTACATCGTTAATTATGTACAGCAGGTGAAAGAATGTTTAGGCCTGCCACCTCTGTTTAGAAGCGAGTTTACGGTCCGATGGTCGATAGTGAGGCGGGTCGCAACCTCCGATACATCTTCCTTTGTAATATTGTCTCTTCCTGACCAGCCATGAACATGTGCCTCAAGGGTCTCGCAAAAGCAACCCTGAGACACGGTAGTGTTAACTAAATCTCAGCACCTCCCCCGGAGAGATGTCGGGCCAGCGGCCACGCACGTAACGACGGATTGATGGCTTTCCTCAACGATGGTCGTCACACCTGCTAGGTGCGGCTGCTGCTTTCCAATAACCAGCCTCATTTATATCCATCATGATGACAGATATTTTTGCCTAACCAGAAACAGTTGTCCTTCTCATATATTGAAATTAACTGGTCCAAACACTTCTTCTAATGTACTATTAAATTAATAAAGTATGTAGTCTTTCTCGGTGTAGACAATGAATAAAGTCTTCACGGGCTTCTAACCGAGTGAATAATAGTATTCACGACGATTCGATGACGTTCACTGCCATCGTCTTCTAGCAAAGTCAATTAAATTGACTGAGAAATGAATTCTGCTTTAATAGAGTCCATTATCTACCCTAAAACCCAACGAGATGTATTGTTTCCTATTCGAGCCACATCTTAGTTCAAACACAGTTTATTAATTTATAGGTCAAACTTAGCGGATTGGATAATGCGATCGACACGGCATTGAAGCTAATCACATACTGTTACAGATTGCATGTTGAAAGAAACGACAACATGGTTTTGAATGTGAAGTATTCTTAAAGTAAATCGGAGATTTCTTGATAGTACGGTTTAATGCCTCATTTGAAAAATAACACTGCGAAAACTAATGCAAGGAAGTGCAAATTAATTGTGTTAATTCTTTCGCCATTTCTCAATATCATGTAATAAATTGTAAATACCTCACTGAAGCCCACGAAGATCAACTCACGTTGTGACCATCAGCGAGGTCGAATGGTTTGGCCGTTGGACCAATGAAATTTACTCTGTGCCAGTTCTTGAAGTTCGCGGGAAGAACCCCGATGGCGGAGAATCGTGGCCAGTGCTCGTGAAGGATTTTTGGTGAATTCGCCAGACAGTACCTACATAGGGAGCCACACGCCATTACCTCCGTCAGTGGTGTATAATGCAATTGTATGCGATCCCTGCAAAAAGAGTGAAATTGACACTTTTAAGATATTGAAAGGAGAAGAGGAAATTTAATACGAAAAGCAGGTCGTGGGAATGATATTTCATCGAACCGACATAAAGCTAGAATACAAGACAATATACCGGTGCAACACCCGGGCAGTGTCATGCGAGTTCGAGCGCACATTCTCTCTGGAAAAACGTTTTTCCACTAATGGACGTTCTTTGAAGGTGGTTAAAGATTCCGTTGAGTCATCCGTACTGCCACACGGTCACTTCACAAAATTTTGACGCTAATTAAAATTACAGATTCACCATGTTGTTTGAATTATTATTGCACTCCAGCGAAGACTTCGTGTCAGTTTGATATAACTGCTTGAATACGTCCCGATGTTTACTGCAAAATATCCCCTAATTTTAACTCGTTCATCAGTTTATTTTTCACCAGTTCGCCAATGTATAGTTCAATTAATCGAAAAACTGTGGTTTATAACTTGTGCGAACGTTGACTGCCGATTTAGCTGAAACTTCGTGGTGCCGACATGCTGCATACTGTACGTGCTGCTTCGAACTGACTTTCAAATGACCCGCCCTCGTGAAACGTAAAATTAAAAATCAAAAAGCTCACACATTTTATAAAAATTGCGTGTAAGTTATAAAATTGAATGTTCCAAAACTAGAAAATCGTAATGGGCGTACGTACGCGGCTATAAGATTCCAGGGCATGGAAAGCTTGAGACAGCGGAAACCGGGAAATAAGGCCAAGAGCCTTAGTGCTCGCTAGGCAAAAACTTCGATGTTCAAACTTTAAAAAAATACTTTTTCTTAAAAAAAATATTAATGTATGTAATAGTCCCCTTTGCGTTATCCTAACTGCTCTTTAGAAAGTCTTTCTGCAAAAAAATGAGAGTTGATAAGTTTTTGGATTTTTCATAGATTAGTTGAGAAGTGTAGAAGAAAATTTGACCGGACTTTATACAAGGGTCTGAACTGAACTGTAGGTCTAGTAGTGTGGGGAATCTATTTTCATCCTGATAAGGTTTTTACCTGCCTGCAACACATCTTTTTACCTCCCTTAGGCTCGTTCTTATTGTAGACTAAAAATCTCAATTGTGTTATATTCTTGCAGATTTATTAAGTTATAAGGAGTGCTTCACTCATCATAAAGATGATTTGTTAAGTAAATTAGAATTTATGTTCTTTATATATTTAGTAATTAAAACTGACTTGATAACTATATATTTATTTATTTTGCAGGTTCATAGAAATGGCCGATATTGCAAAAGCTGTTCAGCTTGTAAGTAATAGCAGTGGTGTTCAAGACTCTGTAGCCATGTGTGACATAATATCTCTGTGTGATTCTTCTAACAACATGGAAAAGTCCGAGAAAGATAATGTCTGTAGTAGTGAAACATTAGCTGATTTAAGCTTCCAGCTGCCGTCTGGGGATGAAGGCAGTAGTTTACAAGATCTAATTGACTCTGAACTTGCGTTAAGAATCTCAAACAAACAAGATGACGAGACCTATGAGACTGACAAGGACGACGACTGTTACGATAATGTTTACAGACTTGGTAATTCACCAAAGCCGGAAATCCAGGTCACCCCTGACAGTGACACTGAGAACAGTGATTTATTGGATATTAACACACAATTTATTTTAAGTGAACGAAGTCATTGCTTGAAAAATATGCCGGGCAATGGATCTCATTTTTTTACTACTATTACTGATGATGATGATATTGATTTAGATCATTGTGGTGATATGGAAAATTACAATTCAAATGAACGTGAAAGTTCTCCAACTGAAAATATTGAATTTTCATTTTCAGGGATCAATTGTAGTACTAGAGAAGCATTAGACACACATACAAACGAAACCCCCGATTTTCAAAACCAATCTTCAGGTTTAGTACAAAATCAAACTTTGACGCCACCGCCTGAAGACTTCGATGTTTGCTCAGAGAAAAATAAAACTGAAATTGATTGTTACTCTAGTCATGATTCTAAGTCACCAGTAGAATGTGCCAAATTGGACTTGAATAGTGTAGACGTAGACAGTAACAATGAAGGGCATAATTCAATTGATAAAGGGAATTGTGTAACTAAGACTGATGACGTTTTTGAAACATTAAGCGACTGTCTTTCTGGACATCCTGACCACAGTATTCCAAATTTCCTGTCTGATACATCTAACATTTCAGATCCATTTGTTAAAGTAGATAACAGCATGATTGATTTTACAACTTGTGTTGATTCTAATGTAGAAAATTTGGAAAACAAAATTGAATTATCAGAAGTTAACAATGTGGTTTCACTTGAAGATCACTTAGTCACATTGGAGCACATTTCTGATCATCAAAATGATGTTGAACTTGCATGTGGTGATAAAGAAAATGTGTGTGAATTAGGAAAGAACTCTCTGCATTGTGTGAATAGTTTAGAATTGTCTTCCAACTCTGTGGGATCTTCAACTATACCTGATGTAAGTTTAATATGATTTAATTACAACATAAAACTTTTCCCATTTAAATGTTACTGCTATATATGTTTTCCATGTTAATATTGAATAAATTTAAATGTTACATTGTAATGGTTCATGGTAACAATTTTTTTAAGAATTTTCAGGATATTTATTTGCATTTCCTCGGACACCTTCCTAGAAACTGTTCTATAAAAAGTATTAATTTTTTAATACTTAAGTTTTAACTGGAATATATATTGAGCTATTCTGGAGAAACTACAAAAATTTTGTAGTTTAATATTTTATCTTCAATTTAATAAGAAGTATGAATACAATTGCAAGAACTCATTATTTTAAACATTTGAATTATATTCATTGAAAGCTAGTTAGTTCCATTTAAATACAGGATTGTGTATTGTGGAAGAAAAAATATGGTAATGAATAATCACTTATTAATAAAGATGATGAGTGTAATAATAAATGTCCTTCTGACAAATGTATGAAGAATGCCACATTTAGATAGGAAAGAGAGACAGTGAAGTTGACTTACCCTGAAGGTAACAGTTGGTCCAGTAGGGCTGAGGAGAAAAAATATTTCAAATTGTTGAGGGCCTGTGAACCCTTTTCCTCAGGAAGGAAGGCCTGAACTGCATGCTAGCTGGGCAAGTCTATATTATAAAATTGTCCATTTTTGATATTAAACTCTTTCTTCTACACAAGTATAATTTTTAAAATATTGTATTCTTTTTTAAATATCTGTATTACCAGCTTAAAAATGAAATTAAACTATGTTTTATCATATTACATGGCTTAAGTTCAAACATTCTTTCAACTACCTGGCCATTATCTTATGGAATGAATTTTATGTTTGAACAATTTAAAGAATTATATTATTACCAACATTGTGTGTCTGTGTATATATATATATATATATAACAACTCTTTTAGTGTAATGAAATTTGTTTCTAATTTGTAATTATGCTGATTTTACTTTTAAGGAAGCTAATGAAACAACTACAGCTGAAAAGAAAATTAAGAAGAAAAAGAATGAAGGTGCTGACTCAGTGAAGATAAAAAAAACAAAGAAGAACAAGAAATCTGAATCTGAAAAGGAGAACATATCTGTTGTGAGTTTATGCATGATGTTATTTTTAATTCTTGTGTCTTGTGCATCTTGCCTTTGGAAATAGACCTTATCAGCCCTAGTAATAATTTTTTGTATTTTTTTTATTTAAAAAATCTGCTAATTGTGTGCATAGGAATGGCAACTAAAAATATAACATTATTATGTAAATTAAAATGTCCAAACTTTATTGAGCACATATCTATTTCAAAACAATATTTTCAAAAAATTCCAATAGTAGTATACTTTTAGAGTTTATATGTTAATAAAGAGATTCTTGTTTACATTTGCATCCTGTTCAAATAAATTTCTTAAATGAAATAATACACTATTAAGGACAAATAAGAGCAAAGTAGTAAAATGAGGTATAAACACAACATTTCTACACAGTTAATATTGAAAATTACAATTGACAATCGAAACATCAATTACTTAGTTTGAGAGTATCATTTTGTATATATTTTTTGCTATATCATTAATTCGAATTACAGCATTTCTAAAATTGTTCTAGAGTGGTTATTTGTTATCAACCTTTAAAATCTGAGAATTTTGTCTATTGAAAGACTGATTAAAACTAATGTTTGGATACTACAGATATTTATAATTAAGGATATTTACTTTTATACCCGTATGTTGTTTGATATGGGGTTTTAATGAAATCTCAACAGACTTACAATTATCCACTCAATTTATTCTTCATATCCAGTAATTCATCAATTGGTATTTAAAATTTAGGCCAAGAATTTAGTTTGTAACATTTTACAGTATTAAAAGCTGGGATGAAGTTTAGAGTAATGCATTACTTAACACTGAATACAGATTTTTTAGTTCAGTACAATGGAGCAAGTCTAATCATAAAATGGTTCAATTTTGGTATGAAACTCTTGCTTCTTGACAAGTATAATTTTTAAAATATTGTATATTTTTTTAAAGTATCTGTATTACCAGCTTGAAAATGAAATTAAACTATAATATTCCAATATCTATACAAATACAGGAAAAATTGTGAACTTGTAACTTTTGACAATTTTTTTCTCCCGAGATCTCCCACTGTTTGTCTTACTGTCTTTATTTGATTAGTTTTGAGCTGTCAAAATTGGAAGTTGAAAACGTATTACTTACCTTTCAACATACAAAATTCCTGCACTTAGTATTTCTCAGACTTAATAATTAGTAACAATCATGGTAAAATATGGTGAAAAGATAAATATTGGAAAGTTGTAATTCTGAATGCACTTTGCATGTATCAACCTGATTTGTAATTATCTATTCATTTTTAGATTGAAAATTACTCTGAACTAACACAGACAAATCATTCTATCCAAAGTGATTCTGATGTGGTGTCCTCTAATATTTCTAACACTGACCTTCCAGTCCGTGATGAAGTGACATCAAGAGTTAATGTCAATGACTTGGTAAGTCAATGGTTTACCTTTCTGCAAGAAAATGAGTTAAGCGTTAACAGAGTGGGTTTATATCAAATAATGAGAAACTTTAAGAAAACTTGTAAAACAATTGTGAATATATTGAGCTTGTAATTACCGGATTTGTGAGAAAAACCTTCATTTTTTTAGATTGAAAATAAAATTGCACTAACAAAGACAAATGATCCTTACCAAAATGATTCTGATGAAATCCCCTCTAATCATTCTAACACTGTTCCAACAATATTGATTGAAGAGTCAGCAAGTCTTTCAGTCGAAGACTTGGTAAGTAGGTTTCAGCTTGAAAATTCATTTACGTAGTTGAACAAGTCTGTCAAATTATGAGAAACTGATTATAATCTTAATTTTTAGATTGATAATGACTCCGAACTAACACAAACAAATGATCCTTACCTAAGTGATCCTGGTGAGGTGCCCTCTATTCATTCTAACACTGTTCCTACAACCTTGTATGAAGATCTATCAAGTGTTTCTTACAACGAATTGGTAAGCATAATATTGTTAACATTTTGTGTGAGATGTGAATTTTTTAGAATCCTTTGTGGAAGGGGGTTGTGAATGTTCAATGCCTGTAACTACCTGATCTCTGAGAATAATCTTAATTTTTAGATTGAAAATGAATTTGAACTAACAAAGACAAATGATCCTTACCAAAGTGACTCTGATGATGTGCCCTCTAATCATTCTAACACTGTCCCTATAATTTTGGATGAAGGGTTATCAAGTGTTTCTGTCAAAGGCTTGGTAAGTACGATAAATTGATATGGTAACAAATATATCTAGCATTTTTTGTACACGTTTTAACTAGTTGTTAACAGGAAGTTATACATTTTGATATGGTTGAACATAAGCTTGTTTATAATAAATGAGATGATCAAATGTGAAAGTTAGAATTCATAATTTCCACTTTAAAAATGTCATTCCATTGTGGTAGAATAACAGTTAAATGTTGAAAATAATTATAATAGTTCATAACAATTCAAAAACAAATTAGTTAAAATTTTTAATTACTTATAATAACTTGTTTTTAGTACTTTTTGAGCATGAATTCACTTACAAAATATTTTCTTCTGTGCTTATTTAAGTAGATAGCCATTGTTTTATATACATGCCATATAAAACTGAGTTACTATTTTAATTCTGACAAATATGCATGCATTTTTATTGTTTTTTGCATGATCAAGAAATCTGCTTATTCCAATATAAATGATCAAGTGCATGATAGTTATAC
This sequence comes from Zhengitettix transpicula, assembly GCA_037074705.1. Taxonomy (NCBI): domain Eukaryota; kingdom Metazoa; phylum Arthropoda; class Insecta; order Orthoptera; family Tetrigidae; genus Zhengitettix; species Zhengitettix transpicula. Next base: position 15,049,582 of record CM073595.1, on the reverse strand, counting down.
CAAAGAAGTTGATGATGACTTAGTTTATTGTGGATCTATTGACACACTTGTAAGTAAATCATAATTTTTAATTACTTCATTTATGACCTCATGTATTTCAAAAACGTTTCATGTAATTTTCTGTATTTTTGCTTTAAACTAGGCATTAACTTGCCATTTTATACATCTTTTGGGACTCTACAGCTTATTTAAATAGTGCACAATTCTACTGAAAAACTTTATTGTAAAATAGCAACAGACATGGTTACCAAAATATTTAAATTATTCTTCAGTCAGTTAGAATCATTGAGTGGGTATTCTGTCATTATTTAAAATGACTACATTCCAATCTCGTACAGAATATAGTAAAATAAAAACTTTCTAATACAGAAGATTTACGATTAAAAAGTCTGAGTACTTTCATTAAATGTAGTTTTCTTACAGTAACAGTAATTGGACATCAAATTCCTTGTCATCTTGTGTATTGTTTTGTGAATCTACTCATTCTTGGTAGCAGTATCCCTTTGTTATCTGTCGTAATGTAAGGAAATAAGCTGATAGGATTATAGTAGGGTGATGTAAATTTTGTCAATGTGCTTGTCTTTTTCTCAGGAAACTGTGACTAGTTTCATAAATTTACCAGTAAATCACTAATTGTATTACATAATATGAAAATTATAACAATTTTCTATATAAATTTTTTATTTGTTCTTTGCACATTGTTAATCAGAATTTGAAATTGACAACAAATATGCCCTCAATTTTGAAATTACAGAAGTAATTAAAGTTTAGCCAGTTATTTTCTCACCCAACTATGTAATAAATTGGGTATAAAATAAAAAAAGGCATTATATTATTTTCTGCCATAAATTCATCTTAACATTATTTGTATAGTGTCAGTTTTAATTACTGTAATAAGTAATAATACTTTTGTCCTTACAATCAACAAGGGAATCTTCTACTTTGTGCTATTTCCATTAAAGTAATTAATTTAATTTGGCTGTTCAAGTGATTGTTAGTGTCAGTACATTTGGTGCAATTTATTGTAAATGGTGATGTCTAGAATAGCATACTTAGCTGATTTTACTATTTCAGAAGTTTGGTATTTGTACATACAAATGTTATAGATTTTGAATTAGGTACTCTTATTAGATTATTAGGAGTAGTTTAACTTCTGTTGTTTAACACATCTTTTACTCTTTTCATGCATGAATGTTATTTGTATTATTTATTTAGAAAGAAACTTACTGTAATGAAGCAAGTAAAGGTTTCACAAAGGCACAATCTCTCGAGAAAGAAGAGATTGTGACTGGAATCTCTATTTCTAAGCTGGTAAGTGTCTGATTTTTGGTAATACTGGTTACCGTTCTTGGTGGTGGTTTCCCCTTGTAGATTTTGTGGACAGAAATCAATTATTATTTTCTTTATATTGTTGTGCAATTTTGAATGTTAGATCCCAAAGAATTCTGCTGTATGGTAGGAAGTGCTAGTCAAGAAGTTGCAATGTGGGCATGGAATTGTTTGATTTAATTTATGTAAATGTAATTAGTTGGTCTATCTATGAAAGTTCAGAAAAACATACTCAAATATGTGAGATCTTAATTCACAATAGTATTCTGAAGTACGTCAGTTAGCTGGCTTAAGACAAATCTTGTGTTTGACAATTCAAAAAAATAATTTTCCTCTTGAAAAGCTGTTCCTGCTCACAATGTAAAACAATATTAGGAAAATATTCTTTTAATTTGTTTTTTGTCTCATTGTTCATTGTCTCATTGAGTATACAATCATTAAGATTGTGTTAGTTTCTCTGACAGTTTATAATGGTTACATACTTTGTCAGTATAAATTTTTAATTTGCTATATTTTTTATACAGAATTAATAATTGGTAAAGTATTTTTAAAAAGTATAGAGTAATAGGGCATGTAATTTTGAATTTGTCGGTAATTAAGAAGTAATATTTATTCCAGAATGTAGTATCATTGTTCAAATTATAATACTTTGTTTGCTTTTAAGTTGAAAGATTTATTTATTGTGAAATCAGTTAAATTCAATATTAATACAAATTATATGAAACATATCTTTTGTCACCATACCATTCACATGGTTTGTGAAAATTTCATCATGTACTTTCAAAACCCTCTATAATATGAATCAAGTAATACAATAAACAGAAAGTCATTAGCCAGGAACATTTTAATGGTTATTTTCAGACTTCTTTGTTACCTGAAAAGTGCATGAATTTTCTTATTTTTTATATTATAAATAGTGTAATTTTTAAAGCATTGTTCAAAAGTTGAAATAAGAGTATACAAATTACTCATAACCGCTTTTCTAGTTATAGTGACATTAAACAATACATTCTGAAAATATTGATTATTACTACTAAGAATCTCAAACTATATACACGAAACAAAGCTGTAATTCGTGTGCAAAATCAAAATCCCCATGTATTAATCTGTTGTATTTTTTGCTACTTACGTATTTCCAAACATTACTGTTATTATTTCTTATATTTGTATTTACTAAGTATGTATTTTGAAACTTTATGGTTTTTATATCATATATTTTTGCTTTATTGTTACACCTCCTTCATCTTGGTTTAAAGTGACTCTTATGTTGATATCCGTCCCTCTATGTAAATGATTTGATTAATATCTTAATAATTATTGTTTATATTTCTCAGTATTGAATTTATTATATTAACAATACAAGATATTACTATTAATTTGTTTGCAGAGATCCAGTTTCAGCAAATTTGATCAGCTAAGTAAAAAGACTGTCCTCCATGTACGATCAGTTGATGCTGCAAAAGTTCAACAGCAATTCAATCAGGTAAAACAATTTTTGCCATTAATGTTAACTTATAGCTTTTGATCCAGTCAGCAAACTACTTGCTTTGAATAACAATTGACCATTAAGATGATCTGGAACTACGAATTATATGGGATAGCACAAGGGCTCTTAATATTGTTTTTCACAAACAGAATTTTATTATTGAATTAGTATTTTGGCATACATTATTATAAAAGAATGTCAAGTTCTGTGTCTGGTATATTACTAAGACAAAATAAAATCAGTAATTTTCTATGTAATATTATGTACAGTCCTCAAAATGAATTTATGCAATATATTTGAATAATTGATCATATTATTAAAAATTTATAAATCTGTTAAGATCAAATTGATTTATCATACAAAATTCCAATATGTGGAAGAATATAGTTACACTTCTCTGTTAATCACTTAAGTACCATCAGATCTCACTTCACTATACGAAGTTTATTAATTTTAACAAAAATATTATTTATTGAAATATTAATCAAATAAGATGTTTGATCATTCAAATTGTATACAATGAATGATCATTCAAATTATATGCTATGACACCATCCTCTCCTAAATAAACAGGTAATACAACAGGAGGCGTGAGCTATGCTTAATATTAAGCATATCACTGCTGTAAATTTGGCAGGATGTACTATGTAATTTTATCAAAAGTTCATACACTTTAAATTAAAAACTTGCACTCTTCGACTATTGAAAAATGTGTACAAAGTGGTTCATACCCCTAATTAATAAAGCAACATTTCTGTCAAATTGCCACTATTTTAATCAGTTGTAAAGAATCGTAATGCACATTTACTTTTCTTCTTTCTTATTCTGATTAACTTTTCTAATTATTAATTTATTTTCTCTTTTGCAACCTTGCTTTCACAAAGGCTAATTTGCATTTATATGCCGTTCTGGATTCAGAGGAAAATGTAAGTCAAATTTATTTATTTGAAGTTACATTGTTGGAAGCAGAGTAAAACAACTGAGTGTAATGTGATCTCGTACCGAAAGTTAAACTTCCTGTGTGTAGTTGATTTGAGATATTTGAAAAGGTGTTTGTAAAGGTTCACTTATTAAACCATTTTTGTTATTTGACTACATTACTGTAAACAATTCTTTTACTTGATATGTATGTTGTTGTAGTTAATTTATAGAATGTTTTGATAATTTTAAATTTTGATTTTTGTATCAGTATACAACTATGAGGTTGACATTTTGTTGTATTTAAAGTAGCAAGTATATTAGCCATACCTCTGTAAGTTCTTCTTTTTAGTTTACCTTATTTTTGAATGAATATTGTTTTACATTTGGAAGTATGATATTTTCTTAGTGAACAGTTTTTATGGTTATATGGTTATATATATATATATATATATATATATATATATATATATAAATTTTAATATGTTAAAATTACTTAAATGTTTCTTTGTGAAATATACCTCAGTTTTTGTATTTATTACTCCAATAGCACAAATCACCTTCACGAAGAAAACAGCCCTGGTGATTGAATGAAATTCTCCATAATATGTAACTAAAATAATATATATGAAAAATCTAAAACTTTCCTGGTGTAGCTGTTGCAGGAAACATTCTCTTGTATCCACCCGGGAAAACAGCGGTTGTAGCGTGAATGACGAGTGCTCTTGCCTGTCAAAATGTCACATTACAACTGCTGTCTAATCCGGGTGGAAACTGAGAATGTTTTCTGTAATATAATATATACGTTTTTTTAATTGAATATTTCAAAATTTCAGTCTGCATCAGTTTCACCAGAGCAAACAAATAATTGTCGCAGTTGTGAGAAGCAAGTATTTCAAATGGAACAAATTAAAGCTGAACGTTCAGTTTGGCACAAAAACTGTTTCCGTTGTAAGGAGTGCAACAAACAATTGACGTGAGTTCACTTACATTTTGCTCCTTCAAGGAAAATATTGTAATATTTTAAACAATAGATATTATTACAAAGCAAAATTAAATTTGCCAAACCTATTCAAAAACAAAATCCTTTTTATGGCTCTACTGTCCAGAGTGAACCTTAGTCTCTTTTATGTTTTATTTCCACACTTCATGATCAGGCATCAATCTGCTCACCTCCATGATTTTCAGATCTCCCTCCAATGAATTGATCCACCTCAGTTTGGTTGTCCTTTTCATATTGTTCCATCTGGCTTTTGTAGTATCATAGTTTTACAGGGATTCTGATTGTGCATTATAAAGAGATGCCCCAGCTTTCTCAGTTTAATTACATTACATTTGGTAGTTTTTGTATCGGGCAACTTAAATGCTAAGTAAAATAAATTCAATAAACAAATTCTGTACTAACTGAAGTTATTTAATTGCATTATTATTATTATTAATCTATCTTAATTATATTTGTATTACTTAAATGTAGGTAACCATTAATATAATTAAATCATTTTCAGTTATACTTGAATATAATTTGTGTTATTTTTAAGTATCACTTTTAATTAGTTCATGATTAATATCTTGTAATTACTGGGGCTAATGCAGTTATTTTTTCCCCCCTTTCAGTGTGGATACCTATAGTAGCCATGAAGGACAGCTATACTGCAAACCACATTTTAAAGAACTTTTTAAACCAAAAGCAGTACTTGATGAGGATAGCGACATGCGTAAGTTAATTTTTTCTTATATTAGTTAAATATTCATGGAGCTGTATTATAGTAGTTAATATCAGATATAATGGTTAAGGATTCTCTCTTGTTGCACAAACATTCATATTGAGGAATTTTATAGCAGTCATGTTTTGTTGCATTACCTCGTGACTAAATTAGTTTATAAACAAGATTTCAAATTAGTGTATTTGAAACACTCCATTTTTATTAATAGAAACTAAATAAATGGATAACATTGTAATCAAAGAAAAATCTAGAACTGCTTAAATATAGATCATACAGTGTTATCTCGGTTACCAATATTTTCATTGTTATATTTTGGGCTTGGTTGAATGTAAAAATCTTATTTAATCTGCATACTCTAACCTATAAATTGTGATTTTGCAGAAGATAAGGCTCATTCATTTGGTCTTCATTTTCTAGCAATTCTTCGAAAACCTAAAATGATCATCTGTGAAAATCAACCAGTTGAGTTACCACCTGATGTGGTGAGAGGTAGTGTCAAATGTTTTTATTGCTTGCTGTCCAGTACTAACCAAATTAATGGTCTTGTATTATTTATATTAATTGTAATGAATTCATTATATGACACTTCCTTACTGTTGTCAGTGTATGTAATTTTTTCCTCCTTGGTTCAGGTCTATTAAGAAACCTTTTACAAAGGTCATATCACAGTCCCACTTTACTGATAGTATTTTCTTCAGCCTTTCATAAAATTAAAGAAAAATATCATTTTACGATAACTCTGTTACTAATATTTATTGAATAGTTTTTAAATTGTTCACACTTGTGTGAATATACTTCTTTGTTATACAAATCTCCTTACTTGTAAATTTATTCCTTTAGGTGAAAAATATTGTTTTCTATGTTACTATGTTTGTTATACATAATTTGTTTTTATGATTGGGCTTTGTAACTTCCTGTGAACAGTATTTTTCACTCGTACTAAATTTTATTTTTGAAAGATTACTATCGAAACCTGAAAAATCTACATTCAACAAATTCACTAGGATAATCTACATTCCTTACAATTTGTGAGAAATATCGAGTAGAAATATGTTCCTGGTAACTACCATGAATGTTTGTAATTTTATATTAGTTATTCACATAAGTTGAGGGTAGTTTAGATAACCGGGAGGGTGTGTGTCAGCATTGTCAAGAAACTTCATATTTTGAATTGAAAACAATAGGAAAGGGGCATTGCCAATGAGTTGGGAATTACTCTATCCATATTAAATATAATTTTTTTCAAAATCAAATATTTTTGGATCAATCTATTCCTCATTCAAAAAAGAAAATTGGAATTTTTCAATAATGGCCTGCCATAGTGGTTTTAGATATGTGGGACTGAGACTATACTTATTGTTGGCTACGTATATGTTAAAAAAGTGGAACTGGAAAATGGGCTAGACATTGAACATTTATATTTTGCTTTTGATTTATTCTCCTTAATCATTTTTGATACTGACAACATGGTCGTTTTTTATAATTAGTGCAAGATAGAACAATTCATAAATGGGAACAATTGTCATGATGAGAAAACGCTATGCACAGATATTACAGAAAATTCTCACTGTGAAGAATTTAAACATTTCCTTAGCTTTGGTGCTTAAAAACATGGAGAAAATGTTAAAAAGATTCCTATTTGACATAATTTATAAAAATATAATTATTTCCTTAAAGCCATTCAATTGCTGCTCACCAATGACTGCTGATTTTGATGCTGTCTATTTTTAAGTGAATTGTAATTGTACATTTAGTTGCAAATCATTAATATATTCTAAAAGTAACTTAAATAAATTGTTTGTTTAGCCATCAGTTCTTTCAGCAGATGAAAATAATCAATAAATTATAATGATTTACAGGTTTATTAGTGAGTAGTTTGTTTGAGCAGTTAAAGTAATTTTTACCTTAATTTTTTTTATCTTCCTCCAGCACATAGTAGGTTTGCTCCATCAGACTGTTAACTCACGAAATAAACTGTTAACTCACGAAATAAACTGTTAACATTGTGTTTTTAATATGTGTGCCTTAATATTTTATAATAATTGAATAATGAACACTTGTGTAAATGTATCATGTTTTATGTTTATTAATACTAGGGTGGTAAAAATATTCTTATTGTCTCAGCTTCTAGTAAGCCAGACCTGGGGCTTGAGGAATTGACTTCATTGAATGTGAAATCACGTTACCAAGTTTTTGAAAAGACTGAGGACAACACAAATGATATTGAACGATCAGCAAGTTCTGTTAGTGTTAAGCGATCTCCAAGTATTCTCAGCAAATTAGCAAGGTTTGTACTATTCAAAAACTTTGAAATCTATGATAAACACACACATTAAATAATGCAAATTCAGTGCCTAATGTTGAGAATATCAAAAAATAAGGATTCTCTATACTTTATCTTAAACATGGTATGGAAAGGAAAGAGAGATAGGTTGTGGCTTACCTGAAAGTGAAGTGCGGTGCAGCCATAAGGAACCAAAGGTTGTTCTTCAACTTTTCGGAGGCTCTCAGCCTCCTTCTTCAGGAAGGAGTGTTCCACCATTCTATGCACCGGCTGGCTGCAGACTGAAAGAGGCTTAGTGCCTCAGATAATTTGAAGAATTATATATATATATATAAATATTGTAGTAATCAGTTCGCTTGCCCACCAGTTTGTGGGCAAACACCTGTGATGATTCTACGCAGACTCATTATTTCTGTGATACTGAATAATTTCAGAGTCTAGCACACTTGTACAAATCATAAGAGTTGTCAGTTCTTGGGTCGCAGGATATTTTATCAACTGAATAACCAAACTTTGACCATTTTAATAGTTTATTTATCGAAACATGAAACATGACATGGCTTTAAGCTAACTTTTGTAGAGTATGTTCCATTCCACTCTCGACTTGGATATGACCTTTCAAGGCAACAACAATAATTCTTCCATGCCTGCCCAATTGTTGAGAACTCAACAATACACAAAATTATGCCCTATCAATGGAAACTTCTGTTGATATGTTACTATATATATATTTTCCTAAATATAATAAATTTATACTTAACTCACTTAACTGGATTGTTTTTTGTAGTAATTCAAGAAAACTGTTCCAGGTTCCAAGCCAAAGGAATGGATATAGGTGTGACAGATGATTCACTGAATGGAATTCCTTATGAAGAATCATCTAGCTCAAGTGAAGAGGATGATGATTCCATTAAAGAAGGAGAAACTGATTTGGTGAAATCATGCCGCAAACAGAGAGAGAGACCCATGAGCTTCAACAAGATGGATGATATTAAGTGCAAGTAAGAATTCTGGTATACACATATATAATAATTATTCCTTAAGAGGTACTGCTAATTCTTCACTCCTCTACCATATCTATTCCTCCTCTACCATATCTATTCCTCCTCTACCATATCTATTCCTCCTCTACCATATCTATTCCTCCTCTACCATATCTATTCCTCCTCTACCATATCTATTCCTCCTCTACCATACCCCTTCCTCCTCTACCATACCCCTTCCTCCTCTACCATACCCCTTCCTCCTCTACCATACCCCTTCCTCCTCTACCATACCCCTTCCTCCTCTACCATACCCCTTCCTCCTCTTCACCTAATAAGACTGATTATATTCACTGTAGTTGGATTAGTAACTTAATTGGTAAAGCTTTTGTGTACAGCGCAGAAGATCTGGGTTCAGTTCCCGGCCTGGTCAAATTTTTTCAGTCTTTCCTTCTTCCTTCACACTGTACATATATATAAAATGTATGCTTTGTGTCCAATTCTATCCCTGAGCATATGCTTTCCTTAAATAGTGTGTTCCCACATTTCTCATATATTTCTATCTCTTCTCACTATCCAAGTAGATTAACAGTCTAGTGGCTCATTTGATGTGTGTGTGTGAATTTTGATTTGTCTTGACTCTTCAGATCAGAGAATGTGCCTCATTTTATGATAATTTCCTTTCAATACTTTTCTAACTATCCTCTGTGCCTCTCAAACCTTAGTGTTACCCTTTTAGCGTGCTTGAAATATTTGCCCTTGTGTAGTTTTTTTTTATACAGTCTCACAACTTCATAATTAATTTTAAGCATATCTTTTCACCAAACCAATGGTGGGAACTTTATTTAATCTCAAAACATTACAGTATGTTGCATAAAATACTCTGATTGTCAAAAGTAATCTTTGTACACTGGATTTAATTATTTGGATACCCATTATAATGCTATGAAGTGCTTTTATTGTATCTCTCTTCAGCTTCCCTACTGTATTTTATAGACTAAACATTGTGAAACAAAAATGTTTTGTTGCTTTTCAGATGGGAAACTGGGCAAGCTGCAAAGAAGGAAGAACGGAGAGAAGAAAGAAAACAAGAAATACAGAGTATTCGATCCAGACTCTTCTTGGTAAATCCTCTGAATAGTTTACTCTTTTCTCTTAGTTAAATACCAATGTTATTCTGACAAATTATGGTTTTCAAATTTGAGTTTCACAAGGAAATTTTGGATATTAACAATGCAAATTGAAAAATAAATATTTTGTTAAATCCAATTTTTATTCTTTTGTGATAATGAAACTTAAATATTGTCTTTCACAGGGAAAACAAGGCAAAATGAAAGAAATGTATGAGCAAGCTGTGATTGATAGTGAGCGTGGTGCCCAGAAGAAGGGCGTTGACATTGGATCAGACAGGGCAAGGACTATCAAAGAGAAATTTGAACGTGGAGAAGTTGTGGCAGATGATGATGATAATATTGTTAATAAAGAGGAACAAGTTAGGAAAGCCAAGGAGGAGGAATTGAGTTTGTTTGAAGCAGGTAAATATGCTGTGAAATACTTTATTTTAATATTTGCCAAGATAAAATTGAATTTGAAGTATTGTTCATCTATTTTAGCCTTGTTTACTACTTTTAAATTCTATGAAAGGAGGCAAACAATCTGAAGTCGTATGTTTAAACTATGAGGTTGTATGCATGTGTTAAAATTGCAATAATATTAATATTTTAAGTGTTTCCCGGTGTAGTTGCTGCAGAAAGAGCTCCCTGTGATGCTTTGTCAACCACAATCTTTGTCATCATTTTTCCACTTTGCCTTGAAAAGGACTACAGAGTTTGCAGTTGTCAAAACGTCTCTAATCACTGTTGTGCCCATGTGGAAGCCAGAGAACTCTTTCTGCAATATTTTAAACAGGTTCATTAAATTTACTCAAAACAAATGTGAACACAAGTAACTGTGAGGGACTATAGAATTTACTAGTGTATTTATGGTCTGTCTAACATACCTCAGTGGCTCAAATGAATGTGACAGCATACAGAACGGATATCAGTAGTGCAACACTAGGGTTCTTTCATGTAGGTGAATTTCCAACTATACAGTCTTCTATCTCTCCTATCTTTCACTATGGCAGCTCCACATTAAGATTATCTTTGTGGTCTACACACACATTTCTACACACATCAAAACTTCTTATCTCCTCCATTCAAAATTTTCAATTTTGTCCAATCTCTCCTTTCAACATATCTGACCAATTGTTTTCACTAAATATGCCTACCATCTGTTTTGTTTGAGGTTAATGCCTTATTATTTTTCACATGACAATTCAATTTATGGATTTTAATCTCCTTCTCTATTAAGAACATCTGTCACTGCACCAAACTCTTTAATTCCTATAGTTGGCACTCTGCTACAAAGTGAATTCCTATGTACTGCATAAATTGCAGTTGAAGTGAAAGAAAATTATTTTAATTGTGGAAAAATGTGCTTTACACGTGGCACAAGTAAAAAAAAAATTGAGACAATTGCTTTGTAAATATTAGCCACATTTAAACACCTTGTTCATTTTTCAAATACTGATGTTTTTTATGCTTACATAATTGATATTTAATATCAAACCAATTACCTTCACTTTTGGAACTGTGTTAAGTTATTACTGCAGCATGATCTGCCTTGTTTCAGTGATTTAATGCATATCGAAAATCTGTGACCACAGATAATTGTTACTGTAAATCTGCAACTACAAATAACTGTTAAACGGAAAACAATTAACTGCTATTCCCTTGACAATGGCAGAGCATGCCATGTGACAAACTTCTGTATTAATAAATATTTAACTGTTGGAAACCTAAGAATGTTGTATTCTCACTGTTTTATAGTGAAATGATTATAAATCCAATTTACTAAACATTTATTCAAAATATAGAATTCATAGTGACTAAAACATTTAACATGCAATTATTTGCACATTTTACAAAAATAAGCTTTGTGAAGTAATAAGACAAGCAGTCATGTTTTACATGCCTTACATGTTTGAATATTTGTGAAATTACAAAAAATGAAGTAATAAATATCCAAAGTTTTGTTAAAATTAAAATGAATGTTTGTATATTTTAATCAATATTGAACTAGAGATTTCTTATTCTAAAAAAAAAAAAAGGTAAAAATCCATCTATTTAACAAATTCTTCTATTTTAGGAATTTCTAAGAAATCTAGAAGTTTGTTTATGGAGCTTGATGCCTCTGCTGCCAAGAATCATCAGCAACCACTTCTGTCGCCAGTTAAATCTCCTTCACCAAGAGATGAGATCCGGAAAGCTAAAGAGGTTAGCACAGAGCATATGTTTTACAAAGTCTTTAAATCTGGTTAACATATTATTTTAAATATATCATGTGCTTTAAAGAGTTATGTTTGTGTTATTAACTAAAATTCTACCTATAGGCTTTATATAGCAATAGATTATTTGGCAGCACAGTAGTTTCATGTTTTGGATTACACTAAAATCATAGTAAAATTGTTTGGTTTTGAAAATTTTATAATAAATTAAAACACTTTTCCCTATATTTTATTCTGAGCATTAACTAAATTAGTAATTTGTAACTGAATCATAAATTGAATAATCAATAATATTGTTGAACTTTTTGTTCACAGGCATTTGTTGGGCAAACTTCCAAAGATATTGTTAAGGCTAGCGACACTGTGGATGACGTTAAAATTGAGACTTCAGACGTTTCCAACAAATTCAAATTCTTTGAAACCTACAAAGAAGCTGAAAAACCAAAGTCTCAATTTAGAATCACTCCACCTAGAGAAGGTCAGGTGAAAGTAAGGATCAGAGTTTTGATTGCTGAAGTAATTGATAAAATAACCCCCAGTGCATTTAGAATTAAATTATTGTTATCTTTCGATTTATTAGGAAAAGTCACCTGATAATATAATCTACAGAGATCCGAATGTGGTTAGAAGTGACGACAAAATAGAGGAAGAAGTTATTAGAAGCAAAACTACAAGTAAAATGCTGTCTTTATTCCGTCAGTTAGAGGAAAATGCAAACAAGGAAGAGGTCCCTGAAGGTATTTACATATTTTTACCCAATTTACCTTAGTCATTTAGTTCAATTTAATTAAGTACACTTAGATTCTTGAATGTTTTGTTTGGAATAAACTTAATTAAGTTCAAAATCTAACCAATTTCACTATTTTATTAAGATATGCTGTATTAGGTTACAAAGAAATATAAAAATTTTGGAAAAATATATTTATTTCGTAATGTAGTCTTTTTTTAACCCAGCAATGTTCAAAAGCTTTAAAACAACCCTGTTTGAAGTAAGAACCATTGAGTTCCTCAAGAGACACCAACTGCAGGCACCGCTTCTTCATTTGTGGCAAATCTTGTACCACCAAGCCATTTTTTTCATTTTTGTAAAGAGAGAATGTGAAGGAGCTAAATCTGGCAAATACAGTGCACAAGGAAGCAATTTGAACTTTAACTCTTTGATTTTGGCCATTGTGATAATGGATGTGTGAACTTGTACATTGTCGTAATGAAACCACACTTTAGTTTTCACCAAATGTGGCAGGTTTTTTTTTTCATCACAAAAATACTGCAAGGCTGATTTGTGGAAGATTCTTCTCTTAGTTCATTGTTTTGACTCTTCATCATCTTGGGTGTAAAGTGATGACTCATGTTTCATACATGGTTAGAATTGGGTTTATAACACACTATTGAAACATCCTCACATTTTTGTTTTAAAATGTGGCACACATCTTGTGCGCAGCTTTCTCATGTCCAAATTTTAGTTTAATATGTTATGTACAGCGTCTCCTAGTAGCTAATGTACATTCAGTTGATGGTTATCCGATACCATTTTGAGGATTTCAATCACAATTTTTGGCGTAGTCACTTCATTTGTTCGCCCACTGTGACGTTCATCTTGGCAGCTCTTGCATCCTTGTTTAAACACTACTATCAAATATTTTATTTTTGTAAACTGAGGAGCAAATACCCCTAGAGTAGAGTCTAGCTACCAGGTAATTAAGCTAATACACTTGTTTTAATTAATGAATTTGTTTATAAATGATGAAGATTAAAATTAACCATGAGGAAATTCTGAACCTAGATTATTTTTTAGCAAAACAATTGTAGTAACTTCTTAGAAGTATCTTATTCTGTGGCATAACCTCTGTTCACTAACTAATTGGCATCATAAGTCTTATTATACTGGCAGAGTTCTTAAATTTCTTTCAGATCATCTGATTTATATAATAAAACTATGATTTATAACTTAGACAAAGCTATTGCTATGTTGGTAGTGCTGCATGTTGGGAATCTGAATTGTAATGTTTAAATGTAGTAGTTGGGGATTAACATAATTAACTTAAAATAATCTGAACTAACATTTACAGTTTTTACTTTTTTGGCGAATAAAACAATGTAGAATAAAATGATTGCAAATAATATATTATAGTTTAAATACGGTCTTCATTATCTGTCATGTATCTGGGTCTTACAATAAGACAGAAACGATGTGAACTTTGGATTTGGAAACTAGAATTTGGAAGGGGAAGGTTATGCGGCAAGTTACATTATTATGAATGGCCAGACATACTTTAAGTATTGCTTACACTTGCCATCTGCAGGACTGTGGATTTCTCATGCAGGCACTGTTGTGTATAGGATCTTGTTCCTGAATGTCATGATGTTGACATTTGTGGACATTAGTGGAGAGAATCCTAGCCAATGCTTGTGGTTTTGAATTTGGGATCATAGACTTATAACATGGAATTTAGAATGAAGTGTGCTAGAATGTTGGGAAAAAATTATCTGGCACGTTTATTAAATTAGTCACCTTCTCATCTTCAAAATTGGCACTTCATTTTAATTCTGGCCTTCTAGCCCACTTCTTTCTCTCCAATAATTTTTCTCAATTCCTTGAATTGATCCTCTCTCCATCGACAAGAAGTAGCCAAAGTCTTCCCATTTTCCATGTATTTACTTATAATTTTATCACTCTGGTTAGTATTCAACCTGGTTATTCTGTACTTGTATCCCAGGTTTAAAAATGCTCTTCTGTACTAATTCTTTCACTTTGCAGACTCTAAACCAGAGACACCTCCTTGACCTTAAGTCTTTGCCTAATTTCCCTGAACCATCGGGCCTTAGTTTTTAATTTTTTCTGCTTACCCATTTTGTATACCACTCTACAATTATCTAAAATTACTTAGCTCATGTATTTGTAACTTTTTTTTCCAAAGTTTACAACAAATATATAATTTTTTGACTATTTTTTCTTCAGTTTTTATTTCATAGTTTTCGCATAAGATAAATTTCTTAATAATATTTTCTTAAATTGATTAACTGCAGGTTTTAAAAAATCTTTAAAACAAAGTATCAATGAAAGTTTTATTTTTCATATTTACAGGACCAAAGCCATTGAAGTGCTTTACTCCTCCACCAGATTATACAAAAGATACAGACAGCTCTGAAACTGAATCACAATCTGAAGATGAAGATAATGAAGATTATGATGAGACGGAATATAATCCTAACATAGTTAGATCCTCAGACAAAATTGATGATGAAATTTTGAGAGAGGTGAGAAAAAAGCTTTAAAATAAATTTTTATCTTCCATGTATTTTAAAATATTTCTACAATTTAATTAGATAATATTTCTGGGGTATTAGTCAAGTAGTGGACCAATGTTGCAGACTAACTCAAGCATTGTAATAATGGCCGAGATATAGATTATCATCAACATATATAACACCATTTTGTGACCTGAAAGGCAGAATGAAACATTATCGGGTGTTTCTTTGTTGTTGGAAAATTATTTAATTTATTATAAAATAGAATAACTTCTATCTGAAAGCCATGCACACTGTTGTAACTGTTCCTATTCTTATTTTATTTTCACAGCAGACCCCCTTTTGAACAAATCATCCTTCCAGCTGAACTCATTTTGGCATCTAAAACCCTCAGGGAAATAATAGAAATTTCAATAGTGATCCATGAATTTGAATTTCTTTCATATTTGTATGGTAGTGTCATAACATATCAAAACATAAGATTTTTGTACTTTCCAATAATTAGTGGCACTTCTCACTTGCTGTTAAGACACAACACTGTTATGGTTTAACTGCATACTTGACAAGCACTCATGATCTATTTGTTTATACAAGCAGGTTTGAGCATCTGTAGAATAATTTTGTGCAACATTTTAGTTACAAAAGCCGCTTGATGGTTACTTCGAATCATGCAAGCTTGTACAAATTGACTCAGGTAGTGAGTGGAAAGAAAGTATTGATCTCTTGCCAAGAAGACACACAGAAATTGTAATTAAAATGGTCAAACCAGCCATTTGACATGGTTAAGTCTTAAT
Organism: Zhengitettix transpicula; assembly: GCA_037074705.1. NCBI lineage: Eukaryota > Metazoa > Arthropoda > Insecta > Orthoptera > Tetrigidae > Zhengitettix > Zhengitettix transpicula. Next base: position 15,033,487 of record CM073595.1, on the reverse strand, counting down.
TTCCTTTACTTTTCCTCTTATTAAATTTATATCATTTAGCACATTTTATAAACCACTTCACCAAAATGGATTCCATTTCTTCATTTGGTGAAGTTTGTGAATGATTTTTCTTTTGGCGAGCACTGATCCACACTGAATTTCAGTATCAAGAATAGATTTTTAATATTCTGAACAATGACAATGGAGCCATATATTTTTGCAATGTAGCATTTTCATGTTGGAGTTCTTTTCACTACATCAATTATCTTGATTTTTTTTTGTTCTAATGTAATTTTTTGTTTGGGTGGACATCATGTAGCCTGGTAGAAGAAAAATTGGGTTATTTCCAGCAGTAAGCATTTTTTGATGAATTTGTTACAATCAAAATCTAATTGTTATTTCTTTAAAAGGGGCTTATGAGTGGAAATTCATTAGAAAATATTCGTTAACAGTGAGAATTTTGTTGTTAGTTTCTTAAAAATGGGAATATTGTTGTTAGTTTCTTAAAAATGGGAATAAATTACATTACACTTATGACAGTTTTTGTGGCATTTCTTATAGTGCTTGACTTGAATAATTACAACCTTTTCAGGCAAGGAATGCTGCAAGAGCCAAGGTACTTAGAGCTAAATTTGAACGATGGGAAGAAAAGGAAAATAAGTTAAATGGGGAAAATGGTGGAGGCAATTTGGATAAATCTGAAAATGAACAGTCTGAACAAGCAAGTATAGATTCAACCAAAACGTTGCTTGCAAAGTTTGAATCAATGAAGAATGAAGGTAATCAGCCCAAGGATAGAGTTAGGCCCAGAGTCAACAGATTTGTGGTATGTACACTTTTTATATAGGTCAACTTCATTATAAGTTAAGATAATATTAAAATCATTGAATGAAACATCTGTACTCATATTATGAGATAAACACTTTGTTACACTGCTTAAAACTGTGATTAAATGGCATTTGGAAGTAATATATATAAATTCAAAATACAGTTGTGTGTATATATATAATTGAATTAGTTTTTATGAAGGTGACATGTCTGTAAATAATTAAATTTATGAAGTGTAAGTTTACTTCCACAGGAATGTGGAAAGTTTTGTTATCAATTGTAAGCGGAATATGTAGTTTTCTTTCATTAAGTATTTCAATTGGCTTTGTAACGGTGAAAGAAGTATGAATTGTCATAATCTATTCCAATAATTCCTGTGCCAGGATGTACTTAATCTTGCACTAAGATCTCAAAATAATAATGCAATGTAACAGTGAATAAGTAAATTATAGATTCCTTACATTTTGTTAAATATGGATCTTAAAATATTATTACACATACATGGTTGATTTCGATTATGTAAATGATTACTAACAAAAAATGTAATACTAAAGTGGTATCTAGGAATGTAGAACACCAGAAAATTTCTTTATTATTGAATTTATGTTTTTACATAGGTATCTCAGTTCTCATTTAAAATAGTTTTACTGTGATCTTTGTCGAAATTATTTAATCAAATTATGGTTATTATATATAAATTAACTTCAGTTCCCCAGTAAAAGCAATTCCATTTGTTTCATTGTTTTAACTAATCATTAGATTTTGAATTCCTGTCATTCTTTATATTTAGAACACATTTTTGTGTTTTGTTTTTAATTGTGAAACTGTCTCCCGATGTCAATCTTTCAAAATTTTTAATTTTTCTCTAAACTATTTCCTTATTTAAATTTACAACTAATAAACTTCATAACAAAGGGTGGGACCATCTCATTTATTAACATTTTTTGCTTCTTTCTCTTATAGTTTTTCAAGGTAGCAAGTTCTCATGGTATATTTTTCATTATATTTAATACAGTTTCATTAATGTTGCCAAATATATTTAATGAAAATCTCATTTTATATATAAATTAGATTAGAATTTTTAAATTTGAGCTTTTGATACATAGTAGCTGCAATAAGTCAAACTCGTAATGCTAATTCATTTTAAAATCCTGAAGTATCTAATTAAAATGGATGGTATGACATATGGGGAAGTTTTGTGCAGAAATAATTATGGTTCTGAACGTTCAGCACATACTTTGCATGTCTGTTATATGCTAACAATTGGCAAGCATAAGTAAATGGTGCTTAAGGTGGCATGTGTTTTGCTAACAATTTTTCTGTTGATAAAGTTACTGTCTATACCAATTACGAAATATTTTCTTGCTGCCTCCAGTAAGCACGTGGCCCATTGTCAAAAGATTGGAATTTCTACTAATAGAAGATCCACGGCAGAAGTTGAGTGAGATTTTGACAGACTGATCAAATTTTTGAAGTGTGGTTATTTAATTTATTTGTATGCCAGTGTATATTTTCTAATGGTTCATTGTGTATGTAAATTGCTATGTCATAAGAGGAATTGTGAAGGAGAAGCAATTGAAACTTGTCAGTTATTGGTATCTATAGTTTCTGGTTGAAGTTGTTGGTTGGCTAATAAGTGGCATGTTTCATTGACGATTGTTATAAAATAGGTATTTTTTCTGAAGAAAAGTGTTAAAGCACTGTATAAACATCACTTTTTGTAAGCTTTAACTAAAAATCTTTTGTATATTTCTAGTTATTGTTGTATTACAAACTAATAGTTTATTGAAATTATTGATGTATTAACTTGTCTTAGAATAGCTCTAATTTACTGTTATTTATAGTATGAAATTTTATTTAAAAGTTTTATATTTTATGAATTATTGTTGGAAATCGATTATATATTTCCATGGCATTCTAATGAATATCCCAGCCACATTCTCAAATTTAAAATGTGAATTTAGCCCAAAATCATTTTCATATACAATTGGGATACCGTATTTACTGACATGCTCAATTCCTAATCTACATTCTTTCTCAATTTGTATAATTTTCCTCGTAGTAAAATGTATAACATATGCTACTTCAGCATTGAGGGGAAAAATAAGATTAAACCTTGATTAATAGGACATATTTATTTTTTGATCAAGTATGCATGGAAAAGTGTCACTGGTCCTGTACATTCTTCAAAATTAGTCTTGGCCAGTTTTTTAAATTTTTTATATACTTCATGGAAAGTGCAATAAGTTGTTATAAAAAAGGACAACTGTAAATACACATGCATAAATTGTGTGGGTAGGGGGAGAAGATAGAGTTTTGAAAGTGTAAATTTTAACTTATCATATTCCTTCACTGAATTGTTTCATGTGAATTTATACATTTATTTTTAAACATTGTGAAGCAATGTCTTTATACCTAGATGGTACAGCTATTAAAATAATTTTTTCATACACTATATTACAAAACTTCATTAAATATTTATATTGCTTTCAATTATAAATTTGCTATTGCTGAATGAAATGTATTTATTAAGGTTTTGATTTGTAAATAGTTCACCTCACATTTCACAATATCAGTGTTAATATTAATTATTTGGTTAAAGTATATATCAGGACTTATCATATAGCTATTTTACAAATTATAATAATCATGTTTTTGAAATTTATCATGGTGTAAAGTAATATTTTGAACTGGAAACATTTTTATGCTCTATTTTTGAACACTTTACTAATATTCAGAGTAGCTACTAATTTCATAATGTGCCAAGCAAGAAGTGTTTGTGGAACTGAAATATTTCATACAATTTTAAGAACTCAATTTGTGCTTTATTTAAAATACATTAGGAACAAATTGTTAATATTTAACATTAAATAAAATTGTTTTATGTTAAAACTTGTATTTCATTACATATTTAGTTAGGCTGCACATACAGTTTTATTGGTTTCAACATTGAAATGTTGCACAGCAATAGTTTGTGCATACCTAAAGTTCGGTAATTTATTAATATTCCTATAAATTAAAACTGAAATTAGTGAAGCATATTATTTTAAGAGGTTATTGTGTAGAAAGCTCGCAATTTTCTACTTAAGTGTAATAATTTCTTCTATAGTGGATTCTGAGCTAATAAGAAGTTCTCAGGTAAGATATTTTATTTCTAGGTTGTCACTTTGATATTTTGTATTAACCCTTTTTAATTACTATTATACCATATATAGAGCATGAATAAAAACTAGTAACCATCCAGCATTGTTTCTGTTACTTCCAATCTAAATGCTTATTTACAGAAATGTATACCTGGAAAATAGTTGCATTTTATTTGCAATTTCTTTCTGTAACTAAAATTATTTTTCTTTTTTATAAAAAAAACTCTGTACTTACAAACAAATTTAACTAAGAAAAAATGACTAATTGACCAGGCACAATGCACGGTTAGAAATTTATTTTAACTTTTTTTTATTATTATTATTATTGCATGAATGTGGATAAACCTATAAGATTATCATGAGTTACTTTATAAATTACTCTTGGATTAGCCATTTTCCATTATTTTGTATGTACTTGTGATTCTGAAATGAATTTGTATTTTGTGAATCTGAAAAGAATTTTATATTTTGTCAATATTCGAGCATGTTAACATTTTTACTTGAGCACAATGTTGTAGTTTGTGTAAATTATCTTGAATATTTTGATTATGTTGCATTTCCCATTCTTGGATGTTGTTAATGTACTCATTTGTGCATCAGTACTTCTTTAAATGTTCATCTCCCTTACAGATATTACATGGTTGTGCCATCATAAGTGACAATGAAATTGATTTTTCTTATATAGCTTGTTAAATAAGTTTCAAGGCATTTGAACTAAACAATTGATTAAATTAAAACTAGGCATAATTGTATGCTGATAAGTTGTTTGTAATTCCAAGATTTTATATTATAAATTTTATTTCATGATTTTTTTCTTTATGCTCTTTAATTGGAGTTCAAATCTTTGTAGAGTAGTGAATGATTTATGTCTTCAAAAGTTATTGTCATGCATGTAGCACCAATGTAGAAGATTTGATGGTATGCATTTTCATTAACATTATGGTAAATATTTAAACTTCAATGAATCAAAATTGATATAAATGTAATATTAGAGTAAAAACACACTATCCTGACAATTTGATACTGGGAACTTATTAAAGTATTACTTAATATGATTTTTGTAAATCAATTCACTACAAAACTATTGCTGATTCCATTATAAAACAACCATTTATACACAAAAAGTGTACACAAGTTAATACTGAAATATTTAAAAATTTGCTTCCATTTTTAACATAATTTATTTATTTTTGTAGGATGTTTCTTCAGTGTCAGATGATCATCTTTGTGATGTATGTGCCCAGAAAGTATATGCTTTAGAAAAAATTACGACTAATGGAAAAGTATTCCACAAGCAATGTTTCCGATGTATGCAGTGTCATTGCATCTTGAGGTATTGTTTCACTTTATTGAATTCTTTTTTTTTTAATAAACTTAAACGTTTTTATGAATACTTATTGATATTGAAGTGATGAAATACAATAATCCTGTCTCTGTTGATTTGGATCATTTTAAAAACCAGTACTTCTGAATACTCAAATTTATAACTAGTACAATAACTTGGTTATTGGAATGTTGTTATAGTAGTACATTAGAGGGGTGCCTATAACAAATTACAATTAAGAAATTCAAACCAAAGTCAAATTCCAAGTTTTCCTGTTGCAGGAAGGAATCTTTTAGTTCATTTAACCCACAGAACTTTTTATTTGTACTGTGGATACTAAAAATAAAATTTCTTCACAGGATGGATTCATACACACTAAATCACGGGAAGATGTATTGTCTCACTCACTTCAAGCAACTGTTCATATCCAAAGGGAATTACGAAGAGGGATTTGGTGTCGACAAGATTAATAAGAAATGATCTTCTGAAGCATGTGAAATATGCACGTGACAATTGAATTGGTGACAAATGGCATATCTATTAGTAATTAATTACATGATCAGTTTCAGATTTATACAATTAGTTCATCAAATTCTTTTATGAGAGTTTTGGATGTTATAATACAGCATATTTATTGGCTCATTTACTTAATTATATTACTTCTGTCAAATTTATACAAGATATTCCACAATGTCTTCTATTAAAGCTGTGGATGTTCTTACTTACCTCACAATTTTACAAGAATTGCTTCTTTTAACACTGTTTATTTGTTGATAAAGTTATAAATACTGGCAGAACTCTATGCTACTCTGTTCTTGAATCCAGTTGCACTGATGTTCCAATAACCCATATTTAGGAGAACAACAAAAATACAGTTGTTGCAATACAACATGACAGACTAAAAAACATTTTCATGTGCAATAAGTGATTTATAAAACAATTTAAGTAGTGTTTACCTCGAAGAGTTAGTGTGAAAGTGTCTTGGAAGCTTTTGACCAAGAAACGTGTTATTAAACGTATCTGGAAACAAATTTTTATAACTTTTATGACCGAGTTTGTAGTTCAGATTGCAAATTTCTTTTACCATTCCATAGAACATAAAACTCAACGGTTTCATAAATTGTCTTATTGCCATAGCCACATAATTGATAAAACCTACCAGCTGTGTTGGAATATCTTTGTACACTACTGCTATGGCTTTAGTGCAATACAGTTTATGCAAGAAATTTGAGGTAACATACACCTCCAAATTACATCATGATTTGTTATTTCTTGGATAAGAATTATTTATTGTGTCCTCCACCATTGACAGCTTGTTGGTTAATGGAATCTCTGTAAATTATTTCAAATTAAGACATTCAAATGTGGCATAATATTCTGGCTGAATCTTGCAACAAAATTTATTGTAGTAGGATCACTATAAAATTTTTAGAGTATTCTTGATAATTCACAAATATGATTTAATTAATATCTGTTGTACATTTCATAATTTTTTACCTACTTTTTTATAATAATGCATGGAACCAGTGGTGCAAGTTTGGTAACTTCTGGTGCTAATTTTAAATATTGAGTTGTGAAAGTTTTTATAAGAATTTCCTTTATAAATCTGTATTTTTCTAATATATATTTTTCTTGTTTTGCACATTTGGGGTGATCCAAGTTTATTCTTTCCTTCGAGATTAATTCTTTTGATCTTTGTGCCGTTTTTTGACTGGATTTGATCTGTTCCATTAATAATTTATAATGCGTCAAGTAAATAAAAACTGGTTCTAAATTGCATTTTGATGTTAATCTTCACTGCTACAAATGACAACTTTGTTACCTACTAAATTGAATTCAATCTTCGAAATGCATTTACAAGTGAACCACATGTGTTTTAAAGTTTGACGACACTGAAGAGGCTGTTGTAGGATGCCGACTAATGTCAAAATTTTATCATAATTTGAAATTTATTTTTCCTTGTCTTTTCGTAAATAAGTTTGGAGTCTATTGAACTTTTCTACATTGCATTATAGTAGGTTAATTTACACTTCAACAGCATAAACATAGTCTTCCTAAAATTCTATGTTATGAAGAAAGTGTTTTTCATAACCTTTACATATTAAATGTTTCTTGATCGTACCTCTTACAACCTAATTTCTGCTCTTATAATTTTCTCAGTGTTTTTATACTAGACTTATTTAAATATGAATTAATACAAATTAAAATCTTCAAACTTTGTATAGTGTTCGTCATATTTGCCAAATATTGTTCCTTTTCCTTTGACAAATCTTTTCTTTCCACTGTTTGTCAACAAACTTGTCAGCTTTATAAATATCTGTGATAAAGAATATGAAGTGTTTATTTTCTAATGTAATATGATGCAATTATTGTTAAACTCATTTCTAAATGAATGTGATTACTATATTTTAAGAGTCATCTTATAGGTCTACATTGTGTAGACGAATATAACAAGAATATATTAATGTCAGAAGAAGGTTTTCTACTTTATAAGAGCTTGTATACACTATATAATTGATATATGTGAGAAATATATCACATCTTATCAAGTTGGTAATTTATTTAAATGTGACTGGACACTTGCATTGGGACATCAACTTGATCAAACTTCGATTCAGTCAAGTTCATTTGCATTAAATGCCAACAGAGCTACCAGTATTATTCGAGTGATTTTTGTGTATTTTATAATTTTTATGTACTTTTGAAATAAAATATATTCACAGTTCGTACAGTTGTTAATTTTTAATCACAAAAGCTTGTTTCCATATTATTTTGAGTAATTGTATTTTGATTATGAACCATGCTTATACTTTAGTCATTTTTTTTAGTTTTGAAGTTACATTTTAAGAATATTGGCATAAAGCAGAGCTACTAAAGTACCTCAAACTTAAGCTATTTTCAATTATTTTAAAATAAAACCTGCTTCAAAGCTGCTAGATGTAGTTAAAGTGTAAAAATATGTGAATCCACTAATTGTGCCTGTGAACCTACGATGAATGTGGTTTATTTTACATATTTATGTATTATAATTGGCCTTATTGCTCACAAGACTTGTCATACCTTTACAATGGATGGATCCTAACAAGGATAAACAACTAGGCATTGTTTTTACATTATTTTGTTACCAGATTAGATATTCACTTGTTGATTCCAAAGGGTAATTGAAAAAGTATTGAATTTTTATTCAGTTTTTTTTTAATATTCACAGATTTTATTTGAAATTGAGGAAATGGTTGTTTGAACAGGTGTAATAAGTTTTTTCCTCACAAGTGTCCTACACTACAGTTCATTGAAAATATTCTTTTGAATCCATTTAACTCATTTTTTTTGCTACCTATGTCAAAAGTAGAAATTTATGAAGTAACAGTAATTACATTGCAATTGCCCTGTCACTCTGCCTCATCCCATGACATTCATAAATTATTAGTTTTATGTAAACAGAAAATAATATAGGAATTTAACAAAAGTTATCTTGGAGACTAGCAGTGTACAGAGTTTCTGTAACACAAAGATTCATAATCTGACTTACATATGCTGCAGACACTAGTAGATCCTTCTTCCTGATGAATGTTCACTGTATTAGATACTTTTGATAAAATTTTCTGTAAAAATATTAAATCCTATGCCAATTTAGAACAATAGTTTGTATTGCACTAAATATACTTTTACATACAGTAAAAGTGATTGATTTTCTTAATTTCACACAGAACTAAATATCAATGATCTGAAACAAAGAATTGTGCTACCAAATTTGCTGCGCCTATCACAGGAATGAGTAAGTGTAAAACTGTAGAAGTCCAACTCAAAGAATTACGCTTCTTCAAAGATGCTAGATGTAGAAGGCAGGGAAGTGTGAAAATATATGTGAATCCACTAATTGCGCCTGTGAACCTGCAAACAGAGAAGTGAACTGCTGTAATCGAATTGTTATAAAAAATGAAATTATATATTCAAGTTGTTAAAATATGATAGGTGTTTAAATTGAATGCATATCATGTTTTTATTAGTAATAGGAAAAATTGATTTAAATACCTCATTTACTGAAAATATTATTTCAAATGTACTAATTTTTACCAAATATTTCTAAGTCCTAATTAACATTTCAGTTACTTTTTATATATATTGATTTATTTACAGTGGCATTGTCGTTAGAAACTCGTTGTCGAGGGACTAATTAACCAGAGTTTTTCTCACGCACACAAAAATCTATGCCCTCGCCGGGACCTCTGTGATGTGAGGCAGTCACGCTGACCCCTACACCACAGGAGGTTGGCTTTAAAAATATTAATAATAATTTTAATTGACAATTAGTTTCATATTTAATATCCTATATGTGCATTGGACCTGAAAATATTTTAATTCTTCTTATAAATGAAGTTACTGTTTGAAACAAAGTGCTGAACTGTACACTTTTTCTGAATGTAACTCTGTCAAAAGAGGTAATATTCATACACTGGATAGTTTGACATAGTATTGATGATGTATGAAGATGGATGGTCATTTGTGTGTCTAGTTTTGCTATTGATTTCATGGAAAAAATCACTCGGTAATCGCTGTTGTTACCTGGATGGAAACCCAAGAACATGGGGAAAGCCATCAATATTTTATGATATCTGTTTGCCAACCACAATTTTTAAAGTTACTATTATTGCTCAAAAATAACTTATACTTGTCGAGGAGTAAAATATAAATTTCAAGGATAATTTAGAACAAATAGCTGCTGTAAAGATCTAAATTAAATATCTGAGAGTCACATACCTTATAATGGCTCCAATTCGAGGTAAGAATATTGCGAAAAGGACACATATTACAATGATGATACTGTTGAGTGACAGCACATGTGCAAAGCCAGGATATACAGATCTCATGAGAGTTGTGAAAACCTGTACTCGCAGCATATAAGCTATAAGGGGATAGACTGTAACCAATTGGAAGAAGAGAAATACTCTTGCAATTGCTGTCATCATATCCCAATTTTGAAAGTTGTCCAGTAAGTTCTATAAAGAGAAAAGTGAACAAATTTGAGATTATCATCTACATGAATAAAATAATAATTTTGTATGTACATTGCTTAGAATCAAGTTGTTTTAATATGTCTATGTTTGATGAATTAGAGGATCTGAAATGTGTCATCAATTCCTGTCTTTCACTCTGATTTTGTGAGACAAATTTTCTGACCAATTTCAATTAATTTTTGTAGTGAAAAAATTCTTGAAACTTTAATTTGCTGTTATATAGAGCTCAAGAATGTTTGAAGCAATATCATCGTATGAATACCAAAATTTACAGCTGCTTTGACAATGTTTTTGTTCATTTTACAGAAAAGCAGCAGAAGTGTTTTTTTTCATAAGTGGTAAATATCTTTGAGGCTATCTGGTATTGCCGTCAAGGTAGGTAAACAAAATCTTTGTAGTCAATAGTACATGAGAAAATATTCTTATAGATAGAATTAAGGAGCAATAAAAATAATTCGATTTTTATAAAATTTGCAACTGGAATATGGAGTTGTATGTAATGTGGTAATGAGAAAATACCCTAGCAGTATCCTGTCAATAGAATACATTGTAGACAAATCTTGTACCAAAAGCAAACCCTAATGTTCAGAACTGTTCATAATGTTTACTTTCCTGTATGTACAGGAACTTGGCTAGTAATAAATTAAAATTTATAGATAATATAAATATTTATTGTTATAATATATAGCATCTATCAACAATATATAGCCTAATACATTGCATTTAATTGAAATACATACATCTTCAATGCAGGATTTCATAAGAGGAAAGCAGACATAGAAAATTCCACCAATAGAGATGTATGTCAGTGTCACCAGCAGGTAAGCAATGGATAAGTCCCGTCCCTTAAAACAAAATAAAGCCATTTTATCTTTATAAATTAAATTTCTCACATTAAATATCTTGTGCATAATATGTAAAATGGACACACCATACAAAAATTCAAGTCTACCACATTAAACTTCAAAACATATCATCAGTAAAGTATATATTCATAATTCTATATCTGCTGTTTTGTATTCTAATCCAGAAAATTTGAAATTAACGCTACCTGGCTTCAACAATAGGTCTTTTTTTTTTTGACAATTTGGCCTGAGATGAACCATTTTTATAAATTGACTTAAATTGGTATTTATTAATTAATTGCTTGGAATATTTCTGAAGTAGAAATAAAATAAACAATATTTAATTTTCACAAAAAATCATCTAAATTAGCATTTATTTGTTGTGTGTTTTGATATACTGATCCAAATAACATATACTCAAATATGAATGGCTTTGTTGCCACATTCTAATTGTTCTCATTACAATTTTTTTACTTGCGTGGCACCAAACTTGCGGATATTTCTTCAAAAAAATTTTTTTGATAAAAGTGAAACCAATCAGCCATGGAATATGCCTGTGGCCTCAAAAAGACTACACAATTTGATAAATCAATCACTCCACACCATTTCAAGTATTTTGTTGACCATTTATGGCATAACCTCCTGTGGATGTCCAACCAAAACTCATTCACCCAATTATAAATGGTTTCATATGCATGTGCCACTAACTTCATCCAACATGGCCTTGATTTAGAGGTGTTTTGACTTTCAAATGTAAAATGTAAATAAGAACATGTCATGGACATTCCTGATAATTTTACAGCAAAGATTTTAAAGATGGTACTTCCAAAAACAAATTTGTTTCATTCCTCATCTCTTCCTACCTACCTTACATTTCATGTTACCCAGAAAATTTATATTAATCTAAAATGCAGTGTATTTATTGTTATTAGTGTATGTGAGACAGTACTACGTACATTATTTTCTTGATTCTTGTTATTCCTCATGATTGTAATGATAATGTTGTGTATAAAGAATGAAAGAGTTAACATTCCTGAGAGAGCAGGAAAACTTGATAGATACGATGGGGCATATGATGGACTGTGGATGTTCGAAGTATCCATATTAATTCCCCATCCGGAAGCTTTTATCACTACAAATATCAGTAGATACAGCACAGATAGTGTACCTGGAAATATAATTAATGTAACATAAATATGCAATAATATAGGCAACTTCATATAAAAGGTAGAATAACTAAAACTTATTCCTCTTACCCAAAGAATTAAATTTTGTGAAGAATGTTGCAGATTTGAAGTTGACTAGAGGTCCAATTATAGCAATCAAGAATATTGGAACTGTGTGATCCTGGTTCCAGATTTTGTGGAATAATGAGTTTCTTTCTGTATTTCCCTCCATAATGGAATTATTGTAGACTTCAGGATGTTGCAAACAAATCACTAAACAAGATGTTTGAATGTGTATGCAAATACTTATAATGAATTGAGATTCATATGTCTTAGTTGTAAAAGAAGTTACATTTGTGTATCATTACACAAATAAAATAATACTATTTTAAAGCAAATTGGTAAAGGCTACAAGTAAATTAGTACTACTTGAGACAAATAGAAATAATTTTAAATAATATTGATGAATACAAATTGCTTTCCAGTATACTTATTAAGGTAAAAGAATAACAGCTACAACATTTCCCCATTAAGTAAAATCCTCAAATATATAGGTCAAAAAACGAAATCTTAGGCTTAACATTTTAATGTAATGTATGCTGTAGAAATTTATAACCAACAAATATATCAGCATAAATTAATAGACAATGACACATTACTATATATATATATATATATATATATATATATATATATATATATATATATATATATATATAAGGAAAGAGAGATAGGTTGTGGCTTACCTGAAAATGAAGTGCTGTGTCAACATACGGAACTGAAGGTTGTTCTTCAAATTTTCAGAAGCTCTCAGCCTCCTCCTTCAGGAAGGAGTGTTTCCCATTCTGTGCATCGGCCGGCTGTAGACTGCCGGTGCACGGAATGGTGTAATACTCCTTCCGGAAGGAGGCTGAGAGCTTCCAAAGATTTGAAGAACAATCTTCAGTTCCAAATGGGGACATTGCACTGCACTTCACTTTCAGGTAAGCCACAACCTATCTTTTTTCTTTCCATACCAATAATGCATTTATTTTTGACAATGTCATATCCTTACTAATATCATATATATATATATATATATACATATATAATTATTGACAGATAAGAACAAACAAACAAACAAACAAATAATATTAGTAGAAACTTGAAATCTTAATTACCTGCTGAATATGAGTCATTTGGATTTATAATCCCTGCCTCAACACCAGTGAATCTATCTGAAACAAAAGATGCATTTTTTTTATCATAGAAACAAAATAAAATGGTACTTTGTTAAATTAAAGACAAAAAATTTCTATTGGTTAGTAATGCATGTTATTATTAACATCTATTAATCTAAAAACCGTGAATTTGTGATTGAACTCGGCCATCTTGAGCAAAACAATCTGCCTCTAAAGCTATTTCTGAAAATTACAACAAATGGGGACTCTGAGAAATATAATTACACTGCCACTTAGAACATAAAACAAACTTATGTTGCTCGAAAATTCAGAAATACAAAAGAAAGTCAAGTTCATAGTTAATAACACTTTATAGAAAATATCACAATAGCAGAAACAATTAGTTTTTTTAAAACATGGAGTATATCAATAAATTTTAGTATATTGTTATCATATATAGTCAGTAGGTGTAAAATATAATTAAGTATTCTGTTAAAATATGGAGATTAAATGCAAAGATAATATGTACCGTAAAGGTAATCTACTGAATGATAAAGAAAATTTGACATCAGTATCCAGTAAACTATATTTGCCCCAAGCAATACTACAAGAGAGAATGACTTGGCAACCATCTCAGCTGGGCGACCCAGTAATAATCTGCTCAGATGGGACACTTCACAATCAGGATTGGAATTACCTGAAAAATTAATGATAATGAAAATACCAAAATCTTAATAAAACATCTAGAAAAGTGTGCATTTTAGGATTATTACCATGAGACTGGTGTACTTGTAGAAGTCTGTATGAAGTATAAAGGCAAAGTCCACCAACAAGAATCATAAGTATTATTCCTGTCCAGAAGCCAGCCCGTTCTATACCCCAAGGCATAGTTAACAGTGATGATCCCATAATAGTATTCCAAATGGCAAATCTGTAAGATAAATATCAGTTACATCTTATTTTATAACATTTGTGCTGATGTAATTTTTATTTCATACCGTAATGAGTAAAAAATTCAAGGATGATAAGATATGTGGAAATGGATCTAATCTAACAAAAATTAAGAACACACATGAATGTGAAGAAAAAAGTACAAATATTTTATCTATGTGTAGTGTATAGATGCTATATGAAACACAAAATATATTCAGTATAGATTTAAAAAAAATTGTCTTCCCCAACATTTAGAATACAATTCAAATTAACTGAAAATGTGACTATTTCTTCTCTAGTGTGAATAAGGTATATTTATTCACAGATTATTACCATTTACCCAAAATTGAAAACATATTTCATTCCCCCTTTTTACAATCAGATAAATTCATAAAATAATTTGTAATAATTTTATTATGAAGACATACATTCAAAGTCATATAAATATATGTAGTCTTTATATGTTTTAAGCTACTAGCCCACATTAAAAATTTCTAGTAACTTAAAAGAAAAAATTAACGGAGTATTAAAAAATTATTTCTAATTAAAATTAGAGCATTTAGTTAAACGCTAGTAGTATGAAATACTGTCTATAAAATCTTTTACATTTCTATGGCTGTTGTTTTTGATTACTACTCTTCTTAATTTTATCAATGACGTACATATTTGCTACAGATTCAATATTAGGTGCCTAGCAATAGATCACAATATACTAATACAGAAAATTAAATTTCAGGCAAAAAGCAAAGAGTCACAATGAATAATTCATTTAGACAAGCATTCACTTCAGACTGGAGAAGAGAGAACGATTGTAGTTCCACAGGGTTCCTTTTTTGTGTCCACAATAGAGATAGTCTGAAAGAGACTGCTAATAATATATTTAATGCTATCAGTTTTCTGTAAATGGTTTAATAAAACACACAAAATGCTCAAAGACTGAATGCTTTCCCAGTGTAGTTGCTGCAGAAAGAGTTCTCGGGTTCAACAGCGATTAAACCATGACATTTTGGTGACTGTAAGTTCTGTTGTCACTTCCAGATTTATGGAAAACTTTGGTCCTCATGGGGATTTGTGGAAAATTATTCTATTCTAACAATCCTATGTGCTTTGCTAGGTTATATGTTTTGATAAATAAGGTTCTTAGGAGTTGTATTCTGTTATTTGAATTATCATGCGGGTTTAAGTTTAGCATATGTGTCACTGAGATGAACATGATGCTCCCAATTCTGGTTAAGTTATCTATTCAGCCTCCGTTGATATGTGATAGGATGAAAAAAGGTTAATTATAAAATATTCTAAATGACCAAGAGATTAGTTTTGATTAATTAATTTTCTCATATAATATAAATAAATAACCAGGCAGTGATGGGAAATCAACTAGTATATTATACATCATACCAGTAATTCTTTAAATTGTACTGGGAAAATTAAATTTTTGACTTCAAATTTCTTTATGACATTCTCACAGCTCAAGGAAATGCTAAATCAATTTTTTATGAAGATTATAATTGTAGATTAAAAACATGTCCTATTTATATTCATTTAATTTGTAAAAGCTGCAAAAAAAGTTCTTTGGTTTGCACCCAGGTCAATGATTTATTAAAGCACAATGTTTCCACAGCTTGTGTTGCCATATTTTTCAGGAGTACTGGTCTTTTGGCATTGTATTTTAATTCTTTATTGATCTGAGTGTAAACCCGAGAACTGTTTGTACATAAATTAAACTGGAAATGCTTTCATTTTGTAAAAGAAAATCTTAAGTGTGCTTGTTTTAGCAAATCATTTTAATTTTAATCAATATTATTGATTAAGTGTAAGAGTGGTATTTTTATAATGGAACTAAATGGCTATCAAAATTGTTCAAATCTTAATTATTTTTGTATGACAGAACTCACATTGTAACCAGACTACTTTGCTTCCCACTTTCTTGGTCATTTCCTGGGATATATGGCACGAACACTGATGCAGGAATAACATGATCAGGGATGACCTAAAATTTATATTTTTTATTATACTCACATATTATCATTCAGTAACTAAGATACTTTTATTGCCACTTATAAAAAATCTGGCAATCTCAAGAATGTACACTTAATCTTATGAACATAAACTACTTCTTCAAATAAAATCTACAATCAAAAAAATTGTCTGTTTTTGTATTTAAAAAAAAAAGTGTGTGGAGGTAGAGGTAGAGAGCAAGACAGGAATAATAGAGTGAATAATTTGAAATCAGGAAGGAAGAAGGTAATTAAATAAAGTATTTATAGGTTCAGAAATTTGAGACGATAAAAAAAAATATATATAAGTAATGTAATCTTGATTAATAATGATTTAAATGTAATGGCGTCAAGGTTAAATTGTTTTAAAATTATAAAAGATGATTATTATTATCAATAAAAGTGATAGTTGGATCCATATTGTCTTTTATTTTATGTGTTTTTATACTTTTATTTTTTTATCATTTTCTCAACTGTGAAAACGGGTAATATTAAAAATAAGCTTAAATAAATCTACATAATACTAAAACTTACCAAAGCATTCTCTTCATCTGTTGCATAAGACCTCAGTTTACTATAATATTGGAAACGATTGTATGTCATTGCACATATTTGGTCTTCCAAACTTCCTCTATGTTTCCCATAAGCATCATTACTATAATGAAATGGCCTCCTGTAAACAAAAGCTCAATGTATTCTGTGACAAATAAATAAGAATGTCAATAACAATATAATTCGTTAATACTGTGTTCAGCATTACAGGTATTACTTACTTATATATATAAGAAATGTACAGAAATGTGTTATTAATTAAACAAATTTTTTAACAGTTAACCTTAAAAGTAGAAGTATCAGATGACACACTCAATTACAGCTTATATAAACTGCTGTGCTAAGTATCTGCGAGTTTCACTTTTCTATATGCAGTAGAAGTAGAAATAATCTTTTAGAAAAATTGCATTACTATAGAGTTATTTAAACCTAAAATTCCTGGGAAAGAGAATTTTTATTCCTCAGAAAAGGATTGTTTGACTTATATCTCAAGTTACTCCAAGAACATCATGCAGAGAGCTTTTAAAAAATTGAGAATTCTTACTCTTATATGTCGGTACTTACTGTAAAATCATTAATATTATCTGTCATTTATAATAATAATCTATTCATAGCAATTCAGATGTGCAAAATTTTAATGCATAATTAAATATATTTAATAAACTCCCAGACTATGTTAAACAGTTAAAAGAGAGCCAACTCAAATTCCAATAGGTATTAACTAAATTTTTCCCAACCACTCCTATTCTATTCGATTAACGAATTAATTTTTCTGACAATAAACCTTGTGTAAATAATACTCTGGCTCCTCTCAAAAAAATCCTTGTGTCCTGTTACAGTGACACAGAATAATGATTTGTGACGCTGTCTGAGAAAACATATTTTAGCTTGTCTTGGAAGTCTCCAGATTAGAAATGACATTCTTCATTAAATTATATTTTGATTTTAAGTTGGTGATGTCATAGTAAAATTAAGAGAATTTATATGGTCTGGGGAGTGTTCTTGTAAAATATGTATTGCATGATTTCACTTATTTATATATATTCCAACTTTCTCTGCAATAGTTTGGAAAATGATAATTTAATGTTTGAATCATGAGCTAAATAAATATTGTACTAAAACTTTTTGTTTCCAAATTGTGAGCACAGAGTATTGAGATTTTAAAAATCAGTTCAGAAATTAAATTCATAGAAGGCAGAGAACAATTATTTAAATGTATACCTGGATGCATTGAACTGTGGTGTGCTGTAGGTGAGTGGAGTGCTTCTACTTGGTTGAGCTTCAAAATCACTGGTTTCAGAGTCAGGAAACATGCATGTTGCCCTGCAAACATACACCTCAAAGTTGATAAAATTTAAATTGTTAAAACAACATTTATTTTAGATAGAGGTGACAACAGTCCTTTCACAGGATTGTGTAAACACCAAAGGTTGGAAGATTTAACATAATTAAGTTCTTAAACAAACCTATTCCACTAATAAAACGTGAATCTGGGGTCCTTTGTGGTCTGCTATAATTGATGGTAAACAAATACAGCTGACACACAATTTTCCTCTTACTCTCAATTGTATTCACTTGCAGAGAGTAATTTAGAGGGCAATCTAACAAAAAAAACGAACATGATCAAAATATTGCTAGGTAGCTAAAACACTTTACATTTCTAATATGTTTCTATGCACTAGATTTCCAGATGTGCGATAAATAAGTATTTGGATTTTCCATTATATATTTATTGGAAGCGTTGGTACATGCTGCAGAAGAAAATGACAAATATAAATTTTTGACGGACAAAGAAATTAAGTTGCAGGACAGGTAGATATGGTGACACCGATACAGGAAGGTATCATTAAGAAAGAGAGAAGGGTCGACAATTCAAACAGGACAGAAAACTATAATTTATCGTTAGAAGGTGTTCATAGCTCGGCAAAATAGTGGGAACCGTCCTGTATTGGCGGACCTTTTTATTTCAATTCTGTCCAGGAGGGCCAGTTATCTCAGCACCAGTATTTGAGCCTTCACTCAAAATATTAAATTAAAAATGGTGGTTACTGGAGACAACTTGAATTGTTTCTATAAAATGGAAATTTGTATGGTCATAGAAGACCTACATCTTACAATAGGTGTTTCAGGACAAGCCATTCAACAGAAGTTCCAGTAATCGGTGCAAGGTCAAAGGCTGGGAATCTGATTTAGTGTCTGAATATTGGAACAAAATCCAACTAGTCCATTCTGCAGTTTGCTCTGTGTTTTCAAGGTTTTACAGAGTTTTCTTGATAATTTCTGCAAGATTCACAGATAGGTCCCAGTATAAGCCCCAGCAGAATTTTTATTATGGTTTCCAATAGAGTTAAAAAATTATGACTCCATGAGTTGGAGCTAAAAATTTCAAAGGACGTCTCCAACTTTCCAGATCTGAAATTAATCTCGTTTAAGTTTAACAATGTGCTCTGTGACACGTTGTATCTTATCCACATTAAAGTTATAATGTTATTTATTTCAATTTATATAATAGTATCCAGATTAACGAACGAATTTTGAGTAACGTGTTTGTCGGGGTGTATAACGCTTCACAGAAGGATAGTTGGGAAAACTAGATCCTACCGCAGCAGGCTTAAGAGAAGATAACGCCAAGGAGCCGATAACCTTCATCTGTCACCAGGAAAAATGAATGGGAGATATTCCAGGAGAAGAACGCTGTGGATAATTTGGTTTGTTTGGCAAGAAGCGGAGGCAGGGACAAAAGAAAATGGATGCAAAGAGAGTCTGGAAGAGTTATTACAGCGGCGGGGGCGACCCGCCCCGCACAGCACTTTTTTTTTCATTTGTTTCAGAATTTTTGTAAATTTGGAGCCTTATAGATGGCGGCGAATTAGTCCTTCACCCCGGGACCTGAAACTATCGCTACGCCACTGGATTATTATTAGTTATCTAGCAGCGTCAAGTTCTACAATATTCTTCATGAGTTGGTGAGAGCAGCCAGTTTTCAGAGTAGTAGTCAATGTCATCGTGGACATCTGAGCCTCCTCCCCTCCATTTGTACGTATAAGTTCATTCAGGCGAAGATTATTTTAATGTAAGATGGAATCAGAAATATTTAGAAAAAAAAAAGAAACGGTCCAAATGGAGTTATTTCTGGGAAACTGCCTCGGCAAACCACACTGGTGTATCCCAGAGCGAAATAGCGCAAGTTCTAAGACGCTATCATATCTGTGTTGTCCATTATCCTTCGGGAACGATGCCAAGGACTTGTGACATGGTCACTATGTCGTATCAACTCAACTAGATAGAAGATGACGTCTTAATTTTGCCTGTTTCTTTTCCTCCTTGCTGTAGGAAACAGATCGTTCACGTTATTTTGATTATAGTGGCAGTTAGTAAGTAAAATAGTACACCTTATGACGACGGCCGTGATTTATTATTATTATATATTCTTAAAATTTCAATCCGAAGATTTTATATTCTGTTAAATTAACCCTCCGTTAGTCGCACTAGGTCCATTGACCTTCCTGCCTTTATGTTCCTAGATGTAATTGGGGTGGAAGATGGGATGAGTTGGTTTGATATGTTGGGGTAGTATTGTAGATATTATTGAGGGAAGGTGGTTGCTAAAGATAGCTGTCAGGAGGTGCCTGTTCTATTGTGGGATTGGGGTGATTGATGGACGAGTTGATCAGGGAAGAGGTTGTTTCGTTTATTTTGGTAGCGATGCTGGAGATTTTCATGTCTTGATGGATGACCGAGTTGCGAAGGAACCAGGCGGATCTTTTGTTGGGTTTGGATTTTCTGGGATGGGTTTTCACAGTGGAACCCCAAATGGTGCAGAAGTAGGTCCAAATAGGTTGAACGAGGAAGAGGTATATTAATATTTTGGTGTTTATGGATAAATTGGAGTTTCTGTGGAGTAAGGACTACAGTGATTTGAACTTGTTTTTCCATTTTTGGGTGAGATGGTTGATGTGCAATTGCCAGGAGAGTTTGCAGTCGAGAATGAGCCCTACGTAGGTTATTTGTTGTTGTTGTTGTGGGGATGAGGGAGTTGTTGAATACAAAATAGAGGGATGTTTTTTTTATATATAGAGAGAATGGCAGGTAACGAATTTTGTGGGGTTAATGCTGACTCTCCATTTGTCTAACCACGCGGCAAGGTTGCTAAGAGCGGTTTGGAGTGGGTGGAGACTCGTTGTGAGGGAATGGGATGTGTGCTAGTTGGCTGTTGAATTGGTTTCATGTGTAGGGGAATGTTGGGGTAAGATTTTTATCGAACGAAGGTGATTGCGGAGTCGAGGGTAGTTGCCAGGTGATGCCTGAGTGTTCACGGGTACAACAATGATGGTTGCAGAAACTTTGTATTGATTTTTTAACCCTGTTTATCAACCGATAACCTAGGGAGGGGGGTGAAAATGAATGGCGTTTAAAATACATGTGAAAATTGGCGATATAAGCGACGGATAAAAATGTTTTCGGCGTCGCTGAGTTTGATAGTGTCACTCTCGAAGATGTTACTGTCTAATTTGAAGCCCTAACGGCAAACTGAATATTGTCATAAAACAAAATAATAATAATAATACGCAATGTGTTGAACTCGTGTTACATTCTACGTGTAAGAATCATTGCCGTCTTACTACAAAACAAACTGGTTCAGTTAACGGCAATACTTTGTCTCCCTGAAGACCGCATTGGCAGGAAGTTGACAAGAATGAAAACATTTGGAATTCGTCACTTTTCAGTCGCATATGCTTGGAAATAGTTTCGTAAAAGATTTGCGAAACCGTTGTACTTGCACGTCATTAAATTTGCGATACGCAGATTTATTCCCTTTGCATATGTTGCAATAAGCGATTATTTATGATAAGTTTACGTAATTCCGCCCGACGTTTTCAGTGTGATACGAAATGTCAAGGCTGAGTTAAGATACCGTAATTGAGTATATATTAATCCAATAACTTCAATTTAAATTAATACATTTCTTCAAAAACGAGCGTTATATCTTCAACTTTCCCTTCAAGATATAAAAGCTAGATTATACAAAATTATTTTCTCATCTTGGGACCTGTTGACCGTCTGGAGATCGCAACTGACACGCAACACATGTTCGTGGTCACGTCCCATTATTTGTTAAGATACATACGATAATAATCCGTGTGATACAAATATAAACGGTCAGAAAATATATTCAATAAAGAAATTACAAAATCTTCATGGACAAAAACAACGTTCCGTCCATACATGAGGACATCTTCAGGTCATAATTAAGAGACTTTCAAAATATGTGCAATTGTTAGTTAAAAATTAATATTTAAACTTAAATATACATACATCTCTGTGCTGCAAAATAGACGTAAAAAAGTAATAAAATAAAGCTAAGATAATGTTAAATTTAAATGGGCCCTTCTGAATATCAAAACGAGTTAATTATTTATTGGATCGATTGTGTAGCATTTCACTCAATAATGTCGAAAAGTATTTGTTCTCTTGAACAAAACTTTAAACATTATCCCAAACAATATGATTAATATATTATTAAAAAAAAACTTCGTCAAAACTAAATGCTTTTGAACAGGATGTTTTAAAGAAGAAAGGTGTTCATTATTGGAAGTTTTTAAAATTGGTATGAAGCATCCATTGCAGTATAAGCAACGTATCTCATATATTACTGTTTGTTTTTCGAATTTTTGGGTTGAATCTTTACCAAATTCAGCTTGTTAATTAATATAAAAACAATTCTACTGCAATACTTTCTAAAGTTTGTATTATATATTTTTACATTAAAGCAAAACAATGAGTTTATAGGTTTTTTTTAATTAACTATCAATTTGTGAATATAATTGTTGGTTTTTAAGCAAATATTGCACACAATTGAATGCAAGTACTATATTTTAAAGGCATTTTAATTCCTGAAGAGACCCAAATTTAACGACGAAACGTCGACCTATAAATATATCTACCACCCTTCAGGAAAGCACTCTTCAGTTTCTTCGATCGAACTGAATGGTTGGACACGGAATAAATAATGGTCGAAATATTTAATCGCCAACTATTGCATTCTGGTACTCATTACAAGTACACCGCAAAACCAGAGATAATCGACAGAATGCTGGAATGTTTAAATATAAATTTGTAATTAGTAAAACTATATTTTATTCCTCAATTCAAGTGTTATTATTTGTTTCTAATTTTTATTTAGGCTTGTCATAATGTTTTGTGGAATTTAATATGACAGCCGTTGTCCAATTATTCGTTACAATATGCTGATACCGTGGTCAGTTATTGGCAATTATCCATGAAGATCTGCTCCTGTCAGGCAAAATCCAATGACCTACGATTGAAAAATGTCGCTCATAGAAACATCGATGTGTCATTAAATACGATAAAATCAAGACAAAGAGGAGTCCGGATGAGTGTTGTTGCGTTTCCGGTGTATGGAAGGTTTCGACTTTGTGCGCTCGGGACGATACGGTGGGTCAGAGGTTGAAGATCAACGCCGTTGTCCTAGCGAACGACTCCTCCTTCGGCTCTAAATGCCCCAATAATTGCTGTCCTTTTATCTCGCAACAGTTCAAGAAGAATTCCGCTCAAGGTTTTGAACTTTCATCCCTGCCATGTAAAGTGGCGCAAGAAGCGGATGACGGTGATAAAGCACATTACGTGACGCTCGACTACCATGGTTCCTCAATGTCGACTGTCGACCTCTTCCTGTGTTGTGCGTCGCTCATTTCACCATTGGTTCCTGTGTGGCTGGTCTGGACGAATAAGGAAAGAGAGCTTGACATGTGGAGGGCAAGCCACCCTGGTCCAAGCCTGACCAGTTTTTTTTGGAGAATTTAGGATGATGATCAATCCCCGTCTTCGTACAATACAAGCCAGAAAGAAAACTTGATGATCTATATGAAGGCAATTAATCACATTACGTGACGCTCGACTACATGGTTTCTCAATGTCGACTGTCGACTTCTTCATGTGTTGTGCGTCGCTCATTTCACCATTCGTTCCTGTGTGGCTGGTCAGAACGAATAAGGGAAGAGAGCTTTACGTGTGGAGGGCAAGCAACCCTGGTCCAAGCCTGACCAGTTATTTTTTTTTTGGAGAATTTAGGATGATGATCAATCCCCGTCTTCGTACACTACAAGCCAGAAAGAAAACTTGATAATCTATATGAAGGCAATTAATCACATTACGTGACGCTCGACTAAATGATTTCTCAATGTCGACTGTCGACTTCTTCATGTGTTGTGCGTCGCTCATTTCACCATTGGTTCCTGTGTGGCTGGTCAGAACGAATAAGGGAAGAGAGTCTGAGACTTTACATGTGGAGGGCAAGCAACCCTGGTCCAAGCCTGACCAGTTTTTTTTTATGAGAATTTAGGATGATGATCAATCCCCGTCTTCGTACAATACAAGCCAGAAAGAAAACTTGATGATCTATATGAAGGCAATAAAGCACATTACGTGACGCTCGACTACATGGTTTCTCAATGTCGACTGTCGACTTCTTCCTGTGTTGTGCGTCGCTCATTTCACCATTGATTCCTGTGTGGCTGGTCAGGACGAATAAGGGAAGAGAGTCTGAGGCTTTACATATGGGGGGCAAGCAACCCTGGTCCAAGCCTGACCAGTTTTTTTGTTGTAAATTTAGGATGATGATCAAACCCAGTCTTCGTACACTATAGTGTAGAAAGCCAGAAAGAAAGAAAACTTGATGATCTATATGAAGGCAATAAAGCACATTACGTGACGCTCGACTACATGGTTTCTCAATGTCGACTGTCGACTTCTTCCTGTGTTGTGCGCCGCTCATTTCACCATTGATTCCTGTGTGGCTGCTCAGGACGAATAAGGGAAGAGAGTCTGAGGCTTTACATATGGGGGGCAAGCAACCCTGGTCCAAGCCTGACCAGTTTTTTTGTTGTAAATTTAGGATGATGATCAAACCCAGTCTTCGTACACTATAGTGTAGAAAGCCAGAAAGAAAGAAAACTTGATGATCTATATGAAGGCAATAAAGCACATTACGTGACGCTCGACTACATGGTTTCTCAATGTCGACTGTCGACTTCTTCCTGTGTTGTGCGTCGCTCATTTCACCATTGATTCCTGTGTGGCTGGTCAGAACGAATAAGGGAAGAGAGTCTGAGACTTAACATGTGGAGGGCAAGCAACCCTGGTCCAAGCCTGACCATTTTTTTGTTGAGAATTTAGGATTATGATCAAACCCAGTCTTCGTACACTACAAGCCAGAAAGAAAACTTGATGATCTATATGAAGGAAATCTAATTTTTCACAAAGAGACCTGGTTCAATTTTTGTGATGGATAAAGTATCTCAACCTTAAGCTCAAAGTCAGGGTGGAAAAAGTTAGTAAATGATACGACTGAAAGAGCATGGAAAATCCATACAGTTTTTTAAGTGCACCATTAATTCAAAAGAACTAACTTACACATCATTGGTTCGATTCACGGTGGGAATCGTTGGCAAGAATAATCCAGAAACAAAGACTTTGCGTTCTATTACAATATGACTAGTTCTAGAAACTTGAAAAGACATGTGCAATGACCTACGAAAGCTCATTTACGACCACAAATTTTCAATCAAAGGCCATATTTTAAATAGATCAATGCAAGATAGTAACAAATTACATGGAAAATTTTGTTTAGGAATAGGGTAACAATATTTAGCTATTCAAATGGTTAAATTTATAATTTTATTTCAAATATGTATTCTAATAAAAAACATATAACAACGATTATTCCTCCAATTTATTACAATAATTTTAGTAATATTAGTTTGGTGCTGATGTTTAAAAAAGTTTCTCGCTAGTTTGATTTATATTATTTAAAATTCATAGTAATTACAGACGAGATTGGTATTTGGCTTCAACAATGTCATGAAGAGTTTTTGTTGTATTCCACAGATTTATTTCTAATTATAAAGTCCCACAGTTGTGCCGAAACGTGGTAGTCCTTTTACTGTACGTTCATGAGATGTAATTCTCTGACTTTATTAGCTGATTTATTTATTTCATTTACGCATCAGATAAATCAGTTTTAAAATTGAAAATAACTCAAGAAAAATTTCTTTATTTTCTGTTCCATTTGTTCAATTTCCCTCAATTCGTCCAATCAAGAAGATAATTGCCATATTTCAAAAGTTCTTTATTTTCTGTTCCATTTCTTCCTTTCCCTCACTTCGTCCATCCAAGAAGAAAATTGTCATATTTGAAAAGTAGTGTTTGTACTTTGAATTACTCTTTCCCGTGGGAGGAAATACACGGCAGGAGGCCACGATCGCCTGTAAGACGATCTTTAAATCGTAAGGTTTCAAAGTCAGGGCCACCACCAGCCGTAGGGCCAGCGCACTCTCGTGCTCAAGGTCGTGACTTCGAACACGCTCAAGTCTGATCGCGGGAATTTCCATCGTCCCGTCCTGTCTTGTCCCATCCCGCCCAACTCAAGGTGACCGCCATTGCAGAAATTATAAAATTATCTCAGCGTCTAATTATTTGAGTTTTAGACGGCTTCGTCCTCATTCCTCAAGCTGAAAGTATTTTTACGTTTATCCACCTAAAGAACATAATAAGTCAATCCATACGAAATCAACCAATAAAAAAATTATTAAAATGAAAAATTTACGTCTGATTGAAAATAATGAATAAGAAAGATAGCCAATTCAGACAAAAAAGTGATAATATAATGTAGTGGTAGGTTTTTGAATGATGAAGTAAAGGATATTTTACAGAATTTATTAATTAATTATCTGAACATGGACAAAAAATAAAAAAAATACAGTGTTCAGTTAGCCTGACAAAACAATCTGATCCCTTAATCTCAGTTAAACATGGTCTACGGTAATTCCCCCAGGCGCGTCAAGGATTGAGATACTTGGCAGTTACCTTCGTTAATGTCTGGCCGTTATCATGTGGCCCCCTTGATCTTCTCTCAGAGTCCTTTGGATGATGCAAGTTTGGGGCTGCACGTCCCTCTGTGTCAGTAATTTCTTTTCAGCACCCTCGCTGGATGTCAAAAATCGATCATCTCGATCATCTTTGGATCGATCTTTACTGAACCAAGAAATGTCATTTGTTCAGGCAGTCACGTGTTAACTCAAATTTCTGGGATTTTCAGAGAGACGTTTCCCACGGTGTGACAGTCCAGGTAACTTCCGAGGGCCAACATCATACGTGTCAAATTCCAGACTGAAGGGATTATCTCCCCGCCTCGGCGGCGCCTGCTCAAATTCCAACTTACCAAGCTCTCAACCCTTGCTAAAATCTAATTATATAAAAATGAAACATATATATATATATATATATATTGTAGCCGCTCCGCTACCCTCCTTCGTAGATAATTCATAATGTTTGGGCGCCAGGTAATTTTTGGGAGAAAATCACCAAAACAACTTTTTAATATTTCATTACTTTTATTTAAACGAACATGAGGCACAAGTTAACTTCAAGGCGTGGTTTATCAAACTTTGTATTTAGTGGTAGCACGTCCATCCTTGGTCGAGTCCAGCTTGGAACTGACCCTTACGCTTCTCTCCTTGGCCGGCCTAAAACAACAGCGGTCCTCCACGTGCATAAACAAAAACACTGCAGTCACCCCTCGACAAGGGCCCTCGACCGTACCTCGCAACAATCATGTTACAATATATATATATCAATAATAAAACTATCGCGCTACAATAAATACCACACAACGTTTCTGGGATCCTTGTCCCTTTCGTCAGGTGTGAAGAAGAGCCTAGAGCGACACAACTGCACAGGTCAGTTGACAAAACTCAAAAGCGACGAAAACGCAACGACAATGGGAGAGCCGAAGGGTTGGCGCAACAATAAGGGAGCAACGACAATGGGAAAACAGAAGGATTAGTGTAATAATAAGGGATCATAGGAATTATTGAGTTTCATTGTGTCTGTTTGTACATTAATAACGGTTATGTTTGATTTAATGTGAAGCATCTCTGAAATGAGTCTGGAATAGTACCTGGTGTCAATGTCTAAAATATTAGCATTTTGCCAATCAAATATATGTTTAGAATTGATATGTTTATCAATGGGAAGTTTGATATTAGACATATGTTCCTTGATACGTGTATTAAGGGAACGTTTTGTTCGCCCTATGTAGCAGGAATTACAATTAGAGCAAGAGCTTTTGTAAACTCCACAATGTTTCCTGTAGGTGTCAAGTGAGTCCTTGTGGTTTTTAATCAAGTGGGAAAGAGTATTAGTAGACGGGTATTTGATATTCTCTGAATATTTTGATAAATTTGTAATAAGGGATTACGAGAAAAAATTGCCTTGAGGTGTTTGGGAACGATTGACAGTAGAATTATTGGATTTTGTTCAATCTGCTGTTTATATGTTTAATAATAAAATTATATTGCCCTAAACATTTTAATCTCCAATGAGTACCCTTTAAATTATTTACACGTTATTTTTCTACTTATGTATGTAACTGGAGTACAATACGATTTTTTTTACATTTTTATTATAAATATTTTGTATTTTAACGGGCTTTTTGTTTATGAGGGAAGGGCGTTTTTGGCGTTTTCAGAGGTCAGTGATAAGTTATTTTTTTTGTTTATTGAGATATCAACTTGAAATAAAAACAATATTAGTCTCAATAAAACCATTAATAAATACATCATGTTCCTATCAAAAATGTGTTAAGTTACTTAACTAGAAAGAAGTGTTTCAATTAGAAAAACTGAAGAATTTAGGAGGTTTTTTCCCAAAGAAGGGATTATTACACAATTTTAATGTCTCTTCCTCTTATAAATATAATAGAATGAAAGACTTCAAAAACAATTTGACACATTTTAAATGCCTCCTTTAGGTTATACAGGCCTTCATATATTTCCGAGTTCGAAACGGATATGTCTCATAAAGGAATGAATCAAAAAATCTGAAATTTTCCAAAAATGCCCTTCTAAATCCTGGTAATAAACACACAAAATTTCACCATTGTGTTTTAATCAGAAGTATATTGTTTTAATTATGGAAAAAGAATACACAGTGCGACACACATTGACTCAAGACGCCTTAGTGTTAAAACACACAGAAAAAAACTCGGAAAAGAAGACTGAATAGACTCTTGTGCTTTAATTTATTGCTTAAAATTAATATTCTTTTTAAAAAAATGCAAACATTTCGGGTCGTTTAAACAAGAAAAATCATTTGAATATTTTTTGTTACAATAATGTAGTATTTTTCTTTAAAAAAAACGATACTGTGTTTAAAGAAAGAAAAGGTCACTTTGCTGAATCATTAAAGCTTTAAACCGAAGTTATCTGACGCATTCATTTCAACTTACTTAAAAAAGCGTATAGTTTACGTAATTATAAAAATATAATTCTGGTCATTAGAAACATTATTAGGTATTGACGTTTCAGTTAAAAATTGTTGAAGAAAATAATTGTCTGCTTTTTTAATTATACAGCCACTTATTTTCTTTATCAGTCGTATAAAATTTATTTATTACGATGTTGAGTTACTTGGAGTTCACCATCAACAGTTTCATCTTTCAAAGATATTTTTTGGATATAAAATTCCTAAAACGTCTTCATGATCGGTTCTAAAATTATTTCGGACAACATTCAATACTTAAGATCTTCTGTAATGTATTAATTACTACTCTCCGAAATTCCTGAAGAGTTGGTAGGTCTAATTATGTATTACACCGTCCGGAATATATTTGTAACATGGACCATGGACTTTTTTTCCAATATAAAATATATTAAACTAAAACCAGACTTCCGTGTTTTAGTTTGTCAGCCTAAACTAATTTTAATTATAATTAAGAATTGCCAGTAATAACACTCTTAGTAAACTCATTGAAATTGTGTTGATTTCTACTGCACGGGCTCAAGCCACAGAACTGCTCGTTACAGAAAGATCACAGTAATAGAATATTTATTTTTATTCATAACTATCGGGTGCCCGGCGTTGCCCGAGATGTCATTTATCCATAACCCCCGATACACTCCAATTTCGGTTGCTTTTGCGCTATTTTTATGTAACGCTCCTCGATCCTCTACCCCCACCCCTAGGCGTCCTTCCCTCTCATACTGAAAGGAGTTGAAATTATACACAAACTTCACCAGTAGAAATAATATCAATTCCATTAACGCCTGCCGAATATTATTTCCACACGATCATCAACCGGTTAACATGTTTGAAAATTTACAACCCCTCGTTGGGAATGTTAAACGGTAATTCTAATGCCATAATTAAACTCATTGACATCCATAATACTTTGAATTGAATCTAATCTCGGTTGTATTCGCGTTATTTTCTTGTAACGCCCGTCCACCCTTACCCTTAAGGGCGCATCCCTCCCAAGCCCGAAATGGGTTGAAATTAAACACGGAGAACGTGTAGGGAAATTTTATGAATATCATTGTTCCCTAAATATATTTATTTGATGCAAAATTCGGTTGCTTAACTTATTTTAAAACTTTTATTTCCATGTAAATGTTCCGTGTTCGATAGTGCATTAATTTAATAGCTATAAGATACATAGAATTTTATTGCAAATGTCAACAAACATACCATCGTTATTCTTTACAAATAGAATTCTCCGTGAATATTGCAACATATAATTGTCAGTCAGTCGTACCTTAGACAAATCTTATTATCTTCTGAAATATTATACAGGATACAATAGTACGTTATATAATGAAATTTTAAAATCTTGGCCGACACATATTTGAATGTACTATAAGGCGCCATATTGGCTTTATTAAATATAGCGGCGGTAATCAACTTTTCCAAATTAACTTTCCGCAAGGATGGTAAAGTTTTTTTATTACTATTCGATGGAGTATTACTGGAAAAAAATTTACTTTTTATTCAATCAAAATATTTCTGCTTTATTTCATTACGAAATACAGAACTATATTTAGGATGCGTCAATGTCTTGAAAACTTATGACGTCATCGTCTCGCGCAGTAATTTAACACTAATTCGTAACTTATTTCAATTATAATTATTTCCACGTTTATTCTAGGGGTTTCTCACCCCCACAGTACCGGTTCTCGATTTTGGCAGAATATATATACCAATTTTTGTTGAATTCTGTCCACGCGTAAATACATACATACATACATACAAATATACATCCTTTTTTTATTATATAGATAGAAGAAGAAGATAGATAGATTCACAGCGGGAAAGTCCTCACTGTCTTAAAAAAAAATAATATTCTCAAATTAAATATTTACTCTTTAATTAAAATTAGTACGGCACAGTGGTTGTAACTTCTCTTGTTCAGGGAAAGGTGCGCTCGAAATTCGTGGTCGTAATTTGAAAAAATATCGGTTTATAATTTTTATTTATTTATTATCACAGTAATAGCCGTAGCGCAAGCTTGTAAAACATTTCCGACGCCACAGGTAGGAGCACCGAAACGTGTTTCAACGATAATATCATCCGGCAATTTTTAAACTAAATGTTTCCTCATTATTGGGATGGAAATTAAAAACGTTCTAATTGAAAAGTTAGCTGACTTCAAGAAGACAAACTCCGGGAAAACTTCGAAGGACGTAAAGCACGTAGTTACGTAATATGTTAATTTCGTGTAGTCTTTGTGTGCACCTGTTATTTAAATTACATAAAAGTTTGCAAGGTTTTTTCGTGTTCGCCGTTCACCTTTAAGAATTTGAAGCCATGTCATTAACGAAAGAAACGTTCATCGCGGGTGTACAAATTCAAATTGAACGAACACTGACCATTAACCGCTTGTCCGGAGAGAATAATTGTCTGGAGGACTTCACTGATTGGGGAGAATTTCGATTGAAGATAAACCATGGTAAAACTAAAGATATAATTTTAAAAGATATGCCCGTTGTTTATTAAATCTGTAACAGACTGTAAGGCTTTGCGGATGAATGATCTATACAACTATATTTGGCCATAGTTATATAAAATCACATTAATAATAAAAATTAATATATAATGACGAAGAATATGCCTTACTTACATTAGACAAATTTAAACAACAAAACTGCAGCAAACTCTGTTGTTTTCGTTTCAACGAAACGAAGAAATATTCGGTTGACTGAGATACTGGGATATTTAAATAACAAATCCAAATATTGCTTTAATAGTATAGAAAAAAGTCTGTTTCTGAGAAGTAACATCTTTCAATAGTCTGCTGTCAAGTTTTCAGCTAAATCCCTTGCGTGTTTGCACTTTTTCTATCGGTCAAAGCAACCAGTTTGTGTCATTTTCAAGCAAAATTCCCATTGATTAAACTCCATTTACAAGGAAACATTCCTTAGGAAATCAAAACCATGTTGGATTAAGGAACATCTCCATCAAAGTTTTCTTTCGTTTAAACGAGGTCAGACATCCTAATGTGATGAGCATCGTTCGGGGCGTCCGCAGAAGCTGAATACGCCAGAAAAAAATCGACACATATTGAAGATAAGTTTAGTTCTGTGACGAGTCAAATTCTTCACACATTTTAATCATCGCGAGGATATCCCATGGCTCAGAGTATTCAATTTTGTATTGAAAATTGTATCTCAAAAACGTTGGCAAGATGGGTGCCGCGTCAGTGGTAAATAACCTCAATCGTGTTTCGAATCAGTGGCTGGTTTGGAGCATTTATTGTCGCAATTCCGAAGAATTTCTACGTCATATATAACCGTGGATGAATAATGGCTCAGTGTATTCAATTTTGTATGGAAAATTGTATGTCAAAAATCGTTTGTAAGATGGTTGCCGCGTCACAGTGGAAAATAAGCTCAATCTTGTGTCGAATCAGATTGTGTTTGGAGCATTTATTGTCGCAATTCCGAAGATTTTCTACGTCCGCTTATAGACTGTTGATGAATAATGGCTCAGTGTAATCAATTTTGTATGGAAAATTGTATCTCAAAAATCTTTGGCAAGATGGTTGCCGCGTCACAGTGGAAAATAACCTCAATAGTGTGTCGAATCAGATTGTGTTTGGAGCATTTATTGTCGCAATTCCGAAGAATTTCTACGTCCATATATAACTGTTGATGAATATTGGATCCACCACTACACTACAGAGACGAAACATTCCATATAGAGGTAATGGGCAAGTGAAAATTGCTTCGAAGGGTGAACACGTAGAGGAACTGTGCGTAGGGACGATTATGCTACAATATTGGACCGCTTACGAAAAGAATTAAAGAAAATTCATCATTATTTGACCAAGAAAAAGGATCTCTTCTATCAAGACAATGCGCACACATGTGCTATTCCGGTGGTGAACTGGAGTTGGAACTATTGCCGCATACATCGTTATTGCCAAATTTGCTTCCTATTTTGTGACGTGAAAGATGGTTCGGCGAACGAGATTATTCCCATGATGAGGACTTACAGATAACTTTGTACGTCCTGAGAAACGCTGGGCGAAGTTTATCGAGTTGATAAAACTGAATAAATGCAAAATAATGTTTTGTAAGTTTTTCTTGATCTGTTCTCGTTCAGACACGTGAAACAAATTGCTGCCCGGCG
Source organism: Zhengitettix transpicula (assembly GCA_037074705.1). Classification (NCBI taxonomy): domain Eukaryota; kingdom Metazoa; phylum Arthropoda; class Insecta; order Orthoptera; family Tetrigidae; genus Zhengitettix; species Zhengitettix transpicula. The sequence goes on along the minus strand of CM073595.1, from coordinate 15,000,060 downwards.
ATTTCAGACACAGCAGGTGTTATAACTTCGAACAGAATATATTAAACTAGTTACAGGAGTATGCAGGTACTGGAAAAGGATAGAAAAAAATGGAAGAACCGCACGTAACCTGTTATACGACTTCAGAAACAACCCAAGGTGAAATTTATCTAACTGTTAACATGTTCATAGAATAATATTAATTATATATTGAACTACCTCGACTATTTTAATGGTCGTTGCGTTGATTTTCAATTCAGCCGCTCAAATATTACGAGGGTGAATCAAATATAAACGAGACTTTTGGACCTGCGCGCGCAATAGTGATGGAAGAACGTTCCGCTGTTATTGGCTGTTAGGTTGGTTTGTCAGGAGTGGGGGAAGCACGTGACTCATCATCATAGACTCGCTCAGTGTCCATCGTTACGATGTCCGAGCAGGAGGTACCTCCCTCTATTGCGCAACGTATTGTTATCAAGTTTTTAGCTGCGGAAGGTGTAAAACCGACCGAAATCTTGAGAAGATTGACTGCACTGTTCGGGGAAGAGACGCTGTCACGAGCTAGAGTGTTTGCTTGGCATAAACAGTTCGTGGAGGGCCGTGAACGTGTTGAAAATGACAGCCATGATCGCAGACCCCGCATCAGCATTACAGCGGGCAACATCGACAGTGTTCGTCAACTTGTTGAAGGTGATAGGCGTCTAACAACTTAGGATATTGCAATTGAGGTTGGAATAAGTTATGGGAGCACTTACTCTATACTCTCAGAGGGGCTAGGGTATCGCAAGGTCCTTCTCACAGTTGACCAGAAACTGAATCGTTTTCAAGTGTGTAAGCGTCTTCTTGCACGATTTCGGGAAGAAGGAGACCCATTTTATTCTCACATTGTCACCTGTGATGAAACGTGGGCGCATCACTACACCCCTGAGTCGAAACAAGCGAGTATGGAGTGGAGGAAGAAAGGAGAAAAGCCAAGTCACGATTATCGGCTGGCAAGGTTTTGGCTACCGTTTTTTTTGACCAGCGTGGCCTGCTGCACCTTGATTTTTTGCATGAGCGCAGAACAATTAATGCGGCATACTACTGCCAAATTTTGACTGAGGTCAGACTTGCATATCGCCGCAAAAGACGAGACCTTCCGATGAGAAAAGTGATTCTCCTCCATGACAATGCCCGCCCACATACAGCAGCCCTGACCGTACAAAAATTGGAGCAACTGGGTTGGGAGACACTGGAACACCCTCCATACAGTCCAGACCTATCTCCCTGCGACTTCCATGTCTTTGGTCCTCTCAAGGAAGCTTTGGGAGGGCAAAAATTCCACAGCGATAATGAGGTTGAAGCATATGTGCGCAATTGGGTACAAACACGACCTGACACTTTTTACGTGGAAGGAATTAAAAAATTACCTATACGCTGAGAAAAATGTGTTTATAAATCAGGAGATTATGTAGAAAAATAAACTATATTGTGCGTTTAAAATCAAAATAAATATTTAAAAAAATAAGTCTTGTTTATGTTTGATTCACCCTCGTAATTAAATTAAATTATTCTGTGATAAAACTAGTTAATTTTTAGTATCATGGAGCCTATCTTCGTCAAAATTCTCACGAAGCTAAACGTCAAATTGTAGTCAGGAATAGTTCTTTCTATCCGTATTCCTGTAACAGTTATTCAAACGCGCGACTCGAAACTGCAGACGTAACCCATCATACGATTTACAAATTCACAATCGTAACTTTTTATAAATACCTTCTAGAGTAGGGCAGGTAGAGTGTAGTACAGTTAACGAGGAAATAATAAGATGGCAATTTACAAAAGCAAACCTTGATTTTCTGCAGAAACAATTATCGCAGGTTTCTGAGAAATGGTGGAAACAGCGAAGTATCGGATAATTTTAAATTAATTGCTTAAGAGGCAAATGAACCGTTTTGTTCAACATAAATAAAATTAAGACACAGAATGCTACACGAAAACTATAATTCTCTTCCAAAACGAGTAAGAAAAGCTTAAGCAAACAGGAAGGAAAACTTTAACACCCGAAAGTATTTTATAGATTTACCTAACCAGAAAAGGAAAAGGAGGAGACGCAAGCAAAATTTTTGGAAAATATTCTGAAAGAAGAGAGAAAATCATTGAATTCTGAAATTATTTTCGTCGATGAAAGCGTAAAAGATAACGGCATCGATTTAACTAACGACAAAGGAAAAGTGGAAACGTAATAGTGTTGGAGAATAAGTTGTCTTGGACACGGTAAGACACTGTAAAATGTTTAGAATTGAAGCTGATGCTGTAAGGAGAAGTGTAACGAAGTGAAATTCCATCAACTTTAACACCCGAGCGTATTTTATATATTTACCCAAACTGGAAAGGAAAAGGAGGAGACGCAAGCAAAAGTTTTGAAAAATATTCTAAAAGAAGTTAAAAAAATCAATGAACTAGATTGTGTAATTATTTTCATCGATGAAAGCGTAAAAGATAACGGCATCGATTTAACTAACGACAAAGGAAAAGTGGAAGCGTAATAGTGTTGGAAAATAAGACACTGTAAAAAAATTTTAGAATTGAAGTTGATGCTGTAAGGAGAAGTGTAAAAAGTAAAATTCCATAAATTACGCACTGTTTGTATTCTTACAGACGTTATGAAATTTAGTTGGGAGGCAATAAATCCGTATTTATTAAGATTGTTTAACGCTTCTGTTAATAATTCGGCACATCCAAATGACTGGAAGTTCGCGGTTGTTGTTTCAATTTTCAAAGGAGGGGACAAAACCTGCGATTCAAATTATTACACAGGTTACTCTTACGTCAGTGATCTGTGACACGTTATTCAATTTAGTTGGGAGGCAATAAATCCGTATTTATTAAGACTGTTTAACAAAACAATTGATGACCTTTATACAGACACTTTATTTTTTTTATTATGACGACGTTTCAATACCTTTTGTATCTTCTTCAGGTATTTTCATACATGGGAGGTATTTACAGGTCAAATCCACAAATCTACAGCACGTCATTTAGTCTTTCTTCAATCTTGTTAGCGTTAAGTGAGTCTCGTTCCCCCGTTCAAAAACTGTGAATTTAATAACTTGTTTCGTTTAGTTGCGTAAAATACCCGAAGAAGATACAAAAATGTATCGAAACGTCGTCATAATATAAAAAAGTGTCTGTATAAGGTCATCAATTGTTTTATTAATTCAAAAACAGACGTTAAAGTAAAACTTTTAAGATTGTTGAACTTTTTTTTTCGGCACATCCAAATGACTGGAATTCCACGATAGTTGTTTCAATTTTCAAAGGAGGTGACAAAACCTGCGATTCAAATTATAGACAGGTTACTCTTACGTCAGTGATCTGTGAAATCATAGAGAGAATTATATCGGACTATTAGAACTGTAATTAAAGGAAAGGCTCTTCAGCATAGTTTTAGGGAAAGTTTCGAGTGTTCAATTCATTCCAGGGAAATAGACAAGGGTGGGAGAATAGACGCTATCGTCATTGATTCCACGTGGTTCCACGAGACATTTTAATAGAGAAACTAGACAAGACATTGACAGATGGGCTGTACTTTGGGTCAAGGAATTTCTGAACGGATGAGATCAAAGGCCAAGGATTGGTAGACAAATGTCGGTACAACAAAAACTAACAAGGGTCAGTAATCGGGCCTAGACTTTTGCTGTTGATTGCAACGTCTATAGAAAGATTAAAAGTGTTTCCTATGAACGCGAATCGCAAGACGACTTAGTTCCGCTAAATAGTTGGCCTGTAACAAATATAAGGAAGATAAATAGCGAAAAAAGCAAATCAATAACGTTAAATAAATTTCGTGCGGATATATGTATGGGATACAACATAAATATGGAGAAAGAACCTCAAGTAAACGGCTGAATATGGTTAGGAAGCGTTTTGACATCAAAGAACGTAATGATTATCTTAAAAATGGCAACAGCAAATCAATAGAACTTCCTTATAAATCTCTGGATTGAGTATGGTGCAGGTTGTTGTGATCCTTGTAGAAAACACCACACTAAAAAAATTCCAGTGATCGGCAGAATAATTTGTAAAACGAGGACCTCGTCACGGGGCAGATAAAGTATATGCATTATGGTGGGAATAATTGGCAACTGGAGGGAAGAAAGGCTTTGCGCTCTTTTTTTTAGTCTTAATAAAGCGTGGAAAGAAAAAGAGAATAAGCTTGAATAGTCTCAGATTTAAAATCAAAACGATACCGCAAAATTATCATTCTTAAACAGATCGATAAGCGATTTGTAACACTATTTGCGGAGAATCTTCCAGCAACAAGATGTTTTTTAAAATAACCGCAATAGATTCCTGAAGTGAATAATATTTTCGCCATCAGACGAAGATGTCGTGGAGAGTCATCATCGAGTTTCACCCACTGTCTACACCGTTCTGCAATCGGTATTAATCTTCTGGCCAAGATGATCACGCGGGTCATCGTGTTTTCGATGAACTTACCCGGCTAATAACGTTCCGGTTCTACCGTATTGATCAAATCTGCAGCACTGCGATTTTGATTTTTACCCTAAAATTTAAACTCCAGTTGAACGACGTCGTTTTGAGTCCTGGACACGTAGAGGCCAGCTTAGTATCGGTTGTGTATACAAGTGGAGGGTGCACACTTTGAAGAACAATTTCAGATTGGTTTGATATCCTCACCCGAAGCTGACGAGGCTCTCGCGGCTGGCGTCGGAGGAGAGCAGCGGCTGGGACTCGCTGCCTGAGTCGGGGAAGCGCCGGCCCTTCATCTTCTCCAGCATGGTTCCTCACCCACACTGAGCGGCCTGCAAGCCTGCAAGCCTGCAGCACTGCGAGGACCTCTACGCGGACGCCGGCGGTACCACCTCTCCCACACTTACACTGGCCGCCCGGCCTTCGGACGGGATTGAAACACTGTATATCAGCAGGCCGCACACGGTCAATATTGTATGTCAAACCACTATCAATACAACAGCAATATATTTATCAATATTTCTGGCCATATAGAAGCCGAAAAAATCTAAAAATTACACATAATTGTGTTGTTCTACCACTTTATAATCATTGCTCTTCAGTGTTATATGGACTTAAACGTATTGACAGGCTTAATAAGTTGCAAAACAGAGCTTCAAGAATTAGGCCTATAGATTTAGTGTAACAATAATCTATATAATCAAAAAGGATGTATATTTGTATGTATGTATTTACGTTGTTCTTTATACAAATTTTATCGCGTGGACAGAATGCAACAAAAATTGGTACACATATTCTTCAAAACACGAGAAACGGTACTGTGAGGGTGAGAAACGCCTAGCATACATGTGGAAAGAATTATAATTAAAAACCGTGATCACAAAATATTAAATTACTGTGCGCCAAGAGACAATGCCGTCACGCGAGAGAAAGACGTTACTACGCAACGAACAAAGGAAATATTTCCTTTATTAGGAATGAAATAAAGCAGAAATATTTTCTTTAAATAAAAAGTATAATTTTATACAGCAATACTCCATCGAATGGTAATAAAGAAGAATACGAATTACTTTACCATCCTTGCGTAAAATGTAAGTTAATTTTCGCGCTGTATTAGTTGTGAGTCTAGCTAACAATTTCATCAATGTAATATTTCGTAATGTATGAAGACTGAGTGACGATTATATCCTGAAATACTCAAGGAATATATTTAAGTATTCAATTAAATACTTTTTCGAGTTTATATAAATAAGTACACGAGCAACGCCGAGCACCCAGCTAGTCTATATAATAAAAAAGGATGTATATTTGTATGTATGTATGTATGTATGTATTTACGTTGTTCTTTATACAAATTTTATCGCGTGGACAGAATGCAACAAAAATTGGTATACGTATTCTGCCAAAATCGAGAACCGGTACTGTGGGGGGTGACAAACCCATAGCATAAAGGTGGAAAGAATTATAATTAAAAACCATTATCATTAAATGTTAAATTACTGCGCGCCAAGAGACAATGACGTCACGCGAGAGAAAGACGTTACTACGCAACGAACAAAGGAAATTCTCCTTTATCAGGAATGAAATAAAGCAGAAATATTTTCTTTAAATAAAAAGTATAATTTTATAAAGCAATACTCCATCAAATGGTAATAAAGAAGAATACGAATTACTTTACCATCCTTGGGGAAAATGTAAGTTAATTTTCGCGCTGTACTAGTTGTGAATTTTACGCCATTAGTTTTATTTTCCAAAAAGCATTTATAATTTTACCAGTTAGCCATTCAGTATACGTAAGACGAACAATCCATTTTTATCGCCGTTATTGGATCCTTTTCTTTGACTTACGTTGCAACTAAATCACCGCTACTATAGGAGAGACTCGTGCAGGGTTAGGATTCCCGGAGCCGGGAGTAATAAGCCTGGTCTCCTAAACTAAAACTTTATTCCACCACGTGGTGCGACTCTGGCCGTTGTCGGGAAGCACAGGTAATGTGTCGCGCGAGAGCCGGAAACAGAATGGCGCTCTCCGTGTGCACGCTGTAGGAGCTCGGTAGGGTCCCGTTACTTGGTGGGGAGCATTGTTTGCATCCCCTAACGGGACGCGTAACGGGACCCTCTTGCTCGCGTGGGGACACGGAATATTCGTCCCCACACCAGCCACCCGTTAAGAGACGGAGTCAGGATATACGTTTTGTGCCAGAGTCGCATTACAATACCATAATAAATATATATGTTCATAATTTTTACAAAGCAATATACAGAATATTTAACAAAAAAAAAATAATAATGTGCGAAATGTTCTACGGCGTGGGCGAGTAGCGGTCCGGGGCACGGGCCCGGCGACCCGAGCGAGTTGGCGGCGCTGCTAGGCGATGCGGGCGAGGCCAGTCTCTTTGCGCTGGCGTGGAGAACGTCGCCTGTGGTGCCACCGGGCTGTCGTTCGTGGCTGCCGGCGCTATGCTGGGGGGCCCAACTGCTTCCTCTGGGCGCAACATGAAGGCCGGTTTTACCCTGTCCAGTGAAACTCGTGTTTCTCCGCGACTTGTATGCAACACGCAGGTTTTCTCGTCCCTGCTGACGATGCGGTAGGGTCCCGTGTAAGGCGTACAAAGGGAGGCCTTTATACCGTCGTCACGGAGAAAAGCATGGGTGCAAGTCGCCAACTCCTTGAACACGAAGCTTCCTGGTCGGGAGCGTCGCGAAGCCGGTGTGGGCCGTATGTTTGTTGTTGCCTGGCGGACCCGCTCGATGAGTGACGTCGGGTCGCCAAGCTCGGGTTCTGCGGTGAAGAATTCGCCGGGCAGACGTAGCGGTTCTCCAAACACCAGTTCGGCGGCTGATGTCTGCAGGTCCTCCTTGAAGGCGGTACGAATCCCGAGCATGACGACCGGGAGGGCGTCGAGCCAGGAGGCGCCTTCATGGCACATTATCGCTGCCTTCAGCTGCCTGTGGAGCCGTTCTACTAGCCCGTTAGCCTGTGGGTGGTACGGCGTCGTGCGGGACCTCTGCCAGCCCGTGTACTTCCCCAGTGCCTGAAAAAGATCGGACTCGAACTGCCGTCCTTGGTCCGTAGTAACACGCTCTGGGCAGCCATAGCGCGAGATCCAGCCGTGGAGCAGGGCGTTGGCCACATCTTCTGCGGTGATTCGCTCCAGTGGATAAGCTTCTGGCCAACGCGATGCACGGTCGATCGCCGTCAGGAGGTAGCGGTAAGAGCCTGCTGGCGGCAGTGGACCCACGATGTCAATGTGTATGTGACGGAAACGAGCTGACGGCGTCGTGAAGTCTCCCAGTGGCGTGTGGACGTGCCGTGTAATCTTCGCGCGCTGACATTGCAAACACGCCCGAGTCCATACGCGTATGTCTCGTTTAACCCCGGGCCAAACGAAACGCGACGTAATCAGGCGCGTGGTAGCGCGTGTGCCGGGATGGCTCAGGCCGTGGACCGCGTCGAATACCTGTCTGCGACTTGGAGCTGGGACGACTAGGCGTTGGCGACCCGTCGATACATCACATAACACCCGGAGGTCGAGTCCTGGGACATCGACGTGGCGGAGCTGGAGTGCTGTGCTGCCGGCTAGCAGCTCGCGTAGCTCGTCGTCCTCGGCTTGCTGCTGGGCGATGCGGCTGAGATCCACCGGGCTATTGGCTGCTGTCAAAGCTTCGACGCGGGATAACGCGTCGGCGACTATGTTTTGGGACCCATTGACGTGCCGAATGTCCGTGGTGAACTGCGAGATGTACGTCAGGTGGTTCCTCTGAACGGGCGGGAGTCTCTCGTTCTGCTGCTGATAGGCAAAACATATGGGCTTATGGTCAGTAAATATTATTGTGTGTTGAGCCTCCAACGCGTGACGAAAATGCCGGACCGCCAAAAAGATGGCGAGTAGCTCCCGATAATATGCCGGCCACTGTGTTTGCTGCGGCGTCAGCTTCCGGGAGAAGAAACCCAACGGTTGCCACGCTCCTCCCACTTGCTGCTGCAAGCTGGCGCCGACTGCATTCTGCGACGCGTCGGTGAAAAGCCCGAGCTGTGCCGTAGGGTCCGGGTGAGCCAGCATCGTTGCGTTGGCGAGCGAGGCCTTGCATTTCTCGAAGGCTGCTGTACTGAGTGGGTTCCAGGGCACAGGGTGGGTGCCGCGGAGACCTGAGAGAGCCTCCTGGAGCTCTGCTTGATGCGCCGCTGCCTTGGGAAGGAAACGACGATAGAAATTTATCATTCCCAAGAAGCGACGGAGCCCTCTGGCGTTGGATGGGCGCTGGAAATCGCGCAGTGCGGCGACACGTTCTGGTACGGCGCTTACGCCTTCCGAGGAAACGTGGTAGCCGAGGAAGGTTACGGCCTGCTGGCCCAGCACGCTCTTTTCCACGTTGACGATTATGCCGTGCTGCGACAATCGGCGGAAAACGGTTCGCAGGTGTTCCCGGTGTTGCTCTGGAGACGCGCTGTAGATTAGAATGTCGTCGATGTACGGGAAGCAGAAGTCCAGCCCCTGTAACACTTCGTCCATAAACCTCTGGAACGTTTGTCCAGCATTTCTCAGTCCAAAGGTCATGAACGGGAATTCGAACATCCCGAACGGCGTGGTTATGGCCGTTTTCGGGATGTCCGTCGTGTGCACCGGAATCTGTGTGTATGCCTTAACGAGGTCGAGGACAGAATATATTTTGCTTCCTCGAAGGCTCATAGCAAAGTCCTGTACGTGCCGAACGGGATACCTGTCTGGGACGGTTCGCGCGTTCAGCGCGCGATAATCACCGCATGGGCGCCATTCTCCGTCTTTCTTCTTAGGCACGAGATGCAGCGGCGATGCCCACGGGCTCTTCGATCGTCGCGCGGTCCCGTCGGCGAGCATGGCCTCGAATTCTGCCCGTGCGATGTGGAGCCGCTCCGGTGCCAGTCGTCGTGGTCTACAGGAAACTGGGGGTCCTGGCGTCGTCCGGATGTGGTGAACCGTGGTGTGACGAACAACGCGGGGCGCGCCGGCCGGGCGCGTGAGCTCCGGGAATCGGCTCAGGAGGTCCTGGTATGGCGAGCACGTCGTCAGCACCCTGACGCTGGGTTGCGGCGATCGGTCCTTATTCGCGCTTACGACGCGGCCCGTCGTCCCGTCGAGCAGGCGCCCGCTTCGACAGTCCGGTAGAAGTCCAAAGTGTGCCAGGAAATCAGCGCCGATTATTGGCAACGCGACGTCCGCGATGACGAAACGCCATACGAACACCCGGTGCAGCCCCAGGTCGATTCGCATGGGTAGGCAGCCGTACGTGTTGATAGTACTGCTGTTCGCGGCGCTGAGCTTGTAGTTGGTGACCGCGCGCTGGCCCTTGAGTAGGTTGCGCGGGAAGCAACATAAGTCGGAACCGGTGTCGACTAGGAACCCATGTCCGCTGGTGTGGTCCCTAACGACGAGACGGCGTCCACTGGATGGGCAGCCGGCAGCTGCAATAGCCGGCTGCCTTACTCGTTTCCCTGGGTGTAGCTGCACGGGGGTTCGCAGCGTTGAGCCCGGCTACCGAACCGTCTGTGGTACCAGCATTTCCCGGTGCTGGCGTTGTCGCGGCGGCCACGCTGTTGTTCGGGCGGCTGACGGCGTGCTGGCGGCCTTCGTTCGCCTCGTAGGGCTGCGACTTCCGCGGTGAGCGCCTCCAGGCGCTGCTCGAGGCTAGGGGCTGATGGGCCGTGGAGTTCATCTGCCTGATTGGTGGACTGTGAGCTAGTGCTGGCAGCGTGGACGTGCGGTGGAAGACCGGGTGTTGGAATCTCCATAAGCCTGTCAGCGATTTGGGCGGCCGTGGCGAGCGGTGCATCTATATGACTTTGGACCGCGACCTGTACGTAGGCCGGCAGGCGCTGCAGCCACAACGTCCGCAGGAAATCGTCCGACACTTGAGTAGGCCCTACTAGGCTGCGGAGGTACCGCAGGAACTGCGACGGAGATCTGTCGCCAAGTTCGGCTTCGCTGAGCAGCAGCCGAGTTCTTCGCTCTTGTGAGGGCGAAAGTCTCTGTATCAGAGCTTTCTTTAAACACTCGTACTTGCCTGTTGCTGGCGGGTTGACGAGGATGTCCTGGACTTCCGCAGCCCATCTTTGTTCGAGGTGAGCTGCGATGTGGTTGAACTTGGTGGCGTCCTGCGTGATGCCGGCGATGGCGAATTGGCTTTCCGCCTGGGCGAACCAGACGTCCGTATTGTCCGCCCAGAAAGCCGGCAGCTTCGGTGTGATCCTACAGACCTGTGCTGCGTCATGGTGTTGGCCACGTGGATCCTCCTTCAGCCTTGCGATCTCCTGCTGTAGCTCGGCGATTTTGTTGTTCAAAATGTCCATCGTAGGGGTCACCAATATAGGAGAGACTCGTGCAGGGTTAGGATTCCCGGAGCCGGGAGTAATAAGCCTGGTCTCCTAAACTAAAACTTTATTCCACCACGTGGTGCGACTCTGGCCGTTGTCGGGAAGCACAGGTAATGTGTCGCGCGAGAGCCGGAAACAGAATGGCGCTCTCCGTGTGCACGCTGTAGGAGCTCGGTAGGGTCCCGTTACTTGGTGGGGAGCATTGTTTGCATCCCCTAACGGGACGCGTAACGGGACCCTCTTGCTCGCGTGGGGACACGGAATATTCGTCCCCACAGCTACCATTAATAATTACTAACGTATAATTTTAAAAAATTAATTAGTCACCTGAGTAAGACCACTTGAGCTGTTGTCAGTCCCGTATCATTTGTTAGTATAATAACTCAAGTGGTCTTAGAATATCGCAGTATGCTTTAAGTATTAGTTTATGAGTTATTAACTGGAATGTTACTGTTACTGTGAGATCTTGAGTGCATTGCTTTTAAAATATTTCTTAGAATGAACATGACAAATAAGTCGGAAGCTCTTGAAGGATGAGTACCTAATTGAAAATAAAATGTGGGACTGAAGAAAATATTTTTATTTCAACTCTGACATTAATTTGAATATGGGCTTAATTAAACAATTTTTTTCTACGTAGTATTCTCTATATTGTTGATATGAATTGAATTACTTAACTGATTCTCAGTTATTACATAATTAATTACACATCTTATTTTAGATCAAATATATTGCTATAATTGATTTATTAATAATCTGTTGCTATCAAATTTTAATAAATATGCAAGTTATAAATGTGATAGGAACCAGTGACGGTTGGAGCAAATGTGCTCACGTGAACAACGTGTAAATAAATACCGAAAGATTTTTTTAAGAACCTGGATAATAATTATGGTTTAACTGTGTGATTTTGCTCGTTTTCAAAGACTTAAACTACTGCGTTGTGGCGCTCTGAGTCTGGTACAGCCAATTGGCTTTCTTAGTACTGAGCTGTACTAATTTGCATTATCCTCAGATGGCTAATACAACGGAAACCCAACTTATAGAATATCTTGAGTTGATCAACGACTCGCCATGGACACTTTTCAATTCTTGATAACGGAAAACACTGATACTTTTAAGTTCTTTCTTCTATTAATTGTGTTAAAAATCTGGACAAAATTCAGAATTTACTTTTAAACATTAAATTTTACAATTAACTAACATACATAACGTCAATTCCCTTTGTTTTGTAACCTCTTCAGGTGTTTCTAATAATTAATTCAGAAATATAATGAAAAACAATAAAAGGTTGAATCCCGAACAAATAAATAAGTATAATATGGTTAGTTACAATTAAAATATAGTGTAAATTTGAATAAAACAATTTAACATAAAACATTTAGGCTACCTCCGTCGACTGAAATGAGAATCGAACACATCACAAAGCTTACATTGTTGTAACTGTAAGCTTTGTTTAATAACCGCAATGTAGCGGTGGAAGCGGCCCGATGCCCCTTATTTAAGCATTTAAATCCAAAAGGCTCCGAAATTTATCAAATTTTGCCGCCCCGTTACGCTACGCCATTGATAGATATACGAGGGTGAATCAAATATAAACGAGTCTTTTGGATCTGCGCGCGCAATAGTGATGGAAGAACGTTCCGCTGTTATTGGCTGTTAGGTTGGTTTGTCAGGAGTGGGGGAAGCACGTGACTCATCATCATAGACTCGCTCAGTGTCCATCGTTACGATGTCCGAGCAGGAGGTACCTCCCTCTATTGCGCAACGTATTGTTATCAAGTTTCTAGCGGCAGAAGGTGTAAAACCGGCCGAAATCTTGAGAAGATTGACTGCACAGTTCGGGGAAGAGACGCTGTCGCGAGCCAGAGTGTTTGCTTGGCATAAACAGTTCGTGGAGGGCCGTGAACGTGTTGAAAATGAGAGCCATGACCGCAGACCCCGCACCAGCATTACAGCGGGCAACATCGACAGTCTTCGTCAACTTGTTGAAGGTGATAGGCGTCTAACAACTTAGGATATTGCAATTGAGGTTGGAATAAGTTATGGGAGCACTTACTCTATACTCTCAGAGGAGCTAGGGTATCGCAAGGTCCTTCTCATAGTTGACTAGAAACTGAATCTTTTCAAGTGTGTGAGCGTCTTCTTGCACGATTTCGGTTAGAAGGAGACCCATTTCTTTCTCACATTGTCACCTGTGATGAAACGTGTGTGCATCACTACACCCCTGAGTCGAAACAAGCGAGTATGGAGTGGAGGAAGAAAGGAGAAACCGGACCAGTGAAAGCCAAGTCACGATTATCGGCTGGCAAGGTTTTGGCTACCGTTTTTTTTGACCAGCGTGGCCTGCTGCACCTTGATTTTTTGCATGAGCGCAGAACAATTAATGCGGCATACTACTGCCAAATTTTGACTGAGGTCAGACTTGCATATCGCCAAAAAAGACAAGACCTTCCGATGAGAAAAGTGATTCTCCTCCATGACAATGCTCGCCCCCATACAGCAGCCCTGACCGTACAAAAATTGGAGCAACTGGGTTGGGAGACACTGGAACACCCTCCATACAGTCCAGACCTATCTCCCTGCGACTTCCATGTCTTTGGTCCTCTCAAGGAAGCTTTGGGAGGGCAAAAATTCCACAGCGATAATGAGGTTGAAGCGTATGTGCGCAATTGGGTACAAACACGACCTGACTCTTTTTACGTGGAAGGAATTAAAAAATTACCTATACGCTGGGAAAAATGTGTTTATAAATCAGGAGATTATGTAGAAAAATAAACTATGATTGTTTGTGCGTTTAAAATCAAAATAAATATTTAAAAAAATAAGTCTTGTTTATATTTGATTCACCCTCGTACAACAATAGTTTTCGGTGCGCTACGCTTCATTATTCCATCAAGTATATGTACGCGACACTTTGACGTTTTCTCGTGTTGACTTTTCAGTTTTACGACGCGTTTGAATTCAGACACTGGTTTCTTTACCATTGAAAAGGATACATCATATTAAAGAGGAAAAAAAACTTAAGATTTGGTGGAATCAAAAAGATTTATGTATCTACTCGAATATCGTTAAGATCAAATTTTTTTTTAACAGAAATGTGCTTATTTATTTGCTCCTCTCGATCACAAACCGCGTATTTATAGGGAGCATTATATATTGCAATTCTGAGACTGCAAGATTCCTTGGAGAGCAAATATAGTAGGGATAGTTTATAGTAGTAGTTGGCTAGTGTTCGGCCTAGGCAGACGATTTCCTATTACTAAATATAAAAAGTTATTCACAGGGCTGCTTGGAGCAAAATTAAAGCATTTATAAAGAAAATTTCGTCTGTGTTTAATAGTAGAGCAGTTGGAGATGAAACTTTATAGAAGTCAAACTTAACAGACTAAAGGAGAAAAGTAATAGTGACGAGATGGTAAAAGAATTAAAGTAATCTAAAAGTCCCACACATTAGCGTGAGGTTTTACTGGTTGACCAAATTCACGAATTTTGACTATTCACATGTCTACTATGGTAAAATCAAGGCTCATCACTATAGAAATCACATTCAAGCTCTCAAATTCCATATGTTGAAGACAAATGACCATTTACATATCAGCAGGTGCTTCTCTTTATTCCGCTCATTCAATTCCTGCAGACTACGAAATTGGTGTCGCCGGAACATCAGACTAGAAATTGTGGCTTCACGTTACCCGAGGGGAGACTTGCCTACCAGGTACCAGAAGGAACTGGTTAAGTATTGAAATAATATGGCCATCTCAGCTATGAAAGCCACGGCAGCCAACATTTACGAAGAATTACGACCACAGTATTTCGAGCCCACAACCCCTGAGAAAAAGTGAGATCATTGTTTTGTTGTTATGCTTGTATATATAGTTGTAATTCGAGCAGGAAAGTAATTTTTTTTATTAAAATATAAATTTTTAACAATGGTATTATTTAATTTTATCCTGCAGAATTAAATTTCAATATTGAACCACCTAGTGAAGAGATTAAGTAAAAATCCCCTTAACAGTAATAAAACATGGACAAGATTGCTGAATCTGAAACTGCTGGTACTTAAGAGTAACTGTGGCATAATGCCTCTTGTACAAGTATAAAACCTTAACCAGAACTTTGATAGTAAATAGGTTCACACCTGTTTCTTATGGAAATATAATTTAGACCAATGAAGTCATGACAAATGCTACATTAAATAAGTAGACATTTAAAAATTACACTTCACTATTTGTTAGTTGAATCTCTGTTATATCATAAATATAGTACACTTTCTTCTAAATGCTCAATCACAAATATTCATGGCAGCTTGGAGACATACCTTCTTCACTAAGCTTGTCAGTGAGATCAAATGACTTTAAAATATAGATTTACAAACTACTGAGATATGGATTAAGTTTTTTTAAAAATAAATAAGTGGAATATTTTAGACGCTTCTAGTCAAAAAGGTATTTTGAATGAAAATAAATCTATATAAAAATAATATTTAATTGATTGAAATTACAATGTTCAATAACAAAACTATGCAAGGTTATATGGTGATCTATTCATTCTTATTTCATTTTACAGTATTACAGTGAAATAGTAAAATACAATTGAGCAAATTTAAAAATATCATTGCACGGCCAAATATTTTTATCACGTGACAAATATGTCACTGGCGATCACATCAGTCGCAGTTTTATAAAAACTAATTTCCATTCTAGGACAGAATTGTCCCACTGCCTCCCAAGTTATGGATCATCTGCCTGTTGGCTCACCAAATCACTTCTTGATTCTGCCTGTGGTTCCTGACGCGATTTACACAAAATTTTCTGAAGTTTTGCAAGACCTTGCATTACTAAGATATCATTGTAGACACACATTCCAAGGATAAGAACCAAAAACCCTATAACCTGAAACACAAAGAATATATATTGCAACAAGAATTTGTACTATTTTAAATTTCGATGACCAAAATTCAATGATTTGCTAATTAATTCATAAAGAGTTAACATGTGAAAGGTATGTTGCCACACTGATCATGGTTCAAAAATGAATTACTTGCACGCAAAAATTAAATATTTACAAACCTGTAAATAGTGAAATGGTTGCCACTGCACGGCCAATGAAAATATCCAAATGATAAAAGTTCTCACACTATCCAAGACCATTCTAGTAGTAGCAGATATTTCTTTTGTAGTACTGATGCCAGCAAAGTTGAAAAATGCAATACTAATTATTGTTCCTGTATAAAAACAATAACTTTAAAACCAATAATCATAACATAGAATATATTTCCATATTATGGGATGATAACAGGAGAAATGTTCAAATTTAAGGTAGAAAATGTTATTAAATACAAGGTTCTTTTAAATATATATAGATCTAGAACTAAAGTAAGTATTAAACCTCTCTAAAAGATTCTCACAAGATTTAGTTCAAAAACTTACCAATTAGTGCTACAATTATAAGAGGGTTGTTTCCCATTTGTGCAAATGCATCTGGAGCATCTTCTAGACTTGAATGAGAATTGTCACTAAATGGAGATGGCACATATATATAAAAAAATGGTATCTGCAGCAAACCCATCACAACCAATCCAAAGACCCCTAGAATTGCAAAACAATTCAAATCAATTAAAAATAATGGCACCATAATAATTTACACATTTCAAAGCTGTCACAAAAAATGGTAGTAAAATCCACTCTTTAAATTTTTTACATAAAAGGGTACAACCATAAATTGGCTGATAAATTTAAAATTAACAATTAGGAATATTTGAAATTTCATTGTATCTTCTAGTTTCAAAAACCTTGAGAACAAGCAATTAGCTACAAAAACAAGCTATTTCACGAACTTTGTATCCTAGAAAACTAGACCAATCCTAATGCTAATGCCATGAAAAACAACTCAAGAATCTATCCAATATATGTTCTTCTTTAATAAGAATTACAAGTATTATAATTGTTTTGAAAAATTAGTAGCTACTGGAAACTATTCTCTACCAGACACTCAATTGAACACATCAAGTCTCACTGAAAACAACTTGGAAGCACTGTTCCAGGAAACTGTAACCTATACATGTTTTAATCCAAGGCATAAAAACTGTACTGAAATATTACACACTGTTTATATTGTTCACAATATTTCAAATATTAATAAATGGAAACTTTAAGTGCATATAATCAACAGACCACAACCTTAGTATAGTTGAATTGTGAGGGCATTCAATATATTAATTGAGAAGATGAAATACTACACACCTTTCTTTGTGTGGTTATTTAAAAATTATACAAAGTAATTTCAAACTTTACTTGCTATTATTCATTATTAGTATTCATTTAAATGCAATAAAATTAATACTAGGAGTCACAGGGTCCAATGAGTTTCAAATATGCCTTCTAATTTAACCACATACAACTGCATTTAATGTGTTTGAAGATATTATTGTTATCAATAAACATTTAGCTTAACTAAATTGATTTACAATTTTTAACCTATAAGTACCTTCCCATCCAACAGCCTGCAATGGTGGAATATCTAATTTTGACACAAACTTCTCTTCCCAGACCATTTGAGTTGCTGCAATTACTTGGGCACCTATAATAAGTGCATCACCTAAAAAAAAGGAAAAAAAGCTTTGCAATAATAAACACACTATACCAGCACAATTTTCAATAATGTAATACAATAAGAACTTTACCAAGGATAACATCATTCGTGGAATGGCTTGTGCTGCTGCTGTTTAAAAGCAAATCTGATGCACCCACAACAATTAAGCCAATGATAACGAACACAATTCCCACCCATTCCCGTATACTCAAAACTCTTCTCAGGAAAATTCTTGAAAATATACCAACAAATACAATCACGGCACCTGAAATAATTGAACATACAAAATATTACATTCAGTCCATTAATTTGGATAAACATACATCAATTTTACCTGTAACATAATTTAAATTACATTAAATCCAAAATTTGACAAGGTTAAGAAATTCTATCAAAGGT
Source organism: Zhengitettix transpicula (assembly GCA_037074705.1). NCBI lineage: Eukaryota > Metazoa > Arthropoda > Insecta > Orthoptera > Tetrigidae > Zhengitettix > Zhengitettix transpicula. The sequence goes on along the minus strand of CM073595.1, from coordinate 14,982,263 downwards.
TACTCAACAACAGGACAAACTACAAAAATTATTTATTATTATATAGATTGAAAGAAAATTTAAGTTATCTGCATTATACACAGATTTGAATAGGTTTTATCCGTTGATGCCTGAAAGAGTTGTTTCAAACTGAGAGAATAAATTAAAATAATAAGAATTCCATACCAGTTGATAAACTAGCACAACTGCATCGAAATTAATAAAACAGATTATTGCTAACACAGTTTCCTTTGGAAGATGGCAGCAGAAAATGTATTTATTTGAGAGACCTTTTGTCTGAATACCAGGAAATATAGAGACAAAACACACAGAATAAATGATGTGACTACCCAAAAGCCAAAAGTCAGAATGATCTGGTATCTGTTGAGAATATTTTTATTGAAACTTAAAATTGAACCTATTAAATTTTAAATTAAACGATGACTGCAATTTCCAGCAAGTCTGAGATGTAAAACTGGACAGTAGACACATTCATATAATTATAATATAGATCGTTTGAAAGAGCTGGAAAACTGGAGGGAACTGCTAGAGTTTGGTGGCAGCTTGTGCCTCCCCTTCACACATCACCCTAACCCAGCAGGAAGTGATGACGTCACAATCATACATAAGGACAAACACTATTCAAGAGGATATTTCTTTCATTTAATAATTAAAACCCTAGTCTCAACTGCAAGAAGATTTTGGTCAAAATTATTGTTCAAGGTTTTAAAGTGTCAAATAAAGGAAATACCCTCAGGAATAATGCCTGTTCTGTGTATGAATGTGGTATCATCACTCTCCATTTGGCGATCCTTAAGCCAACAAAATGTATGATTAATATTAGCCACTTAATGTACTTACATGTCTAAAGAAATTTTATGACCAGTAAACTTTACAATCGATCGCTACAACTGCAACATCAGAATGACATAATGACAAACCTGTCGAGCAAACTAGTATTTTTGGAAAAGTAACATATGATGCAGTAAACCAAGACCACAGCTGAATAAATTTACTTTAATATCAAAAAATTGTTCACAGGACATATCTATTTGGAATACCTACACACGGAAAACTAATGCCTTCGCCATATTGGAATGTCTTTGTCAAAAGGCCTATATGAAAATGAAACAGTTTATCATTATTAATTAAATACATAAGTTTCCTAACAAATTTTCTCTGTCCATGCTATTGCACACATTAATCAGCTTCATGGACATTGAAGTCAATAGAAAATCTGGATAACTTGACATGCCAGTAAATTATATAGAACTGAAACAAGTATTTGTCCAGTTATGGCTGCCAACTTCTTCTCAATTCACAGAAAAATGAGAAATAATTAATTATTAGCCGAAAATTAAGACCTCTGAAAATTTCACACCTGCCTTAAAATTTAGGGAAGTTGATATTTCTTAACTTGATTCAGTGTCCATATCAATTGTTTACAATGTCACAACATCCTTGGTTTGAGTTGCACACTGGTGCTCTTTGGAAATTGTACTTTACGAATGAAGGCTGTGACCTCATTGAGTAGTAGACAATACAATTGGGTGGGGCTTGGCAGAATAAGGGGTATGATGTCAGGTGGAACTTGCAAAGGCTACTTTAACCAAAAACAACACTTATCTTCAATTACCTCTTAACATCTGAAAAGATGATGCATAGGTGAGATTCAGACCAACATACATGACTGATGTGGCTACCATATCACACATAGCAGGAGGCAGCAAAACAAAGGGATTGTAATCCCTGCGGCCCTCTAGTAGTGATGGCTGAGGTCCTTCCTAAATTAATAACAATATTTAGCATCAGAAACCAATTCAAGAGATTAATTCATATATAACAATTTTGTATTTGCTGAAAAACAATTATGTTTAATGATAGTATATCATGTGTAATGTTAAAATTAACCTTTAATCTTGTCAATAAAATTTCATAGATACAAGATATCCATTCACTGCACCTTTAATACAACCTAAGGAAAAAATTCCTCTATAGAAACTAAATGGAAGAGTATAAAGTGAAAGTGTTCAGCATTTGAAAAGAGAAAAAGATATTTGTACGTTTTGTGACTACCACTCCTTGAGACGGTGTCCATATTATTTATACTCTCTGTATGTATGAAACTGTGAAATAACTTGTTACATTGTCAATAAATCTTGCATGTTCGGAAATACTGACATACAAGAAAAACAAGAATATTTGGAATCTGCCATTATCTGGATGAGAAACCGTGGTAGTTCTTAAGCAGAGAGATTTCAGATTATTGGGTAGAATAATATATGAGGAGCTCTGTTATAGCAGTGGTAGTTCCTGTAATTTATTGTTGAAATTCCAAATCAGCACTTCCAGTAGGAACAAGGGAATTTGTGACAGTCCAGCCAAGTGCATATTCAGACAGCTGTAAATCATAAAACAATGTTGAGCATAGGTATGATAGCTATAAACATTTTAAAGTACTGTACATCCAAAACTTTGTTGCTCCTACTTTTCCTGGGTCAATGGTGCCATCTAGGAAAATGACTGGCAATATAAAAAAGTACCAGAAAAAAATATCAAAATAAATGTTTTCAATTATAATGTAATATTCTACCAACTATATTTTTTGAAAATTTAAATAAATAACAGTAAAGAAAAAAAAATTCATGTCAGCAGAAAGAATTTAGTTACATATTTATATACTTACCCGTCTAGAATAAATGCAAGAGACGATTTCAAATACGAGTAGACATAGCATTTCACCAAGGAACATTGCACAAGCCTGTACAAATGGATGGTTAAACAATCTTTCTTCACCATCTGAGCCCTTTGCTTTCATACCATCAGCCCACCTGAAGGAAAATTGAAGTAATTGGATAGTAATCAGATTTAAGTAAAAAATAGAATTAAACAAAAGAACTTTTAAGTGATTTAATTTCCTTTTGAAATATATACAAATAATTGTAATGTTTAACCTTCTGTCTCGGGTCCAGAATGCTGATGAAGTTACAAAGCTTAATTTTTTAATAATATAAGGCATGTCCCAAGCTATTATTACACACCTTCAACTAAACAAATTCATATCCAATACTTTCAAAAGTATTTTAACTGTAACAAATTTCTTTGTATACCGAAATAAACATATATTATAGTTTGCAAGCATGAAATGAATCATTTTATTTCCTTCATTTAAATGAGCAATTAACTGCTTTCTTGATTCAGTTTACAAAATTATATAAATTTCATTTTTAAAAATCTTAACTTCTTAAAGTAATTAAAGTAAATCAAAATCTGGATGGAAATGGTGTAGCTTTAAGAAAACTTACTTAGTACTAATGGTATTGATGGATCCCGTGAGAACCAATACTGTTGCAAGCACATATTGGTATTTAGTCCAAGCCATTATTAATCAAATTATATTCTCAATTTCCCTACAAATGAAATTCAAAATAGTTAACATTAATAAAAAGTTGCTGAAATGTGCAATATGTACAGTTGACAAGCAAATTGAATTACAATGCAGTTACTCACCATAGATAAATATAGAGGTATATAGTTATGAGGAACTTATTAGTTTATGGCAATATGCATACAATCTCTAGGGATATCTAAACTCTACTGAATACCGTGTCACAAAACAGAGCTTTTGATAAGATTCACACTATCAGTTGTCAGTGGCAGGAGCAACTAAGACGATTACTCATTATAAGTCACATGCCAGACGAAAAGTACACATGACTCGGACAATTTTACAGAAAGGAACTTTTGAAATTTATATTAAATATATACATTATTGAGAGTTATAATTCTATTTCAATATAGTTGAGGGTTTGGTAGCACCTTTGTTATTAACACATTATTAATATGCGTCGAAAGACATTTATGACGTACGTTTGAATACCATTTGACGTTCAGTATAACATAAAAATACAGAAAGATAGACCCTACCAAAGATGATATACTATAAACAGAAGCTATTTATTTTACTTTTTTATGTCATATTTTCGGTCCGTCGACTTATTCTGCTATTCATAAACTAACATCTTGGAATCTATGGGGAAAATATTCTCGGTATCTTAATAGAGACATAAATACTCCCAGCAATCTAATCGTGTAAAAAAAATCCTCCCAGTACATTTAAAGAGTCAAAAATATTCCTGGTGCCTTAAGAGTCTCAAAAATATTCTGGGTAGACTAAAAGCAAAATATTTTCGGTACCTTAAAAGGGTAAAATAATACCTGTAGCGATTAGAGTAAAAAATAAGTTTCCCAATACCCTAATACAGTAAAAAATGCTCCATTTGTATGCGGAACAAACAACAAACATAGAATTTTATTTATTAAATTATGGCTTTCACCAAGTATAAGCTCAGTTGCAACTAATAAATTCATTCATTCAACAATACAAATCGTAAGTTTAGGATTTATTGGTAATACTAGGGAAACCGTTGGACGCTAAATATCGTAAAATATATAAGTTATTATTCAATTGCGCATATTCATTTTAATTTGATTTGCTTATAAAGGGAATTATTAAGTTACAATGTTAGAGAATAATTCTTAAATACATTGGGAACCTTGAGTGAAATACTAAACTCAAAACACAATTAATAAACTTAATGATTCATAGTCTATATTGCAGAGTTTCAAATGCAAGCTTCTTCTGACTTAATGATTACCCTTTAAAAACACAAAAACAGATTCAATCGATTTAAATAGTAATAGAAAATTATTATATTTAGCTAATTTTACTAATTTAACATTTGATTATTCAGCGTTACTTGAAGTATAACAGAATACCATATTTTCAATTTGTAGCATTAATTACGTTGCATTGACAGCCCGGAGCAAGAAATAATCTTTTATTTGAGATTAACTGCCCCAATACCCTAACTCATTATCCAAGCGTCTTGAATTTTCAATCAGCCATTGATTGCTTATCGTTTCGGAGTCGTCTTCGTTTGATGTGACAACCACACGTTTGTTGTACACATATATCCTTATAGTGTTCCACTGACTGCTTGCAACACAAATGACATACAGGCGCGCGCTGTTGTTACAGATGTATGAATAAATGTTTTCAATCCTAATTAGTGTTTTATTGCCTAAATTTTGAATGTTGAATTTGGAACCTTGAATGCCGATGCTTGAATCTGAATATCTCACTATCTCTTACGGAATGAATGTGACTGTTGAATTTCTTAAGGATTGATATAGATTTCTATGTCAATCCCATTCACCTCAATTTCTGTATCGTGGTTCTTTCTCATTTAGTCCATCCATGACTCCTGATTCCGTGGATCATATAGGTTCAATTGATTTTGGGAGTTTTCGTCTTCTATGTGGTAAATTTCCAATGGGTCACCAGCGTCACATCTCCTATTTTACGTTAAGCACACTTAAAAGTTTTATGATCCCAAACTATAAATTTGTAGTACGACGATGACTGAAACTCACCACTTTTATATAAAATTACGATATATCAGAGTATGTTGGTTTTGGTATACTACACTATGAACCTAAATATGATTGTATTAAGTTTTCTACTTAAATTTCGTTGCACTGGGTCTTGAGACGTCTAGCCTTTCATAAATATTATATTAATTATGTATTTATTTTTCACTCATGCTATTCACGTTAATCAGTTTATAAAATACTAGTTTAATGATAATTGAAACAATTAACATATTTCGTGGCATTTATCGAAACGAAGTTACACAATTTGCGATAAGAAATCTTTGCGTTTAATGTTCCTATCGTAGTTTCACAAAACGGTATCTATTGCTGTCGACGGAAACTCTTCTGATAACAATGTTTTCTTGAACCAAGTCCGAGGCACTTATCTTGTACTCAAGGCTCATAAATTGACGATGATGGTCATCTGTTATCCAGAGCAAATTTTGAGAAAAACTTCTTTGAAAACAAATGAGAACTTTTTGTCAGTAAGCATAATTAGTAGGCTTATAGTATACTAATCTCTGGTTTAAATTAAAAGAACTACAAATTCATACTTGATATAATAAATTATACGGATCTTTCGAATACACGTTTTACTAAATTAATGTGATAGAGCACATTACCAACATACGGAACATTGTTAATAGCGCCATATTTTAGGTTATTAGCCGCACTTATGTGTAACAGAACTAAGAAGGGTTCAATATGCATTATACCGTTAAATACCATTTTATGGCCGAAAAAAATAAGTCAACTGAAAGAGAATCTACTATCACATTCAACAATATTCATTGAACGCTCATTTTCGTATAATTGAGATCATTGAGCATTGTAGAAAAGAAAAAGAAGGGGAGTGATGTTATGACTGGTTGGTGTTTCATCCAAACATTTGCGTGGTTTGATAATTTGTCTATATTTGTTAGGCCCGTCAAACAGCAAACATTTTATGTAAGAAGTATAATAATCTCGTCATACAAATGATATAAATTACCCTCTTGCTTCAATTTAGTGAAAATATTATTTATTACATAACTTTGCTTCAGTAACATCTCAAAGGCCAAAAAGTTGATCGAGAAAAAGAGTCCCACCCCTGTTGCATAATGGTTTCCTAATCATCATTAGCACTTAAGTATTTCCCAGTTGAGAGAATGTAAACGTCGCTGTACATTACCAACCTGCGGAGGGAAATCCAAGCAATTTTTTTTTACAGAATTTATATAATTAGTACAATTTTTGACGAAATATGTCCGGGGCACTAATACTTCATAAGATTACAAACAAATTTCAAAACATTTGTCGGTTAGTGAAGATTCGTCCGTTACTTCGAAATAAATGGTCATCATTCTCGCCGACTCTTCGGTGGATATCGTCCTATAGTTCAGAGATTTGAGTAATCACTTGTAGGTAGTGAGCAATAAAGACTCTTATTGAAATGGAATCACCATATAAATAAACTCTCGGGAAAACTTTGCCTCACATTAAGAGTGTTAGCTCGGGAAAGTGATATATCTACATGTAAAATGGTATATCGTGCATATTTTCATTCTGTGATTTACGCCATAGCAAACTGGGGTCGTTCACGTCACGCGTTGCAAATTTTTAAACTTCAAAAAGAGGGCATTACGGATCATATCGGGTGCGGATTGTAACGACACTTGCAAGCCTTTGTTTCGGAATCTTGGGAGTTTAACATTGCCTTGTGTATTCCAAAAATTTTAAAGTTTGTCTGGAGAAACATCAATTTATATGCCCTAAACGGAGCAAATCATTTATACGACACTAGATAGATAGATAGATTTATTCACCATTAGCCCTCTAAAGAGGAAATAGAATTCGTCACAAATGTACAGTAGATAAATTGCATATAAACTTATAATACACAAAAACACACACAAAAATTCATATCTGATACATTAGTCTAGTCACTACAATCATACACACTATTTTTAAGTAACACGCACACGACACAAATCACTTCCTGGTATTAATTTCCTGTCGCTAGGTACGGAGGGATGTCGTCATAGATATTTACTAAAACAGAAAGCAGAGGCAGGAAAACAGAACCAAAAGGGGAAAACTGGACAAACTATTTACATGTTTATAGCATATTCGGCAATTTTGTAGGCAAGGCAGTTCAACGAATGTCAGACCGATTCAAAAATTCGTGTACGGAGTAATAAGTTCCATTGACAAGGTAAGTTTTACACTCCTTTACGAATAAGTTGTAGTGGTTGATCAGGAAGGCTGTTAAATAGTGCGATACCGGAATAATGAACGCTAGACTCGTAGAGACTGAGGCTGTGCTTGTCAGACCTAAGAACTGAACGGTTTCTTGTGTCATAGCCATGATTGTCCCCGTTACTTGCAAAAAGGTTCATGTTGCGTTTAACAAATTTTAGTATTTCTAATATGTAAGCGCTAGGTAGAGTCAGAATATGGAGTCTTTTGAACAGCGGCCTGCAGCTTTCTCTAGCATCTGAACCTGATATAATTCTAATGGCTCGTTTTTGCAGTTTGAAAACATCCACACTACGAGAACAATTGCCCCAGTTGGCAATACCGTAACACATATGTGAATGAAAGCAGGCAAAATAGACTAGTGAAGCAGTTTTGGTATCAACTTGTTGCGTCAATAGTCTCAATGAGTAACAAACAGAACTAAGTTTGCGCACGAGGCGATCAATGTGCAAGTTGCATTTTAATTTCATGTCGACTTGCAAGCCGAGGAAAGTCGCATGATCAGAGAACTTATCCGTTACGATGTTGTTGGTTTCTGTTGTAAAACGAACTAACTTAGTTTTCTGTACATTGAGCGTTAATTTATTGGCGGCGAACCAAGTATTTAGGTCTCTAGATGCAGTCTTAATCTTCGCATTGAGATTATTTAAATCAATGTCCGTAATTAACAAATTAGTGTCATCTGCGTATAAGACAGATTTTATAGGGTCCATATATTCTGGAAGATCGTTAATATACAAAAGAAAAAGCAGGGGACCTAATATTGAGCCCTGAGGCACGCCACAAGCAATGCCTGACAAGTGCACCTCACCAGCTTTGTTTTTTAAGGCCACTTTCTGTTACCGATTGTGGACATAAGAATCAAAGAGTGCCAAAGCGTTGCCTCTGATCCCATAATATTCTAACTTTTGGAGGAGGATGCTGTGATCTACAAGATCAAATGCCTTCGAGAGATCAGCAAAAATTCCGGCTACTTTCAGTTTTTCATCAAGGGAATTTTGTATACTCTGAATGAACTCGTACATAGCGGTGCTCGTGGATTTTTGTTTGAGGAAGCCGTGTTGACGTGTTGAGCCGGAGTAATTACTTTATACTTCGTCAAGAATTCAAGTAACTTTTTGTGTAAAATTTTTTCTAGTATTTTTGAAAATATCGGAAGTAGAGAAATTGGTCTGTAATTTGATGCGTCGGTGGGCGAACCCTTTTTGAAGATCGGAATAACTTTAGCAGCTTTAAGGGAGTCGGGAAAAATGCCGGTAGAAAGACACGCGTTGAATATGATTTGAAGGGGAGTAGCTATGACGTCGGCACAGTAGTTCACGACTTTGCTTGAGATGCCATATACGAGTATATCCGCAGATTGGGTACATTTTAGCTTTCTTATTACGTTTATTATTTCCATATTGGTAACCGGTTGAAGAAAAATGGAGTTCTGAACACTCGGTACGGCGTTTTGTAGCAGTTTATAAAAAGCACGAGCTTCTGATGGCTTATTGTTAGAAAATTGATCCGACACATGAACAAAATATGAATTAAATATACCCGCAGCGTCTCTGTTGGTGAAAGTTTTACCGTTGTCGACAAGCTTAATATCTGCCACGTTATAATTGACTTTACCTGAGATATTTTTAATCACCTCCCAAGTTGCTTTTATTTTGTTATTTGAATTTGCTATATACTCCGATGTATGTAATTTTTTAGCAGCTACAAGCACTTTCCTGTAGATACGTCTATAAGATCGGAAGAAAGTCAAGAATTGTGGCGATGAACTAATATTTTTAAATTTATTCATTTGGCAGAGCCTTTCGCGAGAAACTAGTATGCCTTTAGTTATCCAATTTTTTTACTTTGATATTGGGTCTATTCTTTAATTTAAGTGGAGCTATCTCGTTGATGACTAATAAGAAATAATTTAGAAAAGTTTCGAACATGTCATCAGCATTCTTAGTTTTATTAACATCTAAAATAAAATCCCATTGTACGGTCTCTAGTCTATTTGCGATAATTCTGAGTTTTGCAGAGTTAAGGTTTCTAGTAAGTAGTACTGAGTCTTTAGGGCTAGGTTTGCAGATGATTTCACTCTTTATGTTCATTAACATACCCTTGTGATCGGATAAACCTGTTTCTATTATATTAACATTGTAAGAATCTATGTGAAGGTTACACAACAAATAGTCAATAGTCACTAGAAATCGCTCTCAACTCCGCATAGAAAAACATCGCCGAAGCCATTTTGAATCACGCATTCGTTATTCCGGGATAAATATATTCAATACTCTTCCGGAAGAAATAAAAGCTTTAAGTATACAAAATTTATTTATAAAGAGTTTTAAATGTCTGTTAAGTAATGGAGCATATTACTCGCTGAAAGAGTTCGTAAACAGGAAGGACAGAGTCGATCCTCTTTAATAAAATATTTTGCTGGTATCATATCAAGTCACGCTATTATTTTACGATGATAATATTCTAGAATTTAACTGCTGACTTATTTTATTTTTCATGTTCTACACGAATCGATGTAAGATTTTTTACAGGAAACTCCGTCGAATGGAACTTGAAGTTGAAGTAAAACACTTATTATTTCTTTAATTACTAATTACCGTCATATTAATATATTTAACGTAGTTTTGAATCATATATTTTTTGGTAAAGTACAATGTTTGTTTTTTCAACTGTGTATTTGTAATAATTATTTTCATGTAATCTTATATTGTGACGTGTCCTATTTCCTCGACCGAGGACTAATGGAATGAATACTAAATCTAAATCTAAAATTTCTTCCGGACAATCTGCTTAACTTCAGTGTCTTTCACGCCTGGTATGTTTCCACCCTGACATTCATGGCCTAAAATATACTTTTTGGCCTCTGCTGTCCTCGATTTATCCACGCGTCCCAAATTTGTGGATTTTGCTGTACCTCGAGAAGTTTTATTTCATCTGGAACGTTTTGTGTTTAACGGATTCTTTATAGTCACATTTTTATATAACGTATATGATTCTTAAAAAATATCCATCCAAGGGTAATATAAAATATTATAATTCGACATTAATGGTTTGCAATTCTCTTTACAAAACCTGACTCTATTCACTTGTGTTACTCGTATTTGACCGATGACCTTGAACTACGTACCTTCCGTTATGATTCCTAAGAAATTACACGTACCAGCGTTCGTTTGTGTGCCAGAGATTAGATCAGCTATAAAGCTTTCGATAAGATTAGACAAATAACAGATGTTTGTATTGAATGACTTAACATTCTGTGATTAGTGAAGTAGGTGATAACGGGTTACCGCAGATACTGAATGAGGGAATCTTCAAATGGATTGACATAGCCTATTAACGGACGTCATTGTGACACGTGACGAACTACCACTTGGGACCCTCGTACGTCTTCTACCATTCTCAGATTACCCACGAGCATTCTGGTTTCTAGGCAAGGAATTGGAAACTTTTGTTTTATAATCAGTTGACGTATTGAAATTTCACTTTTACTCGCATATTTTCCACGGGTTTACTGGACCTCGAGCACCGTTTTGCATTATGATAGAGCGTTTAAGCATACCCCAGGCACCGAAAAAATTAAAGTACTTTATTTAATAGTGGTGGCTAATTTCCGGGGAGTATCCAATCACATACACAAGTTTTTTATTTCTGGTAATTATACATACGATGTTAAAAATATAAAAGCACTAGCTGGGTGCCCGGCGTTGCCTGAGATGTCATTTATCTATAACCCCCGATATGACTCCAATTTCGGCTTCTTTTGCGCAATTTTTATGTAACGCTACTCGAACCCTAATCATTATAATTAACTCTGAAAAATATTTCTTCAACGCAAATATCTGCCGTGTTTGCATGTTCCAAAATTTACACCCCGCTACCCCTGCATCTGAGGGGTAAACGCTAATTTGAATGTCGTAACCAAACACAGTGACTTCCATAACCTTTGATTTGACTCCAAACTCGGTTGTATTCGCGTTATTTTACTGTAAAGCATCTCCACCCCAAACCCGAAGGGTGTCCTTTTCACAGGGCGTAGGGGATGAAAATTGTATTCAGATAACATTGGTAGAAACACTATCAATATCTTTGACCCCTAAAAATATTTATCCGACTCAAATATCGGCTGTTTTAGTATGTTTAAATATTTCCACCCCCGCTTCTGGGGGTGGAAGACGCGTCTCACCCCGACAGTGTTTGTTTCCTGGTCGCAAATAACACGTGTACGAAATTTGGTGAAAATTGCTCGACTGGTGTAGATTTGTATTTTATTTAGAAAACGTGTGTATGGGAAATAGAAAAGGGCTGTTTTTAGGGTTTTCCTGGAAATTATTCGATTCTTTCTCGCCTTTTAAACCTTCCCTAGACCTCCACGAACATTTCAAGACTAAGATAAGATAAATCCGTTCAGCCGTTCTCGAGTTTTAGTGAGACTAACGAACAGCAATTCATTTTTATATATATAGATAGATAGATAGATTGGGACAAACGTTTGAGAGATTAATATAGTCCAATAACTTTTCGTCAAGCATTTCTTTATATACTCTCTTTGATAACATTCAGTTACCTTCTGCGTACCTTTGTCTATTCAATAATATTTTTCCAGATTGATCCATTATTGCCTCCGTGGTCTCATACATTAACGGGAAATTCCATGTTCTCAATTCGTATGTCAACTTTCACCGATATGTTGAAGTGTTATTAAAACATTAACCAATTCTATATTATTGCCTATTTCGGCGCAACAGTTGTCAATTTTCCATCATTCATCACGCCAGAAAGAATAATAAAATTTTCTTATCAAATGAACATGGAATTAAAATAAGCACTCTCAGCCTATGGTTAATTCGCATTTATTACAACAAACCACACAGGAAAAAACGAAACATTGTTTTAATCCCATACCAGCAATGGCTTCATACATTTGGATTAAAATCACAACGGCGTTTGAAAGAGCAATAAATTGTGCATCATTTGAGATAAGATATCACAAAAATTAATGCAGAGAATTACTTTGATCGCGTAGATAGTAAGTGAGCTTTAATTAGTATTAAGATTATAGTTTGATGCAGTGTCGTTAATTCCCTAATATGCGACATAGGAAACAAGTTTCCCGCTCTAAAATGTTATTGGGTTTTTAGAAGATATGGACTACGTATTGACATCCTAGGCGATATACCGAATAAATAGACGAAGCAATACTAATTGCAGACGCTCAAATAAAAAGAATATATAGCAGGTCACAGATGCTAAACGTGCCATTGCCATTAGCGTGTGGTCGCTGATTAGCTCTTTATCGAATCGAGGTATATCGAAGCAAATTTCTGATTGTTCTAACGTTTACATTTTGGTATGGGCGATTTAATAAATATGACTCAATTGTCAACAATTGTCGTATAAAAGTTCTCAGAAACTGCATTCATGAAAAACGTGACAACGAAATGCTAACTGAAAATGGTTTAAAACAGGAGTGCTGAAAAAGTTGGTAGCGGTAATGTTCAGATTCCCAAGAAATTAAAAAATAACCTCCTTTCGTTGGTCACTCGTACTGCGAAAGAATATACTCTTCGTTTTAAATCTGGAGTTAAATATTAAACGTAATTATTGAGTGATGAGAGTTCACATTACTAAGATGCGATTCTGATTAAGCGTCCTTGAATATTGACTCATGCTAACTGAATTAGTTCAGTTGTCTTGCGTACTTATCATTACATAATGAATGATTTATTGATTCTTTGTAACCAGAATTGTGTAGAATGTTGTCGCAGTAATTTTTATAGGACTGTGAAATAGGATCAGATTCCACTACTGAATTATCAAACACCTTCTGTCAAGACTTATCGAAAATGGGATTTTGCAGATTATTTCAGATACACATCTCCAATCCAGAGCAAGTTATGAAAATTTTTGTATTTTATATCTGAAGACAAATATCCATAATAACAACCAATTTTTGGGTTAACTTATCGATAGTAATCGGCGTATTCTATAATAAAATAATTTTATTAAAAATATCGCATGTGTTACAATAGCGTGAATTTTTGTGTCGATTTCGAGGACTTAAAAGTGCTCGCCTTTCAAAGAACACGCGCTCCCGCTAATACAGCCAGCTGACTATCTTTTTAAGCTCAAAATATGAAATGCGCAATATTCCGTTCCACCCTGCTCTCCCCCACGCAGCCAGTAAAGCTCAACAAAAAGAATTAACATTACGGCTCGGGTCATTTTCCGCAGAGTACTGGTAACACTATTTCTGTTATAATATTAATGTTATTCACAGTTATCCTTGCTTGGGGTGATGTAGAACACAACTTAAAAAAAACACGGGCTGCTGCCATTGTGTATGTATAAACTCAATATACAATAAAAATAGAATTTTATTTTGCATATTTCTTTAGTAGTAGAATTCAGATTTTGATTTACAAGTAACAAAAAACTATAAACATGTAACTGTGACACGCTCATCATCTGTCAAGACATGTTAGAGCTCAGATCTATTATCACCTTACTTCTAACAACATGCCCACTTACTTTTGATTTTGTAAATCATTTTCCACATTAATATTTTGTGGTTGACCACTGATAGTTTAGGTTGACAGACAAAGCACTGCCTAATAGATTTGCAGTAGAAGAGGGGAGGATTGTCAAGTGGGAACTTGCTCTTGAAACAACAGCATTATCATTCTTGAAAAAATATTCATTATATTCTTACAAAGAGAATATACAAATAGCAGCAAGGTCTTTTTATCACACCATGTGGTCTTAATTTTTACAGATAAGTTTTTTGACATACAACATATCCTGAACTGTGCACAGTTTCCTTGTATGAATGTTTTCAGAAGGGTTAAACTTTTCGAGAAACTTAGACACCTAGAAGATGACGACAGAGCTTTTAGTCGTCGAAACGTTGCGTTCTACAATTATGCAAAACCCGGTTGAACTCCGAGAACAATATATTGAACAACTGCACCAGGAAAGGCTTCAATCTTTGGTTTTCAGAATAGTTTTTGCACTGCCAAATTACCATAACTAAGGTTCGTGTTTAACCGATATCTGGCCTACCACCACTACAGTTACAGGGTATCATATTTAAACATGATTATTGTAGCTATGTCCCTCCAGCTATACAAGTCTAAGCCTCCTGTTCTTAAGTAAATAGTGTTCTTCATACACTAACAAAAAAATATGACACAAAAACTAGACATTTGTTATAACCACAGTATTTTCCAGAAATAACCATTATTACCATTTCAAAGGGTAAAATTATTACAAATCCACTGAAAAATTTCCCAAAACACACCCCTTTTTATCCTCAAGAACTTGACTGTTTTCTTCACTTTAGATGGAGCAGAAAATGATAACTACAACACTGTCTTGTATTGATTGCCAAACTATAATATTATGAGCAGTCAATTATAATTTTGAAAATGTAAATAGGTGACAGGAAAAAACTATGTGTAATGGTATATGGAAGTTAACAGAATTTCACTGCAACATGGTAAAGAAACATGTTTCACAGGTTTTATTAAATGGAGCACAAATCAATATTTTAAAAATTCAGAACATTATCAACATAATTAACAAGTAAAAATAGCCAATCACAGACATAAATTTGAATAAAAAACTGTATGATATTTCTTCTGCCTATTAGTAAAAGGCAGAAGAAATTTTGTAGGGGTTCATATACAAATTTCTTCGTGTAATGTCATTTTCACTTGTAAATATTAACTAAGACAATAATAGGTTCAAAATGAACACAATATCAATTGTAGTTGATGTTGGGGACACAATGAGGGATAAATATTTATGCAATAAAAGAATAATGAACAGTACATTAGTTTCATGGTGTTTTCTCACAAATGTGCTGTCAAGAATTTCACCTGTTTGGAGTCCTGAGAAGTGTATGAATTAGTTCCAATTCATTAAACCCATTACCTTGCCAGTAAAAATCAGTGAACAAAATGTAGCATTTGAGCTTTCAAATTATATGTACACTAAGTGATGAGAAAATTTATAATTTTAGAATATAAATAACATTTTTTTGTGTACCAGTTATTCTCAATTGCATCAAATGAACAATCTTTATGGCTGAGCCTTTGAAGCTTTACTGTCCGTACCTCAACAATAAAATTCCTGGAAAGAACTCGGAGAGGAAAGGGAGACTGAAGCAACATTTACAGGCACATAAATGGGAGATTAAATAGCTAAGTAAATCTCTCTCAAACAGTAATCTGAGCTCCTTAAGAAAGAAATTTTAATTGTACAATTTCAGAAAAAGGATAAAAAATGAAAACCATGTTATGATTCAACTGTTTAATGACAATTCTACATTTGACAGTACTATGGAGATAAAAAAAATATTTCTCCATACATGGAAGAAAATATCTTTAGATCATTCAAATGTTAAGAACTACTTGCATTTTATTTCACAGCATCTTGAATGTCTTTCCGTTTGTGTGTGCCGTCACAAAATGGTCTATTGGATGTTTGTTTGCAATTACACAGCCAGTATTCTTTATCTTCAGAGACTTGAAATTTAATTGGCCGAATCTTCAAGTTTAAATATTGAGCCTTGTGAGTTCCGTCACAAATAGGCTGCAAAAAACAAATTTATTGAAAAGAAATGGAACCATAAACTTCATGATCAAAAGATCGGTTGACATTTAAATGTAAATTATTTAAAAATGGTCTGAGTTAGAGAGATGAAATGGTTTTTGAGGTGTAGAGAATTCGGAGTAAGTAGCCAATCACTCCTAAAATTGGCTTAAAACATTTGAAAATTTCTCCAAATAATCTGCCTTAATAAATCAACATTCTGGTAAATTACAATATCTTTACCTTATTAGTAATTTCACATTTTTCAATATATTTAATACATTATATGGGTTTGTATGTACATACATACATACATACATACACACACACACACACACACATATATATATATATATATTAAAGTGTCTGTATACTGAGCAGAAAACAGGTTCAAGTCCCGCCTGGGACAAATATTTTCAGTCTTTCCTTCTTCTATTAATTCCTTAAATGGATTCTCCTAATATTGTATTTATTCCTTAATGGAAGCTCCTAATACTTCATTCCCTCTACTCTATCCATTCCTCCACTAAAAACTATTAATTGTCCACAATAAGACTGTCTATATTTGCCTGGTCGGGAACTTGACCCGGTGGCCGAGATGGTTAAGGCGTCTGTGTACTAAGCAGAATACGTGGGTTCAAGTCCCGCCTGGGTCAAATATTTTCAGTCTTTCCTTCTTCTTCCATCCTTCTCTCTGCTTTGAACATATGCTTTTCTATGTGCGTAATTCTTCGCCCGAGCATATGAATTCAAATAAAGCGCAATCCTCCTATTTCTCCTATTTATTTCTATCCTTCCTCACTATCCAAGTTTAAATGTGAATTAATTCCTTAAATGGATTCTCCTAATATTGTATTTATTCCTTAATGGAAGCTCCTAATACTTCATTCCCTCTACTCTATCCATTCCTCCACTAAAAACTATTAATTGTCCACAATAAGACTGTCTATATTTGCCTGGTCGGGAACTTGACCCGGTGGCCGAGATGGTTAAGGCGTCTGTGTACTAAGCAGAATACGTGGGTTCAAGTCCCGCCTGGGTCAAATATTTTCAGTCTTTCCTTCTTCTTCCATCCTTCTCTCTGCTTTGAACATATGCTTTTCTATGTGCGTAATTCTTCGCCCGAGCATATGAATTCAAATAAAGCGCAATCCTCCTATTTCTCCTATTTATTTCTATCCTTCCTCACTATCCAAGTTTAAATGTGAATTAATTCCTTAAATGGATTCTCCTAATATTGTATATATATATATATATATATATATATATATATATATATACACACTCACTCACAAGGATGTGGTGTCAAAATAATTGGTATAGAAAGAAAAGAGAGATAGTGGGTGGCTTACCTGAAATTCAAGCTTGGCACAGCCATTTGGGACAGAAGGATATTCTTCAAATATTTGGAGAATCTCAACCGCCTTTCTTTAGGAAAGAATTACATTCCGTGTACTGCCTGGCTGTGGACTGTGTGCACACATTTGGTAAAAGAGGTGGGAAGAAAGACAGGTTGTTTGCCTTTATTTTATAGTTGGCTATGTTTATGGGAATCTGGAGGTTTGTAGTGGCTTGAATGATAGGGCAGACATAGCATCCATTCCTACCACAACACTGGAAACCAAGTTGTGATAGGAGGGGGGGAGGGTTTACAGGGACGTTGGGTGGGCTGAAATTGACCAATTTTTTGGTGGAGTGGATTGCTTTTTATATTAGGGTTTAAATGCATTCCAGTGTAGGAACACAGATAATGGAGTTGATTTTGTATATGAAGAACTTTCTCCTGTCTAACATGGTGACATTGGCCCTCGATTATTTTTTTCCTTTCCATATGAATTATTGTAATTACTTTGACAATGTCACATCCTTAATAACTTTCATATACAAACATACATGCATTCAATTACACCCCATGGCCATCCAGGACATGGGGCAAGCCTTCTTTCCCAATGTCTCTAAAAATTTGAACAACTTCCTCCTATCCTGAATGGCAATGCCGAGCATCAATTTCTGGTAAGCCACTGCATTTCTCCCTTCCATATCCATACTAATTGTTTATATTAATATACACACACAAACGGTAAGTACTCGGAATATTCTTTACTATCAAAATGAAACACATAAAACATTTGATTTTGTATTAAATATTATTCGTATTCGGTATAAGAAGAAAATAAAAAGTTACCTGCACTTTACTAGATTTCAGTCCATATACATTTTGTTATTTATTCACTCAACTATTTTTTGCCAAAAAGGTTCAATTACTTCTATTGGTGCACCATAAAAAAATTTATTAAATATTCCATGCCTATTGCAAAAACGCCACAGCTATTCATCTCTTGCTTGGATTTATATTAATGTGATCTAGTGATTTAATTGCAGCAAAATTTAGTTCAACTTTTCTAACCAGAATGTCACAAGAACGTTGTTGTACGCACCACTTCAATAAAACTTCTTCAAGTGAAGTTTCACAGACCAATTTAATTTATTTTCTGGAATTTCCATTTGCACTTACATCACACATTAACCTAAATTTTTTCAGTTTATCTCTGTTATTTTTTATGTCAGAAACAGTTTGCTTTCATGTGCCATATTTTTCACCGATACTCCAGAATCCCAAGTATTTTATCACTCCATTTCTTTGATTTAACATTAAATTAATTCATTGCCGTTTGTTCACATTTCGAGGATACAATAACAACAAGTTGGTTAACTTAAAATTTAAACAGACTGAATCAACAAAATACTTTTATTCACTCCGAGTAAACAAATTAAACATTTGTGTAGCTGTATTATGCCGCCTCTGCACTATGCCCATTGTTGATGGGCACGACCCCACCACTGCACACCATTGCTGTGAATGCTCTTTGATGTGGAATAAAACCAGCTCCCTAAGCCAACAATCGTAATCACCAACTGTCCATTATATCCAAAGTATATTTTATATAGAGGTTTTACTGTGTGTGTGTGTATATATATATATATATATATATATATATATGCCAGTAAGGATGTGACACTGTCAAATAATTGAGGTAACTGCTCTGGAAAGGAAAAAGAGAGAGTTTCAGATAAGCCTGAAATTGAAGCTCGGTGTCGCCACTACTTCAGACAGAAGTATGTTCTTCCAATTTTTAAAGGCTCTCAGCCCCCCTTCTTCAGGAAAGAAAGTCACATTCTGTTCACCAGCCAGCTGCAGAAAATTTGAAGAACATACTTCTGTCCTGAGTGGCTACACAGGGATTCAATTACAGGTAAGCCACGAACTATCATTCTTTCCTTTCCATACCAATTATGTCAACTGCTTGTGTTCATATATATACATTTAATGGTTAGTTAATTGTTTACCTGACTTTTACTATGTCCACATAAGCACCACATGTAATACTTTCCTGGTTCACATCTCATTTTAAAAGGTTTCTTATCATATATTTTACCATTTTGGGGCTGGTTTGGTGCATCATGGATTGCTAAAATATTACGTGGTATTGTTATAGGTGCATCTTTATTTTCAGAGGAGTCAGAAGAGTAATAATTGCAAACAGTCTGAAATGAAATTAATGGGATTAATAGGACTATATTAAACACAAATATAGAATAAGACGCATTGATATACATGACAACGAATTAAAATTCAGAAAAAGTTACCACAGCTGTAATATTGTTGTGAACTTCTTTATATATTTCATTACCACATTACATGGCTTTCTAATTATGACATAGGTACTTGGCTACCCAACCATAAACCAATTACGTCATATTTTTCTAGAATTACTTTAAATCAGTGACTATGACCTCACACACATTTAGGCTTCAAAATACAATTAATGTTATTTCCCATAGAATATGTCAATAATTATGACAAATTTATAAAGTACAATTAATAGAATGTGACTTTTATTGGGTTCAAACTCTCAAGATTTATTCACACTTTGCTTTCTTCTATAGAAATAGTTTGGTATATATATCAGATTCCAAAAGTCTATGACTGAGAAAAGTATAGATGGTTGATCTTACTAGGTTTCTCAATTGTGCAATAAGAATGGATTTGACATTTGACTGGACCCTAAAATTTTTAAATGGTTACGCTGGTGTAACAATTATTTCCATACATGGAATTTGAAATGTAAACTGAATTGTTAATTCAAACTTATTTTAATTAAATGCAACAAAAACATTTAGATTCTACATAGACATGTTCTTGTGAAAGAAAATGAGCAAAACAATCATCTTACATATAGGCAAAATGTAGACACACACAAGAGACGTTTATAAAATATTTGTTTTAATTTGACCTTGTAAATACATGAAGTAACAGTTTAGCCAGGAAAAACTAAACCAAGTTTTTTAATTAATTAATAAAAGATAGTCTTTAACCGTACTTTCACTCTTTACTTGGGAAAAATCTCTTTCCAACGTCAATTTATATTATCATTATCGAAATTTGGTTATCACCCTCTTTGTCATTGCAATCCATATGAACTGCAAAAAAAAATTAGACAGAAGGGATAAAGCATATAAACAATATTTACAAAATTTCATGCGAATTCAACTTTTGAGAAAGTTGATATTTAACAGTGTGAACAAACGAAAATAAAATATTAACGTGAATTATGAAAATATTTTCAATTATGGTTGAAACTTTATTAATAATCAACCATTTGAAATGGAACATAAATATGTACTTTTTGATATGAAAAGTGCAGGGCTTCAGAATAAAGTTTTACAGCTTCAAGATTGAAATGGTTTTCATTTTACGAAGATAAATAAAAATAAAAAAGATAGGTACCTTCTCATATCTGTGTAAATTAAATGCGAAAACATTTCGACGAGGGCATAAAGCAAAAGTTCTCCACATAAACAACATTCTTCGGAGTATCAAAAAAATTTAAAGTTATTTGAAATGTTTAAGAGTATATTAACACTGTCTTATCATAAGAAATAAAAACACTTGAAAGGCCACCACGATAAAATTTTCGCGACATCGCTCAACATGTCAAAGATATTGTTGGAGAGTAAATTTTGAGCCCTTGAATGCATTACTCTATTTGAACAAATAGGATTGAAAAAAATGCATATCATAAGTATATTACAAAATAGTAATTGATTAGTTGTATGATTATATTACCTCACAAAGTAATTATATATTTTTTAACATTGTTATTCGTTGGTTATTCCTTCTTTGTACATTATGTTTGAATTTATTTGCGTCCAATTTAAACTTTCGGCTGCTAGAGAGTCCTACGACAATTGTTTAAAAATGATTTAATTTATTACCCAAATATTGTATAAAATTGATTTATTGGAATTCAAGTGAGTCTGATTCTATTGCCAATTTCTTCACAAGAAATTGAAATACCGTAAATATAAAAATAAGATAAGTTTAAACTATGAGTAACTATAAACGAACCCTACAACTACTTTTACCAAATTAAATTAAATTTTCTGCTATCTGAAAAAAAATTATGTGATCGCATTGCTAGATTTTAATATCAAATACACAAATTTATTATCGCAATAGGACTCATCTTTACTTCATATCAAGAAACTACATCCTTAGAAATTTGAATTTAATTCCATTTTTGAGTAACAGTTTCTATAATATTGCCTTGCTCCGTTAATATAAAATTTTAGTGTTAGTTCACTTTGTTTGAGAAGTTAAATAAAACATATACAGACATTTGAATAGTCTAAACCTGTCTCAAATTATATTCAAAATTATGATTTGTTTCAGGTACAAATTGGCTAGTAAATAAAGTATTATCTAATTCCACGCAAGCTATGAGTAAAAAACCGAAGGTATTTCCAATATATCCCAATAATTCTCATTTATGTTTAATTTTGTTGTGCTAATTTTATTAATCTAGTAATACTGTTTGAACATAAATTGTACACTTTTGAATGTATAGCCGAATGGGTTTTAGTTATATCTTTCTTAGGTTAGGAAACACCAAAATTTTTGAACAAAGTTTACTAAAGTGTAATTAAAACCTTAGTAAATGCTTTTTTTTTATAAAACTTTTCGTTTTTAACAGGCTCAGTGGACAGTATCTACATTTTCTGAAGCTGGAGTAAGTGTGAAGTCTGAAAATGTTGATGCCACTGAATCCGAGGAAGGAGAGAAACAAAAACATGTTCCTCCAATGCTTTTAAAGAATTATGAACCACAAACACTTGCTGATTTAGCATTAACAAACATCCGTATTAAGCCTCTAATTGCCTGGTTTACCAGTTTACAGTTTCAGAAACAACAGGTATGTATGTATAGTATTAAACAAATTGAAGATTTTAATTTTTTAATTTTCCCAATGTCTCAGAGTCAAACAATGTAATACACAACACAAATATTTGCCACAGCTTTTAGCATGAATTTGAACTCTTATATGAGAGCTTTTTATTGGGCCTCAGGACCGTATGCAATTGTATACATTTAGATCTCTGGATAATGGAATCCTGCCTCTGGACCCATGATGTTTTGCCTGCAGATTCGTCATTCACCCAGTATGATCGACAACTCCCAAAATGTTTTAGTCACAGTAACCAGTCAGTGTTACAGTGATCATAATAAGGCACAGATTCTGAGAGATTTGGTCTTAGGCACCAGTCTATTAAGTGTATGGATACAACAACCCACAAAATGAGAGTTCAAATTTTATCTGCTGCCAAAATCTTTAAACTCACAATCTCTGCTGCCAATGCAGATCAAATCTTTAAAATATTTTATAAATTTGACTATTTAATGCTTGTGGCCATACATTTCGACCACCAAATTTGCCCCACTGGCCTTGACGAACATACTGAGCAAAATTCACCCCCTGCACTAGGTTGCAGCTGTGAGATTTTTCAAACTATAACTCTTGTCTCTCTTTCCTATCTAAATGTGTTATATATCAGGTGTATATGTTTTTTAGTCAGAAAAACACCTTTCTTTCATAGAAAGCAAAACAAAATTTTATTCAAAGTACTAGTCCTCTCTAGCTACAAATCATTCCCGTCTCAATTTGTGGATACCACAGCAAAACAATTCCTTTATTTTTAAGGCAAACTGCTCATCAAGCCATTTTGATATGTTTTTATAAGAATTGAAGTGCTTTATGTTTTGTATTCATATCACGTGTTACTTCCGACCATACATTCCTATACAAAATATGTATGTTTTTGTAAGCTGTAACACCCATGACGGTGTCGTGGCTTACCTGAAATTGAAGCTCTGTGTTGCCACTCAGGACAGATAAACTTCCAGCTTTTCCTTTCCATATAAATTATTCTAATCACTTTGACAATGTCACAACCTTATTCATGCCCACACTTCCCTGGTTACCTGTTTGACTCCCACTACACACCACCTATAGTGACTACTTGTCACTAATCCATACACACATCAAAAACATATTCTGAATCCACAAAGAAATCATATCCAGTTTCTCCAATTTAGATCAAAACACTGCTACCGTTCTCATACATAATTTCCACCGTGTCTCTGCCCAATGCCATTTATGAAAGTTTAACAACTTAGTTTTAAAGGCCACAAGAGTAGGCATACAAATTCCCACCCAAACCTGGCTTCCCTGAACACCGTCACCCCTACCTCTCATCGCATCGAAACCCTGCATGGCAGACATCTTCCACTTACCTAAACCTTAACCTATACAAAACAAACCTCCACAGACCCCCAAAGCCCCTAGAAACAGCACCCTCAATCTGTCCTCTAGAAACTAAATTTCCATCCTTGATAAGGATCTCACTTTTTCCTCTCCTCTGCCCTTGACCCCTTCATACTTGCCGTGACACCCTTAAATTCTGCCAAACAGTGGAAACTACATTTAACTAAGAAACCCCTACTTAATTAATGCAGATCTACATAACACCACAGCTTTCTAAATTTAAAGAACCTGTAGCCTGTGCCTCCATATTTTTTTTTATTAAAATGGATCTAAAGCATATTTCATTTTATCCCTCGGTGTGGCACACACACATGGAAAGTCCCAAGGACAAAGGACTGCTACAATATTCCTGCATGTGCATGGAAACTGCCGACAACGAAAATATGCACCTATTTCCTCCAGGTACACCCTGCAGGTGCAGATGCTGCTGTCATCTTCTTTTTTTTATCTTTATTTAGCAGGGTCTGCAAGTAAAATGCAATTCACTGCTATGATATAATAAGAAATCATATGACTAAGAGTATTTGGAGAGCGGGTTATGTGAAATATATTTTCACACCTCTGGCTTATTACATTGGATTCAGGTATTTACAGGTTGACAATTATTTGTGTAAGTCTTGAGGAAGCTTTCGACCAAGTCTTTTAGTTTTTTTTTGTCCTAGGTTTAATTTCTTTGCACTTTTACACTTCACTATATTTTTGAAAAAGTTACTGCTTAGGCTATGGATGTAGTTTGTTATAAATGGAACCTTTAATTCTTGGTGTATTTGACTGTTTCATATGAACCACAGGCTATTAATTGCAATACTTACCACTTTATTTTGCATGGTTTGAAGTTTCTTGAGCGAATTTGTAGGTGCGTTGCTCCAAGCTGTAAGAATGGGTGGGAGAATCGATTTATAAATTAGGAGTGAGGATTCAACTCGAAGATGAGATTTTTGGTTGATCTTCTGAGAAAGTTGGACCAGCAATGATGGTGGCTTTGGATTTGGCGAAGGGGGTTGAGAGACGCGTCTACCACCCCCAGAAGCGGGGGTGGAAATATTTAAACATGCTAAAACAGCTGATATTAGATTTGGATAAATATTTTTAGGGGTCAAAGATATTGATAGTGTTTCTACCGATGTTATCTGAATATAATATTCATCTCCTACGCCCTGGGAAAAGGGCACCCTTAGGGTTTGGGGTGGAGTTGTTTTACAGAAAAATAAAGCGAATACAACCGAGTTTGGAGTCAAATCGAAGGTTATGGATGTCAGTGAGTTTAGTTATGACATTCAACTTGGCATTTACCCCTCAGATGCAAGGGTAGCGGGGTGGAAATTTTGGAACATGCAAACATGGCAGATATTTGTGTTGAATAAATTTTTTTCTGGGTTATTTATATTGGTTGTATTTCTACTGATGTTGTTTGTGTATAATTTAATCGCCTTTAGGCATGCGAGGAAGCACCCTTATGTGTGGGGGTTGAGGGACATTTCATATAATTAACGCCAAATCAACCTAGATTCGTGTCAAATTGGGGGATATGGATGTCGCTGAGACCATTTATAACAAACTGAGAAACTCACAGGGGTGAGTGGGAATTGGCGGTGATGAGAGGGGGAGGGCGGGGAAAGAAATTTTCAAACATTCTAACCGGCCGATTTTTGCCTCGAATCAATATAATTCTGGATCAATAGCATTTATAAAATTTCACTTCATCTGTGTATAATATCAACTTCTTTTAGGCATGGGAGTGGTGCACCCTTAAGAGTTGGGAGTGGAGTGGCATTACATGAATTTACGCAAACACATTCCAGTTTCAAGTCGAATCCGGGGTTATATTTATTACTGTGTTTAATTATGACATTTAAGTTACAGTTTAACTTCCCTAAGCGGGGATGGATGGGCATTGAAATTTTCAAAAATGTTAAGCAGTCGATATTTGTATCGAATAAATATTTTTCTGGTTCGCTGAAATTTATTATATTTCTCTACATGTTCCATATGTTTAATATAACCTCTTACGGGATTTGGAGTGGAGCACTCTTAAGGGTGTGGGTGGAGTAGATTTATTTAATAATAACGCAAACACAATCGAGATTGGACTCAATTCCAGGGTTATGGTTGTCCGTGAGTTTAATTATGATATTCAAGTTGCCGTTTAACTCTCCCAAGCGGGGGTGGTTGGGGGTGGAAATCTTTATACATGCTAACACAGCCGATATTTGAGTCAGATAAATATTTTCCTGGTAAAAGTGATTAATAGTGTTTGTACCAATGTATGTGAGTAAACTTTCAACATTTTACGGCATGGGAAAGGAGAACTCTAGGGGTGGGGGTGGAGGAATATTACAAAAAAATAACTCGAATACAAACGAAACTGGAGTCAAAAGCAAAATTATGGATAACGCTGAGTTTAATTATGCTATAAACTAGCAATTAACCTCCCAGGGACTGGCGTGGTCGGGGTTGGAAATTGTCAAACATGTCAGTCAACCGATTTTTGAAACTAAATATTTTTCAGGATCAATGAGATTTCTCTACATTTTCACAGATTATAACTTTAACCCCTTTCGGGCTTACCAGTAGAGCACTTTTAGGTGTTGGGTGGAGGAACGCTGCAATAAAATAACGCGAATACAACCGAGATTGGAATCAAATCCAAGGTTATGGATGTCGCCCAGTTCAAATATAGCATCCAATTGGCCATTTAACCCCAAGGGGCGGGAGTGGATGGGGTGGATTTGGATGGAAATTTTCTAACATGTTAAACGGTCGATATTTCCAATAATTATTTCCTGGGGTTAATTACTTCGATAGTATTTATACCGATGTTGTTTGTGTATAATTTAACCCCTGTGAGGGGAGCAAGTTTAGGGGTGGGGTGGAGTTACGATAAATAAAAAACCGGAAAAACAACCGAGATTAGAATCAATTCAGAGACTATGGATGTCGCTGCATCTAATTGTGACAACCTGGGTAACGCAACGGGTTTGGGAGGTGGTGGGCGGGGGAAGAATTTTTCAGACAATGTAATCGGCCGATTTTTGTGTGGAATGCATTCTTTTTTATTATCGCACATTTGTGGGGATGGTCATCTTCTAACATGTAAAAACGGCCGATATGTTTAGTCAATGACTTCATCCCCCATTGGCATGGGAGGTGAGCACATTTAGGGTTTGAGGAGCTTTACATAAAAATAGCGCAAAAGCAACCAAAATTGGAGTCACATCGATGGTTATACATAAATGACATCTCGGGCAACGCCGGGCACCCAGCTAGTATATATAAAAACACACACACCGACACACGTGTGTGTGTGTGTGTGTGTGTGTATTATCTTCTTTCTTTTTCAATAGTAATATCTAGTCTGTTCAGTTTCTACTGTTTATTGAGAAAATATAATGCTGTTTTGTTCCTCCAATCTTGCTTTTTACCACCTAATAACCAGAGACTAATTATATGCTCACTGTTCCACTAATCTATGTGTGGTGGACAGTTGTTAATATCTTTACAAAAAAATTGTCTTAAACTTCCATATTCTTTCTTGTGAAAGAATAAATATGTTATTGTAAATAATCAATTTATGTTACAAATATATTGCTAATTCAAAATATTATTGTAATTTCTGTAATCTATATGTTCGTTATCTTTTTCTATATTTCAGAAGAGTAGGATATTATTGTTAACTGGTCCAAATGGAATTGCAAAGACAGCTGCAATCCGGGTTATGGCAAAAGAGAGGCAGATAGGCATTATAGAGTTTGGTTTGGAAGATTTAAATGAAGATCCTAATGGTAAATGTTGCTTTGGTATAATCTTACTATCTTATATTGTTCCCTTTCTTAGCCATTTAAAATAAATAAAAATTGTATTTATACATACCTACAATACTTTGTGGCTGGCCAACAACAGTGCACATCTTATACCTGCAAAAGGCGTCTAACATCTACAAAAAATTTAACTTCTTACTTTTCAATTTCTGGTAAGTCATTTAACCTCTCTCTCTTCCCTGCCCAGATATATATTGCAATATTGGTATGGAAAGGAAAAATAGATGGTTGTGGTTTACCTGAAAGTGAAGTGCGGTGTCACCATAAGGAACTGAAGGTTGTTCTTCAAATTTTCAGCCTCCTTCTTCAGGAAGGAGTGTTACACAATTCTGTGCACGGGCCAGCTATATATATATATATATATATATATATATATATATATATATATATATATAGCTGGCCCGTGCACATATATATATAATACACACCTGGTCAGGAACTTGACCCAGTGGCCGAGATGGTTAAGGCGTCTGTGTACTAAGCAGAATATGTGGGTTCAAGTCCCGCCTAGGTCAAATATTTTCAGTCTTTCCTTCTTCTTCCATCCTTCTCTCTGCTTTGAACATATGCTTTTCTATGTGCGTAATTCTTCGCCCGAGCATATGAATTCACATAAAGCACAATCCTCCTATTTCTCCTATTTATTTCTATCCTTCCTCACTATCCAAGTTTGAATGTGACTTTGTCACCAAATTAGTTCCAATTCACTAATATATATATATATCTCTGTGTGTGTGTGTCTGGCTGGCATGCAGTTCAGATCTTCCTTCCTGGTGAAGAGGGCTCACCCTCAAAATTTTGTACTTCCACCTATGCCAGAATGGACCAATTATTGATTTCAGGTAAGTCGACTTCGCTGTCTCTCTTTCCTATCCAAATGTGTTATATATCATGGAAATAATTTGAGTTTATTTTTAAAACAATTGATAAAACAACTTTATTGTAAGCTGACCTCCTGTGGTGTAGGGGTCAGCGTGGCTGCCTCACATCACAGAGGTTCTCAATTCAAATCCCGGCGAGGGCATGGATGCTTGTGTGAGTAAGAGAAAACTCATCAAAGTAGGTCCCCAAAAAAGGCAAAATTAAGTTTCCATAATGAGTCGCTAATAACCAGAGCTGTTGATGCATCTTTAATAAATAAACCAATCTAAAAAATAAAATAAAAAATATACTTTATTATCCAAGCTCTTTCATTTTTTTCTATTACAGTGAGTTCTAAGCCACAGGGAAATGATTTGAAAGACCTTCGTGACTTTCTGCTTCGAGCGGGAAAGTATCAACAGATTGATGATAGTTCTTGTAAGAAGATTATTATTGTAGAAGATTTACCAAATTCAATAATCTCTCACAAAGATGAGTTTTACAATATTCTAAGGTATATTTATATAATTTATAAAGAATACATATTGTACCAATTTTTATAATCTTTTTTTTACTCTTTTCACTTTTGTATTTTAAGACTACTTAAGAAATATTGAGTCTGCAAATTGATCACCATGAACCTGACATGTTCTGTATGCACTTTGTTTTTAGAAGGCGTTTGTACCGATTAACAAAGATCTATTTACAGTCTTTCACTTTAAAGTGATAAAATTATTTTTGTATGATAACATGACTATAAAATTGTTCCTAATGGTTTTATTATTTTACAGTCTGTATGCAACTACTGCCAAAATTCCTTTGATTATTATTTATTCACACTCTGATCCTAATCACCTATTGAATATGGACCTGAAAATAAAACTTAACATTGAGACAGTTGTGTGAGTATGGTTTACAATTGTACTTTTTATTCATTCTTTATCATTAGGTTTATTATTTGTGTGTTGATTTTAGTCAGAGCTTCGTTTCATTGTTGATCAGTGATGCATAGCAGATATATTTATACTTAGAGGAATTGATTGTACCATTTATGTATTAATAAATTTTCCTACTTTGTTTATTTAAAACACTGCACTGAGAGTGTATGTTAATTTTTGTTTCTTTACACATTTGTCTTTCGAATATCTGTTTACATTCTTTCAAATTAGTCTTTCTACTTCTCAGTGACTGCATCCTAACATAACCATAGCTTTACTATTTTCATCTAATATACCAGATCTATTCATATGTTGAATGGCTTGAGTAACGCAGTAAGAACTTCCAGAAATTAAAAAATGACGTCTATGTATATGTACTTTGAACATTGGGAATAAGTTGAAGTCTTATAGGCTTATGTTAGAACCATATTCACACAGCAACTTGATCATATTTCCATTGTCAGCATCATGCAATTGTGGTTGTTAAATACACCACTATTGCATTCCTTGAAGTGTCAGAAATGTTTTTATGTCATACGACAATTGCCTTCAAGAGTATGTACGTTTCTCACTATCTAAATAAGAGGACATTACAGATGACTTAAAATAAAGTCTTCAACTGTAACTGATGCAATTCTCTTTTTTTTTTGCATCATACTATCTTAATACTGCCAACCCGTGAATTATTTATGAATGACTTGCATATTTAAAATATGTTTATTTTTATTGACCTATTCGTGCAAGAAGGGAAAGCATTACATTATTAAAAATTGATATTTAGATTCAAGATGGTACCTGAAGGTTGCATTAAAAAGGCACTGAACAGAGTTGTACTTATCCATGGGTTTTCTATCTACAAATTTACAACTGTTATTAACTCAATAACAGAAACCTGTGGCGGAAATATTAGGAAAGCCATTTCTGAATTGCAGATACACATTTTTAGTAAGTATTTTTAAATGTTTTTATTATATTCAGTCCTCATTACATATATATATATATATATATATATATATATATATATATATATATTAAGGATAATGTGAAATAGTCAAATTGATGTAGATATAAGAAAGAGAGATGAAAAATATTGTGGTTTATCTGAGTTTGAAAGACATAATGATGAACAGAATTTTGAATTAATTATGATGTCCACCTTACACAGTCAGATAAACCATAATAATTCTGTCAGCTTCTTATACATATCATTTACATATATATTAAAACCTCACTTCTATATTTTTCAGTGGACCATTTGAAAGGAAATATTTAACTTGGAGAAAAATCTAACAGAATTCTTCAAGTTTTCTATTCAAATTAGTACCATTTTTTTTTACAAAAAAATATATTTGCACCTACATAAACAAATACTAACAGAAAAATTGTTTTGGTTTATTCTATTTTACTTTTTTTACAAATAGAGGAAACTGCCAATTTGATGTGTGATATTTGGTTTAAAATATAATTGCGAACATGATTTTTTTACAAACACTTGCACAATTTCCTTGACCTAAATTTTAAAAAATTGCACTTAAATGGGATGGATCTCTGTTTAAAAATATATATTTAAACTGGATGGAGTAACTCTCAACTCCTTGGCAGTGGGCACCTTTTTATTATTTTTCTTTTCTGTAACATAAAATTTTAAGTTTAGTGTGCATCTGCATCTCTCCTTTTCAAGAAGGCTGATGCCTCTTAAAATTTGAAGGACTTTTACTTGTCCAGCATGGTGACACTGGCCCTCAATTTCAGGTAAGCCATTTTTAATCTCTCTATTTCCTGACCAATTATTTTGATAATAATATACTGGCCGGCACAATGTGCTTTTCAGCCACGTAATATATCGATTTAAGGTAAGTCAGCTGCTCTTGCTCCCTCTCTTTTTTCTGTTCCAATGAGAAAATTAATATTGTCGTTACTTGTTTTATTAATATTATATATAATCTTTCCTAGAAATAAAAATCAAATTTTCGATGACATCAGTAGGTCTGAATGCATTCTAGCTTCTTAATTTGTCTTTCCTAACCAAATCTGTTAATTCCTATCCAAATGTGTTAATTCTTGACATTGTCACATTTACCTTAATATGTATCTATAAATATCAAATAAGGAAATGTAACTAGGTCATATTGATTAACTCATTTTTATAGGAAAGAGAGATAGAGGGCAGATTAGTTCCCTTTAATCGACAGGTGGCTGGTGCATGGAATGGCGACACCGCACTTCACTTTCAGGTAAATCACAACCTATCTCTCTTTCCTTTTTTATATATCATAAATCATTATAAACTATAATACAGTATTATTTGTTGAGGAAAATTTATACTTTTTTGCAAACCTTCTTGGGCATATGTTATTTATTAAAAGTCACTAATCAACAAACATAGATTATCAGATAAATAAATAGCCAAATAACATCCACAAAAAAGTGCTTAATTAAATATCACATAACTTTTCTGCTGTCCGAAGCAGCTACAAGGATTGCAGAAATGTGTTGTATTATTTAGCACCTATTTAGGTTTCTTACTTTGCTATTTGTTATGATTAGTACACTTTTAATACCGACATTTTATATTTTATACTTTCAAAAATTATTGGTTGTTAATTTACTGTACAAATTTAGTTATTCACTGTGATGTTAATTCAAAATTGCAATTGATTTAAAACATTGATGTAAAATTTGCCAATATAGTCACTTCCAGTACGAGCACAACTTTGTTTTTATAAATATGATTCACTACCTATATTTTCCATTTTGTAAATATGTTCTCATTTATGTATAATGGTACGTATCTATTTGATGATTAGTAATTTTGTGATGCATGGAAAGGGCCATATTGGTTTTAGAATGTGATTGTATATTTTAATTTTTAAGTTCGTACCTGTCTGTCTGACATATCCTAACTGGTAATCTTTTTAATTAATTTTTTATACTATATCTTTTTTATAATATGAGCTTTTATGTTTTGTGTTCCTTAAGTTATATGAGAAGAACTACATTCTGTAATTTGGTTATTATGTATATGTATAACTAAAAGCAAAATAATACAACAATTGTAATAATTAAGTATTTATTATTAGTTTTACTTACTTTTCTTCAATTTAATTTTTATTAACACCTCCATATATTAGTGGTTATTTGTCTGAATATCACAATTTCAAGAATATAATTAGTGAATACAAGCCATTGATTACCTGAACTAGATTATTAATGAAACAGTTTGAATATGAAATAAAAATTGTGTTTTTATGTTTTTAGAAGTGAAGAAAGGATGTTCTGATCAGTATAAACTGCAGCCTATAGGTCCCAGGAAAGCTGCACCAGCTAAAAAGAATAAGGATAAGGATAAAGAACAAATTAAACAAGAAAAGAGTTTATTCCACTCTGTAGGACGTGTATTATATGCAAAACGTAATCATATTACTTTAGTTTTATAACTTAAAATTTTTTATTATACACTATGTCAATTAGATTGAAAGCTCTAGTCTGTACATTTCTCTTTTAGATTTAATCAAATTTGTTTCTTCATTGGAACTACAAATTATAATTGCAATCATTAATCTTCCATTATCTAAATATAGTAAGAAATGCCGTCAGATCTGCTTATATTACTCAACTTTTATATTGATTTACATTTAAGCAATATTTATTATGTAGTTTTTGTGTCCCTTATAATAATTTATTTTATATTCCTTGTTTTGTTCATTTTGCAAATTTTTCCATTTTTTATATACCTGACTGTAAAAACTATCCTTTATAATTTGTGTTTAAATTTCTGGACTATAGTGTTTATATGCAAATAAATTTGCCTCTCTTGTTTTTCTTTATAATTCAGATAATTTGTATCAAAACCAGAAATGTGATAATCTCATTTTGATTATTTTGAACCCTATTTAGTTTTTAAATGTCTAGTCATTAAAGCACTTGCATTCACAATAAGGAAGCTTTTATTTAAAGGAGATAAAAATGTAATAATTTTGACAACCATTGATTTTAATGAATGAAGAAGAATTATGATTGTAGGGCTCACACAATCATCGGAGGCTTCTACTTCTACTTCTACTTCTCAATCCAGTGCAGCACTTAGGCATAATCCAATGGATATTGCTGATCAGTATCTTCATTCTCACAATCAATTTGTTCATTTGTTGCACAATAATTACCTTGATATATTTTCAACAATGGAAAGCATAGCTTCGGCTTCAGAATATTTAAGTCAATCTGATATTATAACATCTGAGTGGCGGGTAGGTACTTAAATTATATTTAATTTAATATTTGTACTTAAGAATTGCCTTTATATTTGCAACCTCAAAAATGACTTGTTTTTTTTTATGATACCTTCTTGTTACAAGTTACTCATTGTAACTAATAATGGGGTTCTATCCATATTTATTATAATCCAAGTCAAATAGAAAGCAAGAAAAAATTCTTACTGATAATTGTTTGAGTACAACTAATCAATTTGATTTAAGATCCATACTGCTGTATACAACTTTTTGATTTATTGGTATTTTCAATTTTTGCTAATTAAATATTTGGGGTGAGTTAAGTCTGGTAAATTTCTATGATATTACTATCTGTATTTTGTAAAGCAGAACATCTATTAGCAATCATGATTCTTGTAACCGTTTTCTTCAAACTTTCTTAATGATGAAACAAACAGTTGCCATTTTAAGTGACCGGTGTTAAACCAGTTCTATAAATTGTGTATTATGCAGTAATAAAACATTTTTATTCAAAGTTGTGGACTGCTGCCTGAATACAAATTGTTTGCTAGTTAACATGAATTATTTACTAGTACATATTTAATATTTTTATTAGAACTGTAAATATTATATTATATCCTTAGTATAGTTAAAGAATTATTACTTTTGTTATTATTCATATTATTTTACTTATGTCAGACAGGGAAATTTGTGTTCCCGAACTTTAGAATTTTTATGTTAATTTTTAATTATTTATAATTGTAGCATTCAATTCTTATATTGTAATTTTATGTATTCATGTGTCCTATTTCCTCATACGAGGACTAATGGAATAAAATAAATCAAATCAAAATCAAAGTAAAGGATGTTCATGAGAATTATATACCAGCACTCAAGTCTATTTATTACTGTATATATGAATTTGTCTTTGGCCCAGCAAAAAAGATCCAGATGCTGCATGTTAATTACAATTTATGTTTTTCTGAATAAATAGGCAAAAGAATATTGCAGCATTGTAAGATTGATGAGATGGTAGGGATCTTGTATGTATGGGAAGAATTTCTGTGTATAATGAAGCTGATTTTGTTGACTCCAGACCAGAAAGGCTTGAAGAATATTTCAAAATAATACAGTTGTAGCATTATATACATGGTTTTTGCTATTGTTTTTGTGACAAGAGAATACATTACACATAGGAAACAAGCTGGTAGTTAAATCAGTGGTTAGTGAAAAGAAAAGGGTATCTGTTCTGTAAATAAATATTGTAAACAGTTTGAAATAATTTATTTTATGAAGGAAATTTTGTTTGGGATGGATATAATGTTGACAGATTTTTTAAAAACTATTTTTTACTACGTTTTCCAGATTTAAAAATCCATCATATAACTATTACATAATATTATACCTCGTAGTATAATGTTTATACATCTTTCTATGATAGTATTTAAAGACATTTTACCACAGTTAACTGAATATTAAGATTGAGATGCTTGCTTTCTCTGAAGGAAAAAGAAGACTTGGAGAGAGTTGGGTTTTCTTTAGCTATCGGTGGAATGATGGATTCTTGCCATAATCCTGTCACAAAATGGAAGCCTATTACTAGCTCAGGCTGGATACAAGAAAGAAATTCTGTTGCAAAAATGTGAGCACCAAATATATTGTGTTATTATAAATAACTTTTTATGCCAGAGTTGTGAAATTATTTGATTTCTCAATGAAGGACATTCGTATTAGTATTATTTGAGTGGAAAGATAACTTTTTTAATTCTTCTGTAATCATAACAGGAGAAGGAAATAACTGTTTTGAATAAAGTAACCTTGTGTTGCAATGGTACATTTCTTAGAATTGAACTAGGAAGTTTTATTAGATACTGTCACAAATTGTAAATCCTACAATTACTTCCATATGTATAAAATTTAATTTTGGAATCATAATAATAATGTTGATTGCAGATAATTTGTGGTAAACTTTTTTAGAGGTACTGTAGTTATAGAAGTGTGGCAATTGAGTAGAATGTGAAAGGTTCCAATCCACCTTTATCAGAATATTTCTGCTATATCTCATTTTAACCACGGAATTGTTAATTTATTAAAAAAAAAATTTTAACTGATCAAGTCTTTATCATTGGCTTCATATAATACTAATTTGTAGAATTAGTGTATTATGCTTTGAAAATATGTTTTACTTGCAGAAAACTCTTCTTTTGTTCTCAGACAGACCACTTGTTGTGTATGTATTGTGTAGTTTTCTAAAATCTAAAACTACTAAATTAATTATATTATGAAAATTAATTTTGTAAATGACTTATTTCACAGAAATGAAAATGTGAAAGAGGTTTATCCTGACTTGAGACGTCTTAGTGTGGAATACAACACAGATTTTCTTCCTGTATTTAACATTCTATGTGAAAATCATGGAGTACCTGGTAAGCTCTTTGATGCTTTTAGTTTATTCAAAGATATTTCCCCCAAATAATATTTACTGATTTTACCCTACTTGTTTTTGGCATTAAATCAGTTAATTGCACTGATCTTTTTTTATAAAAATTGTTCTGACAGAATGTAGAAGATGATACAAATTTTAACAGCCAAATATGTGGTAATAAAAAGTTTAATATAAATCCTTCAGTTATTAATTAATTAGGAGACATCTGTGGGCTGCATGCCAACTTCCAAGATTGTCAGATAATTTTAAATATAGAAGATAACATACAAGAACTCTTTTAGTATTTATTATTTAAACTTGATGTATTGCCTGCTGCTAATAATTAACTTGTAATGTAATTCTTAATATAATGAAGCCCTACTTCGGACAGTCAAATATGTATTGATAACTGCTGTATTTTTTTGACTGGATTTGATATTCTATTTATAAATTTTAACTTAGCTCACAAGGAATATTAACAGAATTTCAAAAATTATGCATTACAAGAAATTCAATTTCTTTTAGGATTGAAAAATCTCAACTGGACTATGAATCAAACCCAGGACTTCTGCTTAGAATGTGGTGCTCTTACATTCTGAACTAACCTGTTCAACTCCCTGTCATATGCAAGATTTCTTCGTCCATTGTATAGAACTGAACACAGGTTCACCTATAATATACTAAATCACATTCTTCACAGCCTAAACTTAAGTGAAGAATGGAGATTTTTCTATCCTAATATGTTAATTCAGTTTCATAGACCTTAAGAGTTGAGCTTTTATTGAAAGCATTTCTTCAAAATTTACACTGTGAAGAATGTGAGTTAGTGAATTGTAGATGAGCCTGTTTTCAGGTCTATACTATAGATAGAGGAAGCTTGTACTTGATAGGGTATCAACCAAGATAGCTCAGATGGTAAGAGCACCATGTACTAAGTAGAGGTCCTGGTTTAATTCTTGGTACATCATGATTTTTCCATCCTAATTCATTCATTAATTTTCATAGCCTTTATAGCCATTGGTGCTGAACTTTGATTGAAGACATTCCTCTGCTCTGGAAGAAATACAAGTTTAAAATCACTCCAAAACAAAGTAAAAGGGCTCTTCATCAAAGTTTATTCATGGGATGGGTGGCTATTGTGTGCAACATCAAAATTACAATACAGTTCCGACTCCATAGCTAGTTTGACTGAAAAATAAATTGCAGTATTTCTATAAGCCTGTGTCATTTCAAAACTCAGAGTCATTTCTTCTGATACCACCAAACTTGTGGCTCAGGTGGTGAAGTTTCCTTTTTCCAATGCTACACAACTTGTGGTGAATAGCATAGAGGTTCAAGATGTTTTGCTGGTCATTTGTGTAATAAGGATTCTTCAGCTCAGTCAAAATTTAACGGAGTACTTATCACACATTTGTATCACCTGTATATGAAAATTTGTTAGTACATGAGTAGGTTGATTGAACAATTACTGTCCCATCAAAAAGAGAACTTGTAATCAAGAAGTTTTGTCCTAATAAAGTAAAAAATTATTTTGTTACAGTTAAAAAATGCAAGTTCCAGTTTTCGTCACACAAAGAATCTGATTTGTAAGTACACATTGTCAGTTGTGTTACTTGTCTTTTGGGATGTAAGGCTTATCCAAAGGATTCTATTTACAGGATGTCCCAGATTGACAACTGGCGGAGTACGAACGAATCACTTCCCAAACGAAAGCCAGTATATGAAGATGATGATGAGGATAAGGATAAGGATGAGCATAAGGATGCAGATAAGGATGAGGATAAGGATTCAGATAAGGATGAGAATAAGGTTGCAGTTAAGGTTGAAGTTAAGGTTGAGGATAAGGATGATGATGAGGATGACAATGTGATCATCGTAGAAGACAGTGAGTGATAACATTGACGGTTTGCGAAAACATATATATAGTCAAATTGTTTTTTAATTTAAGTATTTATCAACTTAATGTAAAATAAACTTATGTGATATGTTCCACCTCAGAATTTTGATTTGATTTATTACAGTACCATTTCCCAGAAGTTATTAAATATATATTTTTAAATGAAATACATAACATAAAATTAATGCCAACTTTGAAATGCGTAAGTATAATAAATTGAATGTGGACAAATTCACAACATTTTCAAAATGTGGAGACACCTCTGTCAAGTTAGATAGGCAGAAGTAGTAGGGGTTCTGACTCTTTGAGTATCTCTTAGTCCTTCATTTGCCACTAAAAACCAAAATAACATTTTTTTAGTGTTCAAATCCTCCTGTCTGTTTCCGTCTTCTGCCCTAACCTTCTCAATCACTTATATACCATGTTTTAAACGATTTTTGTTAGAATAGTCTTCACACATCGTCGTAATTTTTATGTTGATCCCTAGTCATCTGTCTCGGTAACTAGTCAACAAAGCCTGTAAATGTTGGGATAAAAAGTAAAATACCTTTCACAGTATCGATTAATGTCTATTCTCACTTGTGCAGCAATATAAGCAGGTGTAGCCATTCTGAATAAGAACGGTTTGATGATAATACTTAAAGGTGGGGCTTCTGTGTTGTTATCAATAATTGTAAAATAGTTTTCAAACTAGTGTAAGAAATGAAAATGTAAAGTAGAAAAGCCAGATCAGAAGAAATACTTTTTATTGCCTTTTTTATGCTGTTCTGAATTGAACAGTGGACACAGCTATAAAAAGTAAAATCATATAAGAATATGTGGATACAATATTATACCTGAGCATGTAAGAACACCAATATAAATAGAATTCCAAGTGAAGTCGCCCACAAGTTCAGTGTATGAACTTGTGTTTTAAACATATCAAGAAATTGTTTTGCCAGTGGGCATAACTTGAATTTGAAACCAAATGCCAAAGACAATTAAATGAGAGCTGAACTCTGTTCCTGTAAGGAAGACTAAGAGAATATTTTCGTGTGTTTGGTAGTACTTCTTCAATAATATTTGGGGCAAGGAAATACAACGCCGAAAACATTAGAAACAGTTCTGTTGCTGGGTACAGTCATTGTTGAGAGCATTCTGTGGATAGATTGAGACTTGCGGTAGTTTCCATCTGTTGACCATTCTCTTCAAAAGTTAATTAGAAAGAAAGCAATTCCACAATGAAGAGAGAGAAAAAATATAGTTTTTGAGTAACAGGCTACATGAGGGTAAGCCATGTGGTGGCAACTCCCCTTTAATGGCATAGGAAGGGATTTGAAAGAGGGGATGTGTAAGGGTGGAGGAAGGTAGCAAGAGTTAACTAGGGTCCCTGAACTGTGGTTTAAGAACCCTAACCTGCATTTGCCTAAAAGTGATGTAAGACAAACCCTGGAAAACCTGCATCAGGTAATTCGGACAGAAGGTACTTGTCCCACGCCGTTCCGATGGCGGGAGAGGAGTTTTCTGTGGGGACGCAGCATTCCCTTCTCAGTGTCTAGACCAGTTTAGGAGGCAGCAGGCTGCTTATTCCAAGTATGTCCAAGGTCTGCGACCCCAGAACATACACCTCTCAAAACAGGCCTTGGTGCCTCGGCGTGTGGGAAGCTTCAAAAACAGAGTGAGGAAAAGGCACCCCTCTCCGTTTCTCCAAAAAGGTGCCTGCGAGAGCTAACCGCACCCACGGGTTGGGTCCTAGGACCCGTAGCCTTAAGACATACATACATATATAATATATAAATTTAATTATATATAGAGAGAGAGAGCCACAGGCTATATGAGGGTTATCTGCAAAAATGTTAATAGCATAGGAAGGGATCGAAAAGGGGGATGCGGATGGTAGCCAAAGCTTAACTAAGGCCCCCGAGCTATAATTTAAGGATCCTACCGGTATTCGCCTAAAGATTATGTAGGGAAAATCCTAGAGAAACCTGCATCATGTAGGTCGGGTATTTGGTCCTTGTTCCACGCCCTTCCGATAACAAGAATTGGGTTTAATGGAACGCGATTTTACGTGCGCAAGGAGTAGCTTTCACCTGTGAACGAACCCGTGCAATCTTTGGTCCAAGTGAAAATAAGCACCTGGCACACGCGTTATAAAACTCCTAGTCCTGGAAATGTTGCCTTTATTTGAAATTCAATCCACGTTCGGATATATTACGTCAGATTGCTTTCCGAGAAATGTCTATGAAGTCAGCACTTATTAATATAATAATATAACACTGGAGAAAGTGGTTATTTTCAGAAGAAATCTAAATAGCGAATCTAGTGCATTACGTCATATTGAATTCAGAACTGAAGGAAAATAATCAGACAGTTTTCATCGGGAAGTTTGCAATTAGCCATCAAGTTTTTTGATCCTAGTATTTAGAGCGCGCTTAGTTCGAATTATCTGACTGGTCGTTTAATCTTGATTCTTTCGTGCTCGTAACATAATTTACGAATTTATTGTAATTTTTTCAATATTCTTGTACAGCCTGTGAGATTTAAATTTTAGGTGTTTACTAATTTCAATTTTGTCATTTTTCAATAAATTAAGGAAAAACTATGTTCATTTTGTTTATAACAATATAACCTCGATACTTGTGAAACTTAGAATTCAGTTGGAATTTTTATTAAATTGCCGGAAGTGAAGTCTTATTATATATTCCATATTTTGAGATTAAATTTCATTATTTGAGCGTTATAACAAACAAATATAAACGTAAATTCTCTCATGGCATTTCCCAAATGCAGGTTAAAGTACTGAACCTAAAAATTAAGGATTGACATGCTAATATGAAGAGGATTGTCACGAAAATTTTTTTTAAAGAACAATTCCAAATCATTATAATTGTTTTAATTTTAATTACAATTTTGCAAATAAAGGATGCAAAAAATTTAGAGGCAAAAATTTAGTGGCAACGGAATTATAGGTGAAACTCATGATACTCGGTTAATTTAATGTTTAAGACATTTTTGTAACATAATTCAGTAATGAAATTTAAAACTTTACAGTATTATTAAGATATACATTGTTTTCGGCCACATTTCATTGTCGCCTATGAATTTCATTTAAGTTGTATCAGTAAAGGCAGCAGAACTTTGCCTCAAAATGTTTTGAATCATTTGTGTATTTAAAATTAAATTAATTAAAATTAAAATTAAAAAACTTTATACTTGTTATTAATTTCTAAATTATAGATTAAATCTGAAGAATCCTAAAAGAGGACGAAACGTCGTACATTTAATTGTTGATAATAAACATAATTGTCTGGCTCAAGTTCCATATATTACTCAAACGTTATTCTCAGAATTATCTGACATTCATGAAATTATCATTGTCCAAATAAGTCAAAATAAATATTTAATAAAAATAATTACAAATTCATCATAGACAAATATCTGCCTTACATTAAGAACTCTTCAGGTATTAGTTAAGATATGATTTCGGACTACGTGCCAACTAAATATTTATTTTATATCTAATGTCTGTTTTTAATATTAATATATGCTTTACGACAATTAACAGACATTTTTATAATACAAAAATCCATTAATAATATAATTTTAATTAAATTTGACATCAAAACAATGTTTCTATTCATATTTGTACTGTCTTTAGACTGTCTGGCTGAAACGTTTGTTATAAACATTTCCTCAGTCTGGCTATGAATATATATTCGTCAGCATAAATTAATATCATAAGAGGTCCTATTGTAAGGAAGAATTAAATATTTTATTGTCATATTTGGCCATTAATATTTATATGATGAATTCAGAACTGTAATCATAATTTTTCCATCAGGCATATTTTCCCTGTGTCAAATATTTTGAAATTTCAGCAGTATATTTTTCATTGAGAAAATTGTGGGCTAAATGTGAGTCTCTTATAGCTAAGCAGAAAAATGAGTCAATATCTCTTTATTAAATCCTAAAACACTATATTT
The DNA here is from genome assembly GCA_037074705.1 of Zhengitettix transpicula. Taxonomy (NCBI): domain Eukaryota; kingdom Metazoa; phylum Arthropoda; class Insecta; order Orthoptera; family Tetrigidae; genus Zhengitettix; species Zhengitettix transpicula. Next base: position 14,940,239 of record CM073595.1, on the reverse strand, counting down.
AATTCTAATTCATATTAAATTTTTGTCAAACCAATGGAAAAAATTCTGGTACATTCCAGCAATTTACTTGAAATTGAAGCTTGCAAAAGTTAATGATGCTAAAGTAATGTATTGTTATCAGGTCACAATAAGGATCACTAGTAGTTTAACATTTTCATATACTGTTAATTGACTGGAAAAAGCATGCAGGAGTATATTAAAAAAATGTCTGTTTTATCTTTTGCAGAAAGGAACGTCATCTGAATTCATATAAAACTATCAGATGCAACTTATCTTCAAAAATTGACTTATTTGACCCTCACTCAGACTTCCTGGGTCTGTCAGTCATGTCATTCAGTCTGTCATGAACACACAGAGCATTTTCGTCAGCAGATATCTTTGTTAAGAAAGAGGTGCTGAAGCAAATGGACTATTGTCAATCAAGTTGAGAGGAATGCCAGACCGAAAATATGCACTATAACCACTACTACTACTACCTTGTTTCCAAGCCAGAATGAGTTGCATATATCTAATTTTGTCTTAGTTTCTAGTTTTAAAAAATTTAAACAAGTTACAGGTACATAAATAAAATAATTTTACACCTGATCATACTCACCAGCAAATACTCCCCCTGTGAGTGTATAAACAGCTACCTCTGATCCATGAACTGAAAGCTTCCTGGAAGTTCTTTTTCATGAGTATGATTGACCCTGAATGGTCTGAAATAAAGGTAAGTCCTGCATGGCTTGGTGTTGGGACCTTTATTATTCTGAAACTATGTAATTGATCTACCCAAAATATTAGATTCATTTTCAAAAGCTGTACTGTTTCCAGATTACAAAATAATTTTAATACTTAACAAAAACACACAAAATGAAGCTGTTAATAATGTATTAAATCATTTTCTTGGCTGGTTTTCTGTCAATGGTCTATCATTTAATTTTAGTAAAACCAGTTTCATATAATTTCAAACAACAAATACAATCTGTAACCTAGTATCTAATAAGGAAATACATGATACACTATATACTAAATTTTTGGACTTACTGTAGACAATAAACTGAATTCTAAAAGAACATGTTCATCAACTTTTGAAGAAACTTTCCACAGCTACATATTCTCTAAGATTTATATCTATCTATTCTGACACCAGAACATGAAAATTAGTGTATAATGGTTACTCTTGTTCTGTATTGTCAGATAGCAGTGGTCGGTAAACTCATTATTCAACAGAGCAATAGTACAACCATTCAAATTTCTTTTGACAGCTTAATTTTTCAAACTTAAACCACATAGGTAGGAACATTGTTATTAACTGAATTAGGGTCCTCCTAGGCTGGCCTTTGCTAAAAATGTCCTCAATCAACCTTCATTCATCCTCTAAATATGTCCAAACCATTTCAACATACCTTTCACAATCCCTGACACCACATCTTTCACTCCACAACGCTCCCTAAAATTAACTTAATAAACTTTACTTAAAGTTCTAAGTCTTATTTAAACTATAGGTACGTTGAATAAAATTTGATATCATACTTCACAATGACATTATTTATTGATGAAATTAAATCGTGACAATGACTGATAAACACTAATGTTAACAATGACTCTGCATCTCCTCGGAAAGTTAAGTCTATGTCATTGTTTTGAATTTTAGGTACGATTCCAGGTCCTGGACTATATGGCGACTTGTCAACTTACTGTTGATAAGGTTCATGCCTGAAAATGATTGTTCACATGAATATGGAAAGAACAGCAAATTATATTATTTCCAACTGACTTTATTTATATACTAGCTGGGTGCTCAGCGCCATCCATAATCCCGGATTTGACTCCAATCTCGTTTGTTTTCGTGCTGTTTTCTTGTAACTCCCCTCCACTTCTACCCCTAAGGGTACTACCATGACTAAAGGGGTTGAAATTAAACTCAATCCACATCGGCAGAAACACCATCAGTCTCATTGTATCCGAAAAATATTTATCCGACGTAAATATAGGCCGTTTTAGCATGTTTGAAAATTTCCTTGGGGTTGGTAGTCGTGTCTTACCCCCACAGTGTTCGTTTCCGATTCGCAACTAACACGTGGTCGAAATTTGGTGAAATTTGTATGCGGAACATATATACATAATTACCCACGCAAACGTACAGTCTGTTTTATTCATTAGAAGATATCTGTACTGTAGTAATTATTAATCCTGACGTTTTCTGTATTGTATTTTGCAATATTTGGAAAAATAAAAACTCTTACTTAAAGAGTAATAGGCACAGCACTTAGTTTCTCATTCTCACGCGTCCGTTCGCGAATATTTGCGTCTGTTTTGCCAGTATGAACGCATTAATGACAGAGAAGTTCCTCCATTTTTCAAATAAGGCTTCGTGATCTTCTTATTCAGAAGCCTTAACAAGGTCCGCAAATATTCCAGTTACAGACAGTGTTGTCCTGCGGCGCCTGTTGCCTATCTGTCACTGTTAGTTTTTACCGAAGCACGCTAAGGCGTGGACCAGGGGGAACCGACACTTCCTTAATCCAGTGCCCAATGAAGCGTGTGTACGTAATAAAACGACAGAAAGGTTGTGGGGAAGGGAATGAGGTCAGGACTCCGGAGAAAAGGCTGGGCGCGACGGACATGGCAGTCGCGGCTCAGGCGGGGACTATGGCGCCTCGGCGCTGCGCAGGTGCGTACTCTCTCTCTCTCTCTCTCCCTCGCTCTCACAGAGCGGCCGCACGATGGACACGCGACAATGTCGGTGTTGCTTCCTGGAGAAACTACAATTCTCAGTATATACGTTTCGACGTGATTTACGTAAATACGACTACGTCTAACCGATGATCTCAAAATCATTACTGAAGAATGTGTCTATTAATTCCGGAGATGTAGTGGACGGAATCAACATACAAATATTTTTTTTGATCAATTCCAGTGAAATTTGGGAAAATAAGTCCTGCGTTACTTATAAATGTATTTGCCAGCTTGAAAACAAAACACTGACTAGTAAAAGTTAAATCGTAGCTGTTTCTAAACAAAAAATTCGTGTAAACTGGAAATAATCTCATTTTAAAGAAGTTATTTCTAAAAACAACCTGATCTAACAAATCTCGCAACAATATTGCTGTGGATTGAATAATCATCGACAAAATACAAAATTCTGTCGGCACGTAACGATTGTGCCATTAGTAAACGTGTAATTTTGTTTACCGCACGGAGCAGAATTTTTGAACTAAAATTAACTTGACTTACAATCAGAAAGCAAAAATTTAGATTCGTCATGTTTGTACTAAGTAAGAACTTTTCGATACATATTTGCTCACACTTAAATGCAATTCATTCTCCTCACATATGAGAACTTCCTAACGATCATCCTCTGCTTTCCCTAAATGGTTTTTAATGACTGCTCGTTTCTGGTGCCTGAAGGTTATCTGAAGTTTTGTTACAAATGCACGAATTATAAATCTTAACGAAGCAGTTGTACGTGTTCTTGTCAGCGATTGTTGCCCTAGCGTTGCTTGAAAGTCGATGTCAAGGCCAGATCTGAGCTTTCACGTCTGATTGTGGATTTCGAGCATGACACGCAATCAAGGACTTCTCCAGTTGCTCTTCTCATTGTGAGTGGGGAAACATGACAGTTGCGCGAAGAGGACACTCCTTGTTATGGAAATTCTCTAGCCGACAACAAGAGTAAGTGTCGGTTCTCATACGCTTCACCGGTTCATAGGAGAATCGCGAACAACTGCTCTTGAAGATGGTCTCATTTGTTCATCTTATCCTGGTGGAATGGTGGAAGTAAGTTTTTTTTAAAAATGAAGTGATCCTTGTAGTTTAATGAGTTATTTGATAAATTAGTCTGTATATAGAACTAAAGAAGCTTGTGGGGAAGGGTTCATATTATAGGATTAACCGCAAATTAAAATAAATATATTGTAATAATTAAAATAAAAGCCTTTATTTATTTTATTTTAATGAATTTAAAGAGTTTTAAAGAGATTACCTCACGTTAAGCGTCAAAATGTTATAGTCAAATGGATGGCTTTTTATAAAATGAAAAGATCAATGAACTTTACAAACAATATTTTATTTATTTTGTGGCAATAACTCAAAACAATTACCAATTTAAAATATTAGATCTCAGGGTCTTCACTGGGTTTGATAATGGACACATCAATTATGTTTAAAAATCTTATTAACAAACAAATCACAATTAAAAGAAAAGAAATTTACTTGACAATTAAACTAGAACGAAATTTAAAATGAGAACGAAATTAAGAAGTAAAGAGATTAGAACGAATTAACAATTTAAATGGAGAACGAAATCTGACTTCTATCTTTCAATTACGTTTACATAATTAATCATTTAGTTTTTTGGTTACTCACATTTGTCCAGCATTCCAGCATACCTTTCGTTTTCGAAATACACTATTACGGGATTTTACACTGATTCTACGACTCACAGATTTTACACTGATTTTAAGCCAAAATTTTATATGATGTCAGGAACTCGGATGATCCTCCCCTTTTGTTGTCAGCTACCTGTTGACTGCTTGCCTTAGGTCTGTAGATTTGCCAGTCTTTACTGCATTGGACTCAAACTGAAATTTTACTATGGACACAAAACTGCTTTTACTTAGCAAGTTTCGACGTTATGCTTTCGTGAATGTTTTTCTTTATCCTCAGAAATGTCCAGGCACCAACCAACTCTATTAAATTTTTAATCGCCGACTCTGTTGAATTCTCCTCCAACTAACAGTTATACCTTGACGATGTCTTTCCTGCGAACTGAACTATCGTCTCGCATTTTAGTGCGCATACGCCATTTTCGGACCCTCCGACAAAGGAACAGAGTTGGGCTACATTGTCGCTATGTTCTGGAAACTCCGCCGCTACAAAGGATTTCACAAACAATTTAAATTTTTATGTTCAAACAATTAATATCCTAATTAATTGGCATTAAAATATATTCTCATATATAATTGATAAAAAAATTAATATCTATTTATTTAGAAACGATATTTACTACGTCATTGAACATATGTAAATGGCCAGAATTGGGATTGATAACCGAGTGGTTTTTATGGATTATGGAGTTTTTACGAGACCAACAACAGACGGTTAATGTAGGGAACGAATTTTCCTCAGTTGCGAATGTAAAATCTGGAGTCCCACAAGGTTCCGTACTAGGTCCCTTATTCTTTCTAGTTTGCGTAAATGACTTAGTTTTTTAACATTAATTCTCAAGTGCGACTTTTTGCGTAACGTACAGAAAAACTGACAGTGAAATTTCTGCAACAACATTTGGGTAAAATAAGAGATTGTGCAGGTGTTATTAAAATTATAGAGAACGTAGGTTTTCCCGACGTAGATGCTGGATGAAGAGTTCCCGGGTTTCCAGTCGGGTGATGTAGTTTGTTGCCCACAACGTTTCTATGGCTGAATCCGCTCTTCACGACGGCGGAGTCAGCCATAGAAACGTTGTGGGAACAAGAGCAAGGTAATGAGTTTTTGTTGGTGGAAGAATGAAACAATTATAAATTGTAAACTCATATTTATATTAAAAAATAGTACAATAAAGTATAGTTCGTGAGATATAGCAAGTCGTGTCAGATGCGCAGTAGAAGAAGGGATAATGTAGAGGGGAACATTGTCGTCAGTTGGGAATTCCCACTTGCGGAGAAGCTGGAGCAACGCCACTACCATTCCTTACGAACGAGATATACAGGCATCAGCAGAAAAGTGTTTTTATCATATCCCGTACTTCTCTTAACGTTTACGACTGAGTTTTTTGGTGTACACTAATACTGAGCTGTACACAATATGTTTACCTGCGTAAATGTTTTCATTACAGTTTTTTAAGTACCAAGTTGCCGTGACAATGGTTCGTGTTAAAGAGAACGACTGCGCATCGTATTTTGACACGACTTGCTATATCTCGCGACCTGTAATTGAGCAGTAATACGAGTCGGGAACTTCAATTCGTATGTGTTACCATGATAGCGTGGAAGTCATTATATTGCGTAATTTGCATATAAATCTCTCTCACCTGAATATTTCATTGTGATAATTGATCTTCCACCTCCAACATCTTCTAAGGTTTCTTTGGTTAACCATTCCCCATAGTGGTTCAACAGTAAGTCAACAGTCTTGTCGCCCTCCTCCATGTTGTTGGTCTCTCTGTGATCCGGACACACCTTCACCCTTTGCCCCAGATACAAATACCAATTAAGTCTAATTTCCTTAAGTATTTCCATCAACTTGTTCCAATTTCCCCATTCAAACGTATTTTTCCAGTCAATACAGCACTACCACAGAGAGATCAACAACACGGAGACAAGAAGAGACGTGCTACAAGGGTGATGTAATAATCCTTAGCTTTCCTATGGAATCCTCGGTTATTCTTAATCGTATTAATTCCAAGACCCTGAATTTAGAATGTTAGTACTTAAAATTTGTTTTTAACTAAGACGAGAGACGAAAATCTCTCACTAGCACCTCTCTCCTCGCTTGCGAATCTATTACTAAAAATATCTGTAGTGCTGGAAGCAAGAAATAGTAGGCGGAGGGGAGAATTGTCGTCAGGTGGAACTCCCCTTTGGGGAGCAAACTCACGTGACGCTATCATTCTTAAAAATATTATTATATTTTTACAACAGCTGAAAGTTTACCACACACTGTACTTATCATCTCTTAACTCTGACGTACAGCACATCTTGAAATGAACACAATATGTTATCTTGTGTCATTGTTTTTAGAATAGTATTTACACAACCCAGTTGCCGTAACAAAGGTTCGTGTTAAAGTCATGCTCAGCCTACCAGCCATTACAGTGGACTACTGCGCATCTTTCTCTACAGATATAAGTGAATTTAAAACTCCCTCGTTTCTTTGTTGTCGATTTCAACATCCACTTAGTTCAATGTTTACGAAATATCTTCCGTGCAACTGCCGCCATTTTTATGATTTGTCTACAAAGAGATCTTGTACCCAACGTTTTTTCGCATTTTTAGTTCCTAACATTTACCGCCTAAAATGTACATTGCAAATGAGACTGTCGTGGTGTCGGGGGCATCGCTCGCACCACGATGGATGACTGTATTGAGCCGTTAGGGGCAACGGGATGCCAACTCACTTCCGGTCAATACTTACAGCTCATTTCTATAAATAGAAACTATACAAATATGTCTAGGTGCCGTTGTCGCATCTGTAATTGTCACCCTGGTGTTACGTTGCCAATGATAAAGTCACGCCTACGGAACAAGAAACGTCAGAGTGTGAACTACAGTTCCGCGGACTGGGTTCTGTACATTTTATAAACTGTCGCATCGCGGTGAGGAAGTACCTTTTTTATTTTAAAGTAAGTTCATGACACTTTTCCTTTTACTAATAGCGTAAACCTTTTCATAATTTCTTCTATGCCTAAATTTCAATCCCAAAAATATGCTTTAGGTTTGATGCACATCACTTTGAACCACTGGTCGTTTTATTTATGTTAGAAACACATTCATATTTATATATATATATATTGTAATGCCAATTAATTAAGCCATTAATTGTTTTTAAATAATTTGAATTGTTAGCGAACAGTTGGAATTATAGCAACAATGAGTGGCGAGCTATGTTCCTATTATTGAGGGTTCGGAATGGCGATTACGCGCGCAAAAGTGTAGGCAGTCTTCAGTCTACCACGAGAGGAGAGACATTGTAAAAGTTAGTCTAAGTCTACAGCAAGGAGCAAAAGAGAAAAGTCGAAGTCTACGATCAGCCACGAAAGGAGAGACATTTTAAAAGTAAATCTTCACCGAGCTACTTAGAAGTTTTCAATCCAAACCGATAAATAATGCGGTAAAAGGCAAAAATCTGCAACTCATAAGATTCCTGTAAGCAAGCAGTTAGTTGGACCGAGTAGATGTGCTTAAATTATCCAACGGAAGCAAGAGTTTGCTTCATTATAAAGAACTTGAACATTTTGGTGCTGAGGGAAAACGAAATCAGGTAACTGACCAATTAAGAGGATCATCCGAGTTCCTGGGAGCCTAGTAATCGCATTTCAACTTCATAAGTGTAGAATCTGTGAGAAAAATTTAGAATCTGTGTAAAAATTTCGCAATATAGTGTACTTTTGAAGCGCTTAAAGAATGCTGGTACCAGCCGAACAATACGTAAGTAACCAGAACTTTAATAAAATCTGTAAACGCTAACTAAAAGGGTAAAGTCAGATTTCGTTCGCTTTTCTTTCATTTATCAGCACATTATTTTGAAGTAAATTTTAAACTGTATTGTAAATAAGATCATTCAATAATTTTCACTGTAAATCGTCAAACCCAGTAAAGACGCTGAGAGATTAAGAGATTTTCATTTTATTGTAATTGTTTGTAAATTTTAGAAGCCACAAATTAATAAATAAATTTTGTTAAAATTCATTATCTTTTTCATTTAAATAAAGCCTATCAATTGATGATTACATTTAATAGTACAACAAAGTTGGCAAAAATTAAATAACTATCATTGTTGATTATTACATTTAATGGCTACCACAACGTGGGGGCAAATTAATTGTAACGCTTTTCATTTTCACTTCATGTGCATGCTCGGAATTCAACGTATTATATTTAGATTTATTATTAATTCCATTAGAACTCGGTCGAGGATAAATAATACGTCAAAATAAGATCACAAGAAAATAATAAATTATTACAATTACAATGTTTAAAAAAACAAACATTGTACTTTAAAGAAAAATTTAAAATAACGTTAAAGATATTAATATAACAGTAATTAAAGAAATGATAAGTATATTAATCGTCAATTTTTATTGGGCGGAGTTTCCAGCAGCAAATCTTACTTGGATTCCCCTCGAACATGTTTTTATTTTATTTTATTAAAATTAACTCAGTCCGGAGACTTTACAGTTGTCATAATTTAACATAATAAAAGTATTTACAATTTGTAAAAAGAAAATCAGTCGGCAGTTAAATTCTACGAGTTTATAATCGTAAAATAATAGCAACAGTTCATAGGATACCATAAAACTGTACCATCTAATCTGTCCTTACTATCTACGAACTCTTTTGAAGTTTAAAAATTTGCAACGACAGTTTTGCTGTGCCGTAAGACATAACTGAATAAAAGCATGCATGATATACCATTTTAGATGCAGATACATCGCTTTCCCGAGCTAACACCCTTAATGTGAAGCAAATTTTGCCCGAGGGTTTATTCATGTGATGATTCCATTTGTGTATCATCCGATTGGCGGAACAATTTCGCAACGTGAATGAAAGTAATGTGTATTCGGACGCAAAATAACTGTTTTACTAAACAGCTCGATCCACTAAAGCCGCAATACGATCTGGCACGTCTATTTCACATTTCATAAAATTGTTCAGGAAAATGTAATACAGAGTCCTGATAAATGTTCGACGTGCCTGCAAAACAAAAAAGAAAGAAAACCTGCTCTTGTAGTCGCAATTTCGTTTGCTTTTAATAATTAATTAATTACAATATAATTCCGAAAATATCAAGAGATCCAATCCCGTGGCCTCCTCAAACCACTCCTTTGGATCGACGCTCGTGTTATCTTTGGAATGTACGAAGCTGTGCCATTATACGTAAAGTTTTCTACATCCAGCTGTCACTAACGCTTTTAATATTTCTACTTCGAATTATATGCATAATTTTTGCTGGTGTCGTAAACATTTATCTGATTATATAATATAATGTAGAAAAATACATTTACCATATAATGTTACAGCGTTGCCTTCATTTTATTTGAATGTGGGATTCTGTGCAGTAGCGTTATTTTTATCTGAGAGAAGTTTTATGGATACTCTTCTACGGATTGGTTAAAATAATATTGTTCATCTCGATTGCTTGTATTTAGTTGCACTGTCATTGTTGTTTATCTATCTATATATATATATAAAAATGAATTGCTGTTCGTTAGTCTCACTAAAACTCGAGAACGGCTGAACGGATTTATCTTATCTTAGTCTTGAAATGTTCGTGGAGGTCTAGGGAAGGTTTAAAAGGCGAGAAAAAATCGAATAATTTCCGGGGAAACCCTAAAAACAGTCCTTTTCTATTTCCCATACAAACGTTTTCTAAATAAAATACAAATCTACACCAGTCGAGCAATTTTCACCAAATTTCGTACACGTGTTCTTTGCGACCAGGAAACAAACAATGTCGGGGTGAGACGCGTCTTCCACCCCCAGAAGCGGGGGTGGAAATATTTAAACATACTAAAACAGCCGATATTTGAGTCGGATAAATATTTTTAGGGGTCAAAGATATTGATAGTGTTTCTACCAATGTTATCTGAATACAATTTTCATCCCCTACGCCCTGTGAAAAGGACACCCTTCGGGTTTGGGGTGGAGATGCTTTACAGTAAAATAACGCGAATACAGCCGAGATTGGAGTCAAATCATAGGTTATGGAAGTCACTGTGCTTAGTTACGACATTCAAATTGGCATTTACCCCTCAGATGCAGGGGTAGCGGGGTGCAAATTTTGGAACATGCAAACACGGCAGATATTTGCGTTGAAGAAATATTTTTCAGAGTTAATTATAATGATTAGGGTTCGAGTAGCGTTACATAAAAATTGCGCAAAAGCAGCCGAAATTGGAGTCATATCGGGGGTTATAGATAAATGACATCTCGGGCAACGCCGGGCACCCAGCTAGTAATTATATATATATATATATAATGTGGTATACAAATTAATGATATTAACAAAAACAATTAATGTGGTAAATTATGATTTGGTATGGAATAATTTAAAAAATTAATTTTTAAATACAGAACGTTTATTACCAATTAATATTTAGTTGGATTTTAACGATTTCGTACATACCAAATAATCAGAGTTGCTCTCATAAGACTCTACCTATTCACTTCACTAATAATATAAAAGGATTTTATTTAACAAGCCATGCGATGTCACTGTCCACAACCTACGTCAGCACAATAAATCAAATTTCCGCATGCCCACAGACAATGGAGTCCTACAGAATGTTTTAACGACTAAACCGATCAGTTTTAAATCGCCGCTGAGTTATATCTCTCTGTCATCGACTTATCACCTTTTTTCAAAACCTTATTCCATAACTTCAGTTTAAATTTCCGGCCAACTGACCGCCGGAAACGTCTCCAACATTCTTTCTAGAACTTTTTTTTTATCCAACATCTTTCTGTACTTTACTATTCTAGTTCTTATCGCAGACTGCAGACTGTACTGAACTCTCGTCAAAGCTTTTTCATCTCAAGACGCCACCGACAATAGAACGTCTGAAAACTCCACATTCTTATGCAACGCTGACTGTTGTCTACAAAGCCTGGGCCATAATATTACGCTGACAATACAAATATTAAAATATATATATATATATTGTCGTATATAAATGAAGCAATGAGAAATTATGAAACGTGTTTCGACTGAGGGATCCGTATATATATATATATATATATATATATATATATATATATATATATAAATGAAGTAATGTGCAATGATGAAACGTGTTTTGAGTGAAGGAACCGTATATATATATACACTGCTCTCCAAACGACAAGTAATTTATTTCTCGGCAATGATAATTCATCGCATCGGAAATGAGATATCAGTCAATGAGATATCTGCGGCCCAACTGAATAATTATAAAATTTATCCCTTTGTGCGTCCTGAATCAAACAATAGTTTAACTGAGTGAAAATCAGGAAAAATGTCAAATGAGAATAATAATAAAATGCCTACGTCAATTACGGTTTTCAGGTGAAGTCTTGTACCCTTTAACTCTCAAATTAATTAATTGCGTCAGTAACTCAGTCGTACCTAAATTATTTATGTGACGGGAAACCTTGTAACATCGTCGGGTTCTTGATAGAACTTCAAGTGAAAAGATTTATATCTAATTCGATGCTATTCAACTTAATAAGCTACTGCGACTGAAGGGGAAAGTAGATGATTAATGTGTGATCCATTTTCTGCTTTACTGAAGGAAGACTCGATGACATATAATAAGTTGAAAGCGTCACGTAGAAGTGTTAGTAATTACGATAACAGACGAAGAAAGTTTCTCATATTTAAATACCAGAAGAAATGTTAGGGACTCAGAGTGGGCAGTACAGAAACCGTAAAATGGTTTTCAAATCTCAAGATTTCAAAAGCGTTTGATTTTTAATTTTATTTCACAGTAAATTAATATTTAATTTAATTTAATATTAATTTTTCACGGTAATTTAATATTAATTTTTTTGTATTATTTGACAAAATGAGCGTGGAAAAGGTTGTAGATTAACGAGAATTGACAGGCGAGGAATTTTTTGTTTCAGTTAATACATCTTTATGTGGAACAGGAGTTTTTGTGAAATTATAAACATAAAAAATGAGTACTTATGAATAATTTTCAACAAAATTTAAGAATTGTTGGTAATGAAGCCTGACCGGAATCCATTTTGTATTAATAAAATTAAAAATACATTAACTTGCGATCAAGTCACACAGCTGACTGCGTGTTGCCTCTGAGGTCGTCACGGGATTGTCCTGGTCACATGACTGTCGAGTCTCCAACAACTATCTCGAGACCGCAAATGGACAACATCCTGAGTTAAATCTCGAGACTCTCTCTCCAGATTTTATCTGAAATGGACAGGTATTGTTGTTTTAAGTAATGAAAGACGCACTGTGTTTCACGCATCATGCGTCTTTCAGTTGGGACACCTTTTCCAGACTTACTTCAATGTAATCCATGAATAGGAAGGACGGTAAAACTGACCACCCTAATGGATTATCTAATAAATAAAGCAGAGCGTTTATTTGTATGTTTGTATATTTGCATGTTCCTTATACAAATCTACACCGGTGGAGCAAATTTCACCAAATTTCGTACACGTGTTCTTTGCGACCACAAAACAAACACTGTCGTGATGAGGCACGTCTACCACCACGGGGGTAGAAATATTCAAACATGCTACAACAGCCGATATTTGATGTTATATTAGCGGTCAAAGAGATTGATAGTGTTTCTACCGATGTTATCTGAGTATAATTTCAACCCCCTACAGCATGGGAAAGGAGAAACCTTAGGGGTGGGGGTGGACAGGCGTTACAAATGAAAAATGCGAATAAAGCCGAGATTAGAGTAAAAATCAAGGTTATGGCTGTCGCTGATTTTAATTATGACATTCAATTGGAAACATATCCCCCAGGGACGGAGGGTGATGGGGGTGGAAAATTTGATACATGAAATCACGGCCGATTTTAGCGTTGAATAAATATATTTTAGGGTTAATTAGATTGATAGTTTTTCTACCGATGTTATTTGTGTAAAATTTCAATCCCTTTCGGCAAGAGGGGGGAGTACGGTTAGGGGTGGGCGTGGCGGGGAGTTACGAGAAAATAACGCAAAAACAACCGAGATTCGAGACAAATCGGGGTTATGGTTGTCGCTGAATTTATCTATGACAACCAGGGTAACTCCAGGAGGTGGGAAGGGGGGGGGGGTGTCTGAGCAGGGGTAGAAATTTTCAAACATGTTCAAACGCCGATATATTCGTCGAATGAAACTATTACAGGGTCAATGAGTTCAGTACTCATGGGAAGCGGAGGTGAACACATTCAGAGATAGAGGTCTGGTTGTGTTTCATAAAAATAACGCAAAAGTTACTTAGAATCGAGTCAAATCGGGGGTTATGGATAAATGATATCCCGGGCACCGCCGGGCACCCAGCTATTTATTAAAATAAAATAAACCGTAACTGCTTTAGAACCTCTAAATATATATATGCATTATATAGACTCTAAGGAACCACAACGTTTTGTCCTTTTTCTATTTAAACTTATTTTTTTGATTGTACATGTGTTTTCCTAAACCCTTGCAAAGTGGCCACTTTTCCCTACCTAGTCGGGTAAAGAGGCCAGGCACTAAGTTCTTTGATATGAAAAACATGAAATCCGTTAGATAACCATGTTTATTTTACAAAGCAAAACTTAATAGCCTAATTTAAGATTAGTTTTAATGAAAAAACAACGTGAGTTTTAATGTAATCATGAACCAATAAGTGCATTTATGAAACAGTTATTTGCAAAATTGACATTCAAACTCGTCATCTTGTTCGCAACCGGCACAGTCCTCATGCGCCCACTGCTTGCACTACAACATCCTTCATTATCTTTTGATTCTGAAAATTTTTGATTGCAGTAGAAGCATTCAGCTTCGTCATCATATTCTTTTTCTGCTTCTTTTTTGCTTGGATAAACCTTGAGTATTCGTTAAATTTTATTTTTCTTACTCGCTTAGCGGTAGTTTTGGATTATTTTTCAAAAAGTTTCAATTTTAATCAAAATATTTTCACCTTTCTTCTTTTTCTCTTCTACCGATTCAACGTTATAGGGACTTGAAGTGATGATGGGAGTCTTTCACTTTTTACGGTTTAGGTTTCTTTGTTTTTGCTCTCTTTCCTTAGGCAAAAGATTGATATCCTTTGGACGTGTTTAAGGGAGATTCTCGTTTGTTTTCTATTTGTATGTCGAGTGTTAAAATGCCTAGATTTCCTGTAGGTTCAGAGGAATCTGCGCTTGAAGAGATCACATCAGTCCAACGCTGAAGAAGTGCTTTGCAGTTGGACCCGCACTTGTACAGGGCATGGCCAAGGTGGCCACTGAGTGGACACTTTACCCGATTGGACGCCACATTAAAAATTGTAGTTTGGAGTCGAACCAACAAAACTAAAGTTAACAACGATCACATAGATTTGTAGGTAAAAACAAGCTGTGACATTGCAAATAACTGCTACTGCGAGGTAACAGGGATGATATAACAGACTTATCTTATATCAGAGGCCTGAAAAACACGAAAACTTCTCGTAAATAATCGCCAACCTAACTCAGAGGCAGTACTGATGGCGTTATATGAACTACTGTACCTACTTCCCATAAAGTTTCAGCACTATTATATGCTTGAAACCGACAATGGCCACTTTTCTCGCCCTGGCCGCTTTTCCCGTGCATCTAAATGTACTGTTATAGACGTATATACTTTATGTAATTATATATGGTGTTGGCTGTAAATATGAACCGATATAATTGACTAAAAAAATGCTTTCACGCCACGACGGTACGATATCCAAACCTTGTCGATTCTGTGACGATATCCGTTACTGCCTCAGACCGGAAATGAGTAACGGCACGGGTTAATATATTGAATTCACCAGGAGGAAAATAAGTCATATCGGCAAGATTCTTTGGCTGTGTCGTAAACGCGAATACCGGTTATGAGGTTTGCCTTTGCGAGGTCTGCGTCGGAGAAAGTCCCGCGTTTGGCAAACGATCTTGCCCTCAAGTTGGCAAACGTCAAGTAAACTGGAAGAATGGCCATTTTATTGAGAATTTGTCTCTCAGCCTCCACCAGGTTACATACCACTGTGAACAAAAAGTAAGGTGAATTTATTTATAAAATATAAATTCTTTATTTATATTTCCATATCAATTTCATCCCCTTCAAAGTAATCCCCGTCCGGTAAAACGCACTTTTTCCAACGCTTTTTCCAGTCCTCGAAACAGTCGGAATAGCCTTTTTCCGGTATAGCCTTCAAGACCTTCTTCGATTCGGTTTTTATCTCCTCAATCGTGTCAAAACGGCGTCCCCGCATTGGCCTTTTGAGTTTGCTGAATAGCCAGAAGTCGCACGGAGCCAAATCAGGCGAATACGGTGGTTGCGGAACGATATGAGTCGAGTTTTTGGCAAAAAAAGTCGCGAAGAACCGATGCAGTATGACATGGTGCATTATCGTGATGAAGGAACCAAGATTCCGGCCGTTTCAGACGAATAGCTTCACGCAAACGACGCATAACGCTCAAATAATATTCTTTGTTGACAGTTTGGCCCGGCGGAAGGAATTCATAGTGCACCACACCACGATAATCTAAGAAAACTGTCAACATGACCTTGATTTTCGATCGACTTTGCCGTGGTCTTTTCGGTCTTGCTTCACCTTTTGCACGATATTCGCTGGATTGGTCGGTGGTTTGAGGATCGTATGCGTAAATCCAAGTCTCGTCTCCAGTAATGATGCATTTCAAGTGGTCCTGATAGTCAGACAGCAAAGTTTCACACACATCAACGCGACGCTTTTTTCCAAAAAATTGACCGATTTTGGCACCAATCGAGATTTGTCGCGTTTGAGACACAAAACATTGTTCAAAATGGTTTGGGCGGAGCCAAATGATATTCCAACACTATCAGCGAGATCTCCAATTGTCCGTCGACGATTTTCAAGCACCAAATCTTTGATTTTTTGGACGTGGCCCTCGTCGGTAGACGTTGATGGTCGTCCAGAGCGCGGTTCGTCTTCAACGCGTTCTCGGCCCTCTTTGAACTCGTTGTACCACTTATAAACGTTTTTTTGTGCCATAGTTTGATCACCAAAGGCCTTCCGCAACATTTTCGACGTGTCTGCACAAGAATATTCGTTCCGCAAACAAAATTTGATGGAAGTTCTTTGCTCAACAAAATCACCCATTGCAAAAATCTAAAAATTCACTTTTGGTTGTTTACAAAAACACGTGTAACTCGGAGATAATTAAACCTTTTAACAAACAGACGATTGGCAAATATTATAGACAGTCCTACCAACCTAGGGAAAAAATTTACCTGCCTTCCTAATACCCGGGAGTTTTAAATGACAATTTCACTTTACTTTTTGATCACAGTGGAATTTCTGATTTTAGGGTTAACGATTCCGGTCCGAGTGAATAGTTAGTTTACTTTGAAAATGGACTGATTGATGTTTTGGACGTAATGCCGCGTTCGGTACGGGAGTAACCGAATAGTGAAGGTGCGACTGATTGGTAAACGGTTCACGGAGTAAAAACGATGACACAACTGTTACTTTCGCACTTGCCAAACTCTTACACAAGAGCCATTAAAGAACAAAACCGAGTTTCGAGACAAACGAACACAGCCACCGGTGAGAGAGTTAACATCATTGCAGGCTCAAATACCTTCAATCCGAGAGCGCACTGGAAACAAACCGAATAAGAATGAAGGTCGTTGTCGACTTTGACACTACAAAATTCTCAAAACAACTTACAAAACCGTTCCTGCCACAAGTAGAAATCACAACAACGTAAATACCTAACAGAAACATCAGAATAACATGGATGACGTTTCAGGTCAAGATGTGGTTTACAAATAAAGGTAAAACTTCTTACAATCAAGCAGAAAATAACGGTAACACGCTCTATAATGGCGTGGAATGGTGGAAAAAGCACTGAAACAGAGTAAGGGCAAACAAAACACGACGAATTTAATTTACACGAAGACGAACAAATAGCCGAAGTACAGGAATATTTCTAAGACATCTACAGGTAAACAAACTCAGACAGCGGATGGATATTACGAGGTTGGTCTGAAAGATTCCGACCCAACAATGATAGAAGATTTTTTTTGAATTTTTATTTTATTTTTCAACATAGTCTCCTTGTAACTCTCCACACTTCTCCCAGCGATGCTCCCATCGCTGTAACCCGTCCAAAAAGAAAAGTACTCGGCGTTTTTCTTTGTAAAATAAGTGTTCAAGAAGTTAATTGCCTCTTCATTTGACGAAAATCTCTGTCCTCCGAGCGCAATTTTTAGATGAGGGAACAAGAAGAAGTCGCTTGGGGCTAGATCTGGATGGTCAAGCAGTTCAAACCGTAATTCGTGGATTTTCGCCATGGCAATCGCTGAGGTGTGAGACGGTGCGTTGTCTTGGTGAAACCGGATTTTCTTTCTCTGCAAATGTGGCCATTTTTCCGCAAGTTTTGCCTTCAGCTTGTCAAGTAATGATGCTCCTGTAATGGTTTTACCTTTTTGAAGATAATCCATTAATGTAACTCCATGACTATCCTAAAAACAGTCGCCATCACTTTCCCAGCCGAAAAAACAGTTTTTGCTATTTTGGGAGCCGGTTCCCCCTTTGCAGTCCACTGTTTGGACTGTAGTTTTGTTTCTGGTGTATAATGATGTATCCAAGTTTATCTACAGTAATTAACTTCGCCAACAGAGCGTTGGAAATGTTCATTCGAACACGATTTTAGTCTAACGTGAGCAAACGCGGCACCCAACGCGCTGACAGCTTTCTCATGCCTAAATGTTGATTTAATATGTGACAAACACGTTCTTTTGACATGTTCATGACCTCTGCTATCTCTCTCACTTTAATTCGGTGGTCGTGTAGCACCATTTGGTGAAGTTTGTTGATGTTTTCATCGGTATGTGCAGTTTTTGGACGTCCCCAACGTTCATCGTCTCCCAAGCTCTTACGGCCACGTTTAAATTCAGCTGCCCAACGTTTCACTGTGGTAAATGATGGTGCTGGGTCCCCATACACAGAATCCAACTCATCTTTGATTTGTGTAGGCGTATTGCCTTTCAAAAACAAATATTTAATAACAGCTCGATGATCGATTTTCTCCATTTCCACAAAAAACACTCTCATCAACTCACTCAAACGAGTGTTACATAACAACTGCGCGTCCAAAATGGCTGAGACTTTGGTGAGTAACTGTCAACAGATGAACAACGAAATTCACTAGCTTTTATTTACTAGTGCTGCCATCTTCACGTTGAGGTCAGAAACTTTTCAGACCACCCTCGTAGAAACTATAAGTCTTAAAATTACTTGAAGACTTGAGGGACCATGAAGCAGAGAGACGGAGACATGGTTAAGTGTATAACAGAATACAGAACACGAGATTCGTACCCAGACAATCAAGTGAAATTTTATTAGACGACCATCGTAATCCTCAAAATAGCCACCAACTACACACGCCACTTCTTCATAGTTGGCAAATTTTTCAAGTTTCTAAAGAGAAAATAATCTGAGAGAGCTAAATCTGGCGAATAACATGCGGGAGGAAGCAATTGATTTGATTTTGACCCATGCGATAATGGTTGGTGCACTGTCGTGATGAAACAACACTTACTTTTTCGCCAAATACGGCCGTTTTTTTCTTGATTTTATCATTCAAACACTGCAATAAGTTGGCGTAATACCCACCATTGATTGTCCTTTTCCTTTTTGAAGGTAATCAATGAAAATTATTCCACGCTCATCCCAAAAAGAAAACTGATCCATGACCTTATCAGCATATAGAACTGTCTTCGACCATTTTTGGAGGCGATTCTTCCCTTTCAGTCCATTGTTTTGGCTGTTCCTTCGTCTTAAGTGTGAAGTGACGGATCCATGAGCTTATTAGTTGTTGTAAAACATCGCCAAAGAATCGATTGACATATAGTCACGGCGTTGGTTTTGTTCAATCGTATGCAAACACGGAACCTGTTTTTTTTAAAATTTATTTTATTTTAAGCCGCATCAACTTCTAGGTCATTAGCGACTACTTAATACACTTATTTATTTTACATGAATTATTATAGGTTCTTAATATTACACAGTAAAGATTAATCATTTTCAGGTATTCAATTATTAGTCTTTGGTATTCTGTTGAGTGTAGCACTTCACTGATGTTTTTACTGTCCAGTATCCGTTTTCTTTCTTGACCGCATTTTGAACATTCACTTATTATATGTTTAATAACTATTGGGGACTTGCATAGCTCACAATAAGGTGGAGGGCTATTGTTGATTATGTGGAGGTGTGTCATCTTTTACTACCTGGTCTCTTCGGGTGGCTGTGAGGTCGATTTTTATTTCTTGAAATTCTTAGATTTTTTGGTGGATATTGCTAGCTTTAATTCCTCTCCATTTGTTGTTCCACTGGTGTTGGAGTTTACTTTGGGCACTTTTCCACACATCTTTATAGGTGTTTGTTGGTCTTGGGGGTGACTTTGAGCGTGGATGTGAGGCAAGCTTGGCCTTCAGGTCCCATGGATACCTTGATGAGCTGGAATCCATATTACACTGACTGTTTTGCTACTTTTATGAATTTTGTGGTATATTTCTTGGATTAACATTGGTAATTCAGATGATGTATCTTTTTTAAGTGATTTCTTGAATGGCAGTCAGTGAATCGGTAAGAATTATATGTTTTTTGTTGTTGGATGAATCAATATGTTCCATGGCTATAAGTATGGCGTTGATTTCAGCCGTGTTAATGGAGGATATCGGGTTGAGTGTTGTGATGGATGTTGAGTCAGATGAATAGAATGCACTTCCAGTTCCAATATCGGTTTTTGATCCATCAGTAAATATTTGGTTATGTCCAGGGTATTGGTCACATACTGTGGTAAATTTATTTTTCCATTCTTCGGGTACTAACTGTTTTCTTTTGTATTGGATCAGGTTTGTGTCTGCTATAATAGGGGATAATGTCCATGGAGGAATTCTGCAGTAACGGAGCGTTTCCATCTCAGGTATTTGAAAAAAAATAAGGTCTGATTTATGTATATATTGGGGTGTATTTAAGGGAATCTTCTTTTCGGTTTGAATAAAGTGGCACTACGTCCTTTTTAATGATAGTGTTGAAAGAAGTTTGTGCTTTAATCGCATATTTAAGGGTCAGGGAATCTCTCCTATGGTGCAGATTCTATTCTTGGGCACCAGTTTTGTTTACATATTTCTCATGACCCAATTTTCAGTGAAAACGTGATGAAGAGCACGTATGAAATGCTTACATTGATAGCTCACGCTCTTTACGTCGACGATCATCCAATACCGTTCAGGCATAGTCACTTCGTTTGGAGATTCTCGTCTTGGCAGCTCGTTTAAACCCTGCCAATGTATTATCATTGTGAACGAAGGAGCAGATACGCCCAGAGTAGAATCTAGCTCGACTTTGATATTGGAGTACCTGATACTTTTCAAATGAAATGTTTCACATAACGGTGATCAATTTTTCCATGTTTACAAATCCACAGTAGGTGCCTGTCAAACAAACCCTGAACAATGAACCACCTTCAAATTGAAGTTTCATTAGATTGTTTCTCAAATTTGAGATTGATACAGAAGGAAGCTGAAAATTTAGTCCGACGATGGATACTGAAGGTGGTCACTGCTTACTGCAATGACGTTAAAGAAAATTAAACATTTTTCATTTATGTAGCGATTACGGACACGTTCGCTTTAAGAAAGCGCAGGCGTGATTCCCCGACGTTAGAATGACATTCTAGTGCGAGTCCTCTTTTTCAGGTTAAGAAAGAGACGCGACCTCCAGGTTGTTGGCAAACTCTTACTTGAGAGAGATCTAAGTATGCAAGTCTAACTCGAACGCAAGGACGACCGCCATGTCCAAGATTAACAAAGCTCTTTACAACGTCACACCTTACTCTTGAAAGTCCATAATAAAAAGTAAATTAGCTACTCAAACACTGCTTTCAGGTAAAATTCCACTCTTTTTCTTTTTTAGGCCAGAAAAATATTATTCTTATATCCATATATTGTGCTCTTAAAATTGATCTTCTATTAAGTCCAGTTCATTTATTTAAAATAATTATATTTATTTATTGTAATTTCATGTCTCTGGTACCTGAAGATTAAACCAATAAATACATATATGCAAGAATAACAAACAGAACGTTGCATCTGCAGAGAGTTTAAACAGCGGTAAAATACTGTCTTCCTCCACATACTGATCTACTTGATTTAATAATACAATAAGAATTCCACACAGGCCGAAGCCTCTCGTAGTTGAAACATTACAATATAAGTAGTTAGTTATCCCTCCGCTATTCCTATTGGAGTTTGTCCTGCATTACTTTTAGGCGAATGCCGGGTAGGATCCTTAAAATATAGCCCGGGGGCCCTAGTAACCCTTGGCTACCTTCCTACACCCTACCGCATCCCCCCTTTCAAATCCCTTTCCTATGCTATAAGAGGGGAGTTGCCACTATGTGGATTACCCTATACATAGCCTATCTACACCAAAAAAAAAAAAAATTCCTATTGGCAAGTGTGATTAGGAAGCTGAGAAGTAAATAGCAACACAAAAGCCTGCGAGAGGATTCTCTCGCAGGTAACTTGCGGGGGATGTTCTCTCGCAGGCAGAACCTTTTAGGAGAGATACGAAGGGGCTACCTTCGGGGATGCCTTTTCCTCTCCGTTTTTTAACTAAGGTTCCCACAAGCCGAGGCACCTCGGCCTGTTCTGAGAGGTGTATGTTCCGGGGTCGCAGACCTTGGGCATACGGTAAGAGTTGTCCGCTATTCCCATTGGAATAGTCGGCCAGCTGCCTCCTAAACTGATCGAGGCACGGAGAAGGGAATGCTGCGTCCCCACAGCAAACTCCTCTCCCGCTATGGGAAGGGCGTGGGACAAGTACCCAATGCCCGACCTGCCTGATGCAGGTTTTTCTAGGGTTTGTCCTACATTTCTTTTAGGCGAATGCCGGGTAGGATCCTTAAACTATAGCCCGGGGGCCATAGTTACCCTTGGCTACCTTCCTCCACCCTTTCGCATCCCCCCTTTCAAATCCTTTCCTATACTATAAGAGGGGGAGTTGCAACTATTTGGATTACCCTATACATAGTCTACACCTAAAAATAATCCTATTGGAATAGTCGGCCAGCTGCCACCTAAACTAGTCGAGGCACGGAGAATGGAATGCTGCGACCCTACAGCAAACCCCTCTCCCGCCATCGGAAATGTGTGGGAGAAGTACCAAATGCGTTTTCGCTGCATTAATTTTAGGTGAATTGCAGGGTAGGATCCTTAAACCATAGCCCGGGGGCCCTAGTTAACCCTTGGCGGCCTTCCTCTACATTTCCGCATCCCCACCTTTCAAATCCCTTCCTATGCTATTAAAGAGGAGTTACCACCTTGTGGATTACCCTCATGTAGCCTGTTACTCAAGAATTTTTTTTTAAAAAAAATCCCTAGTTCAGGATTGAAGGCCTGCGAGGTTCTCTCGTAGATGAAACTTTATGGAGAGACGGACCTATGGGGATGCCTTTTCCTCTCTCTGGTTTTTTGAACTAATGTTCCCACAAGCCGAGGCACCTCGGCCTGTTTTGAGAAATGTATGTTTCGGGGTCAGAGACCTTGGGCATACGGTAAGAGTTGTCCGACTTACTTGATGCAGGTTTTTATAGGGATTTCCCTGTATCACTTTTAGGCGAATTGCCGTGTAGGATCCTTAAACTATAGCGCGGGGGCCCTAGTTAACCCTTGGCTAGTTTCCTCTACCCTTCCGCATTCCCTCTTTCAAATCCTTTCCTATGCTATTAAAGGGGAGTTGCTACCTCGTGGATTACCCTCATGTAGCCTGTTACTCTAAAAAAATCAATAGTTAAGTTATGGGAACAGATAGTGGGAAGGTGTCAGTTGGATCATGCGATTTAATTGAAAGTTAGAAGTGCAGAGAAAAAATAGTTAAAAGTTAGTGGATGAAGTACATTGTTAGAGGAAAACAAATATCTCTGGAGTAGTGACGTAGAAACCAGAGAACGTAGGTACATATTCTTGCTCCTTTGTCACAGATAAGTATTTAAAATTCAATATAAATACATTTGTAAATATTAAGCCATGCCGCAGTACACGGTGTTTCAAAAATAGTCATAAGATTTTTAAAAAAAATCGCAACCAAACAGCTTTTAACCCGATGTGTTTAAAGAATATACAGTTAAAAAGAGGAAGCCTTCTAGTTGCACGTGGAACTTGTACGTGCGAGAGTTTTAAAATGATTAGTTATCTCGGTGATGGATCGGCCGTACTTGGACAAAATGATTCAGCCTTACATAACTGGCCTTCAAGGTCACCCGACCTTACTGCGTGTCAATTTTCTAATGAGAGTTTATAAAACTTCGTTTATGTGTCTCCACTTCCAGCAACAATGGTCGAACTGCGGAAAATAACTCAACACATGCTCGCTAGAGTTTGGAACGGAATTGATTACTGCAGAGACAAATGCCGTGCATCTTAAGAGTAAACGTACGAGGGTGGTCTGAAAAGTTTCCGACCCAACAATGATAGGAGATATTTTTTTTGAATTTTTTTATTTTATTTTTCAACATAGTCTCCTTGTAACTCTCCACACTTCTCCCAGCGATTCTCCCATCTCTGTAACCCGTCCAAAAATTACTCGGCGTTTTTCTCTGAAAAATAAGTGTTTACGAAGGTGATTGCCTCTTCATTTGACGAAAATCTCTGTCCTCCGAGCGCAATTTTTAGATGAGGGAACAAGAAGAAGTCGCTTGGGGCTAGATCTGGATGGTCAAGCAGTTCAAACCATAAGTCGTGGGTTTTCGCCATGGCAACCGCTGAGGTGTGAGACGGTGCGTCGTCTTGGTGAAACAGGATTTTCTTTTTCCGCAAGTTCTGCCTTCAGCTTGTCAAGTAATGATGCTCCTGTAATGGTTTTTCCTTTTTGAAGATTATCGATTAAAATAACTCCATGACTATCCCAAAAAACATTCGCCATCACTTTCCCAGCCGAAAAAACAGTTTTTGCTTTTTTTGGAGCCAGTTCCCCCTTTGCAGTCCACTGTTTGGACTGTAGTTTTGTTTCGGGTGTATAATGATGCATCCAAGTTTCATCTACAGTAATTAACTCCGCCAACAGAGCGTTGTAAATGTTCATTCGAACACGTTTTTGGTCTAACGTGGGCAAACGCGGCACCCAACGCGTGGACAGCTTTCTCATGCCTAAAGAACACGTTCTTTTGACATGTTCAGGACCTCTGCTATCTCTCTCACTTTAATTCGGCGGTCGTGTAGCACCATTTGGTGAACTTCGTTGATGTTTTCGTCGGTAGTTGCAGTTTTTGGACGTCCCCAACGTTCATCGTCTCCCGAGCTCTCACGGCCACGTTTAAATTCAGCTGCCCAAAATTTCACTGTGCTAAATGATGGTGCAGTGTCCCCGAACACAGAATCCAGCTCATCTTTGATTTGTGTAGACGTATTGCCTTTCAAAAACAAATATTTAATAACAGCTCGATACTCGATTTACTCCATTTTCACATTCTCACATCAACTCACTCAAACGAGTGTTACATAACAACTGCGCGTCCAAAATGGCTGAAACTTTGGTGAGTAACTGTCAACAGATGAACAACGGAATTCACTAGCTTTGTAAGTTGAGGTCGGAAACTTTTCAGACCACCCTCGTACATGTAAAATCGCATGATTCTTTTTGATACACGCTGTATATTTAATTTCGCCACGAAACTTTATTCTCGTAATTAGAGAGTCAATCGCAACGTTTTATTAAATTGTTAGAATCTATTTAAAATTAATAATTATTTAATAGTGTCAAACTCATTTTAAAATAAAAAAAATAACCACCCCACACCAAATGTTACAAACTGAAGCAGTCGTCTCCATGTTGGAGGCTGAGTCTTGTAAGGGTTGCTGTTCTGATATGACGACCCTTTCCTCCTGAAGATGGTCAGAGTAAATTACTGTTTGATTGAACCGCCCCTGAGTGTTCACCAGTTTGACCGCAAAGCTGAGACCATCTTCAGCGCAGAATCCCGAAATCGTCGTCACGGAACGGTGTGGTCCAGCAAGGAGAGTAGCCGAGGCGCCGCGGAGAAAGTCCCTTTGTCCTGACACTTACTTTCTGTTAGTCTCTTCTTAGTCGATGCTATCCTTTCGCGTTTACTTTTGAACTACTTTCTAACATGGGCGCAAGATTCTGCTATGACAATGCTGACTGATTGGAAAGCGATGAGAATGTTGATAATTTTTTTTAACGTTAATGACCTTCTGTGTTGCAACCATAATTTAATCCGAACCAAGGCGTTGGACAATCAGAAAATTTCACATCCCATATTATTTATACCACTAGCTGGGTGTCCCGATTGGCAGTGTACTTATTTATATAAACCAGTAAAAGTATTTAGTTCTATTTTAATCTGTAGTCAAGAAGTGATTTAACGTAAATATAACTTTTCCTAGTTCTGTACATACTTTCCACCGGTAGTACATTAATTGAACACATATAAAAAACGTTGAATTTTATTGCATCAATCCCAACAAACATACCTTCGAATTTCTTCTTAAATATACTCCTTGATATTGCAGAATATAATTGTCCCGTAGACTTCAGAAATTACATCAGACATTGATGAAATTATTAGCTGGATTAACAATGTAAACAAATAGTCGCAATATAGAATTTACTAATATACCACGAAAACTTACATTTTCCGCAATATTTCGTATTGTTTTTTATTATAATTGAATGAAGTATTTGAGGATAAAATTATACTTTTTATTCAATGAAGATATTTCTGCTTTATCTCACTGCAGATAAAAGGAACTAATTCCTTTGTTCGTCGCTTGGTAACGTCGCTCTGTCGCGTGACGTCATGGTCTCTAGGCGCGCAGTAATTTAACACAAACTGACCACATTTTCCAATTATAATTCTTTCTACTTGTATGCTAAGGGTTTCGCGCCCCCCCCCCCCCACAGTACCGTTTCTCGTGTTTCGAAGAATATGTGTACCAATTTTTTGTTGCAATCTGTCCACGCGTTTGAATTTGCATAGAAATTAACGTAAATACATACATACATACATACAAATATACATCCTTTTTTATGTAGATTGCAGATGTGATTATCTGATTTATTAATATTTCGCCATGAGTTGTGAGCACGAGACTACGTTTAATAAATCTTATAATAGATCCGTGGAATCTTAAAAAAATAATTATTTAAACCAAAATTATTGTGCCTCTATTTTTGTTATTATCTGAACTATAAACAGATTAATTCTCAGGACTTCGTTTTTTCTCCCTGACGCTCGAAGATCCTCACAGAAATGATTAGCTTTTATTAGTGGACTTCAACATTAAAAATTCTGGCATTTAAATGCAATATTTTCACGAAATACCATGAGTATATTTCCGTCGTAGCGATTCATGATTCGTTTTAATCAGAAACGGTTCCGTTTTTGATGTGTGCGCGTTGCCCAATATTGCTCATTTTACTTTAGTTTTGTCATTGTGGAAAAAAAAGGTACTGTATTAACATAACGGATACGAGTTCCTGGACAAATTTTATATTTTTATTGTTGTCTGGCAAATAAAAAAAAAAGTGGGTCAGGTTTTCATAGCCTCAATATTTCGCGTGTCTCCAGTCCGTGTGATTCGTATCAAACCTGTACATCGTCGTCGTTTCTTCCTCGCTGTGGAACATCGTCAAGGCAATCGGGAAAAAAAGGCGACTATACCTGTTTGTCGCGTACCGTACATCAGGGCCGAAGATCTAGTTTCGTACTGTCCAGCATCCAGAGCTGACCCAGACTCGACCAACGCGGACTCAGCAGGTTAGAACAATGGTGGACATAAATATCGACTCTGGTTACAATTTTCAAATGAGGAATATTTAACTTACCAACTTACTAGATGGTAACTCTCCGAGATAAGAAAAAATCCTTTGATTGTATATATTTTTATTTAATTTTACTTACAGTGGCATCAACTACTGGGCTATTAGCGACTTCAACAATTATTTAAATTTCGGGGTAGAAAATAGTTTTTTTTAAAATAATTACATGATGGTTTCCTGGACGTTGACGGCTCTCGTTGATGTTGTTGTCATCCAGTGTCTGCCTCTTCTCTGGATCGAATTCGGCGTAGACCCTTGATGAAGTGTTCCATTGAGATCGGGTTCACATATCGTAGCAAAATATTGTAGTCTTCACTTTGGTTGGTGCAAACTGGACGTAATTGTAGGTGATCGTGTGCGTGTAATTTGGTATGTAACATAGCTGTAAGAAGAGGTTAAGCTCACGAATATGTGTTTACTAACAAAAATGAAAGTTCCTTGAGGTTTTGGTGGATAAAATAAGGAGACTGGAGCAACGCCTCGCCTGAAAAAAAACAAAACACAAACAATTTCCGTACTGTACAGGATTATTAATATGACAAGTCTGTTGGTGGCGAAGAAATGGATTGGGAACGTAAACGTTTTCTGCAACGTTCGGCCTTAAAATCATATTAATAATGTTGCGTTAGTACCAACAGTTTCTGTAGACTGAAAAAAATTATTTAGAAATTAATTATGAAATAATTAAAAATATTAATTAAAAGCAGACACGACGTTTCATCTCTAATTTTTGGGGACCACTCCAAGTGTTGTAAATTACAATTAAATGATAAATTACTAACTAAAAAACCGGAACAAACATAATGTTACACACACAATAATTTGTAATACAATCAATTAAAAAATGTATTGAACTTTACCGACAATTAATTACATTACACATTTTGTGGACATCTTCAGGAGTTGTAAATTTCATTTAAATGAGAAATTCGTAATCTAAAAATTAAACGGAAACAAAATTTTACAAACATGACAATTTATAATAAAATTATGTAAAAATATATTTATCGCAATTAATTACATGAAACGTAGATGAACATAAATTTCTAAGGTACGATTTGCGGCCGATATGACTTATATTTACACAGCTGTTGAGAGTATTGTTGAATTTCAAATGTCAATAAATATAAAAAAATTATAATACCATAACTGGAATACAATAACAAGGAATTTTAAATTGTTTAAAAATTATTGATAATTTTTTTACTTTAAAGGCCGAATTATTTTATCTAATATGCAACATTTCGCTGATAAATCTGAAATAATATTTATATTGTGCCAATGAAAATTATGGTTTGTTTAAATAAATACGTTTGGAAACAACTGAATAATTTTGTATTAAATTAATGATTGTTTTTATGTTCATGTTGATTCGAGTTTTTGAAGAACGTTTCGTTTGACCGACATAACAAGCATTGCAATCTAAATAATTAATTTTGTAAATAACATAATGCTAATCTAACATGTGAACACTTAGGCCGCAACTTGTGTGCAAGTAAATCTGCTAGTAAATTTATGTTCATCTTTATTTCATGTAATTAATTGTGATAAATTTATTTTTACATAATTGTATTATAAATTATCACGTTTGTAAAATTTTGTTTTCGTTTAGTTTTTAGATTACGAACTCCTGAAGATGTCCAAAAAAAGTCACGACACGTCGTGACTCTTTGATATAACGTAATAAAGTTTTCATAATAAATTAAATAATTAATAATAATTAAATATAAATAATTAATTGACTGATTTTTAAAACGTATTTAAAGGAATAAGATTAATATGATTGTTGATTTATACTCGTTACTGTTATGAACATTTTAAAGACTAATAAACCGGATGAATTTTTTTAAAAACACTTAGTTTCTGCAACAATTATCTCTGCCGTCGTCAGTAAAAGTAAAATAATAAACAAACGGCCCGAGAAAGTTTTATTAAATCAATACGCTTTATTTGATGAATTTAAAGTCTCTTAATTTGCAGTGTCTCTTAAAATAATGTTTTAAGAAAGCGTTCAGTCGA
The DNA here is from genome assembly GCA_037074705.1 of Zhengitettix transpicula. Taxonomy (NCBI): domain Eukaryota; kingdom Metazoa; phylum Arthropoda; class Insecta; order Orthoptera; family Tetrigidae; genus Zhengitettix; species Zhengitettix transpicula. Next base: position 14,910,978 of record CM073595.1, on the reverse strand, counting down.
ATGAACACTTCTTCGTCACATAGAGCCGAAATTAGGAATGAACCTGTAATTATGTACCGTTTGAAGCGCAAACTCGAATGGAGCATTAAGATATCTCTGGGGAAAGAGGTCACACGAAGGCCTTTCTCTGCTCGTCTACGAAAAACAACCACGATTCTCTCTTTTTCCTTTCTCTTTTAAGCATTCTTTTCGGACCGAGCGAAAAAAATAAAATAAACAGGTAACACCGAAGTCTCTTTGGCGACAAATGAAAATTTGTCTTTACGTGTCGGTGCTATTCTAAAGTTAGCACCTCACATAGTAACAGGTACTCCGTCTGCTCTTGCACGAGGATAATTTTCTTTCCAGTGACACCGACAGTCTCGTTATTGGATTATCAATGTTGAGCCATTTAGGACGGTATAAGGTTTTGCCGTCGCTGGGGCACAAGTCCAGCCTTGAGAGAGAAAGCCATAGCCCACAGGACTTTCTCACGTTCTTCGCCTTGACCCACACTCCGTGGCAGCGCACACTCTTCTTTTCTTCGTCCTCTATGCAATTTTTTTTTTAACTTTTCTCTGAACAGTTAAGGATGCCAAGCTTCTCACTTTTACTACTGAGGCGGTTTTGCACGTCACAATGAACTGTTTCCACCATGACGACGCTCATTACAACATCTGTAAAAAGCGATATTTGTGTGTACTCAGAAATATTGAAACATACGCTAGTCTAAAGGCGTCGACTCGGATGGCTCAGTTGTTAGAGCATCCACGTACTAAACTACGTCCACGTTGCTATATATTGTTTAAATCACCAGTGGCATATATACAAAAATTCTCCTGATCAAGAGGACGGCTCTGATTGGCCATAAAAATTACACAACCCCGTCTTCGCACAACGCAGATCTATTCCTGTTACTACAACTTATAAAACATAATACAATGCAGAAATAATTATATATACATAACTAGCTTGGTGACTGGTGTCACAATTAAACTCAGCGACATTCAAATCCCCGGATTTGACTCCAATATCGGCTGTTTTTGAGTTATTTTTCAGTAACACTCCTTCACCCCCACCCCTAATGGTGCTCTCCTTCTGTGAAAATGGTCTTAAAATTGTACAAAATCAACATAAGGAGAAATACTATCAATATCATTGACCCCGAAAAATATTTATTCGACGCAAATATATATATATGTATGTATATATTTACGATCTTCGAAAATTTCCACCTCCGTCCCCCTGGGTGTGGTAGCCCTCTCTTACTCCCACAGTGTTTGTTTCCTGTTCAAAAGGAACACGTGTACAAAAGTTTCGTCAAAAATTTGCTTCACACACACACACACACACACGAACACAAAAGCCCACAAACAAACACTTCATTTCATTTATTAAATGTTTACAAGAAAATTGAAAATTTATTTTGCGATTTTAGATATTACACTGTTTTACATTTTATTATTCCTTACAACATTAAAGATAGAAAAATATGTTTTTTTTTATTGGGTACATTTTTAGAAGAAGAAAATAATGTTATATAAATTTGTGATTTCAAATATTATATTGTTCGTTATTTACACCACTCATGTCAATAAAATCCTGTTACCGTAGAATGCGCGTAAACAGTCTATTTTGTTTATTAGAAGATGGAGGTGTGTGGCAACGAAACGTGCACCAACGTGTATGTTACCTTATTTATAAAACAAGGCTTTTAACGTTTTTCTAGATGTTTTATTTTGGTAATCGTGTAATATTGCTTTTAATGTCCGACAGATGACATTGGCGTAGCATGTTAAAAGCTTAAAGTTTTTTTTAAAAAAAAAATTAATCTAACTACGTATTCCGGAGACTGTTGTAAGGTTTTAATTATTCATGTTTTAACTTAATGAACAGTAATAACGCGGGGCGTCTATGAATAGTCAAGACTATTTTAATATTTCATTATTGAATGTGAAATTCTGGAAGCATATCAAAACAATTAAAAACAAAGTTATAAATGCTCGTAACGAAATTGCGTGATACTGGAAAATCTTATGCCAATCTTTTTTTAAAAATTTAGATTTTAAATTGGTATCACGGATAATATCTGAATTAAATAATTACACGGTTAACATAAAAACAAAAAAAATATTTGTGTAATAAAATGGCGAACAATAATTTTTGTTGATTGGTGGACCATTACGTAAATACGTCAGGAAGATATAGAAAAAAAAGTTCAATTTTGCTCAAGAAATATTATAATAAATTTTATAATGATCTAGAATTTTCAGTTTTGCAGAATGATAATTGTGAATTAAACCGAAAGCTCCTGTAGCTGTTAACAAAGAAAAATTAAATGAATTACCTTTTGGTCAATATTAATTTAGCTATTCTATTGATATTCTATAAGGAAGATTTTGTGGCTAATTGGCTCTCACATGAGTAGTCAACTCTTTCATCCTTAGTTTGAACGCAAATAATCCAGCATATTATTGGATGGAATCACTTTTTTACCGTCGCGAATAGGAACGACTATTGCGCATCTCCAATCGTTCGGAACACTTAAGTTACTGATAAGACGAGTTAAGTGAATAACCATGGCTTTCTCGCAATTCCCCTGACATTCCATTCTAATTGAATTGTAAGATTTAAAATTTTTTTATATCCTTTCGTAAGATAAAAGTTTTGGTTTTGAGAAACGTGGTTTTCGTACCGCAGCAAAATAATCCGGTTTAAATTTTATTTCCCAAACACGTCGGAGAAATTCGTATACTGATTAAATTCCCCTTATACATCGAATTTATTAGATAATTTAATTCTGTCATTGTAGAGGGTTTCTACAAATTTTTAATTAATTTGGTCACATCTCGTATGATCACATTTACCGCATCCTCCGACTGTTATGTGTTTTTTTTACCGTTACCTCACGCTAACGAATTTCTAAGTTTTATTAAGCTGTAGCTTTAAGTGTTTTATACGACGAAATATTCTCATCCCAGCCCTGTTCATTCTTCTAGCTTTCAGCAACTGATGACCCAAATGTACGAACAGTAGGCCTACATTTCCTGTTGGGATTTCCGGAAACTTTCCCCCATCTCCCTTAAGGAACTGAAGTACTCAACGTCTCGACGAATCTCAGAAGTCACAGATCATTGATCGCTCAACCCAGACGCATCATCTATAATTCCACAATCAGTTTTGGCAAAGGGAAATTTAAATCCCTTCCCACCGTGGTACATGCATGGACTGTAAATGAACTAAAAGTCTTGATTGAGCTTTTGATTGTTCCTTCGATGACTAATAAAATCAGTGAGGGTCAGGGCTTTGAACGGTCACGCTTGAAATGTTGGCGCTCATTAGTATTGGCATATTACCGTTCAGAGACTCGGGAATTCGAGGATATCGAACAACAATATTATTACAAATCTTTTTCGATGCGATCCCTGCGTTTTGTTTACGTAAAAAAAAGTTTTCTTCTAACAGAACGGTGCCAAATGTCACACGGCGCTCGAGACTTTTATTGCTGCACGGAAACCTTGCTAGGTTTTCACTGAATAGTGATGTGAACTGACTGTTCAGGTCGTGCGATTCTCTCCCCTTTTGGACTTATTGCTGTGGTTTTCTTTTGTGAAATCGCAGCTTTACTGGAATAAGCCACGAACGATCCGTGGCCGCGAACACAAAATCACACGCACCGTTACCACGCGATGTAAGTGAGTGACCAGGTGGTTGGGGTCAAGAATCTGTTCAGCAACAAAAAAAAAAACGAGACTGGCTTTGAATTGATTTTATTTTCTGCTTTGCGTTGTATGGATGCTGCTTCACGAGAATTGAACGAAAGTCCCAGTCGTTTCAAACCAAACTGGATGAACGTATATTCTACAAATATGAACGTTGCACGAAAAATAATTCAAGATATTTTACTGGAATTTTATTAACAAAACAGAGGAATAAGTTAAAAGATTACGACGTGAATTCAGAATAAAACGTGCTAATTTTGTACCAAATATCGTAATCGTGCTAGTTTTATTCATGAATTATTATAGTCAAATTACAATAAAAAGTGAAAACTATTATACGTTTGTAACGCAAAAAAAAAGCACTTGAAGTAAATGTTGTGGAAATTGAGAAGACTTTTAAGGGGGGTCGTTAATTTTTGTGATTTAATATTCCCCGTATTCAGCCCCCAGTGCCATAACGGAGAAGGGTCGCGCGATTTCTCTGCTCACCTTATGGCGGACGTACTGCGCCATTCTTAATGACCACATCAACCAAATTCACTGCCACACACTGAACCAAAGCTTTCCCTCGCTACAATAATACTTTATGGGCGAAAGTTTATGATTAACGCCGTGTTAACTATTCAGTCTTAAGGCTGAGAATAAAGTCTAGAGCATATTGCTGAAGCCAGTAAATCTAACTGTAATTCTCATAATTGATTTCTTACATAACGAATCAAGCCAATCACACGGTTTATCCTCGGCAGTTCTAAAAATTGAACGACAAGCGCTAGATAATACTGCCAACGGTACAGATATGAAAAATTATTTAATTTTTAAGTATTTTATTTTCTGGGAGACTATTCATAAATTCCTGCTGTAAAAATTTCAGAATCTGGAAACAGGTTGGATCAAGTTTCCCTTCTGAAGAATATTTCTAAATATTTATATAAATGCACAAAAGTCTTTATGTACGTAAAGTTCTGCAGAGAACAATTGTCCGTGTTGCGCAGTTACTGTGTCAGTCCTTCAACTTTTGCTGTGATTAGTTACAACTCGATTGCTTCACTCAGTTGCAGTGAGTTAGCCGTAGACAAAAATCGTGTTTTTACGCCACGGCGGTAAACGTCGCATTCAAAAAGTGATGAGCTCCTTATCAGGATTCTCCTGAAACTTAAAAAGAAAAAAGTCGGCAACAGAGCGTTAGTAGATGTTATTTTCATAATTAAACTCAGCAACGTCCATAACCCCGGGTTTGACTCCAGTCTCGGTTGTTTTTGCGTTGATTTTATTGACGCCCCTCCATCCCCATCCCCTGGGATGCCGAAAGGTGTTGAAATTATGAATCAAAATATCTGGAGCAATGGTAACTACCTCATTGACCCCCGAAACATATTTTCGCGACGAAAATATCGGCCGTTTTAGAATGTTTAAAAATTTTACCCCCGTCAACCTCTGCCCCTGAGGGTCGAAGTTGTCTATTACCCACACAGTGTTTGTTTCCGCTTCTAAAGGAACACGTGTACGAAATATGGTCAAATTTGATCCAGGGGTATAGATTTGTATGCGTAACATACACACAAACAGTCTATTTTATTTATTAGAATGGAACTAGATAGTTTTCAAAGTCTTTCCCGGTGTATTTGTTAAAAACGTAGGATCCGCAGTCTCTTCCCTAATTTTTAGCCTGTCTGATTTGGTAACTTTGTACTTCGTTATTCTTATTTAAAATGTTTCTGTAGTATCCAATTTGCGAGTCCGTGAATACATGAACATTAGCAAATCAGATAATATTTCTTTCTTAATACTTTAAAAAATCTAACTAGATTAACGTTTCCTGAATCCTGATATGCATAGTCTTTTTTACCAACCAATATATTCCTTGTAATTAGAATATATGCATTATCAAATTAATTACTCAACTTCATCTTGGTCTAAAAAGATAAATTGGTCTATGGCCAAAGATAAATGCTTCTGTGCACAGACTTAATCCGTGAATTTTAAGTCTACTCTGTTTTAAACGCGCCTATTACGTACGACGTAAAAAAAGAGAAAAATCTCATAAAACTAGTAACTAGTTTTTATTTATTGAATCAATATCTCGGAGCATTTCAGACCATGTTGGTTCATCTGACCTCTCTGGAAATATTTCCGATTTTCTCCTGACGTTGAATTTTTGTTATAACTTAACAATTTTTTAAGGAAATTATAATCTTAACAATTAATGCTTTTAAATCTTATACAGCTTATTTGGTAGGATACTTCTTACTCTTAATTTTGTTTCAGGAGTTACTCTGGTCGCTGAGGTAAGAGTGATCGACTGCACAGAAGGTAAAATTCTTTGAATTTTACATGTAGTAACTATTTGAAGTGAGTTAAGCGTTGTAAGAAATTCTGCTTCAGAAAAATTAAAAGTTTTAGATGTGAACTCAGATGAATGTTGAATGGATTTGTTATTTTTATTTGGGTTTCTCGTTGTTTGCCGATTGAAATTGTTGGAACTATAGAGACGAAATTGTTAAAGCGAAAGATAATGAAATAAGGATGGGTAGAATAATGCGATTGAAACAGTTATTTTACGATTAAAGACTGAATGTTAATTTTGATATAAAGAGAAAATCTTTTCACCTTCGCTGCAGGGTGAAGAAGTGTAATGCGTGCCACCCGCTTTAGAATTGTTGCGGAGTAACTGAATGACTTGAGCAGCGATAAGGCATTAAATATCTCCAAAACTTCCGTGACATAAATTCACAAAATCCAAGAGGATTTGGATGATGTCTCGAGCATTCTCCTCCGATTTAGTTCTTATTGGCTATGAATAGAATTCCAACAGGCTACCAGATTCACAGATTCCCCTTCACATGGCTGATTGGAACCTTAGACGCTTCGAGTGAGTATTCGTATAATGATCCCAAACAACGCAAGGGTGGGACGTGTCACCAAAGACCAGTTGCTGAGTTGTCTAAGATTCCACTAAAATTCGTGACCAACTTCAAAGCACTCTTATCTGTGTCCTGCTCCATTTATTTCTTCCGATGTCGTGTACCATCCCACCATCGCCTTCGAAGAAGCTGAAACCAGGACGCAGAAGACTGCCACCTCATCCTCTCAGTTTCGTCCTTGTAGACTAAGCGGTACTTGAACATGCTATTTTTAAACGACGATCCTACTAGTTTTCGGATAGGCAAAAAATATATTAAAATAATCAATAATTCCACCATCTCTTTGCGTCCCACAAGACGATGCCCAAACTTTCCCTCGTGGCTGCTTTCTCTTTTTCGGACAATTCTGTCCGTGTCATCCTGCGTCTTGTTTTTGTTTCCGCTTGCGTCCGCTATTGTTTCCTCCTCATTGTCACGATTTCATCACTTGTCGCAATATAAATAAATAATAGTTTTGTCTGGGCTGTCTGTCACGCTTACGGCGCCGAAAACCTCTTCGTTACACGACAAAACGGCCGGACAGATTTCGCCGAAACTTTTCATCGTCGTTATGAAAATCCGTATGAAGGGTTTTTGACAGAATCCATCTGCCAACCACTTATATTGGGACATGGACGCATGAAAATCGTGACTTTTCACAGGAAAACATGGGACCGATTGTAGAATCGCTTGAGCTGATCTAACGAGGTCAAGGTCTGGGCGTATACTGAAGCATATTGGCTGATGACACTAAACTGGGTCGTCATCGGACATGACGCTGACTATAGTATTCAATAGTATCGTTCATCTCGACTTCTCTGAAGACGGTTTCGAGTAGTAAGTCTGGAAAGTCGAAGAAAGATCATTGTTTTCTATCTCAAATGTCTGGAATCTTTGTGAGTTGGTGTGCGGTTGAGGATGTCAGACGGTGGGTGACTTCTACGACGGCTCCGGGGTGTTCCTGTTTCTATATTTAATAAAGTACCGTACATCATGTACCCATCTTGTGACCTCATGTGGTGTAGTGGTCTGCGTCATTGCCTCGCGTCACAGAGGTTCGGGTTCGAATCTATGTTGTGTTTCCATCATCATCTCTTGCTGGAGAGTTTGGTAACAGCCACCTCTGTTGCTAAGCCAGCACATTAACTCATAACTTGGGCTAGCGTCTACAGTATTATGCTAAAGTCTATGGCTAGCTTAAACAGAAATAGTTATATTTTTAATAACGGATCAAATGACAACATGGCATCGATTTTTGCATCAACTGTCTATACTCAGGCAATCGATTCCAACTACCCCTTCAATGAACCTTTGGAAACTGTTTTGAGCGGTTCGCCAATGGCTTGAAATAATATTCAGTAATTCTAGTGAGAGACCTTGTGATTGTTTTATTGGCAGTGTGGCCTTTTAGTGAAGCACTGCGCCGTGACCTGCATTCTTCTTCCTTCTCGGGATTGTGACCGGTTATGGAATCTCTAAATGGCTCCATCTACATACACAGCACTCGATGTAGCCAAAAATGTATTTGAGAATTATACAGTCCTATATTTTTTTATCAGTCACATAAGGAAATGACAAGGAAAATATCCAGAAACTATTCACTTTCATTTATAAAAAGCTTTCGGCGTTTTTCATCATCAACTTTTTTTAAAAAACTTCCCACAACAAAAATATACATATACAATATTATCTAATTATCAATTTAAAATTATTAAGTTATTGTCACGGTGGCCAGTGTCACACACATCAGTAACTAAAACGTGATTATAATTTGTTCCATCAGTATTTCGCAGTATTCAATACTTTCGCTGTTTCCAAAATTAATTACCACTCTCAGGGAATTCCTGAAGGGTTGGAAATTGTGTGTTAACATCAACCGGAATATTTATGGAACATGGTCCGCGTTTTTATTCCAAACCACACGAACAACAATTTTACGTACTAGAACATGTAATACTAAATCTAACATGATAAATAATAATACCATCTCATTGTATTATTTAAATCTCAAACATAAATTTAATTATAATGGTGTTAAGAACGACATAACCACAAACTGGAAATATGTGAATATATTTTTTACCCAAAAATCAGGATTCTCGAAATTAATTTCCTGATATCGGACGGATTTATAGCAACATTTTAAAATTGACAACATAAATTTTAAATAAAATCTGATTCTAATTACAATAGATATTGATAAAAAGTGATTGACACACTTGTTAACGATTACTTGTATCGATGTAAGAGATTGATTGACTTGGTAATTGAAATTAGATTTGGCGTAAAAACATGGACGACCGGATTAGGATTTTTATGTTTTTTAGTTGGAGAAAAAAGCATGAAGCATATTCCATATTTCGGACGATGTGACAGTTGTGTGTTACAATGGTCGCCATGACAGTATTAGATTATATATGAGTTAAATTGTAAATTTTCTTATTGTAGGAATTTTATACGAAAATGCTTTGGAATATGAAACTCATGACAAACGCCGAAACCTTTTGAATATTGATATACATGGTTTGAATAAATTTAACTTTTTATTTATATATGAGACTGATAAAAAATATTGCGCTATATAATTAAGAAGTTTCCAAAATTATCAGTCTTAGTAATTTCACAAAACATTGTTTTTTTCACACAATCGGAATTGGCGTCTAATCTGGAGGTAAATTTGAGTTATTATGATAGCATATTCAAGTTATTAGAAGAAAATAAAAGTCGTTTCCTGAGGCGCAGTGAAATAAAAAGTGAAATTAAAAGCCCCTGAAACTGGATGGGCAAAAAAAAGTTCAAGCACTTTTTGTGCATGCTACACTACCATAAACCGAAATTTCAGAAGTTCTTTGAAAAAAAAATTCAAGAAACCCAGTCCTTGAAACTGTTTTTAACTTCCCTGCTAACAGCCAGCATTGCCTTCACGCGCGCCGAGAACTTTCGAATATTCCAGACTGTCGGGGCTCCAACTAGAATTATCCGGAAAAATTCCTACGTCCAGTGCCTTCACCCGTCCCATTGAATACGTATATTTAGGAATTTTTTCCTGTCTCCACTAACATTCAGAAACCAATAATATTGGTTTTCTGACAAGGCCAGGAAAACGTCTATCTGGTTTCGTCTCAAACACAAACTTCTGATTGTAAAAACTGCGAATCGTTGAGGAATGCTGCTAGACAGTAAATACAAAGCAGTGCATGATTAAAATTTAAACATGAATCTGCATTTCTCAGATAAAGCACGGTTGTCCTTTGGACTGATATGTGAGGACCGTTGAGGAGACAAGTTAAAGGATTATATTCAACATCTCCTTCATACTGTCAGCCAACATCTGAGTTAGAAATGGGTTTCACTACTGTTCGACGACATCTGCTACGCAGAAGAACGATTTCTGCGGATTTCCTTGACCCTGTTCCATGACGTTTTCCCTTCAGACTACAATGGGCTCGTGAAGCACAGAGAGTCTAGATTCCAACGAATACCCACTTTAAATTGGAGTGCAATGTTTGTAGAATAGACAATAGACGGTTTTCGTACAGATTGCATTATCAAGCCTCATACTGACCATTCGAGATGGGTTGGGATCTAGGGAGGTGTAGAAATAGAAAGCATACAATTTTTTCACCGTACTGCTGATGAATGGTATGACAAGTAAACCATCATGTGTTGTCAGGTATTTTGAAGATGCCTTTGATGTACAGCAGTTACGGCTTCCGTAGCACTGTCTCTCAGTAAATCTCCAGCAGTCACCAAAATCCTGATGTATTCCTGATCATTTGGATCATATCAGTGTTGTCACCAAGTTTTCTTCATGGTGACTCAGTTTTTGTTAACACTCTCTCTCTTTCTCTCTCCATCCTCCTCCCCTTTCACTGTGATTTCATCTTCCAATTCTCCAAGCCTGACTACGAAACAGACGAAAAGTATCTCTCAATTGATGAGTTTCGGGTCCCTATGTTACAGTCTCAATTTATGTATTTTCCTCCTCTAATTACGAGTTGCAACGTCGGGCAATTCTTCTTTCAATGCTTCCCCTTCTGCAAAAACTCAACTTCGAATTTTTTTTCTATTTCCTATCATATTTTCTCCTTCTCAATTACTTTCAACTTCGTTACTCATACGACGTTTCCCCGCATCTACCCAAATCACCCTTCTCTGCTTAGCATATAATTGAAAAGGGAGGAAAGACGAATATTATTTAATATGTCTTTTACAAGATTGGATTTAATTATTGGTTATAAAGACAATTTAATAAAAGTTAAATCAATACATTACACACACAACGCTTTCTTTACATCTCGTGGACATCATCAGGTGACTAACTCACACGCAAGAATTATTTCTGAAATTGTTAAAATTAAATTGAATAATTGTACAATTAATCTCCAAAGTGGTACGAACGAGCTTATCAATATCTATAACGTGTTGCTCTCTTCTTTTCATCTTTATTTGGTTTGGAAGTCCTGTGTACGAGTTAGCCAAATGGATTACCCAACCTGATAAGATCCACGAGATGAAACTATTCTGCGTGTATGTGACCAATAATTAACCATATATATTTTGAAAGAACACGATTAAGTGGAATGTAATGTTTGGAACTATATTGCTAGTTTACAAATAATTTTAGCCACCAATCTTGCACCAGATGCAATTTCTCAATGTATCTAATAGGGGCAAAACACGTCTGAAATATAATTTTTCCTCTAAATTAAATTATCGGGATTCAACCCTGGCCAATGCTTCCGATAACAACGTTTGAACGGCAAGCTCCGCCATCTTAGTCAGTGACGACGATGGTGCAACTTGTCGTCTAATCGTTGTTATTGGAAACATTGACTCAAGGCTGTGAAACTCGAGAATTATATTTAGAATAAAATCACCGGGAAAACCTTCGATCTCTAATAATCATGTTCCTGCACATGCCTTTCCATATTTAGACTTGGTCCTAGCGGTCAATTCTTCTTAATTTCTCACACAAGAGTTGGATCACTTTAGCCCGACTCGTTCGTCGTCTCCTTTTTCTGCAATTGACGTAATTAAGTTTTCTCTTTTACGAGTGAGTCTGCGTCCGGTATGGATGCTGGTCTCTTCGTTGATGTAACAGGCCGTCCTTGAGCGGCGCTGCTGGAGAAAGTGCGTTGCGTCACGCTGGAGAATCCGGCGCCGCGGCGCGCTCAGGTGCGATGTGGTGCTGGACCTTTCTCCACGAGCGCCACGCTGCTTTCCCCGCACACCTGACTAATGTTTATCAACAAAGCCTCGGGCCAAAACTCGCGCGGCGACAGGAGTAACGGCGGAACGAGATGCCTATCACCTGTCAATATAGAACTAGGAACTATGCAAGACAGGAAATATGGCAAAAAATAAAACTCACTCGCCCAATGTATAGTGAAGGTCAACTCTCATATGACCAACATAACACCGTAAATCAATTTCCGGCCATGTGCCACTTGGACATGGGTATGGAACGATATATGACCGTCATGTATATTTAGTGCCATAAAACAATACTAACCAAACGTCACGAAGGATATAAATCACTCTCAGTGTACAATTTCCGATCAGGGTGGAATTATATTGTCTCTCGGATGTAAAGTCAACGTCAATCAGTCCAATCGTATGGAGTCGACAAACAAATGCAGAACTGAAATACATGAGAAAGCGAGTTCTTCAAGTTTCATTTATCATTCATGTGATGAAGTCAGTAATAGTACAATACGGAACAACATAGGATAAAATTACCAAAAAAAAATATAAAGGTGTGAAAATCAAAACTGATAAGATAAAGCTAGTAAAACAAAAATCAGGAATGATTATTTAGTCATGGTAAGAAGTACCCAGGGAGACTAATTCAGATTAAGGCGAACTGAGCAAAAAAACATCCAAAATCACCCAATGTGAAACATTTTTACAGAAATGTCTATTGATTCGCTGTTCTTAGGGCGCTTATTTCGTTCTGGGATCGTTTCTCACGACGTAAAGTGTCCTAGTGAATGGGCGATTGTGTCGTGGCTCAGAAAATTCAGGCTCCTGCGGAACGTGGAAGGTCAATAAGGACCGATGAAGTTGGGGGCTACTGCACGACGGGGGGTTCGTGGACCATAAAACCTCAAGAGATAATCTGAGCATAGAATAACAGGGGCATGAATATCTCTAGGCGAAATTTTGTAATAACTTAAATATGTACCTTATCAGAATAATTAGACGGGAATTCAAACGGAATGAAATGAATTTATGTCGAGTTTTGATCAAACCATGCTGGAGCGTCTTTTCTGACAAAGTTTTTCTTCGGCATAACCGAAATTGTCTGTATTGGTCCACGAAAATCCTAAATAAAAACAGGTGAAGGTTCTGCATTCTACGAAAGTTACGGTAGGGTCAGCCACTTCAGCTCAGGGGATTATTGACCCCCATCACTTCTAAAAGATAGACGAGATACTAACCGCAAATTACGACCAAAAATGTCACATGATTTATTTTTCCCGAAGCTGCTGGATTTTAAAACCTACAACAGCATGACATGGATGAAATAAATGACGCCACATGCTACGTAACTAAGGAATCTTGGGCTGGCGGAGAACAAGGGGGACGATTCATTGGGGATACATAAAAAGTCAGATTTACGCCACAAATCAACCACGATAGTACAATTGAAATACAAAATTGGAGAGGAAATTAATGCTATACCACGGGAAATTCTCCACATTGTTTTCATAAACTGGAAGTCGAGTGCAACATGGTGTTGGACACCAGAAAGATGTTAGTTTTAAGAATGGGATAATATTTATAGTCTCCTTCACATAATTAACTGAAAATTGATCATCTTTATTGTCCACCGCGTACAAACACGCTCGGGCAATATAATATCATCAAGTGAATAATAAACGGACTAAGCCGCCGATGATTTCCACCATCTGATCATAAGGAATCAGAGCTGACATAAAATTCGAGTCGGGAAACGGTATAGTTAGTTTGGCATGTCTTAGATAAATCCCCAGACCAACAATTTTTGTAGAGATTAGACAATCAGTTCAGTCACTGTTAGAAGTTATTTGAACAAAATAAAGTAGTGCATAGGAGAATCCACGGCGATCGTCGAAACATTTCTGGCCACGCTGGTTTCATCAGCTAAGAAAAACAGAATGCGGATTAAGTTGAAAATGTAATCACGGAAGTAAGATTATCTTTGGATAAATGATCAGTTTTAATTATAATGCAAATGTCTAATTTCATTATTTTCGAAATAATGAAATTAGACATATAGCAGTAACCGTGGCAAAATTTACAAAATTATACTGAGGAACATATAGTATATTCACAAGTAAATGAGTATGGACATCGTTCAGCTGAAATCTCACAGAGATAATCTTGTCAACGTAAAAGATCGTGGGAAACACGTCTACGATTTGAGCCATTAGAGCCATAGTAAGTTCAGAGAGTTCAATTTCATCTTTGCGGCCATGTTAAAGTCATTTCGGGAAGTTAAATTTAATTAATCAGTGAATAAGTCGTCCAGGGCGACCGTGTTCAACTGTGCAACGAGGAACAAAGTTAACAGATTAGTGTGCAAAGTTTACGAGAGGAAAAACCTAAAGGTGTTTCAAAGCAGTCACGAGAACGATCAAATCTAGATCAAGAAATGAACAAGAATCAACGATATACTGGGAAACTGCTAAAAAAATGTATGTCAACTTATGTAAACGGAGCATGAATCATAAACACCACTTTCCAATCTCCGTTCGTAGAACGCAATACATAACTGCGCAAAAACAGATTTCGCCTTGTTTAAAAAAAGAAGACTATCAGATCATCCGGGTCAAGTCCATTACTTATCGGAACAAGTACTGGTGATAAAGAAATACATTTAAAAAAACAGGAAACGACTGTCGGCTCCTTGGTTTGTTCAATTTCTTCAAATCTCAAGATTGTGAGTCCATTCGGTGCTTTCAGTACAAAATTCTTTACACAACGTCCCTTTATTAGGCTCTTTACTATATGGTAGTGTTAATTATTCTTTTACATACAAGATTAACAAAATATAACGGGATTGGTTCTGGACCCTTGTTTATGTATACAATTATTTCCAGCCACCTTCATTGTGACATCATTTCAGCTCTCAAAACATTTTTGTATATATGTATTATCCTGGTGCATTCAACTTAAACGTTTGTTTATTTATTCTTTAAAAATCTCATCGTTAGATTGTACATTTTTGTTAAATAATTTACAGGTATTCACAATAACTGGTAAATAATTCACATGTTGACTTGTGTTTGTGGAGAGTCCAGTGGCTTTCCAGACCTTGAGTTCTTGCTTCGTAGTTCTGAGGGGTTTGGGTTCAAAGATGAGATGGGTGTTTGGTGGTTACTGTAAAGATTTGTTGTGTGTGTTGTGTTGGGTAGAGAATTAAATCGGTAGGTTATCGGTCAATGAGGTTATATTGTGGTTGGTGGGAAGAGGATATGTCAGGAAGTGACCGAGTGTTAACGGGGAAGTATGAGGCCTATTTGGAGCTTGCGTTTCAGTTTTCGGTTTGAGGTATGTGTCCTATGGTCGGATTTGGGTGATTTTGATTAGAGAGAATATGGATTTGTTGGTTATAGTGTTAAAGGTAGGGATTTGGAAATCTTTGTGGGTTGTAAAGTTTCTTAGGAACCATAGAGCGTTGGTAATGGAGCGAAGGATTTTGTTTTGGGTAATTTGGAGCTTTTGTGAGTGGGATTTGGCAGTGGAGCTCCAGATAGGGCAGGCGTAGGACCTAATTGCTTGGAGTAGTGTTAAAGGAAATCTTTGTGGATTGTGGAGTTTCTTAGATACCATGGAGCATTGGTAATGGAGCGAAGGATTTTGTTTTGGGTAATTTGGAGCTTTTGTGAGTGGGATTTGGCAGTGGAGCTCCAGATAGGGCAGGCGTAGGACGTAATGGGTTGGATTAGTGTTAAAGGTAGGGATTTGGAAATCTTTGTGGATTGTGGAGTTTCTTAGACACCATGGAGCATTGGTAATGGAGCGAAGGATTTTGTTTTGGGTAATTTGGAGCTTTTGTGAGTGGGATTTGGCAGTGGTGCTCCAGATAGGGTAGGCGTGGAACCTAATGGGTTGGATTAGTGAGAGAGATTAGTCGCTTAGTGTTGATTGAGGTTGGGGAATTTTTGTTTACTAGGGTTTTGAATTTGTTGTTAATTTTGGGGATAAGGTTGTTAATATGGGCTTGCCAGGATAATTCTGTGGCAAGGTTGAGACCTAGGGAAGTTACTTTTCTTTTTGTGGGAATAAAAGTTCCATTGAGGGTGAGAGGGATTGGGGCGGGTGGGTTTATTTTTAGGGTGAAGTGTAGGATGGAGAATTTGGAGGGGTTGATTCTTAAACGTTCATGCGTATCTGGTTAACTGTTAATTTACGGGATACCAATTCTACAATAATGCTCGGGATATCGAAGGAAACCATATGCACTGCCTTTAAAAACTCCTGCTTTGTTTTCGGATCATACACAAATATTCACGATTCATCATCTTTAAATAACTGGACTCTACATCAATCTGAGAAATCTGATCCTGACATGTTCGACTCACAATATCCGTCGTCACGAAAAAACAACAGAATATATTCACCTGGAGACCCACTGCAACTGAGTCGATCAATGGATTTCTAACTTTTCACCGCTTATGTTTACAAATAAAGGTAACACATAACACGGAAAATATTTTTTTAAAGTTACTTCATCAGTCTCGGTACAAAGTGTGATATAGAAAGTTAGTTGATTATGAAAGCGAGTGTCGCCTTTGTCCTGCCGGTTACGGTGTGGCCGGTGACACAGGCTCTTCCTCGGCTTTCGCCATTGTGCTCGACTTTGACATTTGTGTCACTGCCCGCACGCTCTGGTTTCGGAAATTTCCTGTCACGTTGAATTCGAACGGAGAACGACTTCGAGATTTTCTCGCGTCTTGCTGTGAATTTGTTCCTGGATAAGATTCCGATTTTAAGCTTTTATTCTATTAATTGGCTTTTGCGTACGGCCACTATCAAAATTGTTAGAAACCACTAATTAACATATTAATCTAATACTTAACTAATTATTAACAAATTTTTCATTATCACATATATATTTTATTGACGGATTCTTGATATTAGCCAACTGCAGGGTAATAAAACTAATTAAGATTCGTCAACCGTTCATATCTAATTGAAGTAAGAGCTCCTGCGTTCGTACAGGAAGAGTTTCACTGGGTGCTTGGCCTCCCAAGTATCGGTACCGCCTTTCGTGCCTCGAATGACTATCAACCAGTGGAAAGCGACCTAGCCTACTCTACGACGTTTTCCGATTCCGAAAATTGACAGAAACCACCAAATCATATTCATTTTAATTTTAATAAAAGCATTAGTTGAAAAAAAAACATACTAAAATAATGTTTACGTGTAACAAAACCAGGATTAGTTTGTGAGCTACAAAGTAAATTCTCGTTAAAATCTCTCAGAGGCCTATATATAAATACTGTTTCAGACAAATAGTTTAGTGTCAATAGTTGTAGAATAATTAATAATGCGCTGTACTGACACACCATAAATCCATATTTTATTATTTCGACGTAAATTATTAGAATTTTTGATTCAACGTTGGTTTTTAATTATATAAAACAAAATGATGCGTTAAATTGAGCGACCATTATAATAGAAATTTTAAAAATATTTTATTCAAGCCTTTTCTGTACATTTTTGTATTTTCATCGGGTTGTTTATGTTACCTTTCAACATGTAACAGAATATTACAAAATTTCTTCTTCATAAAACTCGTGGTTATGAGTTCTGTTACTTATTATATATCACAAGATCATTTAGACTAATAAATAACAATATGAATGGTAAACAAAAATCTATGGGAAATTTCCAAGAAGTGAAGGGAACGACGAAACATTTCAAATTATAAATTCATATCAAAATCTATATAATAAAAAAGGATGTATATTTGTATGTATTTAGGTCAATTTCTATACAGATTTGAACGCGTGGACAGATTGCAACAAAAATTGGTTCACATATTCTCCAAAACTCGAGAAACGGAGAACCCCTAGCATAAAGGTAGAAAGAATTATAATTGAAAAACGTGATCTCTTTGTCTTAAATTACTGCGCGCCAAGAGACCATGACGTCACGCGACAGAGAGACGTTACTAAGCGACGAACAAGGGAAATACGTCCTTTTTCCGTAGTGAATTAAAGCAGAAATATTTTCATTGAATAAAAAGTATAATTTTATTTAGTAATACTCAATCGAATGATAATAAAAAACCATACGAAATACTTGACGATCCTTGCGGAAAATATAAGTTAATTTTCGTGTCATATTAGTGAAGTCCAATATGTCGTTTATATTGTGAATCTAGCTAAGAATTTCATCAATTTAATCTTTCGTAATGTCTGAAGACTGAGGGACAATTATATCCTGCGGTACTCAAGGAGTATATTTAAGTATTCTATTCGTAAAGAAATTCTGAGGTATGTTTGTTGGGATTGATGCAGTGAAATTCAATGAATTTTATAGTTGTTCAATTAATGAACTATCGGTCGAAAGAATCTACGGAACTGGGAACGGTTAGATTTAGGTTAAATCACTCCTTGATTAAAGATTAATGTAGAATTATTTACATTAATTAATGTATTTACTTTTACGGGTTTTTATAAATAATTACACGTAGAACGACGTTATTAAAAAAAATCACAATTTATTATTTTCAAGTCATTTAAGCTATTTAGTTCTTATATCTCACTACTGACAAGCTTCTGACAATGATCATTCAGCTAATTTACAAGGATTTTTGTTCAGTTCTGTCTGAACTGTTTTCCTTTAGAGTGTTGGATTCCTAGAAGACGATGCCAGTGATAGCCCTCGAAACGTCCCTAATAAACAACATCGCCCAGATGGAAACCCGAGAAGCGAATCTTACTGTTTTCAACATTTTATCCCTCTCTGGACAGTTCACCTTATTTTCCTCGAATAAATGCGTATTGCGGGAGAATAAAAGACTACACAGAATCAGCTCAGTGGTTTTCAAGTATTGTAAAATATTACCAAAAGAAACCATTTCTTTTTACGAGGATAATTATGTAAAATAATAACACTATTATAAATATAGTGATACCAATACTTTTACCCGTCCCGTTATTTGCTGCAGTGTGTAATTTCTAAAAGAGGTATAATTTAGCACCAAATTCACTGGAATTTCTAACACAAAAGTATTTTTTTATCGTACATAATTTAAGTAATGTTAATTTTTTAATCAAGCCACGCAGATTGTATGAAGAGTCCTGCACCACGATGCTCATTATTTTTTCTTTAAAATAACATTTGATTGTGATTTTTTAAAATACTACCCAAAATGTACGAATACTATTTTCCTATTTTAAAATATGATTTTTAATTATTGTATGGTTAAAATTAATTTGGTTTTTTATGCTAATGCCGCCTGATGCGGCCGTCTCTGTATCATAGCACGGAACGGCCCTATGCGTGCTGTCTGGTTCGTAGGAGAAAAACGATGCAGTTTGTTGAGCTTTGCTGATGGTGCAGGGTGTGAAACGGAAAACTGTGCACGCGCGTTTCTCATTACAAACAGAAGGCGTGTGGTACAGCAGTGGATATCGCAGATATGGTCAGCTGGCTGCATCAGCGGGAGCGAGTGCTCCGTAAGGCGGTCAGTGTAAAGTCTTCGATGTCGATGCAGAAATCTGCGCTGTTAGAACAAAACTTATTACGAAGGTTCTTAAAATTGAGAACAATTAATTCTTCGAAAATTAATTTATGTGTTCAGCACTTTTGAAATCTTATATGTCCGTTAACTTTTACCCGTGCCGTTATTTTCTACAGTGTGTAATTTCTAAAAGCGGTATAGTTTAGCACCAAATTCACCTGAATTTCTAACACGAAAGTATTTTTCTATCGTGCATAATTTAAGTATTGTTAATTTTTTTATCAAACCTCGGAGATTGGCAAAAATGTATGACGCGTCTTGCACCACGTTGCTCACTATTTTTTCTTTAAAATAACACTTGATTGTGATTTTTTAAAATACTACCCTAAATGTACGAATACTAATTTCTTATTTTAAATATAAAATATTTTAAAATATGATTTTTAATTATTCTATGGTTAAAATTTATTTTATTTTTTATGCTCATTCCGCGTATTGGTGCAAGTTTGTTGAGCTTTACTGATGGTGCAAGGTGTGAAACGGAAAACTGTGCACGCGCCTTTATCATTACAAACAGAAGGTGTGGATATCGCAGATATGGCCAGCTGGCTGCATCAGCGGGAGCGAGTGCTCTGCACGGCGGTCAGATATAGATGCAGAAATCTTCGCTGTTAGAACAAACTTATTACAAAGATTCTTAAAATTGAGAACAATTAATTCTTCGAAAATTAATTTGTGTTCAGCACTTTTGAAACCTTAATGTCCATTAACTTCTCTGCCACTTTGTTAAAAGTGTACATTAGTTCCAAAAAAAACTTGGAAGGTTCGTTGTTGGGTACTCTATGGAACGATGGTAGGACTAAGTAAAATATTGAGTAATTCTTCGTCGTGTCTTTCGTCTACTTTCAATCACTGATATTTCAATTTGTTCGATACATCATCAACACATAAATCGACTTCAGAAGAGGCCACGCGATTCGCCAACAAACACAAACTTTGGTTTTGTTGCCAACATTTGCTGCTCAACATTGTTGCTGACAAGAAAAAATGTATTTGGTGTAAACGGGCCTCAACAGTCCGTTTCTGTATCTTGGAAATTTACCACTGAATTGAGAAAATGTATGCAAGACCACTATAATAAAGCAGCGTGTACACCGGAGTTGGCAACAATGTTGAAAACAAATGTCGACAACTATCCAAAAATGTAAGAGATATTTGTAAAGTGATTGTGGTTACCACGTCGGTTGATATGACAATAAACAAAATATAAAGGAAATGTTGCTGGGAACAATTTTTTCATGTTTTCAACATTACCCACAGTCCGTTGGCAACAATGTTGACGAGCATTGTTGCCAACGTTGTTTGTGAAAAAAAAAATGTTGACAACATGTGGTGTAAACGCGCCTTGAGAGTTGTAGATAGATAAAGTAACAGTATTTTTTTGCGGTTATTTGCAAGTTACGATAAACGTGGTTATTTTTCTGTTGTGGCTCCACCCACAGCGAGCGCACAATTCCTGGTAAACTGATAGAAGCTTTGAGAGACTGATGAAGAAAATTGCAGCTGGCATTGTGGATTTTATTTCCTGCTTCAGTCAAAAACCTCCTTCATTTCGTCTTTCTTCACTTTAGCACTGGTCGTTTTGATAGTTGGACGTCTGCTGAGAAAACTGTGACAGGACCTGAAAGCGATCGGTACGTACGCATGTCTCGCTCACGTAACGCCATCTTTAGCCTCCATAGCGCTGTTCAAACAGTGGCAGGAAATGCTTTAACTTCGATTAAGTCCATAAATATTTCGTAAAAAGATTGTATAGGTTATACGGATAAGTTGAGACGTCACACATTTTGTCAGAATGTTAAAATGAGCAATGGACAGAAAGGTTTCTGATTTATGTGAAATAACAGACTATACGTTTATTTCCCAACCACTGATGACTCAATCAATATCTCTGAATGATATGATAAAAATTTGTTTTGATGCTTCTAGGGAAAATTGGTGTGGCTGACAGTAAAAATATATTTGTGATTCATAATTTCGGCATCTGGGCAACGTCAGCAGCAGCACTGGGCAAATCAAAATAACTCCTGGTCGTTATACAACATCATTGCTTGGGCAGATATCTATAAAATAATACGCTGTCCAATTTGTGCATTCGGATGTACGAGGGTTGGCGTTCGGGTAAGTTCGTGTTACTGCGAAAGGTCTGCGTCAGTCTTGAATATATTGAAATAAACACAATTTATACGTCGTTTAATTGATTTAATTAAATGAATTTAAGGAATTTGCCTCTCGTTGAAGCTATTTATGTAATAATTAAGTGGAAGGCATTAATTAAATAAAAGAATTAATAAAATTTACAAACAATATTTATTTAATTTGTAGCAATAATTTAAAACAATTACAAATTTAAAATATTAATTTCTCAGGGTCTTCACTGGGTTTGATAATGGACACATCAATTATGTTTAAAAATCTTATTAACAAACAAATCACATTTACCTAAACAATACGTCGACTAAAAGAAAAGAAATTAACTTGACAATTAAAATAAAACGAAATTAAAATGTAAAGAGATTAACTCTGATTAACAATTTAAAATGAGAACGAAATCTGACTTCTATCTTTAAATTACGTTTACATAAATCATTATTTTGTAATTTGTTACTCACATCTGTCCAGTTTTTTTCCAGCATTCCCATTTTGGTTTCGAAAATACACTATTGCGAGATTTTACACGGATTCTAAGATTCACAGATTTTACACTGATTCTAGTCAAAATTGATAGGATGTCAGGAACTCGGATGATCCTCCTTTTTGTCAGTTATCTGTTGACTGCTTGCCTTAGGTGAATTCTGCTTGCCTTATATGAATTCTGTGGTTTGTAGATTTGCTAGTCTTTTACCGCTTTGGACTTAAGCTGCAACTTTACTATTTCTGGCTGGCTATAGACGTAAAACTGCTTTTACTTAGCAAGTTTCGATGTAATGCTTTCGTGAATGTTTTACTTTGTCCTCAACTCACAACTTTGTTTAATAATAATACAATAAACGAGGGCTATTCTCTGCTCCAGTATCACTTGTTCCGTCCTCCGAAATGTCCAGGCAGCAACCAACTCTGTTAAACTGTAATCGCAAACTGAACTATCCTCGTATCGAGTTTTAGCGCGCATACGCCAGTTTGACCTTCCGACAAAGCAACAGAGCTGGACTTTTCTATTGTCGCTTTGTTCGATCAGACCGCTATAATATATTTCTCTAACAATTTAAATTTTATGTTCAAACAATTAATGTCCTAATTAATTGGCATTACAATATGTTTATACAAGATAACTGTGTTGTACACTCGAATGCAACGGGGTAATGAAATTCGTCCGTTTTGAAAGGAAGGATACCCAAAGAAACACGAACTCGATTCCCCACCCCCAAAATCTCTCAGAGATTGGGTAAAAGACCCTTCGAACCTCATTATGCATTTATTTAACTCCCACATTCGCCGCCCACGTTTACATGACGTCACAAGATAAGCAGCTCCCTGTTTAGGTCAATAAACCCCTCAGACGATGTGCTGTTATTGACTTTTGCTGTAGTAGAAAGTTATTCCCTCTCTCGGACGATAACTCTTACTTCGCCCAGCTGTCGGGTATTTCTCGGAAAGGAATTAAGTGACAGTTCGTGGTTTTCGTGTTTCACCTCTGTGTGTTCACTGAAATTAGTACGTCAACGCTGAAAACACATTGTAGTAGGTGTTTTCACAGGTCAGAATGAACGGACGAAATTAAAATATTTAATGGAATTAAATAAACTAAAACAGCCTCTGTAGAATGGAGAAGTCATGAATATTAAATAAGACTGTAAAACTTTTTCTTAAAATCATTATCACACATTTTAAATTAATTAAACCTTAAAGGAGTTGTATATCACGGGTACCAACGGTTTCACTGTCTTGTATTCATTAAATATTTATTCCATGACTTTACCTTAAGACAGGATTCGCACTTAACATGTTTGAAACGGCGTTTATTTTTTTTTATATAAGGAAGGAATATTGAAGTCTAAGTATCTCTTCCTCTACGCCACTTGGCGGTGACAACCGAAAACGTGAACGGTCGATTAAGGCCCGTTTAACATATTTCAGTGTCCAGCATTTATGTAAGTGGATTGAGTCACTTTACTAGGGGAAAGTTAGGTGCTTCTTCACTTAAAATAACCGTTTGCCTTGAATGGCGTGATTAACCGTGGTCCGGCTTCAGTTAATTGGACTGAGAAGCCTGATCCGAGCTCGACCTCGCAAGGACCAGTCTCAAACCTGCCTTTTAGATAAGAAATGTTTTCATATTTGTAGGGTATAGGTCAAAGAATCAACTCGATCCGGTCGGTTACAACCTAACCTCTTACCTGTGGATGTTTACACTCCCAGCTATTTGTAATTACATGATTTCGTTCTAACTTCATGAACGTGTACGATCCACCTGTAACGTCATCTGGTGTTCGACTCGTTGAGAAATTCCGAGCAAGGTTTTCTGGATTCCATGATTCCTCGCACGAATGCAAACTGTTTTGACGTAAAACGACTTTAAAATCGGTCTGTAGGCGCTCGCTGAAACCGTCCGTAATTGACGTGTAGCGAAAAGTGCACGTTGAACTATTGCTACGAAAGCATCTTAATTCAAATTGTACTCAGACTGAATTTCAGTTACTCTGTATCTGAAGCTAAACAAGCAAGTTTTGCAATACGTGAATAACTGTAAGCGGTGTATTTGTTTACGTGCGCATACAGCCTGTGAAGCTGCGTCAATCTACCCGAGATATTTTTTATTCATGCTTTTGCTTCGAAAACTTTAGTTAAAAATATTTTCAGTGATAATTATGTCTTATCTTTTACAACGGGTGTCTCTATAATTTTTACACCTTCATCAGTTTTCAACGAGCTATGTCATTATCTATGGTATACGGATAAAATTTTTAAATTTACAATTATTTATTGATTCATGTAGTCCTCAACTGAGGAAATTGGAGAAGTCAAAATTGTCATTATATGCATAATAAATAATTAATTAATGGGAAAAGAAACACAAGGAGAACTATAGTTTAGATTTAATTATTTAGATCACAAAATTATAACGAAACTCGTTTTGTCCTTTTTAATATTTAATCGATATTCAAACGTTAAATACAATTCGGGCCTCTAAATGAACTTCTTCAAAAAATGTCTCTGCACGTGTCTCTGTTTTGTCCGGGAATGAGACGTTGTTCCAAGAATTGACACACTGAGAAGAAAAAATAACGAGACTCATGCTATAGCTCCGTTAATTCACCTTTTCTACAATTATTGACTAGTGCCTTAAAAATAGGACCCGATTAAGTCTACTGAATTCGTTCCTTCCACTTCTCAAAACACTATGCTTACACGTCTACAAGAAATCAACAGATACATGAATGTCAGATACCGACACAGAAGCGGAGAATCATAAAAACATATTTTTACAGATCTGTGGCTGAGAAAGTCAGAATGGGTACGACAATTTCCTTATAACAAGAACCCTCAAATACCCAGGGACTGAACTACAACTTAAGCGGCATGTTGAATCTCAGCGACTTACATAACCACGGATTCGACATAATCTAGGTTCTTCTCGCCCTTCCACCCTTGGCCATACGCCCGTGCCGTAAGGGGTTGAAATTATACACTAACATCGGAAGAGACGCCATCAATTTCATTGATCCGGAAATAAATTTATTAGATGCCAAAACCAGCCGTTTCCGCATGTTTTAAAAATTCAGCCCCTTCCACTACCACCCCCAGTAAGTCGTGTGTTACCCCCACAGTGTCTGTTCCCGGGTCGTAAATAACATGAGTACAAAGTTTAGTTGAAAATAATGAATAAGAACAATAGCGTATTCAGACAAAAAAGTGATAATATAATCAGTTTTTTGACTGAATTAGATAGATATCTTTCTTATTCATTATTTTCAATCAGACGTAATTTTTATCATTTCAGTTGAAAATATACATACAGACACGGGAGAATGCATTTTTTAATTAGAAGATTGGATATATTATTAAAACACTTTAGCTGATGTCCTCTTTGTTGTTTATAATATTCCAGGTTTATATTGTAACTAAGGGCATTGAAGGAATATTTAACTTCCTGGATAAGAACCATCCATAGTTACTAAGCTCAGAATTTTTAAGCAGACATCAGCTTAAACTTATTTGTGAAATGGTGCTTATGAAACTTAACATTAATATTCAGAGCGATACCAACTCTCTCAGCAATTATCTATGTCCTTCTCTGCAGTTTTACTGTAATTTGATGAGTTCCGCAAGTGCTCTAATATTAACTTTTATCTGTAAATTGGTCATTACATTATCAAAAACTATTGTTTATCCGCCATTTAAGATTTGTTTCCTTCGGGATTAGCAGAATGATTCGTTTTGTGTTTGTTCCCAACCTACTTCCTGACTTCATCCGCGTCTTGTTTACACTCAGGCCGTGTCCTCAGTCGTTTGCCGACCACTGGAATACCTTCAGTCGTGAAGGCATTGTCATTCAAGTCCGGAAAGTGTTATTTATCAGTGGCGACGCTCCCGAAGGCCGACTGCAAAGTAGCTGATTTGCTGACAAAGTAGCGTCACGTCGGCATTCCTGGCGAGGGTCGTTATTTTGTCTAAACGTCGTTGGAAACGAGGACTGGACTCCTCGCATTCCGAAGGTTACGCGTTCGAGTCCCAGGCGAAGCAGGAGAAAGGACGTGGGCCCGCTGCCGCTGCGGTCGCACTAGGAAGTGTTCCGGAGAACCGGTTCCGGAACGGTTTCACTCGCATTCCTCTGAATCTTCCTAGGCCCAAGGACTGCGCTGGCTGGAAAGCGGCCCACGCCACAATAATCTCCCACTTCCTCTATCGCAGTATCCCTAATGATTGTTCCGAAAAGCAGACGAAGCTAATATTGGAGCGAGGTGAGTCTAACCATCTACACAATATCATCGGCGGATATTTCAGTATTGAGTCATCTCAAGTAAATTTGACCACTAATGGCAAACTTGCGCATATAGTTGGACTAATATTAGTCGGCTGTTCCATTTCCTGGCAAGATCAACTGCAATGTGGAAAATATAACAAGCAGGGGAAAGAGCACGTGGAGAAATTTACTGACTGACAATTCAGTTTCTATATTAAATATATTAATGTGACTTATTTATATTAAATAAAATGTAGTTTAATACTTTACATATCTTGTGGTGAACACTTTTAATAAACAAGGAAAGAAGGAAATTGAAATTAAACCAATTTTTTAAAAAAAGGAATACAAAGACAAATTTGATTTTCATTGAATTTATATTTTTAAGTAAATGCCTCAACTTTTATGAGAATTTAAATTTCAGGGCCGCTTATGGAGCCTTTAATAAAATTACAAAAGCAAAAAAAAATTTAAATTTACAATAACATAATTTTATACCAACAACAAAAACTATAGAAATCTGAAAGGTTATATAAATCTAGCATTGTTGTAGAAATATGGGGGTAAACGTTATTTACGTAAAGGTTTACAGACGAAAGTTTTTTTTTACATACCATTTATTTAGAGATTCTCTCGTTTGTGCACACGTGATTATTTAATTTTTATAGAAAACTATTTTCACTGAAAGGCCATAACAGTGATTTAATTATCGTCTTACTTTCCAAGACTTTGCACGCTTTTCTACTTTACTGTTATACGTATGCTGTGGAGATTCCCTTTAATATAAAATGTGATGATATTAAGCCTATATTCGGCCGTCACCGACTCTCGTCCAGACTACCGTAGTCAGGCCCTCCAAAACACACACACACCTAACTGTTTGAGTGACTGTTTGCTAAAAGTTCTGAGCGTCTTATATACCTTTTAAACAATACACAGTAGCAACCACTGCATTCTCGCGCCAAACAATGCTGTTCTTTATGCTCTGACCTCGAAGCTACGCCGCCAATAATTAAAGAAACAATTTATTAATATTTCATTACAGATTAGTAATCTCTACAATACATATACTGAACTGTAACCTGACACGGCCCGACTTCGTTGATAATACCGAGTAAATGTTTATGGTAGGAAAAACAAAACGATTTAAAATCTTTTTAGACTCTTTTCTACGGCCCATAAAATAACGGGAAATTCTACGTAGAGAATCCCGTATTTGTGCAAAGATGTCACGTCTAAATCGCACAGCTTCGCGGTTTTGCCCAGATTAATGCCCGGCCAAAAACATATTCATCTTAAAAATTTAAGCTGAAAAGCTGTAACATGAAGGAGGAAAGATAACGAGACTTATTCTATCTTAGGTAATGTTTTCCGTGTTGTGCTGCGTGGATTCTCTGTTAGGCCTTGAACTGCATTCGTACGCCGTTACAACTGGACCGACAACCTCAGTTGCAGCGGGTGAGCAGTGATTAGCGCGTAAGCATCTGGTTTCTCGTGTACCTGAAACAGTCGGCAACTGACACCAAATGTTACTGGCTATAAATGTGTGTCCTACTGGCCAAAACTAAGTCGGCGGTAAGAAGGACCCATTTTTCTGCAGTGTAAGAGTCATAAGTGAAAACGGTGGAGCGTCTGCGAACCCTCACGGAAGGAAAGTGATGTGCAGAAATGGGAAGAACGTTTGCGGAAGTAAAACATAAGGAATTGTAGATATACGGTGAATAAACAAAGTTACAGCACCATTCTTGTAATTTTACTGTCAACCTGTGTAAGGAAAGAGTATGAAAGCTTTCTTCCTAGAGTCTGGTCCACACCTGTGTGACTAAGCAGAGTCCGCTGACGCTTCAATTTAAAATTGAGAAATAAATTATATAACCAAGGTTAAAATAAGGCTGATAATAACAAACATTACGCCAGTCAGTGGTCAAATAATAATAATATTTATTTGAAAAAAAAAAGCGTACCTGACGACTTGTGTGATTTTATTTAAACTAGCTGGGTGTCGGGCGTTACCCGTGTACTTATTTATATAAACCCGAAAAAGTACTTAATTCTATTTTAAGCTTTAGTCAAGAAGTAATTTAACCTCAATCTAACTGTTCCCAGTTCCGTACATTCTTTCGACCGATAGTGCATTAATTTAACAGCTATAAATACATTTAATTTGATTACATCAATCCAAACAAACATACATTGCAATTTCTTCTTAAATTTACTCTTTGAGTATTGCAGGATATAATTGTCCCTCACTCTTCAGACATTACAAAAGATTAAGTTGATGAAATTGTTAGCAAGATTCACAGTATAAAGAAATAGTCGCCATATTGGAGTCACTAATAAGGCGCAAAATATAACCTAAATTTTGCGGCGAGGATCTTAAAATATTTCGTATTGTTCTTTATTATCATTCGAGGAAGTATTACTGGATAAAATTATACTTTGGATTCAAACATGATATTTCTGGATGAAGTTCTCTCGGGATTCCAACCGGGTAGCGTAGTTTTGTTAACACAACGTTTCGACGGCTTGCACCGCCATCTTCTTCACCTGAATCCCGAGAGAACTTCATCCAGCAACTACACCGGGAAAACCTACGTTCCTTAAAGATATTTCTGCTTTATTTCATTGCGGAAAAAGGAACTATTACCTTTGTTCGTCGCGCAGTAACGTCTCTCTTCCTGTCCCTGTCCCGTGTCATCTTGGCGCGCAGTAGTTTAACTCAAAATGATCAAATTTTTAATTATAATTCTTTCTACGTTTATTCTATGGATTTCTGACTCCCACAGTACCATTTCTCGTGTTCTTAAGAATATGGGTACGAAGTTTCGTTGCAATCTGTCCACGCATTTAAATTTGTATCAAGATTAACGTAAATACATACATATATACATACTTTTTTTTATTAAATAAACGGTACGTTTTATTATATAGAAGATAAAACTTCACAAGTCCTCAAGTACGTTTATTTTTTATTTTAAAAAATGTCAATTTTTATAAACTGGAGTTTTCGACATTTATACCATAAAAAAACAATTAATTTTGTAATATACAACTAGGATTATACAGATCGTCCATACATGTAACAATTATATATTACCTTAAAACTTGTTTTCCATTTTTGTATTACCCCAATTTGAATAATATTTCAAATTATCGAACTTTTTAAATTCGAAATTTGTCAATATTGCCTTATTCATCCAAAATTATTTGACAAAACAATAATTTTAAATTGTGAAAATGACCCATTTATTTAATTTCCTACTCAAACCTTCAATTTATCCAGAAATTTATTCGATCTCGCGTAGAATCTTCAAGTCATGTGTGCGTCGGTTTCCAGCAAGTTACGCGTCTGTCTTACGGATGATCCTGAAGAACAATATGGCTGCGTATTTGTGGTCCAGATACAACAACAATCCTATCTGACTTCATACCAGTACATTAATGAAGTCAAGAATACTGCGGGTACATTATAAGTGTCGCAAATTCTCCCGGTACCTGTGGAAGTAAAAATAAATCCTGGTACCTTAAGGGATTAAATAACAATACTCGCCATCTCAACTTTATCGAGAATACTATCTAAAGAGAGTTGAATATATTTTCCTGGTGTTGGTTTTATAGAAACATTCAAAATAATAATAATAATAGTAATAAGAAATACGTAAACTTTTACCGAAATGCATCTAAAACTGATCGTATGGTTTATCGTCAATCGATGACACCTAAAGTATTGCTGTAAATAATTGTACTTTAAATCCAATCCAAATGCTTCTGGTTATTTTTTTTTAGAGTAACAGGCTACAAGAGGGTAATCCACGAGGTGGCAACTCCCCTTTAATAGCATAGGAAGGAATTTAAAAGGGGGGATGCGGAAGGGCTGAGGAAGGTAGCCAAGGGTTAACTAGGGCTGTGGTTTAAGGATCCTACCCGCCTAAAAGTGATGCAGGACCAACCCTAGAAAACCTGCATCAGGTAGGTCGGTCATTGGGTACTTGTCCCACTCCCTTCCGATGGCGGGAGAGGAATTCGCCGTGCGGACGTAGAATTTCCCTCTCCGTGCCTCGACCAGTTTAGAAGGCAGCTGGCCGACTGTTCCAATGATCAAGGTCTGTGACCCCGGAACAGACACCTCTCAAAACCGGCTTGTGGGACCCTTAGTTCAAAAACTGAGAGAGTAAAAGATATCCCCAAAGGTCCGTCTCTCCAGAAAGGTTCATCTGCGAAAGAACAGCTCTCACAGACCGGGTCCTTCATTGTCCTTCTGGTTTTCTTTGCGTAACGAGGACTTTAAAATCTGCGCAGTGACGTCACACCTGCTTGCGCAGAAAATTTGAGCACAAATTATAACGTTTTCAAACTAAAATTCTTTCCACCTTTATGCTAGGGCATCACCCGCGTCCCCCCCACCCCCCAACAGTGTTCTCCGTGCTTCTTAGAATATGTGTAACAATTTATTCTTTTTGCAATTTTTCTACGCGTTTAAATAACGTCACTGACCCCGAAAAATTTCCTTCTGCCGTTTTAACATGTTTGAAAATTTTAACAGACTAGTTTATTTTTTAGAAGATTAGAAGAGAAGATAGGTAGAAGAAGAAGTAGTTTAAGTATTACATATTACGAATCTAAGACTTTATAGTGAATTTTAAAAAGAAACATTGGCGGTTGTTACCGTGGCAACTAGCACCATGTCGGGAATTCGCCAGATTCGCGGACGGATATTACGTCGAGGTTACCACAGGAAATGGGCATAGGTCAGGCACGCGGCGGAAGATGACTTCTCTAGTCGACTCCTCTGAGGAGGAAATGGATATCAAATGGACAGGCTTCGGGAGAAAGGAGAAAGGCGTGTTGTTCTGGGTCAGCATGATTAATAACAACATTCCTGGTAGCATGCGCACTCCGATCGAAGAAATATTGCAACACACATCACATGTTCGACATCTTTGCCAGACACGTCATTCTAATATTTGTACAAATTACATAAATCATTATATCTGACGTCAGTAGGGCTACACGAGGAATAATTTCACAAGTTCGGATGCCTGAATATACGTCATTAGTATTAGTTTACACTAGCTGGGTGCCCGGCGTTGCCCGTGTACTTATTTATATAAATCCGAAAAACTAATTATATATCAATCTTTAGTCAAGAAATGGTTTAACCTAAATCTAAATGTTCCTAGATCCGAACACACTTTCGACCGATAGTGCATTAATTGAACAGCTATAAAATACTTTATTGTATCAATCGCAATTATCATCCCTCCGAATTTATTCTTAAATATTCTCCTTGAGTACTGCAGGATGTAATTGTCCCTCAGTCTTCAGCCATTACGAAAGATTAAAGTGATGAAATTGTTAGCCGGATTCACAATGTAAACAAATGTTCGCCATTTTGGAGTCACGAAAATTAAATTACATTTCCCGCAAGGATTGTAAAGTAGTTCGTATTGTTTTTTATCATCATTCTATGGAGTATTCCTGGATAAAATTTAAACTTTATTTTTCATTGAAAATATTTCTGCTTTATTTAATTACGGAAGTAGGGACTATTTCCTTTGTTGGTCGCGTAGTAACGTCTCTCACTCTCTCTCTCTCTCTGTCCCGTGGTCTGCACCTTGGAGATGCACCTTTGTTGGGTACCTTCATCAAGAAATGACAAAAAACTGCCTGTATTTGGCAAAGCTAATTTAATATATATTTATATTTATTTATTTACAGTCGCATCAACCGCTCTGGTTATTAGCGACTTATTATGGGAAATAATTTTTTCTAGTCGAGGGACTGATTTGACGAGAGTTTCTCTCACGCACACAAACATCCATGCCCTCGCAGGAACCTCTGTGATGTGAGGCAGTCACGCTGACCCCTACACCACAGGAGGTCAAATATATTGAAATATATTGTTCAAAAATTAATGTGAGTATTGTTTTGTATTATCATTCTATGGAGTATTACTGAATAAAATTTAAACTTTTTTTTCATTGAAAATATTTCTACATTTATTTAATTACGGAAATAGGGACTATTTCCTTTGTTCGTCGCGTAGTAACGTCTCTGTCTCGTGACGTCATGGTCTCTTGGCCGCAGTAATGTAACACAAAATTATTATTCTTTCCACCTTTGTGCTACAGTTTTCTCACCCTCACAGTACCATTTCTCGTGTTCTTAAGAATATGTGTACCAAGTTTTGTTGCAATCTGCATTTAAATTTGTATCAAGACTAACGTAAATACATACAAATATACATTCTTTTTTATTATATAAACGGTACGTTTTATTGTATAGAAGATAAAACTACACAAGCCCTCAAGTACGTTTATTTTTTATTAAAAAAACATGTGAAATTATATAAGCTGTAGCTTTCGACATTTATACCATAGTCATCTGAAAAAAACAAACAATTTTGTAATATACAACTAGGATTTCTCGACGATTGAAGAATATGTGTACCAATTTTGCAATCTGTCCACGCGTTTAAATGTATATAGAGGTTAACGTAATTACATACATACATACAAATATACATCCTTTTTTTATTATATAGAAAGAAGATATATATATAGAAAGTCCGCTGAAGCAGGACTTCAAGTGCGGGAATGAGTTATTAAATGTCAATTAATTGTTATAATACCCTATTATATGTTATAAATTAAATGTATTTACTATCTTTTAACTGTTTAATGTTTTGCGGGAGCTTCTTAAATATATTTTACGATTATAATGTACACCTGTATATATTGAAAGTGATTAATCAGATTTGTGAAATTTTCTGATGTTTCTTGTATTAAAATTGGTGGCGAATAAGTGATTATTAATTTATCACAAAAAAGTTTGTGATATGCACTGGGCAGTCATTTTAAGAATACCCAATGTTTTTAAAAGTCCCTTGCGCGATAATATAGAAGATGCTTGACGTGAACATTAACCACCTTTTTATTAAGAACAAAAAATAACTTTTTTCTGAAGGATTACTCCCAAAAAAAAAAGAAGAAGTGAAAATAAGCAAAGTACATATTACTGTACATTACGTCTATTTTTATTAATAAAATAAATTACATTTTAAAATATTTTATTCAACACAACGACGTTTTTGTACATTTTGCACTTTTATCAGGTTATGTTTCTACGGTAACAGATTTTTTTTGTCATGAGTGGTGCAAAGAACAAACAATATAATATTTAAAATCACAAATTTATATAACAGTTCTCTTCTTCTGAAAATGTATCCAATAGACTAAAAAGCCATATTTTTTGCCTCAATGTTGTAAGGAATAATATATAAAATCAAAAAAATTTTGAACAATTTTGTAAATAAATGAAATGGATTGTTTGTTTGTCGGTTTTTGTGTTTGTGTATGTGTGTGCATGTATGTTTCGCACATAAATCCACACCCTCGTAGCAAATTTGACCAAATTTCGTTTACGTGTCCCTTTAGAACCGTAAACAAACATCGTGGGGGTAAGACACGTCTACCACCACCAGGGGCGCTGGTATAAATTTTCTAACATGCTAAAACGGCCGATGCTTGCGTCGAGTAAATATTTTACAGGGTCAATGAGACTGATAGTGTTTCTTCCGATGTTTTTTCAGTATAATTTCCACCCCTTTCTGTATTGGAGGGGAACACTATTAGGGGTAGGGGTGGAGGGGCGTTACACGCAAAAAAAAATCGAAACCAACCGAGATGGGAGTCGGACCTGAGGTTATGGATGTCGCTGAGTTTAAATATGACATTCGACTTGCCGTTTAACAATGGGGTGGATATGGACATTTTAAAACGGCCGATATTTGCGTCTCAAGAAAATATTTCGGGGTCAATGCGATAGATAGCGTTTCTCCAGATATGGTGTTGAATGATCGACGAGTCAAATTTGGCGAACGTTTGACGCCTATATCTCACAAATTTGTACGAAAAAATATCACAAGATAGGTGCCGCGTTTACTTTCAGTGGAGAAAAAAAACGAAATCGTGTGGTCGATATGGTATCAATCCTGACGAGTTTGAACTTCAACTCGTAACTGATGTTGAAGTACGGTGTTACTTGCAAAATAGTCGAAACAGTGGGTTTCTACAGGCGAACCGGCTCCGAAGAAGGGGAAAAGGGTCGAGCATGTGATGGCCATTGTTTTTGGGGGATGCACGCGGAATGATACACATCGAGTACGAACGACAAATGAAGATACACCTTCATCAAGAAATGACAAAACACTGCCTATATTTGGCCAAGAACCGCTCCTGTGCCAGGATAATCCACAGGAGGCACACATGTTCAAAGATCGAACTGTTGCTGCATCCAACGTATTCGCTAGATTTTGGCATCCCTGGGACAATTTTATAACCGGAAACAATGGCTCGCCAAATAAAAATCACGTTAACGTAAATTAATCTTGATATTTGCACGGTGTGAAACAGTTGGACAAACGCTGGACGACGTTTATCGAGCTGAAGGGGGATTATGATGAGAAATAGAAATGAACCAAGCAACCATAATTGTTTTTTCTACAATTTTTTAAATACTAGTAGCCACGTAATAGCGAAGAATTGGTACAAGTGTTTCCCATTCATTACAAAGCTAGTTTAATATATATTTATATTTATTTACAGTCGCATCAACCGCTCTGGTTATTAGCGACTCAATATGGGAAATAATTTTTTCTAGTCGGGGGACTGATTTGCAGAGTGTTTCTCTGAAGCACACAAACATCCATGCCCCCTCCGGAACTTCTGTGATGTGAGGCAGTCACGCTGACCCCTACACCACAGGAGGTCAAATATATTGTTTAAAAATTAATGTG
Source organism: Zhengitettix transpicula (assembly GCA_037074705.1). Taxonomy (NCBI): domain Eukaryota; kingdom Metazoa; phylum Arthropoda; class Insecta; order Orthoptera; family Tetrigidae; genus Zhengitettix; species Zhengitettix transpicula. Next base: position 14,875,931 of record CM073595.1, on the reverse strand, counting down.
AGCGTAGAGTTACGATAATTTATTTTAACAATAAATTTGTGTTAAATATTGAATCTGCAAGTATACAAGTGAGTTTTCAATTTCAGGGATGAAGGAGAAATTAAATAACACTTTGTTGCTGCATATTTTAATTGAGATTTACAGCTTTATTTTTAATTTTAACTGCCACCAAGTTCAAACGTAATGGTAGAAAATCCATTAATTCATACAAACACGTGTTCTATATTGTGCATCGACCGGAAGTCCGGTTGACACGAGGATGACGATTTGCTGCGGGCAGTTTTCGGGTGACGCTGAAAGGTCACTTTTAACTGCGGCGCACTTTTATTATTTCATAAACATCGATTCGCTGAGTGTGGTTAGTTATGAAAACCTCGACAAGGTAAGTAAGTGTTCACTAATTTCGAATGTTTGCGTAGGAATATCGGTGAGTGACCTTCCGACAAAGCAACAGAGCTGGACTTTTCTATTGTCGCTTTGTTCGATCAGACCGCTATAATATATTTCTTAAACAATTTAAATTTTATGTCCAAACAATTAATGTCCTAATTATTTGGCATTACAATACCGTCGTATTGTTTCTTAAATATTCTCCTGGAGTACAGCAGGATTTAATTGTCCCTCAATCTTCAGACATTACGAAAGATTAAACTGATAAAATGTTTGGCTAGATTCATAATGTAAACAAATAGTCGCCATATTGGAGTCACTAATATGGCACGGAAATTAACTTACATTTCCCACAAGGATCGTAAAGTATTTCGTATTGTTTTTTTATTATCATTCGATGGAGTATTGCTGGATAAAATTTTCCTTTTTATTCAATGAAAATATTTATGCTTTAATCCAATACGGAAAAAGGACGTATTTCCCTTGTTCGTCGCGAAGCAACGTCTCTCTCTCGCGTGACGTCATGGTTTCTTGACGCGCAGTACCACAAAATGATCACGTTTTTCAATTATAATTCTTTCCACATTGATGCTAGGGGTTTCTTACCCCCAAAGTAGCGTTTCACGCGTTTTGAAGAATATGTGAACCAATTTTTGTTGAAATCTATCAACGCGTTCAAATCTGTACAGAAATTAACGTAAATGCATACATACAAATATACATTCTTTTTTATTATACAGAAGAAGATAGATAAACATACTACAAGGGTACATATCAAAATTAAATGTCACTCAACTAGTTCCCATTGCTAATCCCGCAGTACACGCAACTTTTGGGGGCACTATTTCAGAAATAACTTGTAATTTAGCTTTAATTTCAGTACAGTCAAATTTGTTAACTTTTAATGTAAAATATTTTCGCTTAAATTTCAATTGGATGAAAACTGTGGAAAATGAGAAAATATGTAAGCCCACAGTTCTGAATTTATGGCATGTTGGGAATTGCAGTGATTTGGACCGACATGGCCATTAGTGATAACTGACACTCATAATGAAATTGGTGGAAAATATTGGCAAGGGAAGAAGAAAGATTAATGTTAATATTTTGGAAGGAGAGTAATTGAAAAAACACATAATAACATATTTTAGTTTAAATGACATTAAAATTTATATCTTACACGTTACATTTATTTACAAAATAACTTGAAAAGTTAAAGAAATTTAATTACATTGACAAAATTAATATTACTCTATATTCTCAGGTATGTTGGTAGGATACCTAACAAGTCAAGATTCTATTTATAATAATGAAGTATCTACACGTATTTAATAATTGTTCATTAAATGGAAAAAATAGTACCTCTGTGTTAGGCGATGAAGATTTTGTGTAACTCACGTATATTCGAATCATGGCGATCGTAAAGCTGGTCTCTTAGGACTTGGTTATGAAATACGAATGAAGAGGTGCGATGTGTGCTTCAATCTGCATCTTTTAAGTTCGGCCTTCAGCCGGCTTATGGACCTCTTTCTATCACACGAAGATAATATATAAGACCCACTCACACCAGTGCGGGTCTGCGGGAACGGGAGCGGGAATCCCGTTGCAGGTACGGGACGGGGTACCGCACGGTCCTTCACACCATTACGGGTACGGGAATTCATTTTCTAGATTTTTTCCAGCAAACACAGCAGTTCCACTTAAAATAATGACGTATTTTTAATAATTTTGAATAAAAATTTTTAATTCAAGTTAAGACAGTGTGTTCAATAATGTCTTCAGATGAAGAAGAGGCTCTAATTTTACTAGCTCTAACCGGAGACGAAAAACGTGTTAATTAGTTATTAAATTAATACGAAGAAAGGTAATTATTTACCCCGCTGCTACCTGTTTCCTAATTATTGATATATCTTTAGGGAAAGTATAATATGGATTCAGGTAATTCTAAACGTAAAAAATTTGGTGAATATCACACCATAATACCAGAGCTACGTAGAGATGTTGCAGGATTTTATATTTCTTTCAGAATGACATCTGATGGTTTGGATGAAATTTGCAATTCAATTGACATTAAAAATCAATACACGAACTACGATGAACCAATATCCCCAGAAGGACGAGTATATTGAGGTATATTTGTTATAAAATATAACGAGTGTGAACGTTTTAGAATACTTAATTTAATATATTGTAATAATCAAATTGTTAACGATTAATTTAACCCACGTTGGTAAAGCCATAAAATGTAATAAACACCTTGATAGGGTTAATAAATGAATCAATTAACGAGAATTAATTTATCTTTAAAAATTTATTGTTGATAAATTTACATTGTATAAGATCTATTTTGCACGCCGAATTTCATCCAGTTAACAACAAATACTTTAATTTTTCATTTATTAATTCGTGGCATTTATGAAAATACAATTATTATATCATTACAATCAAATACGTCGGATCTCTATATCTCAGGGTCACTACTGGGTTTGATAATTAGAACAAAAGCAATGTATAAACTGACAATTAACAATTCAAATATAAAAAGTTAACCTAAATCAATATGAAGATAAGTGAAACAGAAGAAAACTAAATGAAACGAAAACTGAACGAAATCTGACTATACCTTTTTAATTATCGTTTACAAATTTGTATAAACGTTTTGTTACTCACGGAATGTCTGTCTGGTATCAGATCTCTCTCTTGTATCTTGAAAACTATCACACTAAAAGGCCATTTTTACACAGACTCTACACTTCATTGAACTTTTTAATACACCCGATTGAAATACTCGTCCTCTGATACCTGGAACCTCGGATTAGCCGCCCCCTTTGGTCAGCTAGTGTATGCCGGTCTCCTCTAGGCAAAAATTGTTCAATCAGCGTGAGGCAACCATTTGCTTCACCGTGTGCAAATTATTATGTAAATCTGTCCGTAAAATATTTGCTTGCTTTCATGTAAAAATACAGGATCTCGCCATTTGTACTTTATATCTGCAAACTTTACTGTTTGTTGCTCTAGGTGATCTGAACTGTATTATTTCTCCTCATCGACTTTTAACTGTTTCATCTCTCGTACGCAGATTTTAGACTCCTTCACCATTCATCGCCGATTCCAGACTGGCGTTCTCCATCGCGCGGTTTTTCAGTTTTAATTGTTAAACAAGGGAAAAACCCGCCTTGATTGTCGCCTTTACGCATTCGTACCGCTAACAATTTAACAGCAGGCACGTGCGGGACGCGGGAAATACCGTGGAAGCTGCGAACCTTCACTGGGACGCAGAAAACTGCGGGAAAGTTCGTGCCCATATCCCACAATGAAAACACGTCCCGCACCTTTCCCGCTCCCGTTCCCGCAGTACCGCACTGGCCTATACTCCGTGTCTGCTTCCATATATTTTCCCTAACTTCCACTCCAATATCATTTATCGTTACCCAATTATTTTCATTCGTTCTTGTCATATTGAATAATTTTTCGGCGAAAAGACAAAATCTATATTCTCAAGAAAAGAGTTATGTAAAATCTTGCAGGAGTCTCTACAAGAAATTAGCCATTATTACTGTTACATTACAAGTACATGTCCTTATTTTTGTTTGTGATAAGTGACAGAATAACTCAATTTAAATACAAGAACAACTTTTACAAACACGGCAAATCACGAACAATTACACAGAAAGGAGTCCGTTGTAATGATATTGATATATTTAACAAGCTGCCGCACAACATTAAACAGTTAAAATCAAAATTAAAAAAATAACTAACCACGTTTTTTCTATTCGAATTGACAGAATTAGTTTCTTATTAAAATATATTCAATGTAAAATTAATATATTACGTATATTTATAATTATTAGATATTATTGTAATGATCCCAGCTTCTCTACAGGGTCTACGGAATATAATTTACCCTTCAAATATGTTAGTACCAGATTCCGACGTAGCGTATTCCGTAATGAAAGCAGGTTTTTGATTATGTCTCGTTATAGACTTTGGAGGTAATCCGGGCAATACAAAAATAGGGAATATCTTCTGAATCTGTAGCAAAGAAGAAATTATTACAGGATAGTTTCTAGTTTCTCGAGACACGAGGAAGATGTTAATTGCCCGAGTCCAAACAGAAATATGAGAAATGTGAAGTGACGCAACGCCTGGACGATGACAAATAATGTTTCAAGGCCTGTCAGGTTCATGAATATATCACAGTTTTGCCCTGTTACAGAGTTTGTTGTATAACCGTGTGGTTTTTTTTTAAAGGCGATTTTAAATAAAGGAGAATCTGTCCAAATTTCCATTTACAAGCGTAAGTATTCAGGAGCATTCTTCGACGTGTTAAATTTGGCTTACATTGAAAATATTGTGTAGTGCGTATATTAAATAATACGTAACTTCAAATATTTACTGAGAATCAAACGATAAATTTTTTACCAACTTCGGAGAGATTTTAATTACATTTCGTGCAAGAGGAGTGGGAGTCAAGTTGTTTAATGGATAATCACTGAATTTCTCTTGAAGTAAGTGGCCATGAACGGTTATTTGGACGACTAATTCGCTTAGTTCCAGAAGGTGGTAGGAGGGGCATCGTAAAATCGACGTCAGTGTGAGTCCGGGTGTCGTACAGATGTGTCGCAGAGAGAATCGCGCAAATTGCTGATCCAGGTCAGGTAAATGCTGCGAAACAACCAAACATCCTGACGTTTCTTATCAACTTTATGGAGCTAAAAACAAAACGCCTCTGTCGTGGCTTTTATAGGTGCGCGAATCTACAGAAAGGTGACGCTTCCACATAAAAGGTACTTGTTATTTTGTGCGAAATGGAAGTTAGACGATGAAAGCGTGCTGTTTATCTTGGGACGTGGTCTCTAAACGTGAAACGTGTGCGTCAAGGATGAAAAATCTTGATATCATCCACATGAACCTGCCGGTGCGCTGTCAAGTTTAAATTAGATTTCTCCCGGTTAATAGCGCTCGTATGAAACGCACCAGTGCTGCAAACAATCTCTTATCAGTATTTTGGACTTACCACGGATTGAATTGAATTTTGGGACGTTCATCGACATTTCGTCGGAGCAACAGACGAAATTATATTCCTTTCAGTATTCCGAAATCACTAGAAATTTAGACTTTTTTTAATGTTATTATTCTTTCCCCGAAATTACAACGTGTGAAATGTCCAATGTAACATTAAAATATATAATTAAGTACAAATAGTTTCGCCCCTTTGCTTTGGGAACGCTTCGGTTCCATATAATTACAGAAATAATTAAAATTTATGTGAGTTTACGTAAACAATTTAACAGAAAAAATGTAGAGTTCCATGTCGGGTATTTTGCGATTTCCCGTTTATTAATTATCGACGGAGAAACAGACGAAATTATCTTCCTTTCAATATTCTGAAATCACTCTAAATGTAATGGAAGTTCTGTAAAATTATTTATTTAAATTCCCCTCAATTTTAATTGTTTCTCTAATCACATACAACTGAAGAGGAAATTTTAATGTTAATAAATTCTGAGTTTTGGATATTTCACTCTAATTATATTTATTATTATAAAAATTACGTATACAAACATAATAAACTTTGAAGTTAGAAATAAAATTAATTAAATTATTTAGACAATTAATACAGAAACATTAAATTTTGAAAAAAATAATTTATTAAGACGTTTTGTCCTTGGAACTTTTAATCAAGAACGTCTGTAAAATTAAATAATGGTAAATTATATTCAAAATAATTTAATAAATTGATAAAAACAGGTTTAACTTATTTTTAATAACAACCGCCAAGGACCCAACTTGAATGGTGTTAACAATGAGTTACGTATAGTTAAGAAAACAGTTACATTGTTGAACTTGACAAAATGTTTACGAATGTCCATATTTGTAATTAAACGATTAAAGATAAGTTATAATTTGTAAATAAAATTTCAGATTGAAAAGTTCTACAATCATAATTGAGAATCTCAAACAGGTTTATGATTCATTATTCATTATGGCAGTCAACAGTATTTGAATATGTAATGAATATGTTTAAAAATAGGTTTGAATGTTTCAATGATGTTTTGGCTTGATTAAACGTAAGTTAATTGCCTGTTTTTATCAATTTTTACAATTCTTTTGAATTTAATTTGGCATTAAATAATTTTAAAAATTTTGAGATGTTCTTGATTGAAACTTGTAAAATTGAAGAGGTCCTAATACAAGGACGAAACGTCTTAATATATAATTTTCTTTTCAAAAACTAATTATACAAGTCAGATAAATTTTCTAATTGCGTCTTGTATTTAAAGTGAAAGAGAATTTTCAGCATGGTAGGAAATTCCACCATCGTAATTTCATAGGAAGAGGAAATTTAATTTCTTCCAAGTTAAGATATTGTTCTCAATCTCATCGATATGCGCTAGATGAGGTCCGGAAACCTAAAAAAATATATATATAAAACGATTATAATTGACTTTTATATTTCTACATAATAAGCAAACTACAGTCACAAAATACAGTTCTCAAATGTTTTCATATTACAATTCAGTTAATTGGTGGCTGTTACATAAAGAACGCGACCAGAAAAATGGCGAATACAGTCGAAAGTTCTGGTTACCGTTAAAAAAATAATGAGCAGAACTACGTTTTGTGACTGTTATATGTAAATAAAATATAAATCTTTTTTTATTATAAAAAGATTCACTTTTCTTTTAGCTGCATCTTTGAGGTTATGTTTTGAAAATTATAAATCTTGAGAATGTTATCGTCCGCAGTGTTTTTTTAAGTAAAATGAAGCAGTCTTATTGAACTTTCGTTACAACAAATGAATTTTCGTTTAATTTAATCAACAATTTTTTAAAAAAATATCGAAACGAAACCTGTTGTTTTTCATGTAATTGAATATTATATTTAATTACCATTGGTTTCCTCTCATGACTTCTTGTAAATAGTAGGTAAATTGTACATACGTGGTTTCGAGATTTGGATCTTCTGTGCAGGCCGAATAAAATAATTAATTTTTTTAAGAAATAACAGTTGGTATGATTTACTTTAATATTGCTAAAATCCACTTCGGCGATATTTTTAACATTTGGGATAGATTAGATATATTTAACTGGTCCACCCGATTGAATCTTGTGTTTCTGCTTTCACACTCACAATTACGTAAGAAATGTGATGGATTCATTGATGAGCTTCATTTGCCCTTGAATACCAGGCCGCCTTGAATGGCTTCCTGCAACTAGCTTAAATTGGCATTTATTTATATTGTAGTGCTATAATTTTCGACGCTACTACTATGTAACAAATTTAAGACACGTAGTGAAAAAGTTGTTAAATTACACTGGTGTTTTGATAAATTTGACTAATGTAGATGGATGTGTTATGGAAGTTAACAAAAACCTTTTATTATCAGTCCCAGCATTTTATTCGTTCATAAAATCTACAACTCGAGTGATTTCGAATTTCTGTCATACTCATTCAAAAACCAACCTCAAGCTTCAAACTATTCAGTACAATGACCTCGTACATATTTAGATTGGTGCATATTGCCCAGATGTCGGGTACTTTCTATCAGATATAAGCTATTAACGTCATTTCCGTCGGCCAAACTATAAAATGTGTTCTCAAACGTACCAAAGTGTCCGATTTTGACATAATTAATTTTATAACTTTTGACACTAATCGTACAGAATTGATTTGAAATTACAAAAAACTATTTCCTCGCAAATTAATTTAGTAAATTTTGAATGTCGAACTGGCTCCATTTTATAAACTCTCATCTTTATTAAAATATTAGTGTCCCCAGAAATGTGTATACTCTCTGAAAATGGAGCCAACGCTCTCAATAATTCATTTATATATTTTTTTAAAAGAGTATTGGGCCAATAGTAGAACCTTGTGGGACCTCGATATTTATTTGAAAAGATTTTCATTCAGTTCAGCTCCGTCTCATGCTTCTTAAGTAGGACGAAACTAGGAATATGAGGTTTACTTACTCCATAGGGCATTATTTTTTTCAGTAAAATTCAACGATCATCAGAATCGAATAATTTGGAAAGTTCAGAGAAAGTTACTGCAGATTACTGATTTTAAATTAAAGATTCTAATATCTTCTCTCCTCAATATTCATTCCTGCAACCAAATTGAGATCTTCGGGTTCTGTATCCTTGCAGCTGATATTTCTGTATTGTTTCAGGCCCATTTGCAGGATGAAGTGGCTCGTGGTTGCGCTGACGACGGTGCTGATCCGCTCGGCGGAGGCAGGCGTATTCGATTGGGCACGTGCTGATCGTCTCCAGACGCTCGTCAACATTCCCTGGCTAATATGTAAGTCATACGAATAAACAATCACGGTATATATATTAAAAATGGAAAATTGACCCAAATTAGAAACTTGTGGAAATCCCATATTTATTTATATGCAGTCACAATGAACATATTTACCGGAATATGAATGCATAACTTGATCACGTCCTAAACAGCCAGAGACCGTCGTCGTGAGTGGGAATTGTGACTGGGATCCTTTGGTAACCAATGCGTTAATAGCCATTACCTTTTATTGATTGACTCATAAAAGCTGTGCTGGCCATGGTCCAACTACGTAGATACTTTCAAGTGGTTCAAGAGAATGAGCGTTATTATCAATTGTCAATGAACACTACTAATTTATTTTAATGAAATATTAATAATAAAATGAAATTGTATATAAAGGGGCATAGAAGAAAAATTATAGTATATTTATAAGGTTGAAAAACACCACAAATTTCACCATGGTCGTATTGTGGGCCTTTCTGTGAAAACAAAATCATTTATTATCAGCCTACGAGTAAGATGAAGATCTCACGTCAGTTACTTGCATCACCGCAACTTCAAAGAAACGGTGGGATGACAATGTTGTTCCCGACACGCAGAAATAGCAGGCAACAAACCCAATACCCAAGCTGATCAGAGTCTAGTCTGGACGTATAGAAATTAGGCTGCCGAATACAGAAATCACTGGGGCACACAACCGAATGTCGTGTTTCCGCACGAAAATTGGGCTCCTTTAGTCATAAGCATGATTCTTCTTCGTTGGTCTCCAAACTATAATTGCAACTCCAGTCTCCATGAAAGTTAGGCAACAGCTCAGTCAAACTAATATTCAAACTGAATCCAATAAAAATACTTTAACGGTTCCCTCAGTCAAAACATGTTTCGAGCTTGCTCTCCAAACATGCATTCATTTAAATAAATATACGACTCCCTCAGTCAAATAATATTCCTTCATTACTTCCAAAACGGAAATTCATACTTTAACGGTTCCCTCAGTCAAAACATGTTTCGAGCTTGCTCTCCAAACATGCATTCAATTAAATAAATATACGACTCCCTCAGTTAAATAATATTCCTTCACTACTTCCAAAACGGAAATTCATACTTTAACGGTTCCCTCAGACAAAACATGTTTCGAGCTTGCTCTCCAAACATGCATTCATTTAAATACATATACGACTCCCTCAGTCAAATAATATTCCTTCATTACTTCCAAAACGACAATTTATACTTTAACGGTTCCCTCAGACAAAACATGTTTCGAGCTTGCTCTCCAAACATGCATTCATTTAAATACATATACGACTCCCTCAGTCAAATAATATTTCTTCATTTTTTCCCAAACGGCAATTAATTTAATTCTTGGCACCAGCTCACGACGAAAGCCAAATACATATATAAATATATAAACATTGTAAAAAAATCTCTTTCAATACTGAATGTAAATAAAATTCAGAACTTTCTGTGTGAGGAATCTTATAATTTTAGTCCATTTTTATTTTAATTTAAAAATTTCAAACCACTGAAATTATTACATGTATATATTTTGATACGGGTTATAGACATTTACTAAGGGAATAACTGTGGGCCAAGTAGCAGAGATTTGTTTTAGTCTGATACACACTGAGGTTAGTCACGAATCTCATTCGTATTACTGGGCTCGAGATCCGTGTTGGCATCTCGTTCAGGCAGATACAGACAGGTGTCGCGGTGAAGTCTTTCTAGACGTCTAGGTTGGCGCTCTGCGGATTCAGCCAGATCTTAGCCTCGATACCTCAGTTACTTCCACAGAGTCAAAATTCAGATTAGAGGCTGTTTGGATCAAATATTCCTATACCACTACTGCCCGTTTCAAATTCTGATTTGAAACTCACACACCCTACTAACGCGTTCTGTTCATTCTTCGTTGTCCGTTCTATATAAAAACTGTTTCCATATTAAATTCTTCTCCGAAGTCCCTGCTCCGATCTCGGCTTTTGCCCCCGCCTCGTTGAGCGTTTTCGTATGGCCACACAGATTGGTAACCTCCAATAATTTTACTGCAGGTCGGTCAACTATGTTTACGTCAGAGCCTTTCAGATGATTCGACAATTTCTTATCCCCTATGCTACTATCGAAATCACGTCACGCGTCCGTATTCTCGACACACTTGCCCCAAGGTTCATACCTGCAGCCTTAAATGATTCGTGTCCCTAACTGTATATTTTATTAAATATATATTATTTTATTTTATCGTATATGAATTTCGAGATGAAAATATACGCGCGTTACAATATATTTTCAGGATTATCTTTCTCAGTAGACGTAGAAAGCATTAAACATCTTCAAGTATCCCTGGGCTGGGATGAACCGATCTGGTCCATTTCCTCAGAGCACATTAACGTCTTTCCCTCTGTTATTTTGCACATTTCTTCTCCAAATCGAGCAATGAAACACACGAACAATATAATCTCTAAAATAATAAAGTGGTTTTGATAACTATTTGAAACGTCGTTGAAGACCATGTGAAAAATTGCTCAAGTGTTTTCTCCTTGACTCTACAGAACATTGAGCGCTTTGGACTACCAGGACGACTGTCAATCTGTCATCATCCATGACATATTCCGGATTTTTTTTTGAGAGGCACGTGTTTAGGGTAGCGATTCTTCTATAGCCGTAACTCAGTTCTCATGAACATGACGAGCACAAGCCAGTGCCGTGATTCCAACCTTAGGACTGTGTTACTGATCGTTTAACGCAGCAGGCCGTCAAAATTGCTCATTTGCCATATCACTCTAACGAATAAAGTTGTTTCAAACAATTCAAATTCTGTGCGCTTTACATATCCTTAATGTTGCAATGGAATGTTTATTAACAAGTATGAGGGAACCAGCAGCTTTTTGTTGGTTAGGTTCTTAGTTTCCCCTTAACCACAATCCACGTTCAAGGCTGCACTGCTAGTTTCTTACTCCGTGTGGTTAGTTGTGGATGTCAGGGTCGCCCTCAATCATGCGTTGCTTTTAACAACGTTCTTCTCAATACTTCAAGCATATAGAACTGACGCTTTACAATATGAACCAGATATAATTCTAAAAATTTTAACAGTTCAAAGCAACAAGATCATTTTTCCCGGTTAGAAATAGTGTGACACGTATTTTCTGTGAAAATGAGCAAAGTAAATAAATGATACTGTACTTGATAATGTACTTGATCTGAGCCAATTTGGTCTTTTGTTTTGTACCACTAAATATTTAGTTTTTCAAGATCAGTCACAACTTTTTACAGATTGTAAAATCGGAAATATTAAAATTCTTATCATCCACACACAAGACACATTTTATGGGTTGCATATAAACAGGTCGATCATTAATATTTAAAAGGAAGAGTAGAGGTCCGAAAATTCAACCCTGAGGCACACCAAAAGTAATCCCAATTCTTGGTTTTCAACGGCTAGTTTCTGTTTCCGATTTATGACGTTAATAACGCATTTTCTAGTAATGACCGCGTGAATCTCTTCTCACCAAAAACGTATTTGGAAACGTCATCGCAGACTTAGAAGCCACCCAACTGCAAACCAAATGAACACCATCCGGGACATCTGCACACATGCAAAATCCAGGTTCACCACCTCTGGGAATCCGAATGGAACGAAATGAAACCAAGTAACAACAACAATCAGCTAACATCTGCACCTTAAAAATGAATCCTTCTTTAAATAAAGGATACTTCTTGGTCCGTACCGGCCACTCCATGATTATCCATTATTATCACTATCGCCTCTGTTCCCAATTGCAGAACCATCATTACCATCGAACATATTAATGAATGCAGTAAATATCATCATAAACGGAACCTCATATAGGGAAACCTCAACGAGATTAACTACTCCACCAATATCAAAAACTCATTACAAAATTTTTAAAACAAACAATATCTATTGTGAAATCTAATGTATACCCATGTGTAGTTGCTAATGATCATTTGTACTTGGTGCGTCTTTGAAGTACGGTAAGGGATGAAATGAGTATTTTATTATCATGTTTTTACTGTATGATGTGATCTACATTGATGATCGGCGAGTATTCGAGTTTTCCAACGAAACAATTCCAGTGTTTTAAATAATTTCACGCATTTCGGTGTTCGTACATTTTCGTTTCAGATAACCATGTTGAGAGGAAGTTATTATGTTGTGCGCCTGCATGAAATCTAGTAATTAAATATGTGTGATCTAATCAAAAGTCTGTACAGACGATGAATGTGACACACGCAGTGATGAAAGACCTGCTTACGAAAATGGTTTTTAAACATTATTCAGATTGAAAAATCGGGTTTCTTTTAAACGATATATATGGTCGTTTCTAACATTTTATATAATAGACAATGTAGAAAATATCGTCCGTAATTTGATATGTCGGATGGTGAACATTTATTGAAAATCCATTGACAATTTGTGGCCAAAAAATTGTGTGATTCACTTTCTGAAACCTACGCCAGATCAAATGAAGGACGTCACTGCATTCAGCTTAATCCCGTGACTCATTCATACTCAGATAATCTCAGCTAATTATAAGAGATTCGCGTCAATTGATGTGGAAACGACCCGTGTAAGGATAAGACTTGAGAGCGACCGATGAACTAGAGCATAACGAATCAGAGATAATTATTTGCAGGAGCAGCCGCGGACCCAAATACGCAATACAGTTCTGAGGGCAAATAACTGGCTTACCTTCTTACATCCTGCCACCACTTGAACACACATTTTATGGTACTCGGGAGGGTTCTTAATAACTTGCGTATCCAACACAGAAACCAGTTTGAAGCACTGAAGACCGACTTGAACCGCCCAGTGAGCGTGCTCATTGGAGAAAGTTATTTAAGTTTTCTGATGAAGTAGAGGACGAGGTCAAAATGATAACAACGCTCAAGACAATACCATTAAATTATCCCTAAAATATAATTATATATATTGTGACAAACTCAACACAACTTTACATGTCTTATGCACAATTTATTAAAATTTTTAAACGAAGGCGTAGACATATTTGATTTAAAAACGTTCCATTAGGTGGCCGAGATTTCATCGCTTTCCTTAATAGAACTCCCATACAACTGCTACTGAAATCAAAACTTATGAAGAAGAATTACTTAGTAGGTAATTAGTCGTGAGATACAAGCGTTACTTAGGGCAATTATTGAGCAAAAAAAGGAGTGATTAATGATTCAGACAAATAAAGACAGTATGCACAATCCTTCAACAACGTTCATTATACGGGTAGAGCCCCACAGAGTATACAGCTCAGCATCGCATGCATGTTGAAGCAGTCAGAGCCCCACAGAGTATACAGCTCTGCATCGCATGCATGTTGAAGCAGTCAGAGCCCCACAGAGTATACAGCTCTGCATCGCATGCATGTTGAAGCAGTCAGAGCCCCACAGAGTATACAGCTCTGCATCGCATGCATGTTGAAGCAGTCAGAGCCCCACAGAGTATACAGCTCTGCATCGCATGCATGTTGAAGCAGTCAGAGCCCCACAGAGTATACAGCTCTGCATCGCATGCATGTTGAAGCAGTCAGAGCCCCACAAAGTACAAAGCTCAGCATCGCATGCATGTTGAAGCAGTCAGAGCCCCAAAGTGTTTACAACTCTGCTTCGCATGCATGTTGAAGCAGTCACAGCCCCAAAGTGTTTACAACTCGGCATATCATACATGCTGATGTTCGTCTTTTCAACGAGTGAAACCCGATAACTTATTACTCACATATTCACCGTAAAAAGATTCATTCCCTAATATGTTAATGGCCGGCCTTCTGTGGCCAGCGACATTGCCTCGCGTCACAGAGGTTCCGGGTTCGAATCCCGGCATGTTAATGGATGTTTGTACTCGCCCTGGCCACGAAAACTGGGGTGAAGGTTGATGGAGAATAGACACTCTGACCAGGTGTCACTCCCAAATCCAGAATGTGTCATATAAGATGACAGTCTGGCAGTCGTCTCGGTAGGCCAAGTTCCTTATGGTCTGTCGAACCAAGGAGAATAAAGAAATATGTTAATGATTCGATTACTATTTACGTATATAAGTAAATTAAAATTACCTATTTAAAGGTCTCTTTAGCGTTTTCTTTAAAATATATTACGTGATGAAATCATGTATTAATTTTATATGTTGAACTTTGTGTAATATTGATTAAAATTCAAAATGTGTATGACGGTTTTCTCCTGTCTGAATTGCTGCGTTATCAGCGGGATTGAATGGGACAAATATTACAACTTTTCAAGAGGATAGGCCTACATTCAAAAACGGTAAGTTATCATCTATAAAATCAGATTATTTATCCGTGTTTTGGTTGTCCTTTTTAACAGTATAAAATCCGAGTTGAATTTTTTTTCTTGCAGAATATGTAATATTCCGAGTTACTTGTCGGGGGTTAAAGATAAATTGCAAAAACTTAAAAGTCAAACCCATATGTTTAATGACATCTTCTTATTTAAACTAGGTAGAATCACATTAATCTAGTAAAGAACGAAATTCGTTATTAATATAGCTCGACGCAGCTCTCATGGCGGCAGGCTGCGTAACTCCGTCCGCTCCGTCGGGTGGGTATATTTCGATATTAGTGAGAACTATTCATTATAGATTTTTTAGTTTTGGCAGAGGCTAGATGAGTCCAGACTATAGACATGATAAAAACTACGGACGGAGCCAAATGTTGGATGACAATCCGGAAATTTTTTGTTTAAATTAGATGAATATTTAAAGTAATAAGAAACAGAAGACAAATAACAGGCAGTCCTCAATATCCACGTTGGCACCACCCGAATAAAAGAAAGCTGCGGCATGTTGTGTTGGATTAAGGACTATACAGATGATTACAAGCAAAATATTTTAATTTGACCCGTCAATCATTTTCTTAATTGCTGTACGAACAAAGCACTATTTTTAATAGAAGCATGCCTTACAGGTGCCCCCGTATGTGGCAACATCGTTATTATAGTTACCCCGCTCTCACTCTGCACATTGCCCGACATCCGAATTACGCCAGACCGAATGAAAATCAAAAAAGAAATAACTGATTTCAACTCCACAAAGAATACGTTATTATTTGTTGGGGGTACCTTACTCATCCTTCCGTGTCCCTCCTTTTTATCCCTTTTTATGCTACTATACGGAAATGGCCAAAACATGGTTTACCCTCAAGTAGCCTGTATCTGCAAAAAGGGAAAAAAAGGTGTACCTGTAGGACAGATAATGAAAATGGTTGTATTAGTTTAGACTCTCTTGTTGTAAACTGGAGAATCTGAACTAATGTTCCCGTAAGCCGTGACACCTACGTGAGGTGTATTATCCAGGGTCGCAGACGTTGGCCATCGTTGATCCCATCGGCCAACTGCCTTCAATCCTGGTAGAGGCATTGAGTCAGGAATACTGCGTCCCCACAGTAAACCCAAATCTGCAGTCATTATATGGACATGGGGCAAGTTCCAACCAACCTGATGCTAGCTTCTAAAGCTATTTTTATTACTATCACTGTTGAGTGCTAGAACCATATTTATAATTTTCCAAAGTTTTGTCTAACTCCCTAGGTTTGACGCTTCACATTTGATTCAATGAGTCTTGTTTGTTATTTATTCTCTTCAATATTTTGGAGTTTTTAATCTTCATTCTCTTTATTTCCAAGTAATATACAGTGTATTATACAGTATATATACACACCTGCACACACACACACACATATACACATTTAAATAAGTAATTAATAACAATTAATTAACAACTAATATTAAATTTATATGTGCTCTAGTTGAAAATGAGACACGCTGCTATGATGAACTTGGTTGTCTGAATATCACAAGAGAATGGCACCACTTCATTTATCGCCCAATCAACGTATTTCCCCTCCCACGTACAGTGATTGACACACGCTTTGTTCTGTATACTAGGCTGAACCCAATTGAGGTAAGTAAATAACTGAGTAATGTATGAAGTAATATTATTTTCAAAAATATACTGTTTTCCATTTTGTTATAATAATGGGAATTTCAATCTAAACATTTCCTTATTCATTTTTTAATACTGATACATAATTCTATGTATCAGTATTAAAAAATGAATAAGTAAATATTCTTTTTTTAAAAATAAATAACATGTATTCTTAACATGAAAATATTAGTATGCAATGTTTCTGCTTAATTTGATTCTTATGAATGGAAGTATTTTTGAGGCCTTTAGTAAAATAGTTTTGGTTTCCAAGGTATAATACATATATAATTTATTGATGCCCTTACTGGAGCTTATTGCTTAATGTTTTATCTTTATTACAGGGGCAAGTCCTTAGAGTACAAAGTAATCAAACTATCCGCAATTCAAACTTTGATTCAAAAAAGCGAACAAAAATGATTATCCATGGTTTTATAGATACTCCCTTAAGTAATTGGGTAAAAGTAAGTAGCCCAAAAACCTTAATGAATAATTATATTTTTAATTTCAGAATATAAATCATTTTAATTACAAATATATTATTCATATATATAATATTATTTCTCTTATGTCACACTTGAATTTCTTTATCCAATTAGAAATTTTATAAATTGATAACTCTCAAAAAATCAGTTTTTCATTAGGCATCATTATTTTTGTTGCACAATTTTGTTGCTTTTAAATATTAACTCCTAAAAAGCTCAATGCAAATTTGGAAAAGTATTCCAAATGCACACTCATTATTTGTATCATTGCTATGATGAAATGGACTTTGGTAAAAAATTACTATAAATACTGAAAATTACCTTCTAATATTGAAAATATTAAAATCAAATAACTTGGCACAGCTGATAATGTAAATGATAGTTTATTAAATCTAATTAATTGTTACATGTGCTTGTAATATTTGATTTATATTTGAGAGTATAATGTTACTTATGTTTGTTAACAGGAGATGCGAAAAGAGCTCATCAAGCATGCTGACTGGAATGTGATTGTTGTAGACTGGGCAGGAGGTTCCTTACCACTCTACACTCAGGCCACTGCTAATACAAGACTTGTTGGTCTTGAAGTTGCCTACTTTATCAACTATCTTAAGGTAAAATAAAAATATAATTATGAATGAAATTTTCAGCACAATACCAACATAAAATGGTGATTCTTATATGTGTGTGTGTATATATATATATAATTGCGATATTGGTATGGAAAGGATAGAGAGATAGCTTGTGGCTTACCTGAAAGTGAAGTACGGTGTAACCATAGGGAACCGAAGGTAGTTCTTCAAATTTTTGTAGGATCTCAGCGTCCTTCTTCAGGAAGGAGTGTTACACCATTCTGTGCACCAGCTGGCTGTTGACTGTGGAGTTTTGACTACCACATGGATAGTAGCCCATGTACACCGTACTTCACTTTCAGGTAAACCACAAGCTATCTCGCAGTTATTTTTGACAATTGACATTGACATTGCCGAATCAATTCATTTCTAGAGGAAAAAGGCAGTGAACCACTAACTTTACAAATTTTCAATGGTCTGAATGTCCCTTCTTCAGGACATTAGATCTGAATGTCATGCCTGCCAGGCACAGTTTCTGATGAATTGTCAATTTTTCAAGCTGTTGTACCATTCAATTGTATTAGTAAAAGTAATTCAAATTTATACTACAGTGAATTTGATTTTTAGAAAATTAACTCTCATTTATAGTTATTATAAATTCTGATAAAATATTTAATAATCAACATTTATTTCAATTTATATTTCTTTTAAATGCAGATATTTTTATTTATTTCATTATTTTATTAAGCATTTTCTTAATTTTTCTTTTAATTCTTTATAGGATAATTTTGGATTGAATCCAGCAGATGTGCATATGATTGGCCACAGCTTAGGTGCCCACACTGCTGGATATGCAGGAGAGAGAATTGAGGGTCTGGGAAGAATCACTGGTCTGGATCCAGCAGAACCATTTTTTCAAGGTTTACCCACATATGTGCGGCTGGATCCAAGTGATGCAAAGCTTGTCGATGTGATACATACCGATGGAAAATCTATATTTCTTCTTGGTATGTATCTATATCATAGTTACTAGTACTGGAACAGTTAAAAAAATTTCTTGGTCTTTACACTAGGCCAATGTTAATAATCTAACATTTCCATAGTGTTGGACCCGAATCTTCTAACATAAGATTTACAAAAACATACTAGGAAGTTGTATTATAATAATTTAAACCATAGGAATGTGATGACTATTCATTGGGAAATATCAAGTAACTACATTTTATCATTTTAATATAATTATTATTTAATAGAATGAATAATATATATATAGATATATATATATAAATCCTGTGTTAGGTTGAATGCTACCTTTTAGTGGTTAAAAACATTTATTTGTTCATCAGCACTGCAACTGTTCTACAATTTATTAATTATCAGTAACAAAACTGTACATTTTCTAGTAGTCATTTTCATCACTACAAATAATTATATTTGGAAACTCTTGTATCTCTTTAAATAACATGATTTTTATTTTTCAATTACCTCTTACAAACACATCCAAATATGGAGTGGAAGAACAGACTTCTGATAGAATTAAACAGTAAAAACATTTATTTTGTGTAGTCCAATAATGAAATCATTTCATTGAAGGAACTTAAACATTATAAATATTTTTATTATTATCATCATCATTATCATTATCCATTCCCATAAAATTAAATGTATGCAAAAAATCTTTTTAGATTCACATTAAAAATTACATTATTTATACCCAAAGCTGATTCTTTAATGTGTTATCTAACAATTGGCTGAATTTGTATAAATATATTTTTATTAATTATTATACTATTTTATTATATAGGATATGGGATGAGCCAACCATGTGGACACATTGACTTTTATCCAAATAATGGGAAAGAACAGCCTGGCTGTGATCTAACAGAAACACCACTTCCTCTTACTCTTATAAAAGAAGGTCTGGAAGAGGCAAGCAGAGTTCTTGTGGCTTGCAACCATATAAGAGCAATTAAGCTTTTTACAGACTCTATCAATGGAGAATGTCCGTACATTGCACATAAATGTGATTCCTATCAAAAGTTTCTACAGGTTTGTATTCTAAATTTATAAATGAGGTATCTTAATTATAGAGGAATAAGTATTATATTCATAAATTTCATTTTCCATCAGTCAAGTTGTTTTATAACCAAGCACTTACAAAACTTACTCAAACTTCTGCAATTGTGTTTGTGAAATATTTTAAGCCATTTCAACAACAACAATAATTATTATAGTTTATCATTATTTTGTTTCCAGGGACAATGCTTTTCTTGTAGTGGCAATTCTAGTTCCTGTGCAGTCATGGGGCTTAAAGCAGATGATGCTCTTACGAACTATAATATCACACCAGGGAACAAGTTTTTCATCAGTACTGGGAAAGAATATCCATATTGCCGTAATTTCACTCTATAAGATACTTTTTTATTATGGGGCATGTATATGTAATTGCTTATTGTATTAGTGTACATGCCCATTTTCTTTTGTAAAGTACTGCAACTGTCTTACTTAATCTAATCAGCTGTTAAGAAACTAATAAAAATTAAAAAATATATGCAAACAAATTAAATACACATCGATATATATGTTCATTTTTTAAACTGATACATTGTTGTCTTCAAGTTAGTTTAGCAAAATAGTATATTCAGAGCCAGAAACTTAAGTAATCCTAAAGCCATAAATCAATATAATAATGTATATTTGCTCAAGTTTTGATAAGCAGTAAGCTTATACTGGAATTTTATCACTTACTTTGTAAGTTAGTAATCAGATTTATGCTTCTTGACACAAGAGTTTTAGTTGTTGTTTTTGTATAATTTTGACCTGCAGAACTACAAGTGATGGGCTTTGTAGGATTTTGTAGATCTAGTGAATTTATTAGCTTAAAAGAGATATATTTGTCTTATAACTGCACAATTCACAGGCCATCTGAAAGATGGCTCATGTGCAGTTCACTTACCCTAGTGAGATGATTTGTTCAACAACATTTAATATTATACGCAACTATTTTTAATTTTTCTCTTGTACTCCAAGATGAGAAGTATACATTATTCATTACACAATAATTTGGAAGAAGCAAATGTTTCTGATAAATTTCAATGAAGTTTCATCTCAGGATGCTGTCAGAGCTAAGATTCAAATCATTTCTACATAAAAATCAATAAATAAATCCTGGCACTCAATCTTAAACATGAAAAATGATTATATAATAATATACGCTGACCAGAAAAATTACAGAAAATAAAATCCTTCCCAAAAAATTTTGTTCACTTTTAATTACAGATCGCCATTACAGAGTTACGTTGGAGTTAGCTAAACCTCACAATGCTGAATCCTGGGTCCAAGGTTTCATGAGAATATCACTACACAGTGATAATGGTGTTATAAAGAATTTAGACTTGACTCCAAGGTATTTAGAAAACTTCAAATTCAAAATTAATGAATACTTCATTCTGGAAATAAATGATTAGATGATTTTGCATCTCCACATTCAGCACTTCTACTAAATATAATAAATAAAGCATATGCAAAATAAAATATTTAATATTAATTATATTAGATTTGAAATCATTATGACAGTAAAACCAGTGCATTAGTTTACAATATTATTTTGCCTCTATCTAATGTGTATTTTCTGAATTATTTGTACTTGTAATTCTAATGATCAGTTGTCTCTTCAAGTGGGTACGTGAAGCTGCAGCATGGGCAGTCACGAAGCTTCCTGGTGACTCATCCCAATGATGTTGGGCAGATTCGCAAGGTTGACTTCTACTGGCAGTATGACATGGATGTGCTCCAGCCCAGGTCTCTCTGTTTCTTCTGGTGTAATGACCACTTGTATGTCTCCAGGATAGAAGTAGCCGAGGTGGATCTTAGGAACCGAAGGTAACACTATTTATTTCAGGATTCATGACTGAATTTATGAACAACAATATATTTTAATGTTCTAGAGGGTAATAAATTAGATCATTAGCTGTAATTATAGCAATGACATAATTGACAATTAACTTACAAAACAAGTTATAATTACTTAACTCCAGAAATTAATTAATAAATATGTAGCATTATTTTCTCATTCAAGTGAAAAACCTCCCTTATACAGGGGATCTTGGTCCACTCTAGCCTGAGTACCAGGAACTTTAGATTATGTTATCTGATGTTTAAGTTTACATCTATTTGGTGGATCATATTTGCTTGTGAGATAGGATGAGATCAGATGAAAGAACAGGATGTCTGTGATTCAATTACAACAAATGCTCAATTATGACAATATGATGCTTCATTTCTATTGCTACATCAACAAGGTATTATTTCTCTCCTGTTACAATTTATGCAAAATGCAGTCCACTCTGTCCTAATAATATTCTCCAACTCACCACCACTACATTGGGCACCACAACATGATTAACAACTTCTAAATCTGGATATCATGCAATTTAATTTCTAACAATTTATCTTGCAGTATTATTAATTGACCAAGCACTCTGTTCTCAACACTCAAGTTACATGGTCTCTGACTTAAAATTTCTTGCCACTAAAGATGGGATCAGAACAGTGTGCTCATACTGAAAAAATAATGTATTTTCATAAAAAATACAAATGCAATTATAATTCAAAAAATGTGTTATTCACATTATTAAATCATTTATTTATTTATCTGTACTAATTCCAAGTGTAAAAAATATTGGCAATTGCCTAAAATATGAATTCACACCAATGCACAAAGACATAAAATCATTTTTGTAATTTTCAATATTGATCTAAGTGATAGCACAGTACAATTTTTGACATATTTTACTTCATTTAAGTATGTATTTATCATTAAATACTGAGCTCAAATCATTAAGTATTACAGCTTAGAAATAAAAGAAGCACAATAATTAGTATTTAGTCAATTTGTTGTTCATTAATTTGCACTATATGATAATGAAGATGTCCAATTTGACTACAGACAAATACAAAAGTTTTTACAGATAGTTGTATGACACTACATGTAGACCAACTTTGTGATTCTCGTGTGTCCATTTGATATTTGAGTTAAACACACTCTTGTAACTCACTGATGAGCTGCACTATGTTGATCAAAGTGTATTTCTGTTTAAATTTTTGTAAAAAGTTTCATAATTGTATGATTTCAAATTTCCATGTTCACACATTCATTAGTACCCATAATTACTGTATGCTTTCAGCAAACGTGAGCTAGAAGTAACAAGTGAGTTGTGCAGCGCAGGTAACAAAGAGTACACAGACATTGCATCTAGATCTACTGCTGTGTTTTATGACACTTGTCAGCGTGCGAGGTGAAACCAGACATGGCTGTGTGCCTCTGGTGTTGCAGCCTCTGACTCCACATATGTTACTCTCTTCTGCACAACTCTAGTACTGCTACAGCCAAAGATTTTGTGATTTCAGAACATTGTGCAGCTTAAAAAACTACTTCTTCTCAAGAACAAAAACAGTTTGCACTTCTGTTTTAACTATGAATTGTTCTTGGAGATATTGTGTTATGAAATATTTTAGACTTGATATTCATCTTGTGTTGCTGTAATACCAATTTTTTTTTAAAAAAACTTGGCAAAATTGCAACAAATAACTGAGATTTTTCTGCCACAAATTTAGTAGTCCCAGAGAAATAATTTGAGAAACTCTTTATGTACTGATTGGTTATTTGTGTATATGTGGAATTTACTATAGAATTGCTATATTATAGTCTAAAACAATAACTTTCATCGCAAAATAATGCTAGTATGACTACTGGGAGACTGGTCACCTCACAGTCTTAGTAACTGGTGTAATTTATTTTTAAGGTTTATATTTTAGTTTCTTTATTTGATCTACATTTGAATAATAATTCACCAAAGTGTTTTGTGATACCACCACTATTAGTTTTAACAAAGTTATTATTGTAAACATACTGTGGTTTATGGGTTGTCCAAAGTTTTGTCACCCAAATGTGTCTAACAAGTGTTATGTGTAATATAAAAATGGTAATTGAGTAATGTTACAAAATGATGTAACTAAACAATGATTATTTTTTGTGGCCAAAAACTGATTTAATTTTAAATGGCAATGGCATATTTATATCAGACATTATGTCAAATCAGGTGGAAAGTTGAGGTAGAGAGTCACCAGAAAACAAAAGAATAAGAATTTATATAAAGGTTACTCGACATATTGAAAGGAAACTGTTTTTCTTCAGAGAAAAGAAAATCAGGTGTACAAAATGGGCATAACTGTGTAGTTATAATGGGAGTCAACTTTAATATCCATATTGGTTTTGGACTATTTATACTTTTTCTATGAATTGTTGAAATCTTCGTCCTAAAGACAAGCAGAGTTTCTTTGTATTAGTAATGTTATATAATCCTTACTTATCAATTACTTCATTTAATAGCTACTCTCTCAGTTGATTAAATTTTGTTACGTATTTATTTTCAGTTTCATTCCCCATGACAGAAACGGTGAAATTGTAGTATAAAACACTCAAAATGTAACTTAAGAATGACAATATGTGTTATAATAGTGATGAACAAAATGGTTAGAATAATAGTATCTCTCCATTTTTATTGTGATTATTCTTTCAATCATTTCTTAAAAGTTTGCAGACAACACATCAGTCGAAGCAATGGTAAATGAAATGATCAGTAATAATAATTAATTTCATGACAAACTCTAACAATAAATAATTATAATATGTGACTTTATTTGAAATCTGTCTTTATTCCCTCCCTCATAATAACATAAAAATGTTAATAATTCTTCTTCCTGAATTAAACACAACATATTAATTAGTTCATCAGATCATCACACAATACTTAAATATATTTTATATTTTTTAAATCATAATGAGAAAAAACATATAGTGAAGTGTGAAAAATTTAATATTTCTTTCTTAAAAACTTTTAGCTTTATTTTAGTTAACACTTATTTAAAATTAACAGTCTTTACACACTCTTTAAAAAACATATATTTAGTACCAAAATTATTGGTGACCTCTAAATGTGTCAATGTTGATTAGAACTACTTTATAGATACATCACTACTAAGCAGAAATACAATTTGGCCTAGATAGTTTATTGATTCTTTTCTAAGTTAGTATAAAATAAAATTTCTTGAGATGTATACTAATATTTTTCAAAATTCCATGAAAAATAACATTTTTGACCAGTAACTTTTTCCTTTTAACACTTTGGTTTGTTTTGTTAATACAGCCATTTATTTACAAATAGTTATGAAGTATACTGTATATTTTTTACAATAAGACACTTAATCATATACAGCTTGGAAATTATCAAAAAACTTCATTGTATTTACAAATATGACAAATAATTTATTGGGATAGTAAAGACAGGACATGGCTTACAAAGTGTTACAAATGACTTCCATAAGTCTGGCAATTTAGGGAGGGGGGAGTGTGTTATTCCCCTTCTTCAGTATTTAGCTGATCATCTCCACTGCACAGTTGGCAGTATGATGGAAACAACTAAATAAATGCTGAAGAATGATGATAACCATTCTGATAATTGTTCTGAAATACCATGTAAGCTACATCCTCTTTCACTCATTCCTATCCCAACTATATATATTGTCATTTTTAGAAAATTAGTTAGCTATTTTGTTTGAAATATTGTGTTATTGATGAAATTCCACCTTGTTTGTAGTGAAAATCTGTAATTTGTCAATATAGTCTCTGCTGCTTTTGATAAATCTGTCCAGGTATAATTTTAATCATGTATATACCTCAAATGAATCCTATTAATATTCAATTGATTAAAAAACATTTTAATCTTATTAATATATTTGGAAATAGGCTTTTGTGAACATTTTAGTTGTATTGATGTACATGTTATAGTAATATTGGTGCTAGAACATAAAAAAAACAAGTCTGCACTGCAGTAGATCTCTATTATTTTTGTATAATAGAAACTATATTCTATTTTTTTTATGAAAGTGTTATGTTTCCATTGTGTCCTACTGAAGTATGAAAGTCATAACTATTTTATACACACATATGTATACATAAATAAAATTTCAAATGTCATAGGTTTGCTTATTCCCATATGGAATAGGAAATACCACCAATGTGTAAGGAAATAAGAACAGGATATTTTTCTATTGGAAATGAGTAAGTGTAGAAATAGATAATTTTCATGTAAACCATTATTTTAAATGTAGATCAATGGCTCAATATTGGGTGCTCACTTTTCATTTCAAGGTTTCTCTTCTTTTACATAGGATCTGAAATATGTTACATGTTATTTGCAAAGAAGCAGTTTTCCATCTTTTTCATTTCAAATTCTAAGGTTACCATTTACATCATAAATTGAAGTAAAGTTAGTGATGAATTATACTATATATGTAACCTATGTTAAACCTACTACCTTATATACTTTAATTTTTATTGTATAACCTGAGTTGACAGGTATCATGTTATTGCATCGCAATAAATAATTGGATATGATTTTAATATATCTACAATTGAAAACTTGAAGAACAATACTGAATCATTGTGTTTATTTTGAAATATTTCTTAAAATCAGATATGGCTCTTATTACTTTAAATAATAGTTTTAACTCTTATTACTAGTCTAAATGTGAAGAAATCAGATTTTACATTTGAATGGTTTACACAAACTTTATGTGATTAAAATGAATTGTATGTTTTTTGTTAGATTATTATGCTGGAACTATTTTTGTTCATATTACATATTTATTATTACCAACTAAATATATTTTGTGTATATTTACTCTTGTTTTTACATGTGTATCTTTGAAGTGTTGTTAATATGCCAGTACCTTGAGAACAATATAATAAAAATATTACCAAACATGACGTGATTAAAACCAATTCCTATAAACACCAAATACAATTACTTAAACTCACATTACGAATGTGTTTAGATTTTAAGTCTCACAGTAATTGGTAGTAGTTCATAAAATTAAACCGAGAAGTGCACAAAATACTCAAGTTCACAATTTAATCATTCTGAATACTGAAAAGTGGAATAAAACCGTAGAAATATATTTGATAAACAACTATTATTTGTATACTGGAAAAAGTCATTTCAGGCATCATTTTTTTCCTACTATAAGAAAATCCTATGCTTTATTAACCTTTTCGTAGTCGACAGTGTATGTTATAATAACTTTTATATCACCAATCACAAATGGTTCAATGTAGTTCTCCATTTAATATAAGCAAACATCCTTAATCTGATTTATATACTGTGCTTACCACCCACCTCTGCTGTGCTATTTATTTACCAAGTATACTTACTAGTCCTGGATGTGTCAACAAAGTTGCCCACCTATTCTGAATGTTATAAGACTATCTTGTCTTGTCTTGTGGTTATTCGCTAAAACTGTAATTGGGCAATTTGTTTGTTGTAGTTTACAAACATTCAATAGATATCTTCTCTGATGAAAGATATCTTCAGGTTGTTGTAGAATGTTTGGTTAATGTACCATGGGGTAATTGAAGTCTTGTATATCTCTACAGCATAGTTCACAAGTCCATACAGTTTTCAGCAAAATTTTGTGCACCAGTACTTGGTTTTGAAGACATAGTCCTGACTTTTATTCCAGCAGCCAGTGCACCTACCAGAACTAGAGGTCAAATCTGTCTCAGTTTTCTATGGGTGTCTTCCAACTTAGAAGTAGGTCAAGATTATGACAAAGGTATTTTATTTCTGTTGTGTCAAGAATGTGCAAGTAGATTTTTCCCAGTGAATTTATTGAACGTAGAGTTCTCAGGTTTCAACCTGGGGTAATATCTAGTGTGAAACACTGTTTTGAAAGGTGTGTCAGCTGACAATGGTGGAGCTAGCTGTCTAAACATCATATTTCACACGAGGTATAACCCAGGGATGACACCAAAGAACACTACATTAAAGAATGTGTATATTTATAAGTGGGTAGAATGTACTTCATATGAAACTGTGTGCACTTGTTTGACAACATAAGGCTGGTAGTATTGTTGTGTCAAGTTTGTTAAATTCATTCAGTATTCTTGTATGACAGAATTCTCTTGTACAAAGGCCATATGAACATACTTAATGTCAATAAACACAAAATTGAGCAATTGTAATGCCATAAAGTATATTTATCATACAAAATTTCCATCCCTATTTGGTAGTTTGAGCCTAAGTTGGCCTATATAAATTTTGTGATTGATGAAAGTCATTTCAGATATTGTACTTTGTTTGCTTCCACTAAACTAATGTTTGGAATAAAGTCAACATAATTTTAAGTTTTATAATATGATTTATATCTTCACATTTGAAAACCATATTTGCAAGCACAAATTACAAAATATGTTAATAAAATGTGCTTTCCTTAGTCAAATTGAATTTAAATTTGAATGTATGTCCTAAACAAACATTGAGGCAATAATTGGCAAACTAATTACAGAGAGAAACTTATTATTCCAGGTTTTATATTCAAATTCAATCATTCAGAAGCTTAATAAGGTGTCTGTCTAAATTTCAACAACAATTTATTTTAATGATATGTTTATATACAGGTGATACAATACTTCTATGTTGCATAAAATATTCAGTGATAACCTGAGATTCATTTACAAAAATAGGAAATTTATAATAAATAAAAAATTTAAAAATTTTCAACATAAAAGAACAATAAATAGGGAGCCATATAAATGTAATTACACAACTGCATTTAGACACTTCACAAATATTTTCTATTTATGTAAACCTCTTAATTCAGAAATATTCTGTAACTGCATCTACTCCATTCACATTAATACTGAAAAAGGAGAGGCTACCAGTAAGCTGTCACTCATCTAAAAGTTACAGTATAAATTAGACATAGTCTTCAGAGCGTTAGGATGACAGAGTTCAGGCACCGAACATACTTCACAGGAACAGCCCAACTCATATATCACAGCAAAATTGTAATTACAGCATCCATAACGGTAACTCATCGAGGAACCTGAACCCGTGGTAAAGTTATGCGCAGGACATACCTCTCCAGTATGTACTGAAAATTTGGTACATGTAATACTGATCGGCTGAAATTACAGTACATCACACTCACAAGTCTACTACGAGAGACTAACTAGTCCGATGTGAGGAAAACCGACTGCCGACATAAAATCACAACACTTCACCAAAGCCATCCTAGTTTATCTTTGGTTGTTCTAGGCAAGTCCTTAAAGCTATGCACGCTTTTTCCTTTCACAGTATCCTTCTTGCAATTGCATTACTTCACCAGAGTAGATAGGTTTGCCATCAGGTGGGCACAGAGTCAGGCTGCAAGAAAAGTTGTAAACATTATTACTCATCCCACGACAAAAATACCCAACAAGTTTCGTCACGAATATTAATCGACAACAATTTAAATTGGTCGGGACAAAGTTCTAGTCAAATTATATTGCTCACTAATTTAAACTACGTTCATAGGGCAAACTCCAAGATTCAATATCATTTTAATTAAAGTATTAACAAAATTACAAACAAAAATACATCTTTACTTATTCATACACTTCATCTATGTATATTCTGAGAGAATTTATTCATCAGTACCTATAAAAACGTGCTACAAGACAATTCAATACGTTGAGAAAAATGGTGATGTGTTATGCAGGGCTTTTTGCAGATTTCCTGGACATAGCCATCACCACTATAACCATGGGCATCACTTAGTTTCACGGAAATTCTATCTATCTGCAAATTCAGTCAATGAAACAGAATCTAAATCAGGAAAGTATCTTACCTGCTTCCCTTCTCGAGTATGTCCACCCTGACGCTGGAGAGATACAGCCTGGGCGGCGTGAGGAAACGCCAGGTGAACGGATTCAGGACAGAAGTGTGGTAGGCCCAGTCGAGTGCGACACCTTGGACGAAGTCCAAATAGGGTGTAGAAACCACAGTCTGGTGCTGAGTGCCGGGTTCGTACAACTCCTCCCTCTCGTTGAGGCGAACCCTGTGAGTAGTGTTGGCCGGACCTTTTAACGTCATCCAGAAAACTCCCACTTCTCCGCCGTGATTCACGCTTTTCATCGAATCCGAGATGTTCAGCGTGACGCGGTAATGCTCATCTGTGACAAATTATAAAATCACTGTAAGTTCGCAATTTCTTTATTCTGGAGTCCGAAAACAATGTCTGAACCAGATAATTTTTTACTTGTTTACCGTTTGGACAAAAAATCGTCAAACATTGTAAAATATTCGGTTCCCACAAAAGGAAGGGACTTTTCAATTCGTAAAACATATTTTAATTCATATGCAGTACTTACGGCAATAGGGAGAGTCTGCGCCGGTCATGAGGTAGAGAGAAAGGTTCCTCTTAAAATGAATGGCGCCGTTGGAGCCGGGAACACGTTGGGGCCGTGCGTGGTAGCCCATGGGCGTACAGAAGGCACCAGGGGTGGAACACGAGAAGCAGGCCCCACGCTCGAACGCGTCATAGTCCGTGCAATGGACGGCGCGGAAGGGGCAGCGGCTGTTGATCGACTCCGAGAACAACTGGTAGCTGCGAACGTGGTTGCAGCCGAGGAAACTCTGGATGCCTCTGAAGAGGCTGCCTTGGTGCCTGTCGATGTGGCCCATGACCCCGTCGCCGCATCCGGGTTGTGTCACGCCGCCATTGGGGTAGAAGTCAACGTGGCCCACGGGCTCCATCAGCCCCAATCCGCCCTTGATGAAGGGCGCGGCGTCCGTGTGGATCACATCCACGAAGTCTGCGTCAGAAGGATCCAGTCGCAAGAGAGGCGGCGTCTTGGTGAAGTGGGGTTCCGCCGGGTCCAGGCCCGTGATGCGACCCAGCTTCAGGCCGAATTTGGCCTTCATAGTTTCGCCCACGTACGACGCCAGGTGTGCGCCCAGGCTGTGTCCCACCACGTGAACGTTCTTCACGTCGACGCCCAACTTTGTCAGGGAATACAAGACGTGAGCAGCAACGACACCCACGATGCGGATATTTGCGACAGCCTGCGAGTAGGGGGGTCGCGAGCCGCCTCCCCAGTCCACCGTCACCACGTTCAAGTCGTCGTAGCGCAGGAGCTCCGCCACCATATTAGTCATCCAAGGCATCGTGCCGTTTTCCAGGAACCCGTGACTGATCATCACCAACTTGTTCTGATGTTTCAAGTATATATTCTTCCTCATTTTCCCGTCCACTAACGGCTGCGGAGAAAAATAAAGCGTCAGTCCGAGGCGATACAGGTACAAAGTTACGCTCTAGTCGCGGGATCAGAAGTGATACTCACGTAACAGGCCGTTGGATTGGTCCGCGTGTACAGACAAAACTTAGGAGAGATCGTCTCCGGGGACTCTGGCACGTAGCTGATGGGTCGCACATCCGACGTCCACGGAGCCTCGACTCCGAAACACCCATAATTGCCGTAGCATTTGCTGCCGTCTGAAAAGAGAGCAAGCGTATGAGGTGCAAATCCACGGTGAAACATGTCCCCGCAAGAAAAGAAACTCACTACTGGGCGGCGGGGGCGGCGCGTCCTCTAGCGCAGTTAGTTGCGCCACGTAAAGCGCCGTGCGCAACAGCAGCGCGCCTGTCTGGTTCAGCATCCTCAAGGAACAGGGAATACGGACGCAATCGCGAGGCGCAGCTATTAATACGTCCCGTGACGTCACGGCCGTGGACTTTACTCCACGTTACGTCAGATCGCGTATCTCCTACTACGCTCGTAAACACTCGGCCGTTATGGGAGGAAGGGCTGACAGCTGGTGTCATCGTCGTCTTGTATCAGGATGACCGAGGTCAACGTTAATGAAGTCCACTCCGTCCGGTATCGGCGATTTTGAAGACTGTACGGAAACCGCTCGAGTGAGATTTTTTTAGGCATGAAATAAGCAACTCTTAAAATGAGAGGTTCATCGTTGTATACTGGAAAAACTTCTATTCACATGCGTAAGACTATTCCCTTACGTGATGCCGTCCACGTAAGTGAACCACAGGGTGAAGACCAGAAATTAGGAGATAAACGAATAATGGCGGCAGTTACAGCAATTTAACAAATAAAATAAAAGTAATAATAATCGATTCCAGTCCTTTATTGATATCTAACGAAGCCGAGTACCCGGGTATTTATTACGCCTGAAAATGAATTAAATCCTCAATTAACCAGCATCGGGAGCGACACTTCATTTCAACGACAGCGAGTACTAAGGGCTATATACAAATGTGGGCCACTTTATAATATTTACACCTACCCTCAGCCTCCCCCGCACGTCGATGGACGCTGAACTTCAAACTTTAACGTGATGATAGATGTGACTCGCAGACCGTGGAATCGACAACAAACTCTGTCGGTTTGGGTCGCCCCTATCCATTCCCCATCCCTATCAATTTTTTTTTATTATATTTTTATTAGCAATCAGATTACTAATGATCTTTTAGCTAATTTGCTAACATGTACAATTTAATAATAGGGTCTTGTACTGATGTCGTGGAGAGGTGAGGGTTCAACAACGCCACCTCAGTTTTTATTGTAGTCTATTGGCCAGCATCTCTTCAGTCTTCGGTTGTTATTACGTTGTAGTAACGGCTCTAGTAGTCTATTGGGGTGGGATTGAAGTACAGTATGGTGTTTACTATTTTCATCTTTGAAGACGTCTGCTACATATGGTATATTGAGGTCAGTATGTAAACTGAAGTTGGATACATACCAGGGAGCATTTGTAATAGTGCGGAGGATTTTTGATTGTACTCGTTGCATGATAGCGATGTGAGACTTGGCTGCACATCCCCAGAGCTCTATTCCGTACGTCCATATAGGTTTTATCACTGTTTTGTAAATGAGTAATTTGTTTTCTATTGATAATTTTGATTTTCGTCCAACCAGCCAGTTTAATAATTTAGTTTTTATTTCTATTTGCTTTTTCTTTTTATTGATGTGATCCCTCCATTTCAGCTTGGTGTCTAAGTGAAGACCAAGATATTTGACTGATTCTGCTTTTGGAATTTCTTCCTGATTGAGCTTTACTATAGGACAATGTTCCTTTTTAAGGGTAAATGTTATGTGGGGATGATTTCGATGCATTTACTTTTATTTTCCATCTTTTTAGCCAGATCTCTATTTTTTGTAGATGTTCTTGAAGTTTCTGTGATGCGGAATCAGGGTCTGTGTGTGTTGACAGTATTGCTGTATCATCAGCAAAGGTACTTGTGCTTACGTCCACTGAAGTTGGCAAGTCGGAAGTGTATAAGACGTATAATAGGGGGCCAAGGATGCTGCCCTGTGGCACCCCGGAGAGAATGGGATAACGGTTTGAACTTTCTCCATTTACGTAAGTAAGAAATTCTCTTTGGTCAACCCCTATCAATCCCGACCGATTTCACAAACGACATTAATAACTTCAACACGGTGTTATACCTAATTAGCTAAGTGTAAATTTGCTCCGTTACAACAACACTAAACAAAAACAAAATAAATTCTTTACAAAAATATAATTACACCCGCAAGAATTATATTTTAAAAAATGTAATAAACCAAGTTCATAGCGAGTTTCACCATTATCTTATAAAATTTTAATAAAACTGCTAATAAATAATATATTTTTGGACTGCGCGACTGCAAGTTCTTTGAATGTGCATGCTTTTCTTCTCAGACTTGCGGAAAAAAACAGCTTAATTTACCCAGGCAATCAGACAATGTTCTAATTAAAAGACTCCCTCAAGAATGTACACGTAATCTCAGTTTTTCCAAAGCTGGTAACGTGATGTTGACACGAGACACGCAATCATTTACTTGGAACAAATGAAATTCGACTACTTTAGAACCGAATCACACTCAACCGCGGGGAGTTTAATATTCAAAAAGGACGACAATTTTCAAAACGAAAGCAAACAAATTGATCATAAGTAAACACAAATTCAGACAATTTCGGATATTAAGCAAGGTTGTTTTAACATATTATTAGCAACTCTTAGCCTCCTCCCGTTGTCACGTCTAAATAAACTTAATCAAATACCAACCAAAACAAACCTAAAATATATTTTGTGCTTCCTTTTCATATAAATTTGGAATTTAAATTGTTCAAACCTTTAAACATATATATTCTGGCGATTTTCATAACATAATTTATAAGACGTCTTGTTCTAACTGTGATGAAATTTATATTGAACAAAAACTGAAATTAAAGAGCACCGTTTTAATATCAAGCATGACCATAGTTTTAATTTGGATTAATACCAAAATTTTACACATATAATCCAGGTATCAAACTAGGCTGATTTCTGAAACTGTACATATTAAATATAACACTACTATATGTATGAAAGTGACAAACACTATCTATGACAATTGCATCTGTTGAACTTCTTTGGTTATTCAAATTATTTTAATGGGTTAACAAGTTCAGACTCTAGATACTCGTTTCAGCTGAGTTACAAGGATAAACGTTGTGCTTCTTCTGTCTGTATTTTGGCCAATTGATCAATATCAAAATTTTCGACAGACACACGCGTGACGCGGCTTTGAAAAACTTGGGAAAGTATCTT
Organism: Zhengitettix transpicula; assembly: GCA_037074705.1. NCBI lineage: Eukaryota > Metazoa > Arthropoda > Insecta > Orthoptera > Tetrigidae > Zhengitettix > Zhengitettix transpicula. The sequence goes on along the minus strand of CM073595.1, from coordinate 14,841,765 downwards.
CCAGTCCCGAAATCGCGACACAGACTCGGCTTCAGGTAAGGCAATGTTGCTTTTCTCACTTCACTGTCAAATTCAATTATGTACACGGTGTCACATAAACCCCGTTTTGCGTTACACAGGGTATTTAAAGTGACACGGAAATTTTTTAATTTTCTTCGCCTAGAAAATGACGACAGAGCTTTTAGTCGTCGAAACGTTGCGTTCTACAATTATGCAAAACCCGGTTGAGCTCCGAGAACAATATATTGAATTTTTAATTGATTGCATCTCCTCAGTTTACGTAAATAAGAAAGATTTGACAACTGTATTATGGTCAAAGGTTGCTCAACGTCGAGCCGTCTTCGTTAGTTTCGGGGGGGGGGGGGGGGAGGGTGGTCGTGATGCTTACACAGATACAGGTTTTCATTTTACTTCGGAGTCCGAAAAGACGTGTTCCCCAGTGTTTACTTGGCGGCCGAGTGTGGACAGTGGGCAACGCCCCCTCCAGCCACGTTTCGCCGGAAGCGGGCACCGGGAAAGCAGGTCACGTGAGCGGTAGCCTCAGATTCGCCGGGGAAACATCAGGTGATGTCTCGGACCATAGACGTCACTCCCAATGCCGCGCTCCCGCGTAACGTCACCGCTGTAAACCCGATCCGGAAAACCGTACAAATGTACGGAATACGCTACTGTTACCTGAATTTTACTGAAATCTGAGGCGGAGGCAAAGGGTAGGTGGGTTAATATCGAGAAACAACTGCAGTATCTAGCAGACGATGTGCGGGTATTTAACTGTCTCCAAGAATTCGACTTCATGAATCATAATTTATCAACGAGATTTAGCTCCTTAATGGTTATTTAAAATTATATCGGACGATATGGTCGCTTTACGCGGAACGCTCACAAGTTTAATTTTTAAGAATACCACAACGTTTGTCTTAATAAAAAAAAAATGTTGAAGGAGAAACGCTCGTCCGCTGTTCTCAATACGGCAATTTTTTCTCTCACTGTACGTTACTAACGTCAAGTACCGCTGCAAAACAAACAGAGCTTTGCCAGGGCTCCAATTTTATACAAAGACAACGTCGCGTGAGTTAAAAAGTTATTAGTAATTAGCGCACAATTTTGATTTGCGATGGGGAAGTTTCGTCGCACCTGAGAGGGTGACCGGAGTGTCTGAGGGGAAAAAAAAATCAAAGCGGATCACGGTACTTACTTTCAAGCGTGACTGTGTCGATCTTGAACTGCTTCTCGTCAGGTGGAAGGTACTCGGTCAGCGACATGACGAACAGGGCTGTCCGGAGGACGACAGCCGCGTTCTGCACGAGCATGCCAGCCATCTGAACTGCTGCCTGACCACTGCCACACTGCCACCGCACTGAGGAGAGGAGAGGTGCGCTCAGGTAGCGGTGCGCTCCTGGTGGCCGCCCCCGGAACCAACTATTCTTAGCCAGCCCCGAGCCGGTTGCTCCACTGCCCCCCTCTGGCCCTCCTCTGCCCCCTCCAACCCTTGTTTCGAAAAGCCGCGTTTATTTTTTGCCCGCGTGCTGGGATTCCAGGCGTGACGTAGGGCGGCATTCCGGTTCGTGACGTCACATCGTGCGACCCGTGGCGGCCAATGAGAGTCGCGAAGCACACACACCTCCAGACGGCACGGCCTCGGCTCGGCGACGTCAGACCAAGTTCAATGCCGCTAATAAACCCTGCCAGTAATACCGTGCGGCGCAAATAGAATACCTACGAAACACAAGACAACGGAAGGCCAGTCTTTCTCGACCGTCCTTACTGATCCTAAACTTCAAAATGCGAGAAATAAAAGGCGATGAAGAGAAAGAAACGTTCTGTCGCAAATCCCTACACCTTTTGACGTTTGTTGACAATTGTGTTGAAATATTTAGCGAAGAAATTATTGGGTATTCCATTGTCTATAGAAAAAAATATAGCAGAGTTGAAGAAGGAGGAAAGAATGGTCCAAAAATGTCGAACGCTTCACGATATTGCCTGTCATCCATTGCAGGAACCATGCTAACCTTCTCTTTACACAAAATCGTGAAGCGTTGCACATTATTGGATTATTCTTTCCTCCTCCTTCCACCTCTTAGTTTTTTCCCCTACAAGCGTGTTCTAGGAATGTAAGATGATATTCCATTGAATGTGAGGAAGTAGTGTAGTGTAAGATGATATTCCGTAGAATGTGAGATCATATTCCGCAGAAAGTAAAGAATTACTCATGAATTGTACATAAGATCAATAGTATCCTATAATTATAAATGTACATAATATATTAATGTTACATTGGATATATTTTAATATTAAATAATTCCGTCAGTTCATTAATTGAATAGAATAGCTAAGCAAAAACTTTGTTAATTTATTTTTAATTTGATTTTATAATCCTTGAACTGTTTAATGTTGTGTGGAACGTGGTTTAATATAGTAATATGATTATAATGAACTCCATTTTGTGTAATTGAAAGTGATTTATTGAATCTTGTACTGAAATTGTGCACATCTGAGTTGTTCATGACTAGGTGTCTGTTAATTATCACAAACAACGATAGTTCTAAGAGTAAAAGATACTTGGCATGTAACAATTCTTTTCTTGAGAATAAAGATTTTGTCTTTCCCTGGATAATACTCCAAGAAACGTCTTCCATGCAAAGTAAACTAACTTTCTGATGTTGCCATCACTGCATTTTGATTTTATTCATACAGCATATGTGGCTCAGCTTAATTTGGTTACAAGTTTATTAATGTGATTTTCCAATTGAATTTACTGTCAACAGACATTTACTCACCAAAGTTTCAGCCATTTCGGACGCACAGTTGTTATGTAACAGTGGTTTGAGTGAGTGTTTTTGTGAAAATGGAGAAAATCGAGTATGGAGCTGTTATTAAATATTTGTTTTGAAAGGCAATAAGCCTACACAAATCGAAGATGAGTTGGATTCTGTGTATGGGGACACTGCACCATCATTTACCACAGTGAAATTTTGGGCAGCTGAATTTAAACGTGGCCGTAAGAGCTCGGGAGACGATGAACGTTGGGGACGTCCAAAAACTTCAACTACCGACGAAAACGTCGCCAAAGTTCACCAAATGGTGCTACACGACCGCCGAATTAAAGTGAGAGAGATAGCAGAGGTCATGAACATGTCAAAAGAACGTGTTTGTCACGTATTAAATCAACATTTAGGCATGAGAAAGCTGTCGGCGCGTTGGGTGCCGCGTTTGCTCACGTTAGACTAAAATCGTGTTCGAATGAACATTTCCAACGCTCTGTTGGCGAAGTTCATTACTGTAGATGAAACTTGGATACATCATTATACGCCCTAAACAAAAATAAAGTCCAAACAGTGAACTGCGAAGGGGGAACCGGCTCCAAAAAAAGCAAAAACTGTGTTTTCGGCTGAGAAAGTGATGACGACTGTTTTTTGGGATAGTCATGCAGTTATTTTAATGGATTATCTTCAAAAAGGAAAAACCATTACAGGAGCATCATTACTTGACAAGCTGAAGGCATAACTTGCGGAAAAACGGCCACATTTGCAGAAAAAGAAAATCCTGTTTCACACCTCAGCGGTTGCCATGGCGAAAATCCACGAATTACGGTTTGAACTGCTTGACCATCCAGATCTAGCGGAACTAAGTACAGCATTTGAATGGATGTGACTGAAGTTGTTAAATATGTGTGGGCGAATATATAAATTCTGATAAAATAATTTTTTTTTATATTAATTAAATAGTTGATTTATTTCCTGCGAGAGAATAATTTCTTGCAGGTGGCGCCCAACAAACCTTGTATTATTAGTAAAATTTACCTTTGAACCTAAATTTAGAATAAGCCCACCACATTGTCTACATATTTTCGTAGTGTTATCACCAGCTTATCAGAATAACAGAGATGATTGAAAAGGGATTTGAAGAGATGAAATAGACTGGAGCAGTCTTTCTAGATCTGGAAAGAGCCTTCGAAAAGGTTTGGCTGGAAGGATTCTTGTATGATTGTATGATTAAATTAAACATTCCGGATTACTTAATAAAAACGATAGAATCCTTCCTGACCGACAGGACGTTCAGAGTAAGAATCAACGCATCACTATCTATCATCAAAGCAACAAAAGCAGGAGTTCCACAAGGGAGCCTATTGGGACGAACCTTGTTCAACCTCCACGTACACGATGTGCCCACAGTGAACGACTCAACGACACCGCGATACTATCACAGAGCTCCAAAATAGTACAGTTCAACACCTTCAAAATGCAGTAACTGTAACGTGTGATTGGTATAAAAAATGGAAAATAAAAATTAACACTACTAAATGCCAAGCAAAGATGTTCTACACTCAACTACCGACACTCCGACTGCACAATAATGAAATATCATGGAATCAAAAGGACTCAGCGGTCCACCTAGATGCAAAACTCAACTGGAGATACCACATTCATAAAAAACCAAATGAGTGCTACGCAAGACTCTCTCTGGTCTACCCCCTGATCTCATCTTCGAGTTGAATCCTCGCTCCTAATTTATAAATCGATTCTCCGACCCATTCTGCCCAGCTTGGAGCAACGCACCTACAAGTTCGCTCAAGAAACTTCAAACCATGCAGAATAAAGTGCTACGTATTGAAATTTACAGCCCGTGGTTCAAACGAAACAGTCAAATACACCAAGAATTAAAGGTTCCACCTATAACAAACTACATCCACAGCCTAAGCAGTAACTTTTTCAAAAATATAGTGAAGTGTAAAAGTGCAAAGAAATTAAATCTAGGACAAAAAAAACACCCATAAAAGACTCAAACGAAAGCTTCCACAAGACTTACACAAATAATTGTCAACCTGTAAATACCTTAAGCCAGAGGTGTGAAATATTCACATAACCCTCTCTCCAAATACTCTTAGCCATATGATCTCTTATTATATCATAGCAGAGAATTGCATTTTACTTACAGACCCTGCTAAATAAAGTTTTAAAAAAAAGCTTTTATTACATGTGCCGTTGGTTGTTGATGTCCAATTGTTGTTGAATAAATCCATTCATTCATATGCTCCAATACACACCGTAGACAAAGGAAAACACTAATTAACAAATTTTAAAATTGGATAATTTATGGACTCACAAAAGGAATTATCTGTTGAAAGAATGCGTAGGGTCATAAAATTCATCTTAATTTATTTTTTCAATATTCAATATTTCATGTAATGCGGGCGCAGTGGGACAAGAACCAAATATTGAATTCTTACTGTGCATCAGGTTGGGCTTAAACCCGACAAATGGCAGTGATGTGGCATATACGAACACGAGCAGCACGGTTATATGCAGAAAATCCGTTATCAAGTATGAGTGAGCATTAGTCCAATCTTATTTCACAATACTTGTCACATACATTCAAATGATGTACTTAGTTCCGCTTCCCCGTCAAACGAGTTGTGTAAATCCCACGTGGTCTTTAAGGAACCGCGTGGGTCTACCACTGATTTTTATCTCTCAGAATTCTACAAGTAAATATGAGTTCCCTGTGATAGTACTCGTTTTTAGATGTCATCAATATCAGTGTCGCCTTCAATACGTTATTATCCAGGCATCTACACACAATTAGAAATCAGCTTATAGTAAAAAGGAAGTGAGCAGAATTCTAATATGGCGGACCGATTGTTCGTGTGCAAATTCTGCTACTACTGCTTTAATTTCGCTCATCCCCTCGACTGATGATTCGGATATGAAGTGTTAAACGTGACGGAAGTAAAGACGATTCCATTATATATTCTGATTCAAAGTTCTATATTTTTGTTAGAACTGTGATCTCAGGAAAAACGTTTGTTACGTCTAAAAGTTTAAGATACAGTGACCATCTCCGAAACCACCTGCGCACAATTCTTAAATTAATAACTGGACTCAAACACCTTTTCCAGTTATGAAGATGTAGGTTTCTTTGTTCCTTTTAACAGCTTGAAAGCTAGGCAAGGTAAACGTTGATAAATCGCTCGTAACTGTTCGCCAAGAAGATCAACAGGACTATATTTGTTTTGTGTAATAATAAACAACAGAAGATCTGAGTTTTTACCCTCCTTTTAAGCCTTCCCGATTTCATTTTGTAACTCATTCATCCACCAACATCCTCTTCACAACAATCTAGCGCCAAAGGACCCTAATTTAACAATGTTATACTGGTCCTCTATTTCCTAAATGCCGTTTCACTTTGCTGGTCCGAGCTTTGAATTTGAATCCAGAGTAGTGCCAGAGCCGGGTGTCGAAGCACGACCTTCCCAGTGGTGGTAATGACGTGTGTGGTTCCTTGGGGCTGGCGAGAGGGATGTGAGGGTTGAATAAGGCTACTGCTCGTGAATGCCTGGAAAAGCTTAATAGGCTCACTGGTTTCGGAAACGTGCAAGGCCAAGCGGAAACGAGCGCCATGTGGTCACAGATCCGGTGATCTTTTATCCTGGACTTGAACTCTTTCACATATTTTCCATTTAATACAAATGATCGGGTCAACGGAAAAGAAGCTGTGGTCAGTTTATTAGGCAGAATGGGTGCGTTCGTTACGAGTAACATGAGAACAACAAGAAAATGGCCGCGTTTCGAAAAGGCATTCAGGCCACACAGAGGACCCAAAACTGTATTGAAGAGCTACGAAAAGCTTTACCTATTAAATATGAACGTACGCTACTCAGCATTAGTACCTCTAATAATCACGATTCATTTTTACAGAATGTTTTGTATTACGCGTCCAATGTTTGTATAATGAGTTCAAAAACTCGTAGACTATAATTACATTGTCTCGAATTAATCTGTCCATATTATTAGATTTATAGATGGTGTTAGTTACTGAGCAAATATGGAAACCCATATGTAGATATTAAAATAGAATAATGTCATACATTAAAGTATTTTAGTATACATGCGTATAGTTGATTAGGGATGAATGTGGACAACTAACTTCAGAAGCTGACAGACAAAATAAACCAGCGACCGTCAAATACAAAGATGAAATAAACACTACCAGGAAAATGTGTCAAGAGAAAAAAATACAATTACGAGAAATAAATGTACAAAAAAATTGAAAATATATAATTCAGATAATATAAATTTTTTTTTGAAAGCAAGAAACTGCATAAAATAAAATTACTAATACATAAATAAGTAAAAATGGTTACCTAAGTGGAAAAAACTAATAATTAAAAATATTCACATATATCAGAAACAAAACTGTACGAGTATTTTGTTCAATTGTATTTATTACAAACGAGTAATTCAATTTAAATTAAGCCGAGCGCTAAATTGAATATATTTGATCTTGAGACCCAGAGACTCTATACTACACTTCATCAAGTACTGAAAAGAATACAACTACAACATAATTTCGGTTTATTAATCGTTTACATTTGATTTAAATCAGATTCCGAGAATATTGACAGATCTTTTCGTTTCCCAACCGAAAAGGCGAAGCTTCAGAAATCTTCAAATTCCAGAATTACTAATCACGTCGCTGACCATTGTATTCGTTCGAGAACTTTATTTATTTATGAGAACCATTTTTTTTTGGATATTCAAAGAAACCGCACTTCTATAAACAAGTATATGTTATCTTTCTGAGCTGAGGAATTTGGAAGGCTTATTTTTAATATTAAAATAATACATGTCTGAAGCCTTGAACATAAGTAGATTAATATTCTTCTGATAATTCACCGCTTGGAACACAAGCTCAATTTAAAAATGGGAGAAAATTCCAGTTATGGGAAATATTAATCGCCGGGATCCACCAAAGAAAAATCGCGCATGGATACAGTCGGGGAGATTCGGAACGCGCTGTTTAACGTCCAGATGAATACAATAGAATAGAAAACTCAACGTAGTTAGTTTCCATTAACGTTAACACGCGTACAATTCATCTACATGTTTGTAATACGCCTTATGCGGGCTCAGTAATTTAGGGTTCATTGCGGCGGCCTCCGTTACCAAAGGAAACGGGAAAATATTTCAACGTCCCTTAGTGTTGCAATTTAAACGCTTAACGAGAAGTTGGGGCTCGGGGGGGGGGGGGGAACCGAACTAGTAGGTGTGTGTATATAGAGGCTATTTTCAGAAAAACGAATCGTTTCGATGAACGCACAAATATGGTGTAGTGTTCACTAATCGTTTTAATCGAAAACAAAAGTGGATGAACGGAATCTTGTCATTGATCCACTACAGCCTAATGAATAATGAGATTTGAAAGATACTTTATTTATATTATTTATAATATATATGCATATATATATACATATATTGTAATAAATAAAAATGTGGCGTTAATTATTTAGTTTAATTTTCCCCACGTTGAAGCGTCAAAAATGTAATAAACAACAATGAAGCCTTTAATTATTAAATTTGAATTTAAAGGATTTTTTTATTAAATAAAAAGGTCGAAATTAACAAACAAAATATTTATTTATTTTGTGGCAATAACTCAAAAACAATTACAATTTAAAATATTAATTTCTCAGGGTCTTCACTGGGTTTGATAATGGACTCAAAAATTTGATTTAAAATTCTTATTAACAAACAAATCACATTTACCTAAACAATACGTCGATAGAAATAAATTAAAAAGAAAAGAAATTAACTTGACAATTAAAATAGAACGAAATCTGACCTCTATCTTTTAATTACATAAATCATTATTTTATTACTCCCATCTGTCCAGCTGGTTCCAGCAGCCCTTTTGTTTTCGGAAGTACACTATTACAAAAAAATTTTACACTGATTCTAGTATCGGCTCACAGATTTTACACTCTTTAAGTCAATCTTGATAGGCTCCCAGGAACTCGGATGATCCTCCTTTTTGTCAGCTATCTGGTGACCGCTTGCCTTGTATGAACCCTGTGATTCATAGATTTGCTAGTCTTTTTACCGCTTGGGACTTAAAACTGCAACTTTACTATTCCTGGCTGGCTATGGACGTAAACTGCAGACTTCCTTTCCTGGCTGACTACAAACGTAAAACTGCTTTTACTTAGCAAGTTTCGATGTAATGCTTCCGTGAATGTTTTTACTTTGTCTTCAACTCACAACTTTGTTTAATAATAATACATTAAACCACGGCTAATCTCTGCTCTAGTATTATTCGTTCCGTTCTCTGTAATGTCCCGCCACTAACTAACTCTTAGGCTCTCTAGTTTTAGCGCGCATACGCCATTTTGACTTTCGAACAAAGTAACAGATCCCGGCTCCATTGTTGCTTTGGAAGCTCATGCCGCTACAATTAATTTTTATTAAAACCAATTAATGGCCTAATTAATTGGCATTACAATATATATATAATGTATTTATATTGACCGAAAAATGTCATTTCCATGAAGCCACGTCACCAATGCTTTTGGACCGGGAAAATTATTTGTAACTCGCCAGCACATTTCCCGTGGAATACCAGCCAGTTTCATAGAATATTCTCTTTCAATTAGACCGTATATATGAAGGACATTTGGTTACTTTGGCCCGGTTTCAAGGCCTCCATGACCTGACAAGAAACGTCAGCATGGTCGATTTCAGTTTCCTGATACCTTAGAACGTAATCAATATTTTTGAATTTGCGTCGGTTTTAACTACATAAAGTAGACTGTAGTTTATGACCAATTAAAGGCAGTTAATTCAAAACGATCACTTTCAAATAATAACGTTTCAGTACCTATTTTTACTGTCTTCAGGTTTTGACTCGACTGTAAATTTTTTCGTATACTGATTTCCATGGAGTCGTATTTTGTACAGTAAGCAAAAACAAACATATCAGAAAATTTGATGTTATGTAACAGTGGCAAACAAACACGTTTTCATAACATAATAAGCAGACTGAGGGAACTATTATTATTTTAAGTTCCATTAAATTCAGTACATAAATTTTCAGTCAAGTCACGTTCTTACTTAGAACTGAAATTTTTAAATAAACAGTTTTTGATCATAAACTATATTTTATTTTGTATAAATGTAATTAATTTTACAATGGAGTCATGCCGATATATGATGAGAAAATGAAAGGACCTTTTCTATAACCTATCTTGATGTTTTGTAATTCACCACATAATTTCTAAATATGAGTATTTCATTTTTTAAATTATATATAATATGCAAATCACATTCTCTTGTATGTATTTATTTAAGCAGTTATACAAAACATTGTCGTATTTGTAATTTTTCAAATTCAGAATTATATTTTCAATTTTCTCAGTTTTATATATATATTATTTATTTATGTAAATAACTGTTTTGCTGTGTATGACCCACCCAATACAACCGAATCAAAGCCGTGGTTCACGTTACAGCCGTTTTTATTCTTCTTTCGTAGAATGAAATCATGACCGAGTAATACAATTCTGGGAACTAGACCGACGTGCGTAAGAGACTGTGTCATTTGAATTGTTTGAACAGGTGGAAAGGAAAATATCCGGATCTGTGTAATGTTTTTATACACTTCCAAGTCGATTAGGTTTTTTCTTCCATTCTCCTTTGTTTCGTCCCGTTTCTTTTATTGAAGTGAATCATCTTTAACGTGCCTTTACGTGGAAAATTGGTGAAAACGTGGTGGATGTGTTATCGGAATTCGTGGCATTGAGAACAAAACCTAAATAGAGCGAGTTATATAAGTCTTATCCATATATATATATATATATATATATATATATATATATATATATATATATTGTAGTGATTTATTAAAATGATTGAAATCAGCTGGGGCAATTTGTAGTAATCACAAATAAAAGTTAATTAAATCACCACGTTGGAGTGCAAATTTGTAATGATTTCAAATAAAAGACAATTAAATTAAAAGCATTGCCTCACGTTAGAGCAACAATTTGTGGTATTTCGCATTTTCATTCCAATTATTCAATTTACTTCACAAAGAAAGCCACACGTTGAAGGTCAATTTATAGTATTTTACGTCCAATAAAGAATGAAAAATCGATTAAAGCAAACATTTATTAACTGCAAAATATTATAATTTACAAAAGTTATTTAGGCAAATAAATTTCAATCTAATTTATCAATTAATCTTTTACAATAAAATGACTATTTCTCAGGGTCGTTTACTGGGCCTTTAATAAAGAAATACTTGTTAACAATTAAATTGTATCAAGCTATCATGGACTAAATTCATCAGTAGATTTATTACAATGCAAAAACATAAAATATGAACTTTAAATTCTGAACGAATGAGTTTACAGATAGTATTTCTGTGGAATTTTACCTTACTGTCTCTGGTACTCAAACAAATTGTCTCGTTCGTACATACACACTTATTGAACTTTATAAACAGGCCATTTTATACACTGAATCGAATCAACACTTTTAGTTTGACTGAATGGTTTGCAATAGTTGGTTCACTGTCCGTTTAAGAAATCCTATTACACGTTTTGAAGATTGTTAACTGCTGAATACAATTACCTGGGCTTCCAAAATTGAAGAAATGGACTGAATCGAGATTATAATAATTTAGCCTCAGCACTCTAAATATTTAGCGTTGAATATTACGTAGTCATCTCACAGACTGAACTTGTAAAAATGTTCTAACTGTTTTAGCTGTTGTTGCATGTCTCCAGGCACTTTCTGGATTTTATACTTTTCGTCTGTCCACTGCTATATTTCCAAGACGACTTCACTGGAGCTCGCCTCCCCACAGACTCTGCTCTGCGCGTCCAGCGAACCAGCCCTTACAATACCCACAAACATTGCATTCTTAACACATTCTTGTGTACGACTTGTGTGTTTTATGCCGCTAACAATGCGAGTCCAAATTTTTGTTTATTAATTAATTATTTCCTGTTAATTACCACAATATATATATATATATATATGATAAAAAAAATCCCACCACGTTGCAGCCTCATTATGTAATATTCAAAATTATAAACAACCCATGAAAATTAAAGCCAACACGTTGTGGCCAAATTATGTGATATTCGACTTTTAAAAAGGAAGAAAATAAACAGGATTTTACCTTGAATTTAAACAAAAAAATTTTGAAGAGAAAACAAAAGATTATTTATTACAAATTCGATTTACTTTATATATGATACATTTTTATGTTCGTTTACAAGTTTCCACAGCTTTAATGATACTCATAATCTCAGAGCCGCTTACAGGGCCTCTAATAATGATTGTGATTTGCAATTTACACAAACGAGTTACAAAAGAAATACAAATTAAATTTACAATAACAAAATTTTATGAAAGAATAAATAAAAAAAAATAGAAAAATCTGACAGTAAATTATATTCACATAACGGTTTACAAAATAAAGTTTATACATACCATTTTATTTAGAGTTGCTCTGGTACCGTACTGTGTACTGCACAGTTATTTTATTTTAATTAATTAAATATATAATTAACAGGCCATAACACTGATTGCTATATCGTTTCATTTCACAACATTCCGGCGCCTTTCTAACAAATGATCACAAGCTTTATGTCGTCCTATTCATTTCGGTTGGTTAAAGTCCGAAGACAAGCTTCAAAGCATTATCTTTTGCACTCCCAAGCAGACCAACACACACTTTCGCGATGACCACCCTGGAAAAAACACAATTATTAATAATGAATATTTAATATATATATATATATATATATATATATATATTATAAGCCTTTATTTAATATATATGATTAATTATTAATTGTTGTTATAGTTCTGGAAAAAACACTCTCTTATGACCACTCCGGTCAGGCTCCAAAACCACTCTTAATGTCTCCTCCAAAGTTCTCAGCGTCTTACATACCCTTTCCCGACAATAATCGCGTGACAACCTTTACAGTCTCTGAATTCTCTCTCTCCATATAAATATATATATATATATATGGAGAGAGACAGAGTGTGATTGAGCCGTTGAATAGTAAACCAACGAGTCTTTACACGACAACGGTGACGCCCGCGTTTAAATTTACCGTGAATAATAAGGCCCCAAAGTTACTCTTAATGTCTCCGCCAAAGTTCTCAGCGTCTTACATACCCTTTCCCAACAATAATCGCGTGGCAACCTTTACAGTCTCTGAATATATATATATATATATATATATATATATATATATATGGAGAGAGACAGAGTGTGATTAATCCGTTGAATAGTAAACCAACGAGTCTTTACACAACAACGGTGACGCCCGCGTTAAAATTTACCGTGAATAATAAAATTGTTGCGGGGAGCGATTCATTTTCAGGTTCCTATTTCTTTATCGTTTCTTTTTCTCTATTCTCTCTCTCTCTATTCCCTGCATTCTACTCTCGACGCATTTCGTTTTTTGTCTCTCTTTTGACACCATTAGTCTCGGAAGCTCCCTCGTTCAAACTCCCAGTCGTCTTACTATAATGTACTTTGTTCAAGGGTAAATAATGACTTCGAGAAAAAATTATCATAATTAATATGAAAATTAAGTAATATGAAATTAACTGGTAAAAAACTAGTAATTATAGTAAAACGTTATTCGACATTATATACATTTTAGACGTTCGCAGTCACAAGTAATATGAGACAACGTGATTAAGAATAAAAATAATCAAATGGATGTCGGCGAAGGTCGCTCTTCAATAAAGATTGAAAAACTCTTCGTATTAGAATATTGAGGGAAATTTGTTCGTATTATATTATTTATTTACAAGGCTTAATTTTTGATGAATTAGAAAGTTATTAAAGAAGTTTCACTTCGGGGGTATGGTCCACCATGCATATTATATTCCTTTACTACTGCCAGTGTCTGTAACACTAATTTTTCGTTCGCAAAATATCGATGCAGTAAAAACCCACAATCCTTGTATTTCCCTCTCCCCCCCCCCCACCTCCAAGTCTAGAGATTACGCTTCCTTTCTGTGCTCTCGAAATTTTTTTCCTCAATCATATGTATTTCTTATTCTGCCGCGACCCTGATGGTTTGATGAAGCGGCGAAGGACACAAGTCTATCGATTTCGAGAAACTGGACCGTGGAAAAAACCGTCCATGCAAGGCCACTCCGACACTGCGACGTTGAAATCGGTGGATGGACCTGAACCAAGCTCCGTCGTACAATTCTGACACTTTATGCCCCGTTGCTCGTGTTAGACGACTCAGGTTAACCCGTGAGAGTTTGCTACCGACGTTTTATTTCTCAGGAAAGGTATTTACGAGCTACTCCTCCACTAAGTAATGCGGCTGTTGAACATAAATATGGAAATTCATTGGGACCTTCCTTCGTGTCCGTCACTACGAGGGTCATACATTTCAATCTTCTGTGCCCAACGTTGGGTTTCCTCAACAGACTGGTAAGTCCTGCAGAATTGATGACATGCCGATTGCTAAAAAGCTGTGCTTAGATAAATGTTGCTTAACGTCGAGTGTGTGAACTATGTTTTCAGCAGGATAATTTTTCATGTATAAAAAACAGAAATGTTATCTGATACAGGGAAGTTTTGAACGATTTACTCAAGAGAATTACTTATAATATCTCAAACTTTCGCTTATATTTACAAGCAGTGGCGACTACTGAACTTTATGTTCTACATCACCGCAGGCAGCCATTACCAGCGTAAAATGCTAAATTTCAAAGTCCGTCTACATAGTTTCCAATATTTAAAAGCGGAATAATTTAGCTCCAAATTAACACACATTTGTTACACGAAAGTGTTTTTTCTTCGTGCATATTTATTTTAAATAAACTTAATTTTCGGACTATCATTCCGGGTCTTGATGTAGATTTCCGCACTATGAGTGCCGCCGCTGTATTATAGCGCGGCACAGACCTTATTGGATGTGGTAAGGTGAAATGAACACAGTTAGAAGGGGGTTTGTTGAGCTTTACGGGTGGTGCAGTGGGGTGAAACGGAATACTGCACATGCGCATTTCTCATTCCACAGAGAGAGGTTATGTGCTACAGCCGTGGGTAGCACATACATGGCCGTCCGGCTGTGTTAGCGGGAGCGAGTGCGTCGCAAGGCAAGCTTGTGTTTGATATTGAAACAAATAACCACACCGTTAAAATAAAGTCATTGTGATGGAACTTAAAATTCATTGTCCATATATTAATTTATGTGATGTAGCACATAAGCACATATGCTCCAGCCGCCATTGTTTACAAGCAAGTAGACTTTTAGAGGGTTTGAACGCTCTTCAAGCCGATTTGTAGAATATACATCGATTAGCAGAAATCAGTATTATGAAAGAACATTTAAATACAAAAAAGAAAGGAATAATTCATGTTATTGTAAAGTAATTCGTTTTCGAAAAGAAATATGAAACTTGTATATATTTATCCGTTATTCTCAGCAAGAATGCTAATGTGGGCGACCGTAAAAAATTAGAAATGCGAAACATAAACAATTCCCCAAGGGGACTAGTGGTTGGGAGAAACTCGGAGGCGAGGGAAATTGGAAGCAGGTTGGTAGAACAACTGTTTCGAGGTAAGGACCTCGCCAGGCCTCGAACCCAGACCAGCTACGCTTAGAATCATTGGGTTATGCTGACAAGACCTCAAACCGCTGAGCCACTGAACGAGGCGAAGGTTGAAAGCTTTATTCTCGCTTAAGAGTCGCAAAACCATGACAGGTAAAGAAATACCTGTAATAAAGAGAAAAATATTAATGCTGTGAGGGAGGCTCGACCGCGGAACCTCCAGCTCCACGCGTCCAGGCTTCAACCACCTCAGCCACTGGGTTGCGACGACGGCTGTAGCTTTAGAACTTTTACAAACAACAGAGATTAGAAATAAATCTGAGTTATGGATGTCTAAGAGTTTATTTATAACCATCTGGGCAACTCGTGAGTTTGGGTAGGGGTGGGGCGGGCGCCGTGGAGGTGGGCGGGGGTTGCAATTTTCAAACATGTTAATCGACCTACTTTTGCGACGAACAAATGTTTCGGGATCAATCAGATTCAAAAAATTTCTCTACATGTTTGCAGTGTATAATTTAAACCCCTTTCGGGCTTAGGAGTAGAGCACCCTTAGGGATGGGGGTGGTTACAACAAAATAACGCGACTACAACCGATATTGGAGTCAATTCCAGAGTTATGGATGTCACTGAGTTTAATTATGACAACCTGGGCAACACGTGGGGTCTGGGCGGAGGTGAGTGGGGGTAGAAATTTTCAAACATGTTACTTGGCCGCTATTTGCGTCGAATAATTTTTGCGGGTCAATAAGATTCATAATATTTCTCTACATGTTGTACATTTATAATTTCAAACCCTTTCGTCATGGGAGGGGATCACGCTTAGGGGTGGGGGTGGAGGGAGTTACAAGATTATAACGCATAAACAACCGAGATTGAGTCAAATCTGGGTTATGGATATATGGACGGCCCGTGCAATGTCGGACACCCAGTTAATATATATATATTACTTGTTCGTAAATCTGTCTTATGATGGAGGTTAGTGTGCTGGCTGTAACGAAACACATTATCACGTTAGAGAGAATTCATAAACAATCTCAGAGAGTGTGTGGTTCTAGAATTTTGTTAGAGGCAGCCTTTCTGAACCGGCTTCAAGGAAACGATGCCACTTTTTGCTCAATATTACAATTATTCGACTTTCCCCTCTTCTTGTACTTCAAGTACTAGTTTCTTTATATATGTTTTAAGAACAAAGAACGTTTACTTATTTACTTTTTCATGCAGGCGTTATATATCCTTGAACGGAAATGGCCTCGCAGGAGGATATATATCAGATGTTAGATATGTTCGTATTAGAACGAGTTTTCTTAGTCGATTGAAAGAAGTAGATGTACTGTAAATAATATTACCAACCGACAAAAATTCCCTCCGAAAAGAAAAGTGTTCAATAGTAAGATTAGAATATTTTTACAGTGACAAACTATATTTGTTATAGTAAACCGGAATATCCATAGTTTTCTTGTCTGCTTTTTTTATTTGTAGCGGAATACATTATTTTTTAGGATCTTAAGCGTCGGATGTTTATATATTTTTTTAGTATTTATATGTGTGTTTATAATTTCCTGTGAATGGAATAGGTGGCAGATTGAGAAACAAATAAAGATAATACACTTTTGAAATAAAAAGAAGTCTTAGATGTTCTAAAATTTGTTCACACATATGAACACCACTAAATGAAGAGAATGAAAAAACAACAAAGCTTGATTATTTATTATTTTAGATAGAGGAAAATAAATTATTGAATTCACAAATCAGTTTAGATTTTTTTTAAAAAACTTCATTGTTCCTGAAAATGGGGGTAGGTACAGTTATCACACGCTGTGTGCAAGAAAGGTTCGGACATGCACATCTCATAAATTATCTGCATAAAACGTTTTTATAACTTTTTGTAGCTTCTATCATTTAAATAAATTATAGTTTTAAGTATCATACTTTTTTCGACATATATAATTTTTTTAATTTAAGAAATCTTATACAAAATATTTAATTTTACTATTTTCCTGTTAACTCAGTTTGTTATTAAAATTATTTCACTAATTTATTAGTAAAATAAAGGTTAGTGTTCTGGGTAGAACATTTACAAGAATATTTCAATTAAAAATGGTTTCTAAGTCTGTTTATTATAAATTATATTTAGGGAACAAAGAAACATAATTTTTTTAGGTGTAAAAATATTAATAATTTTTAAAATATTTATATTAAATTATGTGTTTTAGTGTATGTTGTATATATATACACTGCAGATGTTTTCTGAAAGTTATAAACAATTCCAAATATTAGTTCAAGAGTTATTTGGGAAACAGTTCCCAAAATTCACATTCTGAGAAAATTAATATTAAAGTTTCAACAAGCATCTTAAAATTCATTCCATAAATTTGAACTGTCCAGATAATAAGTTATTCCTTCTACTTCTTTATTTTTCTCCTCAGACTCCAATCTAAGCCTTCTCTTGATCTTTCTGGCCTCTTTCGTGACTTTTTTCTGATGTCTTGACTCACAACAAGTCTTTATTTTAAAATAATTCAGCCATATTTAATCCTATTTGTATCCGCAGACTTTCTAATACATTTATTCTACCAAAGACATTATTTTTAGTGTCCTCTATCCATTCTGCATATTCCACTGAGTCTTTTTCGTGTTTCCCAAAACATGACTTGAATGATGCAGATAATACCTTTACATCAATAACTTTCCAGGGTTTTACTCCTACAACAACTATCACTTCATGTAATCGATAACTGATAAATGTAAATCGCAGTTAATGTCTCAAACATTATTATTCTAAAGAAATGGGCGATGCAAGTTGGTTGCCCGTGAGTATCAGCAATGGATCAGTCAATGTTTTCCTTTATAGCTTGGTAAAGAAAAGAGCAATCGACATGGAAAAAACTTCACAGTGCTGCAGGTTGATTTTAAACTGTAACGATCAGCTTAAGAATAAAAAATACCCTTCGTCAGTTTTTTGCGGTCTCGTTTTGAAATTTAACTTAGTGATCACCTCTCCCAATATAATCTGGTTATTCAAGCGTTTGTCTTTCCACGCTTTGTTACCCGTCAACTATTTAAATAGCCTTTCTTTGTTCCTTCTGGTTGCCAACGGTTGCCACCCTAATGTCTGTCCTTTATCTCGACCACCGTGACCAGGTCCCTGTGAACAAATTTTCCCGCTCCCCCTCCAAAGTGTATTCTGTAAGGATCCCAACAACTTGCTCCATACTCGGGTATGGAACGAACAGGAAGATCTTTTGGTTTGTCACTGCCCTTTTATAAGATTCTCGGTCTATTCGTACAGTTATTGTAACTGTCCCCGGGAAACTGAACGTGTCTAGTCTCAAATTCGTCAAACTGACACGCGATTTGAAATCTCCAACTGTAAAGAATAATCTTCTGAGGTACGTATGTCGTAACTGGCGAAAATGTTCTAAACTAAATGACGTGAAATGTGATAATTGCTTAATAGTGGCTAATTCGAGGCGTCTTGCCACCATGGTCATGGTCCTGATTCAGCGACTGGAACGCAAGGCTCGGCCTGTAGTTATCCTATCAAGGATTGTCCTTTGAGTCCCCATCTTGCCCCACGTTCACTAAACGAAGGTCTTTGTCACAACACCGGTACTGGAAGTACAACAACAACTTTAAAAAAAGCGTCAGGACATTTCGACGAGTCTGCTACTCCTTCGAAATTTCAAGATTTTTTATGAATATTTTTAAGAACGAGCAAACTTCTGTTATTACATTTTCATGCACACGTTTTGAACCGAAATGGCCACCAATTTGACTCTAATCTCGGTTATTTTTATGTAGCGATGAATTTAACATGTTCGACAATTCCTATTTATATGTTATATTTATGTAATTCCACACCACCCCCACCCTCAAGGGTTCTATTCTTTCCAAGACGAAACTGGTTAATATTTCCACGTCTGTCACATGTTCGTATTAGAACGACTTTTCTTTAAGTCAATTCAAAGAAGTAGTTGTACTGAAAATAATTTTTTTTGCCAATTACATTACAATAATTTCATTATTCGTCAACTTTTGTATTTTTAAATAATTTTTGAATCCTCGTGTTCTACAAGTCGGTTAACCAAATATTATTTTACTTGCACGCCCAAGAGTAGCAGGTGATTCATTAAAAAATACTTATAAAAGCCAAATGATTGAATGTGGATTTTCACTTCCTGCTTAATAGGGAACATTCGCGTATTGAGAGCACGTGTGTTATCAGCAGATCCTTGATAAGCTCGGGCTGATACGTGACGCCAAGGCCCGCCTCTTACTACAAGCAGATTCGTACTGAGGTCATTCAATCCAACAACAGACTCACCTCGAGACCACATATCGTCATGAGAAAATCACTTAACGTACCTACAGTTACTACATTACCATTATTTTAACATTTATAATTAAAAGAAAGTGTACATATGCGGAAAAAAATGAGTTCTCAACATATCAATTTAAACAACGATAGTTTTGATTGCCATATTCGATTCTGAAATCAACTATTATTCTAGTTGAATGTTTGAAATGCTACATATTGAATCCATCTATTTATTAATGTTTAAACTGGCACGCACAATATTAGCAGCATTTATGATTCTATTCTTAAATTATCTCTTTGGACGCCTCATTTTCATATCTTTGCTCTTGTCTATAACCAGACTATGTATTTACTTGACACATGATGAGGTCCCATGTGCAAGTAATTTTGTGTATAAATTATTCATTTTTTAACTAATTCATTGGCCATGTCCACGTTATTAATATAGAAATTATTTTTATTTATTATTTATAAATAAATATTCATCATAAATAATTATTCCGAAGTTACTATAACGCAGCTGTTTAGCTTTTATATTATTTATTATGCCTATTCGCATTTATTTTTATTGTATACTAGCTGGGTGGGCGGCGTTGCCCGGGTTTTCACAAATCCTTAACCACAAATTTGACTCTAATCTCGGTTATTTTTTATGTAGCGATGAATTTAACACGTTCGACAATTCCCATTTATATGTTATATTTATGTAATGCCACACCACCCCAACCCTTAAGGGTTCTATCCTTTCCTAGTAGAAACTGGTTAATATTATACACAGACAACATGTAGGGAAATATTTAGAATCTCTTTTATTCCAAAAAATATCGGACGTTTTAGCATTGCTTGAATATTTCCACCCCCGCTCCTGGGGGCGGTAGAAGTGTCTCATCCCAACAGTGTTTGTTTCCTGATCGTTAAGATTACGTGTACGAAATTTTGTTGAAATTTGCTTCGCTGGTGTAGATTTGTTTGCGGAACATACATACAAACAAACATACATGCATACAAACACTCTGTTTTGTTTATTAGAAGAAGAATATTAGATTAGATTACTTTCGTGTTCTACTTTACATTCATAGGCCGAAGTGAGGTTTTACCCCTACAGATCATAAACTTTTTAATTATTACTTTTAACGTCAAGGATTCAATTCATTTGAACATATAGTGGGGGTATGCGTATTAAATAAATAAACTTAGTATGGTTAATTAATTTATTGCTCACGCCTCTACATCACCAAAGGAACTAAACAAAAACAAAGATGAAACAAAACTGAAAACTAACCCAAAGATATACCCCCACTTATTATTATTATCCACTTATAAACGTAATAAGTTTATTACACTAGGAACAGCTATTCTCTCTATATATATTTTCCTTCAAATAATACAAACTTGTGTTATGCGCGTTATAGTCCCCACAAATAATAAAAGATCCAGCTAAAAAGAAGAAATGAGTTTGATCGTAATATCCAACTGGCCGTGGCCGTGACTTTTAATTTATCAGATAAGTACCAGGTATATCTAATATAATTGACTATTGAGTCACGAGGTTACGGAGTGACGTCATCTGTATCCAATTTCGTTGACCATTCTCACGGTCTTCATTTACATTTACGTTCGATAAATAAAAATATAACATCCAAACAATTTGGCGGGTACAAATATAGTATAAGACTTTTGGATGTAGGTACCCTACTTCTCCCCACACCATATAAAGCAAAGTCATTATCTGTTACACAGAGTGACTGAGATACTGATGGCCGCATTACTACCCGGTATTGTTCACTTGTTTCTAAATATATTTTTCGAACATAATTCGACAATAATACTAATGATGTGATAACGGCTCAAAAAGGCTCTTCAAAGCATTCCAATTACCAGAAGGAAGCTGTTCTCACCAGAATTATCTCGAGCTGTACGAAACTATAACCTATATAGGCAGTTATATAAAGTCAATACGATTAGTTTTTTTTTATTGCTGGAAAACAATCGGCCTCGCCAACCGAGCGTTGCAAGAGCAATTTCAAAAAGGAGGAAGAGAAAGAAACCCCAAAAGTCAATGTGGACACGAGGATTCGAGCCCGGATCTTCCTGATTGCCACGTCGCCACCTCGTGGGCTTTAATGAGTTTTGGAGAGCCAGGGAATCCGTAAAAGAGATATTCCAGCTGGGTTTCCTACACCGTAACACAAATGATCGCGCTGATTTTCAAGCACACCGACCCGACGTTGCTGCGGGAATAACGACACGCTCTTTACTAAAAACACGTGCTAATATCAATTCTCTTTAACTTCACCTTGGTTTAAAATTGTCTGCTTCTGATTCGAACGACCTGCGGTATATTTTAATAATTAAAATATATATAATCCTCGTGTCCACATTGACTTTTGGGGTTTCTTTCCCTTCCTCCATTTTGAAATTGTTCGGATGGCGAGGCCGATTGTTTTGCAGCAATAAAAAAACTATTAGTATTGACTTAATATAACCTATATAGGTTATATATTGTAATAAACAACAATTGAGCTTTAATTAATTAAATTAATTAATAAAATTACCTCACGTGAAGCGCCATTTAGGTAATAATTAAATGGAAGGCGTTAATTAAATGAAATAATCAAAAATTAACAAACAAAATATTTATTTTATTTTGTGGCAATAAAGATAATTACAACAAAATTTGAGGTCTTCCTCTCTCTCAGGGCCTCTTCTGGGTTTGATAATGGACACAACAAATTGATTTAAAAATCTTATTAACAAACAGTTCACAATTTACCTAAACAATATGTCGATAGAAAGAAATTAACTCTGAGAACGAAATCTGACCCTATCCTTTAATTACGTTTACAATTAATCATTAGTTTTGGTTTTGTTACTTACATCTGTCCAGCTGGCACCAGCATTCTTTTTGGTTTCGGAAGTACACTACTGCAAAATTATACACTGATTCTAAACATCGACTCACAGATTTTACACTATTGAAGTCAAAATTGATAGGCTCCCAGGAACTCGGATGATCCTCCTGAATGTCAGCTATCTGATGTCTGCTTGCCTTACCGGAATCCTATGATTCGTAAATTTATTAGTCTTTTACTGAATTGGACATAAACTGCATCGGATCTCCTTGACGATTTATTTTAACTCTTTATTCTTTCGGAGCGAACTAGCTCCTGGCTGTAGACTTAAACTGCTCTTACTTTTCAATTATTTACGCTGCAATACTTGCGGCGTAAAAGTTTTCTTCGTATTAATTTACAACTTTAACTAGTTATACATTGACGATGTCTAGTCACTGCTCAAATTATATTACTTGTTCTACTCCTCATAATGTCTTTCCGCTATCAGCTCCTAAAAATCTTTCTCCGCTAACTAACAGTTATGTTACTTGTTCTGCTCCTCACGATGTTTTTCCGCAAACTCACTCCTAGTTCTCCCGAGTTTTAGCGCGCATACGCCATTTTTTGACCTTTCGACAAAGCAAAGTGAGCTCGCCTCTCTCATTGTTGCTTTGTTTGATCAGACCGCTATAATGGATTTCTCAAACAATTCAAATTTTACGTCCAAACAATTAATGGCCTAATTAATAGGCATTACAATACATAATTAAAATATATATTTTACTAATTAAAATATAATCTATAGAAATATATACCAGACACTGTCTCAAACATTTGATATATTATTGAGCTTTCGGCACATTGCGCCACTATGCGTCAATGTTTCAGACTGTTTCTGATTTATAATCGTATATATTGTTATCTCAGTCTTTATAGGTTCATTTATTTACCATTAATGTAATCTATTTAATTTCTTTATATATAGTTAGCACTATCAGTCGATGTCCCGTGGTAATTATAATGGATTTATACTGTTATTTTCAGAACTTCACCTTCATTACAAACGTCTGGCCCCAAATACCTTTACATTTTCCACTTGTCCGTTCCAGAAACAGTCCGCAACCGTAGATTAAATTAAAGATAATAAGACCCCGACCAAAAATTTAAGATTAGATCATAAAAACCAGTAATGAAATAACAGTAAAAATCGGAGGATATTT
Organism: Zhengitettix transpicula; assembly: GCA_037074705.1. Classification (NCBI taxonomy): domain Eukaryota; kingdom Metazoa; phylum Arthropoda; class Insecta; order Orthoptera; family Tetrigidae; genus Zhengitettix; species Zhengitettix transpicula. The sequence goes on along the minus strand of CM073595.1, from coordinate 14,818,013 downwards.
CAAAGGTAAACGGGGGAACAATGATTAGGAGTAGTAAACACAGCTGAACGAGAAGCTTGTTTTTATGTGAAATGTTCAGCGGTACGGACTGAAAGAAGTCTCAAGACCAGGTCTGCGCAAGGCTCCCGTCACCGGTGGCGCGCTGAAACGGCAGGTAAAAATCTCGAAACTGAAGCTGCCAGCGGTAATTGGAACCCCAATCTGCATGAAAGTTAGGCAACAACTGCATCCAATAAAAAGACGTAAACGGCTCTCAGTCAAAACATGTGTTGATCTTGCTCTCCGACGACAATTCATCAATTAAAATACATAGTGAGTAACATCTCGCTTCGTTGTTCTCCAGGCGACGAATAAGTCCAATCCTTGTTTCCAGATGACGAGGGTAACCCACGATAACAATGCATTGCCTCGGAAGAAATGTCATTGTCATGGCCCAAACAGAATTTAGCACTTTGCAATAAATCATTACAATCGAAATTAAAAGAATGATCGGCATCAAAGCAATATTCAGCATCAAACATCGTGGAAAACTTGAATACGTTTAACAGCCACTTTTTATGCGAGGGTTAACCAAATAATTTAAAAAATAATTCAAGAAAATATAAGTGACAATGTTAATGAGCTTACTTTTACGTTAATAGGGGTTAAAAAATAATAAGTTATTAAAGTAAGATACTGTGCAGGATGCGACCAATCTCTAGGCATGTAATGAAATATTTATGCCATGTTTACAGTATTATCACTCATTTTCACCAGTGTGATTCCTGTCAGGATCCAACTTTATCATCATCTATGTTTTACATCTGCGTTTTAAAATATATTTAAAATGAGTGAAAACAGTTAGATATAATATTAGACAAATTAAATTATAATCGTTACCGACTAGTAATGTTTTGAGATTTCTCTCAAGCATTTGAGACGTACTGCAAGAAACATGTAATTGTAAGGAATTAAATAAATTCGTACGTGGTATTGTTCTCAATTAATTCACAATAAAGAATTCATTCTGACAAACGTTCAGTTGAGACTCGAGAGGTCCACATGGTTCCGTTTTAGCTCCAGACTTATTCTCAATATATATATACCACTGTGAACAAAAAGTAAGTTGAATTTATTTATAAAATAGAAATTATTTATTTATTCTTCAAAGTAATCCCCGTCCGATAAAACGAACTTTTTCCAAAGCTTTTTCAGGTCCTCGAAACATTCGGAATAGTCTTTTTCCGGTATAGCCTTCAAGACCTTCTTCGATTCGGTTTTTATCTCCTCAATCGTGTCAAAACGGCGTCCCCGCATTGGCCTTTTGAGTTTGCTGAATAGCCAGAAGTCGCACGGAGCCAAATCAGGCGAATACGGTGGTTGCGGAACGATATGAGTCGAGTTTTTGGCAAAAAAGTCGCGAAGAACCAATGCAGTATGACATGGTGCATTATCCTGATGCAGGAACCAAGAGTTGTTCGCCCATAATTCCGGCCGTTTCAGACGAATAGCTTCACGCAAACGACGCATAACGTTCAAATAATATTCTTTGTTGACAGTTTGGCCCGGGGGAAGGAATTCATAGTGCACCACACCACGATAATCAAAGAAAACTGTCAACATGACCTTGATTTTCGATCTTGCTTCACCTTTTGCACGATATTCGCTGGATTGGTCGGTGGTTTCAGGGTCGTATGCGTAAATCCAAGTCTCGTCTCCAGTAACGATGCATTTCAAGTGGTCCTGATAGTCAGACAGCAAAGTTTCACACACATCAACGCGACGCTTTTTTTCCAAAAAATTGAGCGATTTTGGCACTAATCGAGACTTGACGCGTTTGAGACACAAAACATTCTTCAAATTGGTTTGGGCTGAGCCAAGTGATATTCCAACACTATCAGCGAGATCTCTAATTGTCCATCGACGATTTTCAAGCACCAAATCTTTGATTTTTTGGACGTGCCCTTCGTCGGTAGACGTTGATGGTCGTCCAGAACGCGGTTCGTCATCAACGCGTTCTAGGCCCTTTTTGAACTCGTACCACTTATAAACGTTTTTCGTGTGCCATAGTTTGGTCACCAAAGGCCTTCCGCAACATTTTCAACGTGTCCGCACGAGAATATTCGTTCCGCAAACAAATTTTGATGCAAGTTCTTTGCTCAACAAAATCACCCATTGCAAAAATCGAAAAATTCACTTTTGGTTGTTTACAAAAACACGTGTAACTCGGAGATAATTAAAGCTTTTAACAAACAGACGCTTGGAAAATATTATAGACAGTCCTACCAACCTAGGAAAAAAAATTTACCTGCCTTCCTAATACCCGGGAGTTTTAAATGACAATTTCACCTTAGTTTTTGATCACAGTATATAATCAACGTATATAAATGCGTTGCCAAAATGTGGAAAGTACGAGCCAAGGATAACAGGTAGAGTAGTTGTGTGGCTGGCTGGGCTTTCCTTACAGACACAACGTTAACCACTGCGGAGGGAAATCCCCTTATCTCTGCTACGGTGAGCAAATTGGAAAGTTTCAAATTCCATTCCATAATCGCTGTACCCTTTGCCGTTTAATGAAAACGCCATTATCCGTAAATGCACACTTTTCTTTACCTTTAGAAAAAAAATTGTAATCTATTATCCCTGATGACTTAATTAGTATTTGTGCCAAAAACAGTCCCACATGGGACCGAACACAAACCCACCATTAATCAAAATTTGCACTTAACCCACTGTCTTTAGCTTTACTAACGTCCCTTGTCTCATGTATTATAAATACGCATCTTTACTCTTCAAATAGATCGAAAAAAGTTCTAATTAAATCTGTGTTATGTTGTCCTTCTTAACAGTAATACAATTCTTACCGTTCACTTCATATACCGTACCTTAGTGGAAAACACGGCCTTCTGGGACCAATGGTTGAGTCTAGACGTGACTAGATATTATGAGTCGCGGTTGTGATAAAAAGTGAAATTTGGACGGCTTTATTTTTTTTAAACAAATTTGGTAGACACAAGAAAAATAAACTACCGTACACGTACACGCACCCATATATATTGTAATAATCACAATTAATAATTAATTAATGAAATTTGCCCCACGTTGTGGTAGCCAATTTGTAATAACCAACTTGAAATTATTTTTAATGAAAGGAATTTAAATTAAACAAAAATTTAAATTTAACAAAACAAAACAAATGTATTCACACAAAATACAATTTAAATCTCTACTTTATTTCACCACATTTAGACTTATTTTACTAACACTTTATTTTACCTTTTGTGGCATTTAAGAAAATTTATATATATATATATATATATATATATATATATATATTTTACAAAGAATGAAACTCAAAATCTCAGGGTATCGACTAGGCCTGATAGAAAGAACAAAATCCAATTACACTTGAAATTATTTTACATAATATAGAAATTTAATTTATTAAAGTTACTAGAAACGAAATCTGACCTTTCACCTTTAATTAACGGTTTACAAAATTATTTATTTTAAATTCCTAGTTACAAGTTTTATGCTTTTGAGTTCGGGAACACACTTCACTTTAATAATGGCCACTCTGTGCATAAAATTTACACAGACATTTTTACTGACACACGTTTCACAACACAACACTGTCCTTTCAGTATCTAAACTCCAGACTGCAGATTCCGACTACTCGTATGGATGTTTCGCCCGCGGCCACCAATCAATTTGTCTAGTATGATTGACAATTCCAATGCGTTTTGTCTTATTTAAAATGTTCAGGATCTCTCCACATTCACCAAACAGAGTTCAATTCTGATGTTCAACTAATACTGCATCCAACTAAACCATTTGTCTCCCTCAGTTTCCGCCTTTCAACTAACACATCCTCCTTCCTTGCGCTCTGGCACCCAATTAACTCATTCGCTCTCTGGCTTCCAAACTCACTTATTTATCAGCTTCCCCCTCTCCAGAATATTCCTTTTTCCCACAGTTTTGATTTCCCACGTTCGGACATCATCCGGCTTTCCCACGCTCAGAGATCTACTCAATATTGTTAGTTAAACATTTCCTTATCTGATAATTGGATGTCAACAAAAAACTGTTGTCATCTTTCCTTTGGGGTTTTGTTCCGATGTCCGTCAGGCATTAGATCTAAGAGCCTCTAAAGACCCCCAATTATAGTCCTCCCTTTGGTGAGCACTCATCCGCCGTCAATCATCATTTTTTTATATGTGCCACCCAAAATTCCCAGTCTGAGTTGGTAAACAGATTTTAAATAGTGGCCGTCCACCTCTCGTCTGTGCCGTGAAATAAATATGATGAAATATAAACCAAATAATGGCCTTCTTAACTAAGTATTACAATATATATTGTTTAATGTTACGCCGATTTAGTGCCAATAAATAATCATGTGCATGCAGCGTCACTTTTCAATTCCTAAATCGAAAGAAAAAGTCGCCATACACAACAATGACGGTAATATTTATGTCTCTTATTGGAAAGAAATAACTTGCGGGGTCCCGCAGAGGTCGATTCTTGGACCGCTGCTTTTTGTTTTGTACATAAATGATCTTCCAGATGTCATGAAACCTATAAAAACAGTTCTTTATGCCGACGACACCAACTTAATAATAACCGGTAGCGACGACAAAACACTTGGGGGGGGGGGAAGTCTAAAGTGCCCTGAAGTCATTAAATGTCTGCTTCAGTTCAAAGAAGTTGGTTCTCAACTTACAGAAAACTAAACTTGTTCAGTTTTCGTCCGGTAACAACAACACTGAATTAGCGACTGATCATGCAACATTGCTCAGTGTTCAAGTGGACGGAAAGTTACGCTGGAATGAACACATTAAGGTGCTCTCGAGTAAATTTCCTGTCTGTTATTCTCTTTGATTATTAATGCAACAAGTAGATACTTTAACTGCATAAACGGTATTTTTTGCATATTTCCATTCCAACAGACTTTCTTCTCGCTCTGCGGAAATATTTAAAGTACAGAAACGTGCGATACGAATATTATGTGGCAAAAATGTCAGAGTAAGTTGTAGACCTCTCTTCAAATCTTGGAATTTTAATGTTACCCAGTGCATACATTTTGGAAACTTTAAAATTCGTAAAACGTAATCAAAGTCTGTTTGTTATCAACGGGGAATTCCATGAATAATATACCAGAATCATTACGGGCAGACAAACATCATCTCTCACTTTTTGAAAAAAACATTACATTATTCAGGAATAAAGCTATTTAATTGTCTTCCTCTTAGCATGAAAAGCGTAACCAGTTACAGCGTATTTATTATGACTCTGCTGATTACTACGTTGACGAATATGTAAATCGGCCTGAGCCAAACTCAAACTAGTTCCCTAGAAAATACTTGTTAATTTATGGAATACTAATATAAATCTTTATTGTCTGTATGTCCAATTGATGCTTCACAATTGTTTATTTGATGTCGTCCGCACGAGATTTCCAGCCACTGAGAACAGCTGCCAGATAAATTCTTCAACGCTTTGAAGGCTCATCAGTAAACGAATATGATATGGAAATGGGAGTGTTATTTTGGGAAAACGTATTAGTGCTGTTAGTGAAGTGAAGTTCAGCTTACAATTATTTTTATTCCTTACTTTAAATTTAATATTTCTTACTTTTGTAATGTTCTGAAATCCTAACTTATTCGCCCTTATTTACGTATGTAGTACTCCTTATATTCTCCCTGAACCTTTTTACTGTAATTTCAAGTATGTAAACTTGAAATTCTTCATTTCACTATTTATGTATAGTTTTCAACGTCTAGAGTATTTATTTATATCTCATTCATACATTTGTAAGTGATATCAATTTGACTTGTCCTATTTCCTCAGCGGAGGACGAATGGAACTAATAAAATCTAATCACCACCTCGTATCACAGCTGTCCCGGGGTCGAATCCCGGACGTTTGTGGTCAGAAAACTGTGGTGAACCAACACGCTGACCAGGTGTCACTCCTAAATCCAGAATGTGTCAAGGAAGGTCTGGCAGGCTAAGGCCCTAAATATGCTGAGGAAAATGAGACTTCGCATCTCTATTTATAAATTCGTTTTTTCTTGAACTGCAGTATTATTTTTCCCATTTGTCACTGGCCTTTTACGCCAATATTTTAATTTTCAGAGTGACTGGTGTAGTCGTCTCCGACGCTGCTTCAACCACTTGGACCATCATCTGCATTTCACTTAATTCGAACACAAAGGTAATCTGCATTTCATTTTTTTTTCACTCCCTGGATGACAGCCGCTTTTTAAAATCCATCGGTGCTACAAATTTCCCCATTCCGTTCCCTCGGTATGAAACGCTTCGTCCTTGTTCCCTGACGCAACGCCAACACGATGGAATAAACTGGAAATTGCTGTATTGTACACTATTTTTCGACGCCTTTGACAAGGAAGGTTGAAGACCCCGGCTCTTTGCAGTGCGAAAGAAGTGATAACGCCGGCCCAAGTCCACTTCTCATCTGAATTATCCCAGGCATAGATGATGTACTATGGACCGTCGCTATCGAGTATTTTTGCAACAGAAATAGCAAGCCATGGAATATTAATCTTCCCTGTCAAGTTATTTCTGAACTCTTATCACCTGTTGATAATATAAATATACGAAACCTTATCTGGTGGAACAGATAAAATACCAACGAAGGTTTTTTTTTATGTTTACAAATAATAACGTTCGGAACTTTGGCAGACAATAGACTGCTAATAACAAAACAAGCGATCAAGCAGTATGTAGTGGCAAAATATGAAAAAGATTACCACCAGGAGACCGAAATCCGAGTCAGTGAATTGCCTTACGTTCTAACCGTTGCTGTTGTTTATTGCCCCCAACCCCCCCGCCCCCCACAAAAAAAACACCACAACAAACAAAGACCAGCTTTCTTCCTTCTTCCTCACCCTGGGTTCAAAATTTATAGCAGGAGGCGATTTTAATAGTAAAAATGCTACTTGGGGTTCTCGCTTATCTACCACAAAAGGTAGAGAACTAATGAAAGAATTACAAGAATGAAATTTTTCCCACTTACCAACAGGCACGCCTACACACTGGCCAACTGATACAAAAAAAAATACCGGATCTTTTAGAATTTTTTGTCGTATGTGCAATCTCTTCCTCCTACGTGACTGAGGAATCAAACTATGGTCTGTCTTCTGATCATACTCCAGTGATATCAACATTCAGCACGTGTCCCATAATTATTTCGTACACTACTAAGCCACACAATTCAAGAACAGACTGGGAACAGTATCGCAAGAAGTTAAATGAAGATATTGACCTCCATGTAAGCGTAAAAGACCAAAGCGAGGTCGAAGCAGCAACAAACAACTTAATAGAAACACTACACCAGGCGGTGCAACAAGACACACCAAAATAGCCCGCAAGGAAGATGGCATTAATATTCCGTTAGAAATTAAAATTCCTTGTACCGGAAAAGAGAAGAGCAAGAGCGAAATGGCGAAGAAGCCATGTGCCAGCTGATATGCCAGTTTTTGCATAAACGTATTCGTAATGGTGGTTCAAACGTATCCGTAAGGAATCTATGGGCGAGGTTTCACTTCGTTATCGGTAACTGATTTCAAAATATTAGGAATTTTGGGGAAAAGCATTCGTAAAAGCGGGTAAAATGAGTCATATCTTTATAGAACACGATGGACGCTGTTTGAATTCGGTAAGTTTATCGGTTCTCGAGATATAGCGAATTTTTGCAAAAAAAAAAAACATTCGTAGAAGTATTTAAAAAGATTTGTATCCTCGTGTAAAAGACGGCGTTGAATGAAATAGTCAACGTTTAGATATCATATCTAATTTAATTGCCTTAATTTGAGATATCATATCTAATTTCAACGTATATTATGATAAAAGCACATTTCATCGTCTAAGTAACAAACTCAAAGCAAAATTAAAATCCTGGAACAAAGAATCGTTTAAAAGCTATTTTACAAGTTTGAATCGGTATGATAACACTATTTGGAAGCCAATTAAATCTTACCGTAAACCAACAATTGCAACGAGTCAAATCTATCAACACACAACTACTGAAGGAAGATGGGCCAAGAGTGATAAAGAAAAGGCTGAAGTGTTTGCGAGCCATCTTGTAGGGGTATTTTGTTCTCACAGTAATGATCCAGATGTTGGAATTGACGACTAAGTACTCCATTGTCTAAAATTTAGGTCGTAGCACCATTCACACCGAACGAACTAATAAAAATGATACAGTACATGAACGTTACAAAAGCACCTGGAATGGATCTCATTACTGTAAAAATGCTGAAATAATTACCTGGAAAAGGTCTTTTGATTATTAAATACTTATTTAATGCAATATTTAGAATAAATTATTGGCCAGAGAAACTAAAGTTAGCAGAAATAATTTTAGTTAACAAACCAGGTAAATATCCTAAAAATGTCCGTCCGCTCTCATCAGTTTCAAAACGTCTGGAAGAATTATTGCTTTGAAGAATTGATCCCGACTTCACAACTGGATTCCACATTATCAGTTTGGCTTTCGAGGGAGTCGTTCTACAACTCAGCGGTGCCACCGAGTAATAAACTACATTAATAGAGCCTTCGAAAATAAAGAATATTGTCCGGAAATATCGTGATTTACTATATAAAATAACAAGATATTTGCCAACGTTCCATAAATTGTTGGAATCATTCTTAACCAACTGAAAATTCCGTACAAGAGTGAAACGAGGCTCATCTGTACATCCACTCAATTCAGGAGTACCTCAGGGCACTGTCCTAGGCCCCGATTTTGTATTGTTTGTCCACCTCAGATCTCCCAACCGTCGAAATTATTGTTCTGGGAACGTTTGCAGATGGTACGGTGATTCTAACCTCACATACGGATATAAACCAGGCTTCATCACTCATACAAAAATATATGAACTTACTTCAAGTATGGCTCCAGAAATGCAGAATAAAAATAAATGAAAAACAGTCGTCTCATGTGGCATTTACATTATGTAAAAAACAGTGTCCACCGAGCTATATAAACAACGCAGAGATTCCTAAATCACTCTCTGTCAAATATTTGGGTCTACGTCTCGATAGCAAGTTCAATTGGAAAATCCACATAACGGAGAAAAGAAAACAAATGGATATTAAACAAAAAGAAATGTACTGGTTACTAGGACGCAAGTCACGCCTCTCCACAGAAAACAAACTTCTACTAATAAACTACTACTACAGAAAATAAACTCCTACTATGCAATAACATAATTATACCAATATGGACCACTGAAGTGATGAGAATTGTGGATGCTTCCCCGTATTCGTCTTTTATTGTGATGAAGTCCTTTTGAGGACGAAACGTTGTGTTAATTTTTATGTTTATGTTAAAAGATTATTTCTGACAAATTTTTCTGTTTTCATACATTTATAATGATATTGAAGTCAAATAAATATAACTATTCAACTCTGGAGTTTATATAAAAATATAATCAAATTATATTAGTAAAAATAATTGCTAATAGTTTGAAAAATTAAATATTTATTTATTTTATTGTTATAAACATAGTTGGAAGGGCAGTTGCCGCAACAACAAATTTGTCTCATAACAGTACCATAATTAAATTATCTGCTGACATATTCTATTGTTCAGTGGTTTCAATTTTGCATGAATAATTGTGTCTCGAAAAATTATCTGTACGATGGGTGACGCGTTAGGCTACAGTGGACAATAAACCTAATCGTATGGTCGTTTCTTCGCATCCTGTCGATTCGCAACTGTTAATCGTACATGGATACATACGAAGGTGGTCTGAAAAGTTTCCGACCTCAACGTGAAGATGGCAGCACTAGTAAATATAAGCAAGTGAATTTACAGAGATGTGAGCATCGCTGGGAGAAGTGTGTAGAGTTACAAGGGGACTATGTTGAAAAATAAAAATTAAAATTAAAAAAAAATTCTATCATTGTTGGGTCGGAATTTTTTCAGACCACCCTCGTAAATATACCCCAGAGACAAAGCAACAATAGAAACGGTGGTTTTCTGAATGCTAACCGGCACCAAAGAAGAGAAAAAGGTCCGGAAAGTGATGACCACGGTTTTAGGGGTACAAACACAATTATCTACTTTGAATATTAGGCAGAATAGGGGGACGATAAATGGAGCAACTGGGTCGTTATTGGACCACTAGAGTCAAGAAATAAGGAATAAACGTAAAAATTAGCCAAGAAAAAAGAAATTATCGATCAAAACAATGCGTGGGAAGTTTCTACGGCGAAAATTGTCGAATTGAAACTTCTAAATGTTGCCACATCTATCATAACCTCCCTGACGTTTTTCTGTTTACTGACCAGGAAAAATTGGTTCTTCGGAAAATAAAACTATGTCGAAGGAGATCGTTGCTGGAACAAATGCCTATTTTGAAGACTTTCGGAAAGTTAATTTTTGGGCGGCTTAAAGAAGTCTAGAAATGCTTGCCGAAGTATAATAGAGCTGAAACTAGATTACGTAGACTATGCGTTGAATCCTCCAAGAAAACGAAGAATATTATTTTAATTGTTTCAAAATATAACTTCGGCGAGTAATGTTTCTGGTGTCCTTTGCGGCGTCTTTACTTTTGAATAGGTCGAATAAATTAGGCTTTAACCTTTGATCGAATTCTGGCGTATATGCCGATGGCAGCAGGCCAGTGCAGTGTTCCTGCGCACAGACCCGGGTATGAAGGTGTGTCAGGTCGTAAGAACATAACAAAACGACCATCATCGTCCATATTAACCGTCTCGCTCTTCATCACGACATTACGAAGTCGCTTTCGTCAAAATAAATATTATACACGTCGTTTAATTTTTTTTAATTCAAATCCCTTGTCTGTTCATATTTTACAAACGTGATTACAATTTATTTAATTAAATTTAACCGATAAATTAAATAGATGTAGTAGTTTCGGTATATAAACGTTACGGAAGTGTAGTCAAGGTCATCGCCCACACGGTAAAACTAACTGTAACTGATTGCTTTAGTAATTTCCGACGACCCAATAATCTGAATAATGTAGGCTTATATGAATTCACGGTGTCGTGCGATGTCCGGCCGTGCCATGAGCGGACAACCTCGTCCTCGTCATCCCGGCCGTTTCCTCAATCCTGACCGCTGAACGAGCAGAGATGCTGGCGCATTTAACATGATTAATTTCAGTAATAAAAGTATTAATTTCTGTGAGTCACTTGGAGAGAATGTTCAGCAGGAAAACTGATAACAAAACATCACTTTCCGAGAAATATCGGCAGTTGGATAACGCACGAGGAGAAAACTGATACCTACCTAAACAAGTCACAAGCTATCGTGAAAAATGACTAACAGGTGGTGTCTCTGTCTTATGAAAAGTTTGTTGGTGGTATTTCACAACTCCTCTCGAACATTCGGAACGACAACAGACCCTGCCTCTACTGTCCGTTTGGTGACGTGCGATGTCCGGCCGTGCCATGAGCGGACAACCTGGCCATTTCCGCAATCCTGACCGCTGAACGAGCAGAAACTTTATTGCTTAAAAAATCTGTCTTGGTTTTAACATTAAGTGAATTTAATACAAGTTTAATGTATAACATTTCTGAAACTTATCTCGATTTATAATTTCTATGTCTATCTATAATATGGAAATTGGTAGTGACTCGTTTAATAAATATGCTTAGAAATGATCAATTGAGATAAAATCTTTTTAACAGTTATATTTATCTGTCGTCCTTAAATAAATAAAAACATCAACCTGTTTAGTTATAAATTTATTAATTTAAATAACTAAACATTATAATAGAAAAAACATTCTCAAAGATTCATCCCTAATTTATTAGGACGTCTTCAGATGTTGTAAAGTGAATTAAATGATCTAAATTAAAAATTCGTGTTTCTAAAAATTTCAACAAAGCAAGATTTAACAAACATGATAATTTATGATATAATTAATTAAAAATTTATTGAACGTTACTTACAGTTAATTTAATCTTAGATGCGATTTGCCCACACATTACAGGCGAAAATTCTGTTATGTTTACAGCTGTTGAGAGTATTGTTAAGTTTAAATAAACAATAGAAATGAAATTATTTTTAATACATTAACTGGATTAGAACAATAGAATATCATAAATTCTTTTTAAATTATTTTTTACGTTAATGGCCGAATTATTGGAACAAACCTTACATTTTATGTAATTAATTGTAAGTAATGTTCAATAAATTTTTATTAATTGTTTTAATAATTAACATGTTAGTAAAAATCTTGCTTTGTTGGAATTTTAAGAAACACCTATTTTAAAAGTAGACCATTTAATTGACTTTCAAGATCTTAAGAGGTCCTAAACAATTAGGGATGAAACTTTGAGAATGATTTTTCTATTATAATGATTAAAATTTTTAATTAATAATAAATTTATAACTAAACATGTTGATGTTTTCATTTATTTCAGTTTAAACGAATCACTACCAATTGGAACAGTTTCCATATTATAGATGATAGATAGGAATTATAAATCCAGATAAGTTTCAGAAATGTTATAAATTAAACTTGTATTACATTCACTTAATGTTTAATCCAAGACTGATTCTTTAAGCAATAAATTGGCTGTTCCGAAACTTTATACCTGCTCATTCAGCGGTCAGGATTGAGGAAATGACCAGGTTGTCCGCTCATGACACGGCCGGACATCGCACGTCATCAAACGGACAGTAGAGGGAGGGTCTGTTGTCGTTCCGAATGTTCGAGAAGGCGTTGTGAAATACCACCAACAAACTTTTCATAAGACAGAGACACCACCTGTTAGTCATTAAGATTTCACGATAGCTTGTTTAGGAAGGTATCAGGTTTCTCCTCGTGCTTCATCCAACTGCTGACATTTCTCCGAAAGAAATGTTGTGTTTTCAGTTTTCCTGCTAAACTTCTCTCCAAGTGACTCACTGAAATTAATACTTTTACTACTGAAATTAATCATGTTAAATGTAAAATTACTTACGTGGAATTATACACGAAAATTGAGTCCAAAAATTGATCTGTAACCGTAGACACCGTGCAAGTTCAAAACTGATACTTATCTGACGTTAAGTATAGATGAAATAAATCGGCAAATAAAATCAGAATTATTTGAATTTATTACAAATAAAATCTCATGAAAGTGAACATGACTTGCATGTGATGCAGTTGATGCATTGTAAAATTTGTTAAAATTCTTTAAACATGCTAATAGAATTTTTACAACTATTTGAATCAATATTTGGCATCAACAAGAGATGTTTGTATTCCACAGATTTATTCCAGGTCTCCTTCTTATTTCTTACTATCCGGGTTATCATAATTAAAATCAGCGACATCCATAACCCCGGGTTTGACTTCAATCGCGGTTTTTTTGCAATATTTTTATGTAACGCCCATCCGCCCCCATCCCTAAAAGTGCTCCCCTTGCATGCCGAAAGGGTTTGAAATTTTACACAAAAAACATCGGGAGAAACGCTATCATTCTCATTGATCCCGTAAAATATATATCCGACGCTAATATCGGCCTTTTTGAGAACGTTCTAAAATTTGCAACCCTTCCCCTACGGGGTGGTAGCCGTGTTTTACCCCCACAGTGTTTGCTTCCGGTTCGAAAGTAACACGTATACAAAATTTCTTCAAATTATCTCCACAGATGTAGATTTGTATGCGGAACATGCATACACACACGCATACAAATAATAAATATTTTTTATTAGACTAGCTGAGTCTGCGTTACCCGGGTGTTCATAATTATACTCAGCGACACCCATAACCCTGGTTTTGACTACAATATCGATTGTTATCGCCGTATCTTTACCTTCCGCTCCTCCATCTCTAACCCTATAGCTGCTTCCCTCCCATGCCGAAAGTGGTTGAAATTATAAGCAAACAAAATCGGTAGAAATTCTATCAATATCTTTGACCTCGAAAAATAGTTATTCGACCCAAATATCGGCCGTTTAACATGTTTTAAAATTTCCGACCACGTCCGCCCCTGCCCCGGGGGGGTTAAGCAGCAAGTTGAATGGCTTAATTAAACTCAACGTCATCCATAACCCCGGATTTGACTCAAATCTCGGTAGTTTTCGCGTTATTTTCTTGTAACGCCCCTCCACTTCCGATTTCCGTCGTCCGTCTTCCCGTCTACCCATCTGCGGCAATAATGTTCACACAGTTATTGTATATTCTAGTAAAGAACATTCTTGTAAGAGAAAAATACCGTAAGAAAAACTTATATAAATAAGAAGAAAACATAGTAAGTAAATAAAAAGTTTTTGCGGTATTTGGGACTCGAACCTTATTCTGAAATTCTACAGCTGCTCACGCTGGCACTGAGTCACACATGCGGATTTTCAGAAGGGCCATTATTATTATTATGTTAATTGCTTTTAAAAATCAACTTTTCCTCATTTTTTAACTATTATATTCATATTTAATCTACAAATGGGCAGTTTTCACGGTGGTAGTTGCATGAGATTACAATTTAATTACAACTTAAGTAATGGAAATTACATTAAAGGAAAATAAAGTAAATCAATATAATTATTTTAAATTATAAGCCAGGTTTAGGGACATTATTTCAACCATAAATACATGTACTGGCCTGAAAAGAGGAAAAGTGGAAAGATATCTGAAAATAGAGATTAACTAACTATTTAACCATCTAAGGAGACAAGGAATGTGACCATTTTTCTTTTTAGTTTATAACGGAGCACTGTCACTTTACTACACTACCCTATATTCACTAGAGAGTTCAGATAAAGTCTAAATTTTCTTACTTATTTATATAAAACCGATAATGTATTTAATTCTAAGTTAATCATTAGCCAAGATGTGCTTTAACCTGCGTATCCAGAGGGAATGCTGAATTCATCAACACACACCTCGTCCCAGTGCTTTTAGAGAAGCATAAATTCTCCCGACACCAAATATAAAAAATTCTCTTAGTACCCTAAGAGCGTCAAAAATACTCCTGGTGCGTTGAGAGTGTGAAAAATAACATCGTGAGAACAGTGTCAATCCCACTGACTCTGAATAAAATTTATTCAACACAAATACTAGCGCTTTATGCATGTTACAAAATTTCCACCCCCTTCCACCCTCGCCCTCAGGGTTAATAGACGTGTCCTACTCCCGCAGTGTTTGATTCCGTTAACATCCGTTCAATGTTCCTTTCCTCTTTGGTGTCATATATCAAAATTCAGACTAAATTAGCAGTTTGTGCTTTTTATTCTTAAAGACGCAATTTATTAAAAGACGACAGGTAATATCAAGATACAATTATATGAACGAAGTTCATTTGAAAAATCTGTCATCAAACTTTGATATTGTGACGCGAATTTTCTTTTATTAAATTTATTTAGCAATAAAGCGTAAATATTTTTCTTATATTTGGAACTTTACGAAAGTACTTCGTTCCGCTGGGTTTTTCTACCGGCCGTAGAAGCAACTGCCCAACGAAGCGGAAAAAATTAATCAATGCGGACGTTGCCAAAAACTGGAAGAACTGATTATTCCAAGGGATTAATATAGTACAGTTGGAGATCCACTACAACTGTAATTTTGTAATGTGCCAGAAGTCGCGTCCTTTGTAGCTCCTCCCGTGCAATAGAGAAACGCGGGAAAAAAGTGTTATATTGAAGAAATGGATCAGTAAAAGGCAAGGCATGTTCACTTTAGGCGATGACAGAGCGTTGGAAGAGTTTTTTTGAGGAACCACAGTCGGAGTTAGAAGAGCAGTTCTTGAGTAACCAACAGTCAGAGAGGAAGAGCAGTTTTTTGAGTAACCATCAGTCGGAGAAGCAGTTTTTCAGTAACCACACTCGGAGTTGGAAGAGAAGTCCTTGAGTAACCAACAGCGGAGAGGAAGAGCAGTTCTTGAGTAGCCAACAGTCGGAGTTGGAAGAGAAGTTCTTGAGTAATCAGCAGTCGAAGAGGAAGAGCAGTTTCTTGAGTAACCATCAGTCGGAGATGAAGGTTTTCAGTAACCAGCAGTCGGAGAAGAAGGTTTTAGTAACCAGCAGTCGGAGAAGCAGTTTTTGAGTAATAACACTCGGAGTTGGAAGAGCAGTTCTTGAGTAACCAACAGTCAGAGAGGTAGGGCAGTCCTTAATTAACTGAACTCGGATTTGGAAGAGCAGTTCATGAGCAACCAACAGTCGGATAGGAAGAGCAGTTTTTTGAGTAACCATCAGCCGGAGAAGACGGTTTTGAGTAACCAGCAGTCGGAGAAGCAGTTTTTGAGTAACAACAGTCGGTGTTGGAAGAGCAGTGCTTGAGTAACCAACAGTCAAAGAGGTAGGGCAGTCCTTGATTAACCACACTCGGATTTGGAAGGGCAGTTCTTGAGCAACCAACAGTCGGAGATGAAGAGTAGTTTTTTGAGTAACCATCAGTCGGAGAAGCAGTTTTTCAGTAACCACACTCGGAGTTGGAAGAGAAGTCCTTGAGTAACCAACAGCGGAGAGGAAGAGCAGTTCTTGAGTAGATAGTCGGAGTTGGAAGATAAGTTCTTGAGTAATCAGCAGTCGAAGAGGAAGAGCAGTTTCTTGAGTAACCATCAGTCGGAGATGAAGGTTTTCAGTAACCAGCAGTCGGAGAAGAAGGTTTTAGTAACCAGCAGTCGGAGAAGCAGTTTTTGAGTAATAACACTCGGAGTTGGAAGAGCAGTTCTTGAGTAACCAACAGTCAGAGAGGTAGGGCAGTCCTTGATTAACTACACTCGGATTTGGAAGAGCAGTTCATGAGCAACCAACAGTCGGATAGGAAGAGCAGTTTTTTGAGTAACCATCAGCCGGAGAAGAAGGTTTTGAGTAACCAGCAGTCGGAGAAGCAGTTTTTGAGTAACAACAGTCGGTGTTGGAAGAGCAGTTCTTGAGTAACCAACAGTCAAAGAGGTAGGGCAGTCCTTGATTAACCACACTCGGATTTGGAAGAGCAGTTTTTTGGGTAACCATCAGTCGGAGATGAAGGTTTTGAGTAACCAGCAGTCGGAGAAGCAGTTTTTGAGTAACCACACTCGGAGTTGGAAGAGAAGTTCTTGAGTAACCAACAGAGGAGAGGATGAGCAGTTTCTTGAGTAACCAGCAGTTGGAGAAGCAGTTTTTGAGTAACCAACGTTGAAGATAGCAGGAATTAGCGTCTTCGGGGTGGACAAGGAACAACAGCCGTAGCAGGGAGTAATTAGGAGCCGCTCGTGATAATAAACAATATCAAATCTTTAGACGTTACAATATATTTTAAATTTACGAATTATGATTCAAATAAATTGGCTTTGTATTATTCAAACACGTCCTTCCCTCTCCAGTAATTACTGCATTTAAGGAGAGCCAAATGAACCTTAGGAATAATTTTTGTGGAAGTGGAAGTGAAGCCACGTCCCAACGATTCGTGACATGGAATTCAGTAATGATTGCAAAGCGCTGTGGAATCTGAGAGTCCTTCTCAAGGCTCTTCACAGCAGTTTCACAATAGCGAATTTTCCTATAGCTTACTACCGAGACGATAAGGAATGTTGTTTACTCTGCGGCGGAGGCTTTTCGGTTCTTGGAAAGGGGCCATTTGTTATGAATACGCCCCCATATCGCTCTGCGTCCTCAAATGTTATCGCTCCGGTTCATGAAAACTTTAATGAGTACGGAAGCGGCGTGTCGGCACTCACACGACTCGTCCAATGGATGTTTGCAACTGTTGCAACTGCGATCCGACGTGAAGGCTGACTGGAAGCATGCCAGGCTACAGAACCTGGGATAGCGTGTTCGAATTCCAGCGCGGTTATGGCACCAATGGCGAGGCGGGTCCATCACGACGGACGCTCGTTTGGTCCTCATAGCGCTTAGGAAGACAGTCGCGCGTCCATCACGACTAGCCTCAATTCTATAAAACAAATTTAAGGACTATTTCCCATATAAACCAAATACAACTGGTGTTTGTGTCACACAAAAAAAAATGGTTCAGAAAATGGTAAAACCCTTTCTAGGCTGATCATTCCAAAGCTCATTCTTGACCTAAGCCTTAAGGTTTTGTGGATTATTAAATATTTCTGTTTTTGGCAGTTAAGGAATTTCCGCCACCACTGTTTAATTAACGTAATACACATTTATGAATTAATTAATTAACGAATTAATTAATTAACGAATTTTAAAGATATAATCTAAGACTTTGGTTATTGTAAATGCTTAGAAATATGGACGGTAGCACGGAACGAACGAGAAAAATTCGCGCTTCAAGACTTAGAATTTTTATTATTGTTATTTATTTATTTATTTCTAGGTACTACACAAACGTTCGTCCAATTATGCAGATACCATGAATTTGTTACTATAGTTAAATGCATTAAAAATGGGCTATTTTTACATCATAGTACACTGTTGGATACAATATAATATATATAATTTAATAACAGATTAATTTGGTAATATAATATCATTTAATTGTAAGTATTATGATTAGATAAAATTAAGAACGACGTATTATGTTTTATATGATTTGTAAGTAATTTTTAGTTCTTCTAGAATAAATAGGAAATAATTTTTAGGTAATTGGAGTGGAATAAATTTAATTAAGGTGACAATTTATTGTACAGAATGCTCTATTTTTTTTGTTTCTGACCAGTGCCAGGTTTTGTTTTGGAATTAGCGTGTTAAAGAGCAAGGATTTCCCCGGCGAATGAATAAAGCATTCCGGATTAAATACTTATTGAGACAAAACGTTTCGACGACAGCTCCGTCATCGTCATCAGGCAGACCGCGGTTACAATCATTTTGCGGTTACAGATTTCAATTAATTCCATCAAAACGCCGAGGAACTGTCCACGAAGACGTATGTGGCTCCTCGTCGTTTTAAGCAATTAATTGAAATCTGTATCAGCAAATAACAGCAACCACAACCCACCTGACGACGATTGCAGAGCACACCGCCGAAACGACGTGTACCAATAAATATTAAATCCGGTTAGAAACCCCGACAATTCTTTCATCGGGATTTGACTGGGGCATTTCAAAAACACATCAAAACATTTTAAAATGTTGCTCTCAGAGTTGGAAAATAGAAATGAAGCGATAAAATATTAAAGAGACTCATCAATTTAATTGTCATTTCATATCTGGCGTTGCTCATTCGCACGGACTGAATTCATAGAACACTTGACATTACGGTAGAAATCTTAATGTTACTTATTTCACAAATCTGTCCTTTTAGAGACACTTTATATTTATTTATAGAGTTACGACGTTTCGATACGTGTTCGTATCTTCTTCAGGTATTATCCTAAGAGGTGATATTTACAAATGATTAACATATGGACTAATTACGCAAAGTAAAGAAAGACAAACTAAAGTAATCATTTGTAAATATCTCCTCTTTAGGATAATACCTGAAGAAGATACGAACAAGTGTCGAAACGTCGTAACTCTATAAATAAATAAATATAAAAAGTCTGTTACTTATTTAAATTATATTTACACACAATCGGTCTAAGCTTAATTTTGGCTCTCGTTGCCGTGGGTGTTTAATATTTTCAGAGTAATGGTTTCCTTGAGGATCGTTTCCGACGTGTGAAAATATTAATGTTCGTGTCATTCGCGATGAATAACCTTCATCGATCTTCTCTTTAAGACTAATTAATTTAATGGATGAGAAAGATAGCCAATTCAGACAAAAAGGTTAATTTAAATACCACACAACGTTTCTGTGATCCTTGTTCCTTCCGTCAGGTGCTAAGAAGGACCTAGAGCCTTTGAGTGTTGTCAACTGACAAGTGCAGTTGTGTTTCTCTAGGCTCTTCTTAGCACCTGACGAAAGGGTAGAAGGATCCTGGAAACGTTGTGTGGTATTTATATTACCCTTTTTGTCTGAATTGGCTACCTTTCTTATTTTCAATCAGTCGTAAATTTTTTTTCATTTTAACTAATTAATTTATTTGCTTTTACAGACGATGTTCAAACACATTGGAACTTCTCTTTCATTAATTCCCTGGGTTTTTTTTTTCTAGGCAATCACTCGACATTCAAGCGAATTCCAAACGGGAGCAAATGGACCGATTTGTCTGATCCTCCAAGTGAACCGCTGCTGCCATCTCGCTGATGCTGCATGAACTTTGCAAAGCAAGGTACTGGGACATCTCTTTTTAAAATGCTGCAACGAATGAAAATTAGACGTCCAGTCTCATATTTTAAGGTACAGTTCGTCCTGGGCTCGGTGACTACGCAATTTGTGGGTGTCACGGTTAATTTTTCTCCAAATTACGCGATTTCCCGTCCTTGTGCCGTTCACGAGGTCCGAACCTCACGGACGCCTACACGCAAATATCATGCAAGTTAACGGTTTGATAACAATGGAACCGATACTTATGGAATTTTGTGCGTGAGTCACAGAGTTTACTTGGCGCCTTGACACAGATAGCCTACGTGCCGCGTCTTTGACCCGCCATGGTCCAGGATCGCAGATACAAGCACGGCCCCTCAGGGTTCCACAATGCCACTGCTCAATATTGTTCATTCTGGAATAAAAAAAACAACACAAACTTTAGACTATAAATATGTTAAATATTAAAAACTATTTTTCACATCATATTAAAAAAACAACTCAAACTTCGGTGTAAAGTTATATAAATATGCTAAATACTACAAACTATTTTCACATCATATTTAAAAAAACAAGGTTTAGACTACAAATATGATAAATGCTAAGAAAAACTATTTTCACATAATATGCAAAACTCTGATTGAACGCGGCCCTGTTCTATTACAACTTATTTCACTTAATGGTATGCATAAATGATAAAAGACAGCTTTTCTGAAGGCAATACAAACCAAAACGAGAAAATAATAAATTGAACAACGTAAACTGTTCGTCACTAAAATTGAGCACCCCTGAATGCAACACGCAAGACACCATTAGGTGGGAAGCCTTATTCCGCTATGTGTATTTATGAGAGAAAATGACTCCCCGAAGGTATCCATCGAGTTAGACACTTATCGTGTCGAATATTCACTTGTCTGCCATGTTCCTGCTTTAAAGATATGCATAATAACATTTAACTCTCAAGTAACCGCCTGTTACTATTGCTACATGGGATGAGGTAATTTATTAAATATCGTGACGAACTCTATTTCATCAGTAATAGTAATTATTTTTTTTAAAAAAACACAAACTTTAGTGTAACTTTTTTTTGTTATCAAAATGCTACTGAATTTACAAAAGTGGTTGAACAAAATATAATATATTATTAACATAACGAAACCGGCTTTGTTCCTCTTCCACTACTTGTGTCGATTCCGAAACTCGAACTGAGACATCGAAATGTTCGAATACTTTCTAACAATCAGGCGGGAAAAATTAATCATTACTATTACTGATGAAATATAGTTCGTCACGATATTTAATAAATTACTTCATCCCATGCAACAACAGTAACAGTCGGTTACTTGAGAGTTAAATGTTAATATGCATATATTTAAAGCAGTAACATGGCAGACAAGTGAATATTCGACACGATAAGTGTATAACTCGTTGGATACCATCGGGGAGTTATTTTCTCTCATACACATAGCGGAATAAGCGTTCACACCCAATGGTGTCTTGCGTGTTGCATTCAGGGGCGCTCAATTTTAGTGACGAACAGTTTACGTTGTTCAATTTATTATTTTCTCGTTTTGCCTTCAGAAAAGCTGTCTTTTATCATTTATGCATACCATTAAGTGAAATAAGTTTTAATAGAAACAGGGCCTCGTTCAATCAGAGTATTTCATAATGAGAAGTACAACTTAACTTTTAATTGTTAAAAACATACAAATATATGTTTTAAAAGAAACAGTATCAGGAACGTGGGGGGTAAATTATTAAAAATTTAACCTACTAGCCGCATAACATCCATAAGATTTCTTTCACAAGCAATAGAATCATGACCACTATTGCAGTTTTCTGGCCAATTACAGACAATATTTTTTATTGATTTAAGACCACGTTTCGTTCCTCATGTCCTTTACTGCGGAGTTATCAAAAATCTAATGCATTTACAAAAGTGGTTGAACAAAATATATTATACTATTAACATAAAGAAACTGAGAAACACTCACGCAAATATGCTAAAAACTATTTTCACACCATATTAAAAAACAACACAACCTTTAACGAAAAATATGCTAAAAGCGAAAAAATATTTTCACATCATGTTAAAAAACAACACAAACTTTAATCTTAAGTTCTATAAATATACTAAAAACTATTTTCACAGCCTTTTAAAATACAACACAAATATTAAAAATATGTTAAATTCTAAAAACTATTTTTACATATTAAAAACAACAAACATTTTAGTCTTAAAATACATAAATATGCAAAATATTAAAAGCTATTTTCACATCATATTAAAAAACAACGCAAACTATAGTCTTAAGTTGTATAAATATACTAAATGCTAAAAACTATTTTCACAGCCTATTAAAAAGCAACACAAGCTACTATACATTAAACATATGCTGAATTCTACATCATATTAAAAAACAACAAAAACTTTAGTCTAAAAATATATAAATATGCTAATAGTTAAAAACTATTTTCACATCATATTAAAAAGCAAACAAAACTTTAATCTAAAAATATATTAATATGATAAATGTTAAAAACTATCTTCACATCTTATTAAAAAACAACACAAACTTTAGACTAAAAATATATAAATATGCAAAATAGTTTTCAATATTTTGCATATTTATATATTTTTAGACCGAAGTTTGTGTTGTTTTTTAACAACAACAACACAAACTTTAGTCTAAAAATATATAAATAAGCAAAATATTAAAAACTATTTTCACATCATTTTAAAAAAAAATTAGACTTAATTTTGTATTGTTTAATATGATTTGAAAATAGTTTTTAACATTCAGCATATTTATATAACTTTAGACTAATGTTTTTTTGTTTTGTTTTTTACATGTAGTATATTTATGTGTGTTTCTCAGTTTCACTATGATAATAGTATAATATATTTTGTTCAACTACTTTTGTAAATTCATTAGGTTTTTGATAATAACAATTTATTTTGTACAATTTCGCCGTATGAAAGACCCGAGGAAGGTACAAACACCGTACCGAAACGTTGCCTTAAATCAGTAATTGGTCAGAAAACTGAATTATCTATTTGGTATAAACATTCGTAAAAATACAACTTTAGAATATTATTATTGATGGCGGGATAAAAAAATAATTATATCGATATATTTTTATTGAATGTATAAATACAACGTTAATAATTAATAATTATCTGGTCTTTACATTGTAACAAAATTATGAGACAGGGAATTTTAAGCTGGGAAGTAGGGAAAATGTTGAGTTTATTTTTCTGAAAATTCTGTTGGTCCGATAATGAATACTTATTAAACTGTGCAATTTCGACCCGCATTTGGAAGGTTTGAGTCTCGTGATCTTCCAGACGGATGTTGTCGCTATGTTTGAGTGTCGGCGACGTCGCTCCCGTGAGAATCTCCCCGTCGTTATCATCCTTGTCCTCGCAGACGTAAACTGCTTACCTGTGACCACGCTGCTTCAATCCCTCCCGCCGGAAATTACTCACCGGCTTTGAGGCAAGCACAATGCCTTCTTGTTTCCGTATCAGTCACATGCCGTCGTCTGCCGGCAATGCAATTAGGGATTTTTTTTTCTCACGCCTGACTTGGCATCGGCGTCTCTCTCGTGGCAGATGGTCGCCACTTCGCCCACGCCAACCAAGCCCCGGAGCCCATTTATAAGACTAGACGATTAAACAAATTAATTCGCACGTTACAACTTCCCCGCTGCATCGAAAGGAAAAAAAAACGTTCCATCCGTGAATTTTCAGAAATTATCTACAATTAAGTAGTAATAGTAACGAGACCGTGGCTCATTATCTACAGAAAACGTCTCTAATTATTAACATCGTATCAAGTGTTTTTATTTTAATGATAGTGAAATGTAAAATCTTCGATTATTTAGGGTATAGTTCTGATATTTCTCCTTATAAAATGATGTTCTTATGTTTGTTATGCGTTTTCCACGGACCATGTGAGCTGCGTGACCTTCACACGTGTTTATTCCCAAAGCTAAAGTCCCACGTGCTTATCCTCTAAATGTCGTAAAAATGGTACTTTACATCACAGAAACAGCCCATAAAGGAATTCTTTGATGAAAACTCAACGTTTTCTATCTCCAAAGTGTTTTTAGAATTTTTGGTGCTATTTTTGTATCACAATAATGTTGCTTCTCTCGCATCAGCAATCTCTTCTTAATAATACTTATATCATTTACGGTAATGTCCGCTATTCCTATTGGAATAGTCAGCCAGCTGCTTCCTAAACCGGTCAAGGCACGGAGAGGGAAAAGCTGCGTCCCCACAGCAAACCCCTCTCCCGCCATCGGAAGGGCGTGGGACAAGTACCCAATGCCCGACCTACCTGATGCAGGTTTTTCTAGGGTTTTCCCAGTATCACTTTTAGGCGAATTGCCGGGTAGGATGCTTAAGTCATAGGTCATAGCCCGGGAGCCCTAGTTAACCCTTGGCTACCTTCCTCTACCCTTCCGCATCCCCCATTTCAAATCCCTTTCCTATGCTATAAGAGAGGAGTTGCCACCATGTGGATTACCCTATACATAGCCTGTCTACACCTACGAAAAACAATTGGCATTCTGGAAGTATAAAATCAATATTAATGGCCGTATAAGTCAGAAAAATACAATTTTATTACACAAAGCGACGTTTCGTCCTAAAATTGGGGCCACTTCAGGTTGTTGATAATAAAATTATTAGGATAAAAATGTTAAATTTTCCACATTTTGATGGGTTGGTGTAGAACATTCAGTTATATCTCAAAGTTATGAAAGGTAAATATTAAAACCAACAAAAATGTCAATTGCAAAGATTAAATTACATTCAATATAAAAATCACGCAATTATAACAATGCTCTACAATTCATAAATATAAACATAAAATATATTCACATTTGATGTTTATTTTTTTGTACTGTACAGGAAAAATAAGGACGAAACGTCTTATATTTAATGTTTGGTTAAATAACGTAATTTTCTGATATAAGACCTGTATTTCTTTATTTATATTATTGTAAATGTGTAATATTTTTTTCATCAGAAGATTTATGTTAATATTTTGGATGTAGAGAGTAATTAATTTTTAAGAT
This sequence comes from Zhengitettix transpicula, assembly GCA_037074705.1. Classification (NCBI taxonomy): domain Eukaryota; kingdom Metazoa; phylum Arthropoda; class Insecta; order Orthoptera; family Tetrigidae; genus Zhengitettix; species Zhengitettix transpicula. The sequence goes on along the minus strand of CM073595.1, from coordinate 14,792,878 downwards.
GATGAGCGGACAACTTCACATCTGCTCCAACAATGACCATTTCTGCATTGCGCTGTTGGCATACAAACCAATTAATTAAAAATCTGTTTTATGTTGATATTTATGAATAATGGAACATTATTGTAATTACATGTTTTTGGTAGTGAATGTAAGTAACAAACTTTGTATTTGCAATATAGGTAATTAACATTTTTTTGTTTTTAATATTTAACTTTCCATTAAGTTTAGATATGTTTCTACACCTCGACATCAAAATGTAGATAATTTAACATTCTTTCAAAATATCTCCTCATTATTTAATTGTCATTACCCTAAATTCCCAAGTTGAGGACGTAACTGGTATAATAAAATTTATGTTATTATTCATTATTCTTTATTTTTCTGAATTTTATGTCATTAATTTTTAAATCATTTCTGTTCTTTATTTATGTTAGACCAAAATTGTCCTCGAGTAGTTCACATATTTTCTGTAACTGCGAAAAAGGACAATTCCATCTGCATTTTGCTTGTACTTAATCCAATTTTTAATTTATTCGTTGCTGCACGTGGGAGGAAACTCTACTGAAATGACCAGCTTCGCCACAGAGGACCTTGCATTCCAAAGCAATTGACGTACTTAGCCACGGATCGAACGGAATTGATTTAATAATACTTTTAGCAAGAGTGGTGATAAGCTTGGTTTAGCTGCAAAACCAATCTCTTAAATATTCTGATGGATCGCTTAATCTTGAGACAGTTTCCGCAACGTTGATAGACACGAGATTCGCAATCTCGATTTACGTTTTAAAAAAAAAGAAGATCCAGAAGAGTCGCTGCGTAGGCGACCAGATCGACCTTGCCCTTAACTGCAGATCCGGTCCAGACTTCAGCAGATAAAACTTTGACGTACTTTGGTTATGAAACGAAACTATCGTTAAGTTGGATAACAGCGATGATAGCTGTCTTCACTATCTTCACAAAACTCTCGAATTGTGCGTCTCATTTGGTCCATTTCAAGTTTCTGTGGGTGAAACTTAAAAATAAGTTTTCATCCTTGGAGTCCATCGCTACGGAAATGGTCTCAGAATACAGAAATGTCACTATAAGTTGAAAAGACTGGTCAGTATATTGACGATAGTGATGTAGACCCCAGGAGTTGTACGACTGAACCCTTTGAAGCAGTTTTAGTAAAATGACGAGTCCTGATGGATAATTTTTTTAACTATTATTCAAGATAAATAATGTTGTTCTTTTCTCTCCATTTAAATGACCGTGTCGATGAAGAAATATTGTTCTGATTAATGATTCTAAGTATGTTTGTGTCAGATGATTATGACTCACGCTAGTCTGAAGCTACTGTAAATTATCAATGAGTGTTTTTGAGACTTATTTCATCAATATGACAAAAACATCTAATTTCCACAAGTATTAAAGAAAATTGCTGCAGGTGTACCAAAGAAATGTATATAGGGAAAACAATTTAAAAATCATATTCCTTAGAGGAATTCTTCACTTGACGCTTCTTAAAAACTTTCGAAGGAAATAGAAATGGTTTCCATTCCTGCAAGTACTTGCACAACCTCTGTTGGCGGGCGAATTCACTGCTGAAGAAACTTGCATGTTTACTTGCGAGCGCTTTCACAACGACTGGACAGGCACTTGCAAGGTCTCATTGCAAAAAGTGAATTGGAGAAATCCCTTGCAAGTGTAAACGCAGCCTAATTAATGCAAAAGAAATGAAAAGGGAATGAAGGTATACAATCATGAAGAAATTGGTCAAAACAAGTGTACTTATAAAGGGGCTACAGTGATTTATCGGACATTGAAAGACTTGAAATTTATAGTGGAAAATGTCTTCTATCGTTTACTTTAATCTTATGTCATTGAGGATTACATTACTTTATTATAACACGATTATAAATGGCTTTTTGAATTTTTTTAACAACTTTTACAGCCTCTTTTAATTTTTATAATATACCCTAACCTGAATTTCATGTACATCTCAACTAGAAGGACTTTTGATATCTATTTAATTATTTCGAAATTCGAGAATTTATATATATTAGATAAATTGTTGAGTTCAATTGAATTACTTCTAGACCAATTATAATATAATATATATATATAGGTCTAGTAGAAGTAATTCAATTAAATATACTATATTTATATATATACTATATTTACATATATATATAGGTATAGTAGAAGTAATTCAATTCAATATACTATATTTATATATATATATATATATATATATATATATATATATATATAGTGTAAACCCATTTATAAATTTATTTATAACGTGTATATATATATATATATATATATATTTATATATATATATATATATATATATATATATATATATTTATATATATATATATATATATATATATATATATATATATATATTATAGTGTAAAGCCAATTATAAATTTTATTATAACGTGTATATATATATATATGTATATTATAGTGTAAAGCCATTTATAAATTTTATTATAACGTGTATATATATATGTATATATTATAGTGTAAACCCATTTATAAATTTATTTATAACGTATATATATATATATAATAAAAAAGGATGTATATTTGTATGTATGTATGTATGTATGTATTTACGTTGTTCTTTATACAAATTTTATCGCGTGGACAGAATGCAACAAAAATTGGTACAAATATTCTTCAAAACACGAGAAACGGTACTGTGAGGGTGAGAAACGCCTAGCATACATGTGGAAAGAATTATAATTAAAAACCGTGATCATTAAATATTAAATTACTGCGCGCCAAGAGACAATGACGTCACGCGAGAGAAAGACGTTACTACGCAACGAACAAAGGAAATATTTCCTTTATTAGGAATGAAATAAAGCAAAAATATTTTCTTTAAATAAAAAGTATAATTTTATACAGCAATACTCCATCGAATGGCAATAAAGAAGAATACGAATTACTTTACCATCCTTGCGTAAAATGTAAGTTAATTTTCGCGCTATATTAGTTGTGAGTCTAGCTAACAATTTCATCAATGTAATATTTCGTAATGTATGAAGACTGAGTGACAATTGACAATTATATCCTGAAATACTCAAGGAATATATTTAAGTATTCAATTAAATACTTTTTCGAGTTTTTATAAATAAGTACACGAGCAACGCCGGGCACCCAGCTAGTATATATATATTATAGTGTAAAGCCATTTATAAATTTTATTATAACGTGTATATATATATATATATGTGTATATATTATAGTGTAAACCCATTTATAAATTTATTTATAACGTGTATATATATATATATATATATATATATTATAGTGTAAACACATTTATAAATTTTGAGATCTATTTAATTATTTCGAAATTCGAGACATCAAGTTTATGGAGTTAATTTCCTATATTTTTCAATTTTTATAAGTACAACCTAATCAATATCGCTTATAAATTTCACCTAATTAGGTTTGAGTAATTGTATAATGCTGTAGAAATTTTGTTCACGTCTGATTTTGAAACGTAAAATAAAAATATATGAAGCTTGTGTCCGGTGCATTTTCTTGATACAAGGCACACATTTTCAGAAGTATTATTCGCCCGGGCTGACGTATCCCGTTTGTATTCGGCAGAGTCCGGTGGCGTCGCGATCGCAAACCTTGACTACAATTTGTTTCAATGATCTCGTTACTAAGTACATCACGTGTTTTAGAGTGGCGTCGTCAGTCAATTTAGCGGCGTTTCATAAGTCAGTATTCCACTGGAAAATATTCAAGCAATGTGCGAATAATTGCAAATGACAAGGTTCCCTGACGTGATTAGAAACTCCACGCGGAAATAAATATTTTATACGTACAGACAATTATGATGTTAATTGTGGCTATAAGAAATATGGTCGAGTATCACGTTTTCGGCTGGGAAAATTAGTTATAACAACCATTTCAAACCTTATTCGATTTAACATTTTTCTATTACTTTGGTTAGGTTTTCCTGCGATTTCTAAATAAAACCTCGAATGAACTACATTTAAATTTTAATTAAATACATTGACGAGACCTATTAAAAACAAAAATGTGTAGATACTGTATGAATAACCTTAGAGGGAGACCAACGAGACAGCCTTTATGAATTTTCCAGACTTTAAATATAATGTTTAATCGCATAAACCAAACATATTCCGTTTGGACACTTTAAACAGCTTCAGGTCTTCTAAAATTGTTGACCCTTTTCAGAGAATTTTTTATTTATAATTAAAGGATGTTCCCTTTTTGTAATCAATGTGTACTTGTATTTTGAGAAATAGGTGACATAATTTAATTAAGTTTTTCTTTCTGATATAAAATTTGGTTTTGCTTTTCTCATATATAGAATTGTAAAAATTTTTGTGGTAAGGAATATGGTTTTTGTTATTTATTTTTCTAAAATTTAAAAGTGTTGTACACAATCTTTTCATATAATTAATAGGATTTTTTTAAAAAAAAAATTGTAGTTTTTACTGTGTCAAATTGAACTTCTGTTGTAGATAGTTGTGGAAGTGAAGGTACTATTATAATTATGAACTTCAAATTATTTTTAAAGGAAAAATTTTTTTCTCTCTTATTTTTGACATTTACTTTCATTTTTACACCGTCATTTATCATAACCATTTTTATATATATTAAGTAAATTGTTGAGTTCAATTTAATTACTTCTAGACCAATTATAATATATATATATATATATATATATATATATATATATACAGTGTAAACCCATTTATAAATTTTATTATAATATATACATATACACTATATATAAATATATATAGTGTAAACACATTTATAAATTTTATTATAACGTATATATATGTATGTATATATTATCGTGTAAACCCATTTATAAATTTTATTATAATATATACATATACACTATATATAAACATATATAGTGTAAACCCATTTATAAATTTTATTATAACGTGCATATAAATATTATAGTGTAAACCCATTTATAAATCTTATTATAATATATATATATATATACACTATATATAAATATATATAGTGTAAACACATTTATAAATTTTATTATAGTGTAAACCCATTTATAAATTTTGTTTTGATAAATTGCGGTATAAAAATGAAACTAAATGTCAAAAATGAGAGAAAAAATTATTTTTTCCCTCATATATATATATATATATATTCATTATATATCATTTTTTCCTTCATATATATATATATATATATTCATTATATATTATTTTTTCCTTCATATATATATATATTCATTATATATTATTTTTTCCTTAATATATATATATATATATATATATATATATATATATTCATATATATGAAGGAAAAAATAATTTTTTCTCTCATTTTTGACATTTAGTTTCATTTTTATACCGCAATTTATAAAAACAAAATTTATAAATGGGTTTACACTATAATATATATATATATATATATATATTATTATAACGTATATATATATACGTTATAATAAAATTTATAAATGTGTTTACACTATATATATATACTATGTGATCAAATATTAAACATTTAGGGATAATTATTAAATGTATAACAATATATTTATAGTCAACAATATATAAATATTGGAAAGAAGAGAGATGTGTTTAATGTACATTTAATATTTAACATTTATAAAAATTATTTTTTATTTAATAATATACTGCAGACGTAGGGAAAGGAATGAATAATTTGGAATTTTCTTACCAATTCGTTTAGAATCTCCACACATTCCCTCCTTACTTCTTCACGAAGGCAATAACAATCCTTCCGGGAGAAAGGGGAAAGGTGACACAAATAATATGTTTTGTTTCGTGTCAATAGGTCACAGCGTTATCGTTTGTTTGCTTCTAAGTCAATCATTCTTTATGTTATCATATGTTTTCCTTCCAAATATATATTCCGCTTCTTATGCCTCCCACTGAGTTTTTTTTTGTTGTGAATTAACGCTTGGCTTGCAGCTATAATTTCTGCAATATTCTGAACATTTGGCTTTGTCGTGACCTAAATGCCGGCTCTTTTCCTCTGACGTTGGCAAGGAACGTGCGTATTGTGGGAGCGTATAATCCTGGCAACACCATCATCGATACAGCTCTTCAAACATCTGATGTGGAAACATGGTCTTGTTTGCTGTTACATATTTCTGAAGCGGTCTTCTCTCACAATTTAGGAAGTTATGAAATGTGAAACACTTGAATCGTTGCGGTTTATGCACACACACACACACAGATATATATATATACATATATATATATATATATATTATAATATAATAGATTTTTGCCCTGCGTTGAAGTCGTCATTAAATGTAATATACAATGAAGATAATTAATTAAATTGAACTAATCATTGAAAATTATCTAATGAAATAATAACATTTATTGTTATTTAACTAAACAATCTGTTTATTATGCACAATTATTTTACCTTGCAAAACAAATTACTTGTTGAACTTTACAATAATTTTATACAAAAATTTCCGTTTCTCTTACTTAAGGGTCTTTATTGGGCCTTTTAAATAAAGAACAATTAATTTTACAATTTACTATTGACAAATATTTTTAATAAACTCTCGAAATGTACTCAAATAAAACCGAAAAGAAATCGAAATCTGACGATATTCTACCTTTTATTAACGTTTACAATAATTCCTTTACTCACTGTTTGTACCGGTACCAGGCCAATTGGAGAGATTTTGCAACACACTTTCACCTCAAACACTTTAACAGGCCATGTTTTCACTGAATTTACTTTGATTCACTTTGCTAAATTCCGGCCCATTGACCACCGGACACAGTTGTTCAAGAACTTTCGTCCCATTTATATCTGTCGACTTTACTTTAAAAGTTTCTCAATACCGTAGGTTAAATACGACCAATATCAGCTGTTACCAAGCATCAACTTTCCTCGACCGCTACTTGGTTATCGCGAGAACATACTTTGCAATGATTATCCTCGGCCGGTATTCAAAACCAGACTGCTAAATTATTGTTCCTTCCGTATTCAGCAAGGTCTCATGGCTGACTGCTGCTCCATCGATAATATAAAGGGTGTCCCGTTCAAACCTCCCACATTTCAAAGGCCCAGGGGAAAAAAAGTACAGTAAATATGATAATGAAATTAAACCACATGCAAAAGCATCTCAAAGAAGTTATTTAATAACTAGCTGGGTGCCCGGAGTTTCCCGTGTACTTATTTATTTAAACCCGAAAAAGTATTTAATTCTATATTCGTCTTTAGTCAAGTAATGCTTTAACCTACTTTCGACCGATAGTGCATTGAACAGCTATAAAATACATTGCATCAATCCCAACAATAATACCTCAGAATTTCTTCTTAAATAAACTCCTTGAGTATTGCAGGATATAATTATCCCCCAGTCTTCAAACATTACCAAAGATGAAATAGATGAAACTGTTAACTAGATTCATAATGCAAGCAAATAGTCGCCATATTGGAGTCACTAATGTGGCTCGAAAATTAACTTACATTTTCCGCAAATATCGTAAAACATTTCGTATTGTTTTTTACTATCATTCGATGGAGTATTACTGGATGATATTATACCTTTTATTCAATGAAAATATTTCTGCTTTATTTCATTACGGATAAAGAGACTATTTCCTTTGTTCGTCGTGAGGTAACGTCTCTCTGTCGCGTGACGTCATGGTATCTTGGCGCGTAGTAATTTACCACAAAAATGATCACATTTTTCAATTATAATTCTTTCTACCTTTATGCTACGGGTTTCTCACCCCCACAGTATCGCTTCTCGATTTCGGCAGAATATGTGTACCAATTTTTGTTGCATTCTGTCTACGCGTTAAAATATGTATAGAGATAAATACAAATATATTGACTTTTTTATTATACAGACTAGCTGGGTGCCCGGCGTTGCTCGTCTACTTATTTATACAAACCCGAAGAAGCATTTAATTCTATATTAATATTTAGTCAAGAAGTGAATATACTTTTTATTCAATGAAAATTGTTCTGCTTTCTTCCATTACCGGAAAAAGGAACTATTTCCTTTGTTCGTCGCGTAGTAACGTCTCTCCCTCGCGTGACCCACGGCCTCTTGGAGCGCAGTAATTTAACACGAAATTACCACGTTTTTTAATTATAATTCTTTCCCCCACAGTACAGTTTCTCGTGTTTTTAAGAATATGTGTACCAAGTTTCGTTGCACTCACTCCACGCGTTTAAATTTAAACCATGGCGACAACTATTTTGCCACGGATATGCTACAGCGTATTGTTACGAAGATCATGGCAAGAAATTGAATACAGAATCGTGCAACAAACGATTCACGTGTAGAAGTGTACTGTTAATTATTAAATAAATTCTTTGAGATGCATATGGTGAAATTTCATTGTCACATCTACTGAAGTTTCCTTCTTGTGGCCCTATGAAATGTGGGAGGTTTGAAAGGGACGCCCTGTAATTTAAGTTAAAACTTGATTAAGAACTGAAAATAAATTAGTATCAAATAAAAGAGATCAGAAGTTTTATAATAACAAAAAGCTACACGTAGATTTAGATTTATTATTTATTCCATTAGTCCTCGGTCGAGGAAATCGGACACGTCACAATATAAGAATAATTATTACAAATACACGGTTTAAAAAACAAACATTGTACTTTACCAAAAATATGCATGATTTAAAACTACATTAAACATTGTACTTTACAAAAAATAAGTATTATTTAAAAACTGCGTTAAAGATATGAATATGACAGTAATTGAAGAAATAATAAATGTTTTAATTCACCTTCAATTTCCTTTCGACGGAGTTTCCAGTCGAAAATCTTACATGGATTCCCGTCGAACATGAAAAAGAAAATAAGTCAGCAGTTAAATTCTAGAATATTATCATCGTAAAATAATTTCGTAACTTGATATGATACCAGCGAACTATTTTATTAAAGAGGATCTACTGTGTCCTTCCTTTCTACGAACTCTTTGAGCCAGTAATATCCTCCATTAATTAACAGAGATTTACAACTCTTTATAATTAAATTTTGTATACTTAAAACCTTTATTTCTTCCGGAAGACTATTGAATAGATTTATCCCGGAATAACGAACGCTTGATTCAGAAAGGCTCAGGCGATGTTTTTATCTGCGGAGTTGAGAGCGATTTTAGTGTCGTATAAATGATTTGCTCCGTTTAGGGCATATAAATTGATGTTTCTCCAGATAAACTTTAAAATTCCTAGACTACACAAGGCAATGTTAAAATCCCAAGATTCCGAAACAAAGGCTTGCAAGTGTCGTTACAATCCGCACCCGATATGATTCGTGCGGTCCTCTTTGGAAGTTTAAAAATTTGCAACGCGTGACGTGAACGACCCCAGGTTTGCTATGGCGTGAGAAATCACAGAATGAAAATATGCACGATATACCATTTTATATGTAGATTCATCGCTAACACTCTTTATGTGAAGCAAATATTGCTAAGTTTTCCCGAGAGTTTATTTATGTGTTGATTCCATTTCAATTTATTGTCAAGGACTGTACTGAATTATTTTATTGGGCTGGGTATTTTATATTTAAGCAAAAAAAATTATTGACCATTTGAAATTGTTTTATTAGTATAGCACGAAAACTCTGATCTCAGGCACCTGTGGATTACGTAGCAGAGATTAGCTGACTGCACCAAATACGTACTGCCTATTCCTGTGTTATGTGCTCCCCTCTAGTTGGAGATCCCGGATTTTCCTTTTCTGAATCCTGCAGCTGGATGGAGCGTCTCGGTCCTTGTTCTCAAATATTCGGCGGATGACCTCGTCCAACCAGTTGATAGGCAGGTGTATCCACCGTATACTTTTCCCCTACTCGGATAAGCATACACTTCGGGATCAAATTACCAAACGTTCTTTCTGCCAACTCTTTCCACGTCCTTCTAACACTCTCCTTGACGTCTTTATTTCAACTGTTCGCCTCAACGTCTTTATTGCAACTCTCCTCCTAAACGACCTTACTGCAACTGTCCTCCTCAACGTCTTTATTGCAACTCTCCTCCTAAACGTCCTTACTGCAACTGTCCTCAACGTCTTTACTGCAACTCTCCTCCTAAACGTCCTTACTGCAACTGTCCCCCTCAACGTCTTAATTGCAACTCTCCTCCTAAACATCCTTACTGCAACTGTCCTCCTCAACGTCCTTACTGCAACTCTCCTCCTAAACGTCCTTACTGCAACTGTCCTCTTCGACGTCCTTACTGCAACTGTGCTCCTCAACGTCTTTACTGCAACTCTCCTCCTCAGCGTCTTTATTGCAACTCCCCTCCTAAACGTCCTTACTATAACTCTCCTCCTAAACATCCTTACTGCAACTGTCCTCCTCAACGTCCTTACTGCAACTCTCCTCCTAAACGTCCTTACTGCAACTGTCCTCTTCGACGTCCTTACTGCAACTGTGCTCCTCAACGTCTTTACTGCAACTCTCCTCCTAAACGTCCTTACTATAACTGTCCTCCTCAACGTCCTTACTGCAACTCTCCTCCTCACCGTCTTTACTGCAACTCTCCTCCTAAACGTCCTTACTGCAACTGTCCTCCTCACCGTCTTAACTGCAACTCTCCTCCTAAACGTCCTTACTGCAACTGTCCTCCTCACCGTCTTTACTGCAACTCTCCTCCTAAACGTCCTTACTGCAACTGTCCTCCTCAAGGTCTTTATTGCAACTCTCCTCTTAAACGTTCTTACTGCAACTGTCCTCCTCAACGTCCTTACTGCAACTGTCCTCCTCACCGTCTTTACTGCAACTCCCCTCCTAAACGTCCTTACTGCAACTGTCCTCGTCAACGTCTTTACTGCAACTGTCTTAAAATCTATCCTCCTACCCCGGAGCTGGACGTTTTCCCGCCCTTAGCGTCACGGGCTTTTGTTGTTCTTAGCCGCATGGGATTTTCCCATGGGCCGATTGTACACTATCCTGGTATTAAAATGGCCACGTGCGTCTACCTGAGACGCGGCAAGTCGGCGTCTCGAATTGGGAAACAAAATAATTCTCCAAACTACAGCAAACAACATTTCCGAAGATAAAGCAAAATTAAAATAAAATACGCGCGTTACAGAACAGGCCAAGGTGCGTGCTCCGAATCGTTCTACGAATTACAAATTAAACTTTTTGTGTTCGAAGTGAAGGTAACGATTTCAGTTTTCTCTAGATTAAGAGAAAAATTATTTTTTGCAGTGAATCACAGATTGAAACGCCTCATCGCAACGTTTCCGAGTCGCTGTCCGTGATTACCAAATTTGTGTAGTCAGCGTAAAGGACTGATTTTAAGGGATCGAAATAACTCGGTAGATCGTTAATGTAAATGATGAAAAGTAAAGGTCCCAAAATTGAGCCCTGAGGGACACCACGGGTAATCGTTTCCCATCCTGACTGATGCTCATTTCCATCCGCGTTGACAATCGCAACATTTTGGCGCCTATTTTGCAAGTAAGATCGCAATAAACGAAGGGGAACTCCTCTGATTCCACAGAAATCTAATTTTCGGAGTAAAATGTATGGATCTATTAAATCAAATGCTTTGGAAATTCCAGCCAGTTGAAGACTTTCTGCGAGTGCGTCACGAACAGTTTGAACGAAGTCGTACGAGGCCGTGTTGGTGGATTTGCCTCTAATAAAACGGTGTTGTGATGTGGAAATAATTTTAAATGTTGTGAGAAAAGTTGCAATTCTCGTGTGTTGTGTTTCCTCGAGAATCTTGAAGAATGTTGGCAAGAGCGAAATGGGGCGATAATCGGAGACGTCTGTTGTAGAGAGTCCGGAAATATACCAGACGAAAAGCACAAGTTAAACATGAATGCATTGGAATTGAGATTTCGTTACAGCCGTGTTTAACAAGTTTACTGCTGACTCCATGTCACATGCATTTGAAGATTTAAGTTATTATGTTAATAATCTCATTCTTGTTCATCGGGATTCTCGTAGCAGTTCACAAAAGTATCACGTATTACGTTTCTTTATACATGATTTCTCTAACATATCACGAGAAACGTTAATAAAATACGAGTTAAATTCACATGCGGCTTCTTTGTTTGCTATTGGGTATTCGTTCTTTATAAGTTGTACATCGTTACGGTTTTTAGATTTACCCGAGGTCTCGTTCATAACGTTCCAAGTCGCTATTATTTTACTATCCCAGTTTGAAATGTATTTTTTATTAGCTAGCAGCAGTGATAACTTTCTTATAAATGTGTTTATACTTAATATAAAAAAATTTCATCACTTGTATTTATTTCTTTAAATTTATGGAGGAGATATTCTAATACCTTTAGTAATCCGCGTATTTCGTTTAGTTCGTTTTTGGGAACTTAGTTTTATTGGGCAAAGAACGATAGGAAGTAATTAATAATTTTTTTCATATAATGGATTTATATCTCTTTTTACGTACGTGATCGCCCAAAGACTTCCGTTAGTATTCAAACACACATCTTATCCCTAACATGTGAATCAAATGATACTCTTTCCCTTTTCCAAAAACCTGTATCCGATATTGTTAAAACAACTGCGAGACTCACAACTGACTAAAAAATTAATCAGGGCCACAATACTGAATTTATGAAAGTTAAAATTTACATTCACTACCAAATGTGTTCAGGAATCTCCCCAGGGGTATCCCATTTGAATGAAAATTGTATTCTTTTGAATTTATAAAAAATTAAGTGTAGAGCCTGCTATATTGGTACAACGAAGCGTAAGCTTCGAACCAGAATTAAAGAACATTTTACAAATTTAAAATAACATTTGGATAAATAATCTATTTTAACGAACATGTATGCATGAATAATCAGAAGATTAATAAGTAATGTAGTCTTTCTCGGTGTAGAGAATGAATAATGTGTTTCCGGGCTTCGAACCGTGTAAGCGTTTCGATAACATTCACTGCCATCGTCTTCTAGCTTCTAGCGAAGCCTGAGAAGACTTTCTTCAATCACAGGATTAATAAGGAATGTAGTGTCTCTCGGTGTAGAGAATGAATAATGTGTTTCCGGGCTTCGAACCGTGTAAGCGTTTCGATAACGTTCACTGCCATCGTCTTCTAGCTTCTAGAGAAGCCTGAGAAGACTTTCTTCAATCACAGGATTAATAAGTAATGTAGTGTTTCTCGGTGTAGAAAATGAATAATGTGTTTCCGGGCTTCGAACCGTGTAAGCGTTTCGATAACGTTCACTGCCATCGTCTTCTAGCTTCTAGCGAAGCCTGAGAAGACTTTCTTCAATCACAGGATTAATAAGTAATGTAGTGTCTCTCGGTGTAGAGAATGAATAATGTGTTTCCGGGCTTCGAACCGTGTAAGCGTTTCGATAACGTTCACTGCCATCGTCTTCTAGCTTCTAGACAAGCCTGAGAAGACTTTCTTCAATCACAGGATTAATAAGTAATGTAGTGTCTCTCGGTGTAGAGAATGAATAATGTGTTTCCGGGCTTCGAACCATGTAAGCGTTTCGATAACGTTCACTGCCATCGTCTTCTAGCTTCTAGCGAAGCCTGAGAAGACTTTCTTCAATCACAGGATTAATAAGGAATGTAGTGTCTCTCGGTGTAGAGAATGAATAATGTGTTTCCGGGCTTCGAACCGTGTAAGCGTTTCGATAACGTTCACTGCCATCGTCTTCTAGCTTCTAGCGAAGCCTGAAAAGACTTTCTTCAATCACAGGATTAAAAAGGAATGTAGTGTCTCTCGGTGTAGAGAATTAATAATGTGTTTCCGGGCTTCGAGCCGTGTAAGTGTTTCGATAACGTTCACTGCCATCGTCTTCTGGCTTCTAGCGAAGCCTGAGAAGACTTTCTTCAATCACAGGATTAAAAAGGAATGTAGTGTCTCTCGGTGTAGAGAATTAATAATGTGTTTCCGGGCTTCGAACCATGTAAGCGTTTCGATAACGTTCACTGCCATCGTCTTCTAGCTTCTAGCGAAGCCTGAGAAGACTTTCTTCAATCACAGGATTAAAAAGGAATGTAGTGTCACTCAGTGTAGAGAATGAATAATGTGTTTCCGGGCTTCGAACCGTGTAAGCGTTTCGATAACGTTCACTGCCATCGTCTTCTAGCTTCTAGAGAAGCCTGAGAAGACTTTCTTCAATCACAGGATTAATAAGTAATGTAGTGTCTCTCGGTGTAGAGAATGAATAATGTGTTTCCGGGCTTCGAACCGTGTAAGCGTTTCGATAACGTTCACTGCCATCGTCTTCTAGCTTCTAGCGAAGCCTGAGAAGACTTTCTTCAATCACAGGATTAAAAAGGAATGTAGTGTCTCTCGGTGTAGAGAATGAATAATGTGTTTCCGGGCTTCGAACCGTGTAAGCGTTTCGATAACGTTCACTGCCATCGTCTTCTAGCTTCTAGCGAAGCCTGAGAAGACTTTCTTCAATCACAGGATTAATAAGTAATGTAGTGTCTCTCGGTGTAGAGAATGAATAATGTGTTTCCGGGCTTCGAACCGTGTAAGCGTTTCGATAACGTTCACTGCCATCGTCTTCTAGCTTCTAGAGAAGCCTGAGAAGACTTCCTTCAATCACAGGATTAATAAGTAATGTAGTGTCTCTCGGTGTAGAGAATGAATAATGTGTTTCCGGGCTTCGAACCGTGTAAGCGTTTCGATAACGTTCACTGCCATCATCTTCTAGCTTCTAGAGAAGCCTGAGAAGACTTTCTTCAATCACAGGATTAAAAAGGAATGTAGTGTCTCACGGTGTAGAGAATGAATAAAGTGTTTCCGGGCTTCGAACCGGGTAAGCGTTTCGATAACGTTCACTGCCATTGTCTTCTAGCTTCTAGCGAAGCCTGAAAAGACTTTCTTCAATCACAGGATTAAAAAGGAATGTAGTGTCTCTCGGTGTAGAGAATTAATAATGTGTTTCCGGGCTTCGAGCCGTGTAAGTGTTTCGATAACGTTCACTGCCATCGTCTTCTGGCTTCTAGCGAAGCCTGAGAAGACTTTCTTCAATCACAGGATTAAAAAGGAATGTAGTGTCTCTCGGTGTAGAGAATTAATAATGTGTTTCCGGGCTTCGAACCATGTAAGCGTTTCGATAACGTTCACTGCCATCGTCTTCTAGCTTCTAGCGAAGCCTGAGAAGACTTTCTTCAATCACAGGATTAAAAAGGAATGTAGTGTCACTCAGTGTAGAGAATGAATAATGTGTTTCCGGGCTTCGAACCGTGTAAGCGTTTCGATAACAATCACTGCCATCGTCTTCTAGCTTCTAGAGAAGCCTGAGAAGACTTTCTTCAATCACAGGATTAATAAGTAATGTAGTGTCTCTCGGTGTAGAGAATGAATAATGTGTTTCCGGGCTTCGAACCGTGTAAGCGTTTCGATAACGTTCACTGCCATCGTCTTCTAGCTTCTAGCGAAGCCTGAGAAGACTTTCTTCAAGCACAGGATTAATAAGTAATGTAGTGTCTCTCGGTGTAGAGAATGAATAATGTGTTTCCGGGCTTCGAACCGTGTAAGCGTTTCGATAACGTTCACTGCCATCGTCTTCTAACTTCTAGCGAAGCCTGAGAAGACTTTCTTCAATCACAGGATTAAAAAGGAATGTATAGTCTCTCGGTGTAGAGAATGAATAATGTGTTTCCGGGCTTCGAACCGTGTAAGCGTTTCGATAACGTTCACTGCCATCGTCTTCTAGCTTCTAGCAAAGCCTGAGAAGACTTTCTTCAATCACAGGATTAATAAGTAATGTAGTGTCTCTCGGTGTAGAGAATGAATAATGTGTTTCCGGGCTTCGAACCGTGTAAGCGTTTCGATAACGTTCACTGCCATCATCTTCTAGCTTCTAGCGAAGCCTGAGAAGACTTTCTTCAATCACAGGATTAATAAGTAATGTAGTGTCTCTCGGTGTAGAGAATGAATAATGTGTTTCCGGGCTTCGAACCGTGTAAGCGTTTCGATAACGTTCACTGCCATCGTCTTCTAGCTTCTAGCGAAGCCTGAGAAGACTTTCTTCAATCACAGGATTAAAAAGGAATGTAGTGTCTCTCGGTGTAGAGAATGAATAATGTGTTTCCGGGCTTTGAGCCGTGTAAGTGTTTCGATAACGTTCACTGCCATCGTCTTCTAGCTTCTAGCGAAGCCTGAGAAGACTTTCTTCAATCACAGGATTAAAAAGGAATGTAGTGTCTCTCGGTGTAGAGAATGAATAATGTGTTTCCGGGCTTCGAACCATGTAAGCGTTTCGATAACGTTCACTGCCATCGTCTTCTAGCTTCTAGCGAAGCCTGAGAAGACTTTCTTCAATCACAGGATTAAAAAGGAATGTAGTGTCTCTCAGTGTAGAGAATGAATAATGTGTTTCCGGGCTTCGAACCGTGTAAGCGTTTCGATAACGTTCACTGCCATCGTCTTGTAGCTTCTAGCGAAGCCTGAGAAGACTTTATTCAATCACAGGATTAAAAAGGAATGTAGTGTCTCTCGGTGTAGAGAATGAATAATGTGTTTCCGGGCTTCGAACCGTGTAAGCGTTTCGATAACGTTCACTGCCATCGTCTTCTAGCTTCTAGCGAAGCCTGAGAAGACTTTCTTCAATCACAGGATTAATAAGGAATGTAGTGAATCTCGGTGTAGAGAATGAATAATGTGTTTCCGGGCTTCGAACCGTGTAAGCGTTTCGATAACGTTCACTGCCATCGTCTTCTAGCTTCTAGCGAAGCCTGAAAAGACTTTCTTCAATCACAGGATTAAAAAGGAATGTAGTGTCTCTCGGTGTAGAGAATTAATAATGTGTTTCCGGGCTTCGAGCCGTGTAAGTGTTTCGATAACGTTCACTGCCATCGTCTTCTAGCTTCTAGCGAAGCCTGAGAAGACTTTCTTCAATCACAGGATTAAAAAGGAATGTAGTGTCTCTCGGTGTAGAGAATGAATAATGTGTTTCCGGGCTTCGAACCGTGTAAGCGTTTCGATAACGTTCACTGCCATCGTCTTCTAGCTTCTAGCGAAGCCTGAGAAGACTTTCTTAAATCACAGGATTAAAAAGGAATGTAGTGTCTCTCGGTGTAGAGAATGAATAATGTGTTTCCGGGCTTCGAACCGTGTAAGCGTTTCGATAACGTTCACTGCCATCGTCTTCTAGCTTCTAGCGAAGCCTGAGAAGACTTTCTTCAATCACAGGATTAAAAAGGAATGTAGTGTCTCTCGGTGTAGAGAATGAATAATGTGTTTCCGGGCTTCGAACCGTGTAAGCGTTTCGATAACGTTCACTGCCATCGTCTTCTAGCTTCTAGCGAAGCCTGAGACGACTTTCTTCAATCACAGGATTAAAAAGGAATGTAGTGTTTCTCGGTGTAGAGAATGAATAATGTGTTTCCGGGCTTCGAACCGTGTAAGCGTTTCGATAACGTTCACTGCCATCGTCTTCTTGCTTATAGCAAAGCCTGAGAAGACTTTCTTCAATCACAGAATTAATAAGTAATGTAGTGTCTCTCGGTGTAGAGAATGAATAATGTGTTTCCGGGCTTCGAACCGTGTAAGCGTTTCGATAACGTTCACTGCCATCGTCTTCTAGCTTCTAGCGATGCCTGAGAAGACTTTCTTCAATCACAGGATTAAAAAGGAATGTAGTGTCTCTCGGTGTAGAGAATGAATAATGTGTTTCCGGGTTTTGAACCGTGTAAGCGTTTCGATAACGTTCACTGCCATCGTCTTCTAGCTTCTAGCGAAGCCTGAGAAGACTTTCTTCAATCACAGGATTAAAAAGGAATGTAGTGTCTCTCGGTGTAGAGAATTAATAATGTGTTTCCGGGATTCGAGCCGTGTAAGTGTTTCGATAACGTTCACTGCCATCGTCTTCTAGCTTCTAGCGAAGCCTGAGAAGACTTTCTTCAATCACAGGATTAAAAAGGAATGTAGTGTCTCTCGGTGTCGAGAATGAATAATGTGTTTCCGGGCTTCGAACCGTGTAAGCGTTTCGATAACGTTCACTGCCATCGTCTTCTAGCTTCTAGCGAAGCCTGAGAAGACTTTCTTTAATCACAGGATTAAAAAGGAATGTAGTGTCTCTCGGTGTAGAGAATGAATAATGTGTTTCCGGGCTTCGAACCGTGTAAGCGTTTCGATAACGTTCACTGCCATCGTCTTCTAGCTTCTAGCGAAGCCTGAGAAGACTTTCTTCAATCACAGGATTAAAAAGGAATGTAGTGTCTCTCGGTGTAGAGAATGAATAATGTGTTTCCGGGTTTTGAACCGTGTAAGCGTTTCGATAACGTTCACTGCCATCGTCTTCTAGCTTCTAGCGAAGCCTGAGAAGACTTTCTTCAATCACAGGATTAAAAAGGAATGTAGTGTCTCTCGGTGTAGAGAATTAATAATGTGTTTCCGGGATTCGAGCCGTGTAAGTGTTTCGATAACGTTCACTGCCATCGTCTTCTAGCTTCTAGCGAAGCCTGAGAAGACTTTCTTCAATCACAGGATTAAAAAGGAATGTAGTGTCTCTCGGTGTCGAGAATGAATAATGTGTTTCCGGGCTTCGAACCGTGTAAGCGTTTCGATAACGTTCACTTCCATCGTCTTCTAGCTTCTAGCGAAGTCTGAGAAGACTTTCTTCAATCACAGGATTGATTGAAATGATATAAAAAGACAGTACATTGGATCTATCTGTGTTATGTGAATTATTCCATTTCGTTCACGACCTGTTTAAGTGGGATCCACTCTTGTGGTCCCGCGAACCCCCAATTTTTGTTTTCGCTCACAAGGACCCCTTTCAGTTCGGAGTCGACCTCTTAGTGGTCGATGTAGACCACGTTGGGAAATCAGTGGTTTACACGACATTAAATATGGGGAATGCTCTGAGCTTTTTCTGTCTTCCCGGACTATTGGAAAACAGCCGAATTTAACTCCCAAGTTCTGAGTCACAAACACAAATGATGTGTGTACGTTTCATTTTTCTCATGGTCACGCAGAAATGAAAGAACTGATTTCCACTGGGAAACATTAATTCATAAATCCGTTTTAAACGCCTTATTGGACGTCTTAAGCCTATTTCTGAAACGTTCCGTTGATGCCGAAGGCATGAGTAGAAATGATAGTAAAAGAGTCCGCGAGATTAATTATTTGTATATTCCTTCTGCTGTGCCCGTTCATCTCCATTTTCCGAAACTCACAATTCCGTTCCTCTGTGGTGACATCTGTACAAGACGTCTAATTAGAATCTTTTAGTGTTTTCGAAAAATCGTCCGTTGCCAGCTTAATCTGAGAATCCCGATATCCAGGACTGATTCCGCAACAGTTGATTTCCTGGTCGCTGTTTATGCTTGACGTCTTAACGTGTTTCTGATGAGCTGAGGCCAGCCAGATTAGTGAGCCATTAGCTGCTGGTCTTCAGGAATGAAGGCGTCTCTGATCTCCGTCGTGGGCGTCCTGGCTCTGTGCAAAGGTGAGCGAATTTCAGCGGAACTCCAGAAACAATCCCCCCACAGAGTCTGGAGGCTCTGCGCTGTCAAGTATATAACAAGTAATCTACAGTTTGCACTTGTTATTTGCTTCCATTTTATATAAACAATGGTGCCGGAGTTTCAGACAGGAGCGTTTCGGTTTTGCGCTCATTCTACATACACTTAAAATTACTATTAAACTATTCGTAACAAAGATAGGTTTTAAAGTTAAAAAAAATTGTTTGACACACTTTAATTTTTTATATGTGGATTAATCACTAGCCACTCGTTTGGGTGCCACTTGGTAGTGAATATATTTTGAACAACAATCTTAGAGAATTTCATATCTCACATAAATTAATTATTATTATTCTTTCAAAACGGCATATAAATATATAAACAGGATTATTACGCTCTTAAATGATTATACAACTGAAGTAACATATTATTTAATACGCGGCTGGGTCAGGGTTTACCTTTTTGAAAGAGAATATTTGTCATCTTTGGCTTCTTGAACAGAAATAGATATTTCATGAAACTAAAATGTGCATATATATATATATTGTAATGTCAATTAAACAGTCCATTAATTGATTTTAATATAATTGAATTGTTAGCGGTACGAATGCGTAAAGGCGACAATGAAGGTTGGTTTTTCCTTTGTTCAACAATGGAGACCGCGCTTAGCGAAATGAGTATGCGCTTGGAGAAAGACCAGTCTGCTGCGAGAAACGGAACAGTTCAGTTCACGTGGGGAACTGGAAAACGTAAAAGCCAGATGATATAAAAGTCTGGAATCGGCGATTGAGAGGTGAAGGAGTAAAAAAATCTGCGTACGAGAGAGGAAACTGTTAAAATGCGACGGAGAGATTTACATAATAATTCGCATACAGTGAAGTAAATGGTTGCTTCACGCTGATTGAACAATTATCGCATAGAGGGGACCGGCATCCACTAGCTGACCAAAGGGGGCGGCTCATCCGAGGTTCCAGATAGCAGAGGACGAGTATTTTAATCGTGCGTATTCAACATTTCAATGAAGTAGAGTCTGTACAAAAATGCTTTTTTTAGTGTGGTAGTTTTCAAGCTACAAGAGAGAGATCTGGTACCAGACAGACGGTCCGTGAGTAACAAAACTTTGATACAAATTTGTAAACGATAATTAAAAAGGTATAGTCGGATTGCGTTCAGTTTTCGTTTCATTTAGATTTCTTCTGTTTCACTTATCTTTATATTGTTTTAGTTTAACTTTTTATATTTTAATTGTTAATTGTCAGGTTATACATTGCTTGTGTTCTAATTATCAAACCCAGTAGTGACCCTGAGATATAGAGATTCGACGTATTTGATTGTAATGATGTAAGAATTGTATGTTCATAAATGCCACGAATTTATAAATTTCTTTTAAAGCTTAGTAAATGTTGTTAATTATTCCTATGATTTAAGACCACCTTTTTAATCATTATACATTCGACGTCTTCAACGTGCGGCTAATTATTCAAATTTTAATTAATTTTTTTTGTTAATTGATTCATTTAATGAAACCTATTAATGTGTTTATGACAATATATGTATATATAATATACGTTAAGGAAGTGCATGACTGCGTCTTTCGGGTAGTGTTGCTGGTCTGACGACGACGACGGTTCTCACCAATGCAACGTCCATGTGATGGACTCCGCGCATCGTGATGCTGGCAAATTCCCAGAAATATTGCGACAAAAAATTTTGAATCCTTGGTAATTATCGGTAATTCATCTCGCATAGTAGATCCTTAAAAATATTCCTACTTCAATTTGGCACGTACACCGCAAAATCAACATTGCCGTTCTCAGATCGTCCAAAAGCAAAGTGCGAATATCGATTATTATTTTCGGGAAACTTGAATCATCCATTTACTGTGTGAAAATAAACTTCTTACGTCCGTCTGACGCAGAGAACGGATAACGACTGGTTAATTCAGCGATTAGCAATCCAATTTTTTTTGCTGTTCTTTCATCCTGCCGTCTCGTCATCCTCAGCAATAATCATTGTCCAAAACACATCAATAAATCCAAAATATTCTCATGCTGTCATGACGCATCTCAAGAATAGAAAAACATTTTCATATTCTATATGTCGTATAATAGATACTTAAAATTTCGGGAAACTAGTCGAGTGACTGTACCCGACGTTCCGGCAACAAACGACTCTGACGCCTTCTTCAGAATATACCACGTTCGTAGAGAATTAAATATTTTTCAAAATAACCGTCAGTGTCAATTTCTTCATCACAGCACGAAATTTTGCCAACACATCGACCCGTTTGTTTTTTTTTCCAGTCAGAATCATTCCTGAGAGGAAGGAACAATGAATCTCTTGCGGCGCGGAACGAAAAAGTAGAACACGAGTGCATAAAAGTAATGAAAGAAAATTGCGTGAGATGAAACGTTTCTTTGTAAGACATAAATCGGATTAGGAGTTTTCTAACGAGGACATCCACAAAAAGGTTCTTACGATAAATCTGACCCTGCAGTTAGAACTGTCTGTAATCAGTCGCAAGGACTGAATCAGGGAAAAAACTATCCAGCGTAATTTCGTTCAATCTCAACCATGCAAATGCGATCTAAATTTTGAAAATTTGTTGACAATTGAAAAATTTATTGCAAAAAATAGTGCGAAGATGATGTGAGGGCTCTACAGTAGTTGTAGTGATCGAATCGTAACCATGACTCACTTCTATATATATATATATATATATATATATATATTGTAATATACAAAATTAATTTATGAAACAAGTACAACGTTGGAGAACCAAATTATGTAATATTCAAAATAAATCAAGGAAAATGAAGTCACCGCGTTAGAGAGTCAAATTATGTGGTATTCGAACATTCAAAAGAAAGATAGTTAACAGGATTTTAACTTGAATTAAAACAAAATTATTTTAAAGAGATAACAAAAGATTATTTAATTACAATTTCGATTTACATTGAATTTTCTACATTTTATGTTTTTAACAAATGGATTTAATGAGAATCAAAACTTCAGGGTCGCTTACAGGGCCTAAATGTTAGTGGTTTGCAATTGTCACCAAAGTTACAACAGAAAAAACGAATTTAATTTACAATAACAAAATTTTATATAATAATTTAACAACAACAAAAGTAGAAAAATCTGACGGCAAATTATTTACATAAACGTTTACAAAATCAAGTTATACATACCATTTTTACTTTGAGCTGCTCTGGTACCAGTTTGTGAACTCCATAGTTATTTTAATTTCAAAGAAAAAATTGAATTAACAGGTCATAGCACTGATTCCTATATCGTTTCACTCCACAAAAATTCCGGCGTCTCTTTACTTTACTGTTTCACTTAATATGCCGCCTCAACACGTTACTGTTTCCTGTAATCCATACGCTGAATCCGACCACCACTGGTCGGTTCCCCCAACAACAGACTCCGGTGTGCACTTCGGTCAGTCCCCCTTTCCCCCTCCACAAACACACAAAAAAAATATCTCGCCATGACTACTCTGCTCGGGCTCCCAAAACACTCTCACCATGACTACTCTGCTGAGGCTCCCAAAACACTCTCGCCATGACTACTCTGCTGAGGCTCCCAAAACACTCTCGCTTTGACAAATCTGCTGAGGCTTCCAAAACACTCTCGCCATGACTACTATGCTCAGGCTCCCAAAACACTCTGGCCATGACCACTTTTGAGGCTTCCAAAACACTCTCGCCACGACTACTCTACTCAGGCTGCCAAAACAACCTCGCCATCGACTATCACACTGGTCTGTTTTCGCCAAAGTTCAATGTGTGTACGCTTTTCGACAATAATCCGTGGCAACAGTCTGCATTCTTGTGCCACACTGGCTGTTCCATACAATGCTCTGGCCTGAAAGTTACGCAAACAATAATATTAAAGAAAAAATTATTAAATAAACTTACGTTACACATTGATAATCTCTACAATATTTAAAGCAGTCCACTCACCGCTCCCAATTCACCAAAATGAATCTTACCACTTACTTCATTTTTCCAGTGAATTTGACGTTATAATTTCTTAATAAAAAATTATATGCTTTTTCGTATTTTTAAAAAATACAGTAATAATTACAAAATTAAAATAAATGACTTTAGGGTCTTTATTTTTATAAATGATGGATTTGGATGGGCTGGAATGAATTCGGATATTCTTTTAAAGTTTTTGTGCATGGTGCATAGTTGTCCAAGTACTTGTAACCTGTTTAATATTATATACATTATAAAGCAATATTCCTACATACACTTATATTTTAATTTTTATGTCACAGGAAAAAATATATATTATACACGCAATATTCCTGCATATATTGTAATGGCTCTGAATTAAAGTTATTGTATTAATAATTAAATTATGGTTATATTAATGAGTATAGTGACGATTGAGTGAAGCATCTTGAGAGGTTAAATTGAAAAGTAGAGGAAAGCTTTCAACGCGAAGACGTGGATAACTTTTACGAGCACCAATCGTATTCGGAGGGTTTCAGAAGGGATTTCTAAGACTATATTCAGGACAATCATATAAGTAAAAATAAAATTGACATTCTCTTACAAGATTTTGTTCATACGCCACGTGATTTTCATTTTGCCAAAATAATCTCCCCACAATAATTTACCAAGAGAGAAAGGGTCCATATTTTTCAAATTTTTTTAAGAAAAATGTGAATTCTAAAGAACAATGGGTCCCAGAATAGATGTTCAAGGAAGACCCGTTTCCTGGATGCAAAAATTTGGGAAGAAGGCAGAGTTGACTGTTCTGGGCCCAGTTCATCGCACTGTGGTCTATCACACTTCCTCGAAACAAAATGTCATTACAACTTCCTCTTCACAACGGCATTTCAGTGGTTTCCGGTTTGGCCATGGGTGAGAAACCCGTAGGTTGATTCTGGAAAAGCCCCTGATTTCATAACGAATTTTGTACCTTTAGTAAACCTCTCCGTCTCTCTGCATTGCCTCAAAACTTGAAATTACAATCAAGAAATGTAGGTGAGACGAGAAATTGGTCCTGATTTCGGAGAGGATTTGCATTTCTAAATCAGAGAGAACTGTTTCGTTAAACTTTGGAACGACGAATGCGGGCTGTTTCTGAAAATGATCACTTCAGCAACATTCGGTTGCAAACACGAGAATTTTTCATCCAACAATCTTCTACTATAATATTGAATATTAGTTCTATTAACAATCATGCGAAGAATTTATGAGAAAGTTGTTATAATTTCCGTTTTAATTTTAAGCGTTTTTTTTTTCTCTGGGGGTTTCGTAAGGTGATTAAATACACGATGTGTTGTTACCAAACAGTTCCGGAAATACATGAATGAAATAAAATTACAGTATGGATCGTATTCGCCGCCATCACCTTGGAAATGGCCCCCTTGGAAGGGGTTACACAGGTTCTCCGTAGTTGTTTCATGAACTTGTCTCGTTGTTCTTTTACGTGAAAGAGGTTAGTACCATCTCGATCCCTCTTGATCATTCTCAACAGAGCTGATTTTCGTCCTCGTGATTAGGGTAACGTTACGTGGGGACGAGCTCTGGCCAATCAGGCGGATGAGGAACATCTTCCATTCTGATTTCTCTTCCATAAAGTTGTCGCAACAACTTTCCAACAACCCGTGTCACGTTCAGGACGGACAAAGTCCACCGGCATCTTCTCCTCCGTCTCCTTCGAGCTTACAACACTACACTAGTAGAAGCTTTACAGCTCATCAACGGCGTCGCGCCCCTCGACCTCACTGCCCGAGGCAGGGCGGCGGCCTACTGGCTGGGCAAAGGAGAAATGCGAAAGGCATGGGATCTCACCGATGATGGTGTTCGCACCACATCGGGTATTGATGACTGGAAACACCGGGCTTGGTCAGAGCTCTGGACTCAGACTGAGAAAAGTGAATGGACCAAACGTGTCTTCCCAGCGCTCGAAGGAAGGCTAAGTCTCACGACAATGATGCCTACAAGAGAGTTAGTCCGAAGCCTCAGCGGACATGGCCCATATAAGACAAAACTATATAAGGTCGGAAAAGCAGACGATCCAACCTGCGAATGCGGGAAGGATGAGACCTCGGAACATGTGCTGTTAGAGTGTCCCCTATGGGATCACCTCTTCAGCAAAGTTCGCGAGGAAGGTCTCCAAGTCTTTCTCGAAGACAAGGAGCACCACATCTCCCTTATAGAGGCTCTAAGGGTTCTAGAGCAAGAAAAAGAGCAGAAGGAGGGACACGTCCAACCATTTCACTACGAGGTTTTTTAGGGCGGTGCAAATCCCCCACTACCCAACAACGGGTGCCTAAACCGGGGGGCCGACAGCGTCGACCTCTAGAGGGCAGACCTCGGTCTAAAACCTCTCTGGGAAACCAGCGGCAAGGGTTTTTCCTCGGAGGGTCGGAGTGCCCATAAACTAGCTGAGCGACCTGGATCTTTGATATGACCAACACCTCAAAAAGGTCAAGGTACATAGAAGATAAAGAAAACTGCTTACAAATATTAAAGTGCTTACGCCCTGTAAAGCCTAACCGGCATACACGGGGTTATTTACCAGCTAAATGACTTAAAATAAAATAAAAAAAAACCCGTGTCACGTTCAGGACGGACAAAGTCCACCGGCACCTTCCATGCGATACCCCCCACAATATTGCAGATTTTAGAGGACGATCTCCCCAGAATCTCATTCCCAACTACACCGACATTTTCAGGCTTCATGCCTGTTGTCCTGAACGTGGTTCGTCATCAACGTTACATTCTAACGCGTGCTGTAAAATTATTTGCGACCTGATGTGTTATGGATTCTCACGTTTGAAGAAGGAAAACTCTACACAGTCACAGTGCTGTCTGAACTTTGCCTTCCTGAACTTCAAAAGTCATGGAGGAAATTCCAGCTAGCACAAATTCCCTTGACACTGGTTCACAAAATGATTTATGAAGCACCGTTTGGCGGCGTTTCGTCGTACTGCGCTGCCTTCACGAGGTCCACAGACATTGCTGGAACTGTTTGGTACCACCTCGTGCTGCGGTACTAGAAAATTTCTGTATGACTACGAGGGTGGTCTGAAAAGTTTCCGACCTCAACGTGGAGATTGCAGCACTAGTAAATAAAAGCTAGTGAATTTCGTTGTTCATCTGTTGACAGTTACTCACCAAAGTTTCAGCCATTTTGGACGCGCAGTTGTTATGTAACAGTCGTTTGAGTGAGTTGATGTGAGGGTTTTTTGTGAAAATGGAGAAAACCGAGTATCGAGCAGTTATTAAATATTTGTTTTTGAAAGACAATACGCCTACACAAATCAAATATGAGTTGGATTCTGTGTATGGGGACACTGCACCATCATTTACCACAGTGGAATTTTGGGCAGCTGAATATAAACGTGGCCGTAAGAGCTCGACAGACGATGAACGTTGGGGACGTCCAAAAACAGCAACTGCCGACGAAAACATCGCCAAAGCTCTCCAAATGGTGCTACACGACCGCCGAATTAAAGTGAGAGAGATAGCAGAGGTCGTGAACATGTCAAAAGAACGTGTTTGTCACGTATTAAATCAACATTTAGGCATGAGAAAGCTGTCCGTGCGTTGGGTGCCGCGTTTGCTCACGTCAGACCAAAAACGTGTTCGAATGAACATTTCCAACGCTCTGTTGGCGAAGTTAATTACTGTAGATGAAACTTGGATATATCATTACACGCCCGAAACAAAAATACAGTCCAAACAGTGGAACCGTTTTTCGGCTGGGAAAGTGATGGCGACAGTTTTTTGGGATAGTCATGGAGTTATTTTAATCAATTATCTTCAAAAAGGAAAAGCCATTACAGGAGCATCTTTACTTGACAAACTGAAGGCAGAACTTGCGGAAAAACGGACACATTTGCAGAAAAAGAAAATCCTGTTTCACACTGAGCGGTTGCCATGGCGAAGATCCACGGTTTGAACTGCTTGACCATCCAGATCTAGCCCCAAGCGACTTCTTCTTGTTCCCTCATCTAACAACTGCGCTCGGAGGACAGAGATTTTCGTCAAATGAAGAGGCAATCACCTTCGTGAACACTTATTTTGCAGAGAAAAACGCCGAGTACTTTTTGGACGGGTTACAGAGATGGGAGCATCGCTGGGAGAAGTGTGGAGAGTTACAAGGAGACTATGTTGAAAACTAAAATAAAATATATTCTATCATTGTTGGGTCGGAAACTTTTCAGACCACCCTCGTATATTCTGGGATCTCCACGATCACGGAGCCACCTGATTCCCACCAGACATCCATCAACATACAGAAAACTTCTCGGTATCAACTCCATCTGCGCCCTCAACTACTTGAACTGCTCGTGGCCTCTCTCCACTAGTATATAAACATTTATGCCTTCCTAGACACCATGTCCCATCAACTAGATGCTTTCTGCCAACGAACTTGTCTGCTCAGAGTTGCATAACATGACAATGTCTTCCTAAACAATAATTTAGTTTGACTGGTCACAACAAACGTAGCCGCTGTCTTGAAGTTTGGGTATGAAACACGGGTTTATCCGTAAAATAAATATTAAGGGTTCCATACCTTCTATTTGATCGTTTCCTCACACAGAATTAATTAACTTCAAGCGGCATGAAAGGGTCCAAAGGATAATCGCAATTTTATGGGCAGAAGAGCTGAGCGTCCAAGGACTACTCGAATGGGTCGACTTGAAGTTCAAGGGATAGGCAGCTACAGATAAAAACGAAATAAATAACTGGTCTATATTCTGACCATTATGCCAAAAATATTTTTATCTGTTTATATAAGGCATCCTTGATAGAAATGCCAAATGTTTCGAAGTGGTATGAAAGCTAAGAGACCTATTTACCGTACAAAACGGAGTGTAAGCTGACGAATCTTTACTGCAGCTATTAGCGAGTATAAAAGATTGTTGACGGAACTGTTCACAAATTCAAAAAAAAATCATGTTGCATCACTTATAAAACCGAATTATAGATACAAAATCCGCATATCCTGTTTTAATTTAAGCGACAAATGACATTTAACAGTAAAGCATGAAAAAAAATGAATGCCAATTGCAATGATTTTGTAGTTTTGAACGTTAAAGATGAACACTTGCCAACTTAAATAATATGAATTTGTATTATCCGTCACTATAGTAATTTTACGAATAAAATCTTTCAACGGAGACTCGTCAATTTGATGTATATACACTATTAATATTTAATTGAAACAGTCGCAAGAAAATATAATGGAGAAATCCATTTTAAGATATGATCTTGGATCGGATTTGCGATCACCAGCGAAAACGATTTATGATTAATATATATATATATATTGTAATGCCAATTAATTAGGCCATTAATTGGTTTTAATAAAATTTAATTGTAGCGGCAGGAGCTTCCAAAGCGAAAATGGAGCCGAGCTCTGTTTCTTTGTCGAAAAGTCAAAATGGCGTATGCGCGCTAAAACTCGTGAGCACTAGAAGTTAGTTGGTGGCGGGACATTACAGAGGACGGAACGAATAATACTAGAGCAGAGACTAGCCATCGTTAAAGTATTATTAAACAAATATGTGAATTTAAGACAAAATAAAAATATTCACGGAAGTATTACCCCGTAGATATCACTAAGTTAGCAGTTTTTATGTCTATCAGCAGCCAGGAAAGGAGTGCAGTTTTACGTCTGTAGCCAGCCAGGAAAGGAAGTCAGTTTAGGTGCAAAGCGGTAAAAGACTAACAAATCTACGAATCATAGCATTCGTATAAGGAAAACAGACATCAGATAGTTGACAAAAAAGAGGATCATCCGAGTTCCTGGGAGCCTATCAATTTTGACTTCAATAGTGTAAAATCTTTGAAACTTAGAATCAGTGTAAAATTTTGCAATAGTGTACTTCCGAAACCAAAAAGAATGCTGGTACCAGCTGGACACTACGTAAGTAACAAAACCAAAATTAACGATTAATTGTAAACATAATTAAAGGATAGAGTCAAATTTCGTTCTCTTTTAATTGTCAATCAAAGTTAATTTCTTTTCTTTTTAATTTATTTCTATCGACGTATTGTGTAGGTAAATGTGAACTGTTTGTTAATAAGATTTTAAAATAAATTTATTGTGTCCATTATAAAACCCAGTGAAGGACCCGAGAAATTAATACTTTAAATTGTAATTGTTTTTGAGTTATTGCCGCAAAATAAATAAATCTTTTGTTTGTTAATTGATTATCTTTTCATTTAATAAAAAAGCCTTCCATTTGATTATTACATTTTGGCTTCCACAACGTAACTTCTATTAATTTAATTATTACAATATATATATATATATATATATATATATATATATATATATAATATTGGTGAATTTGGCGCAGTTTCCAGATTAGTTTCGATAATACTTCTACGCCTTCTCTATATTCTGTCAAAGAAAGGTGTGTGTCAGTGTGTGTTTAAAAACACCTTCCAAACAAACACAAATCGCTAATAATTTCGAAGGCGAATAGCGATCTCAAATGATAAATAATTATTTATATTCAAGATATTACCAAAACACTATCCCCGTATATTGAAATAGTTTCCTTCCTACTTCATTTTATTCAATATTAATATATGTCCGGTGGAATGATGAAAGCCGACCTACTGATCGAAGTTGATACCGAACGACCAGTGATTGCTCTACATCATTGGATTTTTTTTTATCTGATTTCAGATGTTGATTCATTGGAAACTTATTACTATTCGTCGCAACCACTCAATTTCAGTAACTGGAATCACAACTTTAGCCAAATGAATTTCCAGACGTATTGGGCGCATTTACATGAACAGCAACTGGCTCTGCAGCAACCATATAACGACAAACTTCAACAGTCACACCTAAACAACGCAACCACAGTCAGACCGACACATGGGCCGACTACCACATCTGAGCGTCCAGTCGTGAACGTTCAGCCAGCGACGACCTCACAGCGTCCAGTCGTGAACGTTCAGCCAGCGACGACCTCAGAGCGTCCTGTCGTGAACTTTCAGCCAGTGACGACCTCACAGCGTCCAGTCGTAAACTTTCAGCCAGCGACGACCTCAGAGCGTCCAGTTGTCAGCCACAACCCAACGACAACCTCTAGACCAGTGATCAGCTCTCATCGTCCAGTCCTGAGTCAAAAGCCAACAACGACCAGCACCGAGCGGCCAAAACCAAATCATGAACAGACAACGCCATCCTCTCAAGGACCTTACGTGGAACAGGTTGGTCTCATGAGGCCACCTCTGCACGATGAATTCGATTTTTCGCAACCAGACAGGTAACTAACCTAATCTTTCCGTTACTGAACTGCATGCGAACCTTCATATAAAAATACTGCCAAAAGTAGCGAAACGAGATGGAGTAAAGATAAAATGTTGATCGAGGCGGATCAAGATTCTGCTTCCCGTTAGATAATGTTGTAATAAATAATTATAGTTTTGAGTGAGAGAGAGGATGAATTTATAAACTCATGACTAATTTTTTCAGAATATAAATTTTATGAAAGTCGATAATTCCCGCTCAGTTGGTAGACCTTCTATTCGGTAAGCGGGAGGTCCGGACTTCCATTCCTGGTTCGGTCGACATTTTCCCGTCCTCAGGCTTTTATATAAATTTAGTTAAAGTTAAAGTTGCTTCTCGAGATACAGAGGAATGGATACACGACCCACAACAACACACAAAGCCAATTCAAAATAATTGGTTACAAAAAGTTTCATTGGTATCAAACGAAATATATATTAATCCCTAATTATAAACTATTAGTTGTAACATACCGCTTTTTAATACAAAAGTTTCTTTTAAATATTGCTTCAAAGTGATATTGAGACATTCCAAGATGAGGTTAAGTTGTATTATGTAATGGTAAATAAATAAGAACCTTCCCTCAATTCAGACATTCCAACGTTGGTTGAGGTCGTGGAATAGTCCGAAAGAAATTCAAATCGTAACTGTGACAAATTATTTACTGATATAGTTATCAAAGTTTAACTTCATACGATAATATAACAGAGTCGATAATTTTTCTGTTGCCTAATTTTATCTCTTTTCGACAGGTTTATCAAGTACACACTCAAGCACAATTTACTAACTCTCAATTTGATTTCGAGAGGCCATTTGTGTTGCATCTGACTCGATTTAAATATATCCCTCAACCAAAAACACTATCCATTAGGATTTTTCGGTCATCTTTCCACAGCATTTGATTGTGTTGATCATCGTATTCAGCTAGAAAACTTGCGTTTCATTCTGATTGAGTACAAAGATGGGGAACCTCAGGGTTCTGTTCTGGGTCCATTTATATTCCTAATATACTGAATATAAATGATTCAGTTTCTTGAGGTTATACTGTTTGCAGACGAGTCTAGCATTTTAATATGAAGAATAAACACGAGGCCTTAACAGAAGTAGCCAATTTTGAATTACACATTTACTGTCAATTAACTGTGAGAGAATATATTTTATGTTATTTAAAACAAAATATAGCCGGGGAAAGTGAATCGGGCCAAAAGGAGAATAGGTTGAGATGTAAAGATATGTTTCCCAAATTATTAAGCTTTCTTTGTTTGGGTCGGATATTCCTGGGACTTTTCTTTCCCAGCGTGCCTTTTTTCTAACCCTCCAAAAGAAGGTAGCGGAGATACCTGGGTTACTAAATCTCAAGCGGGCTGGTTCCTGCGCTCAGGGGAGGACAGAAGAAAGTTTTTGTCCACGAAACCACATACCCCCTCGAGTCCAACTCCAGTGTGCGTTGGGCTGGGACGTAACACACCCAGCTGGGTTTTTGGGACCCTGGAGGATAGACCAGGGACCCACGCACCCTGAGTTACCAAATTGTCCCAAAGAACGGCTTTCGTCGGCCGCGGACTTTGCTCCGTTAGCACGAGTGCTCAGGGTGGCCCTTTAGGGTGGAGGTGTACTTGCCCGAAGGCCTTTGAAACTTGTCGGCAGTTCCACAGAGTGGCTCTCAAGTTAGGACTATCTCCCTCTCATAGCAACAGGCTATTGCTATGAGGACAACTGGTGCGAACCGGTTTCGTCATCAGATAACTAAGAAGCGGAGACAAGTCCCCACAACTCGACACCTTAGCCCCCCGGAGAATGGTTGATGCTGGGATCGCCTAAGAGACTGGACCAACGCCTTGAGTTCGTCTCCACCACCTCCTAGCAGGACAGGATGGTAGCTTCTCAGAAAGACCCCCCAGGAGAACCACGCGCCCTCCCTTCCTCCCCACGTGCCGCAACCGCGGAAGGCCTCTCTACCAGAGTTCTATTGTCAGCAGGGTTCCTCCCACTACCGATCAGTCCGCAGCCTTTCACCAACATTAGGTCTAACTGCACAGAGTCCGTTACCCACATACGTAGGATTGAGCAGACAGTTTTACGACTGTGGTCTGCCCTGGGGCTCGTCTCGGATACTACCAGACATGAGCAGCTCATGGAGGCGACACCTCAATCGACTGTTAACCCATCGTTCACCCACGCCTCTCATCATGCCGCACCATTTGAGAGTCCTCTAATTATAAATTTAACAATTACGTTCCCGACTAACCAGGATAAACCGTGGATAAAACTAGGCCAAGTAAAACGTGTCTAAGGGAGCATGATATTTGAGTTCGTCGTAACATCCGGTCACAGTTGCCTTCGCAGAGTACCAGGTGGTGGTCGGATAGTACTTTCTAGTCCGTGTTCAACGCTACTTCGAGAACGTCTCTCTGCAACAAACTCATCTGTTTCTCTATTGGTGTTTCCAATCACGTCGTCATTATCGTTTCCTATTTTGTGACGTGTTCTCCTTAGGTTTCCACTCTCTTCCGAGGAGCCATTGGCTGATACGGAAAACCCCTAGACCGTCCACGGGAGATCCTGTTAGAAAATGAGCTCAGTCTTGCGCCAATAATTATTAAACTATTCTTCGCTGGTTGCGGAATCACCAGAGAATACCCGTTTCTTAATTCTCAGCCTATAAATTAAAAACTGCGCTACAGTGAAGCCGGAGTTGATTGTCCAGGGAATGTTCCTTTCGTGCCCGACCTCGGACAATAAATAGCTATGGTGTATGGGAAAGCCACATCTGGTTTCTACTGCCTAATACGGTTCAGTCTTGTACTTCCCTTACTGATGAGGGGATACTATAGAAATTCCATTTCTTGACTAACAATTCCTTGGCAAAAAAAAAAACTTTAACAATTAAAACATCTGAGGAAGTGAGACAACTGTGGCTCTCTTAATTGTGTTGACAGCCCGATCGGGTACAGTTATCCGTGCGGCTTGAGTCCGTACAAGCGCGGCAGGATCGTGGGAGGATCCAGCGCCAGGCCAGGTGAGTACGACATTTCTCTACTTACATCAT
The DNA here is from genome assembly GCA_037074705.1 of Zhengitettix transpicula. Classification (NCBI taxonomy): domain Eukaryota; kingdom Metazoa; phylum Arthropoda; class Insecta; order Orthoptera; family Tetrigidae; genus Zhengitettix; species Zhengitettix transpicula. The sequence continues at coordinate 14,759,133 of CM073595.1, read as the reverse complement.
CATATTTGCCGGATCTGGAAGCCGTCGCCCATCGATTGGGTTTGCGATATCCAGAGCTGAAAAATTACTAACAAACGCGAAACAATTTATAAAATGATTCACGTCGTCACAATCGGGGCTCACTTATTTCGACTGAAGGTGAACCTTGCCTTATTATGTGGAAAAGTGCACTCAATTATAATACAATGTATCATTGCACGTAGATAAATGAAAGCTAATTCATGAAACAATATCTGTCAGATTATTCAACGTAAATATTTAGAAATCCCGATGTCTTCAAAAAAGGAATTACGCAAGTACTGAATAAATTTGTAAAACGATCGTCACAATCTTCATGGATTCTCCTATTTTTCTTATTAAACTTCCGTGGATCTCGACACTTTCCAACTATAGCACGCGTCGGCAGCCGAGGCGGGTGTCGCAGATTTAGGGAGCGGAGTGGAGTCAACGCGGAATAAACACACACATGAGAATTATTTAATGCGGTCAAGCTCTAGGCGAAGGGGGTAGCACCTGCGAGGAAAGAAACTAAACACGGCCGATCTCTTTGTCTGTCAGCAAAAAGGCGGAACAAAACAAACTGCATGACTGATGCATGCACTGAAGTTCGGTAACGAGGACGAATCGGAATGAAGTGCCACACCTCACATCATAATAATGTCGAAATTCCAGTTGACGGTTGTCTTCGGTATGAGCCTAACTACAGGTATAAAAGAGAGAAGTTGACAAATTTAAATTATGGTTCAGGTAATATCGAAACAAGTTTGTTTATGAGAAATACCATCTTACTCTACTCTGCCGACATATCCAATGGTTTCAATTTTAAATGGTTCTGTTATGAACACGATTTTTAAAATAATTCAAAATTATTTTATATAATACTAGCTGGGTGCGCGGCGTTGCCCGAGATGTCATTTATCTATAACCATCCATAAGACTCCAATTTTGGTTACTTTTGCGCTATTTTTATGTAAAGCTCCTCGAACCCTATCCCTAAATGTGCTCACCTCCCATGCCAAAGGGGGATGAAGTCATTGACTAAATATATCGGCCGTTTTTACATGTTAGAAGATGACCATCCCCACAAATATGCGATAATGAAAAAGAATGTATTCCACGCAAAAATCGGCCGATTACATTGTCTGAAAATTTATTCCCCCGCCCAACACCTCCCACACCCGTCGCGTTACCCAGGTTGTCACAATTAGATTCAGCGACATTCATAGTCTCGGAATTGATTCGATTCTCGGTTGTTTTTGCGGGATTTTATTTAACGTACCTCCACCCCACCCCTAAGCTTGCTCCCCTCACAGGGGTTAAATTATACACAAACAACATCGGTATAAATACGATCAAAGTAATTAACCCCAGGAAATAATTATCGCAAATATCGACCGTTTAACATGTTTGAAATTTTTCACCCCCGACCACTCCCGCTTCGGGGACTTAAACGGTCAAGTTTAATGTCATAATTAAACTCAGTGACAATCCTGATAGTTTCTGGTTTATTTTTATCTAATGCTACTTCCACGCCAACCCTTAAGGGTGCACCCTTCCGAGTCCGAAAGGGGTTGAAATTACACACAGAGAACATGTAGGGAAATTTTATTAATCTAATTCATCCCGAAATATATTTAATTGACGAAAAAAAAGCCGGTCAACTCATCCCAACCCTGCCGATACCCGCGCTTTGTCCAGATTGTCATAAATAAATTCAGCAACATCCATTACCTTCGATTTGACTCGAATCTCGGTTGTTTTCCCGTTATTTTCAAGGAAATTAATTAAACTCAGTGACAATCCCGATAGTTTCTGGTTTCTTTTTATGTAATGCTACTTCACGCCCACCCTTAAATGTGCACCCTTATGAGTCCGAAAGGGGTTGAAATTACACACAGAGAACATGTAGGGAAATTTTATTAATGTAATTCATCCCGAAATATATTTAATCGACGCAAAAAACCGCCGGTCAACTCATCCCAACCCAGCCGATACCCGCGCGTTGTCCAGATTGTCATAAATAAATTCAGCGACATCCATTACCTACGATTTGACTCGAATCTCGGTTGTTTTCCCGTTATTTTCAAGGAAATTAATTAAACTCAGTGACAATCCCGATAGTTTCTGGTTTCTTTTTATGTAATGCTACTTCACGCCCACCCTTAAATGTGCACCCTTATGAGTCCGAAAGGGGTTGAAATTATACACAGAGAACATGTAGGGAAATTTTATTAATGTAATTCATCCCGAAATATATTTAATCGACGCAAAAAACAGCCGGTCAACTCATCCCAACCCAGCCGATACCCGCGCGTTGTCCAGATTGTCATAAATAAATTCAGCGACATCCATTACCTACGATTTGACTCGAATCTCGGTTGTTTTCCCGTTATTTTCAAGGAAATTAATTAAACTCAGTGACAATCCCGATAGTTTCTGGTTTCTTTTTATGTAATGCTACTTCACGCCCACCCTTAAATGTGCACCCTTATGAGTCCGAAAGGGGTTGAAATTATACACAGAGAACATGTAGGGAAATTTTATTAATGTAATTCATCCCGAAATATATTTAATCGACGCAAAAAACAGCCGGTCAACTCATCCCAACCCAGCCGATACCCGCGCGTTGTCCAGATTGTCATAAATAAATTCAGCGACATCCATTACCTACGATTTGACTCGAATCTCGGTTGTTTTCCCGTTATTTTCAAGGAAATTAATTAAACTCAGTGTCAATCCCGATAGTTTCTGGTTTCTTTTTATGTAATGCTACTTCACGCCCACCCTTAAATGTGCACCCTTATGAGTCCGAAAGGGGTTGAAATTATACACAGAGAACATGTAGGGAAATTTTATTAATGTAATTCATCCCGAAATATATTTTATCGACGCAAAAAACCGCCGGTCAACTCATCCCAACCCAGCCGATACCCGCGCGTTGTCCAGATTTTCATAAATATATTCAGGGACATCCATTACCTTCGATTTGACTCGAATCTCGGTTGTTTTCCCGTTATTTTCAAGGAAATCCACTCCAGCCCCACCCTTATCATGCCTACAAACAACTTCGGTAGAAATACTATCAACGTCAATGGTCCCGGCATTTATTTATTCCACGCTAATATCGATGATTTAACATGTTGAGCGTTCTACTTGGATTGAAGGGCACAGCCTTAGCCATCTAATTTAAATCGGATTATAAATTAAATTTAATAAAAGTTTCTCGGTTTGTCAACCGGGGTAATTGTTGAATAAAACACGGTGTTTCAGCGAAATTCACATCCACCGTCATCAGGTTGACTGCAGTACCGAGGCAATTTCGATGAATTTATACCGTAGACTCCTGTCAGCTGCACATCGGCTCCCTGATCGCCCGACGCTGACGAATTTCGTTACACGTTTTAATAAACAATCGACCCGGTTGGACGAAATTCTCTCGGGATTCCAGCCGGGTGAGATTGTCGAAAGCTCGCGACGTTTCGATAACATTCAGCGTTATCATCTTCTGGCGAAGTGCCTATCGCCGCCGTTGCTGCCGCAAGGCAATATAAAGGCGGTACTAACCCGAAGTCAAAACTTCGCCAGAAGATGATAACGCTGAATGTTATCGAAACACGTCGCGAGCTTTCGACAATCTTACCCGACTGGAATCCCGAGAGAATGTCATCAAACACTTACACCGGGAAAACCTACGGTTGACAATTGACCCTGTTGATAAATTGAGAATCTTTTATTATATCAATAGACCGGAAAAGCCTGCGTTATAAAATTTCGTGTCAGATACGCAGACGGTGGAGGGGAGCATTGTCGTCAGTCGGGAACTCGCCTCACGGAGAAGTTAGAGCAACGCCACTGCCATTCTTAAAAACATTAATCATATGCTTAGGAACGGGATAAACAGGCAGCAGCAAGGTCTTTGGATCACAGACGCCACACTTTCGTGTCAGATACGCAGACGGTGGAGGGGAGCATTGTCGTCAGTCGGGAACTCGCCTCACGGAGAAGTTAGAGCAACGCCACTGCCATTCTTAAAAACATTAATCATATGCTTAGGAACGGGATAAACAGGCAGCAGCAAGGTCTTTGGATCACAGACGCCACACTTTCGTGTCAGATACGCAGACGGTGGAGGGGAGCATTGTCGTCAGTCGGGAACTCGCCTCACGGAGAAGTTAGAGCAACGCCACTGCCATTCTTAAAAACATTAATCATATGCTTAGGAACGGGATAAACAGGCAGCAGCAAGGTCTTTGGATCACAGACGCCACACTTTCGTGTCAGATACGCAGACGGTGGAGGGGAGCATTGTCGTCAGTCGGGAATTCGCCTCACGGAGAAGTTAGAGCAACGCCACTGCCATTCTTAAAAACATTAATCATACGCTTGGGAACGGGATAAACAGGCAGCAGCAAGGTCTTTGGATCACACACGCCACACTTTCGTGTCAGATACGCAGACGGTGGAGGGGAGCATTGTCGTCAGTCGGGAACTCGCCTCACGGAGAAGTTAGAGCAACGCCACTGCCATTCTTAAAAACATTAATCATATGCTCAGAAACGGGATAAACAGGCAGCAGCAAGGTCTTTGGATCTCACACGCCACACTTATTACGGATGAGGTTTTTGGTGTTCTATATATCCTTAACTGAACACAATATATTTTCCCATGCGCAAGTGCTTCCAGTATAGGTTCTACACTACAAGTTGGCGTATCAAAGGTCCGTGTTAATTACTGGGCAGTGGATCACTGCACATCTTATCTCGACACGACTTGCTACTTGACGCGACCTTTACATTGTTAATATTTTCAACTAATTGGCCATTATATTTATTTATTTAAATGTATTTTTCGTCGCAACGCGGACGAATGTGAGCTAGGCCGCGAGTGATTGTTGGTGCAGGGGAGTTCCCGTGGCAGGCGTCGCTGCAGCTGGTGTCGGGATGGACGGCGCGTCACGTGTGCGGGGGCGCCGTGGTGGCCGACTTCTGGGTGGCCACGGCCGCGCACTGCGTCGACGGCCTCAAGCCCAGCCAGATCTCCGTCGTGGCCGGCGACCACAACCTTTACCAGCAGGAAGGTATGGACCGGAAACACTCCGGCCTTTATTTCCAAAATATCACAATAAAGTAGGTGTGCCAATACGAGGATGGGAATTTAAAAACGTGTCACGATAAACACAGAGTTTACATTCCAACATGTGTTCAAATTAATCTGGTTATCTTATGAATGAATTGTTAGGCACTTTTCATCCATATATTTGGTCTACGACAATGAACGACTGGCAAAATAATGTTCAACAATGAACACTTCGGAAAACATGTTAACTGGGCAATACTACAGACGTCATGTGACCAGTACACATTTCAGTGCCCATACATTATTATCGGTAATACCAATGATGCTATCTTCTGGTAGCCGAGAGAAGTACCACTGTGATCAAAAAGTAAGGTGAAATTGTCATTTAAAACTCCCGGGTATTAGGAAGCCAGGTAATTTTTTTTTCCTAAGTTGGTAGGACTGTCTATAATATTTGCCAAGCGTCTGTTTGTTAACAGGTTTAATTATCTCCAAGTTACACGTGTTTTTGTAAACAACCAAAAGTAAATTTTTCGATTTTTGCAATGGGTGATTTTGTTGAGCAAAGAACTTGCATCAAATTTTGTTTGCGGAACGAATATTCTTGTGCGGACACGTTGAAAATGTTGCGGAAGGCCTTTGGTGATCAAACTATGGCACAGAAAAACGTTTATAAGTGGTACGACGAGTTCAAAGAGAGCCGAGAACGCGTTGAAGACGAACCGCGCTCTGGACGACCATCAACGTCTACCGACGAGGGCCACGTCCAAAAAATCAAAGATTTGGTGCTTGAAAATCGCCGACGGGCAATTAGAGATCTCGCTGATAGTGTTGGAATATCATTTGGCTCAGCCCAAACCATTTTGAAGAATGTTTTGTGTGTCTCAAACGCGTCAAGTCTCGATTGGTGCCAAAATCGCTCAATTTTTTGGAAAAAAAAAGCGTCGCGTTGATGTGTGTGAAACTTTGCTGTCTGACTATCAGGACCACTTGAAATGCATCATTACTGGAGACGAGACTTGGATTTACGCATACGACCCTGAAACCACCGACCAATCCAGCGAATATCGTGCAAAAGGTGAAGCAAAACCGAAAAGACCACGGCAAAGTCGATCGAAAATCAAGGTCATGTTGACAGTTTCCTTTGATTATCGTGGTGTGGTGCACTATGAATTCCTTCCGCCAGGCCAAACTGTCAACAAAGAATACTATTTGAGCGTTATGCGTCGTTTGCGTGAAGCTATTCGTCTGAAACGGCCGGAATCTTGGTTCCTTCATCACGATATTGCACCATGTCATACTGCATTGGTTCTTCGCAACTTTTTTTGCCAAAAACTCGACTCATATCGTTCCGCAACCACCGTATTCGCCTGATTTGGCTCCGTGCGACTTCTGGCTATTCAGCAAACTCAAAAGGCCAATGCGGGGACGCCGTTTTGACACGATTGAGGAGATAAAAACCGAATCGAAGAAGGTCTTGAAGGCTATACCGGAAAAAGACTATTCCGACTGTTTCGAGGACTGGGAAAAGCGTTGGAAAAAGTGCGTTTTATCGGACGGGGATTACTTTGAAGGGGATGAAATTGATTTGGAAGAATAAATAAAGAATTTATATTTTATAAACAAATTCACCTTACTTTTTGTTCACAGTGGCAATTCAAGAAAACTTCTATTTACAGACACATTGATTTCGATTTTTCTGAATGACTTCCTTACATATGAAAAGAACAATGGCAAATTTTTTTTAAAAAATAGCAACATTCAAATGTGTTCCTTGACTTTGTTCTACTGAACGGATTCCAAAGTCCCCAACGTCTAGCCACTCCATATACATTACGATATAAACAAATGGGAGGAATAACACTAGGCGCCAACAAAATACCACCATCAAAAGAAACTTAATTCCTGGGTAACTGGACAGATGAGAGCTTAAAATGGGATAAGCATTAACATTCAAGAAATAGAAAAAAATAACAAATTTCTAGGTCTTATGGTAGACGGTAAATTGAATTGGAAAAATCATAACGATAACCCGATAAGGAAACTTGACTCGGTATCAATAACAAAACAGCATATTTTCATTCCATGTTTTATGGCATTATTTTTGGGATAATTCTCAAGAAAACACAAGACATTTTTACTTCGAATGCTAGCAAAGATAAATCACATGCATCATGTAGAGCGCTATTCAAAAATGAAGATTTCCTACTCTATCGTGTCAATTGATTTATTCGTTGATGACTTTTTTTAATCAACTATAAATTTAGGACTACCTCTGGCATACATCCGTTAAACACAACAACAAAAATTAATTTGCATATAAATTTTAAAATAAAATGGAGTGGAATATGAAAGAGTAAAAATGACTAACATACTTCACAAATTTCTGACTCCTATTCTGTAGAGGAATTTACGGACACTTGTAATGGATCATATTTAGCATGAACGACTAGCTATTTCAGCTGTAATTTTATGATGTTAAGAATAGTGTAAGCATAAACTTATGTAAATATCAATTTAAGTGCAATTAAAGCAAGTAATACAACTGAAAGTGTTACTCTCTTCACTTTATTACTAAGAAATTAACTAGAAGTTAAAAACCTTGTATCACATGACACTTTTCACATTTTGGAATCCTTGCTTCACCTGGGAATCAATGGAAAAAGACTATTCTAATCTAATATAGGATATGTATCAAACAAACTCAGTATGTGTTCCGAGTCCTCAGCGAGGTTTGCGATATATATTTTGCATCAGTTAACTCCTATCATGTCATTTCCTATATCATTCTGGGGTTTGTATCATAATAAAAAATTTATCCTGCAGTAACGAATAGTTAAGATCACGAAAAGAATACTCCTGTCATCATCAACAAGTCCAATTTCTTTCGAATTAATAATTTTACTAGTTATATATATATATATATATATATATATATATATATACATATATATGAGAGAGACTATAAATATAAACACATACATACTAGAAACTGGCTGCTTTGTAAATGAAAATATCAATTTATTTCAAACCAATTAGAGTATTCACTCAATACACGACGATCTGACAACATACTTCACCAATCGAAGACTCAAAAACATATGCCAAATTGGAAGTCTGTGTTAAAAATATATTAATTAGATAAAATAGTGAAATGACAGACAAATTAAAGTAACTTAACTTTTGTCTGTCACTTGGCTATTTTATCTAATTATTATACTGGAAGTATGTTGTACTATGGATTACCCCTAGAAATAAATATGAATCCAACAGGCTTTGGTGACGAATTAAACTCTTCACTACCTATGGAGCACAGGGCCAATACAACTGCCAGACTGTCATCTAACATGACACAATCTGGATTTTTAGGAGTAACACGTAGCCAGTGTGTCATTCATCATTCAGTCTTAACTTCAGTTCTTTTGCCCACAGTAGACACACACACAAGCATCCATGCATGAGCGAGGATTCAAACCTGGGACCTCTGTGATGCTAGTGTTGCAAATGATTTAATATGAGAACCAGCAGATAACTCTTGAACATCCGGCTGTAATGGTGCCACACCTAAAGAATAGACGGTTGCAGCATGTTGTGTTAGATTAACAAGGATTACAATAAACTTATTTTAATATTTCCCAACAATTTGTTCCTTAATTGCCACATTAATTTAACTATGTTTTGTAATAGGAGCATGTCTGAGAACACAAATAATATTTTGTTAGAAATTCTTTGTGAATCGAGTAACATTTTGTGTGAACTCTAATTGGCAAAAGCCCCTGACCCTGATCAGCATTTCATTCCAGACCATGATGGATCATTTTTTTTCACTGAGTGTGCACAGTGAGTTTAAAGAGGTTTACAATTCTTGGTAAGCCACACAACAGAAGTGAAACTTCTTTAATAAATTGTTATTTAACACATCGATGTTAAATAATTTTTTGAACTAGTGTCTCAAATTCTGAGACTGATAAACATTATAAATACAACTTTGTACTATATTGTTTACTGCATTTTACTTTTATGCATTATTAAAATTCATGAAACTAGAATATTAGGGATGATAACACTCGAACAAAAACAAGCATGTTTTTGTTTCAGAAAGAAAAATTTCTGATCTTGATAGTATTTGTCCAAAATTTAAATATGATATAAATTTTTCCCTATTGCACAAGGTTTCCGAGATACAGTCATAAAATTTCAAACGCTGTAATAATTTCTACATTATTAGCTACACAATATGCAAACATTCCAACTCACATAGAAAGTAGGAAATTATGATTTTCAGCTATATTTCACCATTGAAGCATCCCTCTTGATGGTCCAACAATAATCAGCCAGAATATTAGGGTTCCAATTGCCTTGATACCTCTTTTCCACAGCTGAAATCTCCTAATGAGTGTTCCCCGTGCTCATCGCTCACTGCGCCAAGATTTTTCAGGAAGAAATCTATGTGCGAGTGCAGGATATGTAATTTTTAAGGACAAGCAACTTTCTCCATTGGATTCAATAGTTCCTCAAACTTTTCATTGTGTATTATGATCGTATTTGTGGACCAACAAGTATTCATTCTTTAATTGTTGGAAACTTCATGAAATCAAGAGTATTATCAATGGCTTTTACAAAACTTTTCATTAATCCTAGATTGATATGTATTTTAAGATTACACATTGCATCATGTTTCACATTTTTTTGGTCCCAGAAATGTGTCGCAGCCCAGTTGCAAGAGAATGGAGAAGAATAGACATCAGCAACTGAGCTATGTCAGAATATTGGCTCATATTAATATGAAAATGTTGTTCCATTGAACATGTCTCAGCACCAGTAATTTCTTCTTTTTGGATGAGATTCACAGACCTTTATACTCCTATTCTGAGTCTGTATCACTCCTTGCCGTGATTTTATTATTCACGGAAAATTTCACAAACGGCAGTCACCGTTATAGTGTAACATACTCTCTGGCTTACTTTTGCATGTATAAAACTGTAGGATGTCTCGAACACATGAAGTAAAGAAACCCATTGTTTCAATTTCAATTCCAGCAATGTAAGAAAAACAACTGCAGGATTGTAATCTGCAGAGATTAAACCAAATGTTCACATGTAGTGACCACAGGCAGTATTGTAAAAATGGCAGACATCAATATTTTGTTATACTGTGTGCTGTCACTGAATTCCTTGATAAAGATGGAAAACTTTCTGCTCAAGTTTGCCTCAGATTTGAATGTTCATATCGTGATGTCTGCATGGGTGCCGTCAGAGTTAGGAATTGGATAAAACATATATATCAAAGAGGGGAAACCAAGTACCACTGGGATGCAGTGGGTTGCATTCTGGTTCAATTTCTCGAATAGGACATACCATAAATGCCATCCGCTATATCGAGACACTTTTGAATCTCTGTCGTACATGTACGCCCTGGGAAGATCGTCCTGCAACACCATTTGTGTTACTATGGATAAGATCATTACATTTGTGTGGTAATCTCATCCACGCCTTCCGACTATCATCATTTCGGTACTGATAAAGAACAGCAGTAAGGTTGCTAGAGGATACTCGGACAGTAGTGCGTCATTGTATTCGGGCAGCTGGAAGGGGTTTCATCACACAGGACTTTCCAAACTTGCATAACAGTGGAAAAATGTGTGGAAATAAATAGAGACCATATTGTTAAGTTACAGAAAACCCTGTAGATTAAGATTATATACTTTCGTTAGTTTGAAAAATAAAGGTTCATATCAATCACTATCGGTTGCTTCCGACATTCAGAGTATGATCTTCGAATTTGGGGAGAGGGGTATGATCGTGGTTTCGCGTTTTTAACACTCTCAGAAACATAATACGAGTACTCCAAGTGAATAATTATAAGAAACACTATTTAATGTAGAGCAGTGTAAATGTTGATGTTAATCGCCAGGGCCGGAGCAGCGGACGACCGTGGTGAGGATCGTGACGAACGGCTACTCGGCCAAAAACTTCTCCCACGACATTGCTCTGCTGCAGCTGGAGCACGCGCTGCGCTTCGACGGCCTCCACGTGGCGCCCATCTGTCTGCCTCAGACCTGGCACGCGCCACCCACGCAGGGCTGGGTCACGGGCTGGGGGCGGCTGGCAGAGATGGGCAAGCTGCCTCACGAGCTGCAGCAGCTCGCCCTGCCACTCGTGCGCTTCGAATCGTGCCGCCAGTGGTACGTGGAGGCGGGATACGGACAGTACCTCAACAGCTGCCAGCTCTGCTTCGGCGAGGAGGCGGGCGGCTTCGACTCCTGCCAGGTACTCATCGTCTCGTGAGAACACCCGAACTCTGCAACTGCCTCCGAGCGTTAGTCAAATTCACTATTGACAGCGGGAACGGGACGAAGGACTACTGCACAATATGAAGAGTACTCGAAATCCCCTTACATACTCTTAGGGCTTGTAGAGGGGGCTGATAGATCCTGTTTTGAATAGGAACCCATGTCCGAAAACGTAGTTTCTGTGTAACAAACATGTAAACACAGGATTTTAACGTAACCACTTTTGCGTAAGTAATTTAGTTAGTAATTACCTACTTCAACTCATTAGTTAATATTCCAAAGAAAAAAGAATAGAAACAATCATTTTTCACCAACACTTTTGTTTACACTTTAACATAACAACCTGTTTTCTGTCTTTAAAGGAAGGTTAACATTCTGATGCACTGTAACTGATGCGTCAACTACACAGTGTATGTACAAATGAAGTTCGAGTAAACTAGCTCCATAATGCTTGGTGTCTCATTAATCTATTGTGCAGTGACCAAAACTTCCACCAGATTAAATATAAGAAATATCTGCAAAGTTGAGGAGAAAATGTCACATTTGGCAATTTTGAGTATTATCAGAAGTATAGAGAATGAGATAAATTTAATACATTAGCATAGTACGGTAGAAGATTGTATGATGAAAATAAGTACCACCCAATTCATCCCCATAGCAAATTTTGAAGTCAATTTTTTGTAAAGCAAAAGCTATATATAATTATAAATATTTGTTCTACAGGGCGACTCTGGAGGTCCGATGGCCTGCCTGTACCCTGACGGGCGGTTTTATCTTTGCGGAGTGGTAAGCTGGGGCGTGGGATGTGCCAGAGCTCACCTGCCCGGGGTCTACACAGACACAACCTGCTTCGTGCAGTGGATGAAGTCCGTCATTTACAATGAAAATAATGTGCTGACAAATGGTGATACAAAAGGAGCGTAAAACACTTGGTCTGTAATCCACAAAATTCCAGCAACTCAGACCTAAAAAGTTGAACAGTAATCCACAAATGCATCCATAAGTCCAAATTTGATGTAATATCGATAATGATGAAATCAATAAAAATGTTGTATATAAAGCTCACATTCACAACACATGGCAATAATAATCGAGTATACTTATAAAAATTTAATTGAAACTATTTTCTGAAAAATCAAACAGTGTTAGGTTTAACAAAGAGTCGAAATATAGTAATATATATATAAAAATTGATATGAAAAGTAAATACAGATAGTGAGTAGCTTACCTGAAATTGAGGTCTGGTTTCACCATGTTGGCCAGGAGAAAAGTTTTCACATTTTCAGGTGTAAGACTCAATGGTCACACTGTGCAGTTTGCCAGCACTCTGTCATGCCACCCGACAATGCACGCTAATGCTTCTGAAAACTTTCCCATCAGCATGGTAACACCAAAGCTCAATTTAAGGTAAGCAACTCACTTTGTAATTTTCCTTACAAATTATTTTAATTTTATATATATATCTCGACTAATATATAAATATACATATTCGTGCCCAGCCAGCATGCAGTTCAGACCTTCTCTCTTAACAAAGGAGTGGTCCTTGAAAATTTGTAATACCTCCTCAGCCCAACAGTTGATTTCAGGGGTAAGTTGACTTCAAATGTGGTATTAAATTTGACCACGTCACAGTTTCCTTAAGTGTTAATATATATGTATAATCCAACATGACTTTGTCAACAAATTCTAATCATTAACATTGTAATGATTCCTTACTGGGTGCTCCTAACTCTTCATTCCCTCTACACCTAATAGGTGCTTGGGTCTGTCGTCGGCTCGGTAGGTTAGTCGGTAAAGCCCATATAATTAAGTATTTGATAGTGACAAAATAATTAATATGGACAGAACAAAATATGGGACACTCATGGACTTGCCTACCTAATTTGAGGGTTGGTGTCACCATGGCAGATAGCAAGGAGCGTATCAAATTTTCAGATACATGAGCCTCCTTTCTCAAGATACACTTCATACTCATCAACTGTAGTCATATACAGGGTGAATCACCTAAAACTTGCACCACAAATATTTCTGAAATGGAATGTGCTATTGATGTGCGGGTATCACAGAATTGGCAAGGGCTTGTAATTTGCAGCCCATACACAAATTTCAATAATTATTAGAAAGTGGATTTTATTAAAAAATAAATCATTTTTTTAATACAACAATGCCTGTTGAGATTAAAAATGTAGACAAAATTATGTCAGTGGTGTTTTTTCCTTATTCTAGTGCAATTAGCTTGAATCTTGAGAGAATTTTATCCACATGGTTTTTAGAGTCTAATTTGCGTATTATGCACACCCCATTTTTTGGAAGAAAGGTGTAATTATGGTATGTAGGACTGAGGAGAAAGGCTTTCTTACATCGACTTATATTACAATTGATCTATTTTCTAATGTTGAACTCATTTATGTCTACAAAGATTTTTGTTTCACAAAGTTAATAATGTTAAACCTGACACACTATTCATTTTAAACAATACAATTTTATTTAACTTCTAATTAAGGAGTATTTGTAAAATTAATATTTCTTGCTTTTTATTGCCACACATATTTTGTAGCTATTAGTCATAAATAAAAGCATATAGTCCATATTTCAATGGCATCATTTTGTAAATTATTTTCTCCTTCCTCCACGTTCCTTGATTTGCAGGTTTATCACTGTCCCAGGCATTATATTGTAGTATGCCAAAGAGTTGGAATCCTTAAAGAACAGACCCTGAAACAAAACAAAACAAAATTATATAACTCAATACAGAAAGAAGAGTGCAACAGACCAAAGTAATATAGTAATTGATCTTGCTTATGTTTTTCTTCGGCAATATTTTGTGGTCTGTGAGATGTCTAAGATTTCCTGTTAGTGGTTGTGATTGCATTTCATCTGAAATTCCTTTCAGCCTGAAGACAATATTTTCAAGTAGTTGATGTTTGATCAAATTTTTATACAAAATTAGCCAATTGCAACCATCTATATAGCTTGTATCTAAAGGTTGCTGTTCCCTATCTACTATATTAAACTAATATATTCAACAATTATAAAATTACTTTTTTCATATTTAAGTTTGAATGTAATTTAGAATACATACAAAGAAGGAAGAATACAATTATCAATTTGTGGATAAGACGCAGGAGTTTTTAGAAGATGAGAAACATTGTCTAGCACCTCTGTGATGGCCAAATTAAATTTTAAAAAAGTAGTTAACAGATACAGTTGCCTAAAACCAAATAATTCTATTGCCTATAAGCTTGTAATTCACATGGCAAATATAATTAAAATTCATGAATGTAAACTTTCCAGGTGTAAATTTTTTGCAGCTGAGCACCAGGTTCAGATTTCTATACGTTCAACGACACCAGGTTCATATTTCTATATAAACGTCAAGTTTTCAACCCTGAAAAATTTATTTATAATTAAAATCGGTTTTCGTACATTAATGAGATGTGTAAAACAGAACAGAGGAAGAATATTTGGAGAAAAAAATTATCTCTGTTGGAACTCTCTCCCACAAAGGTAGAGGAATCAAGAACATTCCAACAGTTTTGTGATTGCTACAAATATAGGACCACTTATTCTCAGAAAAGAAAACAATATGTCCACACTCAACCAGACATCAGCACTTTGAGGTTATTCCAGAAAATACAGGTCAAATGAGTATTAATCTACATAAGATACTTACATCAAAATGCAATTTCTGTTTTCCTGGAGGCATACCAGTTTCTTCATGAATTTTGGCTTTCACTACAGCTACAGTATCAGTTAGTGGCAGTGCAAGTGAGAGTAACTGCCCTCGTAATTTCCACTCTGGTTTGTCTGCGATATTTGGCACTGCTACCTTCAATGAAACTGCTCCTCCTCTATACTTTGCAAGGAAAACATTCTCTGGAATGAGTGAATCTTCTGTTCGCATGGCCTTCTTGTTTGGAGGTTCGTCCTCAGATCCCATGTCTGATGGATGCTTCATAACCATCTGGAATGTAAAGTAATAGCAAAATATTAGAGCAGATAAACATTTTATAATCTTAAAAACTTGAAACATATGTGATTAAAATGATTAGTTGAAAATTTTAATTTTGTATGAAACAGCTATAACTTTAAAAATAATCTTCTGAAAATAGTAAATACAAATGTGTACAATATTAGAATATTTCTTAAAACTGAGATATGAAAATTATGAATAAAATTAGTATGCCATCAAAGTTTCAAGCACTACTTGCATAATTAATTAACCCTTTGCACTCGAGGGCTCCAGAGCGGAGCCATTTAAAATGTGTCTACAAGCTAGAGGGCTCCGCCACGGAGCCCTCGAGTGCAAAGGGTTGAAGTAAAGTAAATTAAATATCATCAGTAAAAGTTCTTTTATTTTCACAAACTTCAGTCAATATGGTGATTTCTTACTTATTTGAATTGCACTAACCTGTGGAGGTTGGGGTGGTGGTTGCATCTGTGGTGCCGGAGGTGGAGCTATGAAACTTGGCATCGGTGGTGGTGGTGCTGCCACAGGATAAGGTGGACGTGCTGGAACTTATTGAACGTGGAACATTACTGAGAGTCAATACAAGGTGGAAGAAATTAAGAATTTAAAAACAATAAAATTATTGATTTTAGTAACTAAAATTTTTAATTTAATTTTATATAAGAAACATATATTTTGTGTTCACACTCTGGTATACTTTTATCTTACCTATTATGGGTGGTTGTCTCATTGGCATCATCATCACACCAGGCTGAGGAGGCATCATTCCTGGAGGTGGAGGCATGGGTGCCATTGGAGGCATAGGCATTGGTTGTGGTGGTGGGGGAGGCAGAGGTTGTGGTGGCTGTACCGGAACAGGTGGAGGAGGTTGCTTAGGTGGCTGTGGCATCGGCTTGGGTACAGGTGCAGGTGTAGGCTGCTTTGTCACACCAGGAATCGGAGGGTTGGTACTCGCTTTAGCAGAAAGCACAGGAGGAAGCTGACCCCTAGCAGCAGCGGGCTTGGGCCCTATTTTCTCCTTCTCCTCATCTGGGAGCAACCCCTTGACCTTGTGTATCTGATGGATTTGTTCCTCCAGTGTGATGTTAGCACGAGCAGCTCGAGTAGCAGCTTCAACACTTGAAGTGTGACCATCCCACGTTACCTGTTTCAAGCAAAGAGGGGGCAAATCATGACAATGTTTTTAGAAAAAATATCAACAAGAAAGGTAAGTAAGAAAATAAAATTAACATTACACATATGTTAATTGGACTAATTTATAGCTAAAACATGATTTTGATAATATATGTTATTTTATTTAATGAAGATAGTACCTTCTCTTCTTTACGTTTGTCTTCTTCTCCAATCTTCTTGCCAATAGCCGTTTCTTCATTGCCAACACCAAAAATATCTGTTCGCCTTTCGGCCAATTGCTTCAAGCTTGCTTCAATGGCAGACCCTAAAAACAATTTGTTTCATGATTAGAAAGTATTAACTTTGTAAAATAATATAAAAACTGGTAAAGTAACAGTGTGTTTATTTGTCATTCACACAATTTTTAAATAATGTTTAAAGAAAAATACTTTACCTGGGGCATATACAGTTTCCTGGTTGAGCTTATCCTGAATATGTTTATCCCTCTGCTCCACCCAACGAGGATCAAGCAATCCAATACGCATGTGTTCCTGCACTTTACTGGCAGGTATCTTTTCCCCAGTAATTGGAGATATCAGAACTTCATCAGAAGCTGGTTGTCGTGACCCTTTCACGGCTGTAAATATTTTAACCAAATAATCAAAAAACTAATAATTTCAATCAATTCCTTATTTAAACTTGAGCAAAATTTTTTAACAGTTATCAAAAGTACAGTGTCAAAGTGAAATAGTAAAGCATGGAAATAGAAGGCATCATCTAGGGAGAAAATGCTGACAATTGGTTGAAAGTTTTGTTATTATAATTATTTTATAAATATGCATTGAGCACTTTTAAGAGTACATAGAAAGGTATTACACGAAATGACAAAGAAATGATAGGATTTGGAACCGAGCTTTAAAACCACAGGTGTTTCAAAAGAAATGTTTGATTGATGAAATAATTACACAATAAATGTGCAATGTAGAGCCTTTGCATTGCAGTGTTTACTACATCATACTTCCAAACTTAATATGGTGAAATAGTAAAATTCAAGAAATGTAATGCTTTTCTTTACTTTAAAGTTAACATAAATTCAATGTCTCCAAAATATATTTGAAGAACAGTTTGGAATTGTTTGAGATGATAAATTTTGTAGCTCATTCTATTATTTAGCTACATACAACACTTATGGTGTAATAATGCAAATATGTGACAGCATACCTTGCTTGGGATCATATCCCTTCTTCACAAGTACTTTCTCAGGAATAGGTGGTAGTGGAGGAGGTTGTTGCAGTGGCTCTTTCCTTGGTGCTGGAATAAGTGGACGATTACCAGAAATGGATGGTGGCATCATTTTCCTTGGGGGCATTGGAGTTGAGATAGAACTTTCTTCATCACTGGATTCTTCTTCCATATCTTGAACCTGTAATTATAAAAATATATAATTTCAATATTATTTTGGTGAACAGTACAAAGAAAGCCATTTTAGCCAACTTTTGGTACTGGCTGTGTCTGATCAATACATTTTTTGAAGAATGGTTTTTACCTGTGTGTTGTCCTTTGCCTCCTTGGTCACTTGATCTTCATCTTCTGAAGGCTCATCATCTTCTGCATTATCTTTACCATCTGCCTTTCCTCCGTCCTCACCTTCACTCTCAATTTGCATTTCAATTTCCTCCCCTTCTTCAATGCGTTCCTAAACAAAATTTACTTTAAATTTATTTTGAATTCTAAATATAATATAGCCAATACCCCATATAAACAAAATAAATATTATACTGTAGTTTGAAGAAGAATTTTATACAATTCTAAACCGAGGATAATTTCTACGGTTCCACAGAATAGGCTTCCAAGTATTAGTTTTGTACTAAAATATCTATCCATCCATTCTGTATACAACCCATGAAGGATTATTAATTGTGAGATACTAACATATAGGATCAGCTTAAAAACTGCAAATTACAGTTTTTACCACATTAATGTGAGGAAAATGGGAACTGTAGTAAATAATGATGCTTTGTACTGGACATGGCAATGCAATAAGTAAAAATCAGACATTCTTGTAGAGAGATGACACAAGTTGAGCCATTGTGGTATTCCCGGACTCTTTTTACATATGAATCAACCAATGTTAATACTCATTTAATAACTCAGTCACAGGTGAAATAGACTATGCAACTTAAGAATCATGTTATTACCTATACGGCAATTTCAATACAGTTCAACATTAAAAATGTAGGTAATAACTGCTATAGCTGAGGAATTTGAACAACTAGAATCTTGGCATGGAAGATTAAGAATATGAAAACAATACTTCAGAGTATATCAGATACAAAATTATTAATACATAGGAAATCTTATTAAAAAGCTTGCCAAAAATTTTATCAAACCAACTTCATTTAATGTGTTTCCATCATACATTTATAAGCAAAAATACAAAAATGTACATAAGAAAGAAAATTACTATATTTTCAATTTTTTTAAAAGTGTTTTATACACCTATTTGAAAGAAAAGTGTATCTGACTGTCAACAATACTATAGCAAATTTCCATATAATATCAGATTTTTCATGCACAAGAACAGCCCAAACATGCTGTTTCATGCCAAACAGAATATTTCATTTTAATCATTCTTGCAAATGAAATCTGAGTAGCTATTCTTCATATTACAGGGTTCACTTGCTGATTCCCATTTATCTTCAAGAATAAAAATATGTTCACTGATCTCAGTCTTCATACAATGTCAATTATTATATTTCACAGATCATTGAAACAATTCACATTTATAAGGTGTAAATAAGATTCAATAAATAAAAACATTGTATTCAAAACATTACACTTTGTGAATAACATTGATATTAACCAAAAGGGTCTGCCTACTAAACAAATATATCAAACCCTTTACTCTGTCATGTTTTTCAAATTTACATCTCAAAATATATTCAATTTTTAAAATGAACATTTTTTCCCTCTAAAGAGATAATTCACTATCTCATCCCTGAAGTGGGTGCCATGACATCATTAATTTAGGCCATGTGTATTCTGTCTGCAATGATGTATTTAACTTTCAAATATTGTTCAGTCTCATTCATTTTATAAGTTTCCATTTTCATTACACATTGTGCTCTATTATAAAATGCTATTTGAAATAAATCAGCATATATGCAAGCCAAAGAAACAATATTTTAATTACTTCCCAAATTATAATCAATTACTGCAATAAGAAATATCTTGAGGATGCAACACTAAATACTATTAAATAGCAATACTCGTTAAGATATGAATAACTCTTCTCAGAGATATTAACCAGGAGTGTTCACTTTTAAAATAGGTCTACACACATGGTGGACCAAAATATTAACTCTATCAAACTTAACTAATGTGCACATTAAGTTCTTTCAGTGAGTAACATTTTTTCAATCTCACTTGAATATCTAACTTCAAATAATTTATAAATGAACAACCATTTGAAGACAGAAAAAGATATTTATTGAAAATTACACTACGTTTTGTTGCTAATTTGCAACCTCTTCAGGTATGATGTTTTACAAAATTTTGATAGTCAGGCTAGTTCTCCGTCAACTGACATGCATATTTCGGCTATAGCAGTCAGTAGATAATGACCCTGACCATCAAAATGTTGTAAATCGTCACACCTGACAAGGTCACAAATTAGCGACGAAAGAGTGTAATTTTCAATAAATATCTTTTTCTGACTTCAAATGGCTGTTGTTTATTTATAATTTGTCTCAAATAGTCAGAATATATATATCATTATTCAAATAATTTATTTTATGAATATTTGGATTATTATTTTATGGATTAATAGTTTGCAATATAGAAAGATCAAAATTAAATTGCAATGTAACTTCTATTTGATTCAAATACTGGCATAATGGGCTTCAGTACAGTCTAATTTTAACTGAAATGTTTTGCTTATTAGAGACAATTGCAAAGTTGTCAAAATTTTAATTGTCCAATCAATAAAACAAGCTGTAGGAAACATGCAAAATTCAAGACTTCTAATTGTATATGGCTTATTATCATAATTTTACAAAATAGACTTATTGCACTTGAGAAAAATGTAATCACACCATTTTCAATAAACTCTTACAGTTACACACATTACCTAGTAAGTGTCACAAAGAAATTCTAGTGTTACTGAAGAATAACCCAAACGTTAGAAGTTAAACAGCATAAGCTGACAATTGATGTTTCTTCAGCCAAACTGATAATATACAGAAAGAGTTCTCACGTTTCAACAGGTTACAATAGTGATTAAACAGTGACATTTAGACAACAGCAAGAGGTCTCATCATCTTCCAGGTGAAGAGCTAGCAGTCAATGAAATGCTGCAGCTGTTGTACCTGTGTGTAAACTCAAGAACTGTTTCTGCACCAACTACTCTCGTAAAGCCTTTGATCTTTGAAACTGATAATATTATTCATGGAAAATATCTAATAACAGAAGAAAATAATTTTAAAAAACGGTAAATATTTCACTAACCTGCATTAATACACGAGCTCCAACTTCGTCTGGGGTAGTTGGTGGTGGAAAGTTTCCATGCTCATATGGTTGATAATCCACAGTCTCGACAACAACAAAATCATGCCAATCAATTTGAGCATATGCCACTGAAAATTGTACATTTGTAGTAATATCAAAACATATAGCAAAACATACAAGCTTGATAAAAATCACTTAAAACCAATAATTTCTACCTCTTTCTTTCTCAAGTTCTTCCTCCTCTTTACGTCGTTGAGCCTCCTGGTATTTTATCCAATCTGCACGATATTTCACCATATCAAGAATTAAGTTCATGGAATTGCTCTCTTCCTGAAGTTTTGACATTAGCTCCTTTGGCGGAATAAGCACCTGGTAAAATACATATTAAACATTTATGAAATTCCACTGTTTATATTACCATTAGGTAGGAAATAAGGATAATTATGTGTAATAACCAACTGAAATTACCCATGCTGACTAGTAATTTGTCAAAAACATATTAGTTGATTGAATTGATTGATTAGGATAGAACAATCTGATCTGGAGCTAGAATGGAACCCAGAACCTCTGCTTAGTACATGGTGCTCTTACCAATTGAGCTATCCTGGTTGGCAAAACTGTTCAATTTATGTTGTCACCCTACAAATGTTCTTCCAGTTTGGACTTTGTGGTTCCACCTGTAGTCAATTTCATTGTGTTCAGTCTGTGCTCATTATACCTATATACAGGCATCAACAGTAGTAAGTCATTCAGTATGTGCAAGACCCAGTGAAGCTTATTTTACTACAGAAAATATTATAGTGCTTATTAGCAATTATGTAGATTTACAATGCTAGTTTTGGAACATATAGAATGAATCGTGTAGGAGATTGAGTGACATTAACATTTAGTTTTATATGGGAATACGAGTGTCCAATAGTTTTCAGAGGGAAATTATTGAATTTTAAATGGAATTAATTGAATTATTGTAAAATATTGTTTTAGGAACCTAGCTTGGTGGCTCCATTGAATAATCTAGAGGCAATATCAATATTTACCACCCCCTCCCCTACCCCAAGGGTTGAAGAAACTTAAATATTTTTTGGGATAGTAAGTGGTTATTCTATTGTTGTTTTCAATTTCTATTGCAAATCTGAGTTTGGGACCAAAGAGCTGGATTGTATTGAGACAAATTTATAGATTGTACTTTCCAAATTTCCAGATGGAGAAAATGTCGTCAATATATAACATCAACAAAATTTTAATATCATATTGGGTAGTTTTAGTGTAGGTTGTTCAAAATTTTGTAGAAAAATATAGTCTAGATTTGGACTGAGGGGGAATTCCACAGCATGACCAATTAATTTAATAAATTGTTTTGTTTGGAAGTATGAGTTTTTATTTAACAGGAATAATTCTACCAAAGGGCTTAAAGAATGAGTTTCTGGTTTAAAGGATTAATAGATCCATTAAAGAATTAGGACTACACAAAGGCAGAAAAGTATCAGTATCAAGGTTATGTGTAATCTGGAGTGTCACCCACAGGCATATTAGTGACCAGCTATTCAACAATAAAACTCACTATTATGTTCATAAGATCAAGGGATATAACCTTAATGCATTTGTAAAATTCTGGAGACCTTTTTAATAAAATAGGGAGAATCACAGATGATCTATTTCAGGATCTGAATACATCGCTAAAGGTTGATTAGTCTGTAAATTATGCTCAATAATTAATTTCCTTATTATTTGTCAGCAATATTTTGAACAATATTTCATTAAATCAATAAAATCATCTGAACCTAACAGAAATTTCTATGCAACATGATTAATTAGAAACATTAACAGTAACTTACTTTTGTGTACTGCTCCAGCAGCTTTGTGAAATACTGAAAGAGTGAATGTTGAGGACGTAAAAAGTCAAACTGATAATTTCGTTGTTCTCGGTTCATAAGATTAGTAAGAAACTGGCGACCATTCCTGGCAACAAATTGAGCTGTTAACTTGACAATGTCCCTAGAAAAGAAGAGATGTAGAAATTTACAACATGATTTAGACCTAACATTAATCAATTTTAAAAACTACATTATCAAGATTTCACAATAAACATGAGGCGGAGGAGAACTTTAATTTCAAATATAATAATGGTGGATTTAATTTAGAGGTAATATTGTTCAGGTGTTCTACGGAATAATCTAGAGTAGTTGGTAAACAAGAATTGCTTATAAAAAATTACTCAATGAAGGCAAGAGAGGAAATAATAGACCAAGAATTAGATGACATTGACAGGGAGTTTTTATTTTGTGACAGTGCTTTGGTGGTGAGATAATATTGTAGTGAAACAGATAGTTGCTCTGATATGAGGAGTTGAGGTGGAGAAATCAACCATGTGAAATACAAGATGTTTCAGTACGAGCAATCTAAGAGCCCACAAACATTCAAAGTTGTGTCAGTTTAATACAGTCAGTGTGCATAGTAGCTTAAAAAAGATAGGTAGCCAAATAAAGACTATCTTATTTGACATTACGAACCATCCCGGCTAGTTAAAATATTTATAGTTCTAGTATTATACTATTTGTGAGGTTCCTGTTATGGATTAATTTTAATTAGGACACTTATGAATCACAAGACTCGACAAGAATTTAATATTATTCTCATAACATCACAGTTTAAGTGAAAAAGACACTTTTCCTTTTGCTATGCTATCACATTATTGACGACTATAGCTATATCAAAGATTGAAGCCTTTCCCGGTGCAGTTGTTCAATATATTGTTCTCGGAGTTCAACCGGGTTTTGCATAATTATAGTAGAACGCAACGTTTCGATGACTAAAAGCTCTGTCGTCATCTTCTAGGCGAAGATGACGAAGAGCTTTTAGTCGTCGAAACGTTGCGTTCTACTATAATTATGCAAAACCCGGTTGAAGTCCGAGAACAATATATTGGACTATAGCTATAAATAGCCGAAATCTTCATATCACTTAAACTGTGATTTTATGAGTATGATATTAAATTCTTGTTTGAATCCAAGGACTCATAGGTGTTCTAATTAAAAATTTATATTTATTTTACGTGCATTTCTGATTGTATATGGAAGATAATTGTTTGCTCAATATTCTTGGGATATGAATTGAATTCATGGTTTTCAACTTCTTGGTTGAAGCAAATGTCACCCAGTGAAACAAGTATGTAGCTAAACAAATTCATAGCGTAGATGTATTTGAAAGGGAATTCACATGTTTGTCAGTCAGGTTTCCCTATAGATAAGTACTTAATTACATGAATTTTTTAAAACAATATAAAATTTAGGAAATTGGATTGTATTGCTGAGACAAAAAATTGTTTGAAAATCATTTTCTATGTTTTAGATTATATGACAGCATTTATTAATTTGATATTTATGCCTGCTCTTTGTAAATAACAAAGATAACACTACTCTACAACACAAATTTAGAAATTAAGGGGAAAATCAAACACTAAATACTCACAAATCTCTAGCGGAAATAGATGGCGGATCTGTGACAAATTCAAATTCAGGTGGTGGATCTTTTGGAACAAATGGCTTTTCTGAAGCCTGCTTCAGAATCTCTTGCTGTTTCTGTTGCTGAGAAGGAGGCAGAGCGGTTGTTTTGTGAGGACCAATAAGAACACCACTTGCATCTACACCTATAACATGAAATAGCCACTATTCTATAAACAGTTCTTAAGTTTCAACTCAAGTGTTCCGACAAATAGTTCACCACGTAATTTAATCAAACATGAATGAATGTAAATAAAAATCGAAACATCTGATTGAAGTTATCAAAGGAAATTGTGACTGATGTCACGCTATTCGTTACTTACCACGACCTTCTCGAAAATCCTTCACTTTG
This sequence comes from Zhengitettix transpicula, assembly GCA_037074705.1. NCBI lineage: Eukaryota > Metazoa > Arthropoda > Insecta > Orthoptera > Tetrigidae > Zhengitettix > Zhengitettix transpicula. The sequence goes on along the minus strand of CM073595.1, from coordinate 14,734,324 downwards.
TGAACGTAATATGCATGATAAGGATCACCAAACATAAGAAAGTTAAACTTTGGATTTCCAATTTCATTTTGTCTAATACGAGCTTCAAATTCCGGACCATTCCTGGCGACAAAGCTTGCAGTTTTGTCAACGATATCTAAGTAAACTATTAAGGAAAACCAGAAACATACACAATACTTAATAAATATAACGTCGGTTCTAAAGGATACTTCTAACTTCTGGAGGAGGATAGATGATTCCCACAATCGGCTGAGTTGAAGGAGCTTCATTTTCTTGTTGTGCTGATTCTGCTGGCGGCGGCGGAGGCGGTGGTGGAGGCGGGGGCGGTGGTGGCAGAGGAGGTGGCAGAACAGGAATTTCAATAGAAGGCATTCTTTAAGATTCACAAAATACCTTTTCTCGATCTGCGCTACAAAATCAAAACACGTGCCAAAGAATTTCAAAAGATTAACAGCACAAAGATCATAGAATAATATAGAAGATATGTTGTTTGGATTAAAACCTATATATATATCACTAGCATTTTCCAACGATTACAAACTGTTAATCTTTATTATAGAAATGTTTCGTGATTGCACTGTCACATTACCCTTACTTGCTTTATATAGTGCAGTTGATTATTTCTACAAATTCACTACTTACGGTTAAAATACGTGGATGTAATACGGATCAATAAGATTATTCATAACCTGATAACGTGAATTGCAGAAACGTTTGGTGGTATCTATTTTGTCACTTAATTTGGTCTGTTTATCGGATACTTCATTATGTATTTCTTAATATGATTCGGAAGGATATACGACTACCGTGAGAAGATCAATGTTCTACAATGTTTTCATTCTCGTTCATCTATTAAATATAGGAGACCTTCAGATTTAATGTTGAACCCGTTAATAAGCTACATGTTATGGTGAGCTTGAAATGTCACCACACAACACGTGTTGTTTTTTCGGGCCATCCGAAAAAAATGATTTAATTTCTCCTTATATAAAACATCTGTTACTTGAAAGTCCATCTAAAAATTATGCTGTGCAAGTTCGCAAATTCAAAATATTATTTAAAAAAAATTAGAGGCATGATTATGAACGAAGTTTTGAAGTAAAAAATTTTAATTTTAATTAAGAACTTTACATTTATTAATTTAATAAAATATAATAACTATTGAAATGAACAAAATTATAGGTTTTCTTGCATTTATTAAACTTTGAGGCTCGTCAAAGGCAGCTAATGGTATTCGTAATCAGCTATTCCTTTTCCGTATCGGCGTTTCTGCTATCCGTGAATGGCTGAACGTGAAGCATGAAAGATGAACTATTTCAGACTCGAGCAGACATGCACGTTAAACCGTGAACTATGTGACACTAAGAACTATTTTAATAGTATTCTAATTACGATGTTTAATGGTAAAAGAAGAAAGAGGTAGACGTTTTGAACCATAAATAATTGTGTTTGTCTTCAGATAAGAATAATAGCAATCAGAGTTGGACAAACGAGTCCTGTCACTCCTTATAGGAACAAACCTACTTCATTCAGTCTATTCCAGATAAACGACTACCGAGGCCACTGCATCTGACAAGTAGATTCGAGTATGCTCTAAAATTATAGAATGGGACGAGAAAGTTAAGGGGGTTATTTTGTTTGGAGTTTGTACGGGAACTGAACTGCAAGAGAACTCCGTTTAATTGTCCAATTGAAGTGAACTGCCGAATACGAACGAAGGAACTCTAGTTCCCGAAAAGTGACCGGACTAGTTTCTGTTCTGGTATCGTTCATTTTAGTTATTTCAATCACGCACTATGTAGAAAGTAAAGATAATTCACAGAACCAATTTATTTTCCGTAATATATTATTTGAAATAGTTCGTTCGCGAACTACTCATTTAGACTACAGATGTATCGAATTTTTCTCCAAACGTTCTATTTCCATTATATTAATAACAGTCTATACTGTTTCCATATTCCCTAACTTGATACAAGTAAGACCTATGTCAAATAAATGGAAACACAGTTTGAGTAAATTTGAACACCCAATTATTAAATTAAATCCAATAAAATTAATGTAAAGTACTTTAGGAGTTAATGATAAAAATACAATATAAACGATGAATCTGACACAAATCTGTTTCCAATTAGCAATATAGATCGTACATTAATTTAGAAGAAACAACTTGTAGAGTTTGATGTTGATCCGTGCAGTTTTAGACTCTGATTATTGTCCTCAACGAAATACCTCATCAGGAACACATTTTTTAGCAATGAAAAAAACGATAAGAAATGTTATTAAAATTAAGTAAAAATGTAAAATTTGGATGTGCTGTATTTTACAAATCTGTGCAGAAATTAAATATATTTGCCCATACACACCGGAAAGACTGAGTAAACCCATAAGAATAGCCAACTCTGTTATGTCTTCTGTCTGTTGCTTGTATCGTGCTTTGTTGAGAAATATGTTTTAAGTAGTGCATAGCTGATTTATATTATATTACTTTTTCTGTGTATTTTATATGGAAATTGTATTTGAAGTTAAGTGTTGATTCGTCATAGTAACCCTAAGAATCAAATGACTATACTGAAACAATATATATCTCAGATAGTAATTAAACACTTTTCCAGTAATATAATATATTATTTCCTACTCAATTTTTCAAAATCTGCCTCATATTATGCTCTATCACAAACAGTGTAGTCCTTGTAACATGACAAAATATTTATTCCATTTCTAAACTGTTAAATGATACTTTCTGTGCCAAATAAATTACTCAAATAAATACAATGTACTATAAATACTGGATTCAATATTTTTTTATTACTAAAGACTCAATATTGATGAACTGTACAAATTTATCCAAACATTTGTACCAAAACATTGTGAGATTTTACACTGTATCAGTGTTGGCATTCTAAAAGCATTTTGTTCTCAATAACAAAGATTATTCATTCTCTTGATGAAATAAAATGGTTGTACATATCAAGTTGCCTATTAGTAACAAAACTGTTCATAAAGTAACAGCCTGTTTCAACTTCTACAATGACATGTTTTAAAAAATATAAAATATACAATAGCAATTGATATACATTACAAATTTGACTCAATGAAGAGTAGTCCTGATGTATTTCCATGAGTTTAATTTAAAATACAAAAGTTTGTACATATTGTGGATTAGTAAAAATTAAGCAAACAAACAAAAATCAAATAGCCCTCACTTTACTCATTGCACATATCTTTTTTACAATGAACAGCATCAATTATTTTACAGTACATAATTTTATTCCACTATCCTTCACCAATTCTATCCATATAAACACTACCTTAAAAGCAACGTCCTTTAACATAAATGATTCACAACTCATTTCGTAACTGTAACTTAAAATAAAAACTTGTATAGATGTCATTCAGGTATGACGCTGTCTGCAACATGGAGAAAAGTAAGATGGACAGTGCTGAAGTGAAAGTGAGAATCAAAGGAGAAGGAAGACCACATCGGAATAAATAAAGTTTCTTTGCTTTTCAAAATGATGGACCTCCTCCTTTCATTTTCTTTTATCCTTCATTCTTCACTGTTTCACATTTCAATTCTGTTTTATTCTTGTTCTTCACTTTTTCTTCAATTTATAAATCCATTTCTTCACCCAACTTGTCTTTTTTTATATAGCCTATTTCTTACGTTACACCTATGCAAACCTTACTTTTTTCTATGTCAATGGAATACCCAAATGTCTCTACAAGTGTCAAAACACCACTGTTAACTAATTTCAAGTCTAGATTTATTATAAAACCATTAACAGATAATTATAACAATAACAATCAACAGTAATAATAAATAATTGTGATAAGTATTAATTTTAATACTTCTTAGCGTGAAAATTGCTTTAATGGCACTGGTAATAATTTAGCATTACTATTTACTTGGCTTATATAACATGCTCTTCTGGGGAAAATGAGGTTTATCAAATGCCATTTGGATATCTAGTGGGTGGTTGAAGTAAATCTGAATACTGAAGTAGTGCTTCCCGTAATGATGATAAAACCTGTGTTGAACTCGTTGTGGTACAATCAACAAGGAAAGGGTACAAACCAATCAGCTGCTCCCAGGATGATCTGTCAACTATTAAAAAAATTTTTTGTATTACTTTGTGAGTGTATATATATATATATATATATATATATATATATATATATGATATTAGTAAGGATATGACATTGTCAAAAATAATTGCAATATTGGTATGGAAAGGAAAGAGAGATAGGTTGTGGCTTACCTGAAAGTGAAGTGCGGTGTCGCCACAAGGAACCAAAGGTTGTTCTTCAAATTTTCGGTGACACTCAGCCTCCTTCTTCAGGAAGGAGTGTTACACCATTCCGCAGCCGACCGGTGCACAGAATGGTGCCTCCGAAAATTTGAAGAACAACCTTCAGTTCCTTATGGCAACACCGCACTTTACTTTCAGGTAAGCCACAACCTATCTCTCTTTCCTTTCCATACCAATATATATATATATAATTATAATTTTCTAAAAAAAATTAGTTTGACACATTTAAATGATACCTTCATAACCTTATTAATTTTGTAATTGCCACAGACCTGAAAAACTTTAATATGATTGACACTATGCTGTAAAAATTATATTTTTTGTTACAGCATTTGTATATTAAATTAATAGTACCAAAGTCAATATGCGAGAACTGTTTATCTCAGGTGATGTGCAGAAGTGCATCTTGTTCACTGCATATTTGAAATTAAATAATATGAAATACTTTATGTCATGACTCTTACAGACTTCAGGTATGGAGTAGGTGTCTCTCTGTCATGGACAAACAGATACAAGCATGATTTTGAAGAGGCCCAAAGGATTATCTAGCTGAGGAGAAGACAATGAAGGTATCGCCGCCAGACATAATGAGAAAGCAAAAATAGATTGAACATTGGCCCTAACAAAATTTTCCCTGCAAAATCAGAATCACCACCTCTGGAGACAAAATAGAGGCTTGGGAAGAGGATGTAACCATCTCAGTTATAATTGGAAGAGAGCAATACATGTGACCCAAACATAAGGTCATGGAGAGAGTAACAAGAGTTTGACTGGAAGGAGCAAACAGATCAAAAAGGGCAGTCATGAAATTCTCAGAGAGATCAGTTTGGCAGTCTTCAACAAATCAACACAAAATTTTAAGAACTTCAAAGTTCTATAAGCCACAAAAAGGCTGATGTGCCGTCTCTACGCATCTACACAAACTTCCTGCGAAAGCAGGTGGTCCTTTCGGTGAAGGCACCATGAACAGAGCAAGAAGGTTGTTCCAAACACAATTTTGTATTTCTGATCACATCAAACTCACTACAAGACCCACATTTTGTCCTATATAGATATTAAAGTTTCATTGCCAATAATAATAAGAAAATCTCTGAGATTAACTTTTAAATACATATAAATAATATTAGTTATATATTAATTTTATATAAATTTTGGATAATATAATGTTAAAATAATGAATTATTTGAAGTCAAAACAAAACCTTAGTAAACATATTCACAATATGAAAAGTTAGTATGACAGATGATGACTAATGAATACTGTAATAGAGAGCACAGTGGAATGTAAGACAACTATGAAAAGTTAGTTATCATATAAAAATCAGATTAAGGACAACATATACAGTAGGTATTGTAATGCTAAGAGAGATAGAAATAAATATAAAACCACTACCATCACTATGAAAAATTTACTGTGAAAGCAACAATTACTTTTGATTAATAGAGACTGTTCTCAGATCAATATTAGAGGAAATAAACTTCACACAGTCTCATATAGTATTAGTAAATTTAATAGGAAGCTTTTGACCTAGTTGCTCATTTTCAACCTTTATATAAGTGGCTATAATAATTAACATACATTATTGTAATATATTATGCCTTAATATTACTCATTTAAAAAGTCTGAAGGTGCGTTGTAAATAATCACAACTGAAAGAAAGTTCAAACTGTATGTCAGTTTATATGAAAAACACAACATTTAAATAAAATCACAGAACAATAAACCTAATAACATGGATATATTCATAAGCGTAAAAGAATTGCTCACCTTTTCCCACAGGGGCTTTCTTCAATGAAATGACTAAAGTTGCCACAGCCTTCAATACAAAGGATATTTCAGACAACCTGTACCTTACAAAAGAAAGAAATATATAAAACAATCAGTAAAAATAATTATTTAAATTCAAATATTAGTGTCTGACAAAGTTAACTTTCAAGTGGATAAAAATTACTATTACTACCACCCCTACATTGATCTAAATTTGGGAAAATCTAATCACACCTAAAGCAGTCTGTTGCTGAAGAGAGGTAGACAATATGTGTTTTTTTTACAACTTCTACTTCTTTTTGAACTTTTACAAATATTGGAATGTAATTAATGAAAATAGTGTATATATGTATAGTTATTTAGCCTCACTATCCAAGTTCGAATGTGACTTCGTTATTAGTTCCTATTCCTTAATGGATGCCCCTAATATTGTATTTATTCCTTAATGAATGCTCCTAATATTGTATTTATTCCTTAATGGATGCTCCTAATGTTGTATTTATTTCTTAATGGATGCTCCTAATATGGTATTTATTCTTTAATGGATGCTCCTAATTCTTCATTCCCTCTACTCTATACATTCCTCCTCTAAATAACTATTTATCTATAAAAAGACCATCAATATTTGCCTGGTCAGGAACTTGACCCGATGGCCAAGATGGTTAAGACGTGTGTACTGAGCAGAACATGCAGGTTCAAATATTTTCAGTCTTTCCTTCTTCCATCCTTCTCTCTGCTTTGAACATATGCTTTTCTATGTGTGTAATTCTTCGCCTGAGCATATGAATTCACATAAAAAATAAAATTAAAAAAAGTACAATCCTCCTATTTCTCCTATTTATTTCTCTCTCTCTCTCTCTCTCTCTCTCTATATATATATATATATATATATATATATATATGTTGCAATAAATTATTTACTGTACCTGGGCAAAGGACATTTTCCACTTCTCCTTTCATCTTGCACATATTGCCGTAAAACGTCTCGAAATCTATGCAAAAGAGCAGTCACAGCCAACCTGCCAGCCAGACCTCCTTCGACATCCTGAGTTGCCGATCCATCTTGCAACGAAAACTGGAGTAATGTTTCAAAGCATGTTTTTGCAAACTCCTCACGTAATTTAAGTTCTGCTTCAAATTCTGATGAAAAATTAAATATAAATCAAATTACTATTTGAACTGTTATAGTTTTTACTGTTATTATTTCTGAGTTTTTCACCCAAATTAAATTATTTATGGAATTACTTTAATTTATTTTACTAATTCAACATGACTATTTCGTGTAAAATTAATACTTACATGTATATGTTGAGTTTTATGTGTGATTTAAAAATGATAAATTAAATTTATAGAAAATAGTATATGTACCAGTGGGGGTTGAGCTTGCAGAATGAATTGAACCCTTGTTTAGCAACACAACTACTTTCAAGACAAATTCTTTTGGAACAATGTGGCAATGGGGCAAAACTTCTTCACGAAGTAACTCTATTACTTGGCAATCAACTGCTTCATCTGCAGCTGCATCTTCTGGACTACGATCAGCGTTTGGAGTGCTACAATGATAAAATAAATATTTATTATTACATATGTATTTACATACACTAAAGCTGAAGTATTTAATACAATAAATTAACATGTTTCAAATTTGAAAGAAAAAGTTGTGCTAAATTAATGTAATTAAATATGAAATACTAATATATAGCAAAATTATATATTTAATTTAAATTATTAAATAATCTTACATACAATATTCAAGGAGAAAATTAATATTGATGGGAATAATATGAAATTATCTGAAATCACTTCTAATGATTTGAAGGTCATTTTAAGAACTATAGTTTTGATCAATAAATTGTTCAATGATGCCCAACAAAAGGAAATTCTCTATAGAGTAGAAATACAGAGGCAATCAAATTAATCACCTTTAAACAATCTCTAAACCATTCCACCTACAACAAATGATTCTAATAGAATAAAAAGTATCAAAATTATTGGACATGGGTTACTGTTCTGGGTCAGCGTTATACAGAAAGCTGTTGAGATACAAATAACTTCTTTATATGAACATTGGATACCAACTTCGATTCACATGCAATAACACTAAATATCTAAAAGCAGGCACCACCTTATATACATTTCTTTACATATAACTGCCACCACTCAACAGAAATCCATCCAGCAAGAACTGAACACTAGAGGGATGAGATAATTAACGGATCAGAATGGAAAAATCCTTTAATTTAGTTTCATGGCCTATACGCATGAATTTCATTTGAAAGCATTTCTTCTCTTCTTGTCATAAATAAATTGAGTAACACCATAATACATTAATATTTCTTCCCTGGTTTATGTGAAATGAATGATTTAGTTTCTGAACAAATAATTAATTCAGCAAGCAATTCTATTTTTAAAAATGTAGACAAGATATTAGGCCTGTAAAAATCTCGTACAGAATGAAGTTGGAACCAGCTTATTTATTTAAGCATTTAACAGTGGATGGTATTCGCCAGCCTCAAAGCGTCCCCTGTCTATCATTCCGGACAATAGAGTCTTTTCCTTTGTTCTGCTAACACAACTTGCCTCAGGTCAACTTCATCCTCAGTCTATCCCCAACCTGCGAATAGCATGGAGCCCAGTCCATCCTGGTCCAGCGATCGAAAGCAACCTTCGTACAAGTTCGGAAAAAAATTGTAACATCTAGTAATGTGTCCGAGTTCGTAACCTGCCATACCACACGACCGAACTCCCAACATATATACAACAGATATAGTATCCTACAACATTAAGTTCATTCGTGGGCATAGAGCAAAATAAAACCATAATTTCTCTAAAAGGAATTTTTAAAACAAACACTTTCAATTGAGACTATCCTTTATAATGGATATTCAATCAAGGAAAGTGTGTCAATAAAATACTTCATTTCAAAAATTTGAATATTAAATACAAATGGGATGGCGACACCACACTTCACTTTCAGGTAAGCCACAACCTATCTCTCTTTCCTTTCCATACCAATATTGCAATGTCATATATATATATATATATATATATATATATATATATAAACACACACACACGTTTGTACTTAAATTCAATTCTTGCATTATACACCTGTTTGTGTAGGTGGATTAAAACATTCGAAACGTCAATCTCAGATTAAATATGTTTACTTTATGAATGGCAACAATTATACAGTTACTTTTATTAAGTGGCATGCCTTTACCTCGTAGGAAACAGGAACTTGTCTAAAGTATCAGCTAACTGAGGCCACAAGTCCTGAAAGTTATGTGGATGCTTCCTTGCTAGAGGCAGTCCTGTTTGCAACACTGACAGCAAACACGTCACTGCAAGCTTCCACGTTGTGTGGGATGGGCAATCATATTTCATAGACAATGGGAAATGCAAGGCCTGTAAAATGTACAAACTCATCATAAAACTTTAAAAGGCCGATTATTATAAATAAAATGATTAAATACATCTGAACTTCCTAGGGTAACTTAAATACATTAAATGCAACAAACTTTTACCTCAATAATACTAAACAATACATTTGAATTTATCACAGCTGAATCATGAGCAGTTGTTTGGTACAGGCTTACGACCATACTCAAAGCTTTTTCACCGAAGGGAATATAGTTGACTGTTATCCATTCACCCTGAAACATAGAAAACTGTTATGGGCTAGAATGCCATTAAATTAAATTAATATATATATATATATATATATATATATATATATATATATATATATATATATATATATATTGTAATAACCAGTAAAGAAGGACATGTTTTCGGTTCATATTTATCAGAGTTGTTTACAAACTGAGACTGGGGATCCTTGAGTGGTTGGTACACATTAAAAATAATGATAAAATTAGGGGAAGTGGACCTTTTTGAGAGGAGGAATGGACAGATAATTAGAGCAATTTTGGCAGCTCTTAGGCCAAATTGTGTAACCGACGGAACCCTGAAAGGCCTCATAACAGATGGACGAGGCAATTATACTAAAAGGAGATGCTTATTGTAGTTGGTTAAGCGACTCTCGGCGCGAGAGAAAGCTGACAGATGGTGTTTGTTATGGCGAACAAGTAATTTCAAAACAACTGAAAACAAGGGAATATCCGGGAGCCGCAATATAAATAAGAGAGCAGATAAAGACAGACAGTGAGTTAGCTAGAGAGATAGTGGAGCTTCATTATCATTTCGTGTTGGAGAGGAGACGGACGTGTCAGCTGGGAGAGATCGCTGGTGTGCAACTGCAGGGCAGACACAGGGATGGACATTGGTCGTCAACAGGTGGGAGATACATCGTGATGGTCTGTCTGCCAGCAGAGGTGTGAGATTTCATCGAGAGGATGACGTCAAGAGTGTGAGTGCAGCCCGGGGACTGTTAAGCCGGTATAAAGTGAGTGTGTGGACCCCGAGAGCATGTACGTTTATATTTTCTGAATTAATAATTGTAAATTGCTAATAAAGGGTAAAAGGTGTCAGATTTTGTTTAATAGATTTCGTTACATTTCGTTTCATTTGTTTCAATCAATCATTTTGTTTTTCATTAAGTGTAACTGTATCTTTTTAATTGTAAATTTATGTTGTTTTCCTTGTCTGATTATTTAAAATGTTTTCAAGATAAATAAAATTGTGTTTGATTTATAAAATTTCATTATTTGTGTAATTGAAAAATGTGTAATAAATAATTGTTTGTTTAAAATTTGTGGTTATTATTTTAGTTATTACATTAATTGGCTACCACAACGTGGTATATATATGTGTATATATATATATATATATATATATATATATAACCTCCTTCCTGAAGAAGGCTACACCGCACTTCACTTTCAGGTAAGCCACAACATATCTCTCTTTCCTTTCCATACCAATATTGCAATTATATACATATATTAATAATATTAGTAAGGATATGACATTGTCAAAAATAATTGCGATATTGATATGTGATATGTGTTTTTAATCAAAGAACACATTTTGAAGTAGTGATATTGAATTTGAATAAAATTAATTACTGTTATATTTAAAAAGATACATATATATTCATATAAATTACATATTTGTGCATGGTACTCATTTTAAATTTTTATTTTGAAATTTACTTTCTTCAGAATTATCTTTTGCTCAATTAGTAATATTGTAACAAGCACAGGGGGTATTTATAGTCACATAAGACAGCCAATTTCACTACTTATTATAATTCACCAATTTACAATATTTATGACAGTTCACTACTACTTATGTTCACTTATTAGTGTGCACACTGCCTACATTCAACTGCCTTAACTCGCGATACAGAACCACCTTTTACATAAATGTCCTTCTAGAAGGTTCTCCATCATAACACACATCTTAACTACTCAAAAATTGTAATTGCAGAGTAACTATCCAATTCACTACAATTTTATCTCTTTTTTACATAATTTCATAATGTAACGAGTACTAGATTGAAATTACTATCCCTTTTCTGGCATACAGATATACACAAATGTAACTTATTCGCCCAGAATTAAAAAACCCCGAGGCAACAACCTTCTGAATAGTCAACTAGCATGACTTGCAATTTACTTTCCAATTACAAGAACTTATTTACTTTTATAAGTAGTATATATATTGATAATGTTCAAAACATTAGAAATAATTATCCCAGAAATTTTTATTTTCAGTACTCTAATGGACAACCTGAAAAATCTATGCAGTCCCTGTTCACATTCACAGATTCTGTGAACAACCAAGAATAGTAAAGTTTTGGCATGAATTCCATAAAAAATGTAACACAGCCAAATTTGTTCCTAATATACTATTATCTCTGCACTATATGTTTTTAAAGAATACAATAAAATATGCTCTTCCAACAACAAGCTCACCGGGAAAGCCTGCGAAATTTAAAAATATATTCTTATTAACTGATATAGTCCTCCTACAGTCTCTCCTATGCTAAAATGTTCAATGTTTCCTGTAAACAAATGTAAGAACATATGGAAAAATGAAATAATAAAGTCTTTAAATAAATGTATAATTAATTTTCTATTGTAAATTAATGGTTATATAACTTACATATGTCCCTTTCAGTTGAGATATAGTTTTTGTCTCAAGATTTCCATATGGGGGTGGATGGCAAGCAAACTTGCTAAATATCAACAATTGTTGGAAAATAGGTGCAATCATTGCCTTTGTATTCTTTGCTTCCTGAAATAATATATTTCAAATATTTGAAGAATAATTGAATAATTTAAAAGGTATTAAAAGTTCAGAGACAATTATTATATATACTAATAAATACTTCAATAATACAAAAATCATTAATGTTATGATAGCCAACAAATTCAGCAAAATTACTTATATATTGGTTCTTTAATAAAGAAAGTTATTAAAAGTATAATTTTCATGGAATTTATCTATAAATTAAATGTACAAAAAAGAATATTAATTTCGGAAATAATTTAACAAATTAATTATACCTCATTTAGTCCATCGAACCAGAAAAATCTAGAAGACAACATTGGATACAATCTAATCAATGAGTATACAGTTTTAGATTTGTAAATAAATTTATTATTAGGTTTTAATGGTAGGCACATTGATGCTATTATTTTTCAAAAATCGTCTGTCAAATTTAAACAGTATACTAGTATCAAGTTCAATACACAGAAACAATACTCAAATACATCATATTAACTGTGTTCACCTTCTGCAAAAGTTCTATTGAATGAAGAACACCATCCTGCAGTTGTGTTAATGCAGCGTCATTGACACTGGGAATGATGAATGGAGATGCTTCACCCAGGACAGGTACTGTTACTGCATTCTGAAGAACTGTACATAATTTTTTCAACTCTGCAGGAACAAATCTAAAGGACAATCAAATGTTTCAAACTGAGAGCAATAATATAAACTGGTATAAGACAGTAAGTATGCACCACATCTTATAGAAAAATGTAACACTATCTTAAAATTATAAGAAATCTCTGTTTTAAATATAAAATTATTGAGAAGCATATTAATAATATGGACCTCATTATGACAATAATTAACCTTCCAAAAAACAAATAAAAGTCCTCAAATTTATGTTCTTTATTTTAAACACAAGTCAACATATAAAAAATACAGAAACTTTCAACCTTTTGGTCATATTCATCTGTCCACTGAAAACACTTCAAATAATATAAAATAAAACTACAGTTGCAATTTGTATGCGTGCTCGTAAGACAATAACATCAAATACAATATGTACAGTGATAAACAATGAAAATATTAAGAAACAAGTTAGGAGTTTTACTCTTTTCTATGCATATTTTTAATGGTCAGAAAGTGTAAAAATGGTGCATTGCTTCAAACATGTAGTAGTGAGGTAAATTTTTTTATTTTATTTTTAAGTTACTGGTGATTGTGAAACTTCATGTGGGCAGAGCTGAGCTATCCCAAGCATGGTGTTACTAGAGAAATACCTTCAGAAAAACTGTTATCTTAAAGCCAGAGTCTGAACAAGTAATAAGTAGTAACATTAATTTATTTTTTATTTTGTATATATGTATGACTTGCTTACTCCACAGTTTTAGAACATTCTAAAATATGGAGGTAATAACAAAGGTGAGAGAATAATAATTGCTTTCCGTTTACAGTGATACGAAGTCGGTACAAGACAAAAATAAAAGTAACTTCACTAATCAAAAAAGGACCCTGACATTCTAGGAGTCATATAGGTTGAGGATGTATTTATACATTTTATTTTTTTAAATACTAACACCTTTAGTAAATGAAATCATATACTTCAAAATGAAACTTAGTATTGTCAAATCATATTGAGCTGTTAGAAAATTCATATTTCTTCTAAATTTTTGGTTCAAATTTACACATATATACTACCTGGATTTTATATGCTGAAATACAGCTGGAAATATCTGTATAAGAGCTGTGAGGAAAGGCTGTGATGGTATGTACAAGTCATCTCGGTCCAGGTCTGTAGGAGGAGTCGTACTTTCAGCTCCTATGCTTACCCAAACCCGCCAGGCAACACCCCAAATGTCACTCTCCTCTCCACTCTGAACAACTTTACCTTCAGTTTCTTTGTTCCAATATAGAATGTCTTGGAATGCTTTTAAAGCCGCTAATGAAACCTGCAAATGGAAATCATTATTACATCACAGGAATAAAGAAGTGTTAGCAATTATATAATAAACAGTTGTAAGTTGTTCATTTACAACAGTACTGTAAAAATTTCTTGAGTTTTCCATTATTTATAATTACCCTTTTATTATTATATGCACAATATTATAATTGATAAAATAATTCATATTTAAATTATTGTAGAAATTTAACAAATATCAATAGTATTATATGATTCACGCCAACTGAACTACATTGACAAAACATTTTGCCAATGGTTTGAAAGGTATCACAAACAGCTGTACAGCACTTCATTTTGATAGTAATCTCTATCATAAGTACCAGGTTATACATCTGACAAAGATAAGAAAGACAACTACAGGAATGTGTTTCAATAATTCACTTTTCTCTCGTTACTAGTGTGTTAAATTGCTACAGCCTTTTGGCTACTTATCAATCACAATCGAAACCAAGAAAATAATTTAAAGAAGTTGACTCACACCTCATTATTTTTACTTAAAGCTGAATTCTCTATAAATTCTAGTAGTAAGGACCAGGCACGCGGAAAATCTCCCAAGGCTTGGAGTAGTTGCCGTTTATTGTTGAAAACCCGAGCCACTCCTAGGAGGGTCAGCACCTGAAACAGAATATGTACATTATTGAATTTGAAAAAAAATATGATCTCATGTTTTTATGAGTCATACCAAGAAATTTGTTGATGACAGACAAATTACAAACTATATGCAATTTTAACTGCACAGTTACAAATTTAAAGGAAATAATAAGAAATCAACAATCACCTGTGTTTCAGCCCATTGCTTCTGAGCAGTATTACGTGAGTGGTGTATAAGTACTTTTCCACCCGTATCAACTTTCTCACTACTAGCGGAGCTTGATAAGCTTCTTACATTATCTAACAGGGGAAATAGAACCTAGACAGAGAAAAAATAATTACTCATAACTTAAGTAAACAAGACAGTAAAATAATTTTAAAATATGTAAACCAAAATTATACTATATATATATACAACTACAAAGTTAGGAAAACAGGCTGCCAACTTAGCGTGGAAATGAAATCAAACATCACATTGCACAAGTGAAAAACAATGAATTATTATAACTAGGTACAAAATCTGTCCTCTTCTGATAAATTACTATCAGGCCTCAGTGTACAGTGAATATATATGGCATATGATACACCATTATCACATATTGCTCCAAAGGGCTAGCCATAAATTTAATTACTGATGGCAACTAACAGAATATAATTTAGTATGTTGAATATGTGTAAAACTTAGGTGTCGCAATAAGCAAACTTACAGCATGCCTTTCATATTTACAGGTAAATTAAAAACTTAAATGTCTAAACACAATATTGAAAACATTTGTTTCCATGTGATATGAATATAAATAATCAGAAATAAAAAACTTTAGTAGGTAAATTAATAGAAACAACGAGGATTTTTTTGTTTTTTAAAAAATGAAGAGATAATACTTAAATGTATGAAAATGTTTCCAGACCTGCCATAAAACTGAATGCCATGTAGCTTGACTCAATAGACCCCCATGGGCTGAGATAGTTGAAAAAAGGGTTTGACCAGCAGACTTCCTCACAGCAGGTCTCGAATCAACACAAAGATCTCCTGTAAAAAGTATATATACAGTATATTCAACATGTTGCCGGCCAGTACAAATGCTTTGTTCTCGCTCAAGATGGAGACTAATACCTCCAAATATTTGAAGAACTTCCTCGTCCTGAATGCTGAACTTCAATTTCCGATGAGCCACTCACATTCTCTCTTTCCTTGTTGGTCCAACCAGGTTGAGGTGGCCAGTAATGAATGTGTGTGTATGTGTGTATGTGTGTGTGTGTGTGTGTCTATATATATATATATACACATACAATATTAGGAGAATCCATTAAGGAACTAATTCACATTCAAACTTGGATAGTGAGGAAAGATAGAAATAAATAGGAGAAATAGGAGGATTGCGCTTTATGTGAATTCATATGCTCGGGCGAAGAATTACGCACATAGAAAAGCATATGTTCAAAGCAGAGAGAAGGATGGAAGAAGAAGGAAAGACTGAAAATATTTGACCCAGGCGGGATATATATATATATATATATATATATATATATATATATATATATATATATATATAAAGCTGACCAGCAGCTTTGTGGACCTACTGTCCTGAAGAATGGGGATCAGGCCCTCAAAAATTTGACATACATACTATTTCTCCTCAGACTAAGTACGACAACTGTCAATTTAAGGTAAGTTAACGGCTCTCTGTCCTATTTCCTATCCAAATGAGTTATATATATCCAGCGTGATGGCAGTGGCACTCAATGTAAGGTAACGATACAGTTATCTTTTTCATTTTTCTATCTGTATATATAAACTAGTTCTGCTACAAATGACTTTACTACAATAGATCAGACATATGAGGTAAAAAGGAATTATGTTGACTTACCTAAGCGTGAATAAAGGCACATCCACAGTTTATCAAAAGGTGGCATATTCGAGATTCCAGGAAACTCTGGAAAGATATTGGAATCTTCTGCTAGTGATTTGCACAATTTTTCTTGGTTTTGAAAGAAGTAGTCAGATATATTCCACTAAAATGAAAAAGTGTTACTAATAAAGTCAAATATGTTCAATCAAGAAATAAAAATTATTGATAAACTTACCATCAAGCCAACAGCAGTGAGTGAAATATTTAGTTCTTGCGTTTGAGACCCAAACTTGGCAGCTGTGTCCACACACAAAGGGAGGCATCTCCAAGGCATAACAACAAGGAAATCTGTGACTACTAATTGCAGGCACTGAAATGCAACTCTAATAAGATTTTCCCTAAAAAGAAAATAAATCAATACAAGCTCTGTGCTGCTAAAACATACAAAACTTTTATATATATAAAGCCTTAAAACAACACCTTATATTTAAACTTTAAAAAATGTATGCAGCTGCAGTATTTACAGACACACAAGGCCACGATAGCTACAGAGAAACTAAATTTAATATGTTTTAATGTGTTCGTCCATTAATTCAGAATAAAATCATAAAAAAGATTACTTTAACAGCCAAATTTATCAAACCATTTATTTTACATCATTAAATGAAAATATTTGTCATAACATGTGCACAGTTCATAAAATAATTGTAATTTTATGAGGAAATGTAAAAGCTTATAAAATAGAAACAATTAAATCAGTTCTTTGGTTCTTCCATATCTGTCAAATTTCTCACAGTGTAAATATCATTGAATTCTGTGCTACTCAAAAACCTCATTACAGAACTTCATTCATCATACACACTTTATTGATAAACATAAATCAAATGGCAATTACAATATGGATAAAAATGAGAACAGTGAATAATTTACCTCAGTATTATTACCAAAAATATAATATGATCTACAGCAATTAAATTTAAGCATGTGTTCAACTAACCCATGATGATCTGAGACTGCTCCAATTATCCCCAACACAAGTGGCCAACCATGAGACAGAGTTTCACCTGCTCCATGCAGTACATGCAAGACACACTCCAATTGCCTCTGCCGTACATCACCATGAGGTACTGATGAAAGTTCCGAAAGAGGACCCAACAAAATTGTCTGCAATTTCTAAAATAATAAATAAGTTAATTAACTAAATTAAAAACACACAATAAATTTATGTATCTGACTGGTAACCATTTTGCATTATAAATTATGAACATTAAATGTCCCCACTCACAAATTATGAATTACGTACATAGCATATATAGCTCCAATTTCATTGAATTATTATCCCCATTTACAAATTGACTGACCACATGTCTGTGTGAGAGGCTCTTGAATTACAACAATAATTAAAGCAGTTGATCTTTGTAATAAGCTTATTAACTAGATGTTCATTTCAGCAATCATTGAACCACACAAGCAGTCACAGATATTTGGGGATAACAAGTGGGAGTTGCTAACATAAATATTAAAGTACCTATGATTGAAAGAATGGGAAGGGAAGGGAAGGGAAGAGAGGGGGGACTAGGTGAGGACACGTTTTGTTTAATCAAAGATCGAAGGCTTTCTTCAACGTTTTGTTTAATCAAAGATCGAAGGCTTTCTTCAACGTTTTGTTTAATCAAAGATCGAAGGCTTTCTTCAACGTTTTGTTTAATCAAAGATCGAAGGCTTTCTTCAATGTTTTGTTTAATCAAAGATCAAAGGCTTTCTTCAACATTTTGTTTTATTTGAATCATGTTTAGATGATTGAATCTATTAAAGAGATTAGATTTATTAAGTTTTAAATGGCTGATCAGATATTTCTTAAAGAGAGTAAAACTATAAAACCAAATACTCGGATCAATTATAAGCACAATTGGTTCTCAACAAGTTTTGAGATAAATATTGACAAATTAAAGATTATGATAAAATCAAGTAAGGAAGAGCCATTTAAAATGCCAGTAGACAAACAAGATTTAGAAATAGGTAAGTCGCTTTGAGTATTTGGAAGACAGCCTGCTAACCAATAACAATTGCTGCAGCAAGGAAATCAGATCAATGTTTGTCATTGCATACAAATCTTTCACAAGGAAAATATTACAAATAACATGCAAATTGAACTTGGTGTTCCAAAAAAACCAATCAAATAATTTGTTTGGAGTAATCTTCCTTACAGAAAAGTAAAGAAAATCTTGGAAAGTGTAGAATTTGATGTTGGACAACAATAGAAAAAATATAGTGGACAAGCAGTGAAACAAATAAAGAAGTACTATGAAGAATAGATGAAAAAAGACCATATTAAGAAAAGTTTCTCATCAGAAAACCAACTGGATTGAACACATTCTAACAAGGAAAAGATTGCTATTTAGCATTGCTGAAGTGTAAATAAAAATTGTATAGAACACAGACGGACTCTGCATATTGACGATTTGAAGGAAAGAGAGAAATATTATGTCTTATAAGATGAAGCTGAATGTATGAGTAAATGAAGAGCAAAATTAGACAAAATCTGTTGACATGTGATAAGACAAATTCTTGATAACAATTATTTAAGTAATACTTATTGTTTACCTGATTTTCTCGCAGTGGGGGTTGATACTTGTGTTGAAGGGCCGCCTTTACAAGATATGTTATAGCCTCAACACCCCATTCTCTCATTCGGATATGAGGATGTTGACAAACTTCTAATAAGTGGTTTGTAAGAGGTCTCCAAAGAACTTCAACTCGAGGAAGATTTACTAGACCTGTTTCCAAAAGCTTGGCTACTGCAAATAGTGAAGGCTCCTGTTGAACAACAACAAATAATGCATATAACAAGTCTGAATGAACAGATTAATTATAAAGCAGAGCTTATAATTATGATAACATGCTCAATATGCAAATTCTGAAGTAACACACAAAGGAACTTTCCATAGACACATGAGTAAATCCCAATTATACCATGTTAGAATTGAGCTCAACTTATGACCACAAGCTAAGTTAAATAATAATCCCATCCAAGAATTGTACTCAACACTGCTCCCACTACATTCCTCATTTTATGGAACTTGCACTATCAGAATTAAGAACTGGCCCATCACATTCATTATTACATTTTTTTGTGCCTCATTTGCTTGAGGAATAAAAATCACAAGTATAATGATACTATATGAATGAATATTTTCAACAAGAAATTAAAATATTCTAGCACAGAAATTATTTCAGTAATGTTAAAAGCTTAATTGTGACGAAATAAATAATTATGCCAATTATAATTTTAAGCAACGTTTATTACAAAAAAATATGTACTTAGTAAGTTACTTACCCTGTTAGAATATGCAAGTTCCATAGCTTCATGAGACAACTTACACAATGCATCAATTAAATGATGCAGGGCAACATCATCTAGGTACTGGCTAGATTCAAACAATCGACTCAGCATGGCTGAAAGAACGGGCAAGTCTGCCATCACAGCAGTAGTTATTACAGCATTTGAATCTGCAGTTGTTCTGCCAGCTTTCAAGCTACCACCAGTTGAAGGCTTCAACCCTAATATCCAAACCAAATGCTGCAATTAAAATAGAATTAAAAAGTTAAGTTTCATACTTCACCCATAAAATTAAAAATATTGTTATATTTTCTTATATAGAAATACCTATATTCATTATAATTAAGACAAATCTCTACAGGGATAATTTTAACTGAGTGAATAAATCTAAGTAATATCTTGAATTTAATTCAGTATAGAAAGATAGGAATCCATACCTGAAGAGTTGTCAACACAAGGTGCCAAGATGTTCCCAGAATGCTGCCATGGCAATGAGCAACACTCAACAATGCCCTCATACATTGCAGATTCTTTGCAGTTAGCATAACAGGTCCTTGTTGAGCTCCTAAACAAATAGAAGCTTATAATTTTTTTGTAATTAAATTTAAAAATGGCACTAAAAATGCAATGTAAGATAATTATATTCCTAACATCATACACAAAAATTTCTGTTTGTTGCTTTGATTGGTGTTTTTACTCATGCTAAAATGTGACACAATACAAACACTTTGAAGTTGTAAAATAAACATCAGCACAATTATCATAAATGGATACATCAACCAACTCCCTCCTCTTAGTAACATAAAGTTTATAGGCTAGAAAACTAAAGCTTTATATTATGTTAGATTAAATCAGAA
This sequence comes from Zhengitettix transpicula, assembly GCA_037074705.1. Lineage (NCBI taxonomy): Eukaryota > Metazoa > Arthropoda > Insecta > Orthoptera > Tetrigidae > Zhengitettix > Zhengitettix transpicula. Next base: position 14,713,466 of record CM073595.1, on the reverse strand, counting down.
ATTATATTTATGAAAACATGCCCAATCTGCAACATTTGAAGTAAAATACATAGAGGAACTTTCCATAACACAAGAGTCGAATATTTTATAAAGTTTGAATGTATATAATATAAGATAGATTGTGCTATATTTTTAAGATATACTATACAAAAGCCTCATAAAGATAGACAATGAATAAAGCACTAAAAAAGGACAGAATACAGTATGCAAGCCTTGTATCTGAGAGCAACAAATTAGTCATTTAGAAAGTTAAAGCACAAAGCTATGTCAAAAATAACTTGCAATTTATTAATACCATTTCAAATAATCAATACAGATACAAATAAATTGAGAGAATTCTTATTTCATTAGAACAGTGCAATAAGGAGGAGATAACAACTCTGATACAACTGGCAAAGTAATGTTTTATAAATAAGTAGGATGATAAGCACATGCTTAAATAAACTCAAGAAATAAATATTAAAAGGAATTAAAAGATAAGAAAATGGTTTATTTTTTTAATGCATACCAATTGGTAGGGATGCTGTTGGTAGAGGTGTCCCAACTGCCACTACTTGCTGTCTGAAGTCTGTCTCATTGTATGGACTTAGGCTGTACTGAGAACTTAAATCTTGGCTACTTGCACGAGAGTGGCCTGTAAATAACAAAAATTAAAATCATCACTAGTGTTCTAGGTACTTACAAAGTAATTTCAAAACAAATTTGAAGAACACATTAATGTTAAAGCAGCATAAACATATTTTGAGCACATAAAAAATTAACCCTGAAGATTTATTTTTAAGTTTCATTCTGCGTATATTAAATGTTTTTCAGTCTCATTATAAATTTTTTCGAATTATTTGTAATTAAATTTAATATTGTAAATTTAAAATCAAGTTTAAAATCAATTTTTCTTCTGATCAAATAATATAAACCCCACTCCTAATAAAATATAAATTTGTTACACACTCATTTCAATCCGTTCCTTGAGATTAAAGATAATAATAAAAAGCTGAATGGTCTTTAATTTAATTAATTAATTAATAAAATATTAAACCCCCAACATAATATTACATACTTCTCAGTGATCCAGCTCCATGTGGTGCAGTGTTCAATATTGTTAGTGCATAATGAGGCGGTAATGATGCTTTGCATATAGCAGTAATAAATGCATCTCTTGCTACATGTAAGTCAAGTAATCCACACAAGCTGGCAAATGTTCGAATTGCCTTTAGAACATTTTCAGAAGCTGACTCATCTGTACTGTAGAGGAAAGTGTATTTGATTAAAATCATTGTAGGTAAACCATTATATATGTAGTATTAAATATACCATCCACAATAGCATTGGAAACTTATGTCCCACCCTGCCATCATCCACAGATCAAAAAAGTGAAAATCTGTCACCCTTTCTCAACTCATGGAAACCAAATTCTTGGGCAATCCTCAGTCTCTTTCCATTTACAATCATAATCAATTAGTTGACTGTGGTACACCCCACACACACACACAGATATATATATATATATATATATATATATATATATATATATATATATATACATACAATATTAAAAAAGCATAAATGATTAACTTCTTACCTAGCATCTATTAAAGGACTCAACGCTGCTAGAAGTCCACACCAACTGGAATTAATCAACTGACGGTGCAAAACTCTTTCTTCCTCTGTGCCACAATATTCAACTGTTGGAAGAACAGTTGGAGAATCTTCTAAGGCAGTTGCACCCCCTCCAATTGTAATGGCAATAGAACGAATAATATCCAATAAGCAAGCATAAGCCACAGAAATACCGTATCCATCAGGAATCGTTGGTGGTTCAATTTTGTCTAACATTTCTAGGCTAAAACAAAAAGGTAAAGCTAAAATTAGTAAATGCTTTATCAAATATAGAAATGATAATCTAAATACAAAATTAATAAATTATCATCATGATAATTACACATTCATATAGAGTAATTCATAGAAATATAATAAATTGCTAAATAACAGGAAATACCTCCTGATTGAGGATTGTATCTGCAAAAATTTGATGTCCCTTCCTGCCCAACACGACAACACTGGTCCTCAATTTAAAGTAAAACATAAATTTTCTCTCTCTCATTCTCTAAGGATAAAGAATGAACTGATGAAACTGTCAATGCCCACTGCTACCACCTACAACTGATCAAATTGCACCATGCTGTGGATGAAAACGGGCTCAGCAAAGACCAGACAAGCTGATTTTCCTCCACGACAACGAACCATCGCACACATCAACAACAATCTGAAACTACTTCGAGGTACTCAACTGGGAGTTGCTACCGAATTCCACTTATTCACCAGACCTGACCCGGCCCATTCCAACAACCACCTGTTTTTGTCTATAGGTCAAACATTCGATGCGCAGCATTTAGATTATTACAAAGACATCCGAAAATGGCTTGATGGGTGGTTGGCTTTGAAAGGGAAGGAAATTTTTTGGCGTGGAATCCACAAACTGCCCAAGAATGGTAAAATGTAAAGCTAGTGAGGGCTGGTACTTTGAATAGCTTTTTTTCTTTTTTTGGAAAAAACATTACTTTATCTGACTAAGAAACAGCGGATTTAGGCTTATACACCTTATAAATGAAACTCTGGAAACTATCTTTTATTGACCACATTTCAAATATATAATATAAAAGTCATATTTATTTAATGCTATAAAATACTTACTAAGTGGATTTAGCCTGTCCAATTGGAAATGTAGCAACGACAGGCAGCCACACACCCCTAGAGAAGAAGCCGGGCTGAGGGGAGACTCCAGGGCCTACAGGAAGTCCTGCAACCAAAGCTGGGGGCTGGCCTTGGACTACTCCACCTATATTCATTTGAATATTTTATAAATATATATATAAAACACATTTGGATAGGAAAGAGAGACAGCAAAGTAGAATTACCATGAAATCAATAGTTGGTCCAGTCGAGCAAAGATAACAGAATAATACAAATTTTCAAGGGCCTGAGCACAGTTCATCAGGAAAGTAGATCTGAACTGCATGCATGAATTGTCAAATTGAAACCTTGGGCCACCATCCGTTAAACAGCAATAATTGACACTCAAACAAGACAACTCTCTCTCTCTTAAGGAAAGTCACAAAAATGGAAAAAGAATGGAATAATAGAAACACACATACATTTAATACAAAGAGACAAGAGTCGAAGGAAAAAACTAAAGACAAATGAAGTTAAAAAGAGGGGGGGGGGGGAAGAGTGATATTGGGTAGAGGATTAAACAGTCCAGGTAGGATGTGTTGGAAAGAGTTTTCAAACATGGACTTCTGCCTCTGATAAGTCAGGAGGTTTCCTGACAAAGGGTGCTCAGGCAGTCAAAAATTTGAAATATTTTTACTCATCAGCCCGACTGGACCAACTGTAGATTTCAGGTAAGTCAACTTCACTGTCTCTCTTTCCTATCCAAATGTATTACACAGATATATATATATATGATATGACATTGTCAAAAATAATTGCAATATTGGTATGGAAAGGAAAGAGAGATAGGTTGTGGCTTACCTGAAAATGAAGTGTGGTGTCGCCATAAGGAACTGATGGTTACACCATTCCTTGCACAGCCGGCAGTCCGCAACCAGCCTGTGCACGGTTATGGTGTAACACTCCTTCCTGAAGAAGGCTGAGAGCCTCCAAAAATTTTAAGAACAACCTTCAGTTCCCTATGGAAAATTCACTTTCAGAAGCCATAAGTTATCTCTCTTTTCTTTCCATACCAACATCACAATTATATATGTGTATGTGTGTGTGTACATTGATCACATCTCAATAGTAAATAGTAATTACATTGTTATAAATGAATTATTAATTTATATTTCACAAAATATAAATTAAAAACTTTAAAGATAATATATTGGATTATTTTTTTCCTCAAGTGTCAATTGCAATAACTTCCTTTTTAAGAAATTTAAAACCAATAAATACCTGCAGCTGTATTTGGAGCCATGACGAAAAGAGACTGTACATAAGCTCCCAAAGAATTAACAATGTCCTGAAAAATATTTGTGGCATGATCCTTCAAGTCATAACATTCACAGAATGATTTAAGCAAATCTGGTTGAACAGTCATTTTGTGAAGTACTTCAAGCGCTAAAGAACGTTGCCAAACTGGTTTGTCTGGATCAAGGAACTTTACAATGAGGGACAAGAAGATTTCACATTCTGTAACCTGTAAAAGCAATATTGAGATGTTCATAGGGTAATTGTCTTAAAACTTATAATTATAAGTTAAAATTAAAAGTTATAATGTCAATTATGTAATTATATATATTTTTTTAAAACCTTTACATTTGTGTTCTTTCAAAAGCCAACACTTCACAATTTTGGATAGCACATTGTGTGATAACAAGCAATTTCAAACTTCAAAATAAAAACGTAATAATATATTACTCTTATCTATATTAGTATATATATATATATATATATAATTGCAATATTGGAAAGGAAAGAGAGTTTGTGGCTTACCTGAAAGTGAAGTGTGGTGTCGCCATAAGGAACTGAAGGTATTTCTTCAAATTTTCGGAGCCTCTCAGCCCCCTTCTTCTGGAAGGAGTGTTACACCATTCCGTGCACAGGCTGAGTCCGCAGCCGGCCGGTCCACGGAATGGTGGAACACTCCTTCCTGAAGAAGGGGCCTGAGAGCCTCCGAAAATTTGAAGAAATACCTTCAGTTCCTTATGGAGACACTACACTTCACTTTCAGGTAAGCCTCAACCTATCTCTCTGTCCTCTTCATATCAATATTGCAATTATTTTTAACAATGTCACATCCTTACTAATATATATATATATATATATATATATATATATATATATATATATATATATATATATATATATATATATATATATATTAGTAAGGATGTGACATTGTTAAAAATAATTGCAATATTGATATGAAGAGGACAGAGAGATAGTTTGCGGCTTACCTGAAATTTAAAGAACTTCCTTTGGTTCCCTGTGGCTACATCTCTTGGGACAGTGTTAAATTAATTAGCTGATATGGATAGGAAGGAGGAAGAGCCTGTATACACCACACCAACTGACGCTTTAAGGTAAGTCAGCTGCTCTCTCTGTCCCTCGTTCCTATCCAAATGAGTATATATACACGAGCATGAATATATATTATATTACGTACCAACAGACTATGATACTTCTGAATTAGTACAGATACTACTCTTAGCAGCCTCATACTTATTGGAAAGTATGGTTTATCTAAAGGTGTTGCTTGATGGATACTAGCAGGCAGAGAACTCCTGTACTTTATATTTGGAGAAAATAGTTTGATGACCAATGCACAGACCCTTTCCTTCAGCAAGAAACTAAATTCTGGATGCTGCAAAAATTACAGTTTACTAAAGAGATGTTTCTCATTCAAATGAATAATGTAAGCATCTACGTTAAAATGATTAAAAATAAGAAATGTTACTTGAACTGCAATGCGCATGGAAATTGAGGAATCTGTAAGTAAAACACATTTTTATCAATTGAAAAAACTTCAAATATAATTCAGAATTAATTCTACCAAAAATAATAAATTGATATTATCTTATTGCCAAATTACTGATATAATTTATCTGCATCTTCTTATAAACATCTAGAAGTCAGTACTGCAATTTTGTAAGAAACATTAGCAAAAGTATATTCACTGAATAAGATAAATATAAAATTTTTTCAAAAACAAAATCTCTGTGCAAGAAAAAATTATACAGAAAAAAATGGCAAACTTAAATATAAACATACATACAATGTTATCTGTATTCCACAGAAAATATTATAGTGATTATATATTCATATGTAAAATGGATTTATTACCTAAGAATAAAAACTTTTAACTATGATATTACACATCATTTCTGGGAACTATAATCTATAAATATCTTTCAGTACAGTTACGTTTTATGACTTCCATATACCTAAAGTGTGATTCTGAAGAAACAGAAGTTTACAATCGAAACTCAGCCATAGAGACAATTAAAATTTTTAATTCAAGGATCATGATAGAAAAATCTCAACTGGACTGGGAATCGAACCTGTGTATCCTGATTAGTATACTCAAAATGATCAAACATCACTAATGTGTAGTCTTCTACAAATATATCTGTATATATTCATTGAAGACTAACTATGTTTTCTTCAAATTAATATATAGCCCTACCAACTTGCTTACAGTTTTAAAGCCTTTATTCTTATTCTAATTGCACTTCAAGAAAACAGGAAATGACTTGTGGCATGATAAGTGAACAATATTGTAGTCTTGTTTGCATGCAAACAAAGGTGAAAGTAAACCTAATTAATTATTGTAATATTTCAACAGCACTAGATGAAATAAATAGTCATCTCTAATACTAGCAGATTACTTAATATATTTATTTTGAGCACAACAACCATTATAATTTGAAATAATTTCATGTGATTCCTTAAAATTTTAATACTTCTGATCAGTTTTATAATATAAAATTACCTGATAAAAAACAGATGAAAAATTTGTGAGAACTGATTCCAACAGTTCCAAACCAAATGTCCGTGTCATTTCTGTCATTCCTATTAGCCAGTAAGGCTGGTCTGCATTAACCAACTGAACGAGATCCTTAAAAAATATACAATTTATCTTAATAAAATGATGTTATTTTGGTACTGCTAGCAAGCATAAAGAGCTAATCTATAACATATATATATATAGGAATTGGAACTAATTTGGTGACAAAGTCACATTCAAACTTGGATAGTGAGGAAGGATATAAATAAATAGGAGAAATAGGAGGATTGCGCTTTATGTGAATTCATATGCTCAGGCGTAGAATCACACACATAGAAAAGCATATGTTCAAAGTAGGGAGAAGGATGGAAGAAGAGGGGAAGACTGAAAATATCTGACCCAGGCAGGACTTGAACCTGCGTAATCTGCTCATTACACAGACGCCTTAACCATCTCGGCCACTGTGTCAAGTTCCTGACCAGGCAAATATAGACAGTCTTATTATGGATAAAAAGTTGTTTAGTGGAGGAATGGATACAGTAGAGGGAATGAAGTATTAGGAGTATCCATTAAGGAATAAATATAATGTTAGGAGAATCCATTAAGGAATTGGAACTAAAGCATAATCCTCCTATTTTTCTCCAATTTATTTTTATCCTTCCTCACTATCCAAGTTAAAATGTGTGTGTGTGTGTATATATATATATATATATATATATATATATATATATATATATAAGACCGTATAATGACAAAACAACAAATGTGTACAATATTATTGGTATAAAAGTTTTTAAGTTACCTGAAACATTAGGTAAGCATCTGCAGCACATGGATTTAAACCCTTTGGAGCCACATTGCTAGGAATTTTCAGTTCTTCAAGATTTACTTCCTGAGGTATAGATTCCCTGCTTCGGAAGTATTCATCTTCAGCAATAACTCTCTCAAAAACAAGGGAAACTAACTGTCTTATTGTTGCACCTGCTGTATTGATAGTGGTACAATCTTTGGTAAAATGTAGTCGAAAGCACAATACTAGGTTCTGAAAAGCAAAACTTACATTTTTGTATTTGGTTATTAAAACAATACAAACATTGTAAATCTGTAAAACAATTATTATTACATACCATTTAAAGGACCAAAATTGTTCAGATCATTAAATATATAATTGTTAAAACCCAAGTGCCATATAGACTTAAATTTTATATTTAAAACACTAACTTGACGTGAAGAAAACACAGTTGGACAATACAATTTAGCAGACTTTGGGGTTATCAAATTCCTTAAAACCTCTCAATCATTAAAGAAGCTGTGAATTATTCACCAAACCATGTCAGAACATTTAGATCAGATATTTTTTGTTTAACACTATAATTTTTATAAAGTGGCACTCATCAATAATGGAATTTGGAATTACACACACACTCAAATATAAATACAGTCAGCTATCACTTATATGACTCTCAGTTATACATCTTTTCAAGGTCTAGAACAAAATCGCTACAAACAATTGCCTGATGAATGTTTTCATGACAACAATATCCCAAAATATTACAAAATAAATAGATTTTTAATATTGTAGAACACATAATATGATATTTATCTTATTATACGTTATGTTTAATGTAAATTAAGTTAATATATTGGTACATGCATCACTTAAGATCCAGAAAAAAAACCTGCAGATTTATGAGAAGTTTAGCACCCCTATGGGTGGGTGGTAGAGGGTGGAATTTTTCAAATATGCGATAACAGCCTATATTGGCACTGAATAAATAGATTAAGGGGTCAGTCAGATTCTTAATGTCAGTCAGATTCCTAATGTCAGTCTCGGCGTTTTTAGTGCTACTTTAATCCCCTAAAGACATGACAACAGCTCTAAAGGGGGCGGGGGGTTAAAGAGGGGGGGGGGAAGAGAAATATAATGCGAAAACATCAAAGATCGGTGTTGAATCCCGTGTTATGGTAGTCACTCAGTTTAGTTACAACATTCCACTTGGGATAAGTTGAAATTGGTCCTTAGGGATGGGGGTGAAAATGGTTTATAATAATAATATGATAATGACCATGATTTGTGTCGAATCTGGTGTTATGGTAGTTGCTAAGTTAAGTTATGTAAACATTGGCGGCCAATGAAAATAATTAGGGCAAAACCATAATTTCAGTAAAACCGAAATCAGTCATATATATGACAAAGAGTTTCACATACATTATTACAGACAACTAGCACTATTTAGTATGTTTTTACTAGTTTACATAACATTACCCCCAACCAAACATTAATATTTATTAGTTTATGAGCAAGAAATCTATTTATCATTTTAAAATCACTTAGATCTCAAGGTCTTTAATTGGACATTTTCATAAATGTTATTTAAAATGTTAGCATACATCTTCACGACCACACCCACCTCACTCCTAGCATACAGTGTATTATATTTTTCTTTGTAAATTTACCTGTCCTTGAGGGTTTTCTCTTAAAAAGGTTAGATTCCCTATGCAGGATCTTAATGGAATCAACGTTCATTTTATGCTCTTCTTCCCTAGCATGTTTAGACATTGCTGTATTAGTTTTTGAGTATCCCTTAAGATTACTTTTTATGGTAATATATTATTTTCCCTGTGGATATTCCAGAATTCCTTGGGGCAATCCTCACTTTTTACACCGTGAAACACTTATTTTTCATCCATTATATCATTTCAGTCCTTCATACATGAAGTAAGTTATTTTATTAACTGGTTTTATGGATAAGCGAAGTTCCTAGAATCTATATTCTTTAATACTTAACCAACTTTTTGGGATAATGTTTTACAATAAACTATCCCTCTATATTCGGCTTTTATAACACACTTATTTTTGTCATTTTTCTCCTTTGTCTTTCATAGCAGCCTGTTTCCATTTCCACAGATGTTTAGGACCTATACATACCTGTATTTCTAATTTTATTTCCATATTCTGTAAAATTTTCCTTACGGACATTCATATTCTCCTTCCCCTTAGATATACTGTTAAGTTTTGTAATAACCCCATCACTAATGCACTTCTTACTTGATACGTAAAGCTATTCAATTGAGTGGTGATAAATATTTGAGGGGAGTCAAAACATTGTATTCAAAACTTAACAAGTTGTGGGAGAAGTCATTGATCTGAGCACGGTATTTCTCATGGGCACCATAATAATACAAAATTGATGTCACTTAATCACAGGATGTTTAATTTGATTATAATTTTGTATGGTTTACAGATAAAATATTGCCTAAGGGCCAAAAGCTTCTTGTTGGAATTTATAACTTATATTATTTCTATGAAATAAACATTTTGAAAACTTAAATGTTGGTTTAACTTACATTATTATTTAACAACAATTTCATCAAAATCTTCTAAAAATCCCACTTTAATATATTGAAATTTCATATGGTAAAACTTATAATATGCAGTTTGAAAGAAACAGCCTGGAAGCACGCACATATAATAATGATTCCAAAGCCAAACAAATCCAAATCCTGTCCCAATATTTATAGGCCCATCAGTCTCCTCCCCTCTTTATCCAAATTGTTCGAAAAACTCCTTCTTCCCTCCTCGGCAAAGAATTAACCCACCTCATTCCTCTTGCTCAATACGGCTTCAGACCCATACACTCTTGGACCCATCGGCTCTACTCTGTGACATCCTACATCAACAATTCCTTCAATACCAATAACTAGTGCATTGCTGCCTTCCTAGATGCAGAAAAAGCTTTTGATAAAGTACACCACCAATAACTACTTTCCAAAATCAAAGACCCACTTAATGATTCCCTCTTCAGAATCCTTACTATCTATCTTACTAACTGTTCCTCCAAACATCCTCTCTGTCAAATTTAACAATACCCTTTCAAATTCCTTCCGTATTTCCTCTCGTGTGCCCCAAGGCAACATCCTAGGCCCTTTCCTCTTCAACCTCTATTTTCACGACATACCTCAAAACCAATCTACTATAACAGTACTATTTGCAGATGACCTTGCCATACTCCTCCAAACATCCTCTCTAGACTCGGGCTCCAGAAAACTACAAATCGCCCTCAATGATATTGAAAGCTGGGTTAAAAAATGGAGAATAAGCATAAACCCTACCAAATCCACAATCATTCCCTCCACCCTTAAAATCAAACATTCCCTCAACCACTCCTTCTTTCTGAACAGCACCAAAATACCTATCCAACAAACTACACAATACCTAGGCCTTATCCTCAATTCCAAATTATCATGGAAACCAAACATAGCCCACATTACCTCCAGAACCAACAACAAAATAAAACAACTCTTCCCTTTTAAAACAGAAAATCTCCCATATCCCTTAGCACCAAAAGACTCCTCTATCTATCCCGCCCCATATGGCCGTACTCATGTGCCATATGGGAATCCACTGCCTATTCCCGCTCCAACAAAATACAAACCAAACAAAACAAAATTCTCCATTTAATCTCAAATTCCCCTGGTACCTTCACAACTCAGTTATCCAGAAAGACCTTGAAATTCCTCTAATTCCTGCCATAATTCATAAATATACCAAGTCCCTAATAAATAGCTCCATCAACCATCCAAGTCCCTAATAAATAGCTCCATCAACCATCCAAATCCAACCACTGAGCTCTTCTACAGTAACCTGCCCCCTCCTGCACAAAGTCACAGACTAAAATGTACGCTCCCAATTGACATCATCCTCCCCTTGAATCACTCTGGAATTACCTAACTCTAACCTCCTCCTACCTATCTGTTCTTACCATCTTCCTCAATAACCTCCTTAATGCTTTTAAAACACGAAGTTTACCCAATTACCAAATCAATCCCTAATATCATGCCGGCTAATATGTTAATATTTGGTAAACAGGATTCTCTCATCTTTAACTTGGAATGACAAGGGTCACATCCAAGACCACAAGTTTACATACTAAATATTTACAAATTGTAAATACCTTATGTTTTATTTGTTAAATATTTACAATTGTAAATACTTTTATTATATTATTATCACAACTGTAAAGTCTCCAGACTAAAAGTTAATTTTAATAAAAAAAAAAGAAAAAGTTTAAAAATTAAAATAAGAGACATATTTACATCAATAGCAGACAGCTGATGAATGTGATGAATGTATTTATGGCATATTAGTAGATTATAAATGTGCAGCGAGTGTGTTAGAAACAGTTAAAAATTTTAAACAATGAATTATGTTTCTGATATTTTATACCAAATATCATATATCAATTTGACAGTTTATCCTGTAGGTGAAAAAAAAACAGACAATCACTTATTACAGGCTTTCCTGTTGTCCTTAATTCAGCATAAAATATTATGAGTTCAGTTAAATGTTTTGTTTTACTTGGTCCTTTGAGAAATATAAGTGAGAGTTGACTGCTTGTGTGTGTGCAATTCATCACTATACAAGACCCAATGTGACTTAGTCACCAAATTATAGTTCCTAACATACAAATTTATTTATTTATATATATATATATATATAAGACTTACTCTAGCAAGAGTATCACCATGAACAACGGAATTTGTTGTTAGCAGTAATGTAACACTTTGTAAAACTTTAACTTCTTCAATTCCTATCTCCATTAACATCCAAAGTGTGTCAGTTATATAACGTGCACCTTTCTGATCCACTGCTTGTTGTGTCATTAAGCGCTGCATAATGCCCAGGCATATCTGTTAATTAAAATAAATATAAATTTAATTACATGCATTTTGATAAAATAAATGTTTGTTGCAAGGTGTTAATTAATAAAAATATTGGTCAAACCTACTTAACATTATCATGTCATCTTCCCCAAGGACTGATAAAAACTTTCTTAGGGTTTCTTTCCCACGAGATATATAAGGAATTAAGAGGGTGTTTTGATAGCCATTTATAGCACACGATGTTTCGGGTAGCATCTCTGTCGCACAATAACCAGAAGATGGATGCAGATATTAGTTGCCAAAATATCATGTATTATAAATGGACTAACTCAGCCAATATCCCAAGAACATTTCATTTAATGTCAATGTTGAGAAAGTATTCGTTTATAGATGAAAACTGGGAATTTTGCAAGAAAAATTGTGTGTACATCTGTACCTAGAAACAGAGTGCTGATCAAAGCATGTTTTCCTGGTATACCAAATATCCTGTTCACCCCACAGTTGCCTGGCTTTCAGGGCCTTCCAATTAACCCTAAACTAATTAACAGATTAAGATTGCTCTCAATGGAAATATTGTCAATACTCAAACCAAAATACGGTATTAATACCATTGTATATAATTTTAACCAATCTGTATTCATCCAGTCTTTGCCCCAACCACGACAAACTAACAATTACATTAAACAAAAAAAGTTAAACACTGTACAAAAATTATGTACCTTCACAATTTTCTGATCCTTAGTATCACAACCTTGTACCAATGGATATAATATCTGATTAACAATATAAAAAATTGGTGTTTGAGGATTTGCTGCTGCATTTCTCAACTTGACAATGCCTTCTTCACATGACTGAAAACAAAATAGAACAGATTAGAGGTAGTATGGAAAATAAAAATAATGAATCATTTTCATGATAAAAATTTAATTATAAATTGAAATAAACTTTCTTTCTCATTTAAATAACATATATGTGTATATATATATATTTCCATGAGGCAACAAAACAAAATATGGAACTTATAATCATGAGGATTTGTCTTTTAATCCAAGTTTGTAATCCAGAATTGGGTTTGTGATGGTTTCCAGAATAATTTAGATATACTGTAAGATGAAAACCTAATTCAAGACCAGGGCCACTTCATGCCCAATTAACTAAAATAGCTCAAGAACATTGAGGGTAATCAGACGATTCAGAACACTGTTCACGTGCTACCCCAAATTTCAAATGGGTGATGTTGAGAATCCGGCAATCATCTCAGTTAAATTGTCCATCTAGGAATATATACAACATGGAAATATATTGTAGTAATTAGTAATTAATTGATTATTATAATTATAAAGTTGGATTGTAGAGGACTTATTATTGGATATAAAGCGGACACCGCAACAAGGCGGCACGCCAGACAAAGAAACATTGTTGAGATTGTACGCGCTCAAAAATCGACGAGACGAAGTTGGTTAGTCGGACGGCAGACACAGATGCAGGCAGACATCAATTCAGCAAATTCATATTATAAAAAGTCTGCGGATCCCAAATTATGAGTAGGGCTATCTAGGAAGTCCAACGGCGAGATATAATAGTTTACATAAAACGCAAGTAAACAGTTTTGACAGAGAGACTTATAAAATCGCAGTTTGGAAGCAGAAGTTTTGCTTCACAAACTGAACTAATTTTTCGCATCGAGAGACTTCAAGGAGATCTACGTCCGGAAACTGGCTGAGGGTGAGATGATCGAGGTTCCAGAATAGCAGAGATCCAGAGCAACTACCGTGTGTTCAAATTCTAATGAGTAGAATCAGTGATATCTCCAAATCGTGTGCACAGAAAAACCAAAATTGAGACCTGGGCGGCCGTAAGTAGAAAACTCTAAAATTGATTGTAAACCACTTTTTAAAAGATGTGTCAGATCGTTCTTTAATTATTTCGTTTTTTAATTATTCACTTCTTTAATTGTTTAGTTCTTTAATTTAAATTCAATCTTTAGTCTTATTTTCGTCCGCAACAAAATTCGTCGAGGTTCAGACGAATTAATTTACCTAAAAAGCTAAATGTAATTATGATGATTGTATAAAATTCACCCATTTATCAAACCCAGATAAAGACCCTGAGATCTCAAATAAATATTGTGTATTTAAAATTTATAATAAATTTGATTAATTGTTTCACTTGACTTCTTTTTATTTAATTATTACAATATATATGTATATATTTATTGTAATAGTAAGGATGTGACATTGTCAAAATTAATTGCAATATTGGTATGGAAAGGACAGAGAGATAGGTTGTGGCTTACCTGAAAGTGAAGTGCAGTGTCACCATGAGGAACTGAAGGTTGTTCTTCAAATTTTCGGACCTACAGTTCCTTATGGTGACACCGCACTTCACATTCAGGTAATCCACAACCTATATCTCTTTCCTTTCCATACCAATATTGCAATTACATATATACACACACACACATACAATGTAAGTAACTTTGATTTGGTAACGTAGTCACGCTGGATTTTGGATAGTGAGGAAATATATAAGGTGGGAATACACTTTTATGGGAATGCATATGCTCTGGTGTAAAATTACACTCTAAGAAAAGTATATGTTCAATGCAAGATGAAGGAAGGAAGTAGACTCAAACCCACTAATACTGCTCAGTACACAGATGCTTTAACACTTAAGCTAACAAGTCATGTACTGAACTGGGCAAATATACAGTCTTAGTAGGTGTAGAAGAGGAATGTATAGAGTAGAGGGACTGAAGAGTTAGGAGCATCCATTAAGGAATATTTACAATGTAAGGAACTTTGATTTGGTGACAAAGTCAAATTGGATTTTGGATAGTTATGAAAAGAATATGAGAAAGGTGAGAATACTATATACATAATTAATAGGAAACTATACAAATGAAACACATTCAAAAATAATAAATTACTGATGAATGAAAGTAATTCTACAAATCAACATGTACAAATTTAACTTCATAAATTATAATTGAGGATTATATAGTTTCTGGGAAAATTATAATTCTGCTAAATGGTTTACTTTATCTTAAGTATGATATAATATTAAAATCACAATTTTCTGTAAATTTAAAGTGTTTGTCCAATTAATGTTTGCTGCATTAATCAATAATAAATTAAATATAATCTATTTATGAACTTACATTAGCAATAACTATGAATTCCTTAAATATTTCATGGATTACAATTACTAAATGATGACTGGTATATATTAAATTCAGTCATATAGAAACCAGACAACATGTTTTGTACAGCCCAATTTAATTAGTTCGACAACTCTGTTTAAAAATAAATTTACATAAGGCAAAAAAAACAGAGGAAATTAGTTGTGTACCACATGATTATTATATGGCAGTTTCCATAAATAAATTTAGTGTATATGGAACTCAAAAACGGTATTTTAGTAAGGAAAGAAAAATTAATACAACACAATTTATATAAACTGTGTTAAAGAATGAGACAACAGAAACAGCAAAATTGCCAAATTTGACATATAATTTATATAAAGTAATGAAGGTAAATAAAAGCTGCAAATGTTAATTTCATTGCTGAAGATTAAGTAAAGGCAAATAAACAGTCCTTCCATACTAAATCAGGAAGAAGACCGGCAGATTTACTATTGAAACCTGCACTTTAAGGGTCACAAGAAAATAATTCAGGCCATGTTGTAAATTGGGACAATGCCCCAAAATTTGTGTTTCAGTCATATATTAAATTGTAAAAATAAATTGGAAGAATTTATTTTAATTGAAATTGAATAAAAAAAGAAATTTTCCCGTGTTTGTTTTTACTTTCTTCCAGTTTCTTTTCTATTTTGACAAAACTGACTGCAAATATCAATTCAACAATTATTTCCTATTAAACCACACTTTTTTAATGTCAAATTTTGAGAGTGAAACAGAAATAACACTATTTGAAAATTGGGAAAAAAGTAAAAAAAATAACTATTTCAATGAGGTAAAAAGTAAAGAAGAAATTTAATGAAAGGTGTATTCTGCTTTCTAAATCAAATGAAATATGTTTTTTAGCATTATTAAATGAGATTGAAATAACTATCTGAAGTATTTATTTCCAATTGGGGGAGCAAAAGCTTTCTCGATGCTTGTCAAAGTGTCAGAATCATATGTTTGTACAATGGCAGAGTTAGATGCTGATGATGGAGGAATAGACATGTTAAAGATTATATTTATTGCTGGAATTGTTCTTAAGCACAACGTTTTTGTTGACTAGCACCATCGACATCTTTTGTGTCTAGATGTCCTAGTTTACAAAATTAATCACTATATTTTATATTTCTTGCTGCAACTTGGCAAATATCATGATTGTAGGTTATCAAGGTGCATTATTGTTACAGCTTCCTGTTCAAAATATAACACAGTCACCTCAGCTACACATCAATTGTCATGATAAACAGAAGCAGAAAATTATTAATGGTAAATATTTTGCAATTGAATAACATAAATGTTTGTGATGTTGAGGATATAACTATTTCTAAAGGGTGGTTCTCGGTATGAGACTATTATATTAAGCACCTGTGAATATTTCAAAAAATAAACCTATGACCTTCCACACATATAATTTCTTCTATTTCTGTACTTGATAGATGAAACATTTGATAACTGTCGTGTGATTTGGTCCATGAAAGAAACACAATTGGTCATATGACCAATTTGATACATATTTCTTAAATTATGCATCTTGTCATGCTTCACCAAACCAACAATATTGTCATAGGGATAGTTCGCCCCAAATAGAAAAGAAATAGCACAAAATAAAAGAAACAGACATGGTTAAATATGATTGTAAAGTGGGTTTCAAATACAACCAAAAAATTATTGATTTTTACAGCTTCAGATATTATGAATGAAAAACCAATTTTGGGTCATTATCCCAATTTGTCAGCCAGCCCGATTTTGATTTTTTATGTCGCCTTTAATGAACAGGTTGAAATATTAAATGTATGAGTTGTAGGGACATATAGAAATAAATTATTTTTTAAAGGAAAATCTGTGATGTTGGCCTGACCTAACTGACTTGATATGAAAAGACCCTATAGTTAGTTTTATATTAACAGGCAATTTATTAAGTCAGTGATATATAAGATATTTAGTACTAAAAATTAGGCCAGATGATTGCATTTAAAAACTACTCATGAAATGAATTGCATAAAATATTTGTAAAGATTTTGATACAAGGACATCCAATTTTGTACCAATTTAAAATCAAAATACATAATTTCTCAAATCAATGTCCTGACTTGACATTAAGCACAGACTTGACAATTCTGCAATTTGAAACATAAAAGTGAATAATTATAAGAAATTGAAATGATTCATTCTTCAACATGAAAATTACACATTTGAGATATATATATTTCATTATACCTTATGTACAGTACAAAAATTGGCATTTATGCAGAAAGAACCGTTAGATTATAATGTATTACAATTTGAATCCTCATAAATTCATTGTTGGTAATGAGAATAATTCTTAGTCAAGAAAATGAAACTGTATTACCCAAGAAAATTCCGCGAATATTTTTAACATACGAAAAATAATGTAAAACCATTTCGCTAGGTGTAAACATACTGATTAAATAAATGGAAACATTCGGCAGGATAGTCTAGTTGGAAGTAAGTGATTAATTTCTATTTGCAATTTTAGTCAAGAGATTACTTGACAGTAAATAAAGTATTACTTTTATGTCCAATTGCTTGATTGCTGATTATTTATATTCGTTTACATTTTGTGGATGCAAAAAAAAACCTGAAGATGAACGACAAGTGGCACAACAGTTTGGTTATCGTTATTAAAAAAATGGATATGAGTATTCCAATGGAAGATAAATAAAACAATCTTACTTCTTTTATCTGAGGGTATTTTTTCTTGGTTTCAATTGACAAGTTCTTCAAGTCATTTTGTAAACTTTCGAGAAATTTTTGAGCTGCTTCGTTTCCTGTAGTGCCAGCTACACAGGCCATTTTAGCTCCGTTGCACTAACTTGTACTATTAAATTTATCCCATGTTTAATTCCCTTTTAACGTAGGTAAAAGAAAATAAGAAATGACAAATTCGAGAAATTATAAACATTTAACATGACAACTGTGACAAACATCAATTCAAAGACAGCTGAGTTGGCAGCAGCGCGTTTAGGAATATCTCTGGCGATATATAATGTGAAAGAATCTAATATGAAAATCATACGTCTTAGGATTTTAATTTCTTTCTGCTTAAATTAATATTTACTGTGTTGAAAGCAATACACATTTTTCTCGCGCTTTTATTTGTATTTAAATTAAATCCTGGTTCGCATATGAAATTTAATAGTAATGCCACGAGTTCTGAAAATCAAGATGATTTGAGTTGTGTACGAAAGATCTAAATTAAAGTTGCTTTAATGTATGGTTAATCGGAAAGTGCGAGTAAGAAAAAGCTAGGACAATTTTTTGCAATAATATTAGAGTTTTAAGTATGGCTAGGTGATAGAATATCAGGAACAATAAACTTACTTATCGCATAGAAGAAACTATTGATGCACTCATCGCTAGAGCTTTAAATAAAAGACAAACAATCCTAGGTGAGCCCTAATTTATTTCATGTAGTAGGGAGAAGAAAATTTAATACCCAAATAAATTTGGCACATCTGTGACGACATTTTCCCTTCACATTTTGTTCCAAACTATTCGCCCACATAAGAAATACATGCTACGTATCGTGTAATTTCACACCCTAAGGTATATTATTGACTAACCAGATACAGTGATAGACGTTAACATATACTATGTTATGAACAAGGAAACAATTGACGAAATGCACTTCATAAAAGTCATTGAAGTCATTTTACGGAAATGACATATGATATGGAAAACGCCGAAAGCTCCTGTAGTTTATATATCTAAGAAAATAAAGACATGAAGAGAACTGTTTGTGGTTTGATACATAACACGTATATATAACCAAAAAAGTTTTTGTCACAGTATCAAATTAATTTGAAACCATGTTAAATAAAAAAATTAGTAAACCCTTCAATGTTGTGTTGGGGGAAATTTTTTTTTTCAATACAATGTTCGTAATTATTGGATCTACTGGTATATACTGAACTGTAGAATAGCAGCATTCCAAACCCAGGATATGACTTGCTAAACAAATCTAGGTGTGATGTGGGCCTTAAACTATTAAAAAAGTGTTTAGGATAACATCAAGTATATTACGTAGTTTGCTAAGTCAGGTTTTGAGGTGTGGACTTGTAGGTTTATGTATCTTAAACACACGGATGTTATTCAGGACTCCCAATTCTTAAAAAAGTTATAGCCCCCTACAAACCGTCCCCCTTTCATGTTCTACTATCTTTCCAAATTTAGAAGTCCTGAATCTAATTCAGTCATATGTGAACACCTCGATAACCATCCCTCTGGAAAACTCAATTGAGTAGGTTCATCAAATGTGTGTGCAGCTCTGATTGCTATTTTTCTTCCCTGATTAAGTTCTTTTGGTGATAAGTTGGACTTTTTATTCTTCTGAAGACAATGGAAAAACCCAAACAACATTTGATAATTAATCACACAATGTAATTCTCATTAATGTAAAAATCACACTCCTACAGTAGATAATTCATATCACTCCAGGGCACTTTTTCATTCTTTTATCTTTTGCCCACCTTCTGCACTCTTAATTTATCACATTTTGGTAGTGACAGGGTCTAATATCCACCATGGATATATTTTCTCAGTTTGAGACCAAATATCCTTTCAGAATTTTACAGCCCTGCCATTGCGCCTTCCTTATTACCTTTGGCTTTGATATTCAGCCCAATACCAGTCTGCAATAACAGAGATCTTTTGCCATTTCCCTTTCCTAAATAATTGTAGTACATATATTTTAATTGGGGCCTGTGTTTATTCTACAGGTTGAGATAATCATGTTCATAATGATTTACACTTTTGACTTGAAAAAAAATAAGTACCAGGTACAGATTCAACTTGATTTTACTAATAGCTAATATTAATAATTGGAGGTATAGAAAGAAAATACAAATGAAATTGTGGTCATTATTTAAGAGCTAGACCCACATTCTAGCAAAATAAGTATTTTATTACAACAGATATACATAAGTCTTATAATACATTATACAAAAGATCTATACATCAAAGGTATAAGGTCTAGTACAGATACTTGCCCAATGCACATTTTTCTTACAATATACGAAATAACGTTTGCCTGACAAGACATTTTCGCGAAAGGTTATTATCCCAGTTGACATTTGCCCGACAAGTCAATATTCCAATGGGTTATATTCCCGAAAGGTGTTTCTACTAAATAAAGCATAATATTACTAGAACACTTAATATGTTATCTTGTAATATATTATTGTAAATCAAGTTATTAATTATTGCGTGGAACAATTTCAACAAAACTTTGTACACACGTCACTTACAATCAATAACAAACACTGTGGATTTAAGACAACTCAAGCACCCTTTTGGGTGGGGGTTGAAGCGGGTGGCATTTTTAAACTTTGCAGAAACAGTTTGCTCCTAACAGAATTGAAAGAGCTGACAATAACAATGTAATTGATTGGTGTTGAATGCAGGGTTATGCTATTCGCCAAGTTTAATGATGACATTCCAGAACATTTAAGTTCAATAAATCCTGATGTAAGTACTTTGGGTAAAAATATAATTTCAGTAAAACTAAATCAGTCATTTATGCATATAAAATACCTGAAGAAAAGTATAATCATTTATTACTAAGTATAGTGTGTTTAGAAATTAGTTTTATTTTTAATGCTTTGCAGCTAATTGAAGTGCAGAGGATGACACAGAGATGTAGTTTTTGTGGTAATGAATCTTTATTATTAGTTATTGGCGACTACCATAACCTGGATTCAACACCGATCTGCGTCATTATTTTGTCACATAATTTTTGTAACCCCCTTCTAACCCCACCCCTAGACGTGCTCATACCATTATGGGTTGAAATTAGACACTAAAAAGATATCGAGTTACACCATGAATCTGAGCACTCCCGTAAACTATTTATTTGACACCAATTTAGGCTATTTTTGCAAATTTTAAAAATGCCACTTGCTTCAACCCCCACTTACAAGAGTACTAGAGTTGGCTTAAACCCGCAGTGTTTCTTTCTGTATTGTAAGTGGCGTGTGTACCAGGTTTTGTTGAAATTTTTCAATGGATTAATTAATTATTTAATTTACAATGATAAACTTGTATAATAAGATAACATATTAAGTGTTGTATTGATATGTTTTATTTTGTAGAAACACACCTTTTGGGAATATGGCCCATTGGAATATTGATGTCGGGCAAACATCAATCAGAATAATATTCTGTCAGGAAAACATCAATTAGGATAATATCATCGAGAAATTGTGCATCATATCCCAAATGATTACTATATGCAATATGAATTTGCATTTTGTAAGTAGGTCAAAAATAGGAATGTTCACAAAATATACATGAACTATTAATAGTTAAAACAAAAGTAAACTGCATGATAATTTAAGAATATTAAAAAATAATAAAATATTTGAGGCAATTCATATTAATTTTACTTCACCGTAAACAAACTCTTCAATTGTCTTAGGGCCTACATCATAGCATCCCAAATTATAATGAGCAAGAATCAACCCTTTCAGACGAAGTTCAACTTGGACACACGCATGCAGATTCGTCTTTGAAGCATTTACATCAAAGAAACGAAGACATAAATCAACTAATTTTTCCACATATGGAGGCGTGATGCAGATTGGTGGTGGGTTATGAACTGCAAGATATGTTTTAAAAAAAACATATTAAGTCATTTTCTTCATATAGTTTGGCAATCAATTAATAAGTTAGCAACAAGTGTATTTTGAAAATAATATAAAATTGGATAAAAGGTTCTATATAATACAATGATTTAAAAAATTGATACATTAGGATTGTCTCCATTGAAGGTGCCTTCCTATTTTACCTGTTTCAGTTACCTCCTTAATTTCATTAACTATATCAAAAAAATATTAAGACTAACAATAAAAGTAATTTTCAAGAATCAAAATGCTCCTGTAAAAAATAAATCTACTTGATAATAATTATTATTAAAACAACATACCTGATATTGTTGTATTAATTAATACATGGGAATCAAGTGTGATAATAAATGTGAATCCATAATCATCAGGAAGGTATGAAATATTTGAACATACTGAAATAGAACATATTAACATTTTAAATTAACAAAAATTAAATTAAATTACCAACAGTAGCCCATTGTCTAATTGAATTATTGGCAAATACATTCAGAGAACATGACCAAAAAAATGTCAAAATTGAAATAATTATTATAGACCAAAAATGTTACACTGATCAGAAATAGAAATAAACATTGAAGCAATAAATGTATATTCAAAACACACACATATTCCATTCTTGCTTTCTGTTCTAAAGTAGTTAAATAATTAATGCAACGTACTTACATTTACTATCTAAATGAATTTCAGGAATAAAAGGCTGTACACAACATCCACATGTGTATGAATAACATGAGCAATTCCCAAAATTAAAATAGGATTGCAAAGATCTCAAGTATTTTTTAAGTTGAGCTACTGACATTTTAACTTCATTGCGCAGTAATACTGAAAATACTGTGCCAACAGGATTTACTTCATTATCAATTTCTAAAATTAAATTGCTTGCTTCCTTTAAAATCCAATCTTTGGAATTTTCTATAACATTTTCAATTTTCTGAATAGCCGTCTCATTTAGAGTGGTGACTTCATTTGTAGATTCTGAAAATATGTAGAATTAAAATAAATACATTACAAAACCATATTTCAACTTTATAACAAATTTACAAAAATTCAATACTTAATAAATTAATGTAATAACTATAATACAGAGAAAGAAAACAATAAATTTATTAAAAATATTGGTTTATAAAATCTATCTTTAGTGGATTTGTGAGTTATGATACTCGCCATACATAAATACAAACAATTTCCCACTCAAAAATGTCTAAAAAAAGAAAAAGTGAAATTCTGGGTAGTATCCCAACCAAAACAATGCAGTTATAATGTGAATAAAGTGCCACAAATATTAATTATAAGGTAAAGCCATTAACAATAGTCAGTGTGTCACCCTGGAAATTGACAACAGAAAGAGATAGTGAGGTAGTCAATCAAATGACACAAGGGTTATCAAATGTGAAATAAGTCAACTGAATCCAGGATAAGTGTGACTTATTAAATACAATATAATTTAATAAATTAATATATATATCTATAGAATATTTACATAAAAAATCAGTGTGCAGACCAAAAAGTTGGAAAATGTTTGTACAGGTTTAATAAATACCTAATGAAATTTCAATTTTGTATAGAACTGAATTTGTATAAATACAGAATTTATTTTGACTTTCAAAATAAATAGTATCAGTGGAAAAGTTTGCTGTGGATAGCAGAAGCGTCATCAATAAATTAGTACCATGATAGAATTTTTGAAGTACAAATTGATGATTTTATATTCACATGATGAAAATTCTTCTTATAAATACTTTAATTTGTAACAAGTAAGGGAAAATATACATCCAAACATATGTGAAGCATCAATTTTAACAAACAATACTCCTCATAAATATGTGGATCACATTCTGAATTCATAAAAATCTGGTAAAACAGCCACAATTCAACTAATGTAAGTAAATTATTTACCAAAATCTTATAAAACGGCTATAAGTCTACAAATGTAAGTAAATTGTTAACTATTTACTAAATGAAATTCTTAACGTGTCACTATGAGTTCACGTTTTAAAATTGTATCCCATCAAGTCAACTGAAGCCAAAGAAGCTGAACAGTTCTTATTACTTTGTTTTCAGGTATCAGACATAGGATGGTAAAGTAGCTAAAAGATAATTAAAAATTATGGGGGATAAATAAAGAGAGCAAATGAGAAACATACTAAATAGAGGAGGCTGGGATAGTGAAAACATAGACAGAATTATAGAGGGTCTCCTTTTACTAATTTGATACAGGAGTAATTTTTGAAGCTTGTAATATAAATAAATATTAGCAAGTAATTTTGTACAAATTTCCAATAACTTGCCACTATTATTACTCTGATTAAATTATATCCCGTTTTAGTAAATTGTATACTAACGTAACAATTTTCTAAATATCTCTAGCTATGCATTATCTATGGTGTGAAATTGTGGGGAAACTCTAGTGGAAGTTGTGCAGTTCTTGCTACACAAAAGAGAACAATTTGACAGATCAACAGACTGGCTTCCAGATCTTCCCACAAATCACTGGATACAAACACCTGGACTTCTTGGTCTCCTGACTAGAAAACATTCTTGAAACTAAGGAGACTAGAAGTAAACAACGAGACAACCATAACATCATACATTGAACAAATATGTCTATCAAGGTTTTTAGGACCATAAAAACCAACAAATGAACAGAGGATTGGAATAAAAAATATAGAAATGCCTACATCCACCTATCAAAGAACTTTCATAGCCAAAATCCTAAAAACCATTTCTATGTGACCATACAAATTACAAAAAAAAAGAATTTAAGATAATTATAACCTTCAAATCGTAAACCTTTTATAATCTAAATTTTAGTTTTTTATTTGTACACCTGATCGCTTTATTAACTTACATTTTAATTACTAAACCTGTATTTGTTGACATGACGATATACTAAAATGTCTAAAAATATTTATAACATCGACTTACCGGTTATTACTCTGCCGGTTGCATAATTTGTCTGAGTCGCTATGGTAGTAAATACCACAATAACCAACAAATTAGAATCTGAAAGCTTTCCCAAAAACATTTCGTGCAATTACGCACTTCCGCTGCGACCGAAGTCCAAACAAAAAATTGGATATATTACATTTGAATACTTCTCCAAACTTATACCCCAACAATGCTGCCAATTGTCAAATATAAAATTATAACAAATTCATTTATGTGGCTAAAAACATATATCAGACTAATACTAATTTCGTAAAAAAGAATCCGAAAGTCGAATTCTTTTAGTAAAACGAGCTGATCCCAGGAAGCCTGCAATTATAACCTAAAAATCCCATCATTAAATGCATTCATCCAAATATATAATAGTAATATATCATAGTTTTTATTGCAAGCACACGTAACACATGATACATAATCATACATTTCTTATACAATGGAATTTAAAATTCAAGAAATTATGCCAATCTATTAATATTCTTGTCATAATTTTAAAAAACTCAACACGGGATCTTTGAAACTGTAAATCAGATGTTCACATACAAAGGTTCTTAATATCCTTAGCATATTTTTTGACTGGGAGCTCAGTGATAGAAGAAGACACGTAATTATATGCTTTAATAGCAAACCACTCTGGTACTTTGATGACTTTAGTTGTCCTTAAACCCGTAATGGACAGATCGGTTTGATGTCTGGTGTTATAGTTGTGTGTATATATATATAAATTAATATGGTGACAAGATTTTGTGTATAAATATAAGGCTTTATTGTACATATTAGAAGGATAATTCCCGCAAATGGAGTTAAGCAACTGGACAATCTGGCTGCATTGCCTTTAGCGGAGTAGGTTACTGTTGGTATCCGTGCTCAGTGAAACACTTATTTTGGTCATGCTATTTCGATTCAAGGGGGGGGGGGGGGAAACAGACTGGTATGAATGTAGAAATAATATAATAACTTATACCAAAAAAAAGTCCCCGCATTTGCGAAATCAAACAGAAGGGCCAACGACCTGATATATGAAAGCATTTATTTCTTAATAGAGGAATAAACACGAAATTATTAACTGCAAACACCAATAACCACATTCTGTGTGATATACCAAATATAATTACGGATTTTAAATTTTTATATTTCTTCTAGCTTATATTCTCAAAATGCTGCCAATTGTCAAATACAAAATAGTCTATGTTTAGTAATTTGGTCATTTTTCAAACATAGATTGACTATAGTTCGTTTTCAAATGGGAGCCGCTTTGACCTTGAAGCTCTTCCTTGTGCCGTTGAATAAAATTCGTGCTAAGTTGTCACATAATATTGTCCACGCAGCAGTTGTCATTCATTATTGAGTTCAATGATGTGATGCACGATTCCCTCGATAACTAATTCAGTTTATATTAAACTTAAATTTATTATTGTTTATTCATAAAATAAATTATTAATATTTCTTAAAGTTAACAAAATTTATAACAAAGAGGACCACACACATCAGATAAAGGTGTGACTTTTAATAAATTTTAATTTAAATCACAATAATCCTGGTTGAAATCATTTTTAAATATTTTCAATATTGTGAAACAATAGTTTAAATCCTGTTTACAGAACCGGAAACAGCATGTCTTTGTAGAAAACAATTATAGAAGAATTAATTTGTATGATATGCAGAGAATAACGTAGAGTGATACTGGATACATTTTATGACAGTAACGTTGAAGTTCCAGTACGTCTTAAATTTATGGTTTAAATAATGAAATCATGCACCCACAAAAAGCCACTTTGGTTTTTTTAGTGGGTAATAAATACTCCGTCAACACACCCTTTCTAGGAGTAAAATTAGTAAATTAGGCTCTACCTGCGAATTCACTTTTGTTGATTTCTCAACAAGTAATCACAAACATCGGTATATCATGCGTTAGCCTGTATTGTAATATGGCGCCCTTATTCTCGTAGATAAGAAAGTTTCAAAATAGAAAAGTGAGCTATTATAATACGGGCCGGAAACGATTTTCGAGCAGCTTATTATGAAATGTGGATTCAATGAACAGTTGATTGGATCAGTGGTCACCAAACTACAGCCTGCGGGCCGGATCTGGCCCGTGACATCAGTTCATCAGGCCCACAGACTGTACTTGTGATGTTTCTTGATAAAACGAATGGAACACGAAACGTTGTGATACAATTTAAATATTATGATTAGAAGACTAGGAGATCTTCACACGTAGGCCTATTCTCAGGCGCTGGATGTGTCTAGGGACTTCTCTAGTAAGTCACAACTTCTCAAGTTAATTCGTTCCGTCAATTTGGACTTCCAGATAACGGATGAGTTGGCATCCATTTGCAGCATGCGCGGAACAACTGGAAAATACATTTTCTTGAAAGTGCAAAATACAATACAGCTTTGTCAAAGAACGAAGGCTTTCCCGGTGTATTTGTTGAAGAAAAAGTTCTCGAGTTTCCACCTGGGTAACAATGCGATTGAAACGCGACGTTTCGACGGACAAATGCACTGCCATTCAATTCAATGGTCCCGGCACTTCGCCTAGAAGATGACGGCAGTGCATTTGTCCGTCGAAACGTCGCGTTTCAATCGCATTGTTACCCAGGTGGAAACCCGAGAACTTTTTCTTCAATACAGCTTTGAGTTGTTATGCTGCCTGTACACGCGGGCCGGGGCGCTCTGTATCGTACGTCTGGCCACTTCTCTCAGTTACGACAATGCAGCCTTTTGAGTATATTTACAATAACTCAGATCACTATACGAACTGTCCTAAAGTTTATCGGTTTTTGGATTCCCGTTTGAATTACAGAAGAATAATGAATAATTGTTCTCGCGCTCAAGCCTTTCGAGTGTGTACAGCCGACATTACAGTTGACGGAGAAAAGATTGACCGGAGTGAGGGAAGTTCTGGTGGACCAGGTCAGCACTCAGTTGGAAGATTTGAACATTCCGGGCTTTGTTCATACATCAGCAAGCACTCTGTGCAGAAGACTTAGACACTTCTTTTCGTTTTTACAAGCTGCGAAACGATGTTTTTCTCACTGAAAAAGGTAGAGCTGATCCATAGCTGTCATTATTGGTCGAAATCCCATCCCATACGAATGAACTGAACATGAAACTTCAGGGAATGGATAAACTCGTCTCTACAGAATCGTCCCAATATTTCGGCGAAACCAAAAAATTCAAGCATAATTGGATAGAAAAACATTTTCTCATTTTCATGCTTTCAAAGAGTTAAGCGCTACAATCGCCGAAGTCAATCTCGATATTCCGAAAATCATTAGTGACTTGAAGAGTTTTTGGGAGTGATTTTAATATCTTAACAGAATTTAGAGTGGCATTCTTCGGTTCCAGAATCAGTTTGATTGTAACCTTCATGTGCCAGTTGAACCACCTTTGAACTCGCTGATTTGCAAGCAAATGACTTTTTGAATTTTACCGCTGTTTATCTGAGATTCCTAACTAAAGAAATTATTTGGTGGTTTAGCATCAATGTTTGGAACAACTTTTGTCTATAGCCAAATATTTTCAAAAATTAAATATGTTAAGTCAACATATTTAATTATTAACATTTGAAAGCAATTTTCCTGATTCGATGCCGAAATTCTAAACCAAACGCTGATTATATATTGAAAGCCAAATTTTGGTTTCACACATATCACTAACCTCTTTCACTGCTTACTTTGTATATTTTCCTACACTTTCGTTCTAGTTTCCAAGTATGATTTGCAGCCCATTCTAGTCATTTTGTTAGTAATTGTGAAAAAAGTTTGGTGACCCCTGTTTTAGACGACTCCTACAAAAAAGTGCCGACATTATGAAGATCTTTTGGGGGGTGTTGAAACCTAATTAAATGTAAAGCTTCTTAATCCAACAAGGATGAAAGTAACACTATTGCAGTGTGTTCCCATTCCTTTATAGGGCACTTTCCAGTCTGACAGATTTCTTTTAAAAAAGTTAAATGCATTCAAGTTTCTCATTACATAAATTTTTTTCTCACCTATGAGCAGTTTTTAAAGTATTAATTTACAAATTTATGTAATGATTCTTTTCCTCATTTATATATTTACTTTCTTCAAAGTTCATAATTGTATTTCTGCCACACTGACAAATTTCTCTTTTGTTTTATTTCCTCAGTAAAGCAGTAATGGAGTCAATAAAGAAATCATTTTCACATACTCCAAAGTGCTGAATCTGAATACAAAGTAAGAATTTCTCAATACCCAATCAGCAATGACAATAAACGAAATGGTTTGTTTACTAGTTTCAGAAAATAAACTATATTACTACTGAAACTAGTCTGCCACATTTCCTGACTAATCACAATAAAATTATTTCTGATGAACCTTTTTTAAATATTGTTATTGATAGTAGTATAATTTAATCTAAAGATAGCATTCTTCATATTAACATATAAAAATGAGGTTTAAATAATAGTGACTGCATACTGTAATTTATTTATTAATCTGGTTATTTAACGTTATATAATGATGTAACAGAATTTTTAACAGCTGTACAGCACGTCATATTTAGATACAACCAACTTTGGAAACATGCACAAAATTCCATATTTAAATTACATATGGGCACATTCACCATTAATCTAGCAAAATCTCAAATATAAGATACGGAGACTTGTTACAACTGGTTCATTTTCTTCTTACACACAGTATATATTTTTATTCACACTACTCTTTTATAATTATATATTTACATATGTGCACAAATGTACCAATAACAGAATAGGAAGAGCGAAAAAAGCTTATACAAACTTCCTTAACTGTTAATACACAACTTGTGTTATGCAGTTGAAATTGCTGAAAGCTCAAAACTTTTCTGCTATGGGTACATGAAAGTTTTTTTAATTCTTTAAAGTAGCCAACACATTTAAAAAGTGCAAACACTCCTATACAAATTGAAGTGATCTAAATGGGAAGTATTTGAAAAAAAATTTAAATGTCACATCAGTTTCCAAACTTTATCATAAATTAGTCGTCGTGCATCACAGATGGCTTTGTCAATTCATCATTATTATTGTTATAAGTCCTACCCTGAGAAGGGAATTCAAAGGTGATTAAAACAAATTTGTTTAATAATCTATGACCTAGCACCAACTCAAACTTCCTAAATAGTCTAGATGATTTCTTCAATAAATGAAATTCAACAACAGCAAAAAATTTTAATTTCAAAAGAAATATTCCTTTTTCAGCCAACCATTTATGGGACAGAAATTCATAGTAACTCATATTTGTCAAAGTAGGTTGTGGAATTTCATAACATAAAGTAAATATAATATTGTGAAGTAGATGAGAATATAAACTTTGTTTAAAAAAATTTTGAACTAATAATACAAATAATCTCAAAACTTTCTATCAGTAATATTTTTAAACTCAACTAATGTTAAAATTTTACTCCATTTCATATGCTTGCAGATGTAATACATAGTTTGGCAAAATTTTCAATAATAATAGTTGCAAATTTAGCAAATAAGATGCATAAAGTTTAAAATAAATTTTGTTTGATATCAGGTGAATTTAATAATCGGTGCCAATATATAAAAATATTAACACTTCTTATAGTAATAAAATAATTATTAAACCATCTGTGAAGCTGAATTTAGTAGAAATAAACTTCAGTAGTACCAAAACATAACACACACTTGAAAATGTGCAGCTGAAAGTACCCTGTTTTTTAATGTATCGCCAATGCACCATAGCTTATTTCCTTTTAAAATTAATATATTCAAATGTATATTATTTTTTATCACTCAGATATAGAGTGCAAAATAGAAAGTGTTAAGTATACCTAAGTGAATGAAATTCTCATTCTTAAACCCAGTGCAACTATAAGATCCAGATTTTTTTTACAATGGGCAGAGTGACAAATATTTCTGTTTCATACAATGACATGTTCTTCTGACTGTGTCGCTATCTTAACAAATTGTTTTATAATAACAATATCTATGAAGTACAATTCCATATGAAATAATCTTGTTTTTCACTTGTATGTTTGTTCACTCATGACAATCAGCTTAAATCTATTTATTATCTTATCTTATAAGATTACACAGTATATTTAATATACTGCAAGTGTCCATTAATGTAGATTCAGCAATTATTATACTTTTAGCACATTATAAAATGTTGGGTAGATTAATGAAATTTAAGTGTCAACATTTATTTGATTACACTTAATAAGTACACAGAAATAAAAAGAAGTGACCCCTTTTTATATTGACAGGTAAACATAAAATATCAGTGTAGATAAACCAAAAATATTTTCTGGTTATCACACTGCTGCCCATTCAATAAGGAAATCTGAAAAAGATTTTATTGACAGTACAATTATAACATGGACACAGTCAACTTCATGAATTATCACCTATTAAGTAATTGGTACACAGGTTTTAATGAACTGGAATGTAATTACATACAGTGCCTTTCATCTAAACATCTATTTCTCATTCAATTAACCCAAACAATTTTTAATTTGGACTAGATTATGTCAATAATACAATATTATCCACAATTTACCAATTCCTGGAGAAAAGGTTTAGTAGGTCAACAGTACAATATTATCCACAATTTACCAATTCATTTAATTAGCCTTAATATTAATAGTTCCTCAATCATATAAAGAATATAGGTGTTACTTCATACATTTTCACAACTGAACTATGATAAGACAAATTGTAAAATAATACTGTAACCACAAAGATTTCAATTCTAACCATGAACTGAGCATATACAAAATTAAATTACATTACAAAATATCTTGGTTCAATGAGTATATACAACTTAAATTACGAATGCTTACAACAATATTTCCAAAACACTTCTTGACAGACAATATATAATAGTCTTTAAACACCTGTAGTCATTGATTTTCAGTGTTTCACTCTAATTAAACCATTTAAAAACAGAAACAAGGATAATATCCCATTTTTAGAACACAAAGCTGAAGCTGCCAGAACCCCTGAAGCACCTTAAGTGGTAAATTAAAAGATTATTTTCTACTAACTTCTTTAGTAAAGACATTATAAATATTTACAAGATTATATTAGAAAAAATATGCCAAGCAAAGATACAGTTACAGAAACAAAACCTGTACACAAATGAATTAAAATAGTAATTTCTCAATAACAGTTTTTGTAACCACTTTTGGAATTTCATACAAAAAAAATTCCTTTCTGTACACTGAAACTTGAACACACTATTAACTGTCAGAAATATTAAGACTTACAGTAAAGAATACAAATTATTACTTGGAAACTTAATGCAACATGTCGACATGTACCTTTGGTTGTACAAGATTGTTTAAATTTCACATTAACCTATAAAAATATTCAAAACGAAAGATAAACCATTAGCATTCTACATAAAAACTGCATATGGTTTTTTTGGATTTCTGAGAAATATTTGAGTCAGTGTTATATATACATAGTAACAATAATGTGACAGTCAAATTAATTAACTCATTTGAATGGGAAAGAGGCGATGGAGAGCAGCTGACTTATAGCTGGAGTGGTATAGCAAGTCCTGTCAGACTTTGCCCCCTCTTGTAACAATGCCACTACCGTTCTTAAAAACATTCATTATATTCTTACTGACAGCAGCAAAGGATTTTTATCACAACATGTACTTATCATCTCTTCACTTTTATGGAAGTGGTTTTTAGTGTACAGCATATCACGAACTGGACACAATATATTTCCTTGTTTCCAGAATAGTTTTTACATTAACAAGTTGTTGAAAAAAGGTTCATGTTGAACTGAGCTCTGGA
This sequence comes from Zhengitettix transpicula, assembly GCA_037074705.1. NCBI lineage: Eukaryota > Metazoa > Arthropoda > Insecta > Orthoptera > Tetrigidae > Zhengitettix > Zhengitettix transpicula. Next base: position 14,680,747 of record CM073595.1, on the reverse strand, counting down.
CTACCTGCATCATGCATGGGCCACTGGAAATCTTACATTGATATGTCTTGCTAAAACTCGCAAGCTATACTTTCAATCAACAGATGGTGTAATCAGGTTGGGGAGAAATTGTATTTCAAATTTTTGAGGACCTGGCCCCCATTCTTCAGGACAGTAGGTCTGAAGAATATATGAAAATTCAAGACAGTATGTCTGGAGAAGGGGACTTAGGTCCTTGAATATTTGAAATTCTATTCTTCCCAGCCTGACTACACCAACTGTTGATTTATAAGGTAAGTCAGCTGCTCTCTGACCCTCTTTCCCATCCATTCATTCCAAATGAGTATATATATGGTGTTATCAATGCAATATATCATTCTAACAATTACACGCTGTGAAGAACACCAGAAATAATTTTTTACATTAAATATATGAAACTTTAAATATTTTGTTTGATAATCATATATATACACACACACGACTAAAAACAGGGTGAATCCAAAAGCTAGCAGTAAAAAAAACACTTATAGATCCCATAACATAGCGACGAAAGCCAAATAAATGTAAGTATGTAAAAATATGAGCCTAATAGAGAGAAAAGTAAATTACTATAACAAATACTATTAAAATAAATCACTATAACTAACACAATAAACAATCAAGTTTATATAGCCAGTTATTTAATTTGCACAACTGAAAATATTGAATTATACTGAATACTTCAAAAATGGCTTGCATTAAAGGGAATTAGTAAAAAATACCCTATCTGATATTTTAAAGAAAATAGGATTCTAGGATGAATTAGGAATAAGAAGCATTCCAAAATGTATCAGAGTGTCTTTCTAGAGACAAGGCGGTTAACAATATGAAATATACAGAGAAGGAGCAACTATGATCACAAATCCAAATGAAAAGAAGAACCAAAGTAATAGATTCATGAGGGAGACTGGCGTCCATCATGGCAGCAAGCATGTTCAATGGAAAAGATAAAGAAATTATATAACTCTTTTGATTCAGTGATAGCTGCTGTAGGACTTGACATGAGAATCCAGATTATCTTTATGCAAGCAAGTGCTACTACTGAATACAGATTAATACAAGATTTAAGGAACACAATTACTCAGAATTGATTTAGAAATATTATTTTCACTGCATTATAAAAATTTACATTCAAATTAAATATACTCTTAAATGTGTTATAATACTATTTACAATGTCATACTTGATAGGAACAATAAAAAAACTATTCTATCTTACTCTCAAATTCTACGAGATGGGATTTTAATTTAATGTTATATTATTTTACAACATAATTAAAATTTTATGTTGTATTTAAGCACTATGATTTTGTAAGAAGTCAGGAAATCACCTTTACATGGTCTTAACTTAGAATTCAATAATTAAATATTTATTTAATAATGAATGATTACTATTTTACCATAATGGAGATGTAATAAATAGAAATCTTGGTGAGTATCCGAGAACATGAATCCTGCAGTTGCCAACTATAACAATTCATTATAGAAAAACCACATATTTTAGTGTTACTGAAAACAAACTTGTGGACTAGAGAAATTTACTTCAATGAAATATATTTTTTAAGATATTTTCCACTAGAAAACATTACCTTCAAACATACAAGTAGGCCACTATTCCTTTCTGGATATCTCATTTAAGAAAACTAGATAGATTTGTATTAATATTTGTATTGACAAGTTGGAATCAATTCTGAGGTCACAGTACTCAATGACTTTTAGTTTAATTTCTTTGATAATTTATTGAATAATTGAAAGGGAAAAATGAGGCAAATCAAAAAGTTCTCCCTAAACAATTACAAAATATCCAAATTTGAAGTAATGCTGAGAGAGAAAAATTATTTATTAGGTTTAACAAATATTTACAAGAATATTATACTCATTATAATAAAAGTGGTAGATAAGATAAAATATGAAACATTTAAAAATGTATTAGAACTACTGAATCTCCAAATGGAAATGTTCACTGATCTTCAGAGGTATTACTTTACTACAAGTAACTATATGTATAATTCTAGTAGTAAAGGGACTTTATAACCGCAAGAGTTCAATTTTTTATACGAATACAATAAAGAACAGATTTGTTATTTTATTATATGGTTGACAGTGTGTAATTAATTGAAACAAAGTACTAATTATGAGCATATGCAAAGTTTTAAAAAGCTAGTAAATTAAATCAAATAGTTACTGATCAGGCAATGAAAACAGGTGTTGGCAACTGATAAATATAGTATATTCAGTCTAGGAATTGAACAGCATTTGTATGATTGTCAGAGTAAACTTTCAGAACAAAAGAAAGCTGTGAATATGAGGCACCATATATGAACAAATAAAACATTTTAAGAAACATAAGTTATGTATGAGTAGTGAGAAAACGTATTTTTAAGAAAAAGAAAATTTATTGAAGTATTCACTAGTTTCACATAATTCTCAAATAATAATAATAATAATAATAATAAAACATGTTAGTTTGATCATTACAAAAATAATCATACAATGAAAATGTAATCACCTATTTTAATTGATACTTCACTGACTTAGAGAAATGATAGCTCATAGCTGCTTTAAAACAATTTGACAATGATTATGTTATAAACTAATTTAAGATTTTTTTGTATAGTAACAGATCCACTATATAATTGGTACACAAGTGTTTAGAAATATAACAAGATTTCAGCTAAAATAATTAAATATCTGAAAACAAATTGATTACTTTTACTTTCAAAAACCACTAAAAAGGAATGTTGCCTGATGTGTAGTAATAAATTTACTTGTTAATAGTGTACATCATATTTTTACATAATATTTTCTATGTGGTATACTGGCAAGAATGACAAATATTACAGATTAGAAATTGTTCTCAAACAGTTTTTTTTCATTATAATATGCCAAATAATGGACACTTCAAATTAATGACTAGAAATATTGAAAACAAATTCTCATACATACATAATATATGGACACTAATATATCAAACTTATAAGTCACTTTGAATTGATCTTGTTAACACATATAAAGGTGCTTTCACTGTATAAAGAACAAATTAAGATATATGCATTAAATTACAAGTTCTGTTTCCACTCAAAGGACTTTAATTTGAGTTGTAGAATAAGCGAGACCACTTAGGAATTATAAGTTTGAATAACTTTATTGTATACTTTGTCTCAAAATTTTATTCCTATAAAAATTAATAGAAAAGAATGTTTCTTTCACTTCTTGCATCTGAGAGGGACTTTTCATAATACCTGAAATAAAAAGTGTGTATGAAATATAAAAAAAATATTTTTTTGAGCCTCAGTAAAGTTTGAACATTAATGAGTATGTATGTATATACAATGTTAGGAACTAATACTTAGTCGTGAACTACTGTGCCGACGTCATAGCTACTCCCCTTCAAATCATATTCAACGCGTGTCTTTCTACCGGCATTTTTCCCGACTCTCTTAAAGCTGCTAAAGTTATTCCGATCTTCAAAAAGGGTTCGCCCACCGACGCATCAAATTACAGACCAATTTCTCTACTTCCGATATTTTCAAAAATACTAGAAAAAATTTTACACAAAAAGTTACTTGAATTCTTGACAAAGTATAAAGTAATTACTCCTGCTCAACACGGCTTCCTCAAACAAAAATCCACGAGCACCGCTATGTACGAGTTTATTCAGAGTATACAAAATTCCCTTGATGAAAAACTGAAGGTAGCCGGAATTTTTTGCTGATCTCTCGAAGGCATTTGATCTTGTAGACCACAGCATACTCCTCCAAAAATTAGAATATTATGGGATCAGAGGCAACGCTTTGGCACTCTTTGAATCTTATCTCAACAATCGGAAACAGAAGGTAGCCTTAAAAAACAAAGCTGGTGAGGTGCACTTGTCAGAATGGGAGGGCATTTCTTGTGGCGTGCCTCAGGGCTCAATATTAGGTCCCCTGCTTTTTCTTTTGTATATTAACGATCTTCCAGAATATATGGACCCTATAAAATCTGTCCTATACGCAGATGACACTAATTTGTTAATTACGGACATTGATTTAAATAATCTCAATGCGAAGATTGAGACTGCATCTAGAGACCTAAATACTTGGTTCGCCGCCAATAAATTAACACTCAATGTACAGAAAACTAAGTTAGTTCGTTTTACAACAGAAACCAACAACATCGTAACGGATAAGTTCTCTGATCATGCGACTTTCCTCGGCTTGCAAGTCGACATGAAATTAAAATGGAACTTGCACATTGATCGCCTCGTGCGCAAACTTAGTTCTGTTTGTTACTCATTGAGACTATTGACGCAACAAGTTGATACCAAAACTGCTTCACTAGTCTACTTTGCCTACTTTCATTCACATATGTGTTACGGTATTGCCAACTGGGGCAATTGTTCTCGTAGTGTGGATGTCTTCAAACTGCAAAAACGAGCCATTAGAATTATATCAGATTCAGATGCTAGAGAAAGCTGCAGGCCGCTGTTCAAAAGACTTCATATTCTGACTCTACCTAGCGCTTACATATTAGAAATACTAAAATTTGTTAAACGCAACATGAACCTTTTTGCAAGTAACGGGGACAATCATGGCTATGACACAAGAAACCGTTCAGTTCTTAGGTCTGACAAGCACAGCCTCAGTCTCTATGAGTCTAGCGTTCATTATTCCGGTATCGCACTATTTAACAGCCTTCCTGATCATGTAAAGAACATCAACAACTACAACTTATTCGTAAAGGAGTGTAAAACTTACCTTGTCAATGGAACTTATTACTCCGTACACGAATTTTTGAATCGGTCTGACATTCGTTGAACTGCCTTGCCTACAAAATTGCCGAATATGCTATAAATATGTAAATAGTTTGTCCAGTTTTCCCCTTTTGGTTCTGTTTTCCTGCCTCTGCTTTCTGTTTTAGTAAATATCTATGACGACATCTCTCCGTACCTAGCGACAGGAGATTAATACCAGGAAGTGATTTGTGTCGTGTGCGTGTTTCCTAAAAATAGTGTGTATTGATTGTAGTGACTAGACTAATATAAACAGATATGAATTTTTGTGTGTGTTTTTGTGTATTATAAGTTTATATGCTATTTATCTACTGTACATTTGTGACGAATCCTATTTCCTCTTTAGAGGGCTAATGGTGAATAAATCTATCTATCTATCTATCTATCTAGACGAAATCACATTGGATAGTGAGGAGGAATAGAAATAAAGAGGAGCATTACACTTTATGTGAATTCATATGCTTGGGCGTAGAATATGAGAATATATATATCGGTATGGAAAGGAAAGAGATAGTTTGTGGCTTACCTGAAATTGAAGCACGGTACAGGTAAACCACAAACTATGTCTCTTTTCTTTCTATACCAATTATCACAATTAGTTTGACAATGTCACATCCTTTTATATCCATATATATTAGCATATGTCCATGATGTGGAGAGGAAAGGAAGAAGAAAGAAAGACTGAAAATATTCAACAAGGCAGGTACAAGACAAGATCAAATGTGTCTACCAATGCCAAGATAATTCAGGGACAAGTTAAACATAACAGAAAATGACCACTGGACAAACAGCCCACAAAATACAAATTTTGCAGATAGAACTTATCTTACACCCATCCACACACACACACAAATTAAATTTCTTGTTCTACAAACATGACAATACATTAAATGGAAGAAATGGAATGTCATAATTGATACATTCTTTAGAAGGAAATTATTATTTTTTACTATAAACAATTTTTAAGAGGAAATATAAACTCACACCTGTAAATTATACTGAATTAAATAATATTGCATGCATTTCACCGGGAATTCTAGCTAATGGAATCATCGACTACATTGAACATAGCTAAGGTGCTAAAAATAACATTTTGGAGCCATTACAAAGAAAATATCCTGGTTCATTTTCTCCTTGTAAGGAATAGAATATTTTTAAGAAAACGTAATGGGTTTATGAATATTTGTTTTGAACAAGTTTTGTTGGAATTTAATAATAGGTATTGTAATTAAAAACTAATAAGTTATTTTTTCCATGGGAAAATTGTTAAGGTAATAGTTTTAAAACTACATAGGGAAACAGAAATTTTGTGTAAGCCACAAAATAACATGAAATAATACGAGACACAATTTATCAATTAATTACCAAAACATATTGAAAATAACTGTATTAAAAATTTAATTCTTATAAAAAAATTAATTGTACAAAACTAATTTGACGTCTATTACAAAAATTATAAAAGGATGAAAGGCAAGTGTAAAATAATGATTGATAAAATATTGCAATTATAACAAAAATAAAACAATAATAAATTTATCTTCAAAAGAAGGTAAACGGAGATTGTCAAATTTCATTTTAATAATATAGGAGATATTAAACTTGGGCACTTTGGATAAACAATATATAGAAAATTTTCAATCCAATCTTGTTAAACATAAACTGTGGAATAACAACAAATATATTCTAATCTACAGTATGAAAGGATGATTATGAAGGAGAATGAAATCTCTGTGAATATGAATATAAAATATATTCTATACATTTAGAGGAGTGGCCAATGCTTACCTTTATGGAAATAATTACCACTTAGTTTGTTGCTGAGTTTGAACTATGTGTGAAGGTGAACCCTTTTCTGACATACCTAAAACATAATGCTAATCTGTACTCACAAAAATAATACAACAAAGTATTTCTTACATAAACCAAACTGTAGAAAAACAAAAGTATATCAAAACTTATTAGGCTTGTAGTATTTAATGGAATCACATCAAAACTATACACAAACACAAATGTGTCTTGTAAATCATAAGTTAATAAAACATTCTTACTATTACATAAATTTTACTTTCTAATAAATATATATTGCTAAACAAATACTCTTTCTTATGGAAAAAAATGACTACTTTAGATTATGGTAATTGGATAAATTTTGGAAAATACACAAAAATTGAGTGGGAAAAAGCAGTTTGTGAAGTCTGATAATTTGAGAAAAACTAAGTTTTTACAATTTTCTGCATTTTCTATGGCAATACAATTAAATAATGATGGGGATAAAATATTTTCTAAATAAAGAAAATTAAACTATGCAATGTGTGTGTATGTAATGTACAGAAAACGCATACAATGTTCTAGAAATGAGACAAAAATATGATTTGTAGCCATTAAATTAATAAAGATGGAATATGCCTATTTTGTGGATGATAACTATAAACAACAAACCTGCATTAACAATGCATAAATAAACCTAATATTTGATTACCTGATACTTACAAAATGTTGGCAAAAAAACCTGTACTTACCAGGAGTGTAAGATATTTTGTCTGAAGGATTCAGTGATGTAACTTCAGTGGCATTTTCTGATGCAGCTGGGACAGCGAAAGCTGCTCCAGTAGGCTGGGAAGTAACTGCTGCGCCAGCATCATCATCACTAAGGTCTTCCTGCATATTAAAATAATTTTTCAAAATATGGTTATTATAGTTAATGAAAAACTAGTTTGAAATTAAAGTTAAAATAAATATTTTGTTCCTTGAAAACATTTGGGGGGAATAAGAAGATCTAGTTTTGCAAAAACACACAACTGAAAATAAAAACTTCTATAAGTGTTTAAATTAGATGCTTGTGCATGCTATATTCTCTATTCACTGTGTAATTGTGCTAAGTAAAAAAGAAATGTCACAGTTACTAACAGGGACTTTGTTAAGTTCAAAAATGTATTGGACTTCATATTGATTTAAATTTTGTGTTGTAATATTCACTAGGAAAGTGTTTTAAATATTACTTTCAAGATTAAGTTAGTTAAAGGATTCTTATTTAAATAAAATAATTAAAAATATTTGTGGTATGTGAGTGTAAAAGAAAAGTTAATATGTAAGATTTAATATACTTCCTGTAACTTGAAGAATAATACTTTCAAACAGAATAAACTAAAGTTAAATTTTTAATACATAATATTTAAAGATAAAACACAAAGATACCCTACAATTAGTAAAATTGTACATGGTATCAACCAATTTCATAATTCTTATTTTCATACAAATCAATGTTAAGTAGCATAATTATACATTTTCAATCATTTGGCAAAGGATAAAATAAGAAAGTGGAGTTCCTAGTGTGTCTGGTATAACAAGAAGCACCTCATATTATCTAGTGATACAAACATCTGATACAAACATCTAATACAAAGAAAATTAATATTGCTTAAATACATTTTCAAATCAAAATGAATTAAATATATAATCAAGATCATGTTACAAAAATTGCACTCTGTAAATTATGGACATTTCTCTCTTAAATCAAATGAAAAATTAAAGCTATTGTAAATCTTTAAAAATTATGAATATTTTGATTGTGAGTTTAGATTTCAAGAATAAAAACACAATTTGTAATAATTTTTGGCTAAATAATTTGCTAATATTTTAGAACTTTTTTAACAATATAAATCGGGAAAATTTCTGATAGCATGGACGTCATTTTGTACACTATAAAAACTAACCTATGACCAGCAACATATCCATTATCTTTGAGGTTATTTATTTTAAGTATTAGATTAAAGAGCATCATAAAAATACCTGGGAAATAGATGAGCTGAAATAATAAATAATAATCACATCATATTGTCTACACATCAATTTAACATTCAAGTATAATAATTATATCAATCTTGTTTGTTGTAAATAAAATTGGTTTGACATAACTCTACACAGTATACACTTAAAATGGATATTAGTGTGGAGAATAAGATGATGATTAAGTCTTGGTTTAATTTTTCACCTTTTCAGGGGAAAGTGTATTCAGCTACCATAAAATCCTCTTGTACCAAAATGTTATACAATTAATTGTCTTGGTTTAGCAACAAATATAAAAAATAAATTAATCTGCAAATTGATACTATATTCCATTTATACAAAAATAGTCTTACAGTACACACAATCATGAGGAGAATGAAGAAAATTATAAATTGTGCCAACCAATTAGTGTGTGTAAAATAGTAAATGAAAAAGAATAGCCTCAATAGCATTATTTCTATGTAAAAACCAAATGTAAATTTCATTGTTATTTTGATGTATTATAGAATTTATGAGTTCCTAAGACAAATATTATTCAAATTAGGCATGTTGAATTCATATTTCATAATTTTATCTGCAAATTGTTAATTAATAGCATTACATGTTCACACAACGAAAAATTTCAGGTATTCCAAGAATAACTGTAATCTGAGATATAAAAACAATTTTGAAGGGCTGTTATATGTACTCATTCTATATTCAATGTCTAACAAACTTAGTAGTACAACAAAGATTTAACAGAAAAAACTAAATAAAATGAAAGGTTACTTAGATATTATTTTACATACCCCCATATTGTTGGCAATAAACAGAACCATTTTGAGATAACATGACAGTAACTACATACAAAAAAACATTCATAACTTATTAAATGATTGTATAAAGCTAATGTGATGCTATACAATGTGCGTAGGTCAATAATTAACAAAACTACAGAAGTCCATTCAAAAAGCATGCAAGATATATTCATTATGGTTTGTATGCTCACATAATTGGGCACATGTTACATGCAAGCTCAATAAGTGTGCCACAGGTATATTTGAACAACATGCTAGGCTTAGTTTTCTATAATTAAAAGGATCAATACTAAAAATAGCACAGAAATAAATCTCTTGTCAAAACATTACTCACTTTATTTATTTGTAAAATGGATAAGTTGTTTACCAACATGGGTTACTCTGTATAATAATCAATTTAATAAAAAAAAATTTTAAAAAAAGTTTTACTTATACCCATTTTTGGATAAATAGCCAACAAATTTTAAATAAAATCTACACTTAAAGGTTTTGAGGAATGTACACAAACTATATGAGTTAAAGCAGTAAATTTATCTGATATATGTTGAAGAGATAAAATCCTGTGATGGCTAAGACAACAGATACACAAGTGCTTCTATACAAATAAAAATACATCATAAAAATAAGATGTATAATCACAAAATGTACTACTGATGTGTATAACTTCAAGTATATAATTATTATTAAAAAATAAATACAGTCATACTTTTTTGGTTTTACAGAACTACATATTCTCATTTTTACACACAAATACATTTTAATACTGAAACAATTGTAAAGATGACAGTTAAACTCTTTTTTGGGACTGGAGAAGTATTTGTTATGGGAATAATATTTCTCCTTCCAGTTGAAAAAATATTTTGGTATATTGACAGTGTGACTGTGGGAAATATATATAGTCAAACATTCCTAGCATAACAATCCTACAAGCACAATTTTCAGTTAGTAATCTAAACTGTAATGAATTTATGTTAACAGAAATAAAGTAGATTTAAAAAATTAGCAATGTTCTTATGTTAAAATAGCATGTTTCTAGTCATATATTGACAGATAAATAAAATAAATGTCTGAACAATTTTACAATCCCCAACTGATAAATTTTGAAGAATACACTAAAAGTAAATCAAGTTTGTAATTCTATTGAGCTGTTAATTTAACACCACCATCCATAATACGAGGAAATATTTATTTATTCCCAACAGAAAATGAGATAATTTTCTCATTTGGTTAGAATGCTTATACTCATAAAAGTAACGTAAAGCATAGTAATAATATTCATTTTAGCCTCAAAATAATTTTAATATAATTTGTTGTAATATTACCAAACTATTTACTGAAGACATATATTAATAAATAACATCAATAAATATATTTAGTGTAATACAAACTCTTGACCAGTTGAATATTAAGAAAATGTGAGTCAACTTAGCAATGTTTTGATTTTTGTGAAAAATTGCAAAAGGTACACAATTATAAGCACTATGCATACAAAAACAAGTTTGATATATCTCAAATCTGAATCAGAAGCAGATAACTAGGAAATTTTACAAAAAATAATTTAACACAAACATTTAATGTAAGAACTACATCTAATCGATGAGTATTGCTATTAAATTATTAGTCACTCCACTCCATCTCAACTCTTTGTGGCTATAGTGTGAGTATTGTAAAATAAAATAAAATTTTACATACCTGATTATCAAGTCGACGAGGTTGCTCACTTATCGCCCCTGCATTTCCTCCCATGTCGGCATTTCTCTACAAATAGATCAAGCGACCAGGCTCAGTCCTAAATAAACACTAAGTTACTACAAATAAAGGCAATCAAAAACATGAGCAACAAACATGCAGGTAGAACTATCAACAATACCAGGAATGTTGGTATGAGTACTTCCAGCAGCTTTTAATACAGAAACTGTGGCAAATAATAAAATATTTGTGTTGATTTATTTGTATGACTTTCTGATAATGTCTGACGATTAGGAGATTTAGTAAATAACCAAATAAAAAGTGTCATAAAAGCGTACCTGTTATGGTTTTCCTTGGTCATAGTGAAATCCTCCTCAACACAAAGTTCTGAACTTATCAAACCAGAAAATGTCAACTAATAGGAAATGTTCCAACAACAATAAAATTAACAAACAAATAGGGAGAAAACAGAATATTAAATCACATCATTATGTCCATTCATGACCAATAAATATGAAGTCAAACAAACAAATTCAGAATGTTGTGTGTTACAGTTAAAGAACTTTAATAAGTTAGTTATTAAATTGCTGTTCAGCAAGCATCAAGCCAATTGAGCATACAGATTTGAGTTTTAGGTTCGATTTTATAAAGACATATCATGCATTAAAAATATTAATTTTACATTTATATACACAAAATTTTATTATTGCAAATTGTATTTTTTCCTCCTTCGGAGTGGTTTACAACATGCCCTTGTCATTGTACATTTGTGTTATTTCAATTTATGTTGATGCCTTAGCAGGTAAAGGAGAATAAAATAAGCATTTAATTATATGAACATTACAAAAACAGAATAAATAATTTGTAAGAAACTACTTAATTATTATATTCTAAGGCATATAGCTAACTATTTGAGTATTTGCAGTGTTTAAAAATGGAAAAACACCTGACTAAATTACACTGATACATAATTTAACATACATTCTACTGTAAAAAATATATGCTTTAGTAGTTTTCTCCACAATTACAAGATCTGTTGTATTCCAAGAAAAATACTATTCATTTTAATGTGTGTATATTTGCAGAAGTTTCAATTTTTAAGAACTGTATTTGTTGACTACAACTACTCACATGCATAACATGTTGAGGAGAAGCCTTAGCTGGACAAAATTAATTAACTCCTTAAGAAATAAAAGTATTAAATATACTAACTTTTAAATTGCCTTAGAAGATAATATTAGTGGTGTGGACTGCAATGTAAGATTAAAATCTAATAATTTAGATTTGTGTCAAACGATTTCAAACAATCATATGCAACTGGCATAAAATACATGCAAATTGAATTAACAGTATCATACAGATGCTAAATTATCTTCAATATGAAACCAATGCTACATGCAAAATTTATTAATAAATGTTTTCTTCTCACAAATAATTGAAAACATTTATTTTAAAATGTGTACGATGTGTGGACAAGTACACGTACTTGCAAATATACAAATATAAAACTTAATGAATTTTTTGCCCTATTTTAAAAATTGAAATGATAGAAATAAAAAAAGAGAGATAATGTGGCTTACCTGAGTATGAAAGTTTGAGGCCTCTGTTAGTGTTTGTGGTTAGTATGCCTATGTCAACACCTTACAAGAACCTTTCCTTGAAAGATATTAGTGGTTTTATTGAGTGTATTTAGTTCCCACAAATAAGTACTTTTTTTGGGCCTTCACTCAGTTTTCAATTGAACAGAACAGATTTGCTAATCAGCTGAAGGAGGGTGCATAGCCTGCATTGGGTGTTCCATTGTCTTGTTTTAAGAAAATATTTGGAAGTAATGGGAATGAAAAAAAAATAGTAGAAAAAATAAAGTAACAAAAGAGGGAATAGTGAAATACGCTGACATTTCAAATGGTAAAAAAACTTTTGTCTTCAGAGAATAAGGATGCAGACTTATGAACATAGGCAGATGTCTGCATCTCTATAAGACATGGACCTACTCAGTTCAGCCCAGCCCAGAGAGACTGCTGTCGACAGCTTTCCAATCCATGCAAGTGATACAATTGCCAGCTTCAATGTTGAAAAACCTTTTACAAATGTTCCAATCAAAGATATCCTTACAATTACACAAAACATTCTCTCCACAGATCTTTCCTCAAAATTATCTGTAAAAATTAATCTTGAATGTGGAACACACTGCAGAACAAAATCTTTGACAATTTCTTTATCTATATACTCCATTTCATGTTAACGTGGAACCACATACATAGGAGAAATGGAAAGAAGGGTTTCTATCAGAGTAAAAGAACAGAGTACACCTGGAAATAATGGAAATCTAAATGACCAGAACACTCATGGGACAACAGTCACAGATTCCTGTTTGAAAAATTTGAAGTTTTGTGTTAAAACATCACCACAAAACGAAAATCCAAGAAGCAGTTTATAAAATTGATCCAAGCAATTTTGCAGCCAAGTTGCATAAATTCAGACATCAGGCACTCGTTTTCAACCATAAGTCAGGTCATTTCCTCCCTACACAGCACCTGATTCAATAGTCAGGATGATAATTCAAGTTCCTTTCTCCAATCAAATGACTCGTTATAAAAGTCTGAAGTAACTTCTCAGGGTACCACTCGGATACAGAAAACATTCAACAGCTGTCTACCTGAGCTTGGCTAAACAGAGTAGGTCAAAGTCGTAGAGGGTTGTAGACTCGTGTGCCAATGCTCTGAACTTCTGCCCTGAATACGAACAAAATTTTACTGTTCAAAATGTCTCTTTATTTCACTGCTCTCTCTTTGACACCATCTTCCTTCTTCACTCAATTATTTCATTTTCCCTTTGCTTCCTATAACTTCTTAAAAGCAGACAATGGAACACCCAACCAACTCTTAGAAAACACTAATTTTAAGAGTTCTTGTTTTTTCAACCACATTGTCAAACTTTCATATACAGGCAAGCCATGATCTCTCTTTATCTTACCTATTATTGACATTTTTAAAATACAATATTTTACACATATGCAGTCTAATGGAGCTGAACTAATAAATGCTGAAGAGGACTGAGGACTATAATGACTCCAAAAATTTCAAAAACGTGTGAATTTTTCAGGTTAGTATCTTCTTTCTCTTTTTCATATCCAAATCAATACTATGACTGCACACACAGGAGGTGTGGGGGGGGAGTGAAAACCCCATTTAGTTACTATAAGATGGTTTTGTATTTTATCCCTCATGTTATTTGTCAGTCACATTTTAATAAGAAAACTCATTAATTTTCTAAATTATTTAATTTTGAAAAGCTGAAAATCTCAGCAGCATTTCAATAATCAACTTTTCTTGAAAAAGTTTCTGCATAACTAATTCTAATGAATATTACCTCAACACAATTCAAGCCAGTCAAATTTTAAAATCACAAATTTCAAGAACGTCACCAAAAAATCAAAGATCAGCCCTAATGGATATGAGAAACTGAATTAACTCATTAGGTTAGAAAAATCTTGACTGGACCAGGAATTGAACTTAGGACTTCCACTAAATATGCAGTCACTCTAACCACTGGACTATCCTTGTCAACTCATGACCACATGCAAACTTCCTCTATTCATTGTATATACCTACAATTTAGTAAGTCACAAAATTAGGCTGAGAAGAATGTGATTCAGTAAATTGTAGCTGAGCCTGTGTTCATGTCTATACAATGGATAGAGAAAGCTTGTGTGACCTGGATTTGGCAAGGATAGCTCAGTGGTTAGAGTGCCCATGCACTCTGTGTTCGATTTCTGATAAAGATTTTTGTATCCAAATCAGTTAATTGTCATTTCTCTAGTTACTGTCTCGGTAGAGAGAATTTTAGGGTTAGTGGGAATATGAGGGAGTGAGGATAGTTAGAATATGAAAGAATAAACTATAATTAATTAGAATGGATAGTCAAAAATTATCTATACTTTTCATTTTAGAATTTATTTTCACAAATGTGGAAATTAAACACTTCATTTACCTCCCTTGTCAATGCACTTGATCTATAAGTTTGCATATAACTTTCAAGAAGGATTTTTGATGGTTATGCACTGCTTCCGGCATGGCCAAGCCCATGGAAAATATAAGGACTTGCAAAGCATTCTTGAGTGGCCCAAACATATTAAAGGAAGGATGGAGCAAGATCCACACAGTAAGGAATGAATGGTGTGGTTAGTTGAGGAAGAACATATGAAAGTTTGTTGCTGCTTTAAGCTTATCCAACAATTCACAATATAAGTTGTTATATTGATTGTAGTCCCCTTTTCTATGTAGTATGTATTCCAGTATAAGGTCTTATGGGTAGCAAGAAAATAGATCAAATAACCTTACCAACAAATGGCTTGAATATTTTCATTATCATTGAATATTTTCATTATCATTGAATATTTTCATTATCAAAGATCCTAAATGTTTCAACTTCAAACTCTAGTGTTTTGATTTTGGTTCACATCAATGAGCCCATGTTTCATTTTCAACAACTATTCTGCTAAAAAGAATGTTTGTCTTCCTTATTGAAGTGATCAAGCAAGAATTGGCAGAAATCAACAAGATTTTGCTTGTATTCTGTTCTCTGAATCTTGTAATTCGTGGTGGAGGTTGACAGGTGTCCAGTTCCCTCTTCTTGTAGCACACTTGTTTTGGCACAAAAAAAAGTGAAAGAGCACTGTCCATGTGTTGTAATAAGTCTACAGTACATTTCAGTCTCTTTTACAGAATCCAACCAGAAAAATTTGTTGATCACTTCTCATTGTTTTTCCTTTGGTGCAAACTTCAAGCTGAGGGGACATGCTTAAACTGCAATAGCCAGAAGGCAAATGACTTCACTGTGGTCAAATTTCACTCATGCGAGCCTTAAAGGCATGTTATACCAAAAGTGTAGATTATTTTTTACTTGCTCTTGTACATAATCTAAAACATCTTTGAAATTGTGTTGGTTTCCAAAATTCAACCAATTAATATTACATTGTTTAATAATGACATTTATTATGTAAACATAACTAACCTAAACATAAATTATCGTTTGCATATAGATTTCAACTTTTATAATATTGGCTCATAATTATTTTTTTTACTGTATTATTCTTGGTAAGTAAAATTCTCTGTGTAACTATGAGAAATACCTTTTTCTGTATCAAAATATTAGATGTTAAGATTGATAGGCTTTCACTTGAATTGAGTGTAATATTTTTTAATCCAGTATTATAGGGACGTGATTTATAGTCCAAATATGTTTAGTATAAGTTGTTGTTTCAAATCTATTAACATTTTTGAGTTTATATTGGATCCAAAAAATTTGACTTCATATAAGTTCTGAATTTTCCAATACACTCATTACACTATTCCTTATAGGGTCGTACATATTAAAATAACGGACTTACATTTCCAAATTCAACATTCTTCTAACATCTTTTCACAAATTTTGACATAGCCATTATAATGTATTATTGAATCTTCAAAATCACACAAAAATAGTGATACTGGGTATGCTAAAATATGGTGTGAACAATTAATTATGAGAGGGAAAGGGTAGGGTGAGCTGTTCAGAACCAACGACATTGGAGCTATTAATTGTAATATTCTTCTCGGCTGATTTACATGGGTATACAATAAAACATTTTATGCTTATAAAAATGGATTGATTTCTATACTGGGTGAAACATTTGAGATATTTATCAGTCCTTTCAAAGCTCTGAATGTAAATTGTACTGAACTTAATGGAATTAAAGAAAGTAAATTGTTATTGAACATTCATTTCAGTGTAGTGGGAAAGCATTAAACATGTCAGTACAGATGATACAGTCCTTGTTGCTTCAACTATCCATGCTTTAAAAGGAATGCTCAACACAACTGTAGAGTAGTGCAGGGTCTTCAAATAAATGAAGGAAAAACAATATATATATATATATATATATATATATATATATATATATATATATATAAATGTCACCTGTTGATTGTAGACAAAACACAGGAGCTAAAAATTGATGATTAGACCTTTCAAAAGATTAACAAAATTTATATACCAGGGAGCTAATCCAAAAACCAGATATATGATAAAATACACCAAAGAAAGATGGCTAGCAACCATACTACTATGCTAATGCACCCTTTTTCTAGGAACATAAACTTATCTTGCATAAAATTCTTATAAGACTAATGTAACATTCACAATGGAGCCTCAGCGCTCTCTGCAAAAGATATAAATGCTATAAATCTTTAAAAGGAAGATTGTTGGGATGATATATGGATCTGTACAAAAAAGGCCAGTATGGCACATACAATACAATTATTACATAGAAGAGATACTAAAAGGGCGACACAGAGTGAGGTTTATTGACTTGGGCAAATTGTAAGGAAGGGAAAACATATAATACCACTACGTCAACACCTCGTTAACTTGGAAACAAACAGGGAACAAAAAATCCTTGGCAACAATTGATCATGGATGTAGAAGAGAATGAAAATTATGGGTTGGAGATGCTCTCTGCAAAAGATATACATGCTATATATCTTTAAAATGAAGATTGTTGGGACGATATATGGATCTGTTCCACTAACTTACAGGTAGTGTCGTCAAAAGCAGCAGACAAGAATGATGATGAAGCCATAGCCAACACAAGACTATGGCGCTATAGAATAAGAACAAGAATTGGTAGAATGGTAAAATTTACAAAATACCAATTGTCAAATTCACAAAGCTTTGGTGTTTCAAAGCTAAAAATATCCCATCAAAATACTCAAATAATATTCATATATCACTCTACAAAAAAATGTGTTTGTTGAGAGAGCAAAAAATAGAAAGACAGTTCTGTGCATCATTGATGAATACATCTGAAACATCAACTGTCTCAGTAATTGTCAGAGGTATCCAAAAGCAGCCTACCAACAAAAGTAACAGAGGTTGATAACATATTAGTTAATTTTAATGTAGCACCAAGTGTGAAAAAAACAATTATATAGTTTTTAATACAAAATGACAATCCTCAATTGGTAGTATCATATATGGCATAACTTTTTTCTATCACCTGCAGAGAGCCTGGTGTACAGAATGCTAGGGAAAGGGACTTAATTTAACACTAATATCTTGGCCATATGGAATATTCTATATTTAACCCCACATGCGAGTGACAAGTAGAAACATCAGAGGCACTGTTCACCTCAATGCAGAACTTTAACACAGCACACATTTTTATTTATTTGATTAAATAATAATAAAAAGAAGATAAGGACCAGCTAAAGATGTTAGCAAAACCAACACTTATTCCATCAACGTTTATCACAATAGTGTGAAGTTACATCAACATAAACATTCCTACTGAATTTACTAATTTATTAATACTTTGGTTCATTTAACTTACAGGTAGTGTCGTCAAAAGCAGCAGATTGATTGAAACTATTTAGCATTATTAAAGACACATACACGAAGATTAGAAGTCTAAAAATATTTGGAAAAGATGAAAAGTTGAGGCAAATCACATACATTGTGTGTATCTATTTCTGCATGTGCATGCACTCTACAACCTGAATCACCAACTACATTAAGGATACTATATTACATACAGTCCACTTGGTCATGACCACTCAATATATGATTAGTCATCACCAATCTGCTGAAGAACATTAAAAGTTCTTAAAAAAACCTTTAAAATGTTTTCCTTTCTTAATAGAAAGTTACTCTAATATTTTCTCATAAATGTAGACAACAAATCATAATTCTATAATTACACACTAAATGAAGATAAAAATGTTATTAACCTATGTATTTGTATATATTATTTACAAAAGAAATAAAGAATAACTCAGAAGTATTTTATATGTGGGATGTTTTAAGGCCATGGTTTCATTACAATTTAACAGCAAACAGACACATACCTGAAGTAGAATGAATGAAAGTACATTGTAAACATAAGATAATGCTTTGGAGCTCAGAGCAAGCAGCAGGTTATATATTAATCTTTCTTTAACATGTTGGAAGCAGAATTTGAATATTTTATGGTATATGTGGTAGAAATTAGTATCATATTTTTAATGGATATGCCTGACTTCACTATTTAGATCATAATTACTACATAATTGAATTCCTAATTAAATTAAAACTTCCATAAAATTATCAGATACTTCATATCATTACGATCGCATAAATCATTCCAAATAATAACTTCTTATTGTGAATAAGCAATGCAAGAAAATGGTCATGAATTTATAAATAAACACAATAACACAACTATTGGAACTTTAACACACAAACACATATAAGATTATTATTTTCAAATAAACACAATACACACTTCATTCAATTGCATTTTGTGCCCTATATAAATTCCGAGCTCAGTATTTCAGATTAAATGAAACCCCACTTATTGGTATGAAATATTATTAGAAAGATTGCAGTTTCAACTAAGAAATATATTCTAAGAAAGTAATTTTATCTGATTTAGGTAAGTCATTATATTCTCATATGGCTTAAAAGTATAAGATTTGCGTTGCAATTCTTATACAAACAATGTAAACAGATGCATTTGTATTTATTTCAGCTCCATTTAGTATCCAATCAAAAATTCTATTTAATGCCAGAATTCTACCACAAAATAATGAGGAGGTATAAAACTCTGAAATGTTTCCATTACCATGTTTAAAGTAACAACATGTGTACAGCTGTAAATGCAAAAATACACAAATATTCCTCGAGTGTTTCTTTTTACGTTTGACATATTTATTATTAGAGGCACGAATTATAAATATTTTGAAGTTTAACTATGTTATCGAACATTTTCCAAAAAATATGTAACTGACGTGAAGCAATAGTGAACTTACATGTAGAGTATGGTACTCTCCACTATCTTCGGGTGGTGGTGGTTTGCATTT
The DNA here is from genome assembly GCA_037074705.1 of Zhengitettix transpicula. NCBI lineage: Eukaryota > Metazoa > Arthropoda > Insecta > Orthoptera > Tetrigidae > Zhengitettix > Zhengitettix transpicula. Next base: position 14,660,808 of record CM073595.1, on the reverse strand, counting down.
GCCACAACAAAAGTTACAACAGCAGCAAAAGCAGCAGCATAGATAGCAACATGTTACAAGTCCACAAAACAGTATCAGTGCCTGAAAATAAAAACACCATTCACAACTGTTAAAAAATTTTAAACAAGTTATCTCAATTTAATTATGATTTGTAGTAAAATATTAGAATAAAAATAAACTTTTGGACCAAAAATAGGGAAGACATTATTTTCTTTAATTTTATCAAATATTTATGCACTTTTTTATTTTGATCTGTGAAAAGTAACTTATTCTTTAATAAATATTTTTGTAAACTACAAGTAGCTATGAAGAGATTATAAGTCAAATATTGGAGAGAGAAAAGGCACTACCTTGCACCATCCTGAAGTAACCAAGAAGTAGGCATTTACATTTTCTTCTCCAAATTGCTCTGCAATGTACAGACCCAATGATCCATAATTATCATAAATATTTCGTTTTGTGAGGTCACTTAAAATGCTGTGAGCACGATTTACCTCCTTAAACTGCAAAAGAGAGGCAAGACAATACATTAATTTTTAAATATTCCTCTACATAAGAATAATCATGGAAGCAAAATCTAAATATATTGTACAATGAGTAATTTATAAATTAAACAATAAAAGAACAAAACATATCAGAATAAATATTTTTCCTATTTGTAAACACACACATTGAATATTATTAAGTAAACTGTCATATTTGAATATGAAGTGGACACATTGCATGTGTGGGAAATGCTTCCAAGACAGATTCTTGGTATCCATGGATCACATGAAAGGAAAACACAGCTACATATTAAGAAAAAAATTAAACAAGCTGAGTCAACATGATCATCTGTGGCAATAAACTGAGTAGTTAAATTAGCTTCTAGCAATAACTGTGATTTCTTTCCAATTTGCCAGGTCATTTCTCTGACTTTACGGTCTGGATGTTCTCATTTGGTCTTTATATGATTCTTCCAGGAGAGTCTCTGGTTGAGGTACATTCCTAAGTATTTGACTTCCGATTTTACTCATATAACTGTGTTGTTAATTGAGACTTGTGGATATACATTGTATATGGTTGTTGGTAAACATGACTTTGGTGGATTTGTCATTATTTATGGAATTCTCCATTTGCTGAACCAGTTCTCAATGAGGTCCAGATGATTCTGAAGATTTTCAAATGCCTCTAGAGATGCATCACTCATAGATAATATAACTGTATCGCCGGCAAAGGTGGTAATCTCCATGTTGACAGTGGTAATAACAAAAAACAATGATTCAGGTTCTAACAATTGATGTTCACAGATAAATTAATAGGCAGCTTCAAACATAAGAAAATGTATGAAAAATAAAAAAATTAAAAACAATGTTGAAGTGTTATATATATATCAATTGTATTCAAGAAGAACAAACTCATAACTTAATATAAACTATTATTTTTTATGAATATATGACAAATACCACTGTCAATAAGGTTATAAAATGCAAGTGTACATTTTATAGTATAATTATTGCAATATGGAATTGGATATGGATTAACATATGTTAATAATTAATTTAAATATATTTCAGAGAGCTGTTAACAATGAAAAAATTAATTATAACATATTACCCTTTCAGCAGCCTCTGGATTATTTGGATTTTTATCTGGATGATATTTCAGTGCTAGCTTTCTGTAAGTTTTCTTGACATCATCTGCAGTAGCAGTTTTAGGAAGTCCTAGTATTACATATAAAGTATCACCAGAAGTCCTAAAAATAAATAAAGGTAATTTATATCCTCTTATATGCACACTGTTTATACTCAAACTACAGAACAAACATGCAAATACCATTTGCCAAGTTTCCAGTTACTGACCAGGTTCTAAGATTTGAAAGCTGTTTGTGAAATACATGAAGATTAACTCTAAAAAAAGGTTAAAAACTAAATATGAATATGCTGCCATAAATTAACCCTAGAATGTAGACAATATCCATCCAAAAATTCATAAAAAGAACACACTAGTAAGACAGGGACGGTATTTGCTGAATTTTTTAATCATTAAAAATTTATTCATTATTTGTTCCTGTATGCCCTGAACATATCAGTCATAGCAATTGAGCCTGAGGCAAATGTACAAACAAACCCAGCAATGAAAAACACAAAAGGTTAATGCTAGCATATGTCAGTGCATAAAGAGCACTCTTAAAAACTTATTGTTCCCTTCATTCCCAAAAGAGACTGTCTGTTTTTACCCAATGATAGTTACATAATAATCATCCTTGCCAAATGATCACCTGTGGCCACAAGTTACCAAATAAATAAATAATTTTCATTGATGTGGAGTCTTGTCTCCATAAATACTCACATGAAGGTAAAATATTGTTAACATGTTTATTTACAATTATGAAACCAGAATTGTTTAAAAAATGTATTTAATATGAATTGCCAGTTAACAGCCCATTTCCATCAAAACATTAATCCTAATGTAATTTTTCATTATAATATTGTGCTCCCTTGTGTTAAGGATACACTGTGGTGTCTTGCAACTATACAGAGATGTTTGTTACCCTCTTTCCGAAAAAAAAACTACTCAATTCAATTTTCTATCTTTAAGTTTGAATTGGAGCACTAATTAATGTATCAATTGAATTAAATCAGATATAATAACCATTTATATCACCATGACAGTGAAATCTGTAAATCTGTGTACTGGCTCTTGAGAATAAAAATGACTGATGAAAAGAATATAAATTCCACAAAAAATATTCAGTAGGTCCAAAGGTGATGTTACAAGAGTATATTCAATAAAGATTTCACAGATCATGAGAAACAGTGTTAAGTGTACTAACATTGGCTGAGAAATAAAAAATTGGGTAAACAAGTTTGAATTAAATAATATAGTACTGTCACTAAACCCAATCTTGAGGACATCTGTTAGTCATTTGTGTGTATGCAGATTAATCAAAGTGTGTCAAATCAACATTAAGCACAGCTTTAAAACTGAAATTAAAACTAACAGATATTTTAAAACAAAATGAGTGATATATGGGTACACAAACATATCATTGAAGAACACAACAGAAACTTTGCAGCTATTTAACAAAGCATTCTGAACCACTAGTGATTAATTATTTTTAACAGGAAAATTAAAATCAAGAGTATATTACCGAAACCTCATGGCTTGACTAAATGTCAACAGTCTTCATGGAAATTTGTCAAACAATTTTTATTGTGTCAAAAGGACTTTTCAGGAACATATTAAAAACATACATAGTTATGATCATTGCAATAAAATGATTGTACGGGAAGTTAATGTAATTGGTACTAATTACCAAACCTTGTTATTTCACGACATCCTAGGTAGATGAATGGCACAGTTTTAATATCTAATATGGAATTGAAATATTCCTAAGATCACAATCAGTTACACTACTTCATGAATACATGACAATTGTGTTCATTGGCACAATGAGTTATCTAATGTCCATAAATGTTTATGACATACAATGGGACATCAGTACTGTAACACACACTTAGACATATGTCTCATAGTGAGAATTTTCTATTCCAAAAAATTAAAAGCATTTCAGAGTTTAGCCTTTTGAATCATATCTGAAAGCCAATAACATACACACTGCTCGTTTTTAATTCACCAATATAAGAAAATTTTAACATTTAAAACATTTACAGTTGGAAAACAGTTTTGAAATAGTAATTCTATAATGAGATAGGTCAATATTAGTGAAGCAAATTCACATTAATAAAGGAGGGTATTTTTCAATTTATTATGCACTACTCACATAAATGACAAAAGTATTCGACTTTTTTTTTTTTTTGCTAGAACTTGAATACACGGTGTATTGAAGGTAAGATCAACTAATCAAGAACAAGATTTAAACTATATTGACAACCTGAATTTAAGCATTATAGAACAATTTTAAAATTAACAATCTCAATTTAACAGTTAGCTTTATTCTATACTAACATAACATTTAACACACAATTTGTTGTATACTTACGACAATTTTCGCTTATCCATATTTGTTTCTCTTTATTAATAAGAATGAATACTAGGCTTACTACTTGTAATAAGTATCAATATCCACAACGGTGCCAATATGACAAATGACAGGCGGCGGTTGGTAGTAATCTTGTTTAGTTATTCTATAAATTATAAAGCTGATTATTCATAATCGTTGCCATAATGCAAGAACTGAACGTACTTCACAATATCTAACGTCAAAATTATATTAGTGGTTTTGGTAATTGTATTGACCTACGCTTAAGGGCGGAGACAATGTTCTAGTACCCTGATGACCATCTCTACGGATCCGTCGACTATGAGCTCGCTCGATAACAAAAATCAGAACATCTCTGTAGTTGAATTCAGACCACTAAAATATTTTAGAAAAGTAAATTTGTGCATAATTTATAAGAAATAATGAAAACAATACGATTTATATAAAAATTATTTTAATTACACACCACTTCAAAGCTGAGAAATTTCTTTCTTGTAAGAAGTTCAGAATTAGTTCAGCTGCGTACAATACGCGGAAAAGAATGAAATGTGAGACTGACTGCCAGTACTTATAGTACTTGTATTAGAATTATTTGTTTATGGTGTCTCATAATATTCATAATGTCGGACTTTCATAAAATCATGTATACCTTCCAATATTATTGAATCCTTACAAATAAATTTGTATGTTTGCTCATTAAATTTTATGCAATGAAGTGGTACTACTGTAAAATAATATCCAAAATTCACATTTATGTTTTTTTACAAATTAGTGTTACAAAAGTATAGCTATTACATCAAATACAATTTTTAATCTATTCAATATGTCGGCTGCTCGAAACTTTCCCTTAAAAGCTTTTAAGATTTGTAGAGATAAATTAAAAAATTAAACACATTCAATCAACACACAAAAGTTGTTTGATGATGTATTAAATGTAGTAAACAATACCAAAGGTTTTGAATAACTATAATTTAATAAATTAGACTGCATTGTTCTTAGAAAATAATAACAGTATAAAATTGTATGTAAATATCAAAAGTATAAAGTTTTTATCTCTTACAATAAAATAAATAAATGGACAAGTAAATATAAAATTATTACAACAAAAATCTTTTGTTTCTTATCTCCATCCCCGTCTTTACACACACGCTCACACACACATAGTGTGTTCACACTATACACTACTATAAATTCGTTTAAAACATTACATTGTATAAATAATAGGAGTTATTTCTTTTAATATCGTTTTGCGTCCGCATTTCACAACTGCTATAAAAAAGCTGTGTTATTTACTTTTTGTTTTTTTCTATAATTCTTGGTAAATTTAGGGAATCAAAAACAGCTTTTTCGTGTTATTATATTTTTTCATATGCCGTGAATTTTTTGTTACCTTTTTCCCATGACCGATTTGGCTCTAAGCAAAGCACACTCACTGCACACATTTTAATATAAACTACATCTTATTTATCATAATATATCAGCCAATCATCATTTTCCAAGCATCTCTAAAATACCTTACATATTTATCCTCTTGTTTAGATGGAATTTTATAATTTGCAGATGGTGTCCTCAGATTGATTATAACTGTAATTTTCTCGTCGCCATTACATTTTTTACGGCTGCCACGTCATTGTCAGATAATCTTGAGTTTATTCCCTGCCGATCAACGTATTTTTATGTTACTGGTGAATTATCGAAGAGATACGACGTTAAATGAGACTTTTATGAATATGGAAGTGAAGAAGAATTGTCTGGACTGACACGGAAATTATTCTCTTTTGTTGCATACGGGTTTTTGTGTGTAGATAAAATTAGGCAGACTGCTTTGCTGCCTCGAGCCACTCAATCATTGTAATAAATTAACAGTATTGAAACTATAAAAATGTTATGTTTGAGAATTGACAGCAAAATTTTTTTCCGTACCTTATCCTAGAAAACGCTACATATTGTCTTACTGTAACGACAAGGGATGTGACACCCGACTCAAGTTACTTATGCCACACTGTCCTGTCGGGTAGAGATGTGTAACTTCGGAATTATTGTGTCCAAACAAACATGTAATAGATCGGTGATAGCTGGATCCGTTCCGTTGGCTGCAGGTCGTTTGGTCCGATTCACATAAGATCGCGGATGATTATTTTTAAAAAAATTCTCTACAAAATCCTTAAGTTAATAAGAATGGAAACATTTTTTCTGTATACACTGTTGGACCTAGGATTACGAAGTGAAAACCAACGTTTTCTCAGATTTAGACTAGTCACTCATTGATGTTCACATTCATACACGTACTAATATATAAGTTAAGATTAAGGCGAGTTAATCAAGTTTTCCCTCACAATGAGAGTACTGTAGTTTTCGTATCATCATTATGTCTGCACAAAAAACTCAGGGTTTATGGAATACATCAAATTCGATGCAGAACAGTTCGTTACCGTAACCCTAATGGTTAATATTCAAACTACACTGTGCCACGTTCATTAAATCTTGAATGGTAAACGAACATATCTGAGGTTATTTACTATTTGTTTTATTTTTAAAATACAAAGTTTTGATTGTCATCTTTGCAATCATCAACAGGTGTATTATTCGCGTACGGTGAATAATATCACTTGATAAGTAAACCGACTTCTATGTAAATCAACACTGAGAAATGTTTCACGCTACCACAATACACTTGTTGATAGTTGCAGTATATATTAATATATATTTAGTTAAGGTCATTGTTTTATGCGATTTTTTAATATTTTTTTGACATGAAAACAACAGCCCAAATCACATCATGACCAACTTTGTTTTAGAGGATTCTAGTTATTTATAATTTATTAAATAGTCGAGTCATTTGTCTTCAGATTTGAGACTTTAACGTTTCGGAATAATCCAGAGACGTATCGCGTGAACCATGTGATTCATATAGGGCATGTCTGTATCATTGAAGGAACGTCAGACCCAGGTGAAGAGCTTCACGTGATTTGTATTCATGGCGTAAGGCGGGACAACTGTCAAAATAACATTTTAAATAGTAACTACATTAGCGTTCGCTTTTAAAAATAACATTTGAGATACGAATAAATTAAATAGAAATATCCCCATTTTTCACACTGTTTCTTGTTAAATTAGGCAATTGTTACTTTGTAGCAAATTATGTAATGCATTGAAAACCAAACATTTACAATTTATTTTAACTGCACATGTATATGTAACTCTTCCGGTTATTTAAACGCGTTAGAAAGAAACCTTTTGTTGTATTAAATTAATTTTTATTTACGTTATTGACGTAGTTCATTTATTCAAAGTTCAATTTTAGGCTTTTAATTAATGTCATTTGTTTTACATAAGTGATATTGATTGTGTGTGATTGCTACGGAATACTTTATTCGTCATAAAAATGCTTATACATTTAAATGAATTGTCAAATTAGCCTAAAGCACCATTAAAACATATTATTTAGAGAATATCTATTTTTGAGTTTAGAATTACATGTAATGCAGATTCTTTTTTTTCTTTTAAATCAAAAAGTACTTAACAATCCAATGATGCATTCTTTAAGGTCCTGTATTGTATGATATGAGCATTATAAATAGTCCACAACTGCTTCCCTATATCAAAATACTTCCCTTCAACTCTAATTTACTTCTGTGAATATTACATATAATTTAATTTAGCTCAGTTTGGAGACATGATACAACTATATTTGAAATTAAATTGAAGCCGAAATGTGATTTGTTACACGTTAAAAATAGTCTACAGTCACATACAGTTATTGTATTTTCTTTAAAAGCACAGTGTCAAATCTTGAGAATTGCCTGCATAATTGATTTACAGAACAGAATCTAGTAAACTCTTATTTCAATATTACAATGCCAGTTTCTCTTTCACCGGGTCAATATTTGTAATTTAATTAGTGGAAAACATTGCCGTGCTAACTTTAAACTTTCTGTGGACATCACAAACCTATTTTGAAAAGGTGTTACACATTCACAATGTGTGTATCGTGATTAGTTTTTCTTTTAAATTTAAGGTTAATATTCCCTGTAAACCATTACCTTAACCATTGTTCCCAGTTTGAAACGCAAATGTAATGTTCGCCATTCCGTGTATGGGTGATGTCATTGTTAGTCGTGTAAAATATACATTTTATTCATTACATGTTTCTATGACAAGTACATTATTAAACTAGGAGTTGTAAACAAATATCAGATTTTTCAAGTGGACCACCTTCACCAATTCATGATTTGGTCCCTTCCCATTCCCTCCTCCATTACATTTCCATACTCATTGCTACTCTTTCTTCCATACTTAGTAAGAATGCATAATCAAAAGCTATATTTAGCTATTTCAGGCTCTATTTGCTTATGTTACATGTATTATTTTTACAGAATTGAATAAATCTGATAATGGTTCCAGAAAGCATTTCAAACAGTCCCCTTAAGGTACGTTTGTTTTTCTTCATTACATAGTCAAGTTTCATTTGAATTATGTGAAATGAAATAATTTTTTGGTTCAAGGTTAAGCAATGAAGATGTAACAGGAATGATGTAGTTCATTATTATATTTTGGCCCCAATGTTCTTACTCTTCAACATTGTGTCACCTAATGGGCAATTGTTATGTTATATTTTGAATGCCTCTGAAATAACTAAGTGAAGCTTATAAAATATAGGATTTAAGTTATTTACACACAACTATGTAAAGATATAGAAAAATAAAATAACGTGCCAGAAATTTGGTATTGACCTACATATACAAGAGAACTTGTAATAGCACTTTTGTTTCTGTATGCCTTTTCAGAAAAGAAACTTTACTTTTGCACAATATTTTTTTAATTATGCTGTATTATGTATTAAGTTTCCATATAATTATTTGTATGGTGACAAATTATTTGTATGAATTTAAAGATAAGGATGCCTAGTTAGTTATTAAATTATCACATAATTTATTTATTGATTTGGTTAAAATGTATTGACATGTTTAATTGTTTTACAGATTGTTTTCTTTATCCACATGTTCTTATCATCATGGTAAGTCTGAGTTTAATTTTGATTGTTATATTTACAAGATTAATTTGATTTCTTATGAATATATTTCCCATTTATCAGTGAGTTAATTTTTTAAAATACATTTATCTATATTCACAAAAGTGTAAACATAGTTTTTAGAAGTTTCCATTGTGTACATTGTTAAAGAGAAAAATTGAGGAGAAAGTATCAGGAAGAAAATTTGAAACTAATAATTCAATCAGTTAAATGTTTGTCTTTTGGAAACAGACGTAGTGTATAATGTAAGAAACCTGTCGGCTTCTGCTATTGCATCTAAATGTGGAACTATTGGATTTATATTGAAAGTTCTCAAGGTAGTGCAATTGACCAGAAAATAGTTGTTGACTGTTGTTTGCCTCATACATTAAAATGAATACATCCATCCTGGTACTCATCCACTCAAATTTTTAATATATTTTAATGCCCATACAATGGAGAACCAAAATATATAGCAACTGTATGAACATATTCTTAAGGAAATTGAACAACAACTATTAACTCCTTTGATACACAAAATGGAAATTAGAAAAATATATTATTGCCCATTTTTAAATTGACACACACAATATAAAAATAAGTAAATTGTTAAATATTTTTATGTAACATGATGAGAAAATTGAAAATTAACTAGAATATTTTGAATATGTGAGTAAAATTTATTCTGTGTATGTGCTCCTTCAGCAAATTTATGTATTTGTTTTCAGGGGTATGCAAGGGGGCTGGTCTCCTAATTCTTACTTCTTCTACACAACATTATTTTTTATTGCTTTGTTTTGGGCTATAAGAGAGAAGGAATCTGCAGATGCTATTGAATTAGTAAGTTAACCAATTGCAATTTTTTAAAATTAGAGGTTTCATGTTTTATATATATATATATTTTAAGGATACAATTATTTGAAAATTTCATATTTTGTATACAAATAGCAATTTGTTTTTCTCACTTTACAGGCACTTGCAATCAATTTGAGCTGCATTTTACTGGATATTATTATACTTATTATATACTTTCCAGGCTCTGGTTACAGTAAGTTTTATTATTTTGTATATTGAAATATTAAAGCAATAGAATTTCAATTTAATGATGCAAAAATTGTGCTTTTTGTTTAAACACTTTGGCATTTTAAAAGGTTAATTTTTTGTTGCAGGTGGTGAAAGGTTTAGTTCTGGAATGGCAATTTTAAACCTTCTTGCAAGACCATTTACTTCAGTTGTCTTGTATAATATACTTGCTCAAAGAAGGGGCATGGAATCTTCACTGCCAAATAGTTTTGGAAACTTTTTTGGTAAGTCTAATATTCAGTTTGGTTAATTGTCATCAGCACAAATTATATGTAGTACTTTATCATTACATAATTGAAATGCCGTGGACAAAGTTCTCTCCTGCACTAAACCATTCATATTTCTGCAGCCCAAATCCAGATTTTTGTACCAAGATTGCCTTCTTCCTGTACAATTTTTAAGTTCCACTGTATTACATATCAGATTTTACTAGTCCTGTGTGCCTCAGTATATGCTGTATATCTTCCTGAATATTTTCAGCATTTGCTTACAGTATATTTTAAAGACTTAAATTTTTGAGTTCTTCACTTGATATTGTACTTACATACAGTCATGTATTCCATACTCTGTCCTGGAAGCTACCAATCATAATGTATTTTAAAAATTATGTCCCTTCTTTAAGAAAGCTTTTTTTTCCTTCAGGTAGTGGTCCTGTATAGTTTCTTTTCATCCTTGGTAATGTTCCTTTAAAATCAAAATGCACAGATTTCCACTACATCTGACCCAATTTTGTTTAAGTACAGGCCTTATATCACTGTATTTGTCTAATTTTCGACAGGATATTTAATTTCTTCTAGACAATAAATACTTAATAATGTAACCCAGTTTTATTTTAAAAAATGTTGACTAAATTAATGTACATTTAAAAAAACAGGTGAAGTATGTACACAATATTTTTAATCTAATTATTATTGTCTAATAATTCCAATATATGAATGTTTGTTTTTATCCTCTTTCACACAGGAAATGTTATATATGTGCCTTACATTTTCTGATACATATGTAATTTAAAATATGTTTATTTTTGAGTGAAAATAAAAATTTCAGGTAATCAACGAAGAACTGTGTATGATGATATTGATGGAGTTCAACAGTCTGTTCCTGGTGCTCAGGGTAGTTCAGGGCAGTCTGGTGCTCCCTTCTACAGTCCAATAGGTGGGCAGGGACAAGAAAAGATGCCTCCTCCTTACCTTGCTTAACAGCTGTGTGTTGTGTGGGCCATCTCGTGACGTTTGTATTGAAATATGATTATTCTGATTTTCAATTGAAACTTCTATTTAAGATTGAAGACTGTTAATACATAAAATGTTGATTTATATTTGATGTGGGTTAAAATTTATATTTGACGTATGCTAAGCATATTTTTTTTGTGTTCTAGTCTTATAATAGTTTATATTTTTCCAGATGTTTGGTGATTGTAGAATAATTATTTTTCCAGATGTTTAATTCAAATTTAGTCATGTTACAGAAATTTGAATAAAGATGACTTTAAAAATAATTTACTTTAGGAATGATGGTTTCATTCAAATTTAATTTAGGTAATTGTTTGAACATGTATTTATAAATAATTTTTATACTCCTTTTTGTAAAATTCTTGAGTAAAATATGAATGAAGTACATAAATATTTAAATAAAACTGTTTCATACAAGAATATTTTTCTGTTAATTTATTCTTGATAATTATATTATAATCTAGCACCTTATTGTTAATAGTTGTTTCTGAATGTATAGTAATCTAATCTTGTATATAAAAATGTATGTGTGTATATATCACACATACAAATTTAAACACTTGGAGCAATTTCAACAAACCTTAGTACAGGTTACAATTCAGGAACAGTGATGTAACATGTGTAGTGGTGGGGGCACTCAGCTGGTAGATTTGAGAAGGGTGAATTATGTGGTAAAGAAATGAAGGATGCTGAGAATGATTTTGCCAGAACTGTTGTCTTATTGGGAGAAGAAGGGGGGGGGGATGATTTTGGGAGGATATTTTTGGCTCAAGGCAATATTAGTTATTGGAAACTACATTTTCTTATGTTTTGACAGTTATCGATGTTTGGAATAAAATGCTGGGCTGATTCTGCTATTTAACACATTTTGACTGTCAATGATGCTTTAAAGCTTCAAATTCAGACTTGATCCGATCCGCTGACACTTTCGAGTGTTTACTGTGACAGTGAACGTGTTAATTGGAAAATTGTCTGAAGGGTATGGAAAAGTGAAGGTCAGAGCATAAATGACACCTATTCCTACTGCATTGATGACAATTTGGTTTGTGTGGAGGCTTGAGCATGTCGTGTTGATATGTGAAAGTTGTTCTTGGGCAGCTGAGTAGTATTCCAGGGAGACTATATCTGTATTGTATTGCATACCTGTGCATGTTAAATGGAGATGTGCTAATGCAGTCCTGGTGGCGAGTGTGCTTAGCTTTTTATTTTGGTAAAGTACTTGCTTGGTTGGCTAGCTGGCAGAAAAGAGAAGGGAATATCTGTTTATGGATGCACCTAACCATGTATGTTGAATATATTAATGAAATGTGTCTGTTGAAGAATTGATTCAGATAGGAAATATTGATGTTGTGATTGGTTTCCCTATAAGGAATAAACAATTTTAAAAGTTCATGCATTGTGTGATATAAAATGTTGTACAATTTCTGAGATACCTCTCTTTATTTGATTTTTTTTTGTGACTATGAAACATGTTATATCACATATTTGCAACCAATAACCTGATTCAATGTAGTGCAGAGAGAATGGCTGTGCAAATTTCATCCTCAAAAGTTCTGATTTTGTGAATGTATAAATATCCAAAATTTTCTCAAACTTGGTCCATGTTGGCAATTTTATGTAAAACACACACACACACAAATATATATATTTATTCATCCATGCTGTATATATAATTTGTGCACAATTCTAGAAAAATTATAATTTTGGATGCTTTGTAAATACTTTATTATCAAGATTGTTAATGGCTGGCTGGTACAGTAAACTACAGCTGTATATATAATTTGTGCACAATTATTTTAGAAAAATGATAATTTTAGATGCTTTATAAATACTTTATAATTGAAGCGTTAACGGCTGGTACAGTAAACTACAAGTACATGGCTGTATGTCTTGTTACTGATGAAGGCACCAACGGAATTAGTTCTAGAATATAAGAAATAATCAATTGACCACAATGTAAATGTGAATGGTTATTTAATTTATCATTGATCTCTAACTCTCTAATTATCTTATGTTAAAGGTAATCTGAACTTTATGGTATGGAATGGCATTGTATTAGACAATTGGTAAAGAGATTATCAGGTGTTCCATTGTCTATAGTAGAAAAATAAGAGAGATTGGAAGAAAGAATCTTATGTTTCTGTGTCTTCAGGGTGAATGTATTAGACGTGGTATATTTACCATTGTTTGTTAGAATTGGTTAAAATGATTAATAAAGATAGCAAGAGCATGTAAGAGATGATCTGAAGATTAAAAGTAATTCCTTTATAAATATTTAGGCAGGAAATACATTAATAGCATTTAAGGCAGTATGAAACCCATACAGTTCAGTCTAGCCCTGGAAAAACAGTTTTCTGTAAAACGTAGCTCAGATGATGATGTACAAGAAACCAATAACATTAATCCTGTTTAGAAGATTATGTTTTGATTTAATAAGCAAATGCTTAATTACATTTCCTGATTACTTTTTATTCATGTAGAGAAAGAAAAGTGATCAAATTATCATTTATAGTTGCCGAAGCAACGTTCAGGATTCTTCAAATCGGAAGATTTTCAGGGTCATTCTGTCTGTGAAAATTAACCAGTGATTAAAAAAAAACAGAGTACTTTATAATTTAATTGGTAGGTTGTTTTTAGTTGTTCATTCTTAAATAATTAAATCCTTAAATAGTCTCAATTTATTATGGTGTTTAAGCCCAGCTTGAGACATTTGTTATAATTTTCATTTACTTGAACAAAATAAATAAGTCAACTGATTTAAAAACTATTACGTAGAGTAAGTACTGATGATTTTAGTGTAACTTAGATATTTAATAAAAAATTATCAAGAAACCACACCAATTGTCCACACCTGTAGTTTAATTAATGGTAAAATTAATCACGATATTTTTTCGAGATTATAGACACATTAAAGGCTAACAGTGGATGAAGGGTTTAATTTTTAACAATGAAAAGAGTAGTTATTTTTGGAGTTGGCAATGATATAACTAGATTTATACAATATCACATTCAATAACAGAATACTTAATTATTTTACTTATATAGTGGAATTTGTTTCCCCTGACAACATACCCATCCACTGATCTTTTATCATAGTCTGTATCTTGATGTCATCTTCCTGAATTTTTCTCAATCATTGGATTTCTTCTCATCTTTAAAACAACGTTATAAGGAGACTTTTCTTAGCATTTCAGATTTAAGCATCATATAATTGTAGAAACAACTTTCACAGTCCTAGTTTAATATGATTTTCTTGACAATATTCATTTAGCTGGTGTCATCCAGTCATCTTTATTAATAATCTTGCTTTTTAAACAGTGAACCATTTTCACTCAGTATTCCAGGTTGGTTTGATGAATGGCTATTAAAAATTGCAAATTTTTTGATACTCTATTTCTTAAGCTTGTGAACTTTCTAACTATGTTCTAGCTGACCCTGGATGTATATGTATAATAATAATAATAAATATCACTGTTTAAAAAATCGTCAGAACGTTTCTTAGGGAGGGAGGGCAACCATGATACGAACCCGTGGCTTTTATGTCTATTACTACTGAATTTTTAGTCAATTTTAATTGCATTCTGTATCTACCCTGGCACAAAGCCAATTTGTAACGGGTTTTTAATATATATTTTTTAGTTTGCTGTGTAAGACATTGACGGAAGTTTTGAATTGTTATTCTTTTTTTTCTAATTCTTGCTAAAAATCCTACCAACTAATTAATGCTTCATTTCATTTAGAAGGAAACAACTAAATTCCTACCTGCTTTCGATTTTGTTGATTCCGGCAAACCTAGAAAAAGAGAACGTCTAATTAGTTACTATCTATGTAATGCGCTTATAGCAAGTAGGTGTTTCTAGGGGCAAATCTCGTACCTTTTGCGCAGCTGAAGAAATGCAGTTGTTCAGGAAGAAGGGAATATGGGAACACGTGGTTTGTTCTGGCGGTGTTGATGCTGTAACATATGGCCCTAAGTTACGAGTGTGTCACCAATGTTTGCAAACATGACTCTTATAATTACTGCTGCATTTCTAGTTTACAAAACGAGCCCCTAAATGTAGATTGCAATTTGACAAAAAATGGTCAGGATATCGGGAATGTGGAGTACAAGCACACGTGTTATCGAAATTGTATAGCAAAAGAATTCCTTGCTTACCAATTCTCAAGCACCTGCTGATGTCTGCCGATAACTCATTGAAGCAAGTCGTTTGTGAAGCCAAAATACTTTTGACCTTATTCTCGAATGCTGCCACGTTGACGCTGCCATTGTTAAACTGAAATAGATTTTCCGTTTAATTTTCACATTGCCAGGTCTAAACTCAAATAAACTGAACTGAAGTAACTTACCATTCCTTCTTTTTTGAAAACACATTCCCAAACGCACTGAAACAAATCGAAACAACTTAGTACCAGTAAAATTGCCTCAATACTGAAATTTATAAAATACCATTTATTAAAATTATTTCCGTGTTTTAAATGTCGGAAATTTCAGTTGTCGTGCTGTAAACCGAGATCAAGGGGATTTCGGGAAAAGCGCTGCCCTGGTGCCGACAACTGAATTAAGACACAGGTTTATCTACTAATATCCATAATCCATCCAACAATTTGTTAGCAAAATACTCGAGGAATGTTCGAGTCAGTCGATGGAAAATGTTATTAGGAAAACCACCCGACCAATAACGGTCAGAGGGCATGTGATCCACTCACGGATATAATTCAACTACCGTTCAGAGAGAACATAAAATAGAAATGTTATTACAGTTGGACGTAGCTAGCTGGGCGGACAAGCAGTTGAAAGCCTCTCTTCGCGCCATTCAAGTTGTTAACTTTAGTTTATATCACTCTTTCCCAACATTTTTTTACCATGCCCAACCAAAGTATTTCTAATGCCTCCCCCTTATGATACGTATTCATATTTTTTTATATTAAAAAATTGAATTATTTTCTAAAGAAGCCTAATTTCAACTTGTGTATCACGGTTCTTCTATAGTAATAATTCTGTGCATAAACAAAGTAAAAATCATAGATCGTCCATTCGAGATTTTGTACGAAATTAAGTTCTTATTTTATTTAACACGCGGAGTCGGCGCTAGGCTACAGTAGACAACCACTTAGAGCATGTCATCGCAATCGTCAAGTATAGTACGTACTATTCATTCAATCGACATAGTAAACAATACTCTCTGAGTACTCTCGTAGTTTATATTACTCCAATCTTTCAAGTGTGGCTCTATGGAAACCACCAAACTTACCAAATGCTCATTTAAAATTGGGATACCAACAATTTTTACTTTTGTATAAGTTAAATCATAGCTAGGGGTTTTTAAATTCTAGGCGAGCTCATTTTCGAATTGCCCCCTGAATATCCTAATTGCCTCACTGTGGTCTGGAATGAAATATTGTGGGTTCTGTTCCGTATCTGCATAATTAAAGAGAAATGAAAAATACAGCTGTGGGTGCAATCTACGGAAGGAGGTAAGCGTTACGTAAGCAAGCTAGGGAAATTGTATAAAAGTTACGGATACTACAAAAAATGCGAACAAGCAAACAACATATTACGATTGAATCTCCAGCTGCGACGTCGCTTTCTCTCTTTGCAGCAACAGCAGATGACCCGCCCTTGCGAGCTGCGCTGGGCTATGAGCTAAACGAATGAAAATTTTTCCTTACCGTTTTTCTGACGCTTGAGCGATTTTTGGGTCCTCCTGAAACAACGTAGTCTTTTAATTAACATATCCAGATATTTTAATCGTATAACAAACTCAGTTAATTAAAATGTACATGAAATAACGATAATACCCGTCACACACTACGGAGCCTGATAAAATGTTTAATACATGCAGGTTCACACACATTTATAATGAAGGCTAGCGATATTTTCCTTCAATTCATCGCAAAATTTGTGTAGGGAATTAATTAATAATAGGCGATAACAAAAATAGATTTAGAAACGCAAGAAAGTCAATTTAACATACAAATTTCAATTAGAAAAATGCGACGTTAATTTTAGATTTAACGAGGACTGTGGCATGGCCAATCCGGTTGAAAATGCAGTGTGGACGAAATACTTTCACAATCGCATACACCTCGTTAACATAAATGTTCAACCATCGTTTAGCCGTTCAATTAGATGTATTTTATTAGTACGAGGGTGAATCAAATATAAACGAGACTTTTGGACCTGCGCGCTCAATAGTGATGGAAGAACGTTCCGCTGTTATTGGCTGTTAGGTTGGTTTGTCAGGAGTGGGGGAAGCACGTGACTCATCATCATAGACTCGCTCAGTGTCCATCGTTACGATGTCCGAGCAGGAGGTACCTCCCTCTATTGCGCAACGTATTGTTATCAAGTTTTTAGCTGCAGAAGGTGTAAAACCGGCCGAAATCTTGAGAAGATTGACTGCACAGTTCGGGGAAGAGACGCTGTCGCGAGCTAGAGTGTTTGCTTGGCATAAACAGTTCGTGGAGGACCGTGAACGTGTTGAAAATGAGAGCCATGACCGCAGACCCCGCACCAGCATTACAGCGGGCAACATCGACAGTGTTCGTCAACTTGTTGAAGGTGATAGGCGTGTAACAACTTCGGATATTGCAATTGAGGTTGGAATAAGTTATGGGAGCACTTACTCTATACTCTCAGAGGAGCTAGGGTATCGCAAGGTGGGTTCCTCGCCTTCTCACAGTTGACCAGAAACTGAATCGTTTTCAAGTGTGTGAGCGTCTTCTTGCACGATTTCGGGAAGAAGGAGACCCATTTCTTTCTCACATTGTCACCTGTGATGAAACGTGGGTGCATCACTACACCCCTGAGTCGAAACAAGCGAGTATGGAGTAGAGGAAGAAAGGAGAAACCGGACCAGTGAAAGCCAAGTCACGATTATCGGCTGGCAAGGTTTTGGCTACCGTTTTTTTTGACCAGCGTGGCCTGCTGCACCTTGATTTTTTGCATGAGCGCAGAACAATTAATGCGGCATACTACTGCCAAATTTTGACTGAGGTCAGACTTGCATATCGCCGCAAAAGACGAGACCTTCCGATGAGAAAAGTGATTCTCCTCCATGACAATGCTCGCCCCCATACAGCAGCCGTGACCGTACAAAAATTGGAGCAACTGGGTTGGGAGACACTGGAACACCCTCCATACAGTCCAGACCTATCTCCCTGCGACTTCCATGTCTTTGGTCCTCTCAAGGAAGCTTTGGGAGGGTAAAAATTCCACAGCGATAATGAGGTTGAAGCATATGTGCGCAATTGGCTACAAACACGACCTGACTCTTTTTACGTGGAAGGAATTAAAAAATTACCTATACGCTGGGAAAAATGTGTTTATAAATCAGGAGATTATGTAGAAAAATAAACTATGATTGTTTGTGCGTTTAAAATCAAAATAAATATTTAAAAAAATAAGTCTTGTTTATATTTGATTCACCCTCGTACATCAGCAACATTCAATACCATTTACAATAATCCTGATTTTAAACATATAATTTGGTTCCAAGTTATAAAATGCATGTTTGATATTAATTAGTTTTAATATTGTGATATGAGTTTTCCTCATACTACATAATTATTCGAAGTTACAAAACTCACGTCTTTTTTCTCTATTAATCTTCCGTTTATTTAACTGCGATAGTGGTAAGTATAACTAATGTTGTGTATTTGTAAAAAGCAATATTATCGTTGTAACACATGGTGATAAGTACTTCAATCTACTCAAATTGGTAATTCAGGGACCAGGTGAATCTTCTGTTCATTCAATTTGCACGTTTCATTTTTTTTGAGGCAGGAATAAGAAGATAATTACTTACCTCCATGCCCTTTGAGGCCAATGCAAGGCGGTGGTGATATTCCTGTTGGTGGTCCAGAGCAGTTGGTATAAGTGTTGTACAAAGAATCATTCATCACCTTCCAGAACTGACAGCATGTACCCTAGACGAACACAAAATCTATTATTTATTTGTATTAGTAACGAAAAATTCTGAGAAATGGATACAAAAATATTTGCAGCATATCATGTCTAGTCATGGCGATTACTTTCTTCTTCTGAGTGGGAATCGAATTAATGTAATCCGCCGACTTAGTTGTTTCTACCCTTCCTTAATTTATCCTGGAGAGAATGATACGGATTTAACAATAAAAGAGAAGGTAGTGCCTACTGTTTTCTTACAATTCTAAATCTCCAACAAGTAAATGAATTAACAAAATATTATTAGATGACCGTCGAATGAAAGTGCGCGACCGAACAGACAAGTGGTGTACATCGCATATTGACTGAAAATGTGGACACGAGAAAGCTGTCCGCAAGATGAGTGCCGCGTTTGCTTATAATGGAACGAAAACTGCATCGTTTCAATCAAGTTTTTGTCGATGTTTCAGAACAATAAAGCATAGTTTTTGCGCCGATTCATATCTACGGATGAAACACGGGTCAATCACTTGACACCTGAGACGAAGGAACAGTCCAAACAATGGACTGAAGGGAAAAATCGGCTACAAAGAAGGATAGTAAGGTCGTGGCGTTAATCTCGGAATAATTTTAATTGATTATCTTCAAAAAAAGAAAAATAATCAACGGCGAGTATTATACTAACTTATTGCAGCGTTTGACTGAAGAAATCAATAAAAAAAACCCGATCTATTTGGCGAAAGAGAAAGTTTTGTTTCATCACGACATCCATTATCGCGATGGCCAGAATCAACGACTTAGGCCTGTAGTTGGAATTGCTTTCTGACGCACCCTATTCGCCAGATTTAACTCCCTCAGATTATTTTATTTTTCAAAACATGAAAAAAATGGTTCGGTGGTATAAGATTTGCCAACAAATAAAGAAGTGGGGTCTGGTTTATGGCTATTTTGAGGAGCTCGATGGTTCTCGAAGCTATTCAACATCTATGGGAAAAGTGTATCGAGTTAACAGGAGACTACGTTGAGAAATAAATATTTTTACTAATTTTTTATGTATTCCTTGTTAGATCGGATACTTCTAGGAGTAGCCTCGTGCCTTGATTCCCAAAATTTATCAGTCAAATAGATAATTTCCTACTGAAGTGCAGTCCCACCCTAATGGCCAAGTAAAACGATGAAAATGGGTCCTGCTCCTCCCCAAATCCAAGAAATACTAAAATTACAAAGCACAGGAAGAAAAGATTCATGAAAAACAACAACGATAATATGTGCCATTGAGATTGTAGTCTACTAGATGTAATTTCTGATACGACAGTGTTTTTCGTTCCAAAAGGGAAATGAAATAACTTACAGTAGCGTTGCAGAATCGAGGTTGACGGCGAGATCGCCTGGAAGCATCAGAGTCTCCAGATTCCAGTTGTCCAACCACCAAGTACACCTGCTGACAAACAGCGACCGTAGAACTATAAACTAGAAGTCTGTATGGAAATCTTTTATTATCGTATCTCAATTTTCATATATAATCTTATAAAGTAGGAGCATTCCATCAGCACAAAGAGTTTGTTCAAATCTTCAGGTGTACAATTTCAAAACTCAGTTATCTAAAATATTTTAAGAAAACAAAATCTTAATATATATTATAATCAACCTTTTAATAAATAAAATAGACTCTACGTTTGTGTGTGTGTGTGTATGTATGTTCTACATACAAATATACCCCCCGGGGCGGGGGTGGAAAGTTTCAAACTTTGATATTTGAGTCGAATAAATATTTTTCAAAGAGATTGATTGTTTTTCCCAATTTTGTGTTTAATTTCAACCCCTTTTTGCAAATAACGCATAAACAACTGAGAATGGACTCAACCCGGGGTTATGGAAGTCGCTGAGTTCATGACAACCCGAGCAACGCCGTGCACCCAGCAAGTTTACATAATAAGTGGTATTACTCCAAAAATTATACGTAATTGTATTAGAAAAATTATAAGTGCAAGATTTTTTTTTCTTAAATTTTTTTTTAGATAACCAACTTTAATTTAAATTGTGCACCTGAATAGGACCCAATTAGGGAAGAAACGTGTTTGTCAAATGTAATGTTTTAAATTTTATATTAAATTATTACTAACTGGTGTTTCTCACATTTATTCAAAAGCAGTTAGATTATTATAATGGTTAAAAATAAAAGTTCTATATTTCACAAACAATATTTTTATCCAGCAACCGACTCTGTTTCCGTAATATTTTATGTGTCCAGTAATAAGAGTCGAAACACCGGTAAAAATTAAGAATAATATACACAACTCCTGTAAATAATTTGACGATAATTTTTTTTATTGCTTTATTAAGAACGTTCTTCAATGTCCACTTTTAACTCGGTGAAAATAAATATATCCTCCAGATCAGCAAGAACTTAATGACAAAGTATTTTGGTGTGTGTGTGCGAAAATTCTCCCGTAAATACACTTAGCCTACATTTTAAATTTTGCTTATGCCTTTGTAATATATTATTTATATTGATTGTTGAAATTTCATAAAAATCATTAAATTCACTTCTGTGGACGAAGCCGGTTTTGTAAATTCGCAGTAATCGTAGACTTCATATTAACACTGACAGGGTTAAACTGAACAAAAAGTTAATATTTTTATTTTGAAAATTCTTCTGAAAACTGAATTATAATCTGTTCACATATTTCACGAAATAATTTTATATAAGTATCAATTTCAACAATAACCGTGTATTTATTTTATGTGTCCTGTGATAAGAGTCGAAACACCGGAAAAAATAAGAAAATTTTACACAACTCCTGTAAATAATTTTTACTATAATTTTTTTATTGCTTATTAGAACGTTCTTTAATGTCTGATTTTAATTCAGTGAAATTAAATATATCCTCGAGATCATGAAGAACTTAATGACCAAGTATTTTGGTGTGTGTATGCGAAAATCCTCTCGTAAATACACTTAGCCTACAATTTAAATTTTGCTTATACCTTTGTAATATATTTTTTATATTGATTGTTGAAATTTCATAACAATTATTTACATTCACATCTGTAGACGAAGCCGGTTTTGAAAATTTTGTAAAGCACTGACAGGTTTGAAATTAACAAAAAGATTTTTTTTTTCAAAATGCAACTGAAAGCTGAATTATAATCTTTTCATACATTTCACAAAATAATTTCATACTAGTATCAATTTTAACAGTAATCGTGTATTAATTTTACGTGTCCAGTTATAAGAGTCGAAACACCGGTAAAAAAATAAGAAAATTATACACAACTCCTGTAAATAATTTGGCGATAATTTTTTTTATTGGTTATTAGAACGTTCTTCAATGTCTGATTTTAATTCAGTGAAATTAAATATCTCCTCGATATGAGCAAGAACTTAATGACCAAGTATTTTGTTGTGTTTGCGAAAATTCTCCGTAAAGGATATAAATTTGAGTGGACACATGAAATCTATAATTTTGGAGAAACACGAATTTTCTCATTTAGAAATACAGGAAAGTCAAGATTCTGTATCGAACTGAGCGAAGTTTGTAGAAGTCCAGACTTCAGCATGTTACTCGGAGGTATACTGACTTCTGGCCCTATAATGGCAAATGACTCGGGGTACTTATATATCAGGAAGTTCCCAATAAGAAACGGCACTTGGAGGGATAATTACGCAAAGAAAAGGCAGATGGCATAATTTGATTGAAAATAATTGTTCAGTGTCAAATACTTAACGAATTTCGAGGGAGGCATAGGTAAACGTTCATTTTGGCAACATGAAACGCCAGGTAAAACGTCATGGAAAAACTGCGTATGACTTGAAGGAACCCAATAACTGAGTTACCCTTAGTCATTTTTTAAACGGTTAAACAAGAACTTTGATAAGTCGAAGAAGAGACAAAAATGTCAGATAGGAAGAAAGATTGGAACCAAAGTGTCTTAACGTAAAAAAATACAAATCAGTTTTCAGCAAAGCCTAAAACATCGAAGCATCAATATGATTGGTTTTAGGCTTTGCGGAATGTATTTGTTGGGGCCGCGTAGATTTTTCAACGATGATACTATTACCACGTACTGTTTAATGTGCAGTTATCGTGACCAGTCACCAATAATAACCATCGTGTAACAGAAATTCATGTAAATATATGACTTTACATTCCGTTACAACATATCCGAATTAAAATGAATGCCTTCACGACGTACCGAGAATTTATGAATTCACAAGTGAAAGCGGAGCCATCTGGCTGTTTTGTGTCTCACTGAATGAAGTAGATCAATACGTAGCAGTAGTGTGCTGACACCCTAACACCGAATCCTTCCAGAAGAATAGTCTGTTAATATTCTCACCTTCTCGATTTGTTATTTAACCACCTTGACTTCAGAAAACAAGTTTTTTTCTACTCAGATGTGATTAAACAAAAAATATCTCGTTTGGAGTTGATTGTTATAAAAAATGAAGGAATGAGAAATTCAAGTAGATGAAATAAGCATTCGGACGCCAAAGATACCGATTATTTGTCGTTAAACCGTTCCAGCACAAGGGACATAATGGAATGAACGATGAAACGTACGCACCGTGATGAAGGCGCAGAGAATAGCGACTCGTAGAGCTGCCATGGTGAAGCTCTCGAACAGCGGCTGCCACTTCTCATTTATACGAGCACCAGAGGAAGTCACTCCCGGACACCGGCTTTATGTAATGCGTGCACTTTCAAGGCTGAAATAAGCTCCGAAAATCAAAAGCGTGAGAATTTGAAACACGTATCCGCGGTCTTGAATGCTCAATACTTCCTTAATATTATGTAAACTGATTTATAAACGCTCTTAAATAATTTTAATTAAAATTTAGTAAGCAAATTATACGACAAGCTATATTCAGTTCTCCAATATTAAGTATACACAAAAATAATATGTAATTATGCTACACATTTTTGTAATAAAGAATTATTGATGTAAAAAATCACATTTTTTATATTATTAGTTTAATTGCCAGTTTACAACTTACATTTACTTATTACTCTAAAACGCTAAGAGTCATATTATTGTTGTATGACACGAGTAGGGCACCGTCCATTGGCGGGTGCTCAGGAATATTCAGTGAGGTCTTCTGGTCATAGGCTAATGAGTCTTCTGACTGCAGGTTGGTGGATCGGCGATAAGTTCGTAAGTGCGTTTTCTCTTTAGTAGCATAAGTTGATGACATCTTTGATCAATGGTATTTTAAGGTCGTGATCAAGAGTTTGGTTACTGGTGTTCCAAGACGCAATGTCTTTGATTGGAAAGATTGTGAAATCTTGGTGTTTGATGGTTTACTGCATCCCCATAGTCCGATTCCGTAGGAAAGGTGTACATATGGTTTTGTATAGTAGTAGTTTGTTTTTGAGTGTGAGCTGTGATTTACATCCAAGTAGCCAGTGCATATCTTTTGTCTTTAGGTTGAGCTGTTGTTTCTTGGCTTTCCAAGTCAATCGTTGAAGGTATTTCACCTCAGTTTTTACTGCGATGGGTTGATTTATATTATGAGTAGAGGGCACGTCGAGTCTTTATTGGTAAAAGTAAGTTGAGTAGATTTGCAGCTGTTTACTTTAATGCGCCACTGGTCGAGCCATCATTCTTGGAGGTTCAGGAGTGACTGGAGCCTTGATCCGCGTCAATGACAACTGACATTACTGCAACGCCATATGAAAAAGAAATAAGGTGTTCTGTGTGAGATGTCATTTGTGTAGAGGAGGTAAAGGAAGGGACCAATACTGCTTCCCTGCGGAATACCGGAACTGATAAATTCTATTGGATTGAACTTGGAATTGTCTTTCTGTTAGATATGAATTTAAGAGGAATGGTTTCCTGCTGAATACGGGGTTGTTACTGCAAGTTTATATGAATTTGTTTTATTGTTGCATTTAGATAGTTTTTAATTAAGACACATTCATGTAGCTGAGTAGATTAAATCAAACAGAAAAAATTACGAAAGAGCCGAGTTCTCTCATACCTAACGAGACAAAAAACGATCTTAACTATGACTTTTAATATTAGACAGATCATGGAAAATTTTTATGAATATGACTCAGATTTGCATTTTCAAGCAGGCTTTTTGACAGTGTTAACAGGAAGGCAGTTGAAGAGATACTTAGGGTTTGTAAGATTCCTCCAAAACTAATAAGGATGATAAGAATGACCATGAGTGAAACTAATGCAAGGATGAAAGTGGGTAACAAATTCAGCGAAAAATTTGAATAAATTACAGGAGTAAAACAGGGAGATGGACTCTCAGCAGCTCTATTTACATAAGGTGGTAAATATAATTGATCAAAAAGGAACAATATTTGTGAAGACCAGTCAAATATGTGCATATGCAGATGATGTGGCAATCATCAGTAGGACAACAAGTGTCCTGAAACAAATGTATATGTACTTGGAGAGAGAAGCATTAAAAATAGGTCTGGTAGTTAAAGAAAAAACTAAATACATGAGAATGTCTAGATCGGAGGGTAGAAGAAGACCTCAGGACATAGAAATCGGAAATAAGAAATTTGAAGGAGTTTCTGGATTCAAATACCTGGAGGTTATGTTGTACAGTGACAACTCTATTAGCAAAGAGATCAGGGAAAGCATACAGGAAAATAATAATTTATTTACTAACTAGCTCATCACAAGAAAAACAAAAATATATAATATACTGGTGCGACCGGTGGTGATTTATGGAGCAGAGATCTGGACCCTGAAAGATACTGATGTGAAAATACTCAGAGTATTTGAAAGACAGATCTTAAGGAAGATATTTGGTTCCTGTGATGACAGATGAAGGCTGGAGAGCAAGATATAATGTGGAGCTGGATGAATTGATGGAAGGTAAAGATGTGGTTAGATTCGTGAAGGCACGGAGGATTGATTGGATGGGCCATGTAGAGAGAATGGCAACAGAACGAATGCCAAAAAGAATCCTGATCCACCATTCAAGAGGAAAGGGAAGGCCAAGGATGGACGATGTCGTTGCAGATCTGAGAACGATGGGAATAAGAGGATGGACGAAAAGAGCGCAGGACCGGCGATATTGGAGGCTGATTGTGGAGGAGGCCAAGGCCCACCGAGGGCTGTAGAGCCAAAAATTGAGAGATAACTATGACTTGGTACATAACTATGCAAATTAAAATTATTGATATTAAGCATCATTATAAGACGAGCTATACACATGATTCTACATCACATAGTTTGAACGAGTATAACTTTTATTTAATGTCCATTGAGATGAAACTTCTCTCAGAAAATGAATGAATGTAAATGGCGACAGTTTTGACTTGAAGGCTATAAGATTTGAGGAACTTACGATATGACGAAAAGAAAGGGCACCGTAGAAAGAGCAAATACAACTGGTCTTGGTATAACAATCAAATTCAGTGTTTTCAATTAAAAATGGTCGACCTGCTGTAGTGTAGTGTGCAACGACACTGCCTCGCATCACAGAGGGCACGTGTTCGGATCCCGGTGAAGGCATGGATGTGCGTGTGTGTTTGCAATGGCGTTCGTCGCTCTGGTCGTCGTAACGGAATAGAAAAAAGGGTCTGCATAGAGAACTTCCCTGAAAACCGGTCTCAAAACGAAGAAGAAGAGTTGGAAATGATGTCAAACTGAAGTAACTGTAATAGTATTACTATTCATTCATAAAAATAATAGTAATTTATTAAATTTAACTCATAGTATTCATAGAACCAAAGATAGTGCTGAATTAGAAAGAATTAAATGCCGAAATAGTTTCGGGTTTCTTAACGTATTTCTTAGTTCTTTTTTACTATCTTTTTCTGAGGGCACCTTGGAAAAAATTGATTATCAGAGCAATTTCGGATCCGAATATACATCAGATCGATTCAGTTCGCTTCCTTTCGCATTACACCGAACTCTCCCCAAAGAGTATTTACTTAGCGACTTAACCTAATTATTTATTAGTGTATTCTCTCGTAAAACGTAATTTCCACATGTTGTTCACGGTGTGAATTTACAGGTTCTCTGTGACGGAAAGTGTCCACTATACATTTTCATTTCCGGCGTGAGCTATAATTTAACGGAAACAGTGGCATAATTTTGCGCAAGTCACCGATTTCACGTCCACGATATGAAAAATTTATTTACCTTTCAGGAATATATATAGAGAGAAATCTTTCACAAGCTACAAGTCGTAAAAGCCACGGTTAAATTGAATTTAAGTATCGGGATGGTAAAATGTCCAGAGGACCAGGAATCGAACACTGGTCCGGTTGTAATTTTACCGTCCTGATAATTTAATTCAACTTATTTATATTAAATTCAGAGGTTTTATTAAATTTTCTTTTTGATGAGTAATACAGAGTTTATTTGGAACCAACACATTATCTGCGTGCCATAAAATTATACGAACCAAACACTTTATTGAGACTTATATTTTAAACACTAACAGTCAATGATTCAAAATTTATTCTGGCAGTTTTTACAACTAATGGAGGATGTTATTCCGATTGTCGAGTTTGAATTATGTAAAAAGTCAATTTCGAAGATAATTTTGTTATGTAGTTAGACGAAAATTCACCATTAAATACAACAAAATCATTGCCGACCATTTTTTTTATTGTTTAATTCACGGAAGTTGTTATTTTTGGTGGAGGGGGATAGTATGGGAACCTGAGTGAGGTAATTCCCAGTTAAGCTTCAGATTTTATCACGGCGTTATGGATCTTGCGCCAGACCAGGAAACATTAATCATTCCCATTGTACATAGTTGGAACTACTGCGATTTCAACAATGTTTACTCCAGATGTCGAATTTATTTACAAATCAGTCTGAGGTCATCTTGGAATGAACTTTCTATATAATAATAAGCATTTTCCGTAATAGTAAGAGGAACAGGTTGTTATCTTTACTATTCAAGGATCTACTAATCTAATGGATTATCAACATGAAGTAATTCTTTTCAAACCATATAGCTTGAATCGAAATTGATATTTTGTATGGTCACCATGAAGAAATGTTCAAAGGGAAACCAGGGAATTTTCAAAGTGAGCTTTGAGTAAACAAACAGTCATTAATGACATAATAATTAAAAATTGTTCTCGAAGGAAAATAATTTGTAGTAGTTTTTCTTGTATATTTTTACAACTAACCTTGTTTTTCTATATTTATCAATGGTTCTACAATGTTAATGTTCTGTATTTACAAAACTATGAGATATTGGTGTGCTGATGTTGCACCGTTTCGGGTCTTCGTCCTCACACGACATCCCGCGTTGTCCCGCTACGCATCTCTAGGCTCCAACCAACACCACATCACCACAGTCCAACAGCAAGCTTATCTCTTATGATTAAATGCCGGCTACTTATTTCTCCCCAGTTTCGTCGTCAAGACAGAACTGTTCACTGCGCCTCCAAGATTACAACTAAGTCGGGTGCCCGTGTTCCTGATATGGCCACCCGTCTATTTTGAGGTAACTAACTAAAAAATGCGACAAATGGAATCAGCATTCTGTGATGGGCTGCCTAATATATTATTCCCCATACAACCAGGTTGAACAATATGGCGTCAGTTACCGGTTTTGTGTTTTTCATGTGGCGTCAACTTTTTTTCACTAGTAACGCTGCTTTGTTTTATACTTGTTTTTTTTAAAACTGCTTTTATAAAATACACCGCACGCTATTCAGTTTTTAATGCTCTTTCGAGTGGTATTTTCGTTGATTGCATACAGTTTACGAGTTGGTCAGAACCATTTTTTTTAAGAAAATTGACACGCTGTTGATTTGGCCATCCTGGTGGGCAGGCTCCATGTTGGTCTCACTGCTGCAGAAAAATATATTGTCCCAATAGTGTTCAGCTATTTGTTTAAATTTTTTTAAAAATAAATTGTAATGTCCAGTTTGTAAACACCTTTACTTGTTATGGAATCCACTTTTGAATAAAAAGTGATTAATTAGTAGGCTATAATGTTTACACCGAGTTTATTTAATTTTAGCAAGACTGCAGTACGAAACTAAAAAAGAAGTCACGGTTTGAATAACATGGAACAAGGGTGGCCACATCATGTGCTCAAGTTCCTGATATGGCCACTATGTAGACTTTTGCGACCAGTAAAACTATTTTTATGGGGATTTAAAAATATTTTTTATGAAAGACCCAATTTAAAAAAAATGTTTTTCAAATTAATGACCATAACACGGACACTGTACTTCACTTAGGTCACAAATATATGTATGCTGCTTTACGAACGGTCACGACCCTCCCAAGGACACTTGTGTCAACAAGTTCCGCTGATCATTAAAAGTGCTACTCAGTGTTCCCAAAATAAATTCTTCCTAGCGACAGAAACTCAGCTATAACCTTTATCAAACGATTCGCCTTGGATGTAAGTTTAATTTTGTATGTCATAGTGTCACACTTAGAGCACTTATTTATTTCTCGTAAAAAAAATTCTCATAGGAAACGAACGGAAACAAGGTCCCTCACGATTTACACTTTGATAAAAATAAAATAATAATCCTTTTAATAAATTCATATTGTACAGGAACGTTAAATTCGGTATGGACAAGAGAAAAGAATTAAAAAGGCTGTCTTTAAAAAAAGTGTTTTACTGGAATGCGGTTGTTTCTGAGCACGATTCTAAGGGCAGTTATGTACATATAAAAAAATTGAAAATATCCTCTTCAGACGAATCTGACTGAATTTGCACGACACGGGATGAAAACGTGTCGCACCATCATAGTCAATAATGTTCTAAGAATAGAATGGAATGACCTAGCCCGGATTTCCAAATAATTTTCTTATTTTATTCAATACTGTACATTAAATGAAAGTAAAGTTGTTTGAAACGATTGAACTTGGTAAGCATTTCAAAGACCGAGTGGAAGTCGTTATGGACGCCTGGTCGTTTTTAAGGAATATCAGCACTTATTTAGTAATTATTAAATATATGGTAATAATAAATGTTGGTTTTCAAAAGATACTGCTTGTTTCGTAATTTAATGTTTTACGAACAGGAATGACAGACTCGTTTTTGTCTCGTAAATAATATTATCCAACGGAGAGGAATGGAGAAACATTTGGACAGTCATGGAAGTCAAATGTAGTCCCCATAGACTTGCGGAAGTATCGAACTAGCGTTCGTTTTCACGTATATAAGGGTGGGCCCCAATTATCGTGTTAATAAACCGTTGTTATAAGTGATGTAAAATTACGTTGCAATTAAAAGGTTCCGTCTGATGCTGGAATTTAATTTGTTTCATGACCGAGAACAAAATTGTTTCGAACGTGTCCGATACGGTGTCTATTATTTTTGAATAAAAAATAATGTTGTAAGGAACGGAGTGGGAATGTTTCATTTTCGGAGTGAGTTTATGCGTATTTAGACCGGAAGTGACGGAGGCGAAGGCAGGCGCAGTGTCAGCACGGCGGAATCGAAAATCAATAGACGCCTCGCCTTGAGCGACGCCGGGCGCCGCGCCGTTGAGACGTAAGTACGTAGGCACCAAATCCTTAGCTGCACTGTGGTGTTAATGCGGAACTCCGGACAATCGATTGCCTATGCTACAGGTGGCGCCACTCTCGTTAACATCTCAAGGTACTTACTTAGTAACGTGGTGCATGCCGCACAACTCCGTGTCTTTCCAGTTGTTTTAACCTGGACAACGTTTCTTGGCTTGAGAAATCATACGAACGACTTGACAGTCGTTGAAGGGATAGTTCTAAAGCGTGGCGTTTTCATCGTCGTTACTTGTGAGTAAATCGTTTACTTATTTACTCGTGGTCTTTTCACTGACACGCAGATAGACTTTGCTTCACGATGAGCTTATAAAATCCATAAGTATTCGACAACATGTTTTATGCGTCGATAAAGAATTTATACATTTTAAAAAATGTCCCGACATTTCACGAATTTATAAACACACACCAAAATTACGGCAAGTAATAATGACATGACAATTTGTGTAAAAAGCACACCCTCCATTCGTCGTCGGTGAAATTTCGGTTCCGTGCCAAAAACTTAGTATATTGCGCAAAGTAATACTTTATTTCTGACAAATGAAAATATGTGTATTTTCGACACAAATATAATAAATCAGCTTTACGATTATTTTATAGATAACACGATTAAGCCCCTCTAATTACGAAAAATAATCATTCTTATTAAAACGGAGATGTCATCGTCGTATGTTGCTTATTGACTAAAATGTTGTTAAATGGAGATTACTAGTTTGACACCTTGCTCGATTTCTTATATTGGCGAATAAAGGATGTGATTCAATAATCAAGGATAAATCAACATTAAAAAAAATCTCTTGTTTCGTAAAAAGGAATTTTTTTTTTAAGTCAACAGACCCTCGTGCGAATTTACAAGGTTTGAGCCACATAAGGGTTTGTCAATTATATATATATATCACTTTACAGAAACCTGACGAGCGAGATCTTTCGCGGTATTAATTAATAGTAAAGCCCACGATTTTTACCTGTTGTAAAAGTCAGTCAAGCGGTCCAAAATTGTGTACAAAATTTACAGCTTCAGAGGCAGCAGATATTTCTGAAACTCTTATCAAGGAGCTTTGTAAATGCCTAATTTTAATTTGAGTCATTTGATTTAAGGTGCATATGTTGTAAGGAACACGAATGACATTGAATGGCGGCTTCAATGTACGGATAATACGTTCGTCACCTAAACAACTACATTTTACAATTAATGTTAACTATTTTAATTGAGTCCATGTAGAGTCAATGAAAATCCTGGATAAAAGACGCTGGCAAAATAAAAAACAATTTTTTATAATTAGAATGTGTTACCATATGTTACAAAATCGTGGACTAATTTCTTTGTATGGCCATACGTTGTTCACACAGTTTATATTTATTTCCACCCGAATGTAATTTTCTATTTTAAAAAAAATACTTTAACGTGTAAATAATTCATGAAAGCTCGTTATGGACTCAGAAACGTCATTATGCTATTGTTAATGTATTAATTAAATATATAACTAATTGCCTTACATGGTCTACGAAATTAATCAAATTTAAATTAAAATATAACAGAGAATTTAATAACAGTTTCATTATTTGAGACACTTTATTCCACTAGGGTAAAAAAATCCTTTTATAGCATTTGATTTAGAATGTATCTAACAGTATTATTCGACTCCAGAACACTTCACTATTACGTAATTAGGCGTTCCAAAAATATTTATTATTCTCCGAATGCCAACTCTACTTTCTTAAACAAATTTATCTAACCTGTTTTTCCTTGCTTCCAGACTTTTATTTCTCCATTCAAAAGGTTCAACTGCCTCTGAGAACCTTATATTAGCTTACTTTTAAAATAATATTCAAGAATGAAACTAGACTACTAAAATTCATTGTCAGTTGCTAATGGAACTTGCTTTAACCAAATTGTTCAATTGCAGAACAGGTTCAGTGAGTCAATTTGAGAATCTGGAATGCTTTTGTAATGAAATGAGAGTAATGAGGTTGTCAGTTCAAATTTTAACACCTTAACAAATGAAATAACGATCAGCTGCGTCATAACCATATGGAAGCCCAGAATTTTCCATATATATATAAACGTATCAATTGACGTGGATAGGAAAAATATAATTTAAATAATAAAATTAAGCAAATGTTAATATTAAAATACGGCTTTGATACGAGTTTAAAAATAATTCATCTTTCAAACTTCAGTGAAACGTGTTTTGAAATGACGCCATTGTGCCAGCCAAAATGGATTTTTAGGACGTTGCGTCGTAGGAAATAATTACGGCAGCTCTCTATTGTTTCCACTTTCCGATGACTTCGACATTCAACCGACTTCCATTTCGGCTGTTGTCGTTTCACGGTAACATATTTAAAGTGCCATATTGTCGAGAAGAAGCCAATTCCAACGCGGAAAATTGCGCAGCATTATTGAACAACAAACAAGAGGGAAACATGTGAAAGCGTGCGAAAGACAGTTGTACTTATTTTAAAATAATATACTTTATATTACTATTCCTTCTGGAGCATCCGGGAGCAAAAGGTAAGAATTCTGCTTTCACTCAACAAAAATGTGAAACATGTAGGCAAATTTATCCCAAACATGGCTTCCACAAACATGCATTTCCAACTAAGAATTCAACAATTACCGGTTATAGTTATCAATAAATAAATATTTTTACATTAGATTTATTTTCCCTTACATCCCAAGTGAAGAAATATGGTTCATCACTAGGTATCATTATACAACAAATACAGCAATAAAACAATAAAATAATTATATATGACTTATAAAATTAAAGAAATAACGTTATGGTTGTCTAAAGTGTTAATTTTGTCTTTAATATTATTGAAAAACAACGTTGTTTTCAAAATTAATTTTTTAGGTTGCAATTCTTGTTATATAGGTCAAACGAAACGTGCTTTAAAACCGCGTATAAATAAATTTAATTTCCAAAATTATTCAGTGGTGTACTTACACGTTTATTTTAATAAAACAGAATTTAGATTAGTGTAATGCAAACATTTTAGACGAAGAATGCAAATATTACTCCGGATTAATGAACGAGATGTTACATATTAGATCAAACGATTCGGCCGTTAATGTAAATAATCTAAATAACATTTGTGATTCATTGTTAATTAATTAAATAAAATTTACACCTGAAGACGTCCCCACATTTAGGGACGAAACGTTGTTATATCATTTTTAAATTGATCTTAATAAATCTGTGACTGTGGCTGATGTTATTTCATTAACTAAAATAACACAATATTTTACATAAACGATTATTTACACTTACATATATTAGAAAAGTAAAGTTAAATGCTAAAAGTAACTATGAATTTCCTCTTATACTGTTGTGGTGTCGTTTTTCTCTAACAATATGTTGTTGGCTACAGAAAGTTCTCCCTTTAGAGAATTTTGATTGTCTTAAAGAAAATTCATTCATTTTCGTTTCAGATAACTGTGCTGTGAAGTGATTATAGTTTGCCTCGGTTTGAAATCCTGCGATTGAATATGTGCGATATTTTATAATATTCGAGAGAAAATAGGGCGTAAGAAATTTTTTTCAAAAATTCCAGAGGACACACAAAATAACTCTAATCTCAGAGGAGCATATAAAATATTAAGTACATTAAATTTAAAAATAAAACGGCCTTGTAAAACACCACAAGCTGTTTCAAATTCAGAAACGAAACTTTTGTTAAATACGATGAAGTCTAAAAAAAATCTGTTACATTTTTTTTTGGTAATTATATACAACAAACGAAAATATTCTCAAGAATTAAATGCACTTAATTATTATGACTTTCAAAATTTTAAAACTCCGTCAGGTTTGTATCAACAGTGGTAATAGTTTCTGCGACGTCTAAGTATATTTAAAGTATTTAATAAAATGTATTAGGGAAAACAATTGCAGCTTGGGAGTAAATGTTTGACGTTCAAAACATAGACCTAATATAATTTAAACGCGTTTGAGGTTTTATTTAATATTTACTCTTTCGTTTTTAGCAGGAAAAAACGGAAAATATCAAAATCAATCTTTTTTCCAATAGCATTTGCAGTCAAAAGTTAAAAATAATAGCTGAGCTATACTATGATATATTTGATAGGTGTTTGTGTTTGGATGGGATGACCGATTCGTCTTTCTTATTGACCTTTGGAGGAGGTAACGCATTTTATCGCTTTAGTTCTGATTAGTCTTAGATAAGAAGTGTTAGTCAGTGAACGTGTTTCGAGGAGAAAAGTTGGAACGTCACAAGCCGTAGGTCACAGTTTCTCTAATTTGAGATACTTGGATCACAGCTTAAGCTATATATATATAGGATATTTTATCGTCATATATTAAATCAGCCGTTTTAGAATTATCGATCCTCAGCTTATCAAAACTTTTCATCTTGTCTCATCAAATTTATCATGAAATAATCGACGCGACAATTGACATGACGTCAAATTGAGCATCATACGAAATTACTGGAAACCAGTGCGGAAAAATTCTGGATAAAATGTATGCATATAAACATCTTCAACAATGTAACTAAAATGTTTTTTTTTATTGTTTCGAATAGCTCTCAAATATTATTTTTTGTATTATTATAACAAGAAAGAGGGTTATAAATTTTTTCTGCGATATTTTATAAGTATTTAGAATAGCTGGATTTTCTAATGGTGTTCTCTTTGACACGTGTGTGAACTGCGTTAGCCCCAAATTTGTATATTTCTATAAAGTTACATGGAGTATGCCAACAGTTCATTGAGGTTTAGTCAGTTGACACAATGCAGAGAACGTAAAAACACACGTTAAAAATTTGTAGGCAGTTGAAGCTAAAATTTTCTTACCCTTCATTTGTGCTTTAACAGATAATAATAATACTGATTATTGAAGATTATAATACAAACTGATCACCGCTGTAGATTTCACTAGCAGCTTAAAATGACCTGTTGCAAATAAATTCAACATATCGATTTGGAGTTTGACTTATTGTGCTCGTCATTTTATGATTATAATTCATTCGGTTGGGTAACCATATTCAGATAACAAAGATTTGTGACTTAATATTTTTTGACTATTCCATTGCATGTTTTTGAAAAGAAATGAGAATGTTAAAGAGCACAGTAAGATCTAGTTGATGAAAGAAGCTAATTAAAAGAGTTAGGAGTCGTACACCGCCTGTTCTGTTTGTCTCCGGGGATTAAGAAACACCAGTTCAAAGCTCAGGCACATGAATTATGAAGAACACCCACAATTATTAATGCGTCAGTTCAAATTTTCATGCAGCTGTTCGTGACGCAGTTTTGACATTAGACACTCTGGAACGAGATTCCGAAATCAATTGTATCCCTCTTTATTTGGATGATTTCCGACCTTTGAAACCACGCGATTTCCGCAACAAATGACAACTTTCTTCATTTATTTTGACCTCATACGCCTTGATCAACGCAGTTTGATCTTCGGAAGAGGACCTGTTACTTTGTCGTGATGACGAAGAGATTTTCTGGAACAATCGTGGAGAATATTGTGTATTCAAATTCTTATTCGTATCTTGAGGCGGTAAACAATGTTCGATTCCACACAAATCTCTTCGTATTTATGAAATAAAATAATTGAAACAATATTTTCATTTGTAAAGGACACTTCACTGTTCTACTTTGACTGAAATTTGACATTAACAGAATTATGCATCTATTCCAGCATATGCCGGAAATATATTTTAAAATATTCTGGCGAGCGGTTCTACCTCTTTTCTGTGTTACTGTATGTTGTTATTTGTTGCGAATGGGATCAATTCCGGTGACAGTTCGAAAACATGTAAAATAAACAGATTAAATTTTTTAGAATAAAACAAAAAGTTCGGAAACAAATATTGTGTAATCAAAAAACAAACAAGAAAAAACGTCTTAGAAATTTGTCCTGAAAATTTGGCCAGACACTTCACTAAAAGAAAAGATACACATAAAAAAAGTTAATTTTAGTGGGATAATAAAAAAAATTCTCTTCACTTCATAAATATATTTATATTATTATTGAACCTTCTTGTTGCTGGATGATTCAAACAGTGCTGCAGGTAAACTGTTCCAGTCGCCTATCAATTCAATTTCAATCCAAGCTTGCATTATTACTAATTAGTTTGAGAACAAAACGTACAGCCTAGCGGATATCATTTGATTCAATTGCTCTTCCTCTTATTGCAGATTTTGTGTGCAGTAAATTTTACTGCAACTGCTGCCATGGGTTATCGCAGTGTCTCCATCGCAGGTGTGTTCTAAGCACCAGGAGCAGTCATGTTTGAAGGCGTAGTCGCGACCGTCCTCAACCGCTACTTGGGAAAGTACATTCAGGACTTGGATATAGAAAACCTCAACGTGGGCATATTCAGTGGCAATGTGCAACTCACAGACTTACGACTCAAGCCCGAGGCATTGGTAAGTGTCACGTGGGAAATTAAAACAATATAATTGAATAAACACGAAAATTAAGTTATGTAATAACTTAATTAAAAAGAAATAAAAACTTTGTTGTTCTTTAAGGATTATGATATTTGAATTGGTATTTTTGTAATATAACCCCACAGGTTTTTTTTATCAGTCTCCATAAATAATTTTAGAGCTATGTCCACGTTTAGAAATAAATTAATTAATTATAAAAATAAAGAAATTTAATGTTGACAAATTA
Source organism: Zhengitettix transpicula (assembly GCA_037074705.1). NCBI lineage: Eukaryota > Metazoa > Arthropoda > Insecta > Orthoptera > Tetrigidae > Zhengitettix > Zhengitettix transpicula. The sequence goes on along the minus strand of CM073595.1, from coordinate 14,623,454 downwards.
TATAGTTATAGGATTTTGTAAATTGTAAATGTTTTATAAAGTTATTCTATTTTGTAGATTATTGTGTCTAAATTATCGGCCGAAATCTCCTTTTTAAAAATTAAAAAAAATGGTATTGAAGTTCTAAAATAAGTAATGGAAAAATATTAAAAAGCCAATGGGATTATATTACAAAACTGTGAAATAAAAGCGCCACCCGTATAGCGAATGTGCGTTGCGGCCAGTCGGCGTGGTAGGCGTAATACATTTATTTTACTATTTTCCTTTCTACTTATGTTTCAATTTCCAAGAATTTATAAGAGCTATAGGAGATCAATTCTGTTATGTATTGTTTAAACCTGCACAATATAAAAAAATTACCAATAAATTGTTCAAAACATCATGATAAAGACAATATTTTTAACTATACCTGTTTAAAACTGAACAAATATTTTTATTGGGTCAAAATGTTTAGAATTATTTAAAACATACTCTTACCATATTAACATGCTAATAATAAATTTTCCAAATAATTTTTGCAGTATGAGCTTGATCTACCTATTGAAGTGAAGGTAGGGGTGATTGGAAAGATATCACTAAATATTCCATGGACTGGTTTGTACACACAATCTGTCATCGTAACTGTTGAGGTGAGAATAATTGATTTCTGTATACTTTTTATTGTTGTTGTAGGATCTATAAAATGAGAATCATGATTTTAAGAAAATGTCATGAAATTTAATGAATAGACGTGATGCCAGACATGTATCATTTTTACTTCTACAGGATGTTTATATTATTGCTGGACCAGTGCTTGATCGCAAATATGACCCAGAGAAAGAGAAACGTTTATCACGCTCTGCCAAGAAGAAGAAGCTGGAGGATTTGGAAGTAGAAAGCTTATTGGGAACAGGTAAAAATTTACTATTTGCCATTCTCCTTTTATTATCTATTAACTCGATGCTTTATTTCATTCAGAATTTGGGATTTCAAATTTAATTATATAGTTTATACTAGTTGTTTAACTTGTTTGCTTTATTTATAACCTTATTTTTAATAAAGGTATACTGCTTTATTTCATTTTCAGTTATTAAATTTTCCTGTCTGAATATAAGTAAATCCAGTAGAGGACATATTTTTCTTCCAGGAAAATTCTGATTCCATATTACTTTCATATTATAATATATTTTGTGTGTTCCTCTGATTTGTTTCTTGGGAAACACTAAATCAAGATAATGTTTTAATTTATCACAAACAAATGATTTACTGAAATATCCAAGTATATTATAATAATACATTCAGCATGGATTTGGAAACATATAATTAATTAGTTTCTAAGCTGAATGATATTTGAGATATTTTGTTTATGTATAGAGTATCCATTAAATGGTGTATACAGGGTAAAATCATTACTTAAATTAAACCATTTTCCTTTCAATATGAACTAGTCATTTGGTATTGAAAGGTTCTATTTGATATTAAAAGATTACATTTCTGAAATTTTTTGCAAATGCTGTATCATTTGTTGCAACTGAACCAAACATAAAATACTACTTTTCATTATGAGAATATTTGGTATCAACTGTGCACCCATGAATTTTAAAATGTTATGAAATTAATTATATTGAATTGAGATTATATAAATTTCTAATATCTTACAAAAGCCTCATTTATATTAATTTCTGAGAATGGACCATTCCCTTTCAATAAGATTATGTTTTAATATAGTTTTACGTAAAGTATAATTATATATAATATAAAGTGATGTATCAATATACTATTATTAGTCTAAGTATTAATACTAATAATGTAAATACTTAATTGTAGTTATAATGAAAAGCAATATTGTTTAAAATGATGTAAAAAAAGCTTAAATATTTTTTAAGAATACCATGATTATTTTTTCTTTGTTTTTCTAGGCCCAGATGATTCAAAGACATTTCTTGAAAATTTAATTACTACTGTTATTAACAACCTTCAAGTATTCTTCCGAAATATTCATATTCGCTACGAGGATTCAATAACAAGTCCAAACTGTCCATTTGCATGTGGGGTCTGCATTCAAAGTCTTTCTGTAGAGACAACAAATAAGTACGTATAAATTATAAATATTAAGTATGTTACACATTTAAAATTTTACTATGTAGAATTTAATGGGTAATATATGCATGTACATGGTACTTGCACTGTGGTAGTTGTTATTCCTTTATTTTTACTGTGAATGCAATCATGTAGTATATGTTTTTCAAGACATTTAAGAAAAGAAAATGTAAAATCTTTTGATTGAATTAAAATGATCTCAAATATGTCTTCTTTGAGTAAAATTTTTTATGTATACCAGATTTGAGCTTATTTGAACAATTCCATGTATCATAATGGTTAAAGATTTGTACTATGACTCAAACTCATCAGTTGGAAATTTTTTTTAGCATTTCTCTACATTACTTCATGCAATTTGCATGGAAATGTTCACTTGTATTCAGTCATTTTTACTGACAAGTAAATAATAATAATTACTAAATTTTATGTCATCTATCAAGCTTTTGATAGTCTGACACCCAGGATTAATTTAAAAAAATCAAGTGTACTTTTCCACCAGCATAATTCAACATTCTAAAATAATATTTGAATGAGAGAAATTCCTAACTAAAATAAATGTAGAAAAATCCAACTTCTTTCTGATGTAATCTAGAGTTCCTCATGTCATTGTCCTTGGACCACTGCTATATGTCTTTTACTAGTCAGATATTCCACTGCCACAAAATACAACTATAGGGACATTCGCCAACAATACAGCTATTCTCTACTGAGGTCCCCTAGTAGCTTCAAATATTTCAAAAATGGCTGAAAAAAATGGGACGTAAAAGTGAATGAGAACAAATCTGTACCAATTACATTCACTATCCACAAAGAAACCTGCCATGCAGTCACAATAAACCATGTGCATATTCCTCAAACAGTAAGATATGTAAGACTGCACATATATATCAAACTGATTTAGGAAAACCATAAAACAGAGAAGAGAAAACAATTCGAGATCAAGACAAAATAATTACTGTGGCCAATAGGAATAAAATCACGGTGATCTATAGAAAATAAAATACTTATATACAAAGCAGTCATTAAACCAATATGGGTCCATGGACTTGAACTATGGGTATGTGCATACAAACAAAATATAGCAATCATTCAAATACACCTCGATACTATGTCAAATGGTGAATGCTCTATTGTATGTGTACACTGAATACAGATATACATGTTCCTATGGTGCAGGATGACATCTGTCAAAAAAGCCATCAAGCATTGTGCATTTCTAGACAAACATTCTAATCCACTACTAGACGAACTCCTAGAACCAGTGACCAACGAAAGATTCAAAATGATGTGGCCTAGTGAACTAGTTAAGTCATAGCATTTCATGTAATTTAATTCTAAATGTCATATCATTGTATATCTCCCTGACCATGAGTTTTGCTACTAGTACATTTAAAATGCACCCTGCAAAATAGGGGGGATGAGAAAGGTGTACAATAATTGTGATGAACTTACTGAACGAAAATCACTTGACTGATCAGGTATTGTGGGCTTGCGCATTGTCCTGCTTCTTAACTACTCAGGCCACTTCTATCTAGCATGTCCACACATTTTCTCCAAAACTTAACCGATAAATGGGTACACATTCTGCAATAACAATTCCTTGGATATTGAAGAAAATGGTAACTATTGCCTTGAATTTCGAACAACTAATAAGTGCTTCTTTTTGCTCTTGGATAAGAAAGCATGTATTGCCACTGGGTTTCTGGATGATATGTAAATATCCATTATCATCAGCTGTAATAACACTTAAAAACTGAGCTGACTAACTTTCAATTTTTATGAGAAACCCGGTGTAGATGGCTTATCATTTTTTGTATCCAACCTTTTTGTATGTAGCATAAAAATCTGCTTATATATAAAGTAGCTCATCCACTGCAATTGATATGGTCTATTGAGTTGCAACTTGTGTTAAAATACACTTCAAGTAGAACACAGTAGCTGCACAAAACATTACGGAAAACATGTTTTTAAGTTGAAAGATTAGTCAGGCTAGTTTATAATTATTGTTTTTCTTAATTTTTTGTGTTTCAAGGGTTGCTTGAATACTTCAGTGTGGGGCTCTATAAATCATCATTAAACAGTATTATGATTTGACTTGACAGTGTTTTATACTTGTTCTGTACAATCAATCATTATAGTCCAATAATTGTTTACTAGATATTGATTTCATGTAATATTTTCAGCAAATGGAAGCCATCAGTTACACCACAAGGAGCAACTTCATTTTATCAACTAATTCGAATGGAATCATTTTCTATTTATTGGAACCCAACATGTGGTATAGGTGGACTGGTTGCACAACTAGCATCTCAAGATAGCTCACCATACAATTGGAGAAATGAGATGAGAAGAGGCCTTGAAACATTTAGCACAAATAAAGAAGACTTTGATTTTAGTAAGTTGATAAAATTAATACTAAAAATAAAAATTTAGTTTATGATGATACGACAAAATGAAAGGGATTTTCAGACAGAATCAGTGCTTCTATGTTGTTATATATATTTTATATATCTTTCTTCGGGAGATGGTTGGTATCCTACCTATGTTACTTGACCACATAGAACTCTTTTCCAGTCATATAAATTATTTTGACTTTGTTAGGAACTCATTTGGTGATGAAGTAAAATTTGATCTTAGATAGTGAGAAAGTATAGAAAAAATAGGAGAAGTAGGAGGAATACGCTTTATGTGAATGCATACACTCGGGTGTAGAATCACGCACAAAGAAAATCATATGTTCAAACATGGAGAAGGAAGAAGAAGGAAAGACTAAAAATATTTGACCTAGGCAGGACCCAAACCTATGTAATCTGCTCAGTACACAGATGCCTTAACCTTCTCAGCCACCAGGTCAAGTTCCTGACAAAGCAAATATAGACAGTCATATTATGGATAAATAGTTATTTAGACATAGGCTCAATTTACTGAATCACATTCTTCCAGCCTAAATTTTGAACTTCAATGGAGAATTGATCTGTTTTTAAACTAAATCAGTAAATCCACAGCAAAATATCTTGTTAGTTGCCTTTGCTAGCAATTGCACATAAAAGAATTATTTCTGAAACATTAAAATTATGTATTTATCAGTACTTCACTTTTAATTTCAGTTGTTAAACCTATCACTGCAAAAGTGAAAGTGATTATCAACAAATCAAATGAAGCAAGAGTTCCAAAATTATTGGTTGATTTTGTGCTCCAAGATGCAGCTACACAGTTATCAAGACAGCAATATCTTTCAATGATAGAACTGGCTGAATCATTTAAAAGGATGAATATAAGCAGGTATCAGATTTAATTTTGTTACACCTATTTAATTGAATTTTTTTATTCTAAAAATAATTATGAAGAAAACATTTTAGTATTATTGTTAATTATATCAATATTTGATTTCAATCATTTTGTAATCACACTTCTATATATTTTTTTGTAATATTAACCTAACTATTTAGATGAAAGAAAATTGTAACACATGCGATTAGTCAGAATTAAATCCACCACAAAATCTGAAGTGAGAGTCAGTTTCTTATAATGTATTGTAGTTTTGTTTTAAGTAATGTCAGCCTCATTTTTTAAAAATTTTCTTTATTTCAATTCTCAATAATTTTTACATTCATTATGTTTATAAAAGATTCAATCTGATTATTGTGTTTGAATTTAATAATTTGTGAACTTCTATAAAATACTTTGTTTTGCAGTTGTCACTTTAATCTTTCAGACATCATTACTACGATAAAATATGTGAATCCTCCACCATGTAATTGGTAACCATCTTAGCTTCAATATAGAGATCTTTTTTCAGTAATTTGGAGTTGTATAAACTAACTTGGAAATGAAACACTTCTGTAGTTGTAGATTAATAAATAAAATGCTGAATGTGATAAATGTAGATCTCCATAAAAATTATAATCATTTAATTTTTTAAAATTTTTTTTTTTATTTAATTGACAGAAACTCACGCTACGCCACTGCAGCAGGTCTAACATATTTAATTATATTTCAAATAATATTATTGATTGTGAGACAATTTCTTTTATTGATTTTTAATGAAAGTCATTTATACATTACTAGGAAATATCGCCAATATCATCCTGGAGTTTCAGTAAGTGCAAATATTCATGAATGGTGGAAATATGCATATAACTCAATTTTGGAGCAGAGAATAAGACCATATTCATGGAGCTCTGTAAAAGCTAATAGGTATGTAGTATTAAAATATTCATTCAATAAAATCAATGAAAGAATAAGCATTCTGAATGTTGTTTTCATTACAGAATTAACTACAGAAAATATAAAGATGTATACAAACAAACATTGTTAAGTCCAAATGATACAGAACTGAAACTTGATCTGCAACAATTGGAAGACCAGTTGTCTATCCTTCAAATTGTAATAGCAAGAGAGCATGCAAAAATTGAGGTACAATGAATTATATAATTTCTTATTTATTTACTTGTAAGCCAAACTATTCTAATAGCAAACATGCATTCACAGAACAGAGATGTTTGAGAATGAGTTGTAGAATAGGAAAGAAAATGACTTCATTGAAAAGAACTATCTCTTTGATTGTTATGTTTTGATTTATGATTATGTATCAGATATATTTAATTCATCATACAATGTACGTTTGACACAAATTAAAGGATTGTACTCACAGGAATGGCTATTTCTCCAATAATCATGAAATTTGATTATATAATTATAGCAATTGAAGGTTTACTTCACTGGTGAATGCTTGAATTCTACTGAGAGCAAAAATTAGTAAATATTCAATTATATATACGTATATTTAAAAATATTAATCTTACCTGTTTCAGTTGCACCATGATAATCCTGACCGTGTATTAATACGTGAAAATGAAAGTGAATGGTGGGGAATCGAATCTCAAGAAAAGAGTATGGAGTTATATGTTCAGAATGAAAAAGAAAGAGGACTTTGGGCACAACTTTCATCACCTGAAAAGAAGAAACTTTTTGATACAATTGGCTTTGTTGAAGGCGCTATTAGACCAGAGAAACCAAAGCAATACATTGGTAACACTTCTCTATAAGAATAACTAACACCTGTCTAAAACCAATATGATACGAGTTACTAAATTTGTTACCAATGAATAATTTCATTTTTATTATAGAATTTATATTAAACATATACCCTCTTTAATTTAATATCTAATGTATAGAATAAAATATTACTATGTTAATATGTGATTGATTAATAATAATAATAATATACTCAATTAGTAATTGCAATTAAATAGGATCATGTAATATGAAGCATAAATTTAATTCTAAGCCAAAATTTAATTTTTTTTCAACACACCATAGAAATTTCCAAATGATTTTCTTGATTCAAATTAAGTGAATTAATATTTTTTTAGTGAATTAATATTTTTCAGAATTGGTTATTAGATTGAAAAAAATTGAAATCAATTAATTAAAACTAGTTTTTGTAGCAAAAATTTAATAGTCAATTAAGTGTGTCACTTGGAACAGCCAAATCTTATTTATTTCAAGATTATGTAACAAACAGGAATTTAATGAAATTAAAACAATATCAATTATTATTTTGTTTGGAAGAATGATGAATGAATACATACATATGGATTGAAATCAGTCATATTGAATTTTGGTGTAAACATTTTTATTCAAATACCATCTGATTCAGTTTAGTTTTAATTCACATAATTTTATATTATTGTTTCACAATAAACACTATAGATAAAAAATAAATGTCTGATAATTTTCTGACCATAATTGACATATCACCACCGATTATCATTCAAATTGATTGATTGGAAAAACAAATACATTTTTAAGTTTCTACAAAATTATGATAATATTTTATCATTTCTATTTATAATGGTCTCTTTAAGTTATAAAAGTAAACTAAGACCATTCTAGATGGTATAATAAGTTTACAACTGCTTATAATATGAAATAAACCAAATTTATTTTTATAATATATGTAATTTATTATTTTTTCAGAACATAAATTTAACTTTACTCTGGCTAACTGTTCACTTAGCTTAATTAACCATCGAAGAGAGATTCTTGTTGTAACCCTAACTCAGTTTCTCACGAGTATTGAGACAAGACCATCTGCTCAAGCTTTTAAGATTTCAGCTCGCACAGAGAGTTTTGTGGTTGAAGGAGCTAGTTTGGAAAATGATCTTATACCTATGGTAACAGCTGATAATATCCTTTCTGGTAAGTTACATTTGTTGCTATATTTGTTTAAAAATTTATTTGTTGTTCCTTTGAGAAAGAAAATAATTACTTTTTTTTTTCAGGCAACACTTTGAGTAATTTTTTGTCAATAGATTTTGAGAAGAACCCTTCAAACATAGATGCAGATTTTGGTTTGACGATAGGACTTGAACCAGTGGAAATTGTTTACCATGAGGTTAGATGCATGCTTATATCATATAAATGATAATTCTTTTATATATTGTATGTTGAATAAATGAACAGTTTTCTGCAGCATTCAGTTTCAGAAATCATAAACTTCTTCCAAACTAGATCTATGACAATGAAAGATATAGCTGAATTTTCAAAACAAGGATTTTCTGAAGTACAGAATGTTGGAAGGTCACTTCTTCTTTACACGATAGCACGACATAAGACTATAAATATTAATATGGATTTAAAAGGACCATACATTGTTGTGCCTGAACTGGGATCTTTGCAAAAGTAAGTTTATTGTTACTATCAGTTAAACTGCATGCCATGAACATATTATTGTGCATAATCATCCATTGAAAAGTACAATATGATCAACGATCAAAACCTTTCCCGGTGTAGTTGCTGCAGAAAGACTGCTCAGGTTTCACACAGGTACCAACAGTAATTAAACTGCAATGATTTAAAGACCACAAGCTATGTCATCATTTTATTTTATTGTTGCCTAGAAGATGATGACGGAGCTTGCGGTTGTCGAAAAGTTGTAGTTGAATCACTGTTGGTACCCATGTGAAACTCAAGAACGCTTTCTGCAACTTCAATATGTATTGTAGCATGATTATTTTTGCAATTCTAACAATTTACATAAAGCTCACAACAAAAATCTGTAGCCTATGAACCAAAATGAATATTCACTCTAAATTTATTACAGGGTTTAAAATAATGTTTATACTAAAACCAAAAAATTCACTTGCCAAATTGATACAAATAAAAATGAAGTGTCAGTAGAGTTGCTGTTTATTATACTATACAGTTATAAATTATATCTCTTATGTTTTTAATCTAAAAATCTGAAAGTATACTAACAGTTGCTGTGTAAATAGTTTGCTAGCAAGAAGTGCTGCCATATTTCTGTCATTATATTAGACAAATATGATTCCCATTGAAACAAGAAAACATTCAGTTTGAGTTTAAAAAGCTATGAAAGGTTACCTAAATGTGATTCTTATTATTAATTGTAATAAAATTTTTATATAATTTTAAATCTTAAATGTTTTGTTAAAATTAACATTTTTAGTTTTCTTGAGATAACACACACACACATTTATTGTTAGACATCAAGGAAAATTAAAATTATTTTCCATACCTGAAAGTGATAACAAAGAATTAAGTGTTACAAATAAATTATAAAGTAACAATATGCTGAAAACATAAAATATTATGTTTGATAACTTGAGCTTACTTTTGTTTTGGTAAATTTGTTCCAATATTCACTTCTCAACAGAGGTGGAAGCATTATGATTTTTGATTTTGGACGAGTGGTAATGAAGAGTGATTTACAAACAAGCACAGTTGGTCTTGAGGATGCCACCCAAATGGAACTGGAAGAACGCCTTTATGATAGAGTTCATTTGGATTTCTCAGATTTACAATTAATATTTTGTGATTCAGGTAATTATTTTCCATTAATTAATAAATTCCCATTCCTGATTATTTGTGATTGTGATTACTATGAAATAAGTTATATATGTTAATAGAAAGAGAGAGGAAGTCTTGAAATGAGAGATTGTTGTTCACCTGATTCTGGAAGATGTACCTCATAAAGTAGGCAGTTAGGAGAATTGTTTTGAGAGTGTTAACAATATTGTAAAGCTGAAGTATAGGTTTGCTTATTTTGACTGAAGACTGGACAGTTGTAATTGAAGAATATTTCTTTTTAATGTAATAAGTTTCTAATTAGTAATAAAAAGTAGCAAATATTTGAAGAAGAATGATAACACCCTCAAAATCCTGTAGATTTTTTATTTAATCTTTCTTCATGCTTAGGCAATCACAAATTCTATCTCTCATTTCTGTCCTCACAAATAATACATATTATTATTGGGTTCATATCTTTAAATCATTATAATTATCCAATTATTTTGAGAAACGAGAATTTTAAATAGATACAAAATATTAGCTTAAACAAATAGTGTTTGATTAACCATATAACATAAGTTTCTGTTAAGCCATTAGTTCATTTAAATGTTATAAGGTGTTAAAATATACAAACAAAATATTTTTTAGGAGAAGAATGGCGTGAATCTCGAAAACAAGCAGATTCAGATAATCATTTGATCTCAAAAATAAGGTGTCAAGTAGTTTTTTCTAATAGTGTAAAACCTGAATATCGTCAATTACCCAGGTTAGTTTATTATCAAAAAATCTTGACTTGTATCTTATATATGGATTTATTTACACTTTTCTTATGAAATCCATTTAAAAATAACCAAATTATTATCTATTTGTTTTACTTTCAGATTCAAATTAAATATATCAGTGTCAAGTCTGAAGATGAATTTGTCAGATAGAAAAATTGGAATGGTACTGGATTTTATGGATAATTTACCTTTGCCTTCACCAAATACACTAAGAGTTTCCGAAGCAGATTTAGCTCTTGACAAAGACCTTGCAGAAGATCAAAATCTTAACAACTCATTTGTAAATGATATGATCACTCAAGAACCTTCAAGCAAAGAATTATTGAGAGTGAAGAGATTAGTTGTATTTGCTGAAATTTCTAAGATAAAAAGAACACCTGATGAGTTTGATAAAGCTGCTGCTAAAATGGCTATGTTAGAAGTGGATAAGTAAATATTTTCACAGTTGTTAGCTTAACTATATAAAATGTGGATTAAATACAAAATTGAGTTTGAAATTTATGTTATTTTAATTTATTCCAGAAGTTTCATGTCATCTGATCACAGTGATGAAGAATCAGAATTATGGGCTCGTACTGTGGATCTGCCAGGCTTTGATGATAATGTTTCGCCTAGAAATATTATCACAATGCTTTTGCGGTTTATTGTTGGGGAAGTAAGGAATTAGATCAGAACATTTTATACTACTTATATAAGTTATTACTTAGAATTTAACTGATTTTTTTTTCAAATTTAATATTATAAAAATCCTTGAACTTACATAGATAGTAAATTCTTGAATACTGAATTTAATTAAATGATAAACAGCTCTTTGTATATAACTGAGTCATATATATAATAAATGTGTTATAAAATAGGAATAATTCACATGTTGCAGTTCAACCAGCACATTCAAATAACCATGTTGACAAACCATACTTGATGTTAACATTGCCAGATGATTTACAGATTCAAATATACTATTTAAATAATCCACAGATTGTAATTCAACTGGCACGCTCAAATAACCGTGTTGACAAACCATACTTAATGTTACGAATTAGCAAAATATGTTGGGACACAGCTTTGATGGAGTTTGGACCAGCAATACAAGCTAATGTTGGTGGTATCCAACTAATTGACAAAATTCATACTGGTAGTTCAGGAGAATATCTGGAATTGGTATCAACAGACAATAAGAATGATATGATCACATTACTCTACAGAAAGGTATAATTATCTCATTTTCAGGTTTATTATTAGAATCTGCATTTCTTCTTATAATTAGATTTTATTTGTTACTACAGGTTCGATCTGACTGTCCAGATTTCAAATCACATTTTCATAGTGTAGAACAGTCTCTGGTGTTGGATTTTTCTTCAGTTACTGTTATGTTTCATAGAGAAGCTTTTTCAACATTGAACAAATACTTACAGTACCTTTTACAAAAGTATGTATTAATTTTTTCATGGATAGAGTAGTTTTCTGATTTAAAATAAAAATGACATTTTTAATTAATAAATGTGTGTTAGATAGTGCCTCGTTAAAGAGACACGTTGACGATAGACATGAAATCTTTGTTTCAGCTAATTAAATATAATCTTTTCACATATACAGTAGATTGATATTAACATATATTATTGTAAGTAAAGCTTACATTCTTTTTATCGAATAGTTAATTTTCACTAATAAAAAAATCAGAATCGTATGCATATTTTTAGTATTAATTGCATATAAGTCCTCGAATATATGAGAGATATTAAATGATATATAGCAATTGTCTGAATGTAAAAGAAATACAAAACTATGAGTGTTCAACTAACCACATGTATTTAATTGGCTGTTTAATTCATCACTGCTACAAAATATTTACTAATGTGAAAACTTTAGTGAATCTATGTATTCAATGTCTTTATTATTTTCTGAATGTCTCTATAGAAATTTGAAATTATCAATACACTTTGTCGACTTGCATACTTTTTAATATACAATTTGTTTGTGCTTGTATTTGCAGTATAAGAATTTAAAATAAATTGTGCTTTGTTGTAGTCACAATTAATATTTGCTCAACTTTGTTATTATTTACATAAAAATATCAGTTTTCCAGTATCAACTCATACATTTTTTTAAAGTTTTACATTGTATAAAAGTGAAACTAAAAATTTTAATAGGCTTTAAAAAGGCAAGAAGTAATTCAATTTACCAAACATTTTACATTTGCATTTATGCTAATTTAGCATTTATTATGTGGTAAATCTTAAATTGTTTCTAATATTTGAATTTTATTTTGATAAAAATGTGTCAGAAAACAATAATTATAAATAATAATGTTTTGTGTACTGTACTGCTTAAATTATGATTTTCTTAATTATTCAATGTAAAATCTAAGAAGTTTAGAGGGACTGATAAAACAGTGAATATTCTTATTGATAAAAGCAAATTGATTAATGTTCTATCAAACTTATTTTAAAATTGTTTATATCACATGATGGTTGTTATATCATATTTAAATTTTGCGTGATTTTTAGAGTTAAATGAGCTCAATTAATGTAATTGAACATATTTGTAGATACTTTAACATAGTTATTTTTATTAAAATGTAATAATTTGTAGACTTTTCTTTATGTGATTGCATTTATGTTATAAAAGGATTACTTATTTGCAGATCATAAATTGCCTTTCTATGAATAATATTTTTATAAGGATTTATAATGATATACATTAGATTTACACAGTTAACCCACAATGCTATAATATCTTAAATTTCTCATAGCCCTATGACCTCAATACCACTTTTCTGCAAGTGTATAAGTCAATGAATACATATAAGTAATTTAATTGTAGGATACAGAGCAGAGAAAACCATATTAAACCACTTGTAACATCATCTCCAACTGCATATACATGGCTGTTTGCGGACACAATAGATCCACCAATACCACCTGGAGCCACCAAATTCAGTTATTCTACACGACTGGGTGAGGTTAAAGTGAGACTATGTGATACAGATATGGATTTTCTGGAACTAAGAGTGAGTTACCCTGTAATTTAGATAGTTTTTGCTATATTTTTTAAACTTGTTTTTGAAGTCCAATATTAGGTTTCAGGGCTTGAGAGTGACTGCTTATTTAAAGCCAATGAAAGAATGGTTCTGAGGGTCTATTTGACTACATTAGGAATTGATGATTTATCAGACATGACACTTTATCCCAAGGTATTTACATTCATTCACTCACTTAATATATTTGTAAAATATATTTGTAAAATATATAATTAATTCACCTATTATTTTCTCTGACAAAATGACAGATACTAACAATTGAAGAAGATAAAGTTTTTGATTTCAAATACGTTCGACACAATCCAAAACTATATACAAATTCTGGTATGGAAGCAAACAAAGATGATGTAAAAAGTGATGGAAGCTTTAGGCTACATGTTGGAAGAATTCACATTGTTTTGCTGTATAAATTACTGATTGATTTACAGGTAAGTAATGTAATTGATATAAATATTCAAGATAAGAGCAGAAAAATATTTGATCAAAATATATTCATTTCCACCCTTAAATGATTTATTTAAGAATAAAATTTATTGCATAATTTTTATAGAATAGATTGTTATAAAACACCATATTTAATATATAATGGGAGGTTCTCCATAGAAAATAATGTTGAGGGTCATCAACATTAATACATGCTGCTTACTCAGTAGAAAAATTAACTTCTGGAGATGGGGTTGTTAGATCAGTTTGGTGTCCATAGAAACAAGAAAATACTTGAGACTTTGTACAGACTCAACAATAGCTTCTCCAGTGCAAATGAACAATGTTGTTTATTCATTTTATGGTGAGAAATACAATTTTAGAGTTAACCTGAGTCAGTGTGTGATCCTCCATCCACTGGAAAACTGGCTACAAGGCATTATTTTAAAATTTGGTTTTCTAGGACACATGTAATGAACACAGCCACATCAATGGCATACCTGATAAGTCTTTACCTGTTTGCATATTAATTGTTCGTAGACCATCATATACAGCGTTTCAGAGGTCTGGACCAAGAATTAGCTTGGTTTTATGTTGTCCATCTTGGCTGTCATCTTGGCTGTCATATGAGTATAATTGTGCACAAGTACGAAATTACTTCATTGATGTTCGTGATATTCTGTCTTAGTGAGTGGGAGTTATTTGAGATCATTGTGGAGTAAGAGGAGGATGACCATGCATGTCAGGTACATGGGTGCTTTAATATATGTCCCAAAGTGTTGTTAGGCCCTCTTGCCAGCTCTCCAAGTTGGTGTTATTCCCTACTATGAGAAGGATGTTGTACTTTCTGAAGCAACTGTTTATCACTTGCATGGATTTTGTCACTTCTACAACTTCACTCAATGCATTGATGGTGAACTACTGTGCTGTCAGAAGGAGTTTAATAGATTTTCATTGATTGAGTTTTCTTTTATATAATTGAGAGGGCTCCAAGCTTCTGGGTGACAATTTTGTAGTTAAGTCCCTGGGATCATTATCAACATTGTTTGCAATTTTCCACCATTCACTTTTCTTCACAGATTTTTTGAGTGTCCTTTTCACATTCAGTGGAGATTGTGGTAGTATATGATCTTCCCTAAACTAACTGTCAGATGCAAAGACAATCTCTTCTGAGGCCAGCTATTTTGGGAGACCATCAGTATTTTTGGGGGGCTTTCTGTGGACTGGAGTCATTACATATATGCTCAATGAGCTGCATCATGTCTTCAATGTACTTCTCCTTAGCTTCCCTCCTTTCTAGCTCGCAACACTTATTCTACACATTCTCTGTGCCTTTACAGAGAACATGAGAGAATTTATCTTCATTGATGTTCGTGATATTCTGTCTTAGTGAGTGGGAGTTATTTGAGATCATTGTGGAGTAAGAGGAGGATGACCGTGATGATAATAATGGTAATTATAATGATAGTGTTATAAAAATAACCACAATAAGAACAACAACAGTAATAACAAATAATTGTTATATTAAGCAATTTTATTCATTCTATTGGGTTAAACATATAAAAATCTTGTAAATTTTGTTTCAGCACTTTATGGAACCATTTTTACACCCTGCTGTAGTTGTCCATGCATTGCAGACAACAGAGAAGCAAGTGGAGCAACAGGTTGCTCAACTACGAGCATGGAGCACCAAATTGCATTTATCTTTGGATTTACATGCACCATCTCTGTTGTTACCCCAGAAGTCATCATCACCCAATCTGATCATCATCAACATGGGTCAGTGATGAGCCCATTCCGGGATGCCTAAGCCATGTACAGTGAAATGTAGTCCTTGTTTAATAGTTATACAAACAAATATCTCATTTATTCTCATGGTTCATATTGATTGTACCATTAAATTTTGTAATTTAATGACTTTTAAATAAACAAATGCAGCCAATATCTTTGAGATATAAATATCTGTTATTTCCAGAATTATGGAGTGTTGAATTTGTTATGGGCAAGTAGTTTTATTATTGAACTGCTGAAATTATAGGGAAAATATATTATTATTTTATAATGCAGAATGAGTGGTACCTTAACCAAATATAATTATTAATTATTCTGTGAATAATTTATACAGCTATTCAAACTGATATATTTGTATATTGTTTCAGGGGATTTAAATGTGGAGAACTTTTTCAAAGAATTGCTTACAACTAATACTAGTCACTCAAATGTTGAATGTGCAACATCACCAACAGCTGCTGTTCCAGTAATAGATAATATTCTAGTGCGATTAGCAGCAGTTCAAATGTCCCGAGCTGTGATGACCCTGGCTGGTTCATTGGAAATTCAGGTATTATTGTATTTTAATATTGCTTTTGTCATTTTTTAATCAGTGTCTCTGTGTTTTATAATTAATATTTTCTACTCACTATTTTTAAATTGAATTGTTCATTTAAACTTTGAATTCCAGTATTAAATTCCATTTATTGATTTGATTTTGATCTGGACAAACATTTAGTTCAAATTGGGTAAAGTTATACTTTAGGTATTCTATTATTAATTTATATAATAAATTGGTTATCTGTAAATGGACTAACATTACATTTTTACAGAATACACAAAATTTTAATCTATTAATTACATTTTGATCCATAGAAGTAGAAAAATATATAATTGGAAAAATAGAAAGTAAAAAATTTCTGGGGCTTTTGTTAGAAAATAAACCAAATTGAAAAATCATATAAATAAACTTAGCACAGAGTGTTTGCAGTCAGAATAATATCAAATTATTGAGTATATATATATCTGTGTACTGAGCAGAATACATGGGTTCAAGTCCCGCCTGGGTCAAATATTTTCAGTCTTTCCTTCTTCTTCCATCCTTCTCTCTGCTTTGAACATATGCTTTTCTATGTGCGTAATTCTTCGCCCGATCATATGAATTCACATAAAGCGCAATCCTCCTATTTCTCCTATTTATTTCTATCCTTCCTCACTATCCAAGTTTGAATGTGACTTTGTCACCAAATTAGTTCCAATTCCTTAATGGATTCTCCTAAAATATATATATATATATATATATATATATATATATATATATATCCTTCAATTTAATCTCATTGCATCTATGTCTTGAGCTTGTGTAAAGCTTTCTCTCTGTTTTAGAATCACGTAATAAATATAGCTGAATAAATACTAGCTTTTGGAAAGTGAATCAAACTTTGATGTTATTGAATGTAATTAATTGTAGTTGCATAATATATTTTTTATGTGATTTACATAGGAACCTATTTTGGAACCTGTTAATATACGTTTGGATATTAAACGAATGGTTGCTTATCATCATACCATGAGCAATCTTCCTCCCACACCTGGCCCATATTTGCAATCATATCGAGATTATCTGCTTTTTGAAGTTAATGGAGGAATGGAAAATGTAAGAATTAATTTGGGCCAGCGAGATTTAGCTACAATACTGTCAGTCTGGAGTGACAATTTTAATGAAGGAAGACTTAAGGGTATGCAAATAATAAAATATAATTTATGTTTGATATTTATTAACATCTCAATAATTAAACATTTAATGTTCAAATAATTAAGATTGTTATTTAAGAACTATATATTTATATTTCTTGATATCAATTATTCATGCTTTACAGTGAACACAGACTGCTTGAAATGACTTCACACATTAGTAATACTAATATTTGTAATGGTTCTGAAATGTGTTCACACATTAGTAGTAGTAGTAGTAAAATTTGTATTATTTATCTATTAGCTGAAGATATTCAAGCAATGTTTCATGATTGTGTAATTGAGTTTAATGACACAATTTTCTTGACAGCAATAGATCAGATGCTGCAGAATTATTTTAGTTGTTAATTATGAAAAGATAAATAAAGCAATTACTTCAGCATGCTCATTCTCAACAGATCTGCAGACAAGCTCCAATCCTGCTTCCCCCTTTGAACCCCCGACACCAACTGCTAATACTGAAGATTCAGCAGTAAAGAAATTACAGGCCTTCTTCTGCCAAAGTGAACACAATCGGCGTGAAGCATATATTAGATTTACATTGGATGGACTTCAACTGTACCTGTTCAGTGATATGGATGAGGTAAATTTTTTAATGTACATTAGATAAATTAATTTAAAAAGGAAAGTAAATGTTTAATTTATTTTTATGTAATAATTAATGCATCTCAGTAATATATAAAATTGATATCACTTAAATTGAGAACCATTTTTAAATAAAATTTTATTTCTTCCAAGCTTTTATTATATGGATCATAATAAGAAGCTATAAATGAGTTCCTTCATTTTTTGTTCTAGAGATAATTATTTCTTTATCAGCATTTCTTCCTTGTTTTATAAGTTTCAAAGTATATACTTCAATAAATCCAGGTCTATTAAATATACTTAAATATAACTTAAAAAATCATTACTTAAAAAAATTAATTTAAGGAATGTGTAGTGTGGACACATACATCATTTTGTTTGTTCTGACAATATCATAGAAAATTATTTCATTGTTGATTGCAATATATTGGTTTCATAAGTTAAAATAGAAAATGATATGTGAAACAAATACTTTTCAGAAACTGCTCATATAAATAAATTTATATAATTTCCATGATTCAAGATATTTAATTATGATTGTAATATTTATTTTCTTGTTGTTATCAGTCTAGTGACTGTCTTCATGTGATCCTCTTCAGTTCACACAATATTTCCTGCATCTGCATATACTTGACATATGTACTGTAATTGCAGTGTACCCCTACCATTTCCAGAGTACCTTTCATTAAGGAGTGGATAAACTTGGATGTTTCAATAAGTGACTTATACACTTGGTTTGTCTTCTCGCTAGCATGTTCTAAAGACTTCTTCCCTATAACTGTTTCATTCCTAACTTATTCAATGTGTTACACAACATTTTTCTGTAACACCACATTTCAAAACTTTCCTGCCTATTCCTTTCAGGTATTTAAATTGTCATTGTTTCACATCAAAATTGTCCTGTGCTCTTCACATATTGTTTGAAGAAACTTTGTCCTCAAAGCATTTTCAATATTGGTTACCAGTATTTTTCTCTTCTTGAAAAAAGCTGTCTTAGCTTGTGTTATTATGTTTTTTTTATGTCATCTTTACTTTGTCTATCCTTAATAACTCTGCTCCCCAAATAGCCAACTCCTTCACCTTCACCACATCAAAACCTATTTTTTAATTAATCATGTCTGTATGCTTCTGTTTGTTGGTAATTATGACTTCATATTTCCCACTATTTTACCTCCAGGATATTAATCAAAGATAGAGGACCACATACCTTCAGTATACACTAAGGATCTTTAATGCATTTCCCATTGGCTTCTGCACATTCATGCTGTTGGCCATATCTGATTCATGGCCCCTAGGAGCTATTTTCCACCCCTAAGACAAAGAGGGTTCCATGACTATCTGCTCATCCAACCCCCGAAGGCACTAAATAGAGGTAGACTCCATATTCTGGAAGTTACTTGGTCACCAGAACCTCATTAGTATAAAAATAGTCACCACATGAAGGTGAGGTTGACATTTGGAGAATGAGATATCTCCTCCCTCACCTTGACAACATGTAATTTTTAAGAATTGTAAAATGACAACAAAATATAATATCATTATACATATAATTAAAATTTATTTGGTGTTTAGCAAGATGTTCATTTAAGTAAAATACAAATTATTGACTACTTTGAATTGCAGGTTCTTAGTTCACCTGTAAGAGATTTAAATCATGGGTTATGCAAATTGGAACTGGGTGAAGCAACTATTTCATTAGATAAGTTTACAGATCATAGTTTGGAATTGAAGATGGCACTTCAGAGTTGCTTATTGGAAGATATCCGCCCAGACAACACTGTTGTATTAAAAAAGTGAGAAATTTTGATATATTTTCCAGATATATGATATTAAATTTTAAAAGCAATATTTTTATATGATCCTGTGTTAACTGTATGTTTTTGAAATAATTTAAAAACTTATGTTAAGCATAGTCAGTTTCAATGGTAGGTAACTGGTGAGATTAGGGATTAATTTTATTGGGACAGTTGGTGAGTTCTAATTAATCTAATCTAAGGTGATGCATTTAAACTTATTTTACAGATAATTTGTCATACTACATTGCATGATTGATTTCATAATGTATGTGGATAATATAAATTAAGGAAAATTTCAGTTTAATTTAAAAATATAGGAGGAAATAAATATTTCCAAATGAGAGGAACTCTTTGTAAAATGATATAATAAATGGGTAGAATGAAGAATAGTATTGGAAGCTTCTAAATTTATTCATAAAACTATGGATGTGAAGTGTTGTTTCAACATTCTAAAAAAAGATACTTGAAATGGAATAATGTGTGTTCATTTCCCCATACATTCTGAAGTTGAGTATAGTTATTTAAAAATATATTATTAATAAATATAAAGCAGGTAAGGTTAATGTGAAATTTTCAAATTATCCTTATATGTTTTATTACTACTCTCTGTCCCTCTTTCCCATCCAGATGAGTTAATTAATTTGACGATGCCAAATTAATAAATATAATATATTATACATTATTATGATAATCTCAGAAACCTGAATATTGTATAATCACATAGAATTTTTTAATATTTTAATTAAAAGTTTTATCCTTGTGAAGAATGATAAACATTTGGTATAATTTTCAGAGTTTTCCAATCACATGGTGGAGAAATGAGAGTAGAGTCAAGTCCTATATCTGTCTCTTCTCCACCCATAATTGATGTCACATTTCGACAAACACAAAATGGTGATAGATTTATTGATGTACTAGTTGAGAGAACAAGACTTAATCTATCCATACCCTTTTTCATGAACCTTGGTCGTTTTTTGTTGGATTCATTACCTGGTGAAAGACCTAATGAGGGAGGAGTTATTAATCATGGATATGTTGGTGATTTAGGTATACAGGTATAATGTTTGCACATTGTTATGATAACTAAATCAATATCTGAGATAGATTTTTTCAGTGAGTAGTGAAGTGAAGATTAAATGTAAAGAAATGAATAATTATTATACATTAAATTTAGTTTCACATTTAAATGCGTAAAAAGTTTAAATTTTTTTATTAATTTATAGAATTAATATGTCTGAATATTTTTAATGACATTTGAAAAATGATATGTGTATTTGTATTTTAGGGCAAAGTCCCTATTGAAACAATGAAGCCTCCCCAAAGGCCACCAAGTTCTGCTGATAGTACCAGTGGTTATTTCTCATCAGGAGCATCATATGTTGATGATCAAATAGGTAAATAGTAATTAGTGAGTAAGTGTTTATTATTTTCAAGCTTTGAAATGGAATGTTAATTACATTAGTAACACTAATAAATATTTTATAAAAATGTCAACTTGGTTATTTGTATGAAAAGCTTTAAATTTGAATATACATGACAATAATTACTTTATTGTGTATACTATAGTAAATGTACAATATAAGATAATTATAGAACAGAAGAATTGCTTTCAATCAACGCTCAGCTCTAAATGCTTATGAAACATGAGGTTCTAAGTTAGACTCCCGGTTTAATCAAGATATTTCTATCCTAATCCATTAATTCAGTTTCAAAGCCTTTACAGCTGAGCTTATATTGAAAGTATTTTCTCTGATCTTGAATTAGATCCTGTTCTTGAGTTACACTCCTGGTCCAATCCAAATTTTTCTTTCCTAATCCATTAATATAAAGTAATTATTTATATTTTATAAATAAAATAAAGTAATACAATATATTAATACAGAAACAATTTTATTACTCAAATAACACTGTTTTTTTTTTAAAAAAAATATTTCAGGATTGTCAATTTCTGTGCAGCTAAGGAAGCCAGAAATAATGCTTTTTGCTGATTTGTCAGAGCACAATGGTCATGCTCTACTACTACAAACAGAACTCCTTATTGATTACAGTTTGCACCCAGGAAGAGATTCCTTTGTTTTCTCTTTGGCAGGCTTACAAATAATATCAAAATTACAAGGACACAACAAGCAATCTCCATACACAGTATGTACTGTTATAAAATATTATTATAATAAAAAAGTGTTCATCAAACAATGATTATTCACAGAGTATTCAATCAGCAAACATTCTTCTAATACATAGAGTATACTACAGTTTCTGTATGTATTGATGTAATATACATCTATGTCAAAAGTGACATACTTGAGACTGGTATGATGTCACAATGACTGTTTCAGGTATGTTACCAGCCTTCTTGAATCTGTACAATAGCTAGACAAATGTAAATTCTGTATTAAATTCTGAAAAAATATTCTTTGTAATATCCACCCACGTCAAAGTAACTTTTAACTATCAGACAAACCACAGCCTACTTTTGCCTTTCCTATCACAATATATCATCAATCACCTTTAGATATGTCATTTTACATCATTCACTGCCTTTCCCCCCCCCTATACATGATGATTTTTGGTGATTCTGTGCCACATTTTGTTTCCAACCCTCCTAATTCACCTGTTCCATCTATAAAATAGTGCCCTCTTGGTTTTTTATGGTCTTGTGGGTACCATTGTATTGCTTTGGTGATCCATCTTACCTTCTTGCTGTTTCAATTACTCCATTCATTCAATTACATCTTTACATTTTTCCTAATTCTTATCCACTCATTTCTCTTACGATCTCTTTGTGTGATTCCTAGCATTGCCTTTTCCATATTTATAGGTGTAATTACCATCTTATACATTCTAATTGTAATAAATGTCCATGTTTCTGAGGTAGTGTGTACAGGGATCACACATTTGTCAAAATAACTTTCATTTCAAATCCAATAAAATATTTGATTTTAAAAGAACAAAATTAATTCCATCTGAGCTTTATTTGTGTACTGACTTCTGGTAGGAGTGATACAAGCACAATCTTAAATGGTGTAGGCTTCTCTGTCAACTTTTGTTCCTCTACTATCTTTGTTCCAGTTTAGTCTTCTGAAGATTCTTTTTAGTGTCACAATGAATAGTCTTGTATTAGTATTTAATCATGTTCCACAGAGCCATATAGTAGCCAACATACAGGATGTGGAGTGGTGATACAGTGTTTCCTAGCATTGCACTATGCAGATTCTGACCTCTGCTGATTCTTAATTTTTATATTGATGTTTCGTCATTGTCAATATTCCTTGTGCTGACATTCCACGCCTTTGTATTACATCACTTTATATTCATTTATGCTGTTGAATGTTTTCTAATAATATATGACAGGCAATTAACTCTCCTTTGTTCTGCTCATTACTTGACAGACTGCCTGTAAATGGACATTGTCTTCTTCAGTAAGCATTATTAATCCCCTAGCATAACTGGAGCTATAGGGAGCAGAATAACCTCACAAATATAATGATAAATGTTTTTCAAAATTTCTCACTGACTTCAAATTTTATTCTTAAAGCATTAATGTCTCGTATGAATGTTAATTAAATTGAAGGGTAATAAAATGCATTTAAAAATGTATGCATTTTGAAAAAATATATTAATGTAATTTTAATTTCTTATGTTTGATCTTCTTTTTAGGTATTACACCCATGTGATATAGAATTTTCTAAATGTCTGAAGTCAGCTGAAGATGGAATCAAAGTTATAACAACTGTTAGTCCAATTGATATTTATATATCAGCAAGCACTGTTCATACTATATTTGATGTAAGTCTACATTAAATGTTCTACATAAATGATGACATTTCTTTTGAGAAATTTGTTAACTACAAATATAAATTTGGGGTTTTTATATTAGTTAGCTGAAGGAATACAGTTTAATATTCAGTGTATTTTAGGGACTTATATAATTGACATTTAAACACATTTAGAAAATATATAATACACTGTGTGTTCAAGTGCATTATCAGTTGGACTTACATGCCAATTAAGAACCCATATTGATTTATTTTAACATACCTAATGATCAAATAAAGTGCACATAACAGTATTACAATTACCGATATGCCATAGGAACTGTTATTTCCATTCCTTGTTCAGAAGTGAAGAAATAATTCATTATAATTATTATTATAAAAGTTTTAAGGATATATTTCTGTTGTAGATGATTGATGATATTACAAGTTCACTTCAGCTAGAAGAACCTGAAATGAATACTAAAACCCAACATAACAACTTTGAATTGGAAGATTTGTGGTCACCTAAGAAAGTTCAACCATTTATTAATCAGGATTCATGTGGTAATGTTTCATAAAACAAAAATACTTTTATTTTTGAAATATTTTACATATCTAAACTTTATTTGTATTGATGCTTTCAGTAAATTTGCCATACTCACAGCCATCATATCCTGAAGAAAAGCCAAGTGAAACTTTTAGTATAGCAATTCCTAAAATACGTATAATATTTGAGATGGAGAGTGGAATGAAACGAATTCCAGTTCTTTTACTTAAAATGTCTGCTGAAGCTAATGTTCATGACTGGACAAAACAAATGCACATGAAATGTAAGTTATTGTTTGATTTAGAAATTTAATGATTGAAATATATTTAATGTGTAAAAATCAAGTTTTATACAATTCTAAAAGCAAGACCTTACACATTATTTGACAAGTAGTCATCCTTTGTTTTATTTGGAATTAAATATTCTTAATAAAATGTTCTTAGATATATTTGGTTTTTAAACAATTGTTTACCTTTGACATATTTATAACTGTTTAAATATTATTTATACCAACCCCAAGTTAGTAATAGTTATACACTTCCGTATAAAAGAAAGTCAAATTTCCATTCAGCAGAATGTATTAGTTTCATCATCATGCATTTCTAGATGTTTTTTGTTACTTCTGTCTAACTTTTTTTTAATAACCATACCTAGATTTTAGTGTTAAATTTTTTCTCCTGAAATAATGATTATTTATTCTTTAACATTTCAGCTGAAGTTCAAATTCAATCATCATACTATAATGAAAAAGTAGGATCGTGGGAACCTCTTTTGGAACCATGTGTAGAGGAAGAAAGTGTTTACAGGCCATGGGAAGTTTTAATAAAGGTATACATTTTTAAATTACTAATTACATAATAAATAATGATTGGAGATTTCATTTACAGTTTCTAACTGCAAATATATTTAAGTCTCAATGAACATTTATCTCCTTAAATAAAATAATTAATTATTTATTATTATATTTGATTATAAAAATAGAGTTATCGAATGATAAAATTGTTTCTATTTAGATGTTTCAGGCAAAAGCATATCCTATATCTAGTAGATTTGATCATGATAGCACATCAGAAATTGATGGTGGCCCAGCAAAAATTGAACGCAGCTCTTTGGTGAAAAAAACAGTAGAATCTGAAACTTCTGCAGATGAAGCAGAGTTAGAGTATGGAATGACATTTATCCGTCGGCATAATGTAGAAAATTCTAATACAAGCCAACGTAATTCAAATGGTATGAAACCAAAACAAAGCCATCTCATTTAAATTTGTAAGTAATAATCTATAACTACACATTACTTCTTTTATTACTTCAGATTGTCTCAGTTTAATTGGATATCCAGATGACTCAGATTCTGACAATGAAGAAGGAGTTTTAGAAAAACTTGCTGGGGCAATTGGCCATTTATTCACTGGGTAATTTATACTAATATTAGTGCATGTTCTTTCTATAAAGCCTGTAATTTTTTCAGTGTAATCTCATTTCTATTTTGTTTTAGTGACAGCAGTGATGGAGAAGCAAGTGAATCAGAAGATTCAAGTGGGGCTGAGCCATCAGTAGAAACAGAGGAAGCCTCTGAGATTACTGTAAATTGTGATAATAATCTGCAGGGAAAAGATGAGAGAGCTGTATTCCTGAAGAAGCATGGTATGAATTGATGTTATTAAATATGTAATGAAATCATGACAAATTCATAAAGAGATTTTGATAAAATTAACAATCACATTATGATGTAATTGGTAATAATTTTGGCTCAACTGATTGAATATTTACCACCTGGGGTACTTTTTTACATACTCTCTTTATTTCTAAAGTTTATCTTAAGCATCTTGCATCTTATTTACATTTCTGAAAATTCTAAAGTCTTTACTTTCCAAATTTTTCTGGTAAGGAAATGACCTATTGGATATATCTTAGCATACCTTTCCTCATATCACAGAACAGTTTCTTACTTTTCTTCTTTTCAATTTATGTGTGGAGGACATTCAAGAACTTTCTTCAGTCAGTTTGTCCAGCTGCCTTTATGGTTCACAATTTATCATATTGAATTACTTAAATAGATCAATACAATTTTAAAGCATACTAACTATCCTGTTTGGTTTGTGTTACTACATTCAACAATTAATTTAAATTTACATATTTACTGTAATGTATTTTTTCTAAAGTTTTATCATCTTATCAAATGCATACTAACAAATGTTTTATGATTTTAGATAAAACTTTATAATAAAATATCATAATAATAAATTCATTTAAAATATCCTTTTAGTATTTGGTAGGATGTATATATTATATGTATTTTTATATATTAATATATTTATGTACAATTGCCTGTTTTTACTTAAATACGTGTCATTAAATAGTCAATAGAGTTAAATATTCTGTTATGTTAATATATTACAGGAAATATTTGACTTCTATTCTAATAAAGTACATTTTTTATGATGGAAGTATATATAATAAAAGCATTTTAAAAAGTTCCATGAAATTATTTGTGGAGATTATGAAGTTATACAGTATTACATAGAAATTATACAAATAAAAAACTTATATTCATTCTAGATGATTCTGTTGATTCTGGCTTAGAAACAGACTCCTCAGACAGGTTTGCATTGTATGTAATGATCGATGCACGAAGCCGTCTTGAGCTTCTCCTGACCCCAGCTGCAACCCAAGTGCTTCATGATTTAGCAGTAGCATTTACTCGCAGTGGACCTTCTGCTACAAATGCTGTTGTTCACAGCCTTGAAGCGCCATTAACATTACTTGATGATCTAGGGCCATGCTCCAAAATTTCCCTCATAACAAAATCTGAGGTTTGTAACTACAAACATTTGATACATATATGCAATAGTGCTTATAAGTAATATAAGATGAAATCCTGTCTTCTTATTGCAGAAAGCTCCTGATGGAAAAGATAAGGTGTTGATTACAGCAACATATGAAAAATCTGACTCATTACCAAGCAGCCCTGCTTCAACAAACGGTGGCCCTGATGCCAGTCTAGGAGAGTCTGATGTTGATATTGAAGGGTAATTTAATATTGGAAAGTAACTGCTGTATCATTAGGAATTTTAGACGATAATTGTTTTTACTTCAAAACATTAACAAACATACCAGTAAATACACAGTGAGATTACTTCCTTCAGTTACATACATTGAATAAATATATAAACTAATATTAGTTAGGAGACATTTGTCTATGTCTGATTCAATTACATAGCTGGAGTTTTTTATGCTACTTTGCATCTTTTTCTAATAGCATCTGAACATAGAAAGTTTCTATGTTCAAATTATGTTAGGCAAAGATGCAAGGTAGGATTAAAATGTCCAACTATGTTTGTCCAACTATCTTCTGTGTTATTGTTTCTCATATTAAGTTTGTCTGGAAACTATGGTTGTATTATTAATTATTAGTACATGTAATCCTTCAGAGTAAAGTAACATTGAGATATGCTGAGATAAGTTTTGCATTTAAATTCACTATTTTTCTGTTTAATAAAAATATAGTCAAATGCTATTAATTTATTAGCTTTAAAAATATAAATCAGGCAGTTCAAATGTTTCCATTTTTTGATTCAATAATATATATTTAGATAATATGCCTTCATGATTTTATTCCTGGGTGTCCCCAAATTGCACTCAATTAATTTTATTAAATATTTATAATATATGATTAATGACAAAATCAATATTTTCATTAGTTTCGAAGGTGGATTCAACTTTTCAATCAATGAGACGTCTCATGGACAAGAACTGTACTCACCTGTTCTAAGATTTCCATCTGAATCCATAGCTTCTCTATACAAGAAAGTCACTGATGAAAGACTTATTATAGAAATGGATGGTATGTACATATAATCAAGTATAAATTTATAAACTGCATCCAATTCAAATATTAATATGTTATCATATCATACATTAATGAATTTAAATGATAAACAAGTTTAATATTTAACTAGTTGTGCTTCATAACTTGTAGGTTTTGATTCTCTGCAAATTCTTGCTCCTCAAAGAGTTTTAAGTAAACTGCATATGTTGCATCCTGTGAAGAACAATACCAGATACTATATAATAACCAGTGTAAATATATATCATGGTCATAGAAAAATTCTTGTCAGATCTCCATTACAGGTTTGTTCTTAGTTAAAGGAAAGTATTACTAAAAATGTTTTTACATGCAACAATAATATTTTGGGTTTATTTTTTATAGATTAGAAATGAAACATCATATGCTATGGGCATATATTACAAAAAGTCAGTGCTGGAAGCACTAGCATTGGATCACATTGGTGAAGTAACAAATCCTTTTGAAGATTCAATACGTGTAGCAATTGTGGAACCTGATGAAACTTATAATGTTCCCTTGTACATTGCATATCACTGCAAACTTCATATACTACCTGCATATGTAGAGTATGTTAACTAGTATATCAGTAGATTATTTATAAATTAAATTTGACTGTAAATATGTCTACTAAATCTTTGATATTTTCACAATTGCAGTAGCTACCATGTGAGTGATGCAGGGCTATGGTGGCAGGAACTAGCTTCAGACCTCAACTCACCTAAAGATATTTTCTGTGCTCCTAAGGAAGAAAAAGATGCCACTGTATTTTCAATACGGGTTGAAACTTTTATTTAGTGAGATAAAAATTATCTTTGAATAATTTCATTTCCTTGCACTGAGACATAATTCTATGCCTTAACAATTATTTTTCACTTTTAGGCTGTGTGTGTAGATGGTGTTCATATTAACAGAGCTTCACGCACAATACCCAATTACTGCATAAGACTACTGCCTCCCCTCTATGTACACAATTGCTTGCCATATGCAATTGAGTTGAAAATTCCAAACATCAGATATGAAGTTCGCATAGAGGCTGGAGAAAAAACAAATATTTATTTCTTAAACCTTTTAAAGATTCATAAAATTTGTGTTGAGGTATGTGTTCATAAAAATAGAAAGTAATGATATCAAATGCAAATTTACAAGTCAAATTAAATAAATAAATGAAGAAACATAATTTTTTACACATAATTCTATGTCTTAACTTTTTATGAAGTAAAGCTGAACGCAATTTTTTAATGTTAGAAAACTTACTGTAAAAACTACGCAGAAAATATTTTTTCAATTAATAGGTGCCTGTTTACCTTGGAATACCTTGGACTGGCTCATTTAACTTAACAGCTGATTTGGAGGAAAAGACTGTGACTATGGCTACAGAATATGAAACAGAAGGTGGTAATAAGCAGTTAGGCCTAAACCTAAAAGTTGAAAGAAATGAAACTTGTGATGTTTTCCTTCATGCCCCTTACTGGATCATTAATAAAACTGGTCTTCCACTTCAAATTAAGGTAAAATATTTCATTTTGTTTATGGACATTATAATAATTGCATGAAATGTTTTATTGATTCAATTCTACTTATTTGTCCATATGTTATAAAAATATATATAATTTGCTGAATAAAATGACATATACTGATCACTTTAATTTACAGGGTTCCTCATCTGATGTAGTTTATGAGGCTCAAGGAGAAGAGCCCTTACTCTTCTGTTATAAAAAACATAGACGACGTTGTGTGCGTCTGAGAGCATATCACTCGTCTTGGTCCTCAGCATTTTCCTTAGACACCGCTGGTTGTGCTGGTTTAGTGGTTTGTCGAGACCGTGAACGCAAACGACGATATAGGATTTTGTTAAGTATTAGGCTGTCTCAGTTGTGTCCTCAACTGACACGAATAGTTACTTTCCTTCCTAATTTTCTTGTCACAAATGACAGCCGAAAACACCTTCGTTTCATGGAAGAAAATGAAAGAGCAGATTTATGGATTGATCTTGCACCTGGGCAGGTAAATATACTATTTAAACCTAATTTGTCGTCAATTTTCAACACACTGCTAAAGTTATACAACATTTTCAGTGCATTCCATTTTGGCCGGAGACAGACACAATGAGAATGTTTGTTAAGTTTAGAGACAGTAAGCTGGTATCACAACACTTTCCTATTACACTTATTCATCAAACAGTATTGCGTATGGATAAAGGGGTAAGGTGTCAAAAACTTTTGTTTCTTTATGAGCTAGTTATGTAACAAGTATTTCTTCATTTAATAAATTATTTTATTCTGTTGAATTAGTGTGGCCTTTGTGTTGATGTGAATGGTGGAGGAGAGGTTCCATTTTGTATTACATTTAGAAACTATAACATTGGAGATGCACCTGTCAGAATAGATAATTTGTGTGAAGATTTATTTCTCAAGATATATCAACAAGATCTTGGACAGGTATGCAAGTTTGTAGATTATGAGTTATAAATATAATAATGATATATTATTTAATTAATTATATTCATATTCTATATATGTTATCAATTTTTATTAACTGTATTTATAAATAATTAAATATAAATATTGTTATACACTTTTATTTTTGGGTTTATAGTAGAGATAAAAAAGCTTCAACAAATCACACATTCACCATTCTAACATGATCTGATTCCATAAAATTTTGTAAAATGTGTCTTCATTTCAGTAATTTATGCCAAAAATTTATGTTCTATAACTTCCGGGAAACAATTTGCAAAGGATAAATTGTTTACACTATACTAATGCAGAATATACATTTAATATAGTTTCTATTTTCAAATACATTTTCTTATTGGTTAATCCATATGTTCAGATATTTTGATATCATTTCATTAAAGAATTGGTTAACAGATTTTATATCACACTCATTTGGAAATAGTAAAGATATATTCTTATACAAAATTTACTGTAACATAGGTTTTTACAAATGTATTATGAAATGTCCATAATAATGTGTATAATGGTTTTCAAGAACACGATGTTCTCAATTTTTAAATACTGTATTACACTTGAACCATAATAATGTATATTTCTTTATATGATGTTTAATATTTATATGAAAATAAGTGCCTTATTTATGTTCACACAATGTCAAGTAAATTGTTATACCATGTAAATTTTAGCCCAGCTTTCACATTATAATTTGCCTGGTTTCCATTCTTTTGGTTATTCACATACAACTTTCGTATTTACTTGACATGAAAATATTAATTTTTTATTTCATATATTGCTTATTTCAGGCAATGGATACTTATTTATCCCTTTTCTCTATTTTTCATTAATCAAATTGTTAGACATGTGAGGAAACCTAATTAATTATTATATAATATTTCAACAAATGAATGTAGTATTTACAATTGGAATTATCATTGAAGAGTAAATACTTTAACTACTCAAATAAAAAATATTTATGTAACTAGGGTGTGATAAGATTTTGTTCTATTTCATATGTTTTTCAGGTGATGCTTCTAAGTCCTTACCAATCAATGCTTTATACATGGGATGATCCATCAAAAGAGAGAAGTCTTCGTTGGAATGTCTATAATAAAAAATCTAAAGGCTTTGTAGCTGAATTTTGGAAGGTAATTGTGGGAATAATAATAATAATAATAATAATAACAACTACAATAAAAAAATGATTTTTTTTACATGGTAAATTATCCAATTCCACCATGGACACTTGGGTCCACGTGTATCAGATAATGTGACACTCTTACTAAACCCACAAACCAATTTCAATTGACTTAGTTCTGTCCCGCAGTGTGTTAATATTACTTTAGGGCAAAGTTGATTCTATTTAGGCTCTGGGCTCCTCTATGATTTTTGCCCAGTCAAATTTTCAGACATTATTGAAACTGAATTTCATCAAAGTAAAAGAAGAAGAATATTGCATTCCATCAATAGAAATATTTGTATTGAGTTTTGTTCTGATAATAACAATTCATTGTTATAAATTATCAGAGAAAGATTTTTATTCAGATATATTTCTGAATAATTATGTGGTTCAAAGGAAAATTTAGAATGAAAAGATGTTTATGAGAAAATCTATTTTCATTAAATAAATTTATAGGATGGATATGGGCAGGAACGTGTCAGCTTTCACACCGTTAAACATCCACCTGTAACACCAAACACACCAACTGTTACAGCTAAATTATCTGCCAGTTTCAAAAGGCTTTCTCCAAAATCTCCAATACAAGATGGAAGCAGCAGTAGTGATGATACTGAATCAGATGAGCAGAAACCACAGGTGACACTATTAAATTAATTTTATAAATTTAAAGTGGTGCAAGATATTAAAAAGAATGGAATTTATATAAATTATTTAGAGAACCATAGAATTTTTTAAAATGAGTTTCAAAGTTTTTAACTCTAAGGATTCATGAAATGTTTATATTCCATTCTTCATCACATAAATTTTTATTTTTGAGTAAAAATAATATTTTTGAGTTAATTTATTTTTAAAAATTGTCCTAATTCATATATTTTTAATTTCAACTTTATATGTTGTAGCAGCTGAAGAAGACAAGAAAAGATAAAGTTATAGTGTACTGGGTCAGTTATTTAGAAAATTATCAGAGAGTGCTGATGTTCACCCAGAATGAGAGAGTTGCATTCCATGCTAGAAGCAATGTAGAAGCAGAGAAGAGTAACTTGGAAGTGTTTTTATCTCTCAATGGTATTGGTGTTTCAATGGTAAGAGTCTTACAGATTAGTTGTTACAACTGATTGACGAGTTTATTTTTATTTAGTAAGTTTCCTCCATGTTAAATATTGTGACTATTTTTCTCCACATAATTTTTTTGTAGTTATATTAACATTAAAAGCAAAATACTTTGTCTATTGTCAAGGGAAGAAAACCATTTTTCAACCTCAATAATTCTATATTTTTCTTATATTATAGGAGCTTTGTGAAATTTTGATCATATTCATCTCAAAAACATTTTAATACATATAAACTGACTATTTACACAAGAAAAACTGTAGTCATAATTATATAAATAATGTTTTTTGAGTTGAATTGGACTTATATTTGGGTGTAGTCTCCTATCATATGTGAAACAATTTACCAAATATTGATACTGGAATGTTTTTCCTTTAACAATATACAATATTATTACACCTTTATTAATAAGCAAAATACTTTTAACAAACTCAAGATTTTTCATGCTTGGCTATCTATTTAAAAAACATTTATATATTATGTTGTTGTTTTTATTCTGGATTATGTTTGACAGGGAACCGAGTCACATTTCTGGCAGAAAGAACTTGCTTATTTAAGTATCACAGATTCATCACCTTCATGGGAAGTAATGGTTGCTCATCGTTGGAAGACATTAACACTTGAATTGTCCTCGTGGATAGAGGATAAGTGGAAACAGGATCAGAAGAAAGCCCAAATGAAGGATTATATTCATGTAACCATTCCACTTATTGGAGTTTTAGAAGGAAAATACATATCTGTTTTTTAGTGTAGTAAAATTTGATAAATATATTAATACTGCACTGTTCCACCAGGTTGATTTTGAGAAGATGCAAATGACAAAACCATTCTTTGGAGAGCTTCGCAGGCTTTATTATCCAGGCATTTGGCTACAATATCGGAAATCATATCATCAAAGTTTCCTGCACTTGAAAATTCATAGATTACAGGTTGGTAGATAGAGAATGTGAAAGGCCAATTGCACTTCTTGAAACAATGGTTTTACAGTTTCTAACAGTCATTGTCATTGTGACTCTCACTTTGATGAATATTTTACATCCTATTCTATGTTGTAAGTCATGAATAATTTTGGTGTAACTGTCTCTATCGTCAAAATCTTTAAGTAGTACCACTCTATTTTTAATTAATTTATATCTCAGAAATTGTCTAATATACCTCACACAGTAAAAGTAATAAATGTTAGGTACATTATAACTTGTTTACTATCAAGTCATCACAAAGAATTTATGGTTTTACTCTTATTAAATTGGGAACAATAAATATAATATAACTTGCATGTTTAAGGGGGAAGTTAAGTTTTGAATATTAAGTAACTTAGAAATGATATAAATTAAAATTATTTTAATCAATTGTTATTTTATGTCTTAAGTATTCTAAGGATTAGTACTTAGGAATAATTTTTTCTATAGATTGATAATCAACTTCATGATGCTATATTTCCAACTATTTTGTATCCAACACCAATTCCTCAACACATTGTTCGCCGAGTTGGTATCAAACCATGCATCGATGTAGCTATTATGAAGAGACATCGCCCAACTTATAATCAGGATATTTACAAGTATGTGAATTGAAAGAACTGAAAGTTGTAATTTACTTAATTTCAGAAATAATATTTTGCATACTAATAAAACTTATGTTGTTAGTAAGCAAATGTCAACTTTTGCAGATACATAAAAGTATTGGTTCAAGAATTTTCACTTCAGATTGATAGAGGTTTTCTTCTCTCATTTTATGATATATTATCTGTGTGGCAAGTAAATGAAAAACCATCAACAAGAATAAGAGCAGATATTGCAGTTGTTCACATTCCCCTAGCCAATGTTGCCAAAGTAAGTTTTAACAAGCTATATTTCAGTGGTATAGATAAATGTAGCTAAATCTTTTGCATTGATTTTGAAATTTGTTTGCAGCAATCAACTGATACAAAAGAACCAAAGGTTATAATAGAATATATACACTTATCCCCATTGAAAATAAGGTTCAGCTATTCACGTCGTGGGACTGTTATTTCCCAGCATACAGTCCATTCTTTCAATTCTGATCTAGTTGACTTTTTCTTAAATTCATTTGGAGCTTCTCTTGCTGAAGTAAAAGGAGTTAAGTTGAGGTATAACTCTCTATAATTTAAATACTTTTCATATTAAATATAAATGTGTTACAATTCAATGATCATTATATGTAATCAAACGTGCATAAAAACTGTAAAAGTGTTATCATAACTTCACATAAAAACGGTACAAAGCAATAATTTATTGCCATACTCTGGTATAATAAACACAATAATCAATTGCCTTGTAAGCAAACAACATAAATCTTCCTGATTACTGCTACTATTAAAATGACCACTTTTTTGTTTCTAGAATGGGCTATTTTGAACTAAAGGGTAGTCAAATAACTGTACCAAACCTGATATCAGATGTCTATAAATATTACGTCAGCCAACTAATTCAACAATTCCATGTACTTGTTCTTGGATTAGATGTTCTGGGAAATCCATATGGTCTTGTTACTGATTTCACTGAAGGCCTTGGAAATTTTTTTTATGAACCATTTCTTGTAAGTATAAATGTAATATTTTATTTAAAATTGGTTTTATATAATATATATTTACTGAAATGAAATAACTTTATAATTTTCATTATTCAGGGTGTGATGGAAGGGCCAGAAGAATTTGCTGAAGGGTTATGCTTTGGTGCAAGAAGCCTATTTGGCCATGTTGTAGGTGGAAGTGCAGGATCAGTTTCGTTGATTGCATCTTCTTTGGGAGATATAATTTCTTCTCTTAGCTTTGACGAAGATTATAAAAAGGTATCTTTGATGATTTTTTTTTTGGTAGAAATTACTTTATTTTTGACCATAAGTTACATCTTGTGAAACTGATAATTGTCTTCAATATTTTACATAGAAAAGAAGGTTTTGTCTTCAACACAATAGTGATCTTCCAGAAACAATTCTTTTGGCTGGAAAAACATTCATCATGGGTGTTATCTTAGGAATGTCTGGAGTTATAATGAAACCTATAATTGGTATGTATTATGTTTCCTTTGTCTTTTGGCATTCAAATATATTAATGAATACTTTTACTGAGAATTTTTTTTAATTTAATCAAATGATCGTCTACATGCATGTAAGAAACTAGCTTAAGACAATCATATTAACAAATAAAGTAAAAATGAAAGTTTAGAGTTGTGATTTTTAAATATATAATAATAATGACTAAAATACTAGGGAAAACACAATCATCTGTCATAAACAAATAATGGTTGATTTAAGTCAGTATTGAAAATGTAGAAATAAGTAATTGAAACAAATTTAAGTATCCAAAATGAACATTTTCCCCCTACATTTCCGCAATTTGAAAAGCAGAAATAATAATATGACTGCACCTAAGAAGAAGAACTTTTTAATTTACTAATATATATGAACATTATACATACATACATATATACATATATATATATATATATATATATATATATATATATATATATATATATATACAAATATTGGTAGTATATATGATATACCTCATATATAAATGGAATAGCATTTTTAATATTAAAACTACCAATATATATATATATATATTGGTAGTTTTAATATAAAAAATGCTATTCGATTTCTTGTCTTACATTATCTTGAAATTCAGAAAATAAATTACTGGGGAATAGATACCACCAGTATTTGTATTGTGATATATATACATATACAAATATATATATATATATATATATATATATATATATATATATATATATATATATATATAGAGAGAGAGAGAGAGAGAGAGAGAGAGAGAGAGAGAGAGAGAGAGAGAGAGATTCTAATTTTAAGGTCTCTTAATTTTTTCCTGAAGATCTTCTTACAGAAGATATTTTAAGTTTCCGTTACTCCCTAAAATATCTCTTTGTCATATATATATATTCTGTGATTTGATAGTTGTCATGAATAATTTTGAGACCCCTTTTACTCACTTGCATTTTGAATAATAGTCTGACTGCAAAAATTGGAGCGTGGCTATCATTAAAAACAAGAATGCCTTATAAGTAAATCAAGAGAGTATTATACTTGAAAGTTTTCATTTAGAATCAATTTCATCTAATAAACTGATACCCACACAGCCTTGTTAGTTTATACCTGCATAACCACGTTGAGCAAATTAGATTATAGAAACACCAAGTTTTGTGGGAATATAACTCATACCTAATGAGAGGAGGATTACAAAAAAATATTCCTCTCACATGTTCCTGTCTGCTTGGTTCAGAGTAATGGCTTTGTAGATTCATTGCCACATAATGCTTGGTCTTCACTGAACGAATATATAATATACTGATACACAATAAGGAAACGTAAAACTTCAATGATTTTTTATGGGTACTAAACCATAAAATTGAGAAAAGAAGTAATTACACCCTGTTTTTCTACACTAGCAATACCATATTAAGTGTAGAAAGTTATTACTCTACAAGAAACTATATGAACCCTGTGCATTGTATGGTTCTACTTTTGATGTATTTTATTTATGAGGAGTTTTGGTGTAGATAAGCTATATGTGTCTTTTTACTTCCAAGAAGAAATTAAGAGGCCTTAAAAGTTGAATACACTTTGTAAATTTCAAAAAATTATATTACAATTGACATATATGTATTTGGTGTGTGTGTATGTTTTTTGCCATTAGTTTTTCTATAGTCATTGTTGTAACTATAGCAAATCTGACATTATTGATTAACAATTAATGAAATAGCTTGCAATGTATTTCAATACTGTCATTGCTTTGCTGTTGTATTAATGTGGAATGGAATGTTTTTGTGATGGTTTGTACAATGTGGAATGTTATAATACTAATTTAATATCCTCACTGTTTTCTGTACTTACCACACAACACCATCAACAACTGTATAACTCTTTTCAACCCGTGAATTGGGATGTAGAATCAGAGATAGCAGGTATGATTAACATTATTTACCCAATTCAACTTCTTAAAGAAGAGATTATTATTTTTTGTTTATTTAATTTTTCTCACACATTATTCAACTATTTTTACTGTAGCTAGCCATAAAACATGACATAATTCAAAACTGAGTTTCATTGACTGTCATCACTTTACACAGATGATAATCTGAGGAAATGTGTATGGATGAGTGAATATTTAAGCATTTTGTATATATGCATG
Source organism: Zhengitettix transpicula (assembly GCA_037074705.1). Taxonomy (NCBI): domain Eukaryota; kingdom Metazoa; phylum Arthropoda; class Insecta; order Orthoptera; family Tetrigidae; genus Zhengitettix; species Zhengitettix transpicula. The sequence goes on along the minus strand of CM073595.1, from coordinate 14,585,341 downwards.
CCAAATGAAAGTTTATAGAATGTTTGTGACACTTCATGTTCCATTTAATGCATGCATATAATGATATTCTGAGTTTTTCTTCTGAAGTTGACAAATATTTCAGGTGCTCAGCAGGAAGGTGTTGAAGGTTTCTTCAAAGGTATTGGCAAAGGTCTCATGGGATTAATAATTAAACCAAATGGTGGTGTTTTGGATTCAATTGCAATGACAACAGATGGAATAAAAAGGTATGTATATATATATATATATATATATATATATATATATATATATATATATATATATATATAAGAAACTAAGGATGATGTGTGTGTCTAAATAATTTATATGTATACAAATAATGACCAGTTAGCTTATATTTCTATATCAAATGAAAATCTTTCTCTTAGGGTAAATATATGTAGGTTGCTATGAGGACAAAGGCTTTAGTTGCAATTATTTTGGAAATATATACAAATAAATGTTTCAAATACAAATACAAATAAATGGGTTCACTTAGACTGTTGTGTGAAAACTTAATGGCTGCAGGTGGGGACTATGACAAGGCTCCTGGCAATGGTTTACCCTCATGACTGGAAATGGCTGCTATTTATCCTTTAATAATCTCTGCTATCAGTGACAGGAGACTTGCCTGTAGATAGGGATACTCCCCTCACCATATTCATGACTGCTTCTTTCCCTGCAAAGAGGTATTCAGTTCCTGGTTCACCTAGGATGTGACAATGGCTAGCTCAAGATGTTTCCCCCAGGAAACTGCAAATTAGTCAGTTGCTCCAAGTGACATCTCTACTAACCAGGCTCCCTCAGCCAACTTTCAAAATTACTGTCTTCTATTATATTCCAGCCTCCTTCAGCAAATATGCATCTTCTTCAAAAGACACCCCATGACTGGCACATTTAAGTCATGTCCTTCCCACTATTTTTCTTCTGTTTCCGCCATTCTTGGTCACAACAATCTCTTAGCACCTATTTTGAATTAATTTATATTGTTATCATTTTACACCAATACTTTAAAAGAATTCAAAACATTTTATTTTATTATTTTTAGTAGAGTTAAAAGTTACAAGTGGTAGATTTTTAAAACAAATTTCTCAACCCCATCTCTATATTAATCTGTTCATAACAGTAATTTTACTCTCAATAGTATAAAGTAACTGTTTTCTTGAATTATTAAATATAGTTCCTCAAATCATTAATTTTATCATAATATATATAACATTGTTGATACAATTATACAGATTATAAGAATTTTAAATCAAACCATTTTGAAACAACCATTTATTTTTTTAAATACACATGGAACATTGTTCATAAGACTCATCAATATTGACTTCCTTTTTCAGAGCAGTTGAAATGGGAGAAGATGTTGTGATGAGAGTGCGACTTCCACGCTATATGAATCCATATCAGGTATTTATATATATTTCAATCAAAAGTTTTTTGGAAAATATATTGAAATATATTGTTGTTAGAACAATATTACCAATTTAATTAGAATAACAATATATTTTCAAATAACTCACAGTTTTATGTGTGTGTATAGAATCAGAAGATCTGACATCATAATATAATGTTGTTGTTTTTTTTAAAAAAAACCATGCTGATAAAATGATTGGAGACAATCTTGAAAGAACAGTAAAAGACATGGTCTTTCTTTATGTGGCAGTATGTGCATTAGGACTTATGTAAATGAAGTGAATTATGTATGTGGCATCCTTGGGTCTCATTGATGTATTTGACTTACATCTATCTGATCAATGTTTTGTTGATCATTTTGAGGAAATTTGCTTCATGCCTCTTCCCTATGGATTTTTAAGGTTATTGTCTAAATGTTATGTGAGAAATTCCTGCTTTTCCAGTAACTGATGACTGATTTTTATTCGAAACTAATTTCATCTCTATTTCTGCTTCTATTTGTATCTCAATATCAATCTCAGTTCCACTGTCAGAACTGCCCTATTAGTTCTACAAGCATAACTGAACTGCCCCCAAAGGCTGAACTGCTCATGACCAATAAGTGTCTTCCTCCTTTTCCTGGGATGCAATTTATAATAACACAAAACAATGTTACTTTTCTTTGGTGAACACAAACTGAAGCAGCTGTTCCAAAGAAATATCCATCTTTGATGATACATGTGCTTCAATACTTCTTGATCTGTTACCTAAACACAATCAATCTATTCAGTCAGATATAAACAATTAAAGAATAAGAAACATCATCATTTCCAACATTGGAAAATAAGTCCTTTGGTTAAAGATTTGGTAAGCTTTAAAAGGTGAAGTAAATCAGTAATATATTAATAATATTTTGTAACATTTTTATAATAATACTTTGCTCATTTATCAATGAGTAGGATCAAATGAAAACATAAAAAATGCAGTAAACTCAATATCAGAAAGTCATTCCAAAATTTAGTTTGTAAGATAAGTGAAATTCTTGTACATGTTATTACATTTTTTTTTGGTAGTGAAAAGAAGATAGTAAGACAGTTAAATTAACAGATAATTTTATCAGAAAATATTTTCTGCTTTTGACATTCAGTTGTTTTAGTACCATAAGTAACATTTGATATAGCATATAAATACATTTTTCAAAATATTTTAAATTCTGTGTTGGAATTAGATAATGAATGCATTCTATGTGACTTTCCAATTTGAACTGGCAAAGATTTTGTTCAATCATTTGTATGTGGAACAATAGGCTCATTTTATTCTACAATAACAGAAATTTAAATTATTTTTAAATGATTTTATGAAATTTAGAAGCTGTATGGAGAAATTCTAATTTTTCTTGATCCTCAATATAGACATATGTGCTTTAGATAAAAATTCATTGATATCATTTATAAATAAGAGGAGAGCAGCTAAATACAGGGAAAAGAGTTCATATATACACAGTTCCCACTAATATAGGAAAAAATATTGATATCTGTATAGAATACCACACAAAATAAATTAAATAATCATCAGTTTGTCACAAAGTACCAATCAGAAGGATACAATGAACAGTGCTTCCTTTACATTAGTCGTGAAAGTGGACAAGAAATGGATCAGGTCTGAAAAATTTCAGTGTATCACTAGTTTTTTGGAAGCTAAGATTTCATACAACTTGTGCTTAAACCACACACGTTTTTGTACAAAAGAGTGGTACTGTGAATTGATGTTATCATTAAAACTTACCTTTAACAGAAATTTTGTTGGAAATTACTCAAGTGGAACTGTGTAGTAAATAGTTTGCCAGAAAATATTTAGGATATCTTATAGCTTGAATGTACCTTATAGTTATGCTTAATTAAAAATATAAATAAAAAACATTTTCTAATTTCTTGATAGGGAATAAAACCATATTCTCGTTATGACGCAACAGGAATGCATCTTCTAAACTTACTCTGCAAAGGTCATTATTCTGACACAGATATTTATTGGGCTCATGCAGCATTGAATAAAGATGCAAAATCAACAGTTGTAGTCACATTGCAGTAAGTAAATGCCAAAATGTGTTTTTTGCTAGGATATTTATTCATAAATCTATAGTAAGACTTCAATGACTAATACTTACAAAGAAATAAATTATGAGTATTGATGATGTGTAATTTTTCAAAATAATTTGTTATGGAGACGAAAGAGAGAGAAAGAGTGAATCAATTCTTATCTGAAATTAAGAGCAGGTTTAGCCATGTTGAACAGAAAATAGTTAAAATTTTCTGATGTATTAGTGTCCTTCATCAGTAGGTAGAAGGTCTCCAGATCTTTTGTCTTCTGAAGAAGGAGGCTAACACATCCTGATATTGTTTCCTGTCTGATGTGGTGACACCAGCCCTCAATGTGTGTAATAATAATGTCACCTAATGATGGAGCCAAATGTGAAACTATTGAAATATTATTACAGAAATCTTTCTTTTGTAAACTTTTCTGGTTTTCTAATTTTTCAAAACCAATATTGTTTTAAATTTTTGATTGCTGCATAATGCTTACTGTCTACTCTCAGCATTAATAGTAGAAAAAAGTATGAGTGGTATATATAATCAACTGTAGATAATAATTTTTTCAATAAATAATAGTTGTTTTTTTAACAGTATTTTTAAATTAAATAGTGCTGGAATACAGAAAAAATACATTGTACTTAGACAATTTGTAGGAAATGATTGGTTGATTAGATTTTATGTAACTACAAATATTTCATTCCCAAAACATCTGTAAAGTCACATATAACAAAAAAAAGATTAATTTATTAATTATTGTTTATGTAACACGTTTCAATGAATATGCAGTGTATGAATATGTGTAAAAGTATTAGTATACAAATTAACAACATTAAAAACTAAATAATGGTGAACATACAATTTATTTGGCATGATTGAAACAATGTTAACTATTGTGATTGTCAATAGATGTATAAACAAGTTTGTGTAATCCATTAATGCTACAATTCATTATTACTATAATCATTCCTTATTATTCATTTGACATGTGCTATTCTGTTTTTATGAATTGCCAAAGTTCAATGTTGTATTGTTTGTTTTCAGACATGTATTTCTTGTTGAGAAGTGTCGTCTGTGGGGTTTCTGGGATGTTGAATGGGTGGTGAGAGTTGATGATATTATGGCAGTTCCTCATTTATGTGATAATAAACTTGTATTTAAAGTTAGACAGGTAAGACTATTTCTAAAGTGTTTACACTTATATATATTATGTTGATGGAACAAGTGGGCAGTTTTCCTTCATGCCAATAAATAAATTATAGAGGGTGTCCCATCAATATTTGTACAAACTTTAAGGGAGGTAGGGCATGTTAAAACAATTGAGAATTACATAACAACCCACAATCACAAATGTTTGACAATCAAATAAGCTTGAATTGAATTATTTTTCTTTAAATGGGAAAATAGTTTCAGCTGTACATATTTAAATTATTCTAATACTATATTCATTATTTCAGGATGAAAGTTTCAACTGTTTTTCTGGTGATGAAAGATTCATTGAGTCTGAAGATATGAGTGTTTTGGAATGGATTCAGAGCAAAATTGAGACTGTATTGATACTTAATATGGAAGAAAAACCATGTCCAAGTGAAATATAAGGTTTTATATCTCTGTATTTGGCAACTTCGGGATGCTAAATCACTGATAGTTTTACTGAGCAAGAATTAATTGATTATTGAACACTAATATTTTTTCAATTGTTTCATCCTTATTAAGAGCCTAAAAATATTAATCTGATTATTAACAGTGAAGAAAAATCTTTCAGACCCATGTCACATGCCACATGTAACTTGTACATATACATAAATCTCATTGGGCAGTCAATTACAAAGATGATTTGAATCAGGTTTATGTAGATAGGTATATATTAACAATGAAAATAAATATGTTAATTAACTTTGCTGATTTAGACTTGATTTTAAAAAAGTATAAAATCATGTCTGAAAAAGTAAGCGTTTCATATGCATAAAGAACAATTTGCAACTGTTATAAATTTGACAAAGTATAAAGAAGATATATTTTAATAATTACCAGCCTATTTATATCTTTGGGAAAGTATTTCGACTTTCTTTTTTAAATTTCAAAGATGTTATCAATGTTGGTAACTATTAAGTATACAATATTGTTCATCTATAAAAGGCCATTTTTTCTTAATACTTCTCAACACCCATTTTCTAATTGATAACTGTAGTACTAATCTGTTTCTTAGTCTTAGTAAACTTGGGCTTTCATTACCAATTTGAAATTCTTTGCTTTATCTATTTGATTATTTTAGGAAAAGTGTTAAAATTGATTAATATAGCCTTCCCTCTCATATCTAAATTTACATGCTTGCATTGAGTAGACTATTATTTTTCACAGTAACAAAAATAGTAAGGCATAGGATGTAAAAATTACTTGTTATTTGTGAGGATCCATGTGGCAAGAACACAAACCGGATACATAATATAAACAAAAGTATATCTACTAATTATAACATTAAAATGATTACACATATTTAATTTTTAACTCAAAAGGTCAATGTAAAAATGGTTTAAAGTATAATTATTGAAATGATAGATTTGTAATAAGATAAAATAAGTTTTTTTAATGAGAATAATTTTCTAAGTAGTATATATGTGAACATAATTTGGCCATATCTTAGGTTCAGTATGTAGAAATATGTATTTTATTTCCTGAGACAAAGATGCTAAATATTCTTGTGTTTTTGAAAGTGTTCATATGAACTAATAATTTACTGAAGTTATTGAATGTTTATTGTTACAATAGTGTAGTATGTATTATAAATTATTAAAGGTTGAATGTTAACTGTATTTTTAGAAATGAATTTCCACAAAGTGAATGGGATGTGTGTTGGATTTTGAGGTACTTAAGTTTGAGTAAAACTCAGGAATGCAATAAGTCTTGTCAAACCTAAATCTGATGAGGAAGTTTTATTTTGTTGAAACATTTGCTGAATTATTATTTTATTTAATCATTGTTATTTAAGGACAGGATTGATAGGGAATACAAACTAATTAAGCACACTATACTTTTTGATAAGGTATATTATATATGGAAACATTGCATCTTGCATTTTAATATACTCACAAAAAAGCATATGGAACTTTTCTCATATATTGGGGCTCTATTACTCATTCTGCAAGATTATAAATCATACATGTCATCTAAGTCTGGCACGCACATATACAACCAAATCACTCATAATTACTGTATATTAAAATCTATTCTAATGCTATTTATAGTTACATTTGAGTATGATGAATTTGAATATTCACTATATTTATTTACAAAAAAATCTAATTTAATTATATAAAACACTTTATCAGTTTCCTAGAAGCAATTGCCTATTTTATTTCTGAATCTCCTTGGGTATTTTGTATTAAAAATTGAATTAATAATGGTAATTATAAATACATTTGTAATTCTTTATATAAGAGAGAAAGGTGGTGGCTTAGCTGAAATTGAAGTTTGGCATTGCCACTGAGGACAGAAGGAAGTTCTTCGGGAGACATTCCATAGCTGGCTCACACAGGGATGTGTCTTCCTTCTCCTGATGTAGAGGCTAACGCCTCCAGAAATATGAAGAACTTCCTTCTGTCCTGAGCTGCAATGCTGAGCTTCAATTTAAGGTGAGTCACCACCTTTCTTTCTTTCCATTACATACACATTGTTTTAATTATTTTGACAAGGTTACACATCCTTATGTTTATATAAAAGTGAGTATGGAAGTGGCTATGTCAAAATAATTGGTATGGAAAATAAAGAGTGATAGTTAGTGGCTTACCTGAAGCTCCAAAGATTTGAAAACTTTCTCCTGTCCACTATAATGTCATTAGACCTCAATTTCAGGTATGCAATCTCTGTCTCTCTTTCCTTTCTGACCCAATTATTTTAATTTTTTGACAGTTTCACATATCTATCTTTATTAGATATCCATTTATTACTAAAGTGATATAGTTTATACATTGTTATTCATGTGAAATACCTCCTATATTTAATTAATTTTAACTGTTAAATTACATTATGAACTTTAATGGACACACTACTAAGAAACACACTTTCTGGAAGTACAAAAAAATCTATTCAAGGAAATCAATAAGCAATATGAATGAGAATATCATATTGATTTTATTTTGTAATTAAAAATAATTTTATTAGCATATGTTTAATATGTATCACTTAATGAAATAATAAATTTTATTCTTTTGTATAAATAAATGTGAATAAAAAAATAAGATATAATACGGTCACAAACACACACAATTTTAATTTAGAAATATTAATCTACTTATAATTAAAGGCATTTTCTTTGTTTTTATTTACAAAGCTTATTAATCCCTAGATTGTGTTCTACATTTTGGGTTGATAATCTCGTTATGTAATGAAGAAGATATCAATCAGTTATCAATTACTTATTTTTTATGATATAGAAGCATGTTTAATATGTAATTTATCCAAAAAAAATTGAACATAGTATGTATCTTATACAGAAGTTGAGTTTACTGGATGTTTAAGCTGACGTTTCCAAGATTTCCATGTTTTACAGAATTTGTGTTTGTCATTCTTCAATTGAATAATGTATCTGATTATCTCTGTGAAAAAAGTTCCTGATATATAGAGAGTAAAGTATTATATTTTATAAATTTTATTTGACTGTCTCATAAACACATAAATATACCTGTTTATCAGTTAAAATGAACAATTGAAAATAAATACCATCAGTCAGTAACATGAAATGTTTTTCTTATTACTATTATTCCATATTTTCTTGTATCAACTCTATTGACCACAAAGTTTAGTAATATCCATAAGCAAATATAACAAGATTAACTTTCTGTTATGATAGAATTATACATAGTTGTATGATAAATATTAGAAACCTGTAGTGATATTTGACTTTTGTGTTATTTGAACTCTTGAGTTATAGTTAATTATCAATGTATTTAAAATTGTTTCCTTTTATCTTAAATTTAATAATTGTAGAAAATCAATGCCTTGTTGGTATGACAATAATAGTGTTATGTAGTAAAAATTAATTCCATGTTATTTGCATACATGTTGATCTTGTTTCCTAAAGTAATGAAAGCAGTTTCTTCATTTATACATAGTAATATTATTAATTTATGAATTTGGGTTTTATTGGCTTTAAAGCAATGTTGGGAAATAATTAATTATATGGATAGATCTTTGTCAAGCATCCTGGATAACCTTATAATGGTACTGATTCTTGATTGAGTATGCATTTTATCACAAACCAAGTCATGACAACATCATATAAGATTGGCAATAAGAGCATATGTAATACTTACTGATATTTTGAATATACAGGAAATTGTGGATGTTGTAAATGTTAAATATAATTTTATGTCATAAATAAAAAAGCATTTGAATTTGTGTATTCTGATATTTTTTTTTTGTAAAATCACATCCATTTTTAGATACTCAAAGTGAATGGGTGGTTTTTAAATTTTATAAATTTTATTTGACTGTCTCATAAACACACAACTATACTTGTTTATCAGTTAAAATGAACAATTGAAAATAAATACCATCAGTCAGTAACATGTAAAATAAGATTTTTAATTACTGAATTGTTCAAATTTAATTAATTTTGCTTCTTATGCCGTCCCCTTAATCTGTTGCATAACATGGCACTGACTTGTGCTCAGCTGAAATGAGAACTGTGTGACGGCAGTTTTTTGAGCTATTCGGGTGGTGTAGGGGAGTACTGCACATGCACATTCTTCATTTCAGAACGTGATCCTGTCCTGTGGAAGTTTGAGCATAGATAGCATTAGCAGGAGCGACGACATGCAAGGATGGCAGTTTAAAGTATTCGGAATCGAAGCAGAAATTCACTCACTTAAACACAAAAGTATTCTAGTGGTTCTTGAAAATAAGAAAAATTCATGCTTCCTAAATTTAATTATGTGCTGTAACACATGAGCACATACACTTGAATCACCACTGTACATATGTATATATATATATATATATATATATATATATATATATATATATATATATATTCCTTAAACTGATTGATGCAGTATCATAAAAGGATATTATTATTCAGTAGTTGCATCCTGACATTGTCAACTTATTAATATTTTCATCATTATGACATTTTACATTGCCACACATTACATTCAACTTATTTTCTTTTTCAATTTAAGCACTATTAAACTGTACTGAGCAAAACCTGAAACATCCAAGAATAACAATACCAATGTATGTACAACAACACCAATTTTTGAAGCAATCCAATTTTCTTTTTATGGCCCTTAAGAAAATGTATTATTTATAATTTCACCATTATTGTATACAACTAGATGCTTAGAAATGAGCAGCGTCAGAGTTGTAATAGTATTAGTGTACTAATTTGGTTACTGATTAATTCACAAAATCAATTCATCAAATAGGGGGCTACAGAACACGAGACCTGAGAGAGGAATATAATTATTGGTCGTAATCCAAATGAATTGACCAATTGACATTGTTTTCTCTAGCTTAAATTCATAAATTAGTAGTACATGGGTAGGTATGAGTGGTCTGTCTGGGAATGCAAATCCCAGATATACATTTCACAGCAGTGTTTTGTTGTATTAAAAAGCAGTAAAGGGAAGATGAGCGAATTGACTGCGATCTCTAACCTAACATCCGCGGGCGAACAGAATGGTGGGGCGGTTTCACTACGGGCAACTATCATGTGTCATAGGGCTGTCGTCACACTATGCTATATACCTCTCTCTATTTTATTGTAATGAAGATTTTGTTGGGAAGGGGTGTGGACGCTCTGAAGATTCCACCTGACACACACTGGGAACAAGCGTCTCTTCCTCCAAGATGAACCCATCGTCTTGCTCTTGTCTAACAGTTACAATTGCTGTAGGAGAATTCCAAGAAATCGCATTCGGAATCCTTTTGCCAGTCCCGAAGACGGATATCTAATCACTCATGAGCAGGTTATCTGGCAGTACAATGCGACAGATAGTCCCCACATGCGCTTATCTCTTGGGAGTATCGCCTTCAGTACTTATATTTTACAGCTGTAGGTAAATCGTTAGTTTACTGATCAGACTTTCCACGATATACTGCGGAAGTTTGTGAACAATAAAAATGATTTTGGTGTCTTAAATTGGACGGGCTGGTTCGTAGCGCAGGGATGTCCATTACAACGTGTAACTTCACTGGTTAACTATAACTATTGATACTTTAAATATTTAAAAAGTATTAATTTCTGGAATCAACCAAATTAAAAACAATATTATTTATCTTCAAATTAAAACAATAACAATAGATGTTCGAAGGGACTGATTGACCTTACAAACATATAGTTAAGTCAAATATAACGCCAAAGAGATATGGGCGTTCACTGAGACGGTAAATAATTGAATTACGAAGTTGAAGGAGTATTATTTCTCAATGACTCCGGAGAGGACGAATGTGGCGTGGGAGGTAAGAGAAGATCGCGGATTCCTTCTTACAGAAAATCGTATATGGAATATATAAGAACATAAGTGTATAAGTTGTTATAGTTAATAGTCAAGCGACTGAAGTCGATGTTGACGATCCAAATTCGAGGACATATCACTCCTGCCCATCGCCGCATCCAAAGAATCCAGCATAACGATCACCATGGATCGACTGTCCGAGATCTATACAAAATATACGATCACATTTATTCGACGTTTAATTAATATATGTATTTAATTGATTATGTTTAATAGAAACTGCTTAGACTCAGAACTATCTGTAAACACTAAAAATAAATTACATGTCGCTTAAGTAAAAAAAATTTCTATTCTATTATTTTTCAGTTATGTAATTTTTGTACATCATTTTTATATTTTAAGGAATAAAGTGTAATCTTGATTATAATCATGTAACGTTATAATAGTTCATCAGTTTAATTTGTGGAGCACTCCACCTTTCATTACCCAGTAGAATGATTTCCTCACGCACGGCTCATCTCTTTCACTATCATTTTTCATGTTTTAATTTTGATGAATTGGTTTGAATAAGCAAAGAGGGTCGTTCGCAATTGTTTCAATTTTATCTGTATAAAAATGTTTAGAAGGTGTTTCCAGGCAATCGTCCTCATCATTGTGCTCTTCATATGATTCGACGACTAAACACGTGTCTACGTGAGCGGTCTTCAAAAAAAAAATTGCAATCCTCAACATCTTGATAGGTTGATTTTCAATACCATTAATAACGGAATAATGTAAATAATAAACAATTAAATAATGTTAGGCCTTTTATTATTATCGATTATTTTTCGTTTTTACAAATTTAACTAAATTTTTATTCAAAATGTTAATCGCCCTTTTTTCTACAACTCAGTTTGGGTGGCGCTTCTCATGCTTCACGTGTCTTTAATATGAGTGCTAGTAGCCTCCTTCCGAACCTGTTCCACTTTTCAAATCAATAAGTCCTTCCGTGGTCAGCTCATTACGATGCACATCCAATAGCAACTGCACGTCACCGTCGTCGATGTACAAATCCATACTCTAGTTACTGGAAACATTTCAACCAACAGCTGCTGTCCCTTCATCAAACCCATTAAAATCTCTTTCTGGGACACAACTTGGCCAAAGCTTCCTCCACGTTGATTTCAAGCTTTATCGATTAAATTGATACAATGTAGGTTGTTGAAGAGTTCCTTCTAAAAATCCCGTAGGGTCAAATTCCTGTCATTTGTGACTTAAAAATCTAGCACAAACTCACTAAAGGTAAACGTTACCTATTTATATTTCTATAGTGCATAGTTACAGAAGGGAAGGTAGTGGGGACAACGGACAGAGGTATTTCAGATTTGTGCCTGAATCCTAAAAAGTACTAATAATGCTTTATAGAATCTTCTATATAATAACAAAAAAGGATGTATGTTTGTATGTATGTATTTACGTTAATTTCTATACAAATTTAAACGCGTGGACAGATTGAAACAACAATTGGTACACACATTCTTCAAAAAACGAGAAACGGTACGGTGGTGGTGATACACGTCTACCATTCCCAGGAGCGGAAGTGCTCAGGGGTGGAAATTTTCAAACATGCTAAAACGGCCGATTTTCGAGTCGGATAAATATTTTTCGGGGTGAAAGAGATTGATAATGTTTCTACCAATGTTATTATTTCAACCCCTTATGGCATAGTAAAGGAGCACCATTAGGGGTGGGGGTGGAAAGGCGTTGCAAGAAAATAACGCGAATAAAACTGAGATTGGAGACAAATCCGGGGTTATTGATGTCGCTGAGTTTAATTATGACATTCAACTAGTCATTTAAGCCCCCTAGGAACGGGGGTGGAAATTTGCTGCATGCAAACACGGCCGATATTTGCGTTGAATAAATATTTCTCAGGGTTAATTAGATTGATAGAACTTCTACCGATGTTCTCTGTGTATAATTTCAACCCCTTTCGGCTTGGGAGGGGAGCATCCTTAAGGGTGAAGGTGGAGTGGCGTTACATGAAAAGAACGCACAAACAACTTAGATTGGAGTCGAATCTGTGATCATGAATGTCGCTGAATTTAGTTATGACATTCAACTTGTCATTTAACTCCCCCATGCGGGGGGTGGTTATTTTCAAACATGTTAATTGGTCGATACTTGCGTGGAAAAAATATAATAAATATTTTTCGTGGTCTTTGACATGGACAGTATTTCTACTGACGTTGTTTATGTATAATTTCAACCCCTTTCGGCATGGTAGTGGAGCATGCTTAGAGCGCGGGCGGCGGCGGGGGGGGGGGGGGTTACATAAAATTAACACAAAAACACCCGAAATTCGGGGTCATGGATATCGCTGATTTTAATTATGATATTCAACTTTTTGTTTAACCCATAGTAGATGGGGTGGACGGGGGTGGAAATTTTCGATCCTGTTAGAAATGGCTGATTTATTCGTCGAACGAAACTTTTTCGCGGTCAACTAGTTCAACCCCTTTCGACATTGGAGGTGAGCACTTTTAGGGATAGGGGTCGAAGTGCGTTACGTACAAATAACGCAAAAGCAACCGAGATTAGAGTCAAATTGGGGGTTATGGATATATGATAACCCCGGGCAACGTCGAGCACCCAGCTAGTTATATATATGGAGGGCGCCAGGAAAGTTAACTATTAAGTTGGACTGACGCTGTCCTCGATACGAACTTGGAGCTGATAAACAATACGGTCAATAAAGGAGATTGGCTTGACCACGGCTGGTCGTGCTGAGGGAGGGAATTGGACCTCCGAGTGGACCAGATGTTGGGCCCTCTGGTGGGAAGAATGACTTTGTGGAGTAGAGATGATGCAGTGTGTGTTTGTGTCCGCGGTGTCCGAGGGAGGGGAGCATTGATCGTGCGCCAGTCTGGCTCCGACAGCGCTGGGATGCTGCCGCGCCGGGGCCGCAGCTGGAGCTGGAGTTGCTGGCTGGTCGCCGTCTGCGTCGCGGGTAAATACACATGCATTGTTGTAACATCACCGCCGCAATTCACGGCGTCAAATAAAATAATCAGCGTCTGCAATCATTAACAGAAAATAATTATGACATTTGTTTTTGATTAAAACATGTTTCGGTCACCGTGTATATTCTCGTAAGTTATAACGATAACATTTTTTTAATTTTTTTTTAAAAAATTAAAAATTAATCGGTATCGAGATGATTTGCCAGTTTCCAGCACGCCGAGACTTGCAACGTGTCACACCCACGATTTTATGATATCCCCGTAAACTTGATTTAACTCTTCCGCGGTCTGCGAGTATAAATATTACGTCGACCACGTGGACCTACCGAGTTCGGTTCCCGCGCACACATTTTGAATTTTCTGCGATGTGATGGAAAGCAAACGTTTAGGATTGCCGTTATTTGAGGTTCTTACGATTCGAGAAATTCCCGAAACTACTCGCGTAAATTTCGGTTAACGTTGCAGACTGCGGAAACTATAAAAAACCGACAAGCAGGACTTCCAATTTATCTGTATTTTGTGTTTGACGGTATTCGATTGTTTCATATATAAGTGTTAAATTTATTGCCACTGATGTGGTGAAAGTTTTCTCTTTAGAGCTAAGCCGAATTTATCAAATGTACGTCCACATGAGTGTTGAGGATGTATGAATTCCGCCCTTTTCGGAAGCCCTCTCACAGCTTGTAAAGTTCTTCTATACCCTATATTTGAAACTATTAATATTTCTTTTTCTATCACGATGTGTTACAATTTAAAATTTACAAAATTAAAATGTTATTATAATTATAAGCTATATTTCTAGCAAGTTCTTTTTCTCAGAGTGATTTCGCGGGGAGATAATTGCCGTGGCAATTACAAATATCTCTGAATTTTACGTTGTAAAATCTCTTATCTGATACGCACGCAGTCCTCGAAACGTTCGCTTGCTGTCTGTAAGCTGCTTTATCTGCTGCTGTCCCACTGTTTCTCAAACTCATCTCCACTGCGTCGCAATCACACAATTATTATTCCGTGGATGCCGTTTTGCCAAAAATATAACGACCACACGAGCCCATTTTTTTAAGTACACTTTCAAACCCCTCGACCCACCTCCGAAACCTCTCTTAACGCCACCGTGAGTCCAACAGTACTGTAGTGCGCGTCACGTTTTTGGCGGCCCAGTTTAGTGTCCTCCTTCGTAGGTACTAACCTTCTCCCCTTGCGCCGCCAATCAGCTTAAGTAAGCCCCTAGAGATTGACCGTGATGGATAGTTTTGATGTGCATGTCTTTATTCCGCGCTGCTTCTCCCTCCCTCAATCTGCTCCACCCGCCTTCGCTGCTAACGCGTGCTATAGATTGCCATAACTCCACTCAGCGTAAATTTAGAGCCCGAACTCAACATTTTCCGTCGCAAACACCAATGTTCGTTTTTCGACCGTCCAAGAAGTAAATTGTGGATGGGCAAGTCACTGTTGCTTCTGTGTAATTATATAGAAACCAAATCTTTTCTCTTCTACGTTATTTTCGCTCAGTTCTCGTTCTTGCTGGTTTACGTTGCTCTACGATATTTCATTCACTTACTTTCTCTCGTTCCGTTTCTCATTGCTACCTTATTTTACCAGAAAAACCTCTGTACAAGTGTTCCACTGGGAATGTTCGTGTTTTGGCTTCTTTGACCCTAGCCTGGTATCAGGACTCCATAGAAATTAATTTCAGGAATCCTAATCAGACCGGTGGAATTATATTTTTAATTATAACCGCTGCAATTCCAGGTAGACCATTGTCCTTAATTATGCTGGCAGATATAAGTTATAATCGAACACTTCCATTTCATATATATATAAAATGTTTTTAGCAATCACTATATGAAGATAAAAACCTGTGAAATAGTCACTCATTTGATTTTCG
Organism: Zhengitettix transpicula; assembly: GCA_037074705.1. Lineage (NCBI taxonomy): Eukaryota > Metazoa > Arthropoda > Insecta > Orthoptera > Tetrigidae > Zhengitettix > Zhengitettix transpicula. The sequence goes on along the minus strand of CM073595.1, from coordinate 14,569,512 downwards.
ACGAAATTGTCATAATTATTCGTTGGATGATAAAAATTATAACATTCAAAAGTAGACAGGTCACATGATAACAACACAATTTAATTTATTTGTTTAAATGCATATGGACTGTGGCTAATTTTTTAACAGTAACAATAATAATTAAATATAACAATATTATAATATATTTCTTGTTTATTTAATGGCTCTAAATTCTCCTATTCACCCGAATTGATTAATTTCTATAGGCAGTTCGTTTTATACAACTGCGAACAACTTCAATGTTCGCCAGAATCATCTTCCTAGTGCCTGAGAATTCGACTAACAACTCTAATTATCAGCTGTTGGTAGAGTAAAATTATGAATATTACGTTCATGGAAACTTTTAGAATATTGAATCTGTATGGCAGAAATTAGAAACCGTAAAAGTAAAAACTTTCTAGTTGTTGCTATTTTAATTCATGCGACTCAACAGGTTCTTTCTTAATTGGCTCAATTGCTTTATATTAGACGTGGTTATTCCACGGAACATTTTGTACTCGGATGCTGCATTAATTGTGAAGCGCAAATTTCACGGGGAATTAATTCTAACGAGGTAGCACACTCTTCCAAGGACAACTTAATTTGCAGTTAATATTGACGAATTGACCAAGAAGGAGACAAAAATTAGAAGGAACAAGCACAACGTTTCCTGTATTTAATCCGTTGAACTAACCAGGTGCAACGAATTACTTAAATGTAACACTTGTTGATCATCCAAAGAATATTCATAGATATAATAGTGACATAGGAATTTTTTAAGGAGCTTGTGTCACTTTATATATTGACAATATTCCCGTTTAATGTTATTTTAATCATTTCAGAAAATATCTAGTTTCAAATTTTTTTTGGTATTAATCCAATCAAAAGTCAGATAATTGCTCTAACTGTGTTTGGATAATACTGCATTTTTATCATCAGAAACTTTGAAATAAGAACGGTGCTCTTTAATTCAGGATTTTAAATACCTTTTTGTTAGTCCAATAAAAAATCATTGTAATTAAAGCAAAAAACCTTATAAATTTCAAAACAAACATCACCACGATCATTTGAGATTCTTGATGTACAGTCGATAACGCAATAGTTTGAACTATTTATCAAATTCAACGCACATTGTTGAAAATCCCGTAATGTCTTTCCCGACGGGGATCACTGACCGTGTCTCAATGTCAGTTGTTTAGGGAGCACGATTCTGAAATCACGTTGATGTCTCGGCCAGGTGGAACACATCTGGGACGCCATTTCCGCGCTGACATAACACGTAATTTAAGGGAATTTCCGTGTCCCGTGCGTAGAAATATGATGCCGGGCGCGTCCGGAAACTTATGATGGACTTATCGAATCCGTACCGTGCCGAATCGCTGCTGTATTGTGTTCCAAATTGTGGACCAACACGCTGGTGGTCAAACGTTCCCCGTGAAAATATTGACAGAGCAGACGTAAGATATATATGATAGTAAATGTTTGAACTATTTATCAAATTCAGCGCACATTGCTGAACATACCTTAATGTTTAATGTCTTTCCTGACGAAGATCGCTGACCGTGCCACAATGCCAGTGGTTTAGGGAGCACGATTCTGAAATCACGTTGATCTCTCGGCCAGGTGGAACACATCTGGGACGCCATTTCCGCGCTGACATAACACGTCATTTAAGGGAATTTCCGTGACCCGTGCGTAGAAATATGATGCCGGGCGCGTCCGGAAACTTATGAAGGACTTATCGAATCCGTGCCGTGCCGAATCGCTGCTGTATTGTGTTCCAAATTGTGGACCAACACGCTGGTGGTCAAAAGTTCCGCGTGAAAATGCTGACAGAGCAGACGTAAGCTATATATGATACTAAATTTTTGAACTATTTATCAAATTCAGCGCACATTGCTGAACATAGCTTAATGTTTAATGTCTTTCCTGACGGGGATCACTGACCGTGCCACAATGCTAGTGGTTTAGGGAGCACGATTCTGAAATCACGTTGATGTCTCGGCCAGGTGGAACACATCTGGGACGCCATTTCCGCGCTGACATAACACGTCATTTAAGGGAATTTCCGTGACCCGTGCGTAGAAATATGATGCCGGGCGCGTCCGGAAACTTATCAAGGACTTATCGAATCCGTGCCGTGCCGAATCGCTGCTGTATTGTGTTCCAAATTGTGGACCAACACGCTGGGAGTCAAAAGTTCCGCGTGAAAATGCTGACAGAGCAGACGTAAGCGCGAATAGAGCTAAGAGGAAAAATTAGGGTTTTTATTATTTTATTTTGTAACGTATGTGTTGAGATGAGTATGGCCACAAGGATCCCGTTTTTCAAAATAAATTTTTGACTGACAAATGTGGTTTTTTTTGGTCTTATTAATGGCCTATTGAGATGTCTTTCCTTTTAATAGACTATATATAATAAATTTGTCTACATAGATTTTTGTATACATTATGTTTGCTTCTTGTGTTGAAGTCGTGGAATATCACAGTTGGTAATACATAAGTGCGTATTTGAGTCATAAATAGCGTTAAGAAGTAAAGTGAAGAGAGACATCTACACGTGGTATTGTTCAGAGCTGTCTTTGCCTGTTGAATTTTTCCTGAATATAATTCCACACGACAAATTAGAATGAAAGTTTGTAAAGTAATCTAGTTTTCACGGTTTAATATAATTGTATTTGGAAATAATACGTACTGCAATTGTGGCTGCGCTGCGTTTCGTAATTGATTAATCGCTGTTTCTGTTCCGTTCACGCGTTCTCACTAACGTAAAATAATTCTCTTAAATTGTCGAGTATTGTAATCGATTATCGTTGCAAGCTTTATGTTGTTTTTGCTACCTTTGGTTTCAAGCGGGTCACCACCGCGCTGTTTCGTCGATCTTCTCAAGCTAACGAGGCAATAACATTCGGTTCTTCCCACGAAATTAATCTGGCATAGAGTCAACACGAAAACGACGCAGGTGATTGAGATACGAAACTGCCTCCGTTCCGTTTCGAAATTCCTCCAATGCTCAGCAATTTAACGGAATTGCGAGATCTTATCACGTGAATTGTGTAAATTTACGGAACAAATATGATCGAAGAAACGTCGCAAGTACGAACATAATTTTGGCTGACTGGTGCTGATAGTTGAAGAAATGACAAATGCAGCTGATACAGGTTTGAGTTGATGTTTTGGAACTCTACGAACAGCTTGCAAACATTTTAAAGGCTCAAAATTACGTTACTAACCTGATTACGTAGCAGAATTTCGTCGTAATAAACCTGAATTCCCTGATTACAATTCATAACACCTTCTGATTTAACAATATTTACGTAAACATTGAAGTGATTTCCAACTGTCTCTCCCGATGTTGGTCTTTCCTGGCTCAACGAAGAGGAGGGTTTCAAATTCTTCGGAACACACGCACCGTTGGACGATAACACGCAAAACTCACTTGAACGCCCACAAAGCTCTTCAGTAAATAAAACCACTCCTTTCCGAAATGATATAAGCTGACGTGGCTCATTTCTTCACACATGACCTTCAAACGATGATGTTCCTTACCATTAGAGATAAATTGCGCCAGAAAGATTTATCTACAGTGCATGCTATTTACAGGACACGGTTTGTTGTAAGGACGCATCACTCATATCTTATTTCTTAAATATCATATTTTTTATTTAATACTTTTTGTTACTTCCTGGATTAATCTCCTCTACTCTGGACAACTAAGATTTGGTTTACCACCTGAAAATAAAAAAAACAAATAGGACAGACTGAATTTTTAGTTTCAACATTCTAAAATGGTGGGTGACTGTTCAAGATAAGTTACTTACCACTTAAGAGAAAAAATTCCGCCACTTTTCTGTAAGGCGAACAGAAACCATCTCCAACCAGTTAAAAATCTGATTTGGGAATTTCCGCCACCTGTCTGAAGAACGGGGATGGCAGTTTGATATTGCCAGAAACCGTATCACGGCTGCAGCATTGGAATGCGAATGAGTAAAATAATTAATTGACTTGTCGATCGGTATAATATGTTAGGAAAAGAGAATAATAGCAACGACACAATCACAGCCAGCTGGTGCATATGTGCATTAGCACATAAAAATTAATTTATGAAATATTAAATTTCTTAATTTAAAGACCCTTCATAATAACGTGTTTTAACAGTGTGAAAATTGCTTCGATATCGAAGACTTTTAAACTGTTCGCCATGCGGCGCACTCGCTCCCGCTAATGCAGCCAGCAGGCCATGTCCGTGTGCTACTCACTGCTGCAGCACACGATTTCTGCTACGGAGCAGACAGCACATGGCCGCGCCGTGCTATTGATACAGAAGCAACGAAATAAAAATAAAGTAATTAAAATATTATATTAAAGTAGTTTACATTTATTAAACAAAAATAGTATTAGTACATTTTTGGTAGTATTTACAATAACAGGTTATTTTAAAGAAAAAAATATTTAACAGGCATCATAGTGGGAAAATCTACTGAGCAACCCTGCATCCAATATTGTTAATCATGCGAGGCTTGTTCCAAAACATAACTTTATTTAAAATGTTACGAAGGGAGAATACATTTGTGTAAGAAATGCGTGACATTCAACAATGCATGTAATGTCTAAAGTGTGTGACATCGGGACTATTCTGTCTCCCCAATACATGTGACATCGGATACAGGTAAAAAAAACAGTGTTTGTAAAATAAAAAATGTAAATTCACTCTTAAGATAGAGGTGTAAAGAACCTTAAGAAATTATTTTAGAATTATAACATCAATAAAACACTTACTCACCAAGATTGTATAAAACACAATTAAAAAAAATATATTCATACAATAAAGGAAACTTAAGTACTTCCAGTATTTGCATTTTCAAGATGATGAAATTCAACTGGAAGGTTAATTTTTTTAGGGAAACAGGCTACATGAGGGTAATCCACATAGTGGCAACTCCCCTTAAATAGCATAGGAAGGGATTTAAAGGGGGGATGCGGAAGGGTAGAGGAAGGTAGCCAAGGGTTAACTAGGGCCTCCGGGCTGTGGTTTAAGAATCATACCCAGCAATTCGCTTAAAAGTGATGCAGGGAAAACCCTATAAAAACCTGCATCAGGTAGGTCGGGCACGCCCTTCCGACGGCAGGAGAGGGATTAGCTGTGGAGTCGTGGATTTCCCCTCTCTGTGCCTTGACCAGTTTAGGAGGCAGCTGTCTGACTATTTCAATAGGAATAGCGAACAACTCTTACCGTATGCCCAAGGTCTGCGACCCCGGAACATACACCTCTCAAAACAGGCCGAGGTGCCTCGGCTTGTGGGAACCTTAGTTCAAAAACGGAGAGGAAAAGGCATCCCCAAAGGTAGCCCCTTCGTGTCTCTCCTACAAGGTTCTGCCTGCGAGAGAATAGCCCTCGCAGACAGATTTTTGTTAATTTGTAACAACGATGAAACGATTAAGAGTAAATTGTATCGTAGAGATAACAGTGAGAAGAAAATACTGTGTAAAAAAATGCTTTGTAACAAAAAGTAATATTTACATAAGAATGATTTAAACTTGAAATATTCAACTGGAAGGTAAATTGTAACATCAATAAAACGATATTTTAGAAATGGCGGTGGAAAAAAAAATATATTGTAAAAAAAGTAAAATTTAAGTACTTCCAGTATTTACAAAAGAATAATTTTAAAAGTTAGTGAAATCCAACTAGAGTTGTTGTTAAATTATTCAGAGAATAGTCCTCGCAGGCCTTGTTGCCTCAGATTTTTTTTTTTTTTTTGGGTGTAGATAGGCTATGTATAGGGTAATCCACATAGTGGCAACTCCCCTCTTATAGCATAGGAAAGGGATTTGAATGGGGGGATGCGGTAGGGTGTAGGAAGGTAGCCAAGGGTTACTAGGGCCCCCGGGCTATATTTTAAGGATCCTACCCGGCATTCGCCTAAAAGTAATGCAGAACAAACCCTATAAAAAACCTGCATCGGGTAGGTCGGGCATTTGGTACTTGTCCCATGCCCTTCCGATGACGGGAGAGGAGTTTGCTGTGGGGACGCAGCTTACCCCTCGCCATGCCTTGGCCTGTTTAGGAGGCAGCTGGCCGACTATTCCAATAGGAATAGAGGACAACTCTTGCCGTATGCCCAAGGTCTGTGACCCCGGAACATACACCTCTCAAAACAGACCGAGGTGCCTCGGCATGTGGGAACCTTAGTTAAAAAAAAACCCAGAGAGATGTGAGAGCATCCCCAAAGGTAGCCCCCGCCAGAGCTCTCTGGGAAGGTTCACCTGCGAGAAATCCTCTCGCAGGCTTACTTAAACTCCTCTCCCGTCATCGGAAGGGCGTGGGACAAGTACCAAATGCCCGACCTACCCGATGCAGGTTTTTCTAGGGTTTTCCCTGCATTTCTTTAGGCGAATGCCGGGTAGGATCCTTAAACCATAGCCCGGGGGCCCTAGTAACCCTTGGCTACCTTCCTCTACCCTTCCGCATCCCTCCTTTCTAATCCCTTCCTATGCTATTAAAGGGGAGTTGCCCAATGTGGATCATCCTCATGTAGCCTGTTGCCCTAAAAAAAAAATATAGGCGAGGCTCTCGGGCAACATGGCCGCGAGTACGGAGCTATTAGATAAAACCAGGAAATAAGAAGAACAATGTTGAAATGATGGCGCTGAAAGACTGTGCTTGACCACGCACACTCCAGGCCGGAAAACCAAGAAACCTCCAGCCGGCCACCCAGCGCCAGCAGTAGGCAGGTGTGGGTCACGTGGTAAGAGGCCAGGAGGGGAGAGATCGTGCCGAATTGCGTTAATAATTACAACGAGCAAGGAAAGACGGGAATTTAGATGTCTTCTGTTTTAGGATCCTCGCATGCCTGAAACGTAAAATTACTCGATTCGCAGCCTGTACAAACAAAACTGTTATTTTGTTTACGTAGATAAATGTAGACAGACTATAAAGCAAATTTGGAGTAAAAAATAATGATGTAGATGTTCACTTCTCTCTTGAAGTAAATACGTTATTTCGTAATAAAAACGTGATTAATCCAATGCCGTAATTTGGGTAGCGAAAACTGGTGTCAGTACTGACTCTCCATAAGTCATGATAATTTTTTAAACGATTAGTCGATACCTAACGGTTGAATCATTAACAATTTTGCGCCTGTCAAGATGAAACATTTTTGTAGCACGTTATCAGATAACGAAAATTCTCGAGATAATCGGAACGGAAACGTTTATGCAACGAACAAATCTTGAATATCTTTTTGAGGCATAATCTTCGTGGACGTGTATATATTTTATGTTATTAGAATTACTGAACCATAAGATGAATGTAAAAATATACCGATTCTCGTGTGTAGCTAATTTTTGCTAAATAAAGTTATTATTATTAATATATTTTGGCCGAGGAATATGAAATATAAAAAACATCTAGAAGCACTGTCTTTTGAGAACGCCGAGTTTTAGTATCCGAGGCTTGTTATAATTCCCAATATCGCTGATGCTTTTGAAAGACTGCTCCGCTTCTGTAATCGTTGCGAGCAAAGTTCGGCCTGTTCCGATGCCCTCCCCTGTCCATTACTTCTCTCCATATCATCTAGTGTTCCAGATATGTCGGAGGTCTCGCATTTCGTAAAAAAAAAATAATAATAAACAAGCACGAAATACAGTCTGAGGCGAACGGAAACTCCTGGAAGCAAAATTGTCCTGATCAAGTCAATCTCAGGATTGGGAAGATGTAACTTCATCCGTAGCTGTTAATCGGAAAAGTGTTCCAATATAAGCTGGTTATATTTTACAGTGAAAGCCTGTTTAATAATTACATAGTTAATTTCTCTTTTGAACTTGTACGGATGACGTGTTTAATTTGACAAACTTTATTTATTTTGTTTATTGTCCATTGATGGGTACTTATTTTTCTTTTAGGATGTTTAGGACTACTACGTAGAGATATTTATTTTCTTAACGTAGACAGCGCCGAGAGTTTATGAATGAATCAAAAAATCGTGAAAGAGAAAGTCGCTGAAGTCACGGCCACGGCCAGTTGGATGTTACGAAAGTCAATGTGACCGTGATAGATAGTTATTAATTCCATTAGTCCTCGGCTGAGGAAACAGGACACGTCATTACATGATGTTACAAATAGTTACGAGAAACTGTGTTATGTTAACACACAATTTTCGCTGTACGATGTAACTAAGAATACTGTAACATATTTACATTTAATTGATACAGTCAAGCTAATGGAATGGTTTGAAGTTTATTGGTTAACTGGTTCAGGTTTTTTTTTCAACTAGCTTGCGTCGCTTTCCGCAGCTTTTTCTCGCTTTCTTTAATCAGCAATTAATTTCTTAATCTCAAATAGAATGTTTAATTCGTTTGGCAGCTGACTTTTTTTTAAAAAAATGATTGTTTATAGTCGCTTCAACATAAAAGTCATTGGCGACTTACCATAACTACTACATGAAATTGTTACGGTTAATTCATATTAACTATAAATTTTATTCTTAGTCTCAGATTCATTGTCTACTTAGATTAGATATTGAATGCCGGTTTCCTTGCAAAACTTTAGTAGGTTATTTATTTCCGCTGCTGAGGTACATATCTCCCTCCTCGTCTATTTATGAATTAAGGTTCTTCTAGTCCTGTCGTGCTTTGGGCAGTCGTAGAGGACAGTCGTCAGGGCAGCCTGGATTACGTCACATCTGATCTAGAGAATAGATATGAGTGCGTGATGTTAGAATTGAGAGTTCTGAACCTGCTGTATCCGTGACAAATTGCCAGTGTAGGATAATTCCTTGAAGTTGTCGACTTACTTGTGAAAAATCCCATAATTCCTTCCTCTTCTACTATAGCGCGTTATTTAGGATAGGCGTCTTTTAATTGATTTTACTGATATTTTAGTCAGTTTATTTAAACGCGTGAGCAACCATGTTTATCGAACGTCGGCAAAAAGTACCGTTTGGTGCCAGTCAGCTGGGGATAGTAACTGTACCTCCGGGGTTTTCCCGTCAACAAACAACAGGTGCAGAGAGTCTCGCTGTTGGAATGCACGTCGGATCGTCTAGGACCTGTGATTGGTCCATAATAAATTGAATGGGCCAATAGAGGAACAGTGGAGGCCTGGTCAGGGATTCTGTTGCTGATGCTGACTAGAGGAGTTTGCTTGAGAAGTGGAGATATTCACCAGCGAGATATATATCGATGACCAGCAGCGAGGGACGTCGCTGTGTTGCAGAGACCCCAGTCTGGTAACAAATATTGCACATATCATGGTTGCGTAGAGCATTTTTTTTTATAAATCGTTTCTCGGGCCTAACTTGCCACATTAATCCTTGAGATTTTCATAATTGGCTAGTCGGGAGGGCAAAAATTTAATTGTACATATCTTTAATAATCTATATATATAAAAATGAATTGATGTTCGTTAGTCTCACTAAAACTCGAGAACGGCTGAACGGATTTATCTTATCTTAGTCTTGAAATGTTCGTGGAGGTCTAGGGAAGGTTTAAAAGGCGAGAAAAAATCGAATAATTTCCGGGAAAACCCTAAAAACAGCCCTTTTCTATTTCCCATACAAACGTTTTCTAAATAAAATACAAATCTACACCAGTAGAGCAATTTTCACCAAATTTCGTACATGTGTTCTTTGCGAGCAGGAAACAAACACTGTCGGGGTGAGACGCGTCTTCCACCCCCAGAAGCGGGGGTGGAAATATTTAAACATACTAAAACAGCCGATATTTGAGTCGGATAAATATTTTTAGGGGTCAAAGATATTGATAGTGTTTCTACCAATGTCATCTGAATACAATTTTCATTCCCTACGCCCTGTGAAAAGGACACCCTTCGGGTTTGGGGTGGAGATGCTTGACAGTAAAATAACGCGAATACAACCGAGATTGGAGTCAAATCAAAGGTTATGGAAGTCACTGTGTTTAGTTACGACATTAAAATTGGCATTTACCCCTCAGATGCAGGGGTAGCGGGGTGCAAATTTTGGAACATGCAAACACGCTATATATTTGCGTTGAAGAAATATTTTTCAGAGTTAATTATAATGATTAGGGTTGGAGTAGCGTTACATAAAAATTGCGCAAAAGCAGCCGAAATTGGAGTCATATCGGGGGTTATAGATAAATGACATCTCGGGCAACGACGGGCACCCAGCTAGTATTTAATAAATTAGCTTAGAATGACCAAGGGATATTGTTTTCAAAAGTTACTTCCTCCTACCGCAGGTAAGCCGTTCTAAGAATTGAACGGTCGAAGATCTCCTACGGCGCGTAGTCAAGGAGATTGCCACACTACACTTGTACCATTTTTTTCTCCAGTATACTGGGACAGGCTTGTCCCCCCATCATTTTCAGTGTATACTGGACTGTTGTTTTTATTCTTCTGTTGGGATGCCTCCATCTTTGCACTTTTGTCCGACCTTTCGTTTCCCTCTATTCCTCTGTGTGCCGGCATGTAAGAGTCACAACCTCGTCGCGACATTTGTTGAATGGAGGGGGAATTTGTACGCCTTGGATGCAATCCATATCGGAGCGGTCGTGAACAACTCCAATCATATTTGTATTGATCTTAATATCAATTTCCCCTGATACTAAACTTTACTCAGCATTACCAATAAACTCGGTCTCAGATTGAAGTTTCATAACATACATCTTCACAGCCCTAAATACCACTAAAAGAAAAATAAATTAAATATTTGAACTAAATTGTTAAAGTCATTAATTATCGACACTTAGTTTTGATTTAAATAACGTTAAATTTTCTATTTTCCAGTTTTGTATTTAATATCAGATTTATTATTTATATTTTTGCGTTTGTATGCGTTGCCGTGTTTCTGATTAAAATGGGGAGCATTCAAGGGTTGAATGTTTTGTTTGCGTGTTCAGCTCACAGTCTGGATTACGATCAGAAATAAACTGCAGTAATTTTTCGAGAGTACCGGAAAGGGGGCTCGATTGGAGGTGGTGGGAGCTGAAACACTTGACCCGCGTGGTGGAGGACCCTCACCTGGCATCGATCCCTTACCTTCAAGGCCAAATTCTGGCACTACCTCCCTGCCACCCTTCAGCCAATTAGCTGCTCGTTAATTATTGCCGACGCGCGGAGAATTCCGTCATCATTCTCTCCGAAAAGACATCGGCATCCGTAGCTAAATCTGTGCGAATGGCTGGATTATCATCAACGCGAAAATAACCAGTAGGAAGGACGACTGTCATGGAAGTGTATATAGTTTAAAAAGTTTGAGATATGTAATTACGCACGAAATCCCAAACTTCGCAAAAGAAACGTGTGTATCCAATAAAAATAACCCCTTACTGTTGACTTTGCACATAGTTTCCTTTCGCCGTCCTAAATATTTCAGAAGTCAAAGACTTGGCGGTTTGCAAACGAGGTCGACGAATACTGTACGCAAAATCGAACACAGGTTTTTCGACTATAATATTATCTCGGGTATAAAGGCAAATACAAAGAAGAAGTGCGAAAAAGAATTGTGCCAAACAGAAGAATGGCAGAAATAATAAAGAGAACACTTCCTAATTGAATCCTAACAGATTTAATAACAACGTTTTAATTTTAACCGAACCTCAACAGAATTTTGAGGCTTTTAGGAAGGAATTGTAGAGTCGATCATGAGGTCACATTCAGACTACTGCGTTTGGTCTAAGAATTATTTTGGAGTAGACAGAATATCACTTTGAGGCTCATTGACACAAGTGTTTATTGGACTTCGTCCACCTGGTTTTGTGCACGTGAAGGAGATTTATAAATTTTTACACCGAGGGAGCAAGAAATAGCTGCAGAAATACTGCATTGGAAGGTAACTTGACAGAAGAAGAACAGGGAGAAAAAGGATCATAGAAGAGAAAGGGAGAATAATTACACAACAATTCGAACAGTAAGAAATTGCAAGGAACTGAGTTCGTCCTGATTTTCGCTCGTCGCCATTTAAAACCCTAAGAACCTGTCTACAAGCGTCAACAAATTTCAATTCCAGAATTCCCGGGTGTTAGAATGTTCGCAACCCACGGGTTCGTCCTTCCTATTCCCTCGACAGATTATCGCCTCCATCGCAGGAGACGCTAATGAGCAAAAAATGCTGACGCCGTGCAATAAATTTACGGGCTTCTTCTTAATCATCCCCTTTTGTTTACTGGACTTAGGATCAATATCTGATCCTTGTTAAGATGAAAGAATTTGGAGGTAATGAATTTTCGATTGGAATCGATTGAGTGCCGAACCAACGTGGCGTTGTGGAGAACCTTTAAGAGCTTTGCCAAACGCACTGAGAAGTGGCTACTTTCATTTCCAAATATTTTCTTACTTTGAACGCCTTCGGTTCAGTACCTGTGTCACTCCGCCGACCCGGACCTAAGCTAAACATTACTTTTTTATTCTCCAGGCAGTCCACTGAATCGAAGGAATTCAATTCAGTAAACAGTTCGACTCTGCCTGTATCAACTAGCTGAGCGCCTGGAACAGTCAAGGTTCTGATTATATTACACCAGAAAAGGAATAACTTCGGAAATAACCTCTTTGTCATGTCGAATATTTTCTAATTAACCTCACAGCGTCTCAGATCATCTAAACTACACACACAAAAAAATAATATCGGCATTTTTCCTATTCTCAACTCCCTGGCCCACGCCAACATCAACCTAACTGGTATCATGAATTTCACTTACCAACACAGCGAGCACCAAACCTACGAATTCGTCACCAATTCCTGTCATATCGAACATTTTCAATCACGCATTCAGGTAATGCGAGGGTTGGTTGATAACTCTGGTAAAAATGTATATTTTTTTTCGAAACCTTACTTTATTTCTGAACAAAGATCCCTTCCTTGACTGGTCCAGAGAGTTTTCAATTTTTTCAACCCATCAAAAAAATAGGTTGCGTCAAACTCTGCAAAATATTCCGTCACGGCCTTGATCACTTCTTCATTTGATGAAAATTTCGTCCCACCAAGCTAAAATTTCAAGGTCGGGTGAATTGGATGGATGAGAAAACAATTCGAATCCCAACACGTCTATTTCGCCATTGAGACTGCTGCTGTGTGCGCTGGCGCATTGTCCTGGTGAAACAGCACTTTCTAGTGCGCCAGTCTTGGTCGTTCCTCAATCAGCACCCGTTTCAAACGATCCAACACCGCAGCATTTTAAAGCCTAGTTACGGTTCTGCCATTTTCCAAGAAATCTATGAGTATTATACCCTGAGGATCCCAAAAGACTGTGGTCATTTACCTTTCCAGCTCACAAAACGGTCTTCGCCTTTTTCGGTGCACATTCACCAGCTTTTGCCAACTTTTTTTTATTGTTTTTTGATCTCTGGAGTGATGGATCCAATTTTCATCAACAGTTACGATTCTGCGCAAAATGTCGGGTGGGGTACGCCTTAACATTGGTAGATGTTACGTTGAATTGTTTTCCAGAATCCGTTTTTTGGTCCATCGGCACCCATCGCACACAAAGCTTTTTCATGGCCAGTTTTTCATGGAGAATGAAATGCACTCGTTCAGTTGAGAGCATCTCACGGCATCAGATACCTCACGCACTTTCAGTCTGCGATCTTCCATTACGATATTGTGAATTTTTTCGACGTTTTCCCGAGTGGTGACCTCAATTGGGCGGCCGGAGCGAGTTTCATCTGCTGTGCTTCTGCGACCTCGTTTAAACTCATTAATCCAATGCTGGGGCAGAGTTCGCATGAACTTCATCCAATTCGGTTTTGATTTCTGCAGCTGTCCAACCCGTCAAATAAAAGTGTTTAATGACAGAGGGAAATTCGTTTTTTTCATTGCCTCCGCCTGTGTACACATCTAACACTACAGAAGGCGGCCAACAATAAACTATGATTGGAATATGTTTCAATCTTTTAGGAATATCTTTGAATGGATCATGTTTACCAATAATGACGTGGAAAACACCAGTCTTCTTGAACAACCCTCCACGGAATCGACACCAACCTCGGTCGCTTTTTCATTATTTTATGTCACCCGCTTCCACTCCTATCAAATTGTGATGCAACGGGTGTCACCCCACAGTGTTTGTTCCCGGATCTCAGTTAACATGCGTACAAAGATTTGTTGAATTGCTCCACACGTTTACATTTTCGTACGGAACACATAAATATTTATCAGGCGTTTCACTAAAAGAACTTAACCCGAAACTCATTTCCCGAATATAAACGTGTATTTCCCTTTATTCGGCCGGGTAGCGAGACATGAAAAATTTATCTTAGGATAAACCGTGGGGAAAAAACTAAGAAAAGGAACAATATCTGAAAATTCGACTGGAATCATGAGAAGTTAGAAGAATGGGTTATCAATAACTGTTGATCGCCTGCCGATGTGAAGCGGAGTCTCTTCCAGGCCATGTTACTGCTCCCAATCAACGGATTCTGCTGGATGCAAGTAATGCCCGTAGTTCTAATGATCCCGTCCAAATATCTAATGTTACGTACTCTGGTGAGTTAGATCCTACTATCCTCGTCCGAATGATATGGTGACTTAAAGAGCGAATGTATCTCCAGTGGCGCATATCTCCCGTGACTACTCTCCCTTTTTCCCCCCACTGACTGTTTGTTCGAACAGCATGGCTAATGAGAAGCTCCGGACGATACAAATTCGTCGTTTTTCGCAATTGATGACGTTTCAATCGTGCCTTTAGCAGCAGGTGAACCGCTGGAAATTCCACGATGTGACGAGACAACAGATTTTTGGCTGGACTCGTCGTCACAACTACGTCGGATTTTTGTGATCCACAGGTATGGAATTCTCGGATAAAAGACCCGTGCGTCCATTTATCATGATTGCTCACGCGTCGAAATTATTGAAATATCACTATTAAAACCCAAACCGTCATCTATCAATGATGTAAAACGCGTTATATGAGGCTCGCTGCGGTTTATCCGGGAAAACTGCTGAGTTCTGCCAATCATTTGATTCAACGATTTGTGGAAACTTGGTGAAATCACAAACCAGGAAAACTGGTTGCGGATTACAACCCCCAGACCTTCCATTACCAGTGGCTTGACTATCAACGGAGACATATTGTCGTCTTTATAGTATTTATAGACCCAAAGACTTTCTGCTTCATCTCAAAATGTCTTCATTCGTTTACGTTATAAAAATATTCACTGGCAGAAAATCACGAGTTGCTAGTCTCAGAATCTGGAATCGGCTTTGCTATCAAATACACGGCTTCAGAGAAACTCCCCTACTGTTGAATATTGAGATAACCCCGGCGACCTCCCCCGCGCAGATGGACAAATTGGATCTTTCCATTGATCGGATCACCGCTCATCACCCATTGGATTGGATCTCATCTTACCTACACTAAAATTTTTACTTATTCGACACAATTTACGTAGAATTAATAATTATAGTTATAATAAATTGCTAAAAGGAAGGGGCAAAACCTTTCTAATTCTTCATCATTGCACCTGTGCAGTATTTTTTTCTTCTTTACGCTGAAAATTTATATATATTTTCTTCATGTGCACAAAATCAACTGGAAGGTCTCCAATGGACACTTAGGCCAGCTGGGCCAAAGATGCTACCTCCATGAAACAATTCTTCTTAATGTGACCTGCTACAATTCCATTTCAAAAACTCCAATATAATGGGGTTTGTTGGATTAAACCGATGCAATATTCTTAAATTCGTTAGGATTTTATGTCAAGTATATTTGTAAGTGGACTGTTTATTATTTCTATCAGTTAAATATTTTCTGCGCTGTTTAACAATTGGATTCCGTAAATAAATATTTTGGGGTCTTATTTTTTTTAGTAGATGTTGAATTGAAAAAAAATATTCACGGACGTTCAAATCATTTGACACGTCGACAACGTGCGTAACGTAAATTAAGTTACATTTTCATTTTTTTTATTTTACTACAATTTTTTAAAAATTTCATATATGCGTTGTACGGCCCGTTTGCTGCTCGCCCGTGGTTAATAATTTCGTTACGACTCATAGCAGGTCCTGCGTGAAGGGAATTCGTGGCGATATCCCCAGGCGGTGGCGAAGTGACAGATTTGAAGCGTGTTAAACATGGGTTCAGAGTTGGCTCGCTCGATAAACACGGGACCGAAATTAAACAGGGAAAATGGCGCTCCCGATGAAAAGCGGAACGGTTTGCATTGTTTTTTAATATAGTGGAAAGATGTGAAGCTACAACGACGACCCGAGGCATCGCCGGCCTTGGACGTTTCCTCTTTCCGGTTGGACGAGGGCATTCAGGCGAACGGTTAAAACCACGTTCAAACTGTTTCCCACAAAATTAAGCAATGTGATACGAATTCCTCATACGTCACGAGGAACCGATTAGATTTTAATATCCAGGGGCTTCTTGGAAATAATGGTGGCAGCGTTGCGTTTGAATTATTAAATATTTTATTTAACAGAATAATAATAAAATATAATTATATACTAAAATTATAATTTTACTGCTCAATGTTAATAATTATTAAAACTCTCTTTCGTGGGGATTTGTGGGCTTCATTACTGCGGTCAATAACTACGTCAATTTACTCAGTCGGCAGTGAATCGTGCAGCGAGCTTCATTTAATTCCAGCGTCAGATTTTTGATCTAGGTTTGAATGAGCGTGTCCAGTACTCCAACAAATATCTTAGGTACCGTTACACATACCTTAATAATCAAACATAACTCTCACTAACCACTATTAATATTTACTTTATTTATTCCTAAAACCAGCTATGCATCATCTTGACAAACTTTAATTATATAATTCCCTGACTTCTTCAGTCCAACTTCTGTGTCCGTCGTAGTAGCTTTATCTCCCATCTCCAAACACTTTCATAACTGTTGAAGGTTAGCTATAACTCATTCTTACGAGAACTCACTTATTCTGACCCGATTAAAAGGGATTTAGTTGGCCTATTTCAATGCTAATCGCTTTTTAGTTGGGGAACCATTAAGCTTTAATTTCTCAGACGTTGATCACATCCCATAATAACAGATGTAAAGTGCAGAAACAGGATCAAAAGTATATTTTTCTAAACGGGAAAACATATGCTGTTTATACCATAACCGTAATTTTCCAATCAATCGTCTGATAACGGCGATATAATTAATTTTTGTCAACTGAATATCGTCCCTTAATATCCATATTTCAAACAATATTTTTAAAATTATACAAACACTAATAAAAACTCTTTGTAATCCAACATTGGATCTTTTTTTGAGGAGGATAGGACAGTTCAGTTTTTTAAAAATTCACACATAAAAAGTATCTACTTACGTTTATGTGTAAATGAGTTAACTAATTTTTGGTCATATTTTATGTTGCCTTTTTTTGTTTGTATTATACAGACAGCAGGACAATCATTGCCCCTATATTACGCTTGTCATGAGTATTGAGAGGGTCTGTGTACTTCTTAACAAGTAGAGATAGTGAACTGTTGGATTTTTAGGTGATGTTGATGTTGAAGGGCCTTGAATAACCTCCTGAAGCTACCGTGCAAATAGTGATAAAACTGAAAAAAATATTAAAAATCTTGGATTGTCGATTTAGGTTTAGGAATTACTTTGGAAGAAAACATGTGTTTATTTGTAGTCTTTCTTTTCATGTTGAAATCAATGATAGCCATTAGTGACCACGTTATGATGATCGATGTTTATATACGACAAACAAAAAGAGCTATGAAAACTAGGATTAAAGAACACATGTGAAACATGAAGCTATGCTACCAGGACGAACAATCGGTTATAAATAACCATTGTACTTTGAACAACCACAATTTGATCTTGATGGTACTAAGATTGTACATAACGAGTGCAAGTATCACACCAGATTAATTTATGAAATCATCCAGATTAAATTAAAATTAAAGGGGTCTATGACGTATTACTTTCTGCTTATTATCTTTGTAAATTTTATTTTGGTTGACGTACTTTGTACTTGTACATTTTAATGTTGTCTTCACCTGATGACACCCACCAAACGTCGTGTATTTTATATTTATTGTATGTAGTCGCTTCAACATAAAAGTCATTCGCGACTTAACTTACCGACTTCAATTAATTCATATTACCTATACATTTTATTCTCGTGTATTTCTGAATCGTAGCTTTTATAGTCCTGTCGTGCTTTGGGCAGTCGTAGAGGACATGCTGGATCGTCAGGGCAGCTTGACAAACGTCACATGTAGGTTGCGGTGATCTAAAGAATAGATAAGAATGCGTGAGGTTATAATGGAGATTTCTTAACCTAGCAACAACCACCTGACAGATAGCCAGCGTAGGACAATTCCTTGAAGTTGTCGACTTCCTTATGAGAAATCCCTTCATTCCTTCCTCTTCTACAGTTGAACAATTCTTCTCCACTATTCTGGCATAGGCTTGTCCCCCATCATTTTTAGTGAATATTGGACTGTTGTTTTTATTCTTCTGTTAGGATGCCTCCATCTTAACACTTTTGTTCCGCTGTTTCGTCTCCCTCTATTCCTGTGTGTGCCGGTGTCCATCCTATCATTATCTTATTAGTTCTATTTAGTTTTCTCTGATTTATTGTTTTGTAATGTATTAATTTAACTTTTCTGATTCTGTACCGTCTGTGTGAGGCCATTATGTTTCATTAGTGTGAGAAAAGTGTAGATAAATACAAGTTTTTAAACTGTGATAGGGAGATTAAATTATTAAGGAGTATTTTATAGACGGTTATTGTGGTTATTTCGGTAATTGTTTAGCCATTGGGAAATTAACAACAACAAAAAAAAGGTGAATTCGACGTGTTTGCCATTAAAATAATTCAGTTTCTCGCGTGCATTACTTTCCTTTCTTACAGCGCTGACAGTGTTTAGAGAAGATCTGTCTTGCTCGTCGTCTTGAGGTTGAGGTGTGCTTCGGTTTATCAGGATCATTTGCAGCGTGTCGAGGCTTAAATTGTGCCGTAAATTTGTGTGTCCTGTGTGATGGCAAACACGAGACGCGTCCCCCACCTTGCATGTAGCTCTTCTATAAACAGTTCTGCCGCGTGGGACTCGAGGTCTGGAATTACAATTATTTAGACTTGCTAGCCACTTTGTTTACCTAGATTTTAAAGTTTACCAGGGAGATCACCCTCCCGCTTTCGAAGCGTTTCCTATTGCGCAGGTATTACGGTCGTAATTAAAATAGGAAACACGCTTAATGGAAAATAAGACGAATTACTGAGACGTAGCTTGTCAGATTATATTGCATTATGTATTATTTCCATTAGTCAGTTTGAAGGACAAACGATGCGTCATTTCATAAAAGTTGAAATATTGTAATAATAAAAACAATTTATACAGTTTAATTATTCAAATATCTGACACAAGCAAGATTTATACACGGAATTATGCATAAAATCCATCACAGTCATGATAAATCTTAAATAAAACAAATATAAATTTAGCTAACCTTCGTTACGGTACTTCAGAAAAGAAAACTAACATAAAAACATAACCATCACAAAGTTTGAGATTGACAATTTTTATTTTTATTTCTGGCTTTTAAAGAACGTTTCGTTTATCAAATATAACACTGCATTATTTGTTGGATATTATATACGAGACATGTTCAGAAAGTAAGTGTACTGTGACCATAACCGGTTGTGATTTTTTTACTTTTTGAGGGTTGGTAAGACTGAGTGTTAGAGGAAGGGGGATCTCCTGTCAGAGGGAATATCTCAGGAAGCGATAATACGTAAACTCACGTTGTTGTGTCCAGGTTCGTAAAAGATGTGGGTAAGAAATCCCGTCAATTGCGAGCGCCCGGGAGTTTTTTGAGCGACTTGAATTGGAAGGTGAGGATTTTCTGAGCTCTATTGTGTCTTGTGATGAAACGTGGGTGGCTCATTACACGCCTGAGTCAAAACGACAGTTGTTGGAGTGGCGTCACACCAATTCCCCCATCTGCCAAACAGTTTAAAACCACAATTACGGGCAAAAAAAATCGTTGCCTCAGTGTTTTGGGTACGAAAAGGCATCATTTTGTTCGAATTTCTTCCTCAGTTGGAGACCATAAATTCACGATATCGTAATATCCTAAAAAATCTCAAAAGGAGCATTCAAAACAAACGGAGGGGAATGCTGACGAGAGGAGTGTGCTTGTTGCACTACAACGCCCGTCATCACACAGCCTTAGTCACCAAGGAGCACTTGGACTCATTTGGTTGGGATGTTTTGAACCACCCGCCGTACTCCCCTGACTTGGCACATTCAGATTATCTTCTTTTCAACTCCCTGAAGGTGTAATTAAATTTTCGACTGACGAGCAGGTGCAGAAAGAGGTTCTGAAGTGGGGGAAGGAGCTGGCGGGAGAGTTCTTCGAGGAGGGAATAAAGAAGCTTGTGCCACGGATCACCACATGCATTGAACGGGATGGAGTTTATGTAGAAAAAATAGTCAACAAGTGTATCAACAATATACTGTATGTTTTTTCAAATACACTTATTCTAAAAAAATATAAAAATCTATTTAACTTCCTTTCTGAACATGCCCCGTAATTGGGTGGGAGGAGCAAGTTGATTTCATGACTTGAAAAGCGTGGAGTTCTTTAATGAGGAATCTGAAAAGGGGATCTCAAAATATAAGGACGTAGCGTACTTAAACTTTAGTGAGACCAATTTTGGAATAACGGGCAGCTTGTTGGGATCCCTCTCGAAAAATTTAAATAGAATCGTCGGCGAAAGTTCAGAAAACGGGAACTATATTTTTAATAGTAGGGCCAGATCATGGGAACGAAAAAAGGGAACAATTAGTTTGGGAGTTATTATCTGCAAAGGAGGGGGAGATCAAAGCTTATGCGGGGAAAGAGCCGTGGATTGCAATCAGCTCCAAAATTCAAAAGCCTAATTAAGTCGGTAGGTGGGACCATTAGTTGAAAATAAAATGCCGGAAACAAAAAACAGATGTTGTAAAATATATTTAGGTGTAATATAAAAAGCGTAGTCACAATCCAATTTAAAGCGTTGTGTTAAACCGTGGTTATTCCGCTCAGTTTTTCTTGATTTCGGGTACAAATATTATTATATTGTTTAACTGAGGTAAACTAATTCCCATTACATTATTTATATTCTAACCATTGATGAGTAAATCTTCAAAAATTTAAATTTAATATGACTGATGTATGAAAATGATTGTATTATATCAAATTCCCCACGTATTTTATCAATCGCTTTTTAAAATAAAACTAATAAATAATTTCCAAAATTATTTAATAATAAATTAATTAATTTAAGAAAAATTAAATTAGTTTACTTAATAAGGGAATTAAATATAAAAAAATTATTGAACCAGTTTTACTTCTTCTTTCTGGTCCACTTTTTTGCTTGACTTCTTTTCCCACCCCCATTTGAGGCCATGCTCTTCTTATTCACTAAACCCGCAGTAAACCTCCAAAATAATATTCGGTCTATATCCGCATTTTTAACGACAAACATGAAGTAGGCAACCCACATAACGTATAATTGGTTCAGTTTGTCTAAAATTAAGATTCTGGGGTAGTGTGATGGATTTTCTTCGAAATTTGAAGGGTAAATTTCTTCATAACACGTCGAATCAATGTTAACATTCGCTTAATGTTTATAGCGTAAGTTTCGTAAATGGTAAAAAATATTAATAATTAATTCTGAAAGAAATATTAATAACTTCTGCAAATTTTTAAAAACATAGATTTAGGTTATTTTAATATTCCGAACCCTATCGTGCTCACCGTCCACAACACACTTAAAGCATCAGTTGATAGCAACAGACGGGAATAATCTCAATTTATAGGCGAGATTACTGAAGCACTCACGTAACAAAATGGAAACGAATACTACTAGAATAAACTGAACTATTACAAATATTGATATTTTGAACCCGAAAGCCATTTAATCAGTCTCAATTAGAAAAATAAACATTTTATATAGAAAAAAAATAAAGATATAGTGGCAAAACTGTCAAATTGAGCGTTTAAGAATACAAAACTAATTTCAAATATAACGTTTAAAATCACTCAGTAGTGTCCAAGAACATTTATTTCCAGAACCATATTTTTGGTTGGTAGAATATTGAAAGTTTACATAAAGAAGAGACTGAAGAGTAAAAAACTGTATATTCTATATAATACTACAGCAGTAAATTATGCTAACAACTTGAATAAAATATATGATACGTCGTTATTGTAAGGAAATAATTATAAATTACATAAATATTATTTAATTGTAATCCGAACCATAAGTATTATTAAATTAAAACACATTGTTATTATCCCATTACGGTTACAAAGAAAGAAATATTTATACAAAGATTTATTTAAATTTATATTATATAATATTCAATAAATTTTGAGATTTCATTATTGGAAATATTGTAAGTTTTAATTGATTTAAAATGTCTGGTTTTAAGTAACACAGTTTTAAACACATGCTAAATTAAGTTTTCTTCAAATTTATAATCGGAATAATTATATCTATAATATTATGTAAGGTCTCATATTCTCTATATTGTTCGCTGGATGAAGTCCCAAATTAGGGACCAAACGTAGTAGTGAATTTTCCTAATTTGTATTAACAACAGTGCTAATTAAGAACCTTATTTTGACTGTTCGACAATAAAAGTATTTATTTATTGTGTTATATTAGTCAGAAAAATAGTTCATTTTATATAATTCAGTTAAATTTTTTTTACTAACTTTGTCAAGAAGCTTTCGGCAATTGCAATATTATTCAAAACTTTCAGTATTACTGCATTTACAATTTATATCATCTATATAATAAAATGTATGTTTGTATTTATGTATGTATTTACGTTAATTTCTATACAAAATTTAAACGCGTGGACAGATTGCAACAAAAATTGGTACACATATTCTTCAAAACTCGAGAAACGGTACTGTGGGAGTGAGAAACCCCTATCATAAAGTTGTATAGAATTATAATTGAAAACTGTGATCGTTTTGTGTTAAAATACTGCGCGTCAAGATACAATGACGTCACACGGGAGAGAGAGAGACGTTAATACGCGACGAACAAAGGAAATAGTTCCTTTTTCCGTAGTTAAGTAAAGCAGAAATCTTTTTATTATATAAAAAGTATAATTTTATCCAGTAATGATTCATTGAATGATAGTAAAAGCCATACGAAATACTTTACGATCCTTTCGGAAAATGTAAGATAATTTACGGACCATATTAGTGACTCCAAAATGGCGACTATTTGTTTAAATTGTGAATCTAGCTAACAGTTTCATCTTTCGTAATGTTTGAATACTGAGGGACAATTATATCCTGCAATACTCAAGGAGTTTATATTTTATTCGTAAAGAAATTCGGAAGTATGTTTGTAATAAAATTCAATGTATTTTATAGCTGTTCAAATTATGCACTATGGGTCGAAAATAATAAACATTTAGATTTAGGTTAAATCACTTCGTGACTAAAGATTAATATAGAATTACATACTTTTAAGGGAAACGGGAAATTCCCGTTAATGCTGGAACAACATATTTTTTGATAATTTAATTCAAGATATCATCCAAAATTTCTATATTCCTTAAATTTATTTTAATTTCATGTGTTCCGTCGGTATTTTTTCCTAACGTTTTTTTTTTAATTTTACGTAACTCCAATACATTGCTTTATACGCATTATACGGCCCTGATGGTATTAATAAAATTTCCGAAAAATATTTATATTTTTGATTTTACATGACTATGTTTGTGGAGTTGTTTTTCTCCCAGGACAGTTTATTGTTATTTTTTAAGGAGTACATTATATATTTTGCCATAATAGTATTAAATTAAATTTATTTTGACCTAACTGGCTGAGTTATTTTAACCTGAGAAAATTGTTCGCCTGCAAACTTTCGAAGCAGAATTTGATTTATTTCAAAATGGGTACTTCTTCCATGTGACTGCTAATATTTGCCCGTGAGGTTCGAAACTATACATGTCCTTGAAGACAGTTGCAAGTTACTGCAATCCGTCGCTCAACTGAAAGCACAATTTCGGAATGGTGGTTTCGAAATGGCCTCGTCCGAAGCGCATACGTCAATACAATTGTCGAAGCACAACATCCCACTCACCCTTCCCATCCCACTCCTCATTCCCAAAGCAGAAATGCGTGTAACACTGGCAGGAATCACGTGAAGCGAGCAAATTATAACGTTTCCCCGTGTTCCGTTTGCTTCTCTGCGCAGGAAGATAATGTGGGAGATTCTTAGTTGGGCTTGCTCCTGCCGACACTGATGGAATATTGATTATAATGAAGCGAGCTTATCAGCGCTCTACCTGCAGGGTTCCAAGAACAACAAATAAATAACTGCCACAGAGTATCGGGACAAAATCAGCAAATACGGGCCCAGTAATGAATGATATTTCTGACAATGCATTAAAAATAAACGCCCAAGTATTTTATCGGTTGGTGAGTAAACAATATTCTGAGAATATTTTTAAATGGGATTATAATTTATTTGTTTTATAAAAAAAAGCTAGTACAAAACCAAGGAAATGGTGGGTTGTTAATAAATACAATTTAAAAACACTGGTAGCTAAATGAACTGACGAAATAGCATACATCTTAACGTGACTGAACCAAATTTAAATAACAACCAATCGCTTCTTATCTCCGTGGTTTTAACAACAATATAATTACATCACCCTAAATCGGAACTCAATATTTTAAGTATAACGTCTGTTTTTAATCTCTTATAAACAAAAGCGAGTGTTTCTGTGTATGTTCCGCGTACAAATCTATAGTCGTCGAGAAAATTTGATCAAATTTTGTACTCGTGTTCCTTTCGAAAAGGAAACTAACACTGTGGCGGGTAGGACACGACTACCAGCCGCAGGAGCGGGGGTGGACGGGGTGGAAATTTTCTAACATCCTCAAACGGCCAATATTTGCGTCGGGATTAAAGAGATTCATAGTACTCATACAGATGTTTTTCATGTGTATAATTTCAACCTCTTTCGACATGGGAAAGAAGCACCCTTAGGGGTGGGTGTGGGAGAGTGGAGGCCGTTACAAGAAAATACAACCGAGTTTGGAGTCAAATCCGGGGTTATAGATGTCGCTGGGGTTAATTATGACATTAAACTTGCCGTTGAGTACCCAGGGGCGGGGGTAAAATTTTTAAAACATGTTAAACGGCAAATAATTGCGTTGAATAAATATTTTTTGGGGTCACGTAGTGTTTCTCCAGATGTTGATAGTCTATAATTTCTATCCCTTTTCGACATGGGAGGGGATCATCCTTAGACATGGGGCGGTGGGGCGTTACACGAAAATAACGGGCAAACAACCGATATTGGTGTAAAATCCGGGTTTATAGATGTCGCTGGGGGTTAATTACGACATTAAACTTGCCGGTTAAGTTGTACTTCTATTCCTAAGAGTCGGGGTGGACGGGGAAAACAATGTGTGTATTTGTGCTTCTCTAAAGGATGGTATTGTAGACCTTTCGGTGAAAACAAAAATTATCATTTTTAATGTTTGAGGAAGAAAATGTTATCACGGAAATTGTTATGATCGATACTTCACAGACGCATACAATCGCCGCTCCAGGTGGGATCAGAACGTGGGCTCCGGTCACCGGTGGCGCGGAGAAATGGCAGACAACAACCTCAGAACTGAAGATGACCAGAGTCCAGACTGGCCGTCTGAAAATTAGGCTGTAAAACCTCGGAATCACTCAGACACACAACTCAACAGATTTGTTACCCACATGCAATCTATTAAAATGTATGTACGACTCCGTCAGTCAAATAATGCTTCTCGCTTGCCATGAAAGTAAGGCAACTACCAAATTATTCAGGCTGCATAGAATAATAATACGTAAACGACTCCCACAGTCAAAAATCATGTTTCTTCGTTGTTTTACGAACGACAATTAATTCTTGGAACCTGTCGACGAGGTAAACCGAAGATAAAAATGCCTCGACTCGAAAAAATCATCAATGTGAGCTCGAACTGAATACAATTAAAATTTAGAAAGTTCTGTGGTTTGAATCATTACAGAATGTTGATGTGCACTTTATGAGAAACGAGGTACATAATAAAGAAATCACTACACTACGAAGCGCAAACACAAAAGATAAACTGTGGACCACTTCCCCTCGACCAGGCGACCGTAAATCAAACATACAAAGAAGAAAAACTGAACGGTGTATATTACAAACATTCAACACATGGATATAAATACTTATAACTGTTACGGGAATGGTTAAGAATCTCATGCACCTTTACATGGAATAATTTTACACTGCTTGTCAAAGTCACTGTAATTGTTCCCCTCATCAAGTAATATTGTTTGTAAAGTATCCTTAAAGCATCACACAAAAATCTACAAGGTCTGTAGGGTTTTGTGTGAATCTTAGGTCTGTGCAGACCTGCCCTTGGGCGTTTTAGTCAAACACTTAAAACATATGACGGTGCCAGACCGTGGGGCTTGTCAAGTCTCAAGACCCAGACTGCGCAGACCGAGTTCGCAGACTTTTTATCAGAACCTTATAGTCATATGCTTGTTCTGCGAGTTATAGTGGATTATGCGTGGCAAACGCCGTTGGATTAAATAGACCCTGTTTGGTCTTACGAACTTCAAACTTCAAAATTCCTTATTTATTCTTCCAAATCAATTTCATCCCCTTCAAAGTAATCCCCGTCCGATAAAACAAACTTTTTCCATCGCTTTTTCCAGTCCTCGAAACAGTCGGAATAGTCTTTTTCCGGGATAGCCTTCAACACCTTCTTCGATTCGGTTTTTATCTCCTCAATCGAGTCAAAACGGCGTACCCGCATTGGCCTTTTGAGTTTGCTGAATAGCCAGAAGTCGCACTGAGCCAAATCAGGCGAATACGGTGGTTGCTGAACGATATGAGTCGAGTTAATGGCAAAAAAGTCGCGAAGAACCAATGCAGTATGACATGGTGCATTATCCTGATGAAGGAACCAAGAGCTGTTCGCCCATAATTACGGCCGTTTCAGAAGAATAGCTTCACGTAAACGACGAATAACGCTCAAATAATATTCTTTGCTGACAGTTTGGCCCGGCGGAAGGAATTCATAATGCACCACACCACGATATTCAAAGAAAACTGTCAAGAAGACCTTGATTTTCGATCGACTTTGCCGTGGTCATTTCGGTCTTGCTTCACCTTTTGCACGATATTCGCTGGATTGGTCGGTGGTTTCAGGGTCGTATGCGTAAATCCAAGTCTCGTCTCCAGTAATGATGCATTTCAAGTGGTCCTGATAGTCAGACACATCAACGCGACGCTTTTTTTTTCAAAAAATTGAGCGATTTTGGCACCTGTCCAGACTGGACGCGTTTGAGACACAAAACATTCTAGAAAATGGTTTGGGCTGAGCCAAATGATATTCCAACATCAAAGATCAGCGAGATCTCTAATTGTCCATCGACGATTTTCAAGCACCAAATCTTTGACTTTTTGGACGTGGGCCTCGTCGGTCTACGTTGATGGTCGTCCAGAGCGCGGTTCGTCTTCAACGCGTTCTCGGCCCTCTTTGAACTCGTTGTACCACTTATAAACGTTTTTTTGTGCCATAGTTTGATCACCAAAGGCCTTCCGCAACATTTTCATCGTGTCCGCACAACAATATTCGTCCGGAAACAAAATTTGATGCAAGTTCTTTGCTCAACAAAATCACCCATTGCAAAAATCTAAAAATTCACTTTTGGTTGTTTACAAAAACACGTGCTACTCGGAGATAATTAAACTTTTTAACAAACAGACGCTTGTCAAATATTATAGACAGTCCTACCAACCTAGGAAAAAACAATTACCTGCCTTCCTAATACCCGGGAGTTTTAATTGACAATTTCACCTTCTTTTTGATCACAGTGGTACAGTATTTGGTTTGGATATTTCTAACCTTCGTTACTGGGAAGTATTCTAATTCCAGTTTTATTGCAGACTAACATTTCATAGCTCCAGGAGCAGTTGCTCGCAATATGAGATTCCATGACACTAGGTTCAGTGATAAATACGCGCCGGTTTTTGTCGACATGTTACTTAAATGATCTTGAATTCGTACAAAAGGACTGCCAGCGGCGAAGAAATAATTTCTATTTCGGTTTTAAACGTGGAAATGGACAATTTTGTGGTATTTCATTTCCACCTTATATTTAACACATTGCATGCCACGAGTTCACCGGTGAACTCAGAAGTGGGTCGCGGAGGAGCCATGAGTTCACCGGTGAACTCAGCTCGATCATGCTTTGAGCTTGTCTTTTAGCGGCTGAGTATTGTACTAAATCAAAAGGGCTCTAATTGAAGTCTTATGAGATACCAAAGAATTGTTTCTTGAAATGGCCAACAGTTGGAAGCACTATCACTACTCTGACAAGCGGAATTTCACCA
This sequence comes from Zhengitettix transpicula, assembly GCA_037074705.1. Taxonomy (NCBI): domain Eukaryota; kingdom Metazoa; phylum Arthropoda; class Insecta; order Orthoptera; family Tetrigidae; genus Zhengitettix; species Zhengitettix transpicula. Next base: position 14,541,167 of record CM073595.1, on the reverse strand, counting down.
AGTTACAGACTAATAATAATTATAATATATTAATAAGCAAATGATACGAAGTTAAATAAATGACCAAACCTCTACGTTTAAATCCTGTATATGAATACAATAAAATACTTAAAATAATACGACGTTTCTGCAACAAAAATCCGAATTTCACCAAGTTACAGACTAATGATAATTATAATATATTAATAAACAAACGATACAAAATTGTATAAATTACCAAACCTCTACGTTTAAAACCTGTATATGAATACAATAAAATACTTAAAATAATACGACGTTTCTGCAACCAAAATTTGATAATGGGATAAATGATAGGGTAATTATTTTTTATACTCAAGATGCATTACGTCACTAAAGTAGAAGTCGGAAAATTTATTGCGACGGCACTTTTAAAACTGTTGTCAGTTGTACACCATACATGGAATTGTCAGTGATTAAGTTTTCCTTTTGTTTACATCTTTTGTGTGCGGAAAAATGAAAACACTTATAAACAGATTTTTGAACATATCACTCAGCAATCCCCTCTCCAGCTATCGGAAGGGCGTGGGACAAGTACCCAATGCCCGACCTACCTGATGCAGGTTTTCTAGAGTTTGTCCTGCATTACTTTTAGGCGAATACCGGGTAGAATCCTTAAACTATAGTCCGGGGGCCCTAGTTAACCCTTGGCTACCTTCCTCTACCCTTCCGCATCCTCCCTTTCAAATCCCTTCCTATGCTATTAAAGGGGAGTTGCCTATAATGTGGATTACCCTCACGGAGTCTGTTACCCTAAAAAAATTATCTGTGTATTATAAACAAATCTTTTACGTATTTATTATTTCAAATCTGATTATATAAACATTTTATTTTATCTTAAAAAATAAATATAATTATTTTATTATTTATTTTGCTGTAATTATACTGAAAATAGATATTATTGAGGTAAGTAATTTCAAATATTCCTAGACCTTTTATCTTTTCTTTGGAACATAATACACTTATATGTAACTATGAGAATTTAGATTTATATTAGTTGCAGTTCATTTTTATAAAAGAATTAAACTATTTCTTAATTTACAGAAAAATGGACACTCATTCATTACCTAAACGTAATAAAACCAGTCAATCTCGTTTTCTTACCGATGAGGATGTTAGAAGACAGTGATGACATATCATAATTTTATTTTTGCGCAAATATATAATTTTATTACAATTTTATACAAACATATAAAAACGAAGTAATGTTTTACTCCCCCCCCCTCTTCAAGGTTTTTTTTGAATTTTTATGGGAAATAAAAAAGGGTCTATAAGTATGAATGGGGGTAAAGTATTTACCCTCAAAGTGGGTTGAATTAATGAGTTCACCGGTGTACTCGTGGCACTCAGTGATACTTGTAACACCGGTGTGCCGTGAGTTCACCGGTGAACTCAAATATTTTCTGTAAGTAAAGCATATTTCCGTAGTTGGGAAAAATCTAGTTTGTGTTAGGCATGTACAAGCTACTAAATTAAAAAAATATATATTGGCCCGTGAGGAACCCATGGTATCAAACCCGTGGCACTCAACGTGTTGAACTTCGAATTGATAAGCTTTCAAAGATTATTTAAATGAAACTTTAAGTGAAACGGACGCCGTTCCCAGGACCACGGAGAAGCGAGTGCATGTGTAATCTCCGACTCTCCTCTGTGGGCCCATTTCTATTTCTGGAATAATTCCTCCTATAGCTCGACACCTGGGGAGATTTTGTTATATCCAGATGCTCGTAACATTTACCTTGTCTACGTTGCTTCTCTATTTGCTTTCGAAGTCGAGTCTCGAGACAGGCGCCTTTGTAAACACCTTCGAGCTGGACAATTACTTCGGATTTCTACGAAACGGAACGCAGATCGCGAGCGATTCGTTCGGCTGTGGACAATGACAACCTTCACCTGCGATGTGCAACTCAAACAGGATAATAACTGCGCTTGGTGAACCAACAAACTTGTTTTATAAACTCTTATTTACCACATCATTGACTAGTACATAAATAATCATATGATAAACCTTCATTAGGCTATTTTAATTCTCAATCACAAAGTTGCCAAATATTTTCGACTGTACGTGTTTAAATTATATATTTTTACACTAGCTGGGTGCCCGGAGTTGCCCGGGATGTCATATATCCATAACCGCCAATTTGACTCCAATCCTCGCTTTTGCGTTATTTTCATGTAACGTTCCCTGTCCCTACTTGTGCTCACCTCCCGTGCCGAAAGGGGTTGAACTCATTGACCCCGAAAAAGTTTCTTTCGCATATCATATCGTCCATTTCAACATGTTAAAAAATTTCCACCTACGTCCCCCCTCTACTGTGGGTTAAACAAAAAGTTGGATATCATAATTAAATTCAGAGATATCGATACCCCCGGATTTGATTCCAATCGTATTAGCGTTATTTTCATGTAACCCCACCTCTAATCTTGCTTCCCTCCATGCCGACAGAGATTGAAATCATACACAGAGAACATCTAGAAAAATATTATGAATATAATTGACCCAGAGAAATATTATTGCGACGCCAATATCGGCCGGTTAACATGTTTCAAAAATACCACCCTCGCTTGAGGGAGTTAAACGGCAAGTTGAATGTAATATTTGAAGTCATTGACATACAAAACCTTGGATTCAACTCGAATCTCGATTGTTTTGCGTAATTTTAAGTAATGCCACAGCACCCCCGCCCTTAAGGACGCTTCCCTCCCAAACCCGAAAGGGGTTGAAATTATACACAAAAAACCTCAGTAGAAATACAATAAATATAATTAACCCCGAAAAATATTTATTCAGCGCAAATATATGCCGTGTTTACATGTTCCAAAATTTCCACCCCGTACACCCCTCGCCCCTGGGGGTTAAATGGCTAATTAAGTGCCGTAATTAAACTCAGTGACATCCATAACCTTGGATTTGACTTCAATCTCGGTTGTAATCGCGTTATTTTCTTCTAACGGGCCTCCACCCCCACCCATAAGGGTGCTTCTTTCACATGCTGTAAGGGGTTGAAATTATAGAAACATTACATCGATAGAAAAAGTATCAATCTCTTTCACACCGAAAAATATTTATCCGGTTCGAATATCGGCCGTTGTAGCATGTATAGTTTCCACCCCCGTTCCTGGGACTTGTAGACGTGTCTCACCCCGACAGTGTTTGTTTCTTGGTCGCAAAGAACACGTGTACGAAATTTGGTGAAATTTGCTCCACGTGTGTAGATTTGTATGCGGAAGCATACAGACACACACACATACATACATACACAGATACACTCATTTTTATTTAATAGAAGATAGATTATATATTTTAATAAATATTTATTCAAGAACGGAAGAAATCCTTTGATCATTGGAAACTAATCAGTAAAATCTGTGCAACAGAAATAAAGCATCAGGAAGAGAATCGTTTCCGGGACCTTCGATAATCATGTATTATTATTCAATTTTATTGTGTTGTACGTTTACTATTAAGTGTGATAATTCTATTAGTTAATCGTTGTAAAACTTTGAACAAATTTACTGTAGTGAAATGACGGGAAAATATGAAAGAGTGTGTGTCTTCGAGAGAGTCAGAGAACGAATAATCACATTTCAACGGGCGTCACCGTTGTTGTGTAACATGCTCGCTGGTTTACTATTCAACGCCTCTTTCTCCCTACATCTCCTTCTCGCTCTCGTTTCCCGTTTTCCTCACAGGGCCCCAGAAAATTTAGTAACACATTCACCGCCTCACTCTCTCCACATTTTTAAGCGTGCGTCAATAATTTTCACTTCTAAAAGAACAAATGTAACGTCACACCTTTGTAGTTCGAATTTCTTACAAATGCACCAAAATGGTACCATATAAAATGATATTATCATCAAAATTGGTTTCAAAGTCGGCCTCTTTTGTACCCGCGTGTACTTGCAGACCCAAAATATTTTACCCATGCCCTTATTGGTGAAGAGTTTCCATTTGAAAGTTAAGTGGTTGTTTGCAGCAGCAGCGACAGCAACATATTTAGGGCAATAATCATCGCAATCTTGATTCTTATAACTCACTTTCAATTAGGAAGAAAAAATGCTTTAATTGTTAAGGTAGTGAAGTGAGAAATATTCCTCGGTTTGATGTACTGGCAACTCCGGGTTCGTTCAAAAGATTTTTTTCCAGGAGAGCTCAAGAAAAGGCACGTAGGTGTAGAGAGATCTCTCGTCAGGTTTTTTTTTCTGTGTTCTGCGAACAGAATTCCCAGGCTGCTGCTAGACGACTCCAGATCAAAGCTCCTGCTGCTTGTCACCAGAACGCACCCACCAAAAACCTTAGACAAACTCTTTCTGCTCGTGGTCTCTCTTCAAGACTATATAAAACTTCCTCCGAAGCTAGTCAATATCTCGCAACCAACTACTCCTGCTCCTTCCCCAATGTAGTGCAATTCAAACAAACACGAACACAATTTTAAGGCGCACACACAAGACCGCAGGATCCAAACCAGGGCGAAGTACGATCATCGTTGCGGACTTGAAGACATACCACGATCTATTTGCCAATGGACTCTGGGAACAGAATCAAATATTAGCCTATTTTCTGCTCATTCCCCAGTAAAATTGTTTGAGAACAGAGCTTTCAATCAGCTCTAAAGCTATGAAAGTGAATTGATAGATCAACTCTAACTAACTCCTCGGCTCGACAGCCCATGAAGGGCCTTGACCTACCGAGACGGCTGCCAGACTGTCATCTTACATGACACATTCTGGATTTAGGAGTGACACCTGGTCAGAGTGTCGATTCTCCCACAGCCTTAACGCCAGTTTTCTTGACCAGGACGACCACAAACATCCATGTCCATGCCGGGATTCGAACCGGGGACCTCTGTTATGCGAGGCAATGACGCTGGCCACTACACCACAGCAGGCCAACGAATTAATAGATTAGGACAGAAAAATCACGTCATAATAAAATAATGTTGCTTTAATAAATTGTAATAACTTCAAATTAAATAAGACAATGCTTGTTTTATAAACTTGACACTAATAGAAATTTACAGGCCCAATTCTGCCCTCCTCTTTCTACTCCATATATATGTGGATAATGGTATTCACTAAATTCGCTATTGTTTATCACGCGGCGACTGCAAGTCTGGCGTCTAATCCCCGTGTCTCTCCTGCGACCACGTCCAGAGCGACCTGATGCGCCCGAACTGACATCCAATCAACAAAACTTGTACATTTCTTTCGTCCAGCGCCAACTCCATATGCTCAACCAATTTGATTTTAAACAATTTTTTTTAATGGCGTAAAAATACGCTCATTTACAACATGAAAATAACTTTGCAGCAGATGGCAATGCGACGAACTCAGGCTGTGGGACCCTCGGTGTAGTCAGGTGCGCGCTGTCTGCGTTTGCTCGAATTCCTCGTACGTCATTGGCATGTGCTAAATTAAAATTTAAGAATAATAATGTCAACTTCCGTATATGTATATATATATATATATGTATATATATATGTATATATATATGTATATATATATGTATATATATATATATATATATATATTGTAATACTAATTAAAGAGGCCATTAATTGTTTTAATTAAATTGGATAGTTATCGGCGAAAATATATATCAAAAGAAACAATGTAAGGTTGAGCCATTGTTAGCGAACGCACGCCGAAAGTTCCAGCCAAACGCCAGTCGTGGAGAGAAATTAATTGAGTAAGAGTCTGCGGCGAGGGGCGAAACAGATCAGCCGCACGGGAACTTAAATCGTAAAATGTGGATACTGATTTAAAAATTATGAATAGCGCGGTCCAAGAAGTCCAGCTGCGAGATCTATTAGTTTATTTAAAACGCGAGTAAATAGTTTTGACGGAGAGACTCAAATAATAATTACAAAAGGTTTTGCTTCACACAGACCGAACTAAATTTCACATAGAAGCATCAAGGAGACCTATGTCCGAGGGCTGACTGAGGGGCGGCTGATCCAAAGTTCCAGGTGGCAGAGAACGAGAACATCGACCGAGTGTATTAAAATTTTATTGTGTAGAATCAGTGAATGGCCTTTTTAGTCAGTGTTGTCCTCAAGCTCCAAGAATCAGATCCGGTACCAGAAAGACAATTCGTGAATACAAATCAATTATTTTAAAATCTGTAAACGAGGGTTAAAGGTTTCGTTCGTTTTTATTTTCATTTAGTTTCTTTCAGTTGGTTTATTTTCATATTGTATTAAGTTAGCTTCAATGAGTTTTAATTGTTAATGTTTTTATTAAATTGGATTGTTCTTACTATCAAACCCAGTAATGACCCTGAGATAAAGAGAATTTCGACGTATTTTATTGTAAAATATAAAGTTGTATTTTTCCTAGAACGCCACGAATTGCAAAAATGAAATAAAATATTTGTTTGTTAAGTTGATGAAATCCGGCGTATAGAGTAGGGATTACAATTTGTACTTTTAAAGAATAAATTTTTAAATCTGAATAATTTTGTAAATTTAATTAATTTAATCTTTGTTAATTATTACAATATATATATTTGTATACTCCTATCCCTGTGTATTGTGATTGTTAACATTTAAACAAAATATTTCCTTAGGGTCTGAATTCGAATGACGAAATAAAATACTGATAGGTTTTATTTAGGCTCATATTAAATTATATAATTTTTTTTAAACACTTCTATTTCAATTTTGTATGGCAGGTCTCTCGATAAATTGAAGAATATGACAGCTTCGCAATGTAATAATTGCTTGGAGCTAATCAAATAACAATATTCAAGTATTAATCATGTACTGAACAAATCATATAATCTCTCAAATTAATTTTTATAATTTGTATATAAAAGTTAAAAAATGTCTTCTAGGTAACAAGTCTTTCTGTTCGCTCAACTTAACTAATTAAACTGCTCGTGACATTCTCTGTGTCAAAATTAGAACTTAATGGTCGTGAATTATATCATATTGTAATCAGGCCTCAAACAACACAACAGGTGCGTTTATGGACATTTCATTCTGCGCTGACCACGCAACAACTGATGTTTCTTACCCTCCAAAGAACAATTCATTGATTTGGTGACATTTCTGCAATATTGACCTGTCAAGACCCCCGATTTACCAGTTGATGTCAGATCAAGTTCCCCATTCTTTGACTATGAAGGAGTAGTAGTGGGAGCAGTCGGATGACACTCTTTGCTTTTATTCGATGGAGCCACAATATTACGCTTCCGCTAATAACCTCTCATCTCACCAGACTGGAACTGTTATTTGATGATCAAAAGTTTCAGTTTTGTAACATTCTCTGTGTCAAAACTAGAACTTAATGGTCGTGAATTATATCATATTGTAATCAGGCCTCAAACAACACAACAGGTGCGTTTATGGACCTTTCATTCTGCGCTGACCACGCAACAACTGATGTTTCTTACCCTCCAAAGAATAATTAATTGATTTGGTGACATTTCTGCAATATTGACCTGTCAAGACACCCGATTTACCAGTTGATGTCAGATCAAGACCCCATTCTGTGACTATGTAGGAGTAGTAGTGGGAACAGTCAGATGACACTCTTTGCTTTTATTCGATGGAGCCCACACACAGACGCTTCCGCTAACAACCTCTCATCTCACCAGACTGGAACTGTTATTTGATGATCAAAAGTTTCAGTTTTGTAACGCGGCAGCACGACCCGACGAATGCAGGCGTCGTGTGTAACAACTGCGAGAAATTAATGCAATGTGGGCGGGATGACGCAGTTTTTCCGGGCTTAGACTCATCACATCTTCGCACATACTTCTTAGAACAGCCAACTCCGCCTAAGACTGCGTCAGGGCGATGATTCAATCCCCCGGCGACTGCATGAGGACTCCAAGCTGACGGAACAGAGAAATGAGACGTACTTTCATAGAAATCCTACGACGTTTCTAATTCCTCACGAGCCGACGTCTAAATCCAAGCTCATTAGGCTTGTGTGTAAAAACTGCGGCGTAAGGGTCTGTCCACTTATGCTCTTTGCAGAACTTCTTGTAAGCGTGAGAGAGCGACTTTTATATTAGCGAAACCAAAGTGGAAACCAAATCTCGAGAGAGACGGCAATATTTAATTTCTAAATTTAGATTAAGGATTGTTGCAACCAAAAATTTACATCAAGGGTCAAGAACGTTAACAAGGCTGACTGGATTACTAATAGTATTCGAATATCGCGGGATCAACTCTGCTTTTGAACAAAATCAAGAATCACTCCGCATCCCCTCAATTACTTAACTACATCCAAACTTACAGCAAATGCTGATAAAATCAAAGCAACTTGGAATGTTATCGAAAATGTATCGGGCAAAGGTGTCGGCAATCGCAAAGAAATTACACTTGTAGACCAGAGTGAAACCTTTTCCGGTAGAGAAGCTGCTTGCAAATTTAATTCGTATTACATAAATGTTGCTAACCTTCATGTAATAGACACCTCAGCGTATATTATAATTGCATTTAAACTTATTTCGACACCTATTTTATTATTGATTCTCCTTACCAGTATTCTGCCGAAACTCTTTGTTTATTTAACTATTAAAATTTTGACTAATCAAAGATTATTTCTTACAGTTGGAAACGCCTGAATCTTAATTATTTGCCTGTTTATTTTTAGACGTAATATTGCTATCGTAGTAGCGTGGTTATTAACACGACATCGCTGGAGGGTCAACCCAAAAGTCAGCGGTTCATTAGTGGCGCTGATATCAGCGACTTAATGTTCCAATTAGCGTAACGAAACGAAAAATAAATTCGATCAGTTTATCTGGAACCGTCGTGAAATTTCGTAACAGGAGAGACTCTAACGTTACGAGTGTGCCTTGTAATTCTCCGACCAATAGTAATATTTTATAAAATCTAACTTCGTACTGATACGTACGATATTTTCATGATTTTTTAAACTTTTATATAAAAATTATAAAAATTAATTTTAGAGATTACATGATTCGTTCAATACATGATTAATACTTGAATATTGTTATTTGGGGAGCTTCAAGCAATTATTACATTGCGAAGTTGTCAAATTCTTCAATTTATCGCGAGACCTTCCATACAAAATGGAATTACAAATGTACGGAAAAATTTATGTAATTTAATATGAGCCTAAATAAAACCTATCAGTATTTTATTTAGTCGTTAGAATTCAGACCCTAAGGAAACATTTTGTTTAAATGTTAACACTCGCAATACACAGGGATAGAAGTATACAAATATATATATATATATATATATATAATTAACAAAGATTAAATTAATTAAATTTAATTAATAATTAAATGTATTTAATAATTACAAAATTATTCAGATTCAAAGTTTATTCTTTAAAAGTACAAATTGTAATCCCTACTTTATACGCCGAATTTCATCAATTTAACAAACATATATTTTATTTCATTTTTGCAATTCGTGGCGTTCTAGGAAAAATACAACTTTATATTTTACAATCAAATACGTCGAAATTCTCTTTATCTCAGGGTCGTTACTGGGTTTGATAGTAAGAACAATCCAATTTAATAAACTAACATTAACAATTCAAACTTATTGAAGCTAACTTAATACAATATGAAAATAAACGAAATGAAAGAATCTAAATGAAAAGAAAAACGAACGAAATCTGACTTCTACCTATTTTTCTAGTCGTTAGCATTCAGACCCTAAGGAAACATTTTTTAAAATGTTAACACTCGCAATACACAGGAATAGAAGTATACAAATATATATATATATATATATATATATACATATATATATATATATATATATATATATATATATATTGTGATGAATACAAATGAAAGCAATTTAAATAAATACAATGCATCACGTTCAGGCGCCAAATTGTGGTAATCAGTTAATGACATTAAATAATCCCTACGTTAGTGCAACAATTTGTATTAATTTAAATATTAAATGAAAGGATGCTTTAATAACAATTAAGATATTTAAGTAAACAAACAAATTGATTTATGAATGCACAAATAGTTAAGTTTACAAATGTTATCCAATGAATTTTACAACAGTTATCACGTAATTAGCTTTCAATTTATATTATTTATTAGTGTTTTACAATAAAAATTTACTCTCTCTCTCAGGAACTTTACCGGGCCTTTAAATAAAGAAAATATTTGTTAACAATCAAATTTTCTATGAAGCTATTATCGACTTCAATGTATTATTTACAATGCAAACATTAAATGTTAACTTTAAATTATAAACTATATTCGAAAACCGAAATCTGACGATAATTACCTTTACCTAATGATTTACAAATATGAATTTAGTGAGATTTTAACTTACAGTTTCTGGATATCAGGGCAATTTGGCTCGTTCATTCACTCATTGCACTTTATAACAGGTCATTTTTTAACACTGACTCTAATTATCACTGTTGGTTTAACAAAAGTTGATTCTCCGTTCAATAAGGAAATGTAGTTCGATCGGTCTGAAGACTATTAAACGTCGGATGCAATTATTTGCACTCCCAACGTCGAAACAATGGTCTAATTTGAGAATAGTATAGATTAGACTACAGCATACAAAATGTTTATCGATGAACATTTGGCTATTTCTCTCGCAGACTGCAACTTATAACAAAACTGTTCTAACACCGGTATCTGGACTCTTTCTGAAAATGTTACTTTTTATCCGTCCACAGCAATCTTTCTATAACAACTGCTCTCTGCTATATTTCGACTCAGACTGGCTCCACCTTGCGTCCAGCGAACCAACAGCCTACAATACCTTAAACCTGTGGCATTATTGTCGTTTCTTGTGTGCAACTTGTGTGTTTTCTGCTGCTAACAATTCGAGTCCAAATTTTCTAATTATTAATTAATAATTGCCTTTTAATTACGGAAGTTGACATTATTGTTGTTAAATTTTAAGTTAACACATTCCAATGCCGTACCAGGAATTTCAGCAAACGCAAAAAGCACGCACCTGACTGCAGCGAGGGTCCCACAGCCTGAGCTCGTCTCATTACCTTCTGCTGCAAAATTATATTTATTATTATTATGTAACCTTTCAAATACTAATTGCAATATTTCTTCCTTATCAAAAGGCCCGTATAATGTTTTTATTAATTATCTGATACACAATTGTATTTAGTTATATTTATTGAGTGGCATGATTTGTTTTCTTAAAATAATAAATGTAAATTTTTGTGTTATGATTTAAATCTTTATTATTGTTATACCTAGATAAATTTAATTTTATAATTGGGCTTTTATTTAAATATGATAAAGCAATTATTTCCAAAGTTACGATATACACGTTTATTTCAATTCCGCAATATTATAATTTTGTTGTTACTAATGTTGAGGAGTAAATGATTTTATTAAGACTTTATTATTTTACCGGCCAGCGAAACTTGTTTCGTAAAAGTGCAACAGAGTCGATTTCTTGATTTTATTCCGTAGCGGCAGCGCGGGTGTGGCGTGTCTCCAGGCAGTAGGAGGTTGTTTGTGTTCGTAGCACACCATACCACCCCGAGTCTCCTTTTTCTTCTAGACTTAGTGAAAGACGGAGTGTATCAGGAACTACAGCGGCACCAAATATACAAGAACGATCAGCAGCCACGATATCTAGAGATAGCGGCCGACAGAAATCGATGTTAACTGTGCTCTCTCTTTTTCCACGAAGCATTTCCCCATGGGGAAAGTTTGGAACAAGAGAAATTGTCGCCAAAAATAAAATAAAAATTTAAGCTAAAACCGTTTGTTATAATATGTTTGTAAAATTAATGATAGGAATTTTTACAAAATATTTTTCAAACTTTTTTAATAATATATTATAATTTTTAATATTTTATAAAATGATTACCAAAATTTACTAAACTAATATTATTGTAATAATTACCACGATATTAATTAAACAAATGACTTAAACAAAATTATTTCCATGAATTTAAATCAATAATTCGTTTATGAAACAATTATTTATTTTATTTTAAAGTGAAGGATTGCGAGATAATTACAACATTCTTTAAACTTTAAAATACAATTTACTTTTATACAGTAGAAATTTATAACATTTTATATGAGATTAATTACATTTAAAGTTTTCAATGTTTAGAGATTTTATAACTCTTTTCTCAGGGTCATTTATGTGGGCCTGCTAAGTAAAGAAACACCCTTTATATTTACGTTACACAATCATAGAATTTACAAACAATCAAAACAAAAACGAGAAAGCGAAATATGACGACTTTACCTTTAGTTATCGTTTACAAAAACTTAAATAAATTTGTTTGTACTTACAAAATATTTGGCTGGTACCAGACTTAACTCTCCTGGGCTCGGGATCACAATTCACACTAACAGGCCATGAAATCACTGACTCTACACTTGATTGTACAAAACACGGTCGTATCTTTCGATTTTCTTCTCTGGGAACCGGAACTGCTGCACCATCCGGATTATTAGTTATATAGATTGTTACAAAATTGTCTCTATGTGGAACTGATGACTGTCTTGGTACTCGTAGAAATTTTAATGTGGCGCTAATTATTAGGTTACTCTTTGCAGTTATACAATGTATTTTACTGTCCAAAACTTTACACTCAAATTCACAAACTTGTAACCTTCTCGGCTTGATCTACACGCCGGCCACGTTGTTCGTTGAACCCCTCTCAAATTTTGACTTCCACACCCGACTTCAACACCAGACCGACTGACTTCCAGAAAGCGCTCGCAGCCCACAACAAAGCCTATACATTGTTGTCTTTGAAAATTGGTACCGCTAACAATCCACCATAACTATCCAATTATTAAAATCATTAATGGACTCTAATTAGTATTACAGTATATTGGTTTATTCTTCTAAATTAAATATCTCGAAAATTACGCACCTTAAAAATGTGGTTTATAAAATTAGGCTCGATTAGGAACATCCAGTAATACCAAACTCGACTCCTCTGGAGTTGGGGGAAGTAAAATAAAATACTTAAATACGGACCCTCCATTTTTTTTTAATTCCCCAGAAACAGTTAAATTCTGACCTACAATTGAAGTCATTTCGTTCGCCGACGGCGCTGTAATCGGCCAAAGTCAAAATGGGTGAAAAACCGTAGAAAAATGGGTACATCTGCAGAAATACCAATCAGATCAACCAAATAAGGATACAGTACTGTATTCACATAAAACCAGTTAGATGTGATAGGGGATTCACGTAAAAGAAGAAAGTCCGTTTGTCTCTCAGTGACGCTGAAATTAATTTTTGACTTTTCGATAAAGGATTTTCTTATTTCAGCGCGTGGTGGCTTCACTAAATACCGAGTTCTGACATTTGTTTTGCAATTTTAACGGTTTATTCACGTCAACCCAGAAAGTTTGTACATTAAATTTCATTCGTTTCGGGGTAGCCATTCACGGTGTTGCAACTTTTCCAAACATAAGTTTAGTAAATTAATTGATAGTTTACCACCTAAAATTGAAACAGGAAAATATAAAAATATTTTCTACAAGAAAACCGGCACTTCCTCAAATCACGACGAGTAATTTTTGCTTCTTCTTCTAGAGGTAACTGAATAAAATGAACTGTGATGACCAAAACCAGTGATAGCTTGGAAACGTTTATAAGCCCTTACTTTCGTATTGGTTAGTCCCCTTTTTTTCAACGAATTTGGAACTCAATAACATGTTTTGGGCCCATAACCTGCAATATTTAAGGAGTTGTAACGCATAATGTGTAATGGTACAATTTAATGTAATATTTAATTAGAAGTTGGAATGTAGGATCATCGAAACTGTCGGTTAAAGACACAAAGCGACAGAAAAGCCGCTTCAGAACCAAACATTTATGCCGCTAAGACAAAAGCTGTGCGAAGGCGGAGACATCTTTTCGTGTTAATAATCTGAAAATCCTCCATGACATTAAAATTTTTCCAGGAGATTAACCAGTTTAACCGTCAAATGGGAAAGAGAGAAATAAGACGACCACTGGAAATTTAAATTACAAATATTGCGATAGCTGAAAGTCTAGAATGAAATAAAATCAGGTGCAGGTTCTTTAGGTACTTTATGTAACTCCTTATAATAACAATCTTGCATTATTTTGAGTCAAAAAAATGTAAATTCACTGATTCATTTAGTTACTTTACTGATATTTTAGTTTCTTTGAATTTTAATATCCTTGACAATTTAAAATAATAGGTTTATAAACACCTGAAGATGTGTCGAATACACGAAACGATGCACGTAGTGTATATGAAGTTCAGTTACGAGATTTTAATTTTCATTTAATAAATGAGAAGGAACTATTCCAAAAAAATGGTAATATATTCCCTACTGGTACAAATGATATAAAAAGTAAAATAGTAAATATACAATTGGCAACCATTATCTACTTTTAATGTACAATATGTTTAAATATTTTCATTTTATTGCAGAACTAAATGTGCTTGCTTCACCTGATTCCAGATAACGTAATATTGGCAACACTGTGCCACCATCGCCGTATAATTTCTTATTAACAATCACATTTATTTTTGTCCGGCAATTCGGCATCAATATGGAGCAAACGTGAACAGACGAGAGTTCAATTGCGTGTCTAGAATCGTTCTGGGAATCCTTCATTATTAGAACAGACTTCGACCGCCTTCAAGACACGAAACAGAAGCTAAAATTAGCGGAACTACAGCTCAGGGATCAATGATGTTACGAAGGACCGGCTCAACTCGTCCGGATGCTATACAAACGATGTTGTATTACGTAACCCTTCTGTAGAACATTTAGGCGGGGCGTGAGCTTTTCAGAGAGGGGAGGAATAGAGACAAAAGCAAAAAAAAAACGTACTTGTAAATAAATTGAATTCTCTTTGTCAACGTAGTGACCGACATCGGGAGGTGAAAGACAAAAGTCCACGGAAATAGCGAGGGGGGAAAAAATAAAAGTGTTGACAGGATTGACGCGAATACATAAACGGTAAATCGAGGATTAACACTATAAATATACAATGTTTATTAATAATTCAGGTACCTTTTCTAACTCTGTTTCAGACATAAATAATTTTTTTTTTGAAAAGTCAAACAAACTCATTTAAGTTGTGAATTTCAATCAATGTTGCCACTATACATAAATTAGAAGAAAACCTTGAATTCGGTTGGAATAACCTTGAAATTTAAACATAAACTAAATTTATGAAAACGTAATTTATCAAAAATTTTACGTACTAAATCAACTGTAAACACACTAAATTCTCAAAAAGATAATAATTATCATCATTTTATTTTTTAAGTTTTGATATATTTTTTTAAGTATAAATTTGTAATTTCAAAAAATTTAGTTCATATTTTTTATGTGATATAATGTAAATATATTGTATTGTTATTTGAAGTATTGTATTGTTTGTTCTTTACACAACTTATGACAAAAGATTGTTTGCGGAGACATAAGCAACCTGATAATAATTGAAACGTGAACAGATACGTCGTTGTGTCGAATAAAATATTTTAATTATCTGTAATAATGGTCATTAATTTATTTATTTTATCTAATTAATAAAAAACACAAAGTAAAGTTTTATCTATACATATAATGTATTTTTTTTCAAAATTGATCTTAAATTCATTTTAAATTGAAATACTGTCCATACAACGAGTTTATATATTTAAAATATTTATATAAATGTAATTTCATGTACCCGCATATGTACAGATTAAATAAATACACATATACAAATTCAATTTTGTGTTTTAACATAAACCAGGCGTATGTGGTGTCTACGTACGTTAACTTATTTTTTAATCGGTTAGTGGTAACATGATTGGTATAACAGTTATATGGAATATATATTACAAAACTATTTCATCAACTCGTTTGTTCGTTTCGGTTTCAAATTTTATTTAAGAACATCAGCTCACATATTAACTACTGAATTGGTTGAGAGACAACTACGATGCTTCTTGAAACATGAAATCCTACTCTATCATTAACCAGATAGTTGAAACACAATGTTCTTGCCAAGGATTAACGTTAAGAATCTATATTACACAAGGAAAATAATAACTCTGTTAACATCGACGGAATTAAATGGAGTCGTACTGCGGTAAAATGGTCCCGGTGTTCCCATTGCCTGATTTGGATGATCAGTAAGTTGATCTGGGTCGTACTGCGGTAAAATGGTCCCGGTGTTCCCATTGCCTGATTTGGATGATCAGTGGGTTGATCTGGGTCGTACTGCGGTAAAATGGTCCCGGTGTTCCCATTGCCTGATTTGGATGATCAGTGGGTTGATCTGGGTCGTACTGCGGTAAAATGGTCCCGGTGTTCCCATTGCCTAATTTGGATGATCGGTGGGTTGATCTGGGTCGTACTGCAGTAAAATGGTCCCGGTGTTCCCATTGCCTGATTTGGATGATAAGTGGGTTTATCTGGCTCGAAAAGGCAACTAAAATAGAGAAATCAGGATTGGGACGACGTTTCGAACATTAAACAACTGTTATGCGATTTCACGGAGTTGACGAGCCGACTCGGTTCAGTCTTCCTACGGTAAGCTTAATGAGATGGCCGTTCAGACAAGGGAAAATGAACCCAGTGTATGATATTTATTTGGAAAAGATATCTTATTTAATAAATGTTTAGCTGTGTCCCCGCTAGTGTCGAAAAAGCTCTCGTAATGTTGTAATCAGTTAAGAACTTAGATGTACGTGTACACACTCATACGTGAGCACTGCGGAATTGATGGGGACTTTTCCAAGAAAATAATTGAGGTTGTCGGATTCAGTAAGTACAGGGGGGTTAGAACTGCATCAAACCAGTCGCATGGCTGATGACTCCATTTGGTGTTGTAACGTAATGAACAAACCTTCCTCTCCACAGTGCCAATGAAACACTGTGTAGTTTCTCTGATCATGGCGCTTCAGAGTGAAGCAAGGGAGTTATCTCGACGACCTTCTGCAGCAAAAGCACCGTTAGCTCGTCCAATGAATACAGTAAGGTAATACAGTTGATACTACAACTTCCAGGAGACGATGTTTAGTTTCGCATATATGGGATTAAAGACTAGTATAGATCAGGAAACATCACGCGGCTACATGTTGGTAACATTCACACCGCCATAGAGCAACAAATACGTGCATGCATCAGGCTAGATTTTAATAATATTATTTAGATCCTTTAAAATCAGTCCTTTACGTTGACTCTGATTTAGTAATCACGGACAGCGACTCGTAAACTTTGCGTTAGCAAATAGATATTACGATGAGTCGTTTGAATCTATGCTTCACTGAAAACAAATTTTCTCTTAATCTAGAAAAAACTAAAATCGTTAACTTCGCTTCAAACACAAGTAGTTTAACTTATAATTCGGAGAACATTTCGGAACACGAACCTTGGTCTGTTGATAGACGATAAATTGAAATGGAATCGCCACATAAATAAACTCTCGGGAAAACTTAGCAAAATTTGCTTCACATTAAGAGTGTTAGTATCTACATCTAAAATGGTATATCATGCATATTTTCATTCTGTGATGTCTCACGCCGTAGCAAACAGTGGTCGTTCACGTCACGAGTTGCAAATTTTTATACTTCCAAATAGGGCCGTACGAATCATATCGGGTGCGGATTGTAACGACACTTGCAAGCCTTTGTTTCGGAATCTTGGGATTTTAACATTGCCTTGTACGTGAATTCTAGAAATTTTAAAGTTTGTCTGGAGAAACATCAATTTATATGCCCTAAACGGAGCAAATCATTTATACAACACTAGAAATCGCTCTGAACTTCGCAGAGAAGAACATCGCCTGAGCCTTTTTGAATCAAGCGTTCGATATTCCGGGATAAATCTATTCAATAGTCTTCCGGACTAAATAAAAAATTTAACTATACAAAATTTAATTATAAAAATCTCTGTTAATTAATGGAGCATATTACTCGCTGGAAGAGTTTGTAGCTAAGGACAGATTAAATCCTCTTTAATAAAATAGTTTTCTGGTATCCTACCAACTTATGCTATAATTTTACGATTATAATCCTTTAGAATTTAAATGCCGATTTATTTTCTCTTTCATGTTTGACGGGAATCGATGTAAGATTTTCTGCTGGAAACTCCGTAGAATGTAAATAGAAGATTAATATACTTATCATTTCTTTAATTACTAATTACTGTTTTATTAAGATTTTTAACGTAGTTTGAAATTACATAATTTTTTTTTGTAAAGTACAGTGTTTGTTTTTTCAACTTTATAATTGTAACAATTATATTCTTTTCATGTAATCTTATATTATGACGTATCCTATTTCGTCGACCGAGGACTAATGGAATGAATAATAAGTCTCAATCTAATGAGTATCAGTTCTTTCTTCACGAGACCTAAGTTAAACCATGGTCGAATTTTAATAGTAAATTATTGGTTACATACACGCTCATACAGAAGAGACAGAATAACTCAGATGGTTAAAACAGCTACGTCTTAGTTGGATTCCCGGTTCTGCCGAGATTTTGTATGTCACATGAATATTCAATAAATATTTTAATACTCTCAAGATCTTGTGTTTTATAAATATTTTCTAATTTTTATTTTTGAAAAAAACTGCGTATAAAAATTGAATACCTGTTATTTGTATTAAAACTCTAATGAAAACTTAATATAATTTTAAATTTGGAGTCATTTTCAAAATTGCGGGTGTTTCCTCTATATTTATTCTTCTTTGACTTCTCAGATACAATTTGGCCTTCCCTAATACCTATGATTTATTTTATATTTTAATTTACCATCTATCTTGAAAGACTTTACGTTTCTTCCGCAATTTAAAACTTTCCAGAACTTCCTATTTAAAAATTATATAATACCAAATATTAAAAATTTCGGAACGATTAATTTATTAATAAGTATTACTTCCAAGATTATTTTTTAATTTTGTTGATTCAAGGGAAAATAATTGAACTCGTTGAAATGTTTCTTCTTTCGTCTTTGCGTTACGAATTTCTTATTTATAAATTTTATCTGTACAATATTAATTTTTGGAAGATCTTAATGGAAGATCTTGCCATTGTGTGCAAACTCTCCAAAAATACTCCACTTCATTGAAGAAATTTCCGTTCCTAAATTAATAACTAAGGACTCATATGCAATTAATGTATGGATAGGATATCTATAGTTTGATACTGTAATCAATATAATCATATCTATATTTGAATCTTAAGGAGTATGGAGACGGTAATTGACGAGATCTCCAGAATTCGTCCACCAACTCTTTTTATCGTTTTATTGAACTTATAACAATAAATGCTGCAGTAACATGGTCACTTCTGCAGAGTAATAATAATGAGTTTATTTAGAAGAAAAATGCTTCTCAGATCTACACTATTCTTTTTTTCACAAATTTTCATTTAGTAAACTTTGTATAAAGAAACTATTCTTAATATAATTAATAGAATCACATTGTCTAATTTGTATTGGCAACTGGTTAAATTCTTTTATTCCTTATATTGTTTTGTTTTAAATCTAACCTAGCCCTAGTTGTATCTAATTCTACCATTGTATTGTGTCACAGACACAGATAATGTACAAAAAAACGGGTCTTGTTGCTCAGCATTGTTGGTGACAAAAATTTTGACAACGGTGACGGAAGTTGGTAACTATTTCCGAGCCTGCTCAATACTGTTTCTATTCTACTGCTTCCAGGACGGTTCGTCCACTACATTATGTCCAAGTACATTTCGTCCACAATTTTTTTTTGTCCAAGATATCTTTGTCCATTACATTTGGTCCATGTGCATTTCGTCCAGAAATATTTTTTTTTTGCTCAACGTAACTTCTACAACATTAGATCCATGGATATTTCGTCCACGACAATTACATGTCTAACATTGTCCTTATGTCCTCTACTATTTCTTCCACGTTCATACACACATATTAGGAGGAAATGTCTCGCTAATTTTATAATAAAGATGTCCATTGTTTAGTAGTAACCATGACTATACCAGTATAAATTTTTGTGGACCCACCATGGCACATACAATTACTACATCAAGGGTCAAGAAAATTCTGGCGTACAGGAACTACTGTTACCACCTCCATTCGTTCAGCAAAGATCATAGCAGAATATATTGGCGATGTGAGAAATGAGAGATACGTAATGCTGGATGTACAAGATACAACTGGATGATGATGTGATTTTGAAGGATGGCACTGTCACAGAGTAGAAGTGGAAAGCAAACAGGTTGTTGCCAGCGTAAAGCGTCGCGCATCTGAACATCCAAATGCACCTCCAGCTGCGATTATAAGGGGGAGAAAATTAATGCTGTGGAAAATGAAGAATTACTGATGATGTTGCCCGAAAGAAATACATTACTGAGAGCCGTTAATAGGGCACAGAATGCAAACAGACCAGTTCAACCAAACTCCCAGGCAGGCTTGGAAATAAGTACTCCTTATGATCAGACTGTGACGGCTGAAAAATTATAATATACTTAAAATAATACGACGTTTCTGCAACAAAAATCGGAATTTCACCAAGTTACAGACTAAGAATAATTATAATATAATAATAAACAAATGATACGAAGTTAAATAAATTACCAAACCTCTACGTTTAAAACTTGTATATAAATACAATAAAATACTTAAAATAATACGACGTTTATGCAACAAAACTCCGAATTTCACCAAGTTATATAATAAAGTTATATAAAATAATAAAAAAGGGAGTATATTTGTATGTATGTATGTTTGTATTTACGTTGTTCTTTATACAAATTTTATCACGTGGACAGAATGCAACAAAAATTGGTATACGTATTCTGCCAAAATCGAGAACCGGTACTGTGGGGGTAAGAAACCCCTAGAATAAACGTGGAAATAATTATAATTGAAATAAGTTACGAATTAGTGTTAAATTACTGCGCGAGACTATGACGTCATAAGTTTTCAAGACATTGACGCATCCTAAATATAGTTCTGTATTTCGTAATGAAATAAAGCAGAAATATTTTTATTTAATATAAAGTATACATGTGGAAAGAATTATAATTAAAAACCGTGATCATTAAATATTAATTTACTGCGCGCCAAGAGACAATGACGTCACGCGAGAGAAAGACGTTACTACGCAACGAACGAAGGAGATTATTAGGAATTAAATAAAGCAGAAATATTTTCTTTAAATAAAAAGTATAATTTTATGCAGCAATATTCCATCGAATGATAATAAAGAAGAATACGAATTACTTTACCATCCTTGGGGAAAATGTAAGTTAATTTTCGCTCTGTATTAGTTGTGAGTCTAGCTAACAATTCCATCAATGTAATATTTCGTAATGTATGAAGACTGAGTGACGATTATATCCTGAAATACTCAAGGAATATATTTAAGTAATCAATTAAATACTTTTTCGAGTTTATATAAATAAGTACACGAGCAACGCCGGGCACCTACCTAGCTAGTAATTATAATATAATAATAAACAAATGATAGGAAGTTAAATAAATTACCAAACCTCAAAGTTTAAAACCTGTATATGAATACAATAAAATTCTTAAAATAATACGAAGTTTCTGCAACAAAAATTTGATAGTGGGATAAATGATGAAGATAGGGTAATTATTTTTTATATTCAAGATGAATTACGTATAATTATTTTTTATATTCAAGATGAATTACGTCACTTAACTAGAAGTCGGATAATTTATTGCGACGGCACTTTTAAAACTGTTGTCAGTTATACAACATACATGGAATTGTCAGTGATTATGGTTTTCCCTTTGTTTACATCTTTTGTGTGCGGAAAAATAAAAACACTTATAAGAAGATTTTCGAACATATCACTCAGCATTCCCCTCTCCAGCTATCGGAAGGGCGTGGGACCAGTACCCAATGCCCGACCTAACTGATGCTGGTTTTCTAGGGTTTGTCCTGCATCACTTTTAGGGGAAAGCCGGGTAGGATCCTTAAACTATGTCCCGGGGGCCCTAGTTAACCCTTGGCTACCTTCCTCTACCCTTCCGCATCCCCCCCCTTTCAAATCCCTTCCTATGCTATTAAAGGGAAGTTGCCAGAACGTGGATTACCCTCATGTAGCCTGTTACCCTAAAAATAAAATATTTGCCCAATTGTTCAGTGAAGGGCTGCTTGTTTCATTATGGACAGGCTACTTGGCGCAGCGTTATGAGAGAAGGATTGAAGCAACGTTTCCTTTATGAAGATGCCATACAAACATATTGGACATACAATATGAATGTACAAAACAACAAAGGGACAAAATAGTAAGACGAACTAAAAATTTTTTTGACGAATTGTCAGACAGGACCAAATGCTGTTGGACCAAACATATTGGACGTACTATCTGGGGATCATTCTACTATATTAATTGGACTACAAATGGGTATCAGTACAGATGTTCGACACTTGCTCCTTCAACTCTAACGTTACTTGATGTTAGCCTTTTTAAAGCTAATATTCCAGATCTCAATACTTCCATTTACATACCCATATATTTATTTACTAAGCTATGGTTTTAAATTTAATGCCTAAGTATGTCGGATTCCTTAAGTTTCTCGTCGTTAATCTGGGTTTAAGAACTGTTGTTTTTTAGTTTCTTCTTACCGACGTGTGTAACAACGGCTCTTTGGGACCTGTAACCGCTGAGACAAATAGTGCACCGTAACGTTGGTAACCCCTGGGCAGGAAGAGCTGTATCGCCTCTTTGATCTGAGCCAGGTCTTAATTACAAGCTTTGTACTCTGTTACGTAACCCGAGCCGTTTCTCTCCTTATTACCTTACAGCCGCAATGTGCTTATTATCCATCGTAACCGAAGCGCTGTGTTGAAATAGAGACTTATTTTACTTGTCTTACGATTCATAATTTACTTTGCTGCCAGGGTAAATATAAAACTGTGTTTTATAAACAAAATATAAATCGCGAACTTGTCACCGTGACAGCAGAATAATGTTACATAAACCTAGTATTACAATTGTATTTATTAATGGCCGTTTACGGGGACAGAGGAATGTAGCGTGCATAATTGTTTTGTTTTATAAACACACCGTTATTAATTACGCCGTTGTGTGTATCTCTCTTAAACACACACAGGGAGAAAGAGAATTATGTTAAAAAGGACTGTTGACGTGCAGAAGTAACCATAAACAGTTTCCAAGTATTTAATTTTATTAAATAATCGGCTTCAAGCTTTCAGCTGTCATAATCATCATAATGAACAATCAAACGTTACTACTTGTATAAAAAATATCAAGTTAAGAATACTTTTCAAAAACATCAGTATAAGATACCTTCCTGGCACTATAATTAAAATCACATTAACTTTAAAAATATTAGTACATATAGGTACTTGGTATTGTTTATTCAACAAGGTCTGTTCTTCAACTGATCCGTTATATGTATGGTTCAGTGCGTATTACAATCGCAGATCGACATTTATCATGTTGTTCGTTGTTATTTTACTTATACATATCACTCATATATATATATAAATATATATATATATATATATATATATATATATATTAATGATCAAATGGAAGGCTTTAATTTAAAAAATAATTAATTAGAAAAATAACAAATTTTATTCTTCAAAAATACAAATTATCAGCCTCAATTTGCACATTTAATTTCCTCAAATTTACAAACGAAATTTTTATATAATTTTTTTTGTGGCTTTCTAGGAAAATACAACTTTATAATTTTACAACAATTACATCTGATTACTCTTTCTCTCAGGGTTGGGCTTGATAGTAAGAACAAACAAATTTAATAAACTAATTAACAAATCAAAATTGAAATGAACGGAATATAAATTCTAAACACAATAAAGAAAAGGAAAACTAAAGACGATAACGAAATCTGACTTATACCTTTAATTCTCGTTTACAGACTTTAAATAATTGTTTTTATACTCACGAATGTCTTTCTGGTACCAGATCTGATTCTTGGAGCTTGAGGGCACAACTCACTAAAAAAAAGGCCTTGATTCACTGATTCTACACATCATTTTTTAATAAACACGGTCGTAGTTCTCGTTGTTATTCCACCTGGAATTTTGGGATCAGCCGCTCCCTTGATGCCTTTATGCGAAATGTTATTTCGCATCTGTGTGGTGCAAACCTTTTGCTTCCACTTTGCGATTTTATATCATGAGTCTCTCCGTCAAGAACAATTTACTTGTGTTTTATAGAGTTTAATATATCTCGCAGTTGAATTTCCTGGACCACGCTATTCGTACATTTTAGGTCAGCCTCCTCTCTCTCTCTCTCGAAACGTTCGCAGGACTGACTCTCGTACGAGCGCGCGATTTCCATCAACTATAGCCGACAAAGAGCTGTGATTGTTGCTTTCAAGAAATGTACCGCTAACAATCCAATTATATTAAAACAAT
Source organism: Zhengitettix transpicula (assembly GCA_037074705.1). Classification (NCBI taxonomy): domain Eukaryota; kingdom Metazoa; phylum Arthropoda; class Insecta; order Orthoptera; family Tetrigidae; genus Zhengitettix; species Zhengitettix transpicula. The sequence goes on along the minus strand of CM073595.1, from coordinate 14,516,822 downwards.
TAATGGTCTCTAATTAGTATTACAATATATATATATATATATAATTAACCACGCATGAATACTTATACATATCAACATAGATATATAAAAAACTTATAATTGTTTACATTATATTTTATTATTATTATTATTGGATGTTCTACTTTTCAAAATTTTTAGCATCTCTGCATACTGTTTTCGTATTTCTAAACCTTCTTTTGTATTATTAACAATGTTGTTTCTGCTTTAGTTAATATAAATTGCTTCAGCTATTGTAAGTTTTATTTTATGAATATTATTATGTAATGAAAATAATTTACGTCTGATAGAAAATAATGAAAAAGAAAAATAGCCAATACAGACAAAAAGAAAGGGTAATATGAATACCACACAACGTTTCTCTAGGCTCTTCTTAGCACCTGACGAAAGGGAAAAGGATCCCAGAAACGTTGTGTGGTATTCATATTACCCTTTTTTTGTACGTATGGGCTATCTTTCTTATTCATTACTAGCTGGGTGCCCGGCGTTGCCCGTGATGTCCCGATACACGCTGTCTTCAATAAAAAAATATCAATTTTGAACATTTAAGTATTGTTTTTATCATAATTCTATGTATCTTCCAGTGCGTATTCCAAGATATAATTGGGAAACATATTGGTCCCTGATCTCGTTAAATATTCCACGTCAAAAGTCAAGTTATTTAAAAGAAAATTAATGCCATGGATTGTATAACCTTTCATAATAAATTATATTTATCACTCGATGTAGTATTGGTAGATTTAATTATACTTATTATTCAATCAAAATATTTTTGCTCAGCTTCATTTCTCAGAAATTGAACATCTATAACGTCGTTCCCAAAAATGGAAAACAAATATTGCTATCCTAACCTCAAATTTTTGTTTCACGACACAAATTGCACGCAATAATTTGTTTACATTTATACAAATTTATAGAAATACGTTGCGTAAAGTATAATTAATTGTACTTTTAATTCAATTTAAATGTTCCTATTTCTGTACATACCTTTGACTGATAGTGCATTAATTGAATAACGACCATAAAAACTTTCGGAGTTCCGTACGTCTTTTTCAATACTTTTATAGTTACAAACATATAATTCAGCAGTCGTACCTTAGACAAATCTTATTATCTTCTGAAATATTATACAGGATACAATAGTACGTTATATTATGAAATTTTATAAATCTCGACCGACACACATTTGAATGTATTATAAGGCGCCATATTGGCTTTATCAAAGATAGCGGGATAATTAACTATTCCAAATTAATTTTGCGCAAGGATGGTAAAGTGTTTCGTATTGTTTTTTATTACTATTCGATGGAGTTATACTGGAAAAAATTTTACTTTTTATTCAATCAAAATATTTCTGCTTTATTTCATTACGAAATACAGAACTATATTTAGGATGCGTCAATGTCTTGAAAACTTATGACGTCATCGTCTCTCGCAGTAATTTAACACTAATTCGTAACTTATTTCAATTATAATTATTTCCACGTTTATTCTAGGGGTTTCTCACCCGCACAGTACCGGTTCTCGATTTTGGCAGAATACGTATACCAATTTTTGTTGCATTCTGTCCACGCGATAAAATTTGTATAAAGAACAACGTAAATACATACATACATACATACATACATACAAATATACATCCTTTTTTATTATATAGATTATGTAATATTTTAATATTATTAAAATCGAATTCATAGTCGTTAATTTTGTGTGGGTGGACAGCGCTGTAAGGTTTAATGTCTGTTTATGATGATACATTCTAGTTTTAATGTTTGCTGTGGTATGACCTATATGTGTTTTTGGGGCAACTGAGACATACGAGATTTGTCTTACACCGTTCTTCTGTCTTGTCCTTAACCTTAGTATGTTTTGTATATGGTTTATGATCTAACATAATTAATATCGTTTTTTATAAAAGCATTCAAAAAATCTATGATTTTAAAGATTAAATTTTCCTGTATACGTAAAGCTGTAATACGTAGCTTGTTTTTTGTCCAAGAATTCTGGAAGAGTCGTAATTAACTGTGGTGTTTACAACGTCCGTATTATTTATCGATACTGGTTTAAAATAAGCTTTAATATTGGTTTGAGTATGATCTTTGAAATTCACAGTGTCTACATGTATTCCCATTAAGGAACGTAGGTTTTCCCGGTGTAAAGGTGCGTTTACACGTGCGAGAGTGTCAGATATCCTCTCGAGAGTAAAACTCGCAAGTGTAAAGGCCTCTGAGAGTTCTCGCCAAAAGTGGAGGGGGAGCTGAATTGTTGCTGCATTCTCGACAGTGTAAACGTTTTCTCAGCGCTCTCAGGCATTCAACAAAAATTGAATTAGCCGAGATATACCTGAGAGTAATATGGCCAAGAACAATATAAAATGGACCCACGAGGATGTTTGCAAGCTTTATTTCACAAACAAGTTTACATTTTTTTTTACAAACATTTACAATATTATCATGAAATAATTCAATCTCAAATAATGTATTTTGAGCGAGGGTAATTACTAAGGTGAATAATAATTTGTGTAGACATGCAGCATTCTGTTGGTTCAAACAACTTCTTTACAAAACACATTTTTCTTTGAACGACAAAACAAAAATATTCTCATATCAAAGGTAATAAATAAGTTTCACATAAAAGATAATATACAATATTATTAAATATCTAATAAAGATTTTTGACTAATACCAGGCAATATTTTTATTTATTTTTTACGACAATGTTTCGGTACGTGTTTGTACCTTCCTCAGGTCTTTCATGCGGAGAATTTGTACAGAATAAATTTGTATTATCAAGAAGCCAGTGAATTTATAAAAGTGGTTGAACAAAAATTATTATACTATTAACAACAAACTAAGAAACACTCACCTAATTATGCTAAATGTTAAATCTATTTTCGCATCCTATTGAAAAACCACAAACTTTAGAACTTTTTCCGAAGCACTTATTCACAAACTGCACACTGTAGTCTGCTACGACCGCACTTGTAAATAAGTGCCTTGGAAAAACTTTTAAAGTTTGTGGTTTTTTTTAATAGGAGGATGTGAAAATAGATTTTAACTTTTAGTATAGTTAGGAGAGTGTTTCTTAGTTTGTTGTTAACAGTATAATATTTTTGTTCAACCATTTTTATAAATTCATTGGCTTCTTGATAATACAAATTTATTTTAAAATGAAAAAATTTACGTCTGATTGAAAGTAATGAATAAGAAAGACAGTCAATACAGACAAAAAATACCACACAACGTTTCTGGGATCCTTGTGCCTTTCGTCAGGTGCTAAGAAGAGCCTAGAGCAACACAACTGCACTGGTCAGTTGACAACAATCAAAAGCGACGAAAACGCAACGACTAATGGGAGAGCCGAAGGGTTGGCGTAACAACGAGGGAGCAACGACAATGGGAAAACAGAAGGTTTAGCGTAATAATAAAGGATTATAGCATGTTTTGAGTTCAATAGTGTCTGTTTGTACATTAATAGCTGTAAATTTATTTTTAACAATTTCTCCGCAGGAAGACCTGAGGAAGGTACAAACACGTACCGAAACGTTGTCGTAAATAAATAAATAACCTTTTCTGGTATTGGTCAAAAAAACTGCATTATTTATGTAATATAAACACACGTAAAAATACAATCTTTATTAAATATCGTTCAGAGATAACATTGTATCTGCTGTCCAATGACGTCATCGCACCTCGCAGTCGCTGCTTACAGAAACACTGGAATTTGGTGACCAAGAATATATTTTTCGGTTCAATCAATACCTACATACAGTATCAATCATTTATAATAATATTGTTTTCATTTAAATTACAGGGTTCTCAGGAGATTAAAAAATTAAAAATAAAAAGTGCGGAAATGGAACTGGAGATATAAAAAAAAACTAAAAAATCTGCTGCTACTTCTCTTTATCGTTTTTACATGAGGGTAATCCACTTGGTAGCAACTCCCTTTAATAGCATAGGAAGGGATTTGAAAGGGGGGGGGGGATGCGGGAAGGTCGAGAAAGAATGTAAAATCACTCGCAGTGACTGCGAGCGTGTGCGTGTAAACGGGTCTGAGAGGACTCTCGAGAGTTGGCACTGAGAGTTGCTCTCGGAGATTAAACTCAACCGAATTTCACTCTCACGTGTAAATGGCTCTGAGAGTAACTCTCGAGAGCTCCGGCTGCGAGTTCCTCTCACGTGTAAACGCACCTTTTCAGAAGTTGAATACAGAAGAAAGAAAAAGGCGATATCTCTCTATCTTCTTTTTTAGGAGAAGCCAAGGATAGCAAATTTCAATGCGTCATTTGTTTCATTCTGCAAAGAGAAACCTGCCGATAATTTATTAGTAAAAAGATGAAGAAATGATTACGTTAAATAAAATAAATTACTTAATTATTTTTTTTTCATGCTTGCATAAAGGTTGAAAAATTTTATTATTTATTTTCTGTATTGTTATTTGAGAAGCGTTGAGAACTCGACGTGCAACAATGTCACGTTTCGTATTGTTGAACAAAAATTAGAGAACAAACGCTGGTGGCTTCTTCAGAGAAAAATCTGAAACGTTCGCAAAATCGGCGTATAACATACGAAATCTCAGAATATATATTGCTCATAAACATCTAGAGTGGAATTATAAATCAGTAAAATCGTTCACAGACGAATTTCCTTTGGCCACATAACTCCTTACCAGCGAACGTCAAAAGTAGCTGAGTTCCGGCCGTTTGAAAACTGCAACTGTTTAACACGACTGTCACTATCTTTGTTAATTATTTCTCTCTCTCTCTCTCTCTCTCCGGGATAATACTATTCACTATCTCGTCTCAGCAGGAAACTACTTTCTACTGCTCGCCTCTCACTTGAAAGTTATCATCTTTTCCACACATTAACTCTTTCGAACCTCCTCTCACTCGTCTGTTAACGATCCACTATAAAACTCTAGTTTCATGTGACGTCCTCATGAGGATCAGGTCCTAAAACACGAAAGTTTTCTCCGTAACGGTGAATAGACAAATATTCTCCTACACGTTTCGATTATCCCAAGGATCAAACTGGTAAGCTTTCCAACTAAGAACAGCCGGCCTACAGTCAATTTTTCGTCCTCACTGATTTTTCTAAAGCCAACACTTTCGCGGAACATCTTGCTCAAGTATTCACCCCATTTTCATCCAATATTATTAATTTCAATACAGCAATTGAGGAACATCTCAATGCTCCGGGACAACTGTCACCACCCCTGAAATCAATTTCACCTGCTGAAGTATATAGAGCGATAAAATTAACTTGCTCATCCAAAGCTCCTCACCTTATAGTAGGAAACATTCTAAAATATCTTCCTAAAAAAGCGGTGGTACTTATAACAACAATATACAACCGCATTCTTGCTATCTCACACTTCCCTACTCAACGGAAGTTTGCAAAAATAATTAAGATACCTAAACCTGGCAAATCTCCACATGAAACCACATCCTACCGTCCGAACAGCCTTCTACCGCTACTATCAAAAATATTCGAACGCCTCCTACTACACAGAATCAAAGAAGCAATATCTCCACAGGAAACGATTCCTCAACACCAGTTTGGATTCCGTGAAGGACATTCAACCATCCAGCAATGCCATAGAATAGTCAACCACATCGGGGAGGCCATCCAGGAGAAGAAACTGTGTGCGGCTGTATTCCTAGATATCCAGCATGCCTTTGTCACATGGCACAAAGGTCTTTTATATAAGATTAAAAAACGGTTTCCACACCAAGTTTTTCTACTCAGAAAATCATACCTGTCGCAAAGATGCTTCCAGGTGTCAATTCGAGAGACATCAACTCTCGGCATTCCTCAGGGAAGTCTTCTTGGTCTCTTCCTGTATCTACTATATACATCAGACATCCCCACCACGGACAACAACCTAATCGCCACCTTCGCAGATGACACCGCAATAATGTCAACAGATATTGATGCGGACCAAGGCACATCTGAACCTTTTAAAAAACTGGCTCAAACAATGGCGCAGCAAAGTAAACTACAACAAGTCCACGGAATATATTCAGTCAACCTAACTGAAGTAAAATATCTAGAACTCCGTCTCGATCAAAAAGTGACATGGAAAAACCACATAAAAGCCAAAAAGGAACAACTGAAACTAAAAACATGCACTGGCTACTTGGACGAAAATCACAACTCACTACTGAAAACAAACTGCTTCTATATACCACTGTGATCAAAAAGTAAGGTGAAATTGTCATTTAAAACTCCCGGGTAATAGGAAGGCAGGTAATTTTTTTTCCTGGGTTGGTAGGACTGTCTATAATATTTGCCAAGCGTCTGTTTGTTAAAAGGTTTAATTATCTCCAACTTAAACGTATTTTTGTAACCAACCAAAAGTGAATTTTTCGATTTTTGCAATGGGTGATTTTGTTGAGCAAAGAACTTGCATCAAATTTTGTTTCCGGAACAAATATTCTTGTGCGGACACGTTGAAAATGTTGCGGAAGGCCTTTGGTGATCAAACTATGGCGCAAAAAAACGTTTGAAGACGAACCGCGCTCTCGACGACCATCAACGTCTACCGACGACGGCCACGTCCAAAATATCAAAGCTTGGTGCTTGGAAATCGTCGATGGACAATTAGAGATCTCGCTGATAGTGTCGGAATATCATTTGGCTCAGCCCAAACCATTTTGAAGGATGTTTTGTGTCTGAAACGCGTCAAGTCTCGATTGGTGCCAAAATCGCTCAATTTTTTGGAAAAAAAAGCGTCGCGTCGATGTGTGTGAAACTTTGCTGTCTGACTATCTGGACCACTTGTAATGTATCATTACTGGAGACGAGACTTGGATTTACGCATACGACCCTGAAACCACCGACCAATCCAGCGAATATGGCGCAAAAGATGAAGCAAGACCGAAAAGACCACGGCAAAGTCGATCGAAAATCAAGGTCATGTTGACAGTTTTCTTTGATTATCGTGATGTGGTGCACTATGAATTCCTTCCGTCGGTCCAAACTGTCAACAAAGAACATTATTTGAGCGTTATGCGTCGTTTGCGTGAAGCTATTCGTCTGAAACGGCCGGAATCTTGGTTCCTTCATCACGATAATGCACCATGTCATACTGCATTGGTTCTTCGCAACTTTTTTTCAAAAACTCGACTCATATCGTTCCGCAACCACCGTATTCGCTTGATTTGGCTCCGTGCGACTTCTGGCTATTCAGCAAACTCAAAAGGCCAATGCGGGGACGCCGTTTTGACACGATTGAGGAGAAAAAAACCGAATCGAAGAAGGTCTTGAAGGCTATAACGGAAAAAGACTATTCCGACTGTTTCGAGGACTTTAAAAAGCGTTGGAAAAAGTGTGTTTTATCGGACGGGGATTACTTTGAAGGGGATGAAATTGATTTCGAATTTTAAATAAAGAATTTATATTTTATAAATAAATTCACCTTACTTTTTGTTCACAGTGGTAAATCCATACTAATACCTATATGGTTTTACGGGATCGAATTATGGGGATGCAGCAAACCATCAAATTTCTTGCAGACTTTTCAATCAAAGACATTGCGCACCTTAGTCAATGCACCGTGGTACATCAGCAACCACACACTCCATCACGACCTCAAAATTCCATTTATTGCAGCAAACCATCAAGACGTACGCCTCCAAAAGCAAACATAGAACACTAAAGCACCGCACATCGCCGTCCTCTACCTCCAACAACCCGTAGCGAGATGAGTGAAGAGATTATGGCCAGAAGACATCACTGAATAAATCCAGGAGACCAGCCACTGGACGGTGCCCTACTCAAGTCAAAAAGCTTTAATAATTAAACAACTTACTTATTACTCTAAGTGTGAAGATTAGATTGTAAATCAGTAACCGAAATTAAAAAAAACCTGATTTTTCTTTTCACCGAAACTGCGAATTTACATATGCTTTAAAGAAAAAACACGGAAATTATAGCTAACAATTTTTATACATCATTAACAAGCGTCTATCATCTTTCATTGAACATCATTTTTACAGAAATAAATTCCAATAATTTTATTTAAGGAAGACAGCCAATTCTGACAAAAATGGATAATATTAATACCACACAACGTTTCTGGGATCCTTGTCCCTTTTCTCAGGTGCGAAGAAGAGCCTAGAGCGACAAAACTGCACTAGTCAGTTGACAAAACTTAAAAGCGACGAAAACGCAACGACAATGGGAGAGCCGAAGGGTTGGCGTAACAATGACGGAGCAACGACAATGGAAGAACAGAAGGTTTATCTCCCATTGTCGGCTTTTGAGTGTTGTCAACTGACAAGTGCAGTTGTGTTTCTCTAGACCCTTCTTAGCACCTGACGAAAGGCAGAAGGATCCGAGAAACGTTGTGTGGTAATTATATTACCCTTTTTGTCTGAATTGGCTGTCTTTTTTATTCATTATTTTCGAACAGACGTAAATTTTTTAATTTTATTTAAGATACTTTTCGAACGAAATCTTTACCAGAAATTATTTGTATTTTCACGGAGTCAGACCGGATGTCGTATTAGTTTCGTCCTAGTTTCATAGTAGAAACTATTACAGAGATGACGAAAATAGTTATTTCCCCGTGAGGTGTCGTAAAAAAAATCTTACATTTATGTATGTAAGCCGTAATATCTCCAACACTATGCAAATTCAATCTTATTGATTGATTGTTTTTATTAATTCCAGTAGCCCTCGGCCGAGGAAAACGGATACGTCGAAAATAAAAATTAGGGACTGTGTTATGTTAACGTAGAAATCAAACTTCTATCCTTGTGAGTGTTCACAAGCGGTTGGAAGTGACTATAGCACGCGTAACCATCGACGGTGTGTGGCTGTCAAAAATTGTGACGTGTACTCTACATCAGCTCTTCTGTTCCACGGACTGCATATCTACAGGCGTCAAGGTTAACCCATGTGGTTCTTCTTTGACTATTTGAAACACCTTCAGCTACATCACACCATTAATGCTTATTAGAATAATGAAGAAGAATTATTCTTATTAGAATAATGAATAAGAAACAGCAGACTGAATCCAACATCCTACTGTTAATCGTCCCCAAACACCTCAAGCCAAATATTTTTTCGTACTCCCTTTACAAATTTCTACATCATTAATTTATCCAAATATCAATCATTTACAGATCCACTAATACCCAATCATACTTGATTAAAAACCACAAGGACCCACTTGACACCTAAAGCAAACATTGTGTTGTCAGAGAATCTCTTGCTCTAATTGTAATTCCTGCTACATAGGGCCAACAAAACGTTCCCTTCATACACGTATCAAGGAACATATGTCTAATATCAAACTTCCCATTGATAAACAATCTGTAGTATCCAAACATATAAACAGTTCTAAACATTCATTTGATTGGCAAAATGCTAAGATTTTAGATATTGACACCAGGTACAATTCCGGACTCTTTTCAGAGATGCTTCACATTAAATCAAACATCACAGCTATTAATGTACAAACAGACACAATGAAATTCAATAATCGCCATGATAGCTTATTATTACGCTAAACCTTCTGTTTTCCCATTGTCGTTGCTCCCTTATTGTTAGGCCACCCCTTCGGCTCTCCCATTGTCGTTGCGCTTTCGTCGCTGACAAGTGCAGTTGTGTTTCTCTAGGCCCTTCTTAGCACCTGACGAAAGGCACAAGGATCCCAGAAACGTTGTGTGGTATTTTTTGTCTGTATTGGCTATCTTTCTTATTCATTATTTTCAATCAGACGTAAATTTTTTCATCTCATTAGAATAAGTAGGATAAACCACAAAAAAAAATAATTAAGAAGTGATACGAGTGTGTTTGACGTTGTTGTTGGCGTTCCAGAGGCGGCAGGCCAGTGCTTCGTGTGCTCGCCGCAGAACCGACACCACCCCGACCCCGACGCCGACGCCGCTTCATGTGAACACTTCGTGTCGAATGACGATAGATTCATTCAGGACTGCAAGCCGTTCCGCGGCTGCCTCACTGAGTTCGACGGTAAGTTACTATTCTCAGTTACATCCAATAATATACCACATTAAAACGTTGCGTAATGATAATATTTAACACAGTTTGGACATTCGAGAATGTACATAATTATTTAATTTACAGATTTTCCAAGTGATGCGTTGAAACTGAATTCTTCATAACAACACGAAGATTTTTTTTAAAAGCACATGAAGTCTGGTGATAGACCACTACGTTTTTATGACTATCTCCCTTATCTCCAGGTCAAGTAAAATGTCACAAGTGATAAACACGAATATTCCGTCTGTCCTTTCCTCATTCGCTGAGACACCCCAACATAGGCGTCGTTAGGACACGAAAAGGCCATCTTAGAATTGATTTAAGGGTTTCTGGTTTTCATTCTTTCTGTTCCGAATTACTGCCGTCTCTTTCTGTTAGAAATGTTAATAAACCAATACAGCATTTATGCACATTGAGATCTTTCTTAAATCAAGGAAGCCTGCAAGGGTGGTGAACCTTCCCAGAGCGCTCTGGAGGAGGCTACTTTTGGGGACGCCTTCTCCTCTCTCTGGTCTTTTGATTTAAGGTTCCCACAAGCCGAGGCACGTCGACCTGTTTTGAGAGGTGTATGTTCCGTGGTCGCAGACCTTGGGCATACGCTAAGAGTTGTCCGCTATTCCTCTTGGAACAGTCGGCCAGCTGCCTCCTAAACTGGTCGAGGTACGGAGAAGGGAATGACGCGTCCCACACAGAAAACCCCTCTCCCGCAATCGGAACGGCGTGGGACAAGTACCAAATGCCCGACCTACCTGATGCAGGTTTTTCTAGTGTTTTCCCTGCATCACTTATTAGGCGAATCGCCGGGTAGGATCCTTAAACTATAGCCCGGGGGTCCCAGTTAACCCTTGGCTACCTTCCTCTACCCTTCCGCACCCCCCTTTCAAATCTTTTCCTATGCTATTAAAGGGGAGTTGCCACCACGTGGATTACCCTCATGTAGCCTGTTACTAAAATAGGGTAATTTCTTTAATAATTTTTTTCTTCCTTTCTCCATGGCCCTACAGCCCATTAGACGTCGTCTTCTTCCAGCGGCGCATAGCTCATGGTCTGGATGCGTAGAAACGCAGGTTCCGAAGTCTCCGTCTTGCGTTCTGGCGGCCAAGTACCATTTCTTCCGCTGAGTCCTTCTTAAAACACCAAAAGCGCGAAAACTAACTGCATTTCAACCCCCACACTGACGAATTTGACGATCCGTCTTCCCATCTCTGTTGCAGCTCCAGCATCAATTTTAATACCTTGGATGCTCGGACGTCAGTCGTAAACCCCCGCTACTCTGTTTTGAGTTCAGAAAGAGCAAAATCCAGAATAAATAAAGCCGCCCTAAAAATTCAAATTAATTTTTTTTTAATAAGGGCCCACAAGACGCGTTTCAAGGGCACCCCTTTAAATATACTATTTAGCTATTCTCTGCACACTCTGGTCTTTTGTCATCCCATTTCACCCCCACCCCTAGAGGTGTTATCGATGTCGTCAGGAGTTGAAATTCCAAACTAAAACATCGAGAGTGACACTATGAATAAACTATTAATTCTCCGCCAGTATAGGCAATTTTCGCACATTTTTAAAATTCCACCTCAACCCATACGGTTGCTAGAGTTCATATAATTCCGCATTTTTTGTTTCTGAATCATGAATGACACGTATTCCAAGTTTCGTTGAAATTGTTCTATTTCGTAAAAACGCGATTTTTGGGGAAATGGTTCTCCTTTGGGGAAAACGTCAATCGGGATAATATCGTCGTGATTTTTTACTCGACCGCGTATACTTCATATTTATAAGTTCCATTCTCAAAACATTTTTATCCATCAATGAACATTATTTTACTATTTTATTTCAGTATAATCTTTTACATTATCCAGATTGGAATTAATTATATAGCTAATTTTATTGTTGTTTTGTAAATAAGGACACTACATCAAGGATTATGAAATGTTCATCATTTAGGTGACCTTTTCGACCTATCGTAAGTTTTAATTCAATTGCAAATTTTATATGGAATGTATTATCATTGATATAAATATCTAAAGCTTTATTTAAAGATTTTGGTAATTTATAATTGGGACCACAAGATATATGATACATAATGTAACATCCCAAACTGCCATCATGTAACACTCCACCACTGTGAACATGTAACATTCCAGCAGTTGGAAATGGGAAGTCCAGATAGATCGTTCACCAACCGAGCTATACCTCCGTTAGCTCACCTGGCTACCGATCTAGAGGATAAAGGAAGAATTAAGAACAGGAAATAGGAAAGTCGGTAACGTGAGGGTTCGGTGTCAACTAATTGAACCTAGGCGTAGTGGTTGGTGTTTCGCTGCACTTCAGTCAAATAAGAGTTAATGAAGAATAAAGAGATTTAATAGTCAGAAATAAAATAAAGTAAGACAAACTGGCGGATAGCACCAGGAGCCACCAACCCGTCTGGAGGTTGGATCACGACTGTCGTTCCCAAGAAGCTCTGAACAATTCGAAGACTCCTTTCCCCCTCCCTGATGATTTTAAGTCTCCAATGAGAACTCTTACAGGGTGGAATGATTTCTGCTGCCGTGTGCATGTCTGCATAAGGCACTTAAAATGCTGTCTTCATTTGAGGCAGCGTTTTCACAGCTGCCTAGGCGGAAGGGGTGAATATTTATGTTGTTGTGGTGCGTTACTCACTATATCTAAAGTGATGTCTTTAACTGCATCAGCGTTCTTGCAGCTGCGCCCTCTTAGGTCCGCTATGCTGAAGAGACGTTATGATAAGAGGGCACGTGTAGACTATTATATTACAATAATCGCACAAGGGAGAATTGCGTACACACACACCTAAAGCCATAATTTTCATGAATTTTCGAAGAGCATAAAATAAAATTATACCGTCTTAATCCAAAATCATGATACTTATAATAAATGCCAAAAGGAAAAAAAGATATACAACTGTGATCAAAAAGTAAGGTGAAATTGTCATTTAAAACTCCCGTGTATTTGGAAGGCAGGTAAATTTTTTTTCCTAGGTTGGTAGGACTGTCTATAATATTTGCCAAGCGTCTGTTTGTTAAAAGGTTTAATTATCTCCGAGTTACATGTGTTTTTGTAAACAACCAAAAGTGAATTTTTCGATTTTTGCAATGGGTGATTTTGTTGAGCAAAGAATTTGCATCAAACTTTGTTTGCGGAACGAATATTCTTGTGCGGACACGTTGAAAATGTTGCGGAAGGCCTTTGGTGATCAAGTTATGGCACAAAAAATATTTATAAGTGGTACAACGAGTTCAAAGAGGGCCGAGAACGCGTTGAAGACGAACCGCGCTCTGGACGACCATCAACGTCTACCGACGAGGGCCACATCCAAGAAATTAAATTTTGGTGCTTGAAAATCGTCGATGGACAATTAGAGATCTCGCTGATAGTGTTGGAATATCATTAGGCTCAGCCCAAACCATTTTGAAGGATGTTTTGTGTCTGAAACGCGTCAAGTCTCGATTGGTGCCAAAATCGCTAATTTTTTTTTTGGAAAAAAAGCGTCGCGTTGATGTGTGTGAAAATTTGCTGTCTGACTATCAGGACCACTTGAAATGCATCATTACTGGAGACGAGACTTGGATTTACGCATACGACCCTGAAACCACCGACCAATCCAGCGAATATCGTGCAAAAGTTGAAGCAAGACCGAAAATCAAGGTCATGTTGACAGTTTTCTTTGATTACCGTGGTGTGGTGCACTATGAATTCCTTCCTCCGGGCCAAACTGTCAACAAAGAATATTATTTGAGTGTTATGCGTCGTTTGCGTGAAGCTATTAGTCTGAAACTGTCGGAATCTTGGTTCCTTGATCACGATAATGCACCATGTCATACTGCATTGGTTCTTCGCGACTTTTTTTGCCAAAAACTCGACTCATATCGTTCCGCAACCACCGTATTTGCCTGATTTGGCTCCGTACGACTTCTGCCTATTCAGCAAACTCAGAAGGTCAATGCGGGGACGCCGTTTTGACACGATTGAGGAGATGAAAACCGAATCAAAGAAGGTCTTGAAGGCTATACCGGAAAAAGACTATTCCGACTGTTTCGAGGACTTTAAAAAGCGTTGGAAAAAGTGCGTTTTATCGGACGGGGATTACTTTGAAGGGGATGATATTGATTTGGAATTTTAAATAAAGAATTTATATTTTGTAAATAAATTCAGCTTATTTTTTGTTCACAGTGGTATGTTTGTGTGTGTGTATGTCATATTTTATATGCTTTCTCTACTACAGCCTTTTATAATAGATTTCAATTTATCTACGGCAACGGGGAGCCATTTTAAAATAGTGCGATTGTTGAAGCAGTAAGCAATATAAGTTGTTGGGACAAGCCTGTGATGGAGAGGCACCGTGAAATCGAATCCTGCGTCACTTTCGCGTCACGTGGAGTGATGCAGTTAAAGTGTCCCGTACCCCTGCCACGAACGCCCTTTAGTTTTTATTACGTTGTCACGTCTGCTGGTCCCCGTCTTGTCACACGTGATTCGATCACTGCTTGCAAATAACAAAGTGAGCCGAAATCCTGAATTATTTAAAGATTTACTTCCGATTTAAAAAATAATCCAGAATTGACCTAGAACGAAACCTGAGACGAAAGACAATTTTCAGGTGTTGCACCATTACGAGTCTGATGATGACTTTAATCTTTATAAAAGCATAAAATAATACTGTGATTGAGAAATCAAATTATGTAAAAGACAAAAATATGTCTAAAAGGCTCCTAGTCGGTAATAAAAACTAATTAAAGTTTGTTTCTGTGTACCAAATATAACGTAGCTGACGATTTTTTGACTGTAATTTGGTTATTAGTGTAAATCTAGTAAATAAAAATGGTTGTACATGTTTGCATGTTTCCCATACAAATTTAAAAGCGTAAATCAGTTTTCAATCAATCATTTACCTTACGACCGGGGAACCAACACTGTGGGGGTAAGACTTGACTATCGAAGAGGTGGCAGATAGCGTCGAATAAATAGTTTTTTGTTGTTGTTGTTTGAATGAGATTGTTAGTGTCTCTGTCGTCGTTGTTAGTGTAGAATGGCAATCTCTAAGAAATAAAATAATGTTAATACTAAATTATTAAAAAGGACCTGCAATTTATATAATAATATAAACAACAATAGTTGCTTATTAAAACATAGAATATTTATCATATCAAAAAAGGTAACTTCGCAATTCAGTAAATTATAGATTAGAGTAAAGAGGCGTGGATACGGCCTCTCGTAATCCTTCAAGCAAGGCGGACAGGGAGTCTAGGTAATTCATAATTGGTAGTAGACGTCCACTTCCAGAAGAATGTCGCGCTTTATCTTTCTATTTCACACACAAAAAAAAACAATTCACGTCGGAAAATAAAGTGACTTCAGTGCTAAATGGTACTAATACGTGGAAAATCGTATTATCCGTGCATATTCATATACAATGAAGAAAATAAAATAAAACAGTCGGGGGTCAACAATAAAGACGGTGACAGGGAAAAAAAGGGGGGATTGAGCGGCGCTGCCATCTCTTGGCCGCCGCCTGTACTCGCAACTGGAAAAGCACGTGCTTCATTTATGGCGGTCGGGCGTCATGTTAGACAAGTCTGAATATTGAGCGCGTCCGTGCAAAAAAATATACGTGCTTTTTACTACTCGAAGACGAAAATTTTACTTTAGTGCAGCGAACACGTGAGGTACTGCGTCATTCCACGAAAAAGACTTGGAAGCTTTAATTCCCAAGAAAGCGCTACGAAGACGCCGAAACGAGAATGCTTGAAACCGCTGTCGGACGTCACGATTTGGATGCATAATAGATTCATTCCTCGGACAGGTTGCCTCTCAGCAATGCAACTCTGCCGAGGTTCCATGTTTTATGGATCATCTGCGTGCATAATTCTGTAATTGAGGTCGAGAGGAGCTCGGCTGCACGCGATTTGGTTTAGGAAAGGCTAAATTTTAGACCGACCAGAACGCGGACACAAAATGTCAGAAATGAGTTCTGTCGCAGTAAACCATTACATGTTTATAATACCGGGGTACCCGGCGTTGCCCGTGTACTTATTTATACAAACCAAAAAAAAGTATTTAGTAATACATTAATCTTTAGTGAAGAAGTGATTTAACCTAAATCTAACTGTTCCTAGTACCGTATATACATTGAATTTTATTCCACCATTCCCAATAAACATACCTTCGTATTACCTTACGAATAGAATAGTTAAATATACTCCTTGAGTATTGCAGGATATAGTTGTCCCTCAGTCTTCGGACATTACGAAAGATTAAATTGATGCAACTCTTGGCGATGTAAACAAATAGTCGCCATATTAGAGTCACTAATATGGCACGAAAATTAACTTACATTTAGGATCGTAAAGTATTTCGCATTATTTTTTTATTATCATTCGATGGAGTACTACTGGATAAAATTATACTTTTTATTCAATGCAAATATTTCTGCTTTATTTCGTTACGGAAAAAGGAACTATTTCCTTTGTTCGTCGAGTAGTAACGTTTCTCTCTCCCATGATTAATATTGAATTATAATTCTTTACACATTTATGCTAGGGGTTTCTCACCCCCCCCCCCCCACAGTACCGTTACTCGGGGTTTTAAGAATATGTGTACCATGATTTGTTGCAATCTGTTCACGCGTTAAAGTTTGTATGCAGATAAACGTAAATACATACATACAAATATACACGCTTTTTTATTACGTAGATTAGCTGGTTGCCCGGCGTTGTCTGAGTACTTATTTATATAAACCCGAAAAATTATTTTATTCTCTATTAATCTTTAGTCAATAAGTGATTTAACTTAAAACTAACTGTTCCTAGTTCCGTACATACTTTCGACGGATAGTGCATTAATTGAATAACTATAAAATATATTCAATTTTATTGTATCAATCGCAATAAACATCCCTCCGAATTCATTCTTAAATATACTCCTTGAGTATTGCAGGTTATAGTTGTCCCTCAGTCTTCAGACATTACGAAAGATTTAATTTGATGAAATTCTTAGCTAGGCTCACAATGTAAATAAATGGTCGCCATATTGGAGTCATTAATATGGCACGAAAATTAACATACATTTTCCGCAAGGATCGTAAAGTATTTTCTATAGTTTTTTATTATCATTCGAAGGAGTACTGCATAAAATTATACTTTTTATTCAATGAAAATATTTCTTCTGTATTATTATTACGGAAAAAGGAGTTATTTCCTTTGTTCTGCGCGTAGTATCGTCTCTGTCTCCCTCGCGTGACTTCACGGTTTCTTGGCGAACAGTAATTTAACACAAAATGTTCACATTTTTCAATTATAATTCGTTCCATCTTTATGCTAGGGGTTTATCACCCCCCCTTCTCCCCACAGTACGGTTTCTCGTGTTTTGATGAATATCTGTACCAATGTTTGTTGCAAACTGTTTAAATTTGTATAGAAATTAACGTAAATAAATAAATACAATCAAACATACATCCTTTTAATTACGTAGAAAAGACGGAAATTCGGATTAACAAAATCAAGCTGGCATTTAATTTCATTATTAAAAAATCTTATAATTAGAAAAATAGCTTTGCGACAATCAAATTATTAAATTCCAGAATTAATCGGCAAAATTTGAGATCTCTCGTTGTGGAAATGCTTCACTAATGTTAACCCCCGATTTGTGGCCTCGGTGAGATAAATTATTGGCATTTGCGGTCGTTGACGTCGTTGAGCTTCAGGCTTCTGTAGATGACTGCAACCGCAACTACATGGCAACACATAATTCGCTTCCGAAATAAACTTTGAAAACTTACTATAGACAAAATAAAGATTCAAACAAACTCCCAAGTTATAAATAAAAGATCCCAAATTACCATTTAATAAATAAAGGAAACCCTACAATTTAGTATTACTATGTAATGGAGCATGTGAAGACAAAGTAACTCCCCACAAAAATGACTTCCCCGATCACCGTTTATACTGATTTTCCCCTTGCTTTATTTCATTACGGAAAAAGGAACTATTTCCTTTGTTCGTCAAGTAGTAACGTTTCTCTCTCGCATGATATCTTGGTGCGCAGTAATTTAACACTTATTGATTACGTTTTTTAATTATAACTCTTTACACATTTATGCTAGGGGTTACTCATCCCCCACTGTACTATTACTCGGGGTTTTAAGAATATGTGTACGAAGTTTTATTGCAATCTGTCCACGCGTTATAATTTGTATGCAGATTAACGTAAATACATACATACAAATATACACGCTTTTTTATTACGTAGAGTAGCTGGGTGCCCGGTGTTGCCCAAGTACTTATTTAAACCCGAAAAATTATTTAATTGTCTATTAATCTTTAGTCAATAAGTGATTTAACCTAAATCTAACTGTTCCTAGTTCCGTACATACTTTCGACCGATAGTGCATTAATTGAACAACTATAAAATATATTCAATTTTATTGTATCAATCGCAATAAACATCCCTCCGAATTTATTCTTAAATATACTCCTTGAGTATTGCAGGTTATAGTTGTCCCTCAGTCTTCAGACATTACGAAAGATTTAATTTGATGAAATTCTTAGCTAGGCTCACAATGTAAACAAATGGTCGCCATATTGGAGTCACTAATATGGCACGAAAATTAACTTACTTCCCCGATCTCCGTTTATACTGATTTTCCCCCTTGTAAAATGCTCAGTTAACAAACGGTAAATTCTAAAGACCTCTCCTTATCGACAAGTTTTATAAGAATAAACATTCCACTTTCTGCCTCACAGCCTTCGACTTAGGCAAGCACAAAGTGTTCGATGTCTGACTAGTTTCACAGAGTGCCTCGAAACTTTTTCACATAGTTTCCGCCTTGCAGAATCTCCCGAATGTGAACTGCTCAGCAGCACAGTTTCTAATTCAGGCACAATGTCAAAGGCTTCGTTTCTGTAAATCAGCAAGTGGCTTCCCTGAAACGTATAACAAAGGAAATTGAGAAGGGAAATTAGCTCGGTGGAGTTGCCTCAAAAGCTTGTTTCCTGTCGCATATCGCTTAACATTGATTCCTTTGCGTGAGACCTTGACCGAAGGAAATATATGTACACTTCATATAGACCGCTTCGATCGTAGACTTTAAGAATGCACACGATGGGCTAACCTCTTTTACATAAAACATATAGAGAAGTGCAAAAATCTGGAATTAGTAACGTAACAAATGCATCGGTTAAAATGTTGAATACAGAAATAAAAAAAGTGCCACAACTGACGCACTAAGTGTTAGGATACTATTATATTTAAAACTGTATTTCGGTTCCAATGTCACATATTATCTAAAGAGAAACAAATTATAATTGCTTCAGAATAATTCAATAAGAAAATAATAGTTCGTTATCAATTTTAGAAGAAAAAAATCTGTTTCTTTCAATTCGGAAAATAGGTTAGCAAGAGACCGCCGCTTGTTTCTGAATAACCATATCAGTATTTAATATTCCCATTTGACACAGTAACAAGAGTACGAGAGAAAACGAATAAAATTTTAAGCACCGTGAACAAAACGTAAGGTGAATTTGTCATTTAAAACTCCCGGGTATTAGGAAGGCAGGTAATTTTTTTTCCTTAGGTTGGTAGGACTATCTATAATATTTGCCAAGCGTCTGTTTGTTAAAAGGTTTAATTGTAAACAACCAAAAGTGAATTTTTCGAATTTTGAAATGGGTGATTTTGTTGGGCAAAGAACTTGCATCAAATTTTGTTTGCGGAACGAAAATTCTTGTGCGGACACGTTGAAAATGTTGCGGAAGGCCTTTGGTGATCAAACTATGGCACAAAAAAAAATCGTTTATAAATGGTACAACGAGTTCAAAGAGGACCGAGAACGCGTTGAAGACGAACCGCGCTCTGGACGACCATCAACGTCTACCTACGAGGGCCACGTCCAAAAAATCAAAGATTTGGTGCTTGAAAATCGTCGATGGACAATTAGAGATCTCGCTGATAGTGTTGGAATATCATTTGGCTCAGCCCAAACCATTTTGAAGGATGTTTTGTGTCTGAAACGCGTCAAGTCTCGATTGGTGCGAAAATCGCTCAATTTATTGGAAAAAAAGCGTCGTGTTGATGTGTGAAACTTTGCTGTCTGACTATCAGGACCACTTGAAATGCATCATTACTGGAGACGAGACTTGGATTTACGCATACTACCCTGAAACCACCGACCAATCCAGCGAATATCGTGCAAAAGGTGAAGCAAGACCGAAAAGACCACGGCAAAGTCGATAGAAAATCAAGGTCATGTTGACAGTTTTCTTTGATTATCGTGGTGTGGTGCACTATGAATTCCTTCCGTCGGGCCAAACTGTCAACAAAGAATATTACTTGAGCGTTATGCGTCGTTTGCGTGAAGCTATTACTCTGAAACTGCCGGAATCTTGGTTCCTTGATCACGATAATGGACCATGTCATACTGCATTGGTTCTTCGCGACTTTTTTGCCAAAAACTTGACTCATATCGTTCAGCAACCACCGTATTCGACTGATTTGGCTCCGTGCGACTTCTGGCTATTCAGCAAACTCAAAAGGCCAATGCGGGGACGCCGTTTTGACACGATTGAGGAGACAAAAACCGAATCGAAGAAGGTCTTGAAGGCTATACCGGAAAAAGACTATTCCGACTGTTTCGAGGACTGGAAAAAGCGTTGCAAAAAGTGTGTTTTATCGGACGAGGATTACTTTGAAGGGGATGAAATTGATTTGGGAGAATAAATAAAGAGTTTATATTTTATAAATAAATTCACCTTACTTTTTGTTCACAGTGGTAGTTTGTATAGTTTCCTCTTAGAAATTTAGATAAATATTTATATGTTTTTGGTGCCAATTTTAAATCGTCACATGAATTCTCCCGTTTAACGTTGTGTGCCGAACTTTGTTTCAACTCCCACTCCTAGGGTTTATCTACAACTTTAACTGCACGTTGAATGCCAGAATTATGCTCGGAGACTTCCAGAACCCCGTGATTGGGCAATCATGGTTGTTTTAGTATTTATTTAACGAACGTTTACCATTTTCCTCCCCTATCCTAACATCCACTGACTGGACTATAAATTTTCTCCGGATTTTTTAATGCCAGAATCGAACTCAGCGACTTCTATAACCCTGGATTCGACACCAGTCTGTGCTATTTTCCCGGCCCTTTTTATTTAACGCCCATCAACCCTCACCCGTAGGGGTGGTCTCCATCCACACAGAAAATTATACACAAATGACATTGGGATAAACACTATTATTTCATTGAATCCGATAAAATATTTATTAGAAGAAAATATCGGCCGTTTTAGCATGTTTTAAAATTTCCTCCCCTTGAGTGATAGTCGTGTCTATTTTCTCTGGATTTTTAAGAATAAGCGCACGAAGTTTTCCTGGAATTCGACAACGCGTTTCAATTTCTATGAACAATATACATACAAACATACACCCTTTTTATTATATAGAAGATATGTTTTTGGCTCCAATTTTCATTAAATCTCCCGTGTCCTGCATACAAGTTGAAGATTCTGTGTTCTCCAGAAAATCAGACACACATTCGTTGTTTACTATATTTAATTATCTGACACAAACATATCTGCCGGAATTTAAATATTCAAGAAACAAGTGTTTGAATGAATCGTGATCTCAAAAAATCATTTAAATACGATAAAAATTACTTCTATTTTGTTCCTGAACGTCTATATGATAGTTTAAAATCCATATGATAAAAAAAGGATGTATGTATTTACGTTAATTTCTATACAAATTTTAAGATTGAAACAAAAAATATATTTTGTCCAATTATATTTTGCAATACGCACTGGAGGAGACATAGAATGATGCTAAAAACAATACCTAATATTTGTTAATCATTATAATGTAATATTTTTTTTAAATGTGCTAAAACTGACGAATTACTTGGAGTGACAATCTGGAATAATTTAGGTTATGTGTGTATATCATTGTGATTTCACAATTTGAATGCAAAACTAAGGGAATAATTTCAAGTGAGAACTGTTGAGAATTAACGACGTTGCAAAAAATTGATATTTTTCTATTGGAGAGTTGGCGTACATCGTTATTTTTACATTCATTCCGTACAATGAAACACTTTTTATACTTAAGGATTTGCGACACCCAATAAGCCAGGCCTTACTCTAGTTAATTTATTTATTGATGTTGTTTTAGCAACAAAAATTTCGATTAATCTGACATAATCTGCCACCACGTATATACTGCAATAATAATTAGACAAAATAGCACTCAGCGTAGAACTTCAAGGAATACAGTCATTATGATCCCCAATCGGCTTTTAACAGTTACAAAAACATTTAGTTAAAAGATATAACTAAATAATTTTATAAATAAATCTATTAAAATGTATATTCATAAAAAATCTTAAATAAATATCCTCTTTTTATTCGGTTGGCTTCTATTGAAGAGTTGGAGTATTTCCTTATTTTTATTTGCATTTATTTTATACAATGCTATCAACGTCAGACAGTAAAATCCTCCAAAGAATATTTTGACTCCTTGAAGTTATCTGGAGCATATATGGTTATTTTCATAAAGGTTATGGTTATATACCATAAAGAGACCAGAGTATTTTTACACACAAGGGTGGACGAGGGTGCAATTTTTCGAACATCTGAAAACAGCCGATATTTGCGTCGACTAAAAATTTTTTGGTGTCAACGAGAAGAAAGTGTTTTGCCTTATGTTGATTCTCTATAAGTACAACCCCTTTCCGCATAGGAGGAGAGCACCCTTAGAGGTGGGAGTGGAGGAGAGTTACATAAATATTACCCAAAAGCAACCGAGATTGAAGTAAAATTTGGGGTTATGGGGGTTATATGACATCTCGGACAAAATAAAACAGAGATTATGTATGTGTGTGTGTTTATTGTTTGTTTATATATTCCGCACTACACCCGTGGAGCAAATTTCACAGAATTTCGTACACGTGCTCTTAATGGTTGGGGGTGTGGGGTGGGGTGGAGTGGCTTTACATAAAAAATCGCAAAAGCATCCGAAATTGGAGTCAAATCGGGGTTTATGAATATAAGACAACACGGGCAACGCCGGTTACCCCACTAGTAATATCAATATAATATATTCAGCGCAATTATTTATGAATAAGAAAGATAGCCAATTCAGACAAAAAAGTGATAATATAAATACCACACAACGTTCCTTTCGTCAGGTGAGAAGAAGAGCCTAGAGCGACCCAACTGCACCTGTCAGTTGACAAAACTTAAAAGCGACCATAACGCAACGACAATGGGAGAGCCGAAACTTGTACACAGAGTTATATTTACCTTCTAACTCCAAGTTCCATCAACACAACTTAAATATTGACCGAAACATATTAATATCCGATGAGTACCCTTTCAATTTTATTATTAAACACATAAACATTTTACTGAACTGAAACATATATCTTACTGTCAATCGTCAAGCCAAATTTATGCTCTTACTCCATTATTACAAATTTCTACATCACAAATTTATCCAAATATTTGAAGAATATCAAATATCCATAATTTACAGATACCCTTTCCTACTTGATTAAAAACCAAAAGCACCCAACGACACCTACAGCAAACATTGAGTTGTTTACAAAATCTCTTGCTCTAATTGTAATTCCTGCTACATAGGGCAAACAAAACGTTCACTTAATACACGTATCAAGGAACATGTCTAATATCAAACTTCACATTGATAAACAATCTGTAGTATTCAAACATATCATCAATTCTAAACATACATTTGATTGGCAAAATGATAAGATTTTAGACATTAACACCAGGTACATTTCCAGACTCATTTCAGAGATGCTTCACATTAAATCAAACATCGGAGCTATTAATGTTCAAACAGACACAACGAAACTCAATAATTGCTATGATCCCTTATTATTACGCTGAACCTTCTGTTTTCCCATTGGCGTTGCTCCCTTATTGTTAGGCCACCCCTTCGGCTCTCCCATTGTCTTTGCGTTTTCGTCGCTTTTGAGTTTTGTCAACTGACAATTTGCAGTTGTGTCACTCTCGGCTCTTCTTAGCTCCTGACGAAAGGCACAAGGATCCCAGAAACGTAGTGTAGTATATATATTATCATTTTTTTGTCTGAATTGAAATTATGTATTATTAAAAAAGGGGGGTTGGGCACTCGCTCCCGCTAATGCAGCCAGCCTGCATTGTCTGTGCAACTCACTGCTGTAGCACGTGATTTCTGTCTGTAATGAGAAGTGCGCATGCGTTTCATCCCCCTTCATCATCCGTAAAGTTCAACAAATTGTGTCTTAATGCTTCTGCGGGCTATGGGGTGCGACATAGAGACTTCTTGGTTTAAGCCTTTAATGACTCGGTTGGAAACCCAAGAACTACTTATCCCGCATATACACCAGGAAATCCTTCGGTCTTTGATAAAAATAGTATTAGTATATGTAGGGTAGGATTTTTAAAATAAATCACAAACAAAGGTTATTTTATAGCAATAAAATGGGCTATTCCAACAATTAACTTTATTTAATATATGTAGGAAGGAAAAATACTTTCCTGATAGAAATGCGTAT
This sequence comes from Zhengitettix transpicula, assembly GCA_037074705.1. Lineage (NCBI taxonomy): Eukaryota > Metazoa > Arthropoda > Insecta > Orthoptera > Tetrigidae > Zhengitettix > Zhengitettix transpicula. The sequence continues at coordinate 14,492,219 of CM073595.1, read as the reverse complement.
GAAGTCGTGCTGATTTATTCCGCTTTTATAAATTAGACAGTATTGTAAACCATGTAGACGGAATTATAAATCGCGTCAGAGTATTGGTAACACTATCACTGGTTGCAGTAATGTTACTTAACATAGTTATCCCCGTTTCTTGTTGTGATGTAGCACTGTGTTTTGCTTGATGGGCCACGGCTGATGATGGTTTCAGGAGACCGAGTGAGGCGCTCCTGCAGCGAGGACGACACCGCGGAGACGTGCCACACGCTGAACGGCGTCCGCTACTGTTACTGCAAGGAGCCCTTCTGCAACATGGGGAAGCCGCCCCCCGACGACTCGGGCGACGACGACGCTGACGGCGACGCCGAGGGAGGTGGCAGTGGTGCTGGCAGCCTGCAGGGCGCCGCCCACGCAACGCCGCGGTCTCGATCCACGCCAGCGCCAGCGCCCGCAGCCGCCCCCGACCCCGTCTCCGCGTCCAGAGGCACCGACCACGCAGTGCCGCCCCTCTCGATCGCGCTCCTGCTCCTCGGCGTCGCCGCGATGTGCGTGTAAATACACACCCCCGAACAAACATATCCCGAAGATTTATTTTCGTATCTCCGAGTGGACACGTAATCATTCAACTGTGCACATTGTCATTTTTTATTTGAATATCCCTTTTAAATAAAATTATCTGGGCTTTTATTATCTTGTACTGTACTTGACAACGATTGGGACCGATGATCCTTCTCGGATCCCGATCGTCGTCACGAGCAAATAAAGAAAAACACATGATTTTAGTGTTCCACGTTACCCGTTTCATGGATCACTTTTCGCAGGCACAAGATTACTTAGGAATCGACGGACAACCTGGGACGACTGTCAACAAATTCAGTCTGGTAAAGTATCACTTAGGTGAGTGCCCCGATGTTCAACAACATTTTGTACATCCTACTAGTATATTTCGCCCATGAAATGTCATCATGAACGATGCGGTGGTGTTCAACTCGACCGTCTCATGTGCAGCGATAGCCTATATATTTTAAAATTCTGATATTTTACTCCGGTCATTTACCACACAACACACGGTTAACACCCACTTAACATGAACATGTTTTTGGCCTGGCGTCAATCGGAAAAGCCGACTTGAGGGACATCTGTGGAAAAATACCGGTTCTCTTGTTCCCGCAGAATTATACAGCCGCATCGGAATGGCCGTCAAATAATTTTATGTTTTCTTTATCGTATCACTAAACTTTACTCGCCATCACCGACGAGGTCGTTCCATCTCTGATTTAAGTTGCGTAGAAAACCAAGATTTGACTTTCTTAAATATTCGTTACTACAAATAATGCTAAAAACATTCATGTTCAGAATTGACAAATTCAGTAAGTATCTCAATTTTGTTTATTTAAAATCAACAGTCGTCTTCAGAAAATTTTAGATCCCTTTCGAGAATGCACCTAACAATATACTTTTGCTAAGAAAGGCTCACCTGACCATTTTTGTCTTTGAAAGAAAACCTGCCCCCATTCCCAATTCCCTTCCTCTCTCGTCCTTATTGCAGAGATATGCATCATAAATACCCGTCAAATGATCGAATAAATTCCAAAAATGTAATCAATAACAATACAGTGGTTTTTCGAGTCAACAGTTTCAGACCCGATCCAAAATACTGTTACTGTTTCCGAATGCTGTAATGCAAATGGAATACAACCACACGTTAGAAAGTTAAATTCGCATGAAGGTGATCACACTCTTCCCCAACTGTAATATATTGAAGCCTTTAGAAGGAAAGTGTGTCAGAATATTAAGGTACAAATTAAACAGAAATATTTTTACGTACTACACCCCCACGTAAAAACTCAACACTTTTATATTGCCACTACAAACATTTTCCTTTTAAAAAAGTAATTATTAAATCAAATAGTGTCAAACACTCGCTTTAAGTCTATATATAAACGCGCCATTAATTAAATTGCTTAAAATAAATAATGGTGTTCCGATAAGAAGTGTTTGATTACAAAACACAAGAAATATAATCGTTCCCTTGGTTTGACCTTCGTGACTTTTTTAGCTGGTTACATCAAATACAGTTTCAAATCAAAACGTGTAGAATTACGACGTAAAGGTTATTTTAAGAAACCTGACAAGCTATTTATTTTCGATCGTCTTTCGCAATGTGTCTTTACGGGTAACTCGGACGTTGGAGTCATAAAATATGAAAGTAAATCGAAAAGTGTCCGGAAGAATCACGGAATGTCCGTGAATCAATTTACGGCTGCATTAAAATTATTTTGGTTTGAAACATTTATTTAGTTTCACATCAAAGTAACATAAGTAAAATAAGAACATAGATTAAAATTTTTAAACCGAAAGAAATAGTTTTTTAGTTTTCAAACGAGAACCGTAAGGTATAAATTGTCCTTTTAAAAAATTGTTCTTCCATATCATGTTAAGTGTTAAATGGGACAAATAATATTATTATATAGGCCTAATTATGCATCATTTGAGGTTTTCAAAAGACCAAATGGCCTCTGAGCGCTCTTTCGGCATTAAATAATGAAGGTTGTAACACTGCCTAAACAGTCAGAAAATGTTTATTAATTTCTTAAACATTTAAGTTAAACAAAAATGAAATCCAGACCATGGCTTTAAAATTTATTCAAAATTATTATATATAATTTAAATAATTTTTTAAACCGAATTATTGAAGATGTGAGTAGTGTATAGAATCAAATATAACATAATATTCAAGAATTTTGCTGAAATTACAGATTATAATATTAAAGGTCTCATCTACTTTTTATTGTTCACCTGATGAAGCCCAAAATTAGGGTCGAAACGTACTCTTCTAATTGGAATAATTACTTTGTTAATTTATAAACCCTTTCTGACTGTTTGGTCACTATATGTATTTATTTATAGAGTTATATTCAGGTAAATATGACTATTAAATAGTACTATCTTTAAAAATGTGAATTTGTCGCAGTGTAAGTTTTGAATCGATGCTGCTTAATGTAGAAACAGCCCTTTGAATACGTGCATCGTTTCGACAGCAAGATGACATCCGGGAAAGCGTTCATTCTCTTACGTTAATTAATAATCATTTATGTTGTTCTGACAGGGGATCCAGCACTGCCGATATCAGTCGAGGAAAGGAAATTGTGTGACGCTGTGCTGCGAATTGCACGTCTGCCGAATAAATGGCGAGGCGTAGATGGTGTCGTGCGTACAAATATCAGACACACGTGAAGGACGTACACGGCCATCTTAATCTACAGCGCAGCGATCACACTTCATTTAGTCGCAACGGGAGCGATTAAGTAACATCCGGAATGAAATCGTTTCTTCTCCCAATGCAACTTCAATTATTTAGCTCGGTAATCGACTTCGAGCGGTGAAACTAATGGACGGTTTAGAAGCTCTAGAAATATAAATTACTTTCGTGTGGCGAACGAGTGGAAAGTATTCATTTTCTGCCTCTCTCGGTGTTTTGACACAATTAAGGTACAGTGAGTTACCTTAGCGGTATTGATTAAAATACTGTCGGCATAAGTAGGGTAGGGGGCGTGAGGTGTAAAGGGGCTCGTAAACGAGCAACAAAAATTCCAAATTGCCGGCAATATTTTAGGTAACTATGGCCCGGCAATGTGTTGCCGACAAGTATGGCCGAGCAATATTTTGCCAACAATATTCCGGCCACATTGTAGACCAAGTGTTTCCCGCGTACAAGTAGTACAATAATAATGATAAAATGATAAAAAAATCGAATAACTAAAGAAGAGAAGAACCTTGATTAGACTTTATTTTAACAAACGAGAAACACTTGACAATCAAAGCAACGATTTAATTCTTGATTTGATTTATTTTATTTCATTAGTCCTCGTATGAGGAAATATAATACGTCAATACATAAAATTACAATATTTTGAATGCAACAATTATAAATAATTAGAAGTAACCATAAAAATACTAAAATTCTAGAACAAAAATTTCCCTGCCCAACATAAGTAAAATATATTAATAATAACAAAAATAATAATTCTTTTACTATACTAAGGGTATAATATTTACAGTTCTAATAAAAAAATTCAATACGTTCTAGTAAATAATTAATTATTCGAGAATTAACTATCGTAAAATATAGAATTACACATCACACAAGATTAAACGCAAAACTTGACACACGCACACTAGAAGGAAACACTAACGAAATACTTCACGAAACAGACGGACGAGGAATCTGCCTTTCCGTAGGAACTCCAGGCCGTACATGAAACGAAAAAACAAAAGAGTAGAAAAGACCAACAGAGACTGAGCAAGTTACGAAATAAGTAGTTATTATTAACAACACATTGAACACTTTTGCATGGTTCATTTTTTCAAAAAAGAAAATTATTACAGGAACGATAAAAAACTTGCCTTTCAGAAGAATATATTTACATCGAATCATTAACTTTGTTGTTATTATGGTTCTTTACATCTGGAGGAAGATTATTGTACTTACAAATACTTAATAAAAAACTTCTACAGAATGTCGATGGGCGATTTTAAATATTTGCTTAAATAATTTGGCCCATGATTGGGAGAAAGAACAAGGGGATGAGGAAAGCATTACCGATAACTACAAGATTGGAAATCACCCTGGTGACTGGAGACTCCTATAAATCTTTCAGAGTATCCGATTCTTCAATTTTGCACATCGTTCAAGAAATATATATTTAGTGGAATTAAATGAATTTTTTAAAGTATTACAGCCTAGGCCTTTTTATTTGAAAAATATCCTTTTTAAAAATTAGAAATTAACTTTTCTTATTATTATTTTAAGGATCTAAACTTTTTGCAGGCTTCTTTACAAAAAAAAACTGATGCCAAATTTGTTGGTTATTTCTTCACTTGGCGATCTCCATCTATATTCCATCGACTTCAAGTCCCATAATGATAAATTTGAGCGAACTTCATCGATAAATTCAATAGTTTTCCCGTTTAACCAATTCATAAGTGGAATCTATATAATAAAAAAGGATGTATGTTAGTGTGTATGTATTTAGGTTAATCTCTATACAGATTTCAGCGCTTGGACATATTCGAACAAAAATTAGTACAGATATTCTTAAAAGTACGAGAAACTGTACTGTGGGGGTGAGAAACCCCTAGCATGAAGGTGGAAAGAATTATAATAAAAAAATGTGATTATTTGGTGTTCAATTTCTGCGCGCCAATAGACAATGACGTCAAACGAGAGAGAGAGACTTTACTACGCGAAGAACAAAGGAAATAGTTCCTTTTTCCGTAATGAAATAAAACTGAAATATAACATTGAATAAAAAGTATAATTTATGCAATAATACTCCTTCGAATGATAATAAAAAACGATAGGAAATACTTTACGATCCTTGAGGAAAATGTAAGTGCCATATTAGTGACTCCAATATGGCGACCAATTGTTTACATTGTGAACCTAACTAAGAATGTCATCAAATTTTTGTATTGTCTGAAGACTGAGGGGCAAATATATCCCGCAATACTCAAGGAGTATATTTAAAGATAAATTCGGAGAATGTTTGTTGGTACTGATGCAATACAATTCAATGTATTTAAAGCACCGTGGATGGAGTGCTGATGAAATTACCATTCTCTCCGCATAGGTAAGTAAAATCACTTCTGGACTAAAGATTAATGTAGAATAAAATAATTTCTCGGGCTTATATAAATAAACACCCGGGCAACGCCGTTCACGCAGGTAGTACATTAAATAAAATGCGACGGGCTGAAATATGCCGTGTTGCAAGCGATCATTTCGAATTACTACTAATTGGTCCGATTTACCAAAACCGATACCAGACTCCCCACGACAGAAAATTTTACTATACCAAATATCGCTATGAATATCGCCTAAACGCTTCACTGCAGTATAATGATCTAATATCTATAATTAAAAACAGAATAAAAGCTTTATTGTAAACATTCGTAATTAAAGCCCGATGCGTATGTTCGTGGTACTGTAAGCACAGTGAGAGATAAGGACAGATACGACAGCCCTTCTTCGTGCGTCAGCGAAGGTTTGGGCTTAATCCACTTTCTACTTGAGTTGCCACCGTACAACGTCCACGAGCTGAGTAACAATCCACTACTAATACAAATATAGTGTACAAATTACGTGTGTCACGAAAAATACCCTTTTTTCATAATAAAGACGATGTAACGTGCCTAAATTGTATTAACAACTTCCTGCAGTCCAATTTCTATCACTGAAATTCACGTTGGTACCGGGGTTCTACTATTATAGTCATGTTATCCACTGAATAGACTAATTGGTTTCCTCCAGAGTACCTTATCTTCTGCTTCATCTCAAAAGAAGGAGTCGAAATATTGGGCAATATTTTGTCAAGCTGAAAATAAGTCTGCATTCAGGGATACTCAACTCCACTTATTTCAAGTTTAATCAGGTTCTATATCATCAAATCAATGGTCCTCCCATTTTTTTTTTTTGCTGAGAGTGTCATGAGAGATTTCGAAAATTCGTGTCTTTCTCTACTGCCTGTCCAACCTCTTTGCTACATCAGATATGTAGATGACATTTTTTGTATTTTTAATACCTCTCAAATCAACCTTATAGTCAATACTTTCAATAATTAACATCCCAACTAAAAATTCACCCGTGAACTTGAATTTAACCAGTCACTTAATTTCCTTGATGCCACTGAATCCATTCACAATACTTCCATTATCACCAATTGGTTCATAAAACCTACACACTCTGGACGTGTTCTCAATTATCTTTCTGATCATCCTCCAAACCAAAAGGGAGCTATGGTATACAATCTTGTAGACAGAGCTATTTTACTTTCCAACTCCAAGTTCCTACAACACAACTTAAATATTGTCCGAAACATTTTAATCTTTAATGAGTACCCTTTAAATTTTATTATTAAACACATAAACAGCAGATTGAACAATATCCAATATCCTACTGTCAATCGTCCCCAAACACCTCAAGCCAAAATTTTTCTCGTACTTCCTTATTAAAAATTTCTACATAACAAATTAATCCAAATAATCAAAGAAAATCAAATACCCATCATTTACAGATCTACTAAACCTTTCCCACTTGAATAAAACCATCAAGGACCCACTTGACACCTGCAGCAAACATTGTGTTGCTCTAATTGTAATTCCTGCTACATAGGGCAAACAAAACGTTCCCTTAATACACGTATCAAGGAACATATGTCTAATATCAAACTTCCCATTGATAAACAATCGGTAGTATCGAAACATATCATCAGTTCTAAACATACATTTGATTGGCAAAATGATAAGATTTTAGACATTGACACCAGGTACAATTCCAGTCTCATTTCAGAGATGCTTCACATTAATCAAACATAACAGCTATTAATGTACAGACACTATGAAACTAAATAATTGCTATGATCCCTTATTATTACGCTAAATCTTCTGTTTTCCATTGTCGTTGCTCCCTTATTGTTAGGCCACCCCTTCGGCTCTCCCATTGTCGTTGCGTTTTCGTCGCTTTTGAGTTTTGCCAACTTACAAGTGCAGTTATGTCACTCTAGGCTCTGCTTAGCACTTGACGATAAGCGCAAGGATCCCAGAAACATAGTGTGGTATTTATATTATCACTTCTTCTTGTCTCAATTAGCTAACTTTCTTATTCTTTACTTTCAATCAGACGTAAATTTTTCAATGTCCAATACCGTTTTAAAATAAGCCTGACAAAACTTTTATTCCATTGTTATATCAAGGTCACGTTTGAGTAAGTAACACGCCAGTTTACAGTCTCCGTTTAAAATGTTGCCATAATAACTGGAGAGGACCCCATGAGGATATTAGTTAGTCATTAATCAGAAAACAGCTTTATGAATATGTAATTATGATTGTTGATTTAGTGAAGTAAAAAATAAAAAATAGTAAGAAGACCTCGCTCAATTGTAAACGGGAATCTGAATCATCCAGTAAAAATATTGGAAGTAAGCTTGGCGGACGGATACAATTTCAAACATATGGATAGAAAATTTCAATTTAATTCTATTTCGGGCCGTTGGGTAAATGTCTGGAAAAATAACATTTTATTCTAATTAGAAAACAGAGAGATCAAACTCTTGTTATCTCAGAAAACAGTTTCAACATTTACTGTAATTAATTCCCAGTATTGTTTAAGACTCGCCTCCGTTCGTCGTTAATTAAATCTGTAGTTACCTAATAAACAGAAAATGAAAGCCTCAAAAGATGTAAAATTTAAATAAAATGTATTATAAATAAATTTGTTTAGTTACACTACAAATTCTCGTTTATGAAAATTTGAACATTTGTATTTCAAGGATTAATCACTGATTGATGTTGCAGTGTGTCGCAAGTGAGGTACAATAATTAAGTCTGTAATAATCTTATTACATTTAAATTGATATTAATAACAAGGGGCGTTTATATCTTTGGGTTGGTTTTATGTTACTGTTGCTTTGTTAATGGCGAGAGTGGTCGTACAATAATTGATTTATTAAAGGAAACTAAAACAGGTTATTTATTATACGTACCCGCATTCAAAGGCATTGAACCTGATATATAAAGATGAACGATAGTTTAAAAGTTTAGGACGCTTTGGAAGCTATGTCTGTTATATATATATATATATATATATATATAAAATTTGTATGCAGATAAACGTAAATACATACATACAAATATACACGCTTTTTTATTACGTAGAGTAGCTCCGTGCCCGGCGTTACCCGTGTACTTATTTATATTAATCCGAAAAAGTATTTAATTCTATATTAATCTTTAGTGAAGATGTGATTTATCCTAAATATAACTTTTCCTAGTTCCGAACGTACTTTCGACCAATATAACATTTATTGAATAGCTATGAAATACATTGAATTCTATTGCATCAATCCCAACAAACATACCTTCGAATTTCTTCTTAAATATACTCTATGAGTATTTCAGGATATAATTGTCCCTCAATCTTCAGACATTACGAAAGATTAAATTGATGAAATTCTTAGTTAGGTTCACAATGTAAACAAATGGTCGCCATATTGGAGTCACTAATATGGCACGGAAATTAACTTACATTTTCCGCAAGGATCGTAAAGTATTTACTATCGTTTTTTATTATCATTCGAAGGAGTATTACTGCATAAAATTATACCTTTTATTCAATGTAAATATTTCTGCTTTATTTCAAGGAACTATTTCCTTTGTTCTTCGCGTAGTAACGTCTCCCTCTCTCGTTTGACGTCATGGTCTATTGGCGCGCAGTAATTGAACACCAAATATTCACGTTTTTTTATTATAATTGTTTCCACCTTTATGCTAGGGGTTTCTCACCCCCGCAGTACAGTTTCTCGTGTTTTTAAGAATATCTGTACTAATTTTTGTTGAAATCTGTCCACGCGTTAAAATCTGTATAGAAATTAATGTAAATACATACATACAAATCTATTATTATATATATGTAAAACTATTTACAACAACCCTGCATGAAACTCTATATAAAATTGATATATACTTTAGTCTTTCTAGGGACTCAAAAAAATATGTTCTGAGGGTATCTCTGGGTCGTGTAGCAGATATTATTTTAGTTTCTGTAATTAATACATTAGTAGCTCTGCTGAGATCGGGATTGTGGTTGGCATCTTGTTCAAGGGAGATACAGGAAGGTGTCACATTGGAGGCATCGGGTAAAGGTCTCTGACGTTCTGCGACACACATTCAGCCAGATATGAGACGAAGTTTCCGACTCAAATACTCAACATCAACTCCTTTTAAATTCTGACCTGACTGTCCCGTTTCTACTTCTAATCCGTTCCTCTCAAAGTTACACCTTAGCATCACGTGATCCTTTTTCATTTCTCTTCAATCCGCTTCCGCCATGATCTCTCGCTTGAACGGAGCTCACCACTGTAGTTTGGAATTTTTTCGAAATGTGTAGACGAAGTTTCTGAAGTTTCACTTGGATCCTATTTGCCGGCATCCAAACTGCTAGTCCCTTGCCATCTTGTTAAAGGCCTGTGGACTCGCGACATTCCAGCGACGAGGGTTCACATTGGCCGGAATTGATGTCAGTCCATGGAGACAGTCTTTCTGTAGAGAAGTTAACGTGGAGGTAGACAACCCTGCATGAAACTCTATATAAAAACATAAAATGAGTTATACTTTATTCATTCTCGGGACAGCTTTTGTGGGGAAGGAAGTTGACGTGAAGAAGTAGAGGTCAACCTACGTTCAGATGCCTAGTTTTAGAGAACACGGGTGGGAATCTACGAGTTTAGATAAGTGTGTTAAGATAACCTGTGCACTATAGAATTAAACTATTTTATATGCGGTACTCTACTACAGGGTCCATAATATAAATTTCCACGTTGACGAGTTTTCGTCGCTGCATCGCTGAGTGAAGCATAGATTAGATTTGGTGTCACACGCCTCCCCTTGATTATGAAACCCCTTCCTGAGTGGCAGTTGCGCACAATGTAGACAGTTGATCAATACTAAAGATGTAATAAGGCAAACCTGGAGCCAGTGCGTCAGTTCATCGCTCTCCGCGTTTGTGTTCGCTCTCAAGGCCGACCTGTTTTCTGCGATAAACATCATGTGCAATCTTTGACATTGAAAACACCCTAAGCATATGCCATAATGATCACCTCCAATTATAAACTCACAAGAACTAAGCCGCTATAAATTTACTTTCCGTAGCTGATGTACGCGCCTTTCCACATTTTAAACCATATTAATATACAGTAACTTATTCAGTTATGTACGGAAGATAAGCGGAGTATCTTTGAAGATGAACAGTCACAAAAAAGTACTTTTTTATAGTATTTGTTTTTTTATATATATGGTATGAGAATTACCAATATCAGGCACATGAGAAGCAGGACACCGCAAGCAAAAAAGGAGAGAAACTTTCTAGTTTCGAACGTCGAATAAGGAGGAATTCCCTGTACAGAGCAAAAGGCCAAGGAACGCCAAGGGAAAAGAGTTCACGGGTAAATCTATTTTGTTGGAGACGCAAGCTATTGACACACACATTTACGAATGCAACGTGACACATACACAGAAAAATAAAGTAATAATACTTTCCAAATGCCTTCAAGGTCTTATTTATAATTCCCCGGATATGAAAACTATCCTGGGGAATTAATATTTAGTTCCAATTCTTCATGGTACACAAACAATACTATATAATGTTGCCTTTGGCTAATCTAATCTAAATTGTACCGCACTTTTATGAACTCATTTAAATGTCTATCATAGATAAAAGTTAAAAAAAACACAATAAAACAACTGTGAAACTTTTACGAGTAGAGAACGTAAGGAGTAGCAAGATACCTCGGTTAACGACGCACTCAGCAATGCGTGAGTAGTCATTGATGATCAGTTGTGAGACTCATCAGAAAAACCTTAATTTCCGTTTACCTATTAGTGTTTAACGGAAAATTTGTTTACATTTTTGCACTAAATACTTATAATAAATAAATGCATGCAAACAATATTGTAGCCAACATTAACAGCAGCCAACCATAAAGATCCTCCGGTTAACCAACCCACCGTGGTTCCTTTGCAACTCCGTCATCCACCAAGACATTAAAATCCCAAACATCGCTATCAAAATCAACAAAAATATCTCTTCTTTGATGAAATCAACCATCAATCACTCCAATCCCACAGTAGAACAATTATTCACCGATCCCCCTGACCTCCGCCGCAACCGTAAACTCCCCATAGATAACATACTCCCCTGTGAGCACTCAGGCACCATCTGACACCATACACTCCACAATAACCTTCCCTCGATAACCCTACAATCTTACCCCGACATTCCCCTACACATCAAACCAACTCAACATCCAAACTACAACCCAAACTCCCTCAGAACAACAACAGTTAACATAAGGACAGGAAAGTCAATGGAACTTCCACCTGTTCAAGTGTCCCACTTAAATATTTACTTGCTTTTACATGTTTAGGTGAATAAAATTCTAAAATTGTTGGGTTGAAATTTTAAGAAATATTAAAGCAGCCGGCCATCACATCAGGAACAAGATTAATAAAATGAAAAATTACCCAAACAAGGAAACCAACTCAACGACTTCAAGGAACTCCATTATCAATAAAATAAAATAAAATGAAAATTAATAGACCACAATTCAACTGAAAATACCACACCATGGAGACTTAACCAAATCCTCATCAACACATCGCTATTAAAATACACGAAAACACAGATCACCAATGAAGAATGGAATTAAAAACTAAACGAAGAATTAAGTATCCCAGAATCATGTTCACAGACCCTCCATGCAGGGAGTCGTATGCGCCATGGTGTCTCAAGATAACAGCAAAACACAAATTATAAACAGGTATGCATCCGTACTTCTGTGCCAAAAAATGGCCATGGAATATTCGCTCAATCATTTGCTACCAAACGCGATAATAGCAACAGATTCCATTCATGCCATTAAATCAATAATGGGCAACAAAATAAGAAGCAATAACATCAACTATATTACAAACAAGATTAGTGAGTCAACATCAACAACTGCACAATTAGCCTATTATTGCTCCCGGCACACAAGAATATCAAAGGTAACGAGGAGGCGGACAATCTCGCCAAACAGGATCGCTCTCATACATCAACGTTAATAAATAACATCTGCACCAGTAACGACACGAGGAAAATAATCAGAGTCAAAATGGAAGATAAAGTTAATATAAAGAGGAAAGAACAACATAATCGGCAATGGAAACCAATTAAATCTGAACAGTCTCAAAACCCTCTCAGGTGGTGTTAATTAGCGTCAGAATCTCCCACAGGATCCATCCGCCTGCTTGCCATGTCTGCAACAGAACCACATCATATTTGAATGCACCGGTTACAACGGGCAAAAAAAACCTTCAGAGAAACTAAAGAACTCGCATCATCAAAGGAAGCCATGCTTAACACACTAAAATATTGAATCCAAATCAACGTATTTAACAAAATGTAAAACCTAGTGCATTTATATTACGAACATATAACAGTTTATGGTAATTAACTGGTCGCTAATAACTCGTTTATATAGTTGAAGCGACCTTAAGGAAAGTAAATAAAAAATATATTTATTGTAGTGAGTCTATATTTATGAAAAGGTACATATCGACGATTCTCGTCGTGTCTAGAGGCAGCACCCAAACTTCTAGTATCTTGTTAATTATAAAACTTCCCTATCACAGTAATTAAATTTTTATTGCACACACACACACACACACATATATATACATATATATATATATATACATATATATATATATATATATTGTAATGATTAAAAGGGACAGTTATTAATTTGAATTAATTAGCAAAAAGATTAAGATTAAAACAAATTTATTCATTAAGGGTACAATTTATTAGCCCTACTTTGGCACCCCAAATTAAATCAAAATTTACAAACCAATTTTTTTTATTATATAATTTGGTGCATTCAAGGAAAAATCCAAACTTTTATATTTTACAAAACAATTAAATCTAATAAATCTTCATCTCAGGGTCTTTACTGGGTTTGATAAGTAAGAAACAATCAAGATTATAAATTAAAGAATTAACAAATCAAACAAATTGAAACTAACGGAATACGAAATGAATTCTGAATATACCCTTAACTACCGTTTACAGAAAATTTAAATAATTGAGTTCGTACTTACAACTGCCTTTCTGGTACCAGACTTAATGATTTCGAAGCTTGGGACACAATTCACAAAAAGGCCATTAATCAGAGACTCTACACTTGAACAAACACACGGTTGTACTTCTTGGATTATTCCCCAGGAACTCGATTAACTGCAACTCCGGTCAACCGTCGGACGTATTAAATTTCAATGCCTTTTAGCGGAAAATGTTATTTCGGAGCGCGTATGTATCTGAACGGGGCGCTAAACCTTTTGTTTCAGCTTTGCAGATTTTTATATAACTTGTCTCTCCGTCCAGATCTTTTTGCAATTGAAATGATTAGCATATAAGTCTCTCAGTTGAAATTACTAAGTTTGGATCACGCTGTTCGTACTCTGAATTTTGCTTCCTCTCTCGACCACAATATTAGCCAGACTTAAACCAACTGAACTTCCGTACAATGCGCGCAGTTCACAACAAAGCTCGCCGACAAAGAGCCAGCCGTCATTGTTGTTCTTTGAGATCGGTGCCGCTAAACAATTCATTATAATTTAAACAATTAATGACCTCTTTAATTAGTATTACAATATATATATATATATATATATATATATATATATTGTAATGCCTGTTAAGTGAGGCATTGTTTGTGATGGATAGTCTGGACTGTTGGAGGGGCATTTTGTAACGTGTTTATTTAGGTCTTGAGGGTGCAGTTTAGGGTGGTCTTGACATTTCGAAACCGTGCACGTGCGTGTGGGGCTGGAAAAGACAAGTCCAAAGTAATTGAGGGTCCTGTCTCGATTGTCGGCTTTTGACATGACAGAGTAGTTAGCTATTTGCTGACTACGGAACTCCAGCTGCATAATATAAATCTCGAGATAATGGAAGAATCTGTCAACTGGCATTTGCGACGAAGTTTTCGAACAATGGACAAAGGAAAAGGCTGGGAGTATGTAAGGGAGAGATAAGCTTTTGAGAGTTAGTCGTACTGCAATCACCGAGACTGGAGGATATGAGAGAGTCGTACTGCAATCACCGAGACTGGAGGATATGAGAGAGTCGTACTGCTGGAGGATGAGATTAAGAGAGACATCGTTTAAGGGAGGAGAATGTGTTAGAAGTTGCAGTCTGAGAGAGAAATAGCCAAATATTCATCGATAAACATTTTGTATGCTGAAGTCTAATCTATTCTATTCTCAAATTAGACCACTGTCTTCGATTGTAGGAGACCAGGACACTGCATCCGGCGTCTAATAATCTTCAGAACGAGCAAATAATATTTCCTTAACGAATGGAGAACCAACTTTTGTCAAACCAACAGTGTTTATTAGAACCAGTGTTTAAAACGGCCAGTATATAAAGTGTGTGTGTACGAACGAGCCAAATTTTCCTGAGTATTTTCAATTTCATGGTATTCATATATGTAAACCGAATTAAAAGATAAAGTCAGATATCGTTCTTTTCTTTTGTGTTAATAAAATAAAATCTTTAAATTTAAAATCAATCTTGTAGAATAAGTTCGTCAATACATAATTTCGTCTATGTCTAGACGAATAAATATTTCCTTTTAAATTAAATGTAAATTTTTGTTTCTTTGATTATGTTTAAGTGTTCTGCCGTTATCAAACCCAGTTAAGATCTTTAAGAGAATGAGATCCTTTTTATATTTGTTTAATTGTATAAGTGTTCAAAAAATAAAATAAATTTTATTTGTTTGTTAAAATTTTAATCCTTTTATTTAGACACCCGTTTGTATATTACAATATATATATATATATTGTAATAAACAAAAAGGACTTTATTTTGATGGGCTTTTAAATGAAAATTATAGACTTTAAAACAAACAACATTTATTTACCAATTCTTGAAACATACAATTTAATATTATAAAAAAATCTCTTTCTCTCATGGGTCTTTACTGGGTTTGATAACGGACAGAAGACTTAAATAATCAAAGAACCCAACAGTTATCTTTAGTTAAACAGAAATATTTAATCGTCTAGACATCGACGAAACTTATTAACGAACTTAGAATTACCAGATTGATTCTAAATATAAAGAGTTTATTTTATTAACTAAAGAAGAGAACGATGTCTGACTGTATCTTTTAAATCCGTTTACACATATTAATACCATAAATTTCAACTCACGATTACTCAGGATCATTTGGCTCGTTCATTACACACACACTTTATAGACTGGACGTTTACACACACTGACTCTAACACATATTATTGGTTCAACGATAGCTGATTCTCCATACTCGGTGAAGGACATCCCAGTTGCTCGTGCTGAAACTACTCGACGCTGGATGCTGTGTCCTGGTCTCCTACCATCGAAGACAGTGGTCAAATTTTGATATTACTACAGATTGAACTTCTGCATATAAAAATGTTTATAGTTGAATAATTTTCTATTTCTGTCGCAGGCTGCTTTCTTTCTCCATACTGGGTTCTCACAGCTCCCCCTCCGCTCTGACACTCAATTCCAACTAACTCCAGCCCTCGACTCACTCCATTTATATATGACCGCCCCTTCTTTCTTATGCTCTGTTCCAAGACCACGTCGCAATTGCATTGACAGTTTCTCCATTACTCCGAGATTTACACTCTGCAGCTGCTATTCCCCCAGCTGGTAAAATATCTAGCCGTTCCGTCTTGTCACATCGATACAGGACCCGTAATTACTTTGCACTTGTATTCTCACCCCCACATGTGCGGTGTCCCAAGATCCTTCAGACCGCTTTGCTCCCAAGTCAACAAGTTAATGGTCAAGCCCATTAACCAGACGCAATGCCTTTCTTAAACAGATACATCTTGCGACCGGCCACCCGCGCGTGTCCCTTCTTTGCTTTACAAATCCTAAGTACACATTGCAACTTCCTGTGCCGGCCAAGACCATTAATCCGAAACAAATATCTTGCCGCTCTGTCTTGTCACATCGAGACAGGACCCGTAATTCCTTTGCACTCGCATCCTCACCCCCACATGTGCGGTGTTCCAAAACAATGCATTCCCTCAATGCATCACAATATATATATATTTCTCAAATTATATATATATATATATATATATATATATTGTGGTGACAATCAGTGTGTACTGAAAGGTGTTTTTAAAATTTCATTAATATTTGTATTATCGGCGTTATAATTATGGGCCAGGTATTGTAAACAACATTAAGCATGGCGTAAGAATGTGCAGTGCTGGAGACGTATGATTATGACCGTATATTTGAGGTTTAAAGCTTGGACGAGAAATCAAGTCAGTTCGTAACGAAAGCCGACTGATGGCGGTCGCATTGAGCCTATGATATTAAGTGGAACACTAAAGTGGAGAGGCTGCATTAATATCCATAACAGTAAAGTACAATAGTCAGTTTTCATTAATATCCAGGACAGTAAAGTAAAGTGGACTGGTAGATGTAGGATGAAAAACGAATGTTGGAGACGTGTCCGGTGTTCAGTTGGCCGGAAGTTTAGTGGTGATAAGTTGATGAGAGAGAGAACTCAGCCGCGATTTAAAACTGATTAACATTCTATACATTCTACCACATTATCTGTGGTACTGTGGTTATTGTGCTGGTTGTGAACAGTGAATACCATGGCCTGGTAAATAAAAATTCTTTTAAATAATTAGTGAAGTTAATAAGCACTGTGTTATGAGAGCACATCTGACAATCTGATATGAAAAAAATTCCTCTGTAAACCTTATATAAAAATTTCGCACCGTCAGATTTCTTTAGATTTCCTTAGATTTCAGATTCATTTCGATTTTTTTTATGTTAACTTTTCTCTTGTAAATTAAATTAATTATTTTTGTAACATTTTTGTTTTCATTTGATTTGGTGATACTTGCGAATTACTGCAACTATCAGAGGCCTAATCAACGACCCTGAAGAATTAAGAATTTTACTAAAAGCTGTAGTAACTATTTAAAACAGAATCCAAACTAAATAGAAATTCGTATTAAACGTTTTATTTTTAAAAGTTAATTATTTAAATTCATTTATAAATCCCATTAATTATCCACATCGCGGTGGAACTGTTAGTCTACAATTACAGATTTTGGCGTCATTTAATTAATTTCTTTATTACATTACTTGATTATATTAATTATTACAATATATATATATATATATATATATATATATATACTGGTTAGGAAAACTAATGAGTGTAAGAGGAAAAAAATATCAATATAATAAAAATAGAAAGAAAGATAAATAAAAAGCAGAGAAATTACGGTCTGATATAAAAAAACTACAGAACGCCTACTGTTTGAATAGTAAGTTACATTTTGAAATCCCTTATTTACAGTCACTCAAACTAGAATATTTATGTAAATACATTAAAATTAGTCAATATTTAATATAGTCACAAATATTTAATATCTACCTGATTTTTTTGTGTTGGGACTACACTGAGTTTAACTTTATTTAACCAGATGTTCCATTGAATGAGTGAAACTAGACATGAGTACTTTACTAAGTCGTTTTAAGCATTAAATCACCCAAATAATAATCCCTTTTCGTTTTACGCGGACCACATGCTACGAACCTGGAGAAAGCCTGGAAGGTCACTCTATCGGGCGATGAAGTCGAGGTAGTCGAACTAGTGGAGAGGAATCTCTTCTTAAGACATTGGTGGCTATGGATGTTCAAAGACTGAGATGTGTCACTAAAGCAAGACTGACTATTACACTGTACAGGCAGCCCAACACAGTTTAGACTCTGTGACAAAATGTTACGGTGAACTCTTATGCTACCATCAGATAGATTACCTGAACCGTGTTTATTTGGTTGGAGCACTCTGAGTCTTATGCTACCATCAGATTGATTACCTGAACCATGATCAGATTGATTACATGAACCAGATTAATTCGGTTGAAGATTCTCCAATGGATGCACCAGTGTGAGGAAGAAATTGATCAGAAACTTTTGTATCATGTTTAAGGATCCTACGCGGCATTCGCCTTAATGTGATGCACGGAAACCCTAGCATCAGGTAGGGTTTGGCTCTTGTTGACTGTCCCACGCCCATCCGATAAGGAAAGAGCAGGATTTGATGTGCAGAGGAAAATTACCGGACTCCACGCCTCGAAGGGGATTTGGAGGGGCAGCTCGTAGACTGGTCCAATGAGAACAGAACAGCTCTTAGGCCTCGGGCACGATACAAGCGGCGAGCGATGAGCGTCTGGGAGCAGGTAGACTGAGCGACTCCGCTCAGTTTTATGTCCCAATAGAATGTAGTGGGTTTGGGGGTCCGCTGGCTACAACAAGCAGCTGTGGAAGGGCGACACCGCCTTCCGCTCAGTGGTCGACGCTCATCGCTGAGCCCGGACATTAAATTTTCTCTCACCGCCCAGCGTCAAAGCACTTGTACAATGCTTATACGTATAAACAATATCATCATGTCCGTCAATAATTAATTATTTAAACTATTTATTATATTTTGTAAAAAGTAAAGGAAATAACATTTGTTAAATTTTTGTATTCAAACAAATCATATCTTGATATTGAGCCATCTCTGCCACGACGTTTTTGGAGTCGTACTGAGTCTTGATATAGTTATGTAAAATAATATTTTAGCAGAGTAAAAACCAATAAAGACGGTCAAATTTCGCTTACATGATTTATTGAACCTACATCAATGTCAACGGCGTATTACCTACATGACGTATGTATTTCTTCAGTTCTCTCTATATATAACTAACTATGTACCTAGTTTAATTTATTTATACTGGTGTTTCTCAGCTTAAGTATATTAATTTGTATTTCAGATAATGAGTGTGGCTCTTACAGATGCCGAAAGCTTCTATGTATTTTGACGTAGGTTAAATAAATCATAAATTTGGAGGACTTATTTGGGCTTTTAGTTTGTTAATCTGCATTATAATAGTCCTTGGTTTGGAACTGTTTAAAATATTTTATTTGGAAGACAGACAGATTTGATTTTAAAGGGAAATAACACGTGGTTTTGCAGAATTCTGAAAGATGCTAATAGGCCGACGTAATATTTTCATTACGTAATTACGACTTTCAGCTTACAGCAGACTGCAGTAAAACAAAATTCTCTTTCATGAAAAATTGATACCCGTCCATAATTATTTGTTGTATTATATAAAGTTATATGTCAGTATAGTTATATTTGTTGATAAACAGCCAATAACAGCCAATTGAAAAAGTAATTTATTAATTAATTATTAAATTGCGACATGTTTTGGCCGTCATGCTAAGATAACATAGTAAAAGCCTGAAGAGGATACACATCAGGACCGAAACATGTCGCAATTTAATAATTAATTAATAAATTATTTTTTTCTATTGTCTGTTATTGGATTTTTGTCATTAAATATTTATTATATTGAAAAATGTAAGGGAAAAAATTTTCGTTTCTCTATATAAAATAATTTTTAAATGAGGTATGCTTGTCACAACTATCTTTGGCTCGGAGTGATCAAATTAATACGCGAATGGGGTGTTGAAATAGCTAAAGAAAGTAGCAACATGCGGTTTAGGAATTTCTCCAAAGATGCAAAAAGACCCAGGAAATATTTTTCTGCTGACGGTTTTTAGCATGCCTCAAGCGGCACAGAAGAAGCACGATGGCAGAAAGAAACTTTCTTAGTGTAGCAAAATTGTCTATGGATCTATTTTCGCACGACCATCGGAAATGAAAGGGAGTTTGACCTTCTTGGGGATATAAAATCCTTAAAAGAGGATTTACATATTAAAAAAAACGTGTTTAATATTTTCTTAAATCCTTAAACAGATGGTGGTGCTCTCCGTAGTGCCTTCTACTACTATTTATGGGGTGAACTCCATAGTTCCTCTTGCCTTTCTGTAGTTCTTGTTTTCACTCAACACCTCACGCGACGACAGCAGTAAGTTGACGCTCAGCAGCTCTGCGTCGTACCCGGCCCCGCTCATCGCTTTGCCTCCCCGACTCTCCGCCTCTCAAACGCTTACCGCTCGAGGCCTTACCGTATGCAGAACATGCACCCCTGAACACCAGCGTTGATGTCACGGCTTATAGGGAACCTTGAATGCATTCGTTCGGAACTATGGGCCGGAGAATCCAAATGGAGGAACTTTACCATTCCAAGTTGATCATCCCCCTATTCTGTTGAATTCACTGTGTTGTCCGTCCGACCCAGTTATTTATTTTAACCCTTCCCATACGAAACGCGGCATTTCATTTTCCCAACGGACCAGCTTCTGGGTGTTCAAATGAAAGCCAACATATACCTGAGGTTAATTTGTCTTGAAAATTCCTTACCGTTGTAATATAATAGTCTACACGCGCCCTCTTATCATAACGTCTCTTCAGCATAGCGGACATAAGAGGGCGCTGGCTGCAAGAACGCTGATGCAGTTAAAGACATCACTTTAGATATAGTGAGTAACGCACCACAACAACATAAATCTTCACCCCTTCCGCCTAGGCAGCTGTGAAAACGCTGCCTCAAATGAAGTCAGCATTTTTAGTGCCTTATGCAGACATTCACACGGCAGCAGAAATCATTCCACCCTGCAAGAGTTCTCATTGGAGACTTAAAATCATCAGGGAGGGGGAAAGGAGTCTTCGAACTGTTCAGAGCTTCTTGGGAACGACAGTCGTGATCCGACCTCCAGACGGGTCGGTGGCTCCTGGTGCTATCCGCCAGTTTGTCTTACTTTATTTTATTTCTAACTATTAAATCTCTTTATTCTTCATCAACTCTTTGACTGAAGTGCAGCGAAACACCAACCACTACGCCTAGGTTCAATTAGTTGACCCCGAACCCTCACGTTACCGACTTTCCTATTTCCTGTTCTTAATTCTTCCTTTATCCTCTAGATCGGTAGCCAGGTGAGCTAACGGAGGTATAGCTCGGTTGGTGAACGATCTATCTGGTCTTCCCATTTCCAACTGCTGGAATGTTACATGTTCACAGTGGTGGAGTGTTACATGATGGCAGTTTGGGATGTTACACCGTTCTCCCGATACATTATAACCAGAGAGAGACTTAGATCTTTTCTTTACAAACCGTCGAAGAATAGGCATCTTCTGCAAATATTTAGCTATACCCAACTATTGTGTTCTTATTCTCGATCGTTAGAATCAGTTTGGGTTTTTTCCGAACGCCTGGTCGTCACGAGTAGATTTCTTGTTACCTTTAAGTTGAAGAACGGTGAATGTGTAATTTTTTTTAATATAATAATTAAAGCCCTTTAATCAGTCTCAATGGTTTTAATCTTCTTATATACGCAGGATCTTTCATCAACACAGTGTCACCAGTCAACTTGAACCGTGGCGAACCCGCTGAAGAACTTGCATAAATACGTAGGACGATAAAAAAAAAAGATGGAAAAAAGATGGCACATGATTATGACACAGTTTTGTAAAACGCTCCAGCGTAAATAAGAAGATCAAAAGCTTTGAGACTCTTATTATAACAAAATCTTTCTTGCTGGTCTTTGTAATGTACGAACTTTATAGAATGTATAACTTTATATGTCTAGATAGAAAAAAAATTAATTGGTGGGGGAAAATAGCTCAGTATGCTAATCTTGGCGTGCTTCCAATTCTGGAGTCTGTCCGTTGTAGTAATTTTCATTAAGCTCCTGCCGCTAGATCAGCGCACACAGCGACGATGAATAGGTAAAGTTATAATTGTGGTGTTGCTGGGCGTCTCCTCAAACTACCCTAACAACTTTAGATCAGCCGATCACGAAGTTGCATTACCAAAACTTAAACTCTGATAATCAAGAAATGTAATTAAATTATCCAGACTAATCCACTCCCTGCCGTTATTGTAAACGAATTAAAGACTATCCTACGTTACTGATAAGAACCTCTTCAGGTGATGATTAATTAGGTATTTAAAATATAAAATTTACATTCAAGTATATATGTATTTATTTATCTTACAAATGGGCAGTTTGCACGGTGGCAGATAAAATTACACGAAATAAATATATTTATTTTAAATATATAAACTCGTCGTAAGGAGAATATTTCAATTATAAAAATGTATATAAAGAATAATAATAATCAAAGATCAGTTTGAAAATGACATATATATGTATATAATAAAATAGCGTGTGTATTTGTATGTTTGTATGTGTTTACGTTAATCTTTATGCAAACGCGTGGACATATTGCAACAAAAATTGGTACACATATTCTTCAAGCAACGAGAATCGGTACTGTGGGGTTGAGAAATCTCTAGCATAAAAGTGTAATGAAGTATAATTAAAAAAATGTGACCATTTAGTGTTAAATTACTGCGCGTAAAAAATCATGACGTCACAGCAATCGCGCCAAAAACCGTGTAGTCCCGGGACAGAGAGAGAGACGTTACTAAGCGACGAACAGAGGAAATAGTTCCTATTTCCGTAATGAAATGAAGCATAAATATTTTCATTAAATAAAAAGTATAATCTTATCTACTAATACTCCATCAAATGATTATTGAAAACAATACGAAGTACTCTACGATCCTTGCAGAAAATGTAAGTTCATTTTCGTTCCACATTCATGACTCCAATATGGCGACTATTTGTTTACTTAATCTTTCGTAATGTCTAAAACTGAAGGACAATTATATCCTGCAATACTCAAGGAGTATATTTAACTATTATATTGGTAAAGAAATTCGTAAGTATGTTTGTTTGGACTGATGTAATAAAATTAAATGCATTTTACAGCTGTTCTCTAATGCACTATCGGTCGAAAGAATGGACGGAACTAGGAATAGTTAGATTTACATAGAAATAAATTCTACTTCGGGTTTATATAAATAATATACACGGGCAACGCCGGGCACACAGTATGTATGTATGTATGTATTTACGTTAATTTCTATACAGATTTAGACGCGTGGACAGATTGCAACACAAATTGGCACACATATTCTTCAAAACACGAGACACGGTACTGTGGGGCGTCAGAAACCCCTATCATAAAGGTGGAAAGAATAATAAATATGTTATTACAGCGCGCCAAGAGAACGTGACGTCACACGCGAGAGAGTTGTTACTACACGACAACACCGCACAACAAAGTAAATAGTTCCTTTTTTCGTAATAAAATAAAGCAGAAATAATTTGATTGATAACAAAGTATAATTTTATCCTGAAATAATCTGTCGAATGATGATAAAATATAATACGAACGATTATACGATCTGTGGAACTAATTTTCTTTTAAATACCTTGACTTTTAAATGACTGACATGGCATAAATATGACACGTACCACGATTTTGTCCAAATTTGTCTGTACTGGAGGAGACATAAAATGATGGTAAAATCAATACATAATATTTGTTAAACATTATAATTTAATGTGTTAAAACTGACGAATTATTTCAAGTGAGATTCTTGAAAAATTTTGGTTTTATCATTATAATTTCACATATTTGATTGTTAATGTGTAAAGAATGAGTACCCGTGCAGATTTCGAAAAAAACCAGAAACGGCTGTACCTCCTAAACGGTTGCAGTTAGCGACCTAAAGACAACATATTCGTGTTCAGCGTGGCCGATTCCAACGGAAAAGACACCTCATTTACCCGTAAAGGCGCAGATTTTGAAAAAAACGAAAAACGGCTGTAACTTCTAAACGATTGCAGTTAGCGACCTAAAAACAACGGATTCGTGTTCAGCGTGGCCGATTCCATAGAAAAGACCCCTCATTTACGCGTAAAGGAGCAGACTTTAAAAAAACACGCAGATTTCGAAAAAAAGGAAAAACGACTGTACCTTCTAAACTGTTGCAGTTAGCGACGTAAAGACTGCACCCAGTAATATATATAAATATAATTTAGTGTTTGTACGTTCAGCATACATATTTAAACGCGTGGAGAAATTTCGACCAAATTTTGTGACACTTATTCTACTCGACCCGGAAACAAACACGACTACCATCCTAGGTGCGTTGGTGGAAATTCGGCCGATATTTGCGTCGATATAATATACCCACATAAGTCTGCGGTTGCACATGTACATAACTATAAATTATTTACCTTACAGAAAAGTTTTTTCAGTATTATATATAAGATGAAAACATTGGATGGTTGTAGATAATTTTTTTTAAAAGAAAAATGTTACCAGACATTTCTCTATACACTTACAAAGTCATAATATTACTCAAGTTAAAGTGCAAGAGAAATAAATTCACAAACACAACTCCAGAAATAAAACAGACTATTTCCAAGTAGAGTATAATAAAAAAAATCTTGAAAAAATGAACCACTATGTGACAGTCACTATGTTTTACTTCCTCTTGAGATCAAATTGTCACCTGAAAATATGTTCAAGAAAAAATTGAAATCCTGGCTATGTGTCCTTTCTATACTGTAATGCCAATTAATTAGGACATTAATTGTTTGGACATAAAATTTAAATTGTTTGAGAAATCCATTATAGCAGGAGCTTCCAAAACAACAATAGAGCCGAGCTATGTTACTTTGTCGGAAATTCAAAATGTCGTATGCGCGCTAAAACTCGAGACTACGAGAGTTAGTTGGTGACTAGAATTTAACAGAGTTAGTTGGTGACGGGACATTTCGGAGGACGGAACAAATGAGTCTAGAGCAGAGACTAGCCGTTGTTTAATGTATTATTAAACAAAGTTGTGAGTTTAAGACAAAGTAAAAACATTCAAGGAATCATTTAAATCGTAAATATCGCTAAGTTAGCAGTATTTACGTCTATCAGCCAGCCAGGAATAGTAAAGTTGCAGTTTAAGTCCCAAGCGGTAAAAAGACTAGCAAATCTATGAATCACACGATTCATATAAGGCAAGCGGTCACCAGATAGCTGACAAAAAGGAGGATCATCCGAGTTCCTGGGAGACTATTAAGGTAGACTTCAAGAGTGTAAAATCTGTGGGCCAATATTAGAATCAGTGTAATTTTTTTGCAATAATGTACTCCCGAAAACAAAAGGAATGCTAGAACCAGCTGGACAGATGTAAGTAACAAAATTAATGATTTATGTAAACGTAATTAAAGGATAGAAGTCAAATTTTGTTCTATTTTAATTGTCAAGTTAATTTCTTTTCTTTTTAGTATATTTCTATCGACGTATTGTTTAGGTAAATGTGATTTGTTTGTTAATAAAATTTTTAAAATCAAATTGTTGTGTCCATTATCAAACCCAGTGAAGACCCTGAGAAATTAATATTTTAAATTGTAATAATCTTTTGTTGCCAGAAAATAAATAAATATTTTGTTTGTTAATTTTGATCTTTTCATTTAATAAAAAGCCTTCCAGTTAATCATTACATTCTGACGCTTGAACGAGAGGTTAATTCTTTAAATTAATTAAAGCTTCATTTAATTATTACATTTTGGCTTCCACAACGTGGGGCCCGTTAATTTAAATAAAGACGAAATATTTAAATGTTACATAAATCATAATTAATTAAAATAATTAAAAGGCTAAATTTTTAATTATTACAATATATAAAATGATTGTTTATATAAGTAGTGCGACATTTATAGATATGCACTTTTATACGAGATTACTGGCTTAACTGATTATTCCAAAACATTTTATTATAAGAATACTGCTTTAAATAGTGAAAAATAACATTTTAAGCCGACCTACTGTGGTGTAGGGGTCAGCGTGACTGCCTCACAGGGGTCCGGGGTTCGAATCCCGGCGAGGGCATGTACGTTTGTGTGCGTGAGGAAATCAGTCCCCCGACTAGAAAAAAATTATTTCCCATACTGATTCGCTATTAACCAGAGCTGTTGATCCGACTGTAAATAAATCAATAAAATAATATTGTAATTAAATAAGGAAAATTGTAACTAACTTATTGTTAGTTATTTATTTAAATGACTTAACTAAGAAGCATGTATATTCGTGTGCTGCTGGCAAATAAAACATTATTATTATTAGAATGGAAGAGCTCCTGGTATCGCAATCTAGCGGATTGTGGGCAGGACCAGGACCTGCTCGTTCGAGCGTCGCGTCCTTCTACGGACGTGCCGGCAGGTGATCGTAAGCTTTCGGCATGTCAGGGGAATGTGTTGTAAATTATTTTGCGAGTGGTGATGTTGCGCGTGCCGCCCTCTGCCGTCCTCTGACGTGTGGCGCAGTCGTCGTTCAGTGCCGACTCCAGACTCCAGCCAGAATCAGCACACGAGGAAGAATGGACGGAGACCCTGTGGCCGTGAGCGTGAGTATTCTCGGCCTTGAAAATTCCGCGAGCTTGCCTCATTATCTTCTGACATCGTTGCAAGAGCAATTTCTCAAAAATCCATATAAACAGAGTTCGTATGCGTGTAACTGCAGCCAGTCGACCAGGAACAAAATTCGATACAGAAAGTCCGATTTTCACATTCATCAGGAAACCGAGACGCGCGATTTGAGAACACCTACGAGTGAAACAGTTAATCAATTTGGTGCCGTAACTTGCAGTACAGTGACATAATTTTAAAATAACTGTCATACCCGTTGAGTCATTTTCCTGTTACTCCATTATCTGCAGCGTTGAGAGGCGTAACAAGTGAAGAGAATCCTGAACCTGTTCGTCTGTTACACCTGTTAATGTTACACCCAACTGAATACCCAATTCCTTTACAACACTCTCATCACAAAGATACAATTTTTTTTTCTTCAAAGCAGCATGAACTCCGTTTAAGTTCATTTTCGCACTGCCATAAAATAGATGGAATGACGTGATCATCGTAAGGGAATGCGGAAGCTTGGGGGGACGCTTTTCATCCCACTTTGCCTCGAGAATTGTGCAGGTTCGTGTACCGTGACACATATTCGACGAATTCCGTATAGCGTGGCGCATAATCTCTATGACATTACGCAATTTTATTTCCTCGTTCCCTCTACAATGTTCTTTTGTCGCGCTGTTCAGAGTAGAAACAACGCCTCGTGGCACGTAAAAGAAAATCACTTCCTCTTATTTAACCAACGCAAAAATACGGTATTTTTAAATCAAGCTAATTCTGTATTTGACCCATTTCCATTTACAATATTTAAAACAAAACCGATATCGTGGCTAATTCCATAAACGAAATTCACTTACAAAATATAACGTGTTTCGAATGAAGAAAATCGGATATCAAGGCCCGAACTACGTAGAAAAAATAAAACTTGCTGACAGCAAAATGTAAAACGTAAAGCTAATTCGTACCTCCCAGAACTCACGCCGATAAATGCCATGCAAGTGTCACAAAGGCCTTATTGCGATTCATATTTAGACTTACAAAGGGAACTCTCATCCCGCAAAGTGTCCCGAGATAAGTCGAAACCAATGACCTATTGTTGGCAAAATTCAGCAAACATGATAAGGAATCTCAAGAAGGTGTAATCGACAGCTATGAGATATGCGGTCTTGTAATAGACAACGACGTCTATAATTACTCCACATCAGACGACATGCAGATTATAAGTCATACACGACAGGATGCATCAATAATAAAACTTTTATAGAATATTGTGAAGAAATTTTAAAAGATCAGGCACTACAATTAGAATATATTTTTATAGTAATAATAATTATATTAATTTTATTTAATTAATATAAATATTTATTTTTGGGATTAATGAATTAATGTAGCAAAAATAATTAAATTGAAATCTTTATTTATTTTAAATTATTATTTATATTTTACTTGAAAAAAATTAGCTAGGTCGAAGTATACGTATAAATGTTTCTCTACAGGGTATTCTGGGCTTATAAATGAGAAACAGAATATTGTTTTTGGCTATTAATACTTTTTATAATAACACCGGTGTGCCTACAATGAAAACTAGTCTTACAAATCTAGACTTTCCAGTGTTTTCTAGATTTTTCTGGTCTGTGTACACTTCACTCAAGCACTCTGTTCCTCTTTTATACACTGTAAATTACAGAAGATCAGCTGGTTATCGTCTTTAGAAAATTTTTGCCAAGGTGTTGATTGTTCAGAAAATGTCGGGTCACTGGGTTGACGTGGAGGTGAAGCCTGGCTTCATGTATTCTTGAAATCCACATATCTCCAACGGTGTTTCGGATACATCAAGGGGCGTTCATTATGTTTCCTGACACTTTATTACTGAAAGGTTCGTGTCACATGCCGTAGAGCCATGTTGGTTTCAATATTTGATAGAAAATGAGTAGTTTGCTGGAAATTCAAAGTCTGGGGTTTCTTCCACCTACTAACACTTGGAAAACTATATATCATTGCCTTCATTCTCAGAGGTCAGTATTTTCCAAACGCAGCCGGGCGTGGTTGTTTACGTTTACCGTTGTCAAGAAATCCGGGGATAAGTCTGAAGGAGAATGAACGCACTGACCACGCGCCACTTCAAAAAAAAAAATCCTGTTTGTCTTCTCGGGAAGCCAAGACTCTCAGAAGGCTGTATTGACAAGGAAGACGAAGGAAAGAATTATAAAATATCGACAGTAGCTGCACCAGTAAAACTATATGACAAAGCAGAACTTCGTGATCAGAATGGGTGTTGAGCTTTGCTGGTCGCCAGTTCTCCCAAATCCAGCGTTGCTGAGGTTCAAGGTCTATAGGTTCATTGGATGTCAACTATTCGAGATGAAAAAATTCCGATTCCCTGCATTTTCTATACGATGGTTAATTTTCGGGACGTTTTCAATGTCTTCTGATAAATCGGCCAACCTGCATGCGGAAAACGGATTTGTTTATAAGTTGGACAACTTTGCATTACAGTAATTATTTACATATATTCAAAACATCATGACTAACAAATCCAGAAACATTGTCGCGTCGAAATAAACTCAGTAGACCTGTTTACTTCGAGGGAAGTACCATCACGATCACAAAATGGCAGCACGTCCCAAACGTGACGCCACTATCAGTACTAACCGAAATAAATTATTTGCCTCCCAAAAATTCTCGTGGTATATTTTTTTAATATTTTTTCCGGGCCAACGCGTAACTATATGCATTTAATTCGTGATCATCGGATTGTTTTGGTTTGTTCAGGACCACATTTTAAAGACGCGCTGATGTCAACCTGTGACGGCCTGCTGTGGTGTAGTGGTCAGCGTCACTGACTCGCATCACAGAGGTCCCCGTTTCGAATCCTGACGAGGATTGTGTTTTCATCATCATCAGCTGGAAAGTGTCCTGCCAACGCCACCTTTGCTCCTAGGCCAGCAAATTGACTCATAGAATATTCTATATTCTGATTGACAGTTATCAAAAAAATATAAAAAGTTAAAATAATTTTGGGTCTTTAAAAAAAGTTAATGTTTGTATAACCAGCGTAACTTTCGTTTAAAGCAATAAATTCCTCGAGATTTATGCTGGGTATAAAATAATATTTTCTCTGTGAGAGATATAATGCATCTGACTAATTTATGTACTATTGGTTTGAAACGCGGTTACGTTTAAATAATAAAATTAATTACTGTGACATCGACATATTTTAATTACGTAGGCTTAGGTTTCGCGTAAATTAAAAACACCCCTCAAAAAAGATATTAGCGAGTAACTTGTAACTGTTTCCTTACCATTTCCGTATAACCTCAACCTCCTTCCTTTACTCACACACACACACACACACACACACACACACACACACACACATATATATATATATATATATATATATATATATATATATATTGTAATAATCAAAAGAAAATTATTTTAATTTTAATTTAAAGATTTTTAAGGTTTTTACCACACATTAAGCGTCATTTATGTAATAATAAAATGGAAGGCTTTTATTAAATGAAAAGATAATCAATTAACAAACAAAATATTTATTTATTTTGTGGCAATAACTCAAAAACATTTACAATTTAAAATTTTGCATCTCAGGCTCTCGACTGGGTTTGATAATGGACACAACAAGTTCTCTTAAAAAAATTTTATTAACACACAGTTTATAATTCACCTAGACTATATGTCGATAAAAAGAAATTAAAAAGAAAAGAAATTAACTCTGATTGACAATTAAAATAGAACGAAATCTGACTTCTATCCTTTAATTACGTTTACATAAATCATTAATTTTGTATTTTGTTACTCACATCTGTCCAGCTGGTTCTAGCATTCCTTTTGTTTTCGGGAGTACACTATTGCAAAAATTTTACACTGATTCTAATATCGGCTCACAGATTTTACACTCTTGAAGTCAACCTTGATAGGCTCCCAGGAACTCGGATGATCCTCCTTTTTGTCAGCTATCTGGTGACCGCTTGCCTTACATGAATCCTGTGATTCATAGATTTGCTGGTCTTTTTACCGCTTGGGACTTAAACTGCAACTTTACGGTTCCTGGCTGACTACAGACGTAAACTGCTGACTTCTTTTCTTGGCTGACTACAAACGTAAAACTGCTTTATTTAACAATATTTTCGATGTAATGCTTCCGTGAATGTTTTTACATTGTCTTAAACTCACAACTTTGTTTAATAATGCATTAAACAACGGCTAGTCTCTGCTCTAGACTCATTTGTACCGTCCTCCGAAATGTCCCGTCACCAACTAACTCTTAGTGCTCTCCAGTATTAGAGCGAATACGCCATTTTGACTTTCCGACAAAGTAACAGAGCTCGGTCTCATTGTCGCTTTGGAAGCTCCTGCCGCTACAATTAAATTTTATTAAAACCAATTATTGGCCTAATTAATTGGCATTACAATATATATATATATATATTGATGTTCAAGCTAATTAAAGTAAAATTAATACCATCACGTTATGCCAAATTATGTGGTATTCAAACTTTTAAAAGGAAGAAAGTTAACAGAATTTTCCCTTCAATTTAAACATTTTTTTAAAAAAAATAACAAAAAATATTATTTATTCCAATTTCGACGTACATTAAATTTTGTACATTTTATGTTTTGTAACAAATTCCTCAGCTTTAATGAGAATCAAAACTTCTGGGCCGCTTACAGGGCTTCTAATAAATTATAGTGATTAGCTATTAGAAAAAACCAAATTAAATTTACAAAAACTAGAGAAATCTGACGGTAAATTCTATTTACATAAAGGTTTACAAAATGTTTCTACTTACCATTTTATTTAGAGTTGTTCTGGTACCGTATTGTGTATTACATAGTTATTTTTTTAAAGAAAATATTTAATTAACAGGGCATAACCCTGATTGCTATGTCGTTTCACTTCACAAAATTTCCAGCGCCTCTCTGGAGCTTTACGTTGTCTTATTTATTGTCACACAGTTTTTCTGTAGAAGTACGTTAATGCCAAATGTTGAGTCTGTTCAGCTTAGACTTTGCTGAATTCCTAATTAATTAGTCACGAGAATCCTCTCCAAAACTATATTCACACGTCATGACCACACCGGCCAGGCTCCAAAATCACACTCTTATGACAACTCCGGTCAGGCTTCAAATCCACTCCCGTGACCACTGTGGTCAGGCTCCCAAAACACTCTGAATATTTCCGCCAAAGCCCCGATCATCTTACATACGCTTTTCCGAAAATAATCGAGTAGCAACCTTTACAGTCTTTACATTCTTGCGCCAAACAATGCTCCGGCCACAATAATTACGGCGAAAATATTATTACAGAAAAAATTAGTAAATAAATTTACATTACACATTGGTAGTCTCTACAATATGTATAACAAATATAATAAGACATTTATTGCGTATCTTGGTTGATAAAAGGATAAAAGAAAGTCGCTGTTATTTTATACATTAACTAAGCGATTGTGCCTCGAAAGCATTCTTTCTGAATATGGTAATTGGTAATCTGGTCTGAGATACTAAACAGTTTATGCTATTGGGACATTTACTGAAATGACCTTGGCAAAACGTAATGTTACGTACACCGCTTCTTCCTTTGTTGAGTCCGTTATTATTGAGCTCTTGATGTCAGAAACTCACTCGTAAAGTAGAAACATATTAACCAGCGATGTGAAGTGAGCTGCACTGATATCGATTGCAAAAGCTGAGATGTAGGTCCACGCCTCCATGACAGTACGGACTCACCGTTCACGCTCCGAACGCAACGCAACCTTCCTTTACTTGCGAAGTCTCTCCTCCATTTTATCAATACCACTCTTTTTCTCTTCGCTGTTAAATTCTCAGAGCTTTGATTACTTAGACTTCTCCATACCACAGACAAAACATCATAACATTTGTTGTTCTACTGTTAACGTGATAACAGTAGTCAGAATTAGTGATCTCACGATCAGGACAACTGTTTCCTCTTGAAAACGTACAATAAGCGTTGATCAAATATTTAATATAGCCAGTTAAATACAATATTCCAGAGATTCTGTAATTTTGAGAATCGTAATATATTTACGAGTTGGGTATTTTTGTTTACTTTTTAATTTTGCACGTTTTAGATAATTGAAATTGGTTACATTTAAGAAATTATATTACCAGACCTTTAAAAAATTTATTTTGACTCATTTTTAATAAAATAGATAATTATAAAATAACATTTACAATTTAATTTATACTTGCAATTTAAGACAAAATAAACTCTAGTCCTCTATTTTTTGACAATATTTATTACTTTGTTGTTAACAAGCTATTCTTTACTTTAAATAAATAGAGCAGGCTCTACGTTTCTTAAAACACGTTAATTTATACTTTTAATGCTGAATAGTCGATAATATTATAAACTCTTTATCATTAGAGTTACGTTTGCTCAATGCAGTTGTGATTATTACTTAACATTATTTGTTTATATATTCATAAATATCTATAATTACAATATTATTAAGCGATACAGATCGTTATATCCAAGTTGTAATTAAATAATGAATATACACAATATTTAACGTTACGAAGTTTTAAAGGTTCGTGACGGCAGGATGCTTTATTGAGTTGTGACAACAATATGAGACACGATATTAGAATAAGACGGAGATCTGACGATTTAAGGGTTGAACATAAATCTATATGATATGAGGAAAGATCAAAGGAAAGAACATCATTATTTCAGGCGAGGGTTCGAACGCTTAACAAAAGATCCGGAGGGTGGCGAATTTGACACGCTTTTAACTGGAAGTGATGAATGCCTCGGGTGTATTGTTAACAGAGTGAAGGCGCTGGACTGATTTTATGAGAGTCTACTGGAAACTTAGGCATGAAAGGCGAAATTTATTTAGTAGGCTAGTGTCAACGTATTGAATGTAAGGCGCCGTGCTATGTGCGGACGTGCTATGAGCGTCCACGTGTATATTATGAGATGAGCGGCCAGATGACCTTTTTCCCCTTCTTCACAGCTGAGCGAGCAGGTAGAAATTCTGAAAAGAGTAACTTTATCCAGGAGACGAAATAGTTAAGAAATTAAGTTCAGTTGTAGAAATGTACAGCCAAAAACAGGCAAGCATTAAAATAAAATTAATTTAAAAATAAAAGTTTCCGGTTCTGATGTGGACCATCAACAGGCTTATAAATACAAAACTAATTAATTATATAATCTATGATAAATTGTATTCCTATGATTGTAACAACATAAGTTGAAGTTAATTAAATATCAACAATAACCAATTTGAACAAAAACACTTGGAGATTAATTTTTAAAATTAGAAATTTATGAATTATCGTATCTGTCTTGGTTTTAACATCAAGTGAAAGTATAACATGTTTAATATGTGGACTTATAATTACTATCCATATCTAAAATATGGAAACTGTTCTAATTGATAGTGATTGGTTTCCAAAACTTGCTTAGAAATGAATATTTTATCGGTTAGACTGACTTCTGAATTAATTAAATTAAATTATATGATTTCAAAACCCACACCCCACAATATATTATTTCAAGACTGTCAGCTCCAATAAAATTATTTAGCAATACAAGGACATAGCAAAACTACAGTCTTTATAAACACCAAAATACCGCATATGACACTTCTTTAATTACGTCAAAGCTGGTAACATTCTGACTGGGAAGTTCGCCTTAGCGTATTCTCTTAAGTCGTGGCCTCGTGCGGCAATATCGAGAAAGAACGAGCAGAGAAGGCCAAGGACTCGTCAAAGCTGCAGTAATAACGCAAGTTCCAAGCACGCGAAGCCGAATCACGGTGCTGACGAATGTGTTCTCGAGGACAATCTGCTTAGTCCAATAATATTACGCTGAATTGTCTGGGTAGTGGCCAGTGTTGACGAATACATTTTTCTTCATACTGACGAGAGTTTCTCTCACGCACACAAACATCCATGCCCTCGCCAGGCTTCGAACCCGGGAACTCTTCGATGCGAGGCAGTCACGCTGACCCCTACACCACAGGTGGTCGGCCGAATACATTGCGAGCCCGTTTCCCATTGTAATGCACTGATGGGATCGCAACTACAAAAATATACTGTGGTTAAGGAAAAGAGCACTGCGCTCAAAATGTTATTTAACAGTCTATACGGCGCCGTATTTTGAGCGCCCGTGCCATTAGCGGACAACCTTCATCCTTCCTTAATCCTGACCGAATAATTTAATTGCTTAAAGAATATGTCTTGGTTTTAACATTAAATGAATGTAATACAAGTTTAATGTATAACAGTTCAAAAACGTATCTGGATTTATAATTTCTATCTCTATCTTTAATATGGAAACTGTTCCAGTAGTGATTCGTTTAATAAATATGTTTAGAAATGATAAATTAAGATACAAATATTTTAACAGTCCTTAAATAAATGAAAACACCAACCTGTTTAGTTATAAACTTATTATTAATTTAAATTTTTAAACATTATAATAGAAAAAACAATCTCAAATAAATTCCCTAATTAATTAGGACCTCTTCAGGTATTGCTAAGTGAATTAAATGATCTACTTTCAAAATCCGTGTTTCTAAAAATTCCAACAAAGTAAGATTTTACAAACATTATAATTTATAATACAATTAATTAAAAATTTATTGAACATTACTTACAATTAATTACATGAAATGCAATGGGCATAAATTTCTTAGATGCGATTTTCCCACACATTGCAGGCGGAAATTCTGTTATGTTTATAGCTGTTGTGAGTATTGTTAAGTTTAAAGAAACAATAGAAATAAAATTATTTTAAATACACTAAATGGATTAGAACAATAGGTAATGATGAATTGTGTTACATGAAATAACTATGCTTCGCAAGTTATGCACTTAATAAAATATGATCTAGCTTCTAGCCTCTTGTGTTTTTTCTGCAATTGAAGAAAGGAACAAATATTTCCAGAAACGTTGTGCGGTACTTATATTATCATTTCTATTGTCTATATTTGGCTATCATTCTTATTATTAGATCCCACAAAATAGACATATTATGTTCTAAAAAAAATATTTTTATCGCGATGTGTATATTAACATAACATCAGTTTACATAATTCTTCAATTCTAGTAGAAGTATGGAATATTAACCAACAACGTCACAGAACGAATAACGTTGTAAAAGCCAGGAATTCTAAGTTGAACTCGTTAGTAGGGAGAGCGGGACGAAATGTTTTCTTTCTTATTGATAAATTGAAAGAATCATCTATCATGAACGAAAAGTTGTATTTTCGTTCCTACGATTCGGCCATTGACGAAAACAAATGATACTAATAATTTAAACAGAATTTATCATTCCCTATTGTTCTAATCCATTTAATTAATTTAAAATAATTTTATTTCTATTGTTTCTTTAAACTTAACAATACTCACAACAGCTGTATACATAACAGAATTTCCGTCTGCAATGTGTGGGCAAATCGCATCTAAGAAATTGATGTCCACTACATTTCATGTAATTAATTGTAAGTAATGTTCAATAAATTTTTAATTATTAAATTATAAATTATCATGTTTGTAAAACTTACTTTGTTGGAATTTTTAAAAACACGGATTTTGAAGTTAGATCATTTAATTGACTTAACAATACCTGAAGAGGTCCTAATAAATTAGGTATGAAACTTCGATGAAACTGTTTAAAAATTTAAATCTATATAATAAAAAAGGATGTATATTTGTATGTATGTATGTATGTATGTATGTATTTACGTTGTTCTTTATACAAATTTCATCGCGTGGACAGAATTCAACAAAAATTGGTATATATATTCTGCCAAAATCGAGAACCGGTACTGTGGGGGTGAGAAACTCCTAGAAAAAACGTGGAAATAATTATAATTGAAGTATGTTACGAATTAGTGTTAAATTACTGCGCAAGACGATGACGTCATAAGTTTTCAAGACATTGACGCATCCTAAATATAGTTCTGTATTTCGTAATGAAATAAAGCAGAAATATTTTGATTGAATAAAAAGTAAAATTTTTTCTAGTATTACTCCATCGAATAGTAATAAAAAACAATACGAAACACTTTACCATCTTTGCGCAAAGTTAATTTGGAACAGTTAATTATCTCGCTATCTTTGATAAAGCCAATATGGCGCCTTATAATACATTCAAATGTGTGTCGGTCGAGATTTATAAAATTTCATAATATAACGTACTATTATATCCTGTATAATATTTCAGAAGATAATAAGATTTGTCTAAGGTACGACTGCTGAATTATGTTTGTTACTATAAAAGTATTGAAAATGACGTACTGAACTCCAAAAGTTTTTATGGTCGTTATTCAATTAATGCACTATCAGTCAAAGGTATGTACAGAAATAGGAACATTTAAATTGAATTAAAAGTACAATTAATTATACTTTACGCAACGTATTTCTATAAATTTGTATAAATGTAAACAAATTATTGCGTGCAATTTGTGTCGTGAAACAAAAATTTGAGGTTAGGATAGCAATATTTGTTTTCCATTTTTGGGAACGACGTTATAGATGTTCAATTTCTGAGAAATGAAGCTGAGCAAAAATATTTTGATTGAATAATAAGTATAATTAAATCTACCAATACCACATCGAGTGATAAATATAATTTATTTTGAAAGGTTATACAATCCATGGCATTAATTTTCTTTGAAATAACTTGACTTTTGACGTGGAATATTTAACGGGATCAGGGACCAATATGTTTCCCAATTATATCTTGCAATACGCACTGGAAGATACATAGAATTATGATAAAAACAATACTTAAATGTTCAAAATTGATATTTTTTTATTGAAGACAGCGTATTTCGTAATGTTTTGCATTAATTTTATACAATGCTACCAACTGCAGATTGCTAAAACCACCAAATAGTTTAATTTCAGATGGAAAAATTATATGTCTACACATTTAATAATTGTTTTAAATAGTGTATTCAGAGACTATGAATGTCGCTGAGTCTAATTGTGACAACCTGGGTAACGCGACGGGTATGGAACATGTTGTGCGGGGGTAGAAATTTCCAGACAATGTAATTGGTTGATTTTTGCGTGCAATAAATACTTTTTGATTATCGCACATTTGTGGGGGTGGTCATCTTCTAACATGTAAAAATGACCAATATATTTGGTCAGTGACTTAAACACCTTCAGCATGGGAGGTGAGCACATTTAGGGATAGGGTTCGAGGAGCGTTATATAAAAATAGCGCAAAAGCAACCGAAATTGGAGTGTATCGGGACATCTCGGGCAACGCCGGCCACCCAGCTAGTTCTTAATAAATTTATAACTAAACAGGTTGATGTTTAAATTTATTTTAGGACGTCAGATAAATATAGCTGTTAAAATATTTGTATCTTAATTTATCATTTCTAAGCATATTTATTAAACGAATCACTACCAATTGGAACAGTTTCCATGTTAGAGATAGAGATATAAATTATAAATCCAGATACGTTTCAGAAGTGTTATACATTAAACTTGTATTACATTCACTTAATGTTAAAACCAAGACATATTCTTTAGGCAATAAAATTCTTCGGGAAACTTTATACCTGCTCGGTCAGGATTAAGGAAGGGGGGAGGTTGTCCGCTCATGGCACGGCCGGACATGGAACGACACCATATATACGTAAGATGCAGATAGCGACTCTAAAGTAGTGACGTAGTGCCGCAGTGCGGTTTCACATACCCAAGTATTGATCTATGGTTTTACGTTATATGATTTATTATTTACGCCAGTAATAACAGTCGGTTTCTGGGCTATTCACAGAAATTGACTGGCGGATTCCACAACTTCATTTCGCTAAGCCCTCGAGCTTTTGTGTGGATTC
Source organism: Zhengitettix transpicula (assembly GCA_037074705.1). Classification (NCBI taxonomy): domain Eukaryota; kingdom Metazoa; phylum Arthropoda; class Insecta; order Orthoptera; family Tetrigidae; genus Zhengitettix; species Zhengitettix transpicula. The sequence continues at coordinate 14,453,531 of CM073595.1, read as the reverse complement.
GTGGCTTCTAATGCCCTGTAGGTATGCAAACCGCTATACCCGTTACTAGTGTAAGGAACATGCAAAATAGCTACGAGTGTGGAAAATCTTATATTGGGGAAACCGGCCTATCCGTTAGGATCCATAATCAAAGATTGCGGCAGTTTAATTTGTCCCTCGTCGCAAAACACTCCATGATAAATCACAATCCAGCACTGGAAGCTGTGCTTTCCAGAAAAAAAATATATTCCCAGTCTCGGAAATTTCTTGACACCATAGAAATATAAAAAGAGGTTTACTCTGAGTGACCCCCGACAACTATATACAACTGTGATCAAAAAGTAAGGTGAATTTGTCATTTAAAACTCCCGGGTATTAGGAAGGCAGGTAAATTATTTTTTCTAGGTTGGTAGGACTGTCTATAATATTTGACAAGCGTCTGTTTGTTAAAAGGTTTAATTATCTCCGAGTAGCACGTGTTTTTGTAAACAACCAAAACTGAATTTTTCGATTTTTGCAATGGGTGATTTTGTTGAGCAAAGAACTTGCATCAAATTTTGTTTGCGGAACGAATATTCTCGTGCGGACACGTTGAAAATGTTGCGGAAGGCGTTTGGTGATCAAACTCTGGCACAAAAAAACGTTTATAAGTGGTACAACGAGTTCAAAGAGGGCCGAGAACGCGTTGAAGACGAACCGCGCTCTGGACGACCATCAACGTCTACCGACGAGGGCCACGTCCAAAAAATCGAAGATTAGGTGCTTGAAAATCGTCGATGGACAATTAGAGATCTCACTGATAGTGTTGGAATATCATTTGGCTCAGACCCAAACCTTTTTGAAGAATGTTTTGTGTCTCAAACGCGTCAAGTCTCGATTGGTGCCAAAATCGCTCAATTTTTTGGAAAAAAAGCGTCGTGTTGATGTGTGTGAAACTTTGCTGTCCGACTATCCGGACCACTTGAAATGAATCATTACTGGAGACGAGACTTGGATTTACGCATACGACCCTGAAATCACCGACCCATCCAGCGAATATCGTGTAAAAGGTGAAGCAAGTCCGAAAAGACCACGGCAAAGTCGATAGAAAATGAAGGTCTTGTTGACAGTTTTCTTTAATTATCGTGGTGTGGTGCACTATGAATTCCTTCCGCCGGGCCAAACTATCAACAAAGAATATTATTTGAGCGTTATGCGTCGTTTGCGTGAAGCTATTCGTCTGAAACGGCCGGAATCTTGGTTCCTTCATCACGATAATGCACCATGTCATACTGCATTGGTTCTTCGCGACTTTTTTGCCAAAAACTCGACTCATGGTTCCGCAACCACCGTATTCGCCTGATTTGGCTCCGTGTGACTTCTGCCTATTCAGCAAACTCAAAAGGCCAATGCGGAGACGCCGTTTTGACACGATTCAGAAGATAAAATCCGAATCGAAGAAGGTCTTGAAGGCTATACAGGAAAAAGACTATTCCGACTGTTTAGAGGACTGTAAAAAGCGTTGGAAAAAGTGCGTTTTATCGGACGGGGATTACTTTGAAGGGGATGGAATTGATTTGGAAGAATAAATAAAGAATTTATATTTTATAAATAAATTCACCTTACTTTTTGTTCACAGTGGTAAGCGAAACGGACGGAGAGTTTTGGACTGTCTTGACTGCCTTGAAAATGCTCAAAGTTCGCTTGAGAAACGTACGGTGTGTCTCTATCGCTGGTTCACTAGCAGCTTCACAACACGCTTTCGCATTCACCAGCTTACTCTCAAAGTTTCCAACCCGCGTAAAGCCGGTTTACTATTCAACGGCTCACGCCAGATCTCTCTCAGAGGCCCTCGCAACATCACAATAATTTCTAGACTGCCGTATCAAACATCACATCAGCTTCCTGGCGTCACGTACAAAGTCGAAGACTACGATCCATCGTCCAGGCGGCTCCTACGGAAGGATGTAGTCCACGTTCTAAGTATACAGCCATACCACGATACAGCGACACAGCTCGGTGAAAACGACAGGGATGACGAACGGGATGGTCAGACATACCCTGGAAGAAAAGCAACGGCATTCATAGTTTCATTATTTAGTCGTTTGAAATGTTTCGTATCGCGATAGCAGTCAGAGACTGTCCATATCTTTGATTTTCTTTGGAATTTAACCTAGCTTTAGTGTGTGACTTTTATTGAAAATTGAAGACGTTTCACATCAAACTGTTATGGCTTTTCAGCGGAAACGCTTTCTCTTACTTTGACAGCGAATGTTCATGTAACTACATTCACGTCAGACAGGTTTCAGTATCAGTCCGCGTTATCGTCGCTGCCACTGTACAAGATAAATGTCAAATACTGGTGTATACGAAATATTTTCCATTTTATGCGAAATGAAGTCAGACACCTCTCACACATGCGTCACTCGTCTTCAACTGCCTTGCTTATTTGCGGGTATTCCTGAACTTTATTTAAGACTGCTTCAGGGTGTCGGTGTGTGTGTGTATGTGTGGTTTGTTTTCATTGCGCGGCAAATATACACAGCAGATAGCGCCATAAATTGCGTCGTCGTTGCCTAATCCAGGCTTCCAGCGTTACGAAGGACTCAGGCATCCAAACAAACTGGCTTGTATATCAATACTCACGAGGAAGACAATTGAGTTTCCCAATGCTTACTGCCGACTTCTACGGACATGCCTCTATTTATGACGATTTTACGCTATTCTAATACTAGCCTCATTTCTCTTACTTTTCTAGTTTTCGTAGCACTTTATCAGATCTTGTAGACTGCCTACCTTTGCAGTTCCACGAATTTTTACGTCTTACAATATCAGTGTCATTTACACGAACACGTATAACCTGATTTTAAATTTGTAAAATAAGAGAGTCCCCTACAATTTTCATTTCGTCATATCCGTTTTATTATCTCTGTATTTATTTCCACGAGTACGTGAAATACGATAGAAGTCACAACATCGATTAAATATTTTCTACTTTAGTTTATGTTAAATTTATTGTAACCGAATACGATATATTTACAATGAAATGCTGCCGGTGTTCTCCTCCTTTTTAAATGGCCACATACAACGTATTAATTTTCCAACGTATATCGTAATAAACAAATAATTAGCCTTTTAATTTATTTTCCACACGTTCTGGAAGCCATTTGTATAATAATCAAATGGAAGGCTTTTTATTAAACGAAAAGATCAAAATTAACAAACAAAAGATTTATTTATTTTGTGGCAACAAAAGATGATTACAATTTAAAATATTAATTTCTCAGGGTCTTCACTGGGTTTGATAATGGACACAACAATTTGATTTAAAAATCTTATTAACAAACAAATCACATTTACCTAAACGATACGTCGATAGAAATAAACTAAAAAGAAAATAAATTAACTTGACAATTAAAATAGAACGAAATTAAAAAGTAAAGAGATTAACTCTGATTAACACTTAAAATAGAACGAAATCTGACTTCTATCCTTTAATTACGTTTGCATAGATCATTCAAAATTAGGTTACTTACGAACCGTCGGTCTGGTACCAGAACAATCAATTTTACCTCGTTCGGACACTTATACACTTTAATTTTTACTCATCAGGCCTGGGTTTTCACATTAATACTTTTTATTTTGCCAAATGTTGTTTCTCTGTTTGTTAAGGATATTTTATTCACTCGTTCCGACGATAATTAGACGCTGGATGCAATTACTTGGTCTTCCTAAATTGAAGCAATGGTCTAATTTGAGAATATAAATTAGACTTCTGCACTCAAAATGTTTATCGATGAATATTTGGAGCTTTATTTCACAGACTGCAACTTATAACACAATCGTTCTGCTTCTCGTAATGTTCTGCAGCCAACTAACTATCGTCGTGCTCTCCAGTTTTAGCGCGCATACGCCATTTTGACTTTCCGACAAAGTAACAAAGCTCGACTTTATTGTTGTTTTTGAAGCTCCTGCCGCTATAATGGATTTCTCAAACAATTTAAATTTTATGTCCGAACAATTAATGTCCTAATTAATTGGCATTACAATATATATTGTGGTTTTCAATTTAAAATAATAGGGCCTCTAACAGTAATAAAACAATTATAACACAATTTATAGAACAAACGAGTGCAAAATATAGAATTAAATTTACATAAGAAATAGGCAAAATCGATAAACATCTGAAGAAATTTAATGAAATTTTAAGAAATCAGACGGTATGAAATTTTATACTAGGTTTACAATGAAAATTTCGTACGTACCAAATCATCACAGCAGCTCTCATAAAACACTACTTATTCACTTCACCGATAATATAAAAGGATTTTATTTAACAGGCCATGGTATGTCACTGTTCACAACCTACGTCAGCACAGTAAACCAAATCACATTAAACAGACAACGATGTCCTACAGAATATTTCAGCGGATAAACCGTTCATTTTTAAATCACCACTTTTCAAAACCTTATTCTATAACTGAAGTTTTACTTTGCTAAATTTCCGACCAACTGACCACCGGACACGTCTCCAACATTCCTTCTAGAACTTTTTCATCCAACATAATTACCAGCCGTCTTTGCTGTCCCGGTTCTTATTGCAGAATCTAAAAATGACCACTACTGGTCGGCTTCCGTTGCAGACTCGAGACTGTACTTTCCGTTTCATTTCATACGCAGGCTGAACACGACTGCTACTGGCCCGGTTCCTATTACAGTCTGAAAACTGTACTGAACTCTCGTCAACGCTTTTTCATCTCCAAACGCCGCCGACAATAATACGTCTGAAAACTCCACATTCTTATGCAACGGTTGCCAACAATAGCTGGGCCGTAATATTACGCTGACAAGACAAATATTAAAGTAATTATAAAAAATCTTTTCAATATACACATTGGTTGTCATTAAAAAATATATATATATATATATATTATAATAATTAAAACTTGGCTCTTTATTTATTTGCCCCACGTTTGGCGCCAAAATGTAATAATCAACAGGTAGGGCTTATTTAAATGAAAGAATTAATAAAAATTAATACATAAAATTATACATTTTCACTTTGTGCCTTCTAACTCAAAAACAATTACAATTTAAAATATTAATTTCTCAGGGCCTTCACTGGGTTTGATAATGGACACAACAAATTGAGTTAAAAATCTTATTAACAAACAGTTTACAATTTACCTAAACAATATGTCGATAGAAATAAATTAAAAGTAAAGAAATTAACTCTGATTGACAATTAAAAAGAGAACGAAATCTGACCTTATCCTCAAATTAGCGTTTACAATTAATCATTAGTTTTGGTTTTGTTAGTTACATCTGTCCAGCTGGTACCACCATTCTTTTTGGTTTCGGAAGTACACTATTGCAAAATTATACACTGATTCTAAATATTGGCTCACAGATTTTACACAATTGAAGTCAAAATTGATAGGCTCACAGGAACTCTGATGATCCTCCTGAATGTCAGCTATCTGATGTCTGCTTGCCTTCCTTGGCTGGCTATAGACTTAAACTCTCTGAGACTTTCTTGGCTGGCTGTATACGTAAAAACTGCTCGCTTTCTTCCCTGGCTGGCTATAGACGTAAACTGCTTTTACTTAGCGAAATTTACGATGTAATACTTCCGTGAATGTTTTTACTTTGTCTTAAATTAACAACTTTGTTTAATAATACATTAACGACGGCTAATCTCTGCTCTAGTATTATTTGTTCCGTCCTCTGAAATGCCCCGCCACCAACTAACAGTTATATTACTTGTTCTGCTCCTCACGATGTTTTTCCGCGAACTGGATTCCTAGTTCTCTCGAGTTTGAGCGCCCATACGCCATTTTTTACTTTTTGACAAAGCAAGTGAGCTCGCTTTTCTGTTGTCGCTTTGTTCGATCAGACCGCTATAATGGATTTCTCAAACAATTCAAATTTTATGTCCAAACAATTAATGACCTAATTAATTGGCATTACATTATATATATATATTCTTTATTGGAAATTAATTGAACACGAAATAAATATAATAAATGGTCTGCTTCCCGGTATCTGCAATACATGTATTTCTCTTGAATAAACAATATCTAGGCTAAGATTTGGAACCCATTTTATATGTATTTATTAGTCGAGAGCCCGGCGTTCCCGGATATTTATTTATATTAGACCGGAAACGAAATTAATTAAATACTAATCTCTTGCTCAACATGTGATTTAACTTCTTCGTGTATGCCGATTAGGGGCTAAGGTTTAATTTAACCAGAACGATGAATGATACTATCCGACTCATCGTACCCTTTCACACAGAATTCTCTCGAACCATTTAAACATTTTATAAATGACCCCTTCCGTCCGTGGAGGAGTGATTTTGGAATTAATCGGCACAGTGAATGTCAGAATTAGACTCAGCGACACCCATAATCCCGGATTCAACATCATTCACGCTTGTTTTACCATTATTTTAATCCACCCTCTAGGATTGCTCTCCTCCGTAGCCGTTAGGGGTTGAAATGTGATTTGAACAACATTAATAATGACAGTAGTTTTCTCAGAAATTTTGAAAACTAGTTGTGGGTAATATCACTCGTTTTAACATATTTTAAAATGTCACCTCCTTCCATCCTCACACCTAATGATGCTAGGAATATATTTCCGTCACAGAGTTTGTTCCCGGATCATGAATAACATGTAGACCAAAATTGAGTGAAATTGCTCGATTTGTTTTAATTTGTATGCGGATCAACACGAACACAACATTTTTATAAATTAGAACTTATAATTTTCATTTCAATTACTAACCCACGTTAGTTACATTACGAAGTAGACCTCTGCCGATGTGGAGAGTTAACATTTGATTGAAAACACCAGGATAATCACCACAATTATTCAACACGTTAATTTTAGTGACGAAGGGTAAAGATTATGAATCGTCGAACAGCGTGTGAGATTGAATCTTAAGCTGGATGTGAGATATAGGACTAGGGTTGCCACAGAGCTGTTTGCACTAGCTGCGTGAGGCTCAGCGGGCTTCACACACCAAACACAAGGGCCAATATAAGGCAGGGTGAGGAGGACTTGGCAAAGTAAGCATCGTGGAGAGCCGACACAATCAGGTAAGGCCTGGCATGGGACATGCAATAATTACTTTTTAAATCCCGTTCGTAAATGTTATCGCGGTCCTAACTCGATGGAAAACAGACCTTCTGGTCCGATTTAAACTCTACATCTATCGAAAAGGGCTGAATCACAGTTACGGTCACTCAGTTTCAAATCCACTGAAGATTATCCCAAAAGATGCGACAGGAGTAATAATACCGCCAAGCTCGTTATAGATCCTGATTATTATAGTTTACATGCTGCATGGATTCTCTAGCGCTTTAACGTCTATTTAACTCATTCATTTCTATTAAAAAAATAAAACAGCCGGAAAAAGACTTTTAAAATTATAATTTAACTAATCAATCTATATATTTCGTTCCTCATGTGGACCCCCGAAAACAAACATAATGAATTATAGATAAAACAGTGCAAGGATATTCAATCTTCGATCTATATAATAAAAAAGGATGTATATTTGTATGTACGTATGTATTTACGTTAACTTCGATACATATTTAAACGCGTGGACAGAGTGCAACGAAACTTGGTAAACATATTCTTAAAAATACAAGAAAGGTACTCCGGGGGTGAGAAACCCATTGCATACAGGTGAAAAGATTTATAACTGAATAATGTGATCATTTTGTAGAAAATTACTGCGCGCCAAGAGACCGTGACGTCACGCGTGAGAGAAACGTTACTACGCGACGAACAAAGGAAATAGTTCATTTTTTCGTAATGAAATGAAGCAGAAATATTTTGATTGAATAAAAAGCATAATTTTATCCAACAATACTCCATTGAATGATAATAAAAAATAATACTTAACGATCCTTGCAGAAAATATAAGTTAATTTTCGTGCCATATTAGTGACTCCAATATGGCGACCATTTGTTTACATTATGAATGTAGCTACCAATTTCATTTATCTTTCGTAATGTTTGATGACTGACGGACAATTATATCCTTGCAATACTCAAGGAGTATATTTAAGTATTCTATTCGTAAAGAAATTCGGCAGTTTGTTTGTTGGGATTGACGCAATAAAATTCAATGAATTTTATAGCTGTTCAATTGATGCGCTATCGGTCGAAAGTATGTACGGAACTAGGAACAGTTAGATTTAGGTTAAATCACTTATTGACTAAAGAGTAATAGAGAATTAAATAATTTTTCGGGTTTATATAAATAAGTACTCGGGAAACGCCGGGCAACCAGCTTCTCTACGTAATAAAAAAGCGTGTATATTTGTATGTATGTATGTATTTACGTTTATCTGCATACAAATTTTAACGCGGGAACAGATTGCAACAAAACTTGGTACACATATTCTTAAAACCCCGAGTAACGGTACTGTGGGTTGGGGGGGGGGGTGAGAAACCCCTAGCATAAATGTGTAAAGAATTATAATTTAATATTAATCATGCGAGAGAGAAACGTTACTACTTGACGAACAAAGGAAATAGTTCCATTTTCCGTAATGAAATAAAGCAGAAATATTTACGTTGAATAAAAAGTATAATTTTATCCAGTAGTACTCCATCGAATGATAATAAAAAATAATGCGAAATACTTTACGATCCTTGCGGTAAATGTAAGTTAATTTTCGTGCCATATTAGTGATTCCAATATGGCGACTATTTGTTTACATCACCAAGAGTTGCATCAATTTAATCTTTCGTAATGTCTGAAGACTGAGGGACAATTATATCCTGCAATACTCAAGGAGTATATTTAACTATTCTATTCGTAAAGAAACACGAAGGTATGTTTATTGGGATTGGTGGAATAAATTTCAATGTATGTACGGTTCTAAGAACAGTTTAAATCACTTCTTGACTAAAGATTGCTATAGAATTAAATACTTTTTCGGGTTTATATAAATAAGTACACGGGCAACGCCGGGCACCCAGCTATGATTAAATAAACAAACTAAAATAACAAATAAGTAGAATTTTCTAATATCAAAAACTGCTGTCAATTTCATACGTTTGATATTTAAAATCTTACTAAATGCTTTACAAAGCTGAAATGATGAATTTTGAAGGATCGAAACAAAACGAATGATTCAATAAAATTTATAATTTTTGACACTGATATATATATTTCAGACAATTAAATTATGTACATCACATTTTAGAGATTTTTTTTTATAAATGGGAATAATTATGAATCATGAATTGAATGATTGTTAATATTATTTAACATATCAGTTTCGGATTTGGCATCAAGTGAATGTACGTTGATTTATAGAATTTTGTTGTTATGATGAAACTTAGTACGATGTTATATTACAGACATCATAATTTTTTTGTTTGATAGAATGTTCAGAATTCAAGTTTAATAGTCTACCAGAGTAGGTTGGTTTGCGATATGAATTTGTGGAAATTTTTGTATTCCTATGAGAGACAGAAAAATCGAAGAAAATGTGAGGGGTTTTCTTTCCAATTTCTTGTGTCAATTTTATAGAAGGATGAAAATTGTTAGAAATGTACAAAAATTATATCGATTTTTTTTGTTACGATTGATGCAAAAGGTGTCATCGGCCTATCAATAATAAAAACCTGAAGTGACATCAAGTTCCTATCGACATTCATATTCATAAATCACGGAAAACTATTTGCGCACAGAAAGGATTTCTCCAAGAAAAACTCGAAATTTTTTTGTAAATATTTGTTGAATGAAAAAAGGGTTAGATTAGATTAGATTAAATTAGATTTATTTGTTCCATTGGTCCTCTGCTGAGGAAATAGGACAAGTCAAATTAATAATACTTACAAATGCATGAATGAGATATACGTAAATACTCTATACGTTTAAGACTATACATAAATAGTGATATGAAGAATGTAAAGTGTACATATTTGAAATTAAATGAATAGGATCAAGGAGATTATAAGGAATACCATATACATAAATAAGTGAGAGTATGTTAGGATTACAGAACATTACACAAGTAAGAAATGTTAAATATAAAGTAAGGAATGAAAAATAATTGTAAGCTGAACTTCACTTCACAAATACGAGGGTTGTCTGAAAAGTTTTCGACCTCAACGTGAAGATGGCAGCTCTAGTAAATAAAAGCTAGTGAATTTCGTTGTTCATCTCTTGACAGTTACTCACCAAAGTTTCATCTATTTTGGACGCGCAGTTGTTATGTAACAGTCTTTTGAGTGAGTTGATGTGAGTGATTTTGTGAAAATCGAGTATCGAGCTGTTATTAAATACTTGTTTTTGAAAGGCAATACGCCTACACAGATCAAAAATGAGTTGGATTCTGTGTATGGGAACACTGCACCATCATTTACCACAGTGAAATTTTGGGCAGCTGAATTTAAACGTGGCCGTAAGAGCTTGGGAGACGATGAACGTTAGGGACGTCCAAAAACTGCAACTACCGACGAAAACATCGCCAAAGTTCACCAAATGGCGCTACACGACCGCCGAATTAAAGTGAGAGAGATAGCAGAGGTCATGAACATGTCAAAAGAACATGTTTGTCACGTAATAAATCAACATTTAGGCATGAGAAAACTGTCCGCGCGTTGTGTGCCGCGTTTGCACACGTTAGACCAAAAACGTGTTAGAAAGGCCATTTCCAACGCTCTGTTGGCGAAGTTAATTACTGTAGATGAAACTTGGATACATCATTATACGCCAGAAACAAAAATACAGTCCAAAGAGTGGATTGCAAAAGGGGAACCGGCTCCAAAAAAAAAGCATAAACTGTTTTTGCGGCTGGGAAAGTGATGGCGACTGTTTTTGGGATAGTCATGGAGTTATTTTAATTGATTTTCTTGAAAAAGGAAACACCATTACAGGAGAATCATTACTTTACAAGCTGAAGGCAGAAAAAGAAAATCCTGTTTCACCAAGACAACGCACCGTCTCAAACCTCAGCGGTTGCCATGGCGAAAATCCACGAATTACGGTTTGAACTGCTTGACCATCCAGATCTAACCCCAAGTGACTTCTTCGTGTTCCCTCATCTAAAAATTGCGCTCGGAGGACAGAGATTTTCGTCAAATGAAGAGGCAATCACCTTCGTGAACACTTATTTTACAGAGAGAAACGCCGAGTACTTTTTGGACGGGTTACAGAGATGGGAGCATCGCTGGGAGAAGTGTGGAGAGTTACAAAGAGACTATGTTGAAAAATAAAAAAAAATATCTTACATCATTGTTGGGTCCGAAACTTTTCAGACCACCCTCGTAGCACTAAAAATTTTCCAAAAATAACACTGAACTGCACAAATAACACTCCCATTTGTATATCAACTTCTTGTACTGATGAGCCTTCAAAGTGTTGGGTTTAGATTTGTAATAATTGAAAGTTAAATTCATGACCAAGATGTGGTAGACTTGGGGCTACAACGCTTCAGGATGTTCTGAATCACCTTAAGAAGATGAAGATTTTCGAATGATGGTAGAAGAGATGAAGGGAGCCCAGGCATACACCAGGCCGTGGTGCTTTGCAAGATATCAAGAGCTATTTCGGTTAAGATAGTAAAGTTGCCTGGTATAAATACGGAAGATTGAACGAAACCCCAAACATTTCGTTTGAATCCGAACTACAATTAAATCCTACGAGAATGATGATAAGTCACTGAACAATAACAACGTATCTATAGTGAAGTGATCGTGATAATTTGGAGAATCGCTACGCTGAATGCGTTCCACTCCAAGACCAAGATCCTCAATGGGCTGCAGAGCCAAGGTGAGAGAAAGGAAAATAAATAAACAAAAAGGGAAAGTAAATCGAAGTTATTACAATATATGTATATGAGAGTGTATGAAATAGTGGATGTCACGTTCACACGTATTTTTCCTGGGGCCAATACCGAACATTTCGATTATCAACGTACATGAAAAATGAGATTCGACCAAAAGAGAATATGTTGTTTAAGACAAAAGCACGGCATAAATTCAGATCATTCGATTTCAAATGGTGTACCAACTGAATCATAAGGGCGCAATTGAAGGTATTATTTAACACATTGAATGCCACGAGTTCACCAATGAACTCAGAAGTGGGTTGCGGAGGAGCCATGAGTTTACCGGTGAACTCAGCTCGATCATGCTTTAAGCTTGCCTTTTAGCGGCTGTGTATTGTACTAAATCAAAACGGCGCCAATTAAAGTCTTATGAGATACCAAGGAATAGTTTCCTGAAATGGCCAACAATTGGAAGCACTAACACTACTCTGACAAGCGGGAAAATCTCGCGGGAAAATCTCGCGGGAAAATTGTGTCTTTTGTCAATGTTAAACATCTGATTTAGGGAGGTTTTTCTAGGGTTTTCCCTGCATCACTTTTAGGCGAATTGCCGGGTAGTATCCTTAAACCATAGCCCGGGGGCCCTAGTTAACCCTTGGCTACCTTACTCTACCTTTCCGCATCCCCCTTTCAGATCCATTCCTATGCTATTAAAAGGGAGTTGCCACCATGTGGATTACCCTCAAGTAGCCTGTTACCCTAAAAAAGAAAGTACCCAATGTCTGACCTACCTGATGCAGGTTTTCTACGGTTTGTCCTGTATTACTTTTAGGCAAATGCCGGGTAGGATCCTTAAACCATAGCCTGGGGTCCCTAGATAACCCTTGGCTACCTTCCTCTACCCTTCCGCATCCCCCTTTCAAATCCTTTCCTATGCTATTTAAGTGGAGTTGCCACCATGTGGATTACCCTTATGTAGCCTATTACCCTAAAAAAAATTATCTGTTTATAAAAAAAAATCTTTTACTTATTTATTATATCAAATCTGATTTTATAAACATTTTATTTTATCTTAAAAAATAAATATAATTATTTTATTATTTATTTTGATGTAATTATACTAAAAATATATATTATTGACGTAAGTAATTTCAAATATTCCTAGACTTTTTATATTTTCTTTGGAACATAATACACGTATATGTAAGTAATGAGAATTTAGATTTATATTAGTTGCAGTTCATTTTTATAAAAGAATTAAACTATTTCTTAACTTACAGAAAAATGGACACTCCTTCATTACATAAACGCAATAAAACTAGTTTATTATATTAACATATAAAAACGAAGTAATATTTTACTCCTCCGCCCCCCCCCCCAAGGTTTTTTTTAATTTTTATGTGAAATTAACAAGGGTCTATAAGTATGGGTGTGGGTAATGTATTTGCCCTCAAAGTGGGTACTCAGTGATACTTGTGACACTGGTGTGCCGTGAGTTCACCGGTGAACTCAACTATTTTCTGCAAGTAAAGCATATTTCCGTAGTTGGGAACAATCTATCTTGTGTTAGGCAAGTCCAAACTACTAAATAAATAAAAATATATTGTCCCGTGAGGAACCCATGGTATGAAACCCGTGTCAAGATACTCAACTGATCATCGTTATTGTAAACGGGCCACTTGGTAGATTTTTCTCCCTATGATCAGCCGTGTGGTGACGTAAAGGAGTTGACCTGGCGGATGAGAGTTGCTCCGCGGCGCAGTCCCAGTTGTCTCTGTGCCACAGAGCAGTCGCTCGCCAGACCAGCTAGAGGTGAGCCAGGATCCTCCACACCCATACTAAGGTGATTATTATTTTTTATACATAAATTTGTTAAGTTGAGAATGTATGATCAGATTGAGAGACGTAGTGACAGAGATGGAAGCGATTTTTGATTAAACTGGTAACTTCTGTAGTTAATGATACGTGGTGGTGTCTTCAGAATAACTGTATTCAATGTATTTAATAAGCGCAAAAAAAAATCCCTTTAGATTTTCTCGTGTAATACCTCGCTCGAATTGAAACGTCGTTGTTGGCCCGAAACCGACGCAATGGAGACGTGTGAACGGTTGACACCAGACTGAGGTTTATACTATATAATATTTTACTATAATAAAATGTATGTCACAAAACATAACCAAAAAACATTTGATTCCTCGTCACTTCACACAAGTCTACAATTTTATTCGTAAAATAGACGGGTAAAAAAATTCGTTGAAAAAAAGAATCCAACTTTGCGTCACTTATCCTTATCCTATACGTAAAAACAACGTCTGGTTCCGGTGGTAAATTTATATTCATATACTTAAAATGTTATCTAACGTTGAGTAACACTGCGGAAAGTGCATAGAAATAAATAAGAGCATAATGACTATAATTGGTGTTTAAATAATACGTAAAAAGCCGGGTTGCCAAGAATGAGAAGGAGCCAGTTAGCTCGTAGCTGCAAGGCCGCTCACTCACTGAGTAAGTCGTTTAGGATTATTATTACTACCTGATTTCTGAGATGTTTATTTATCCTGAATAACATTTATATTATATAGGAAAAATAATTAATTATTTAGGCACTAATCCCTCGGGCATTTTAAATAATTTACAGTTAACCTCTTACTCACCCCGCTGCGCACCGACGGGGGCTGAACTTCAACTTAACCTTCTACGGGAGTAAAACTCTTCAACTCGGCCACCTAATTAGTTATGACCATGGTCGTTTTGGCATTACTTACAACTAGACGCCCCCCCCCCCACAGTGTTTGTCCTTCGATTGTGAGTCGATCGTGGGCCAAGTCTGGTTCAAATTGCTCCATGTTTTCTACAGCTTGTGCGGAACATGCACACACCTACATATATTTTTATATGTTTATAAATTTAATAGTCGATTATCGGTTAGCTGAGCTTGGAATTGTTAGAGATTGTTTACACAAAATAACACAACAAACGAAATTCCACCAAATAATTCATCAAACTATTGGACTTCCAAACATCTATAGACCAATTTATTAGTTCCCTGCAGTTAATTACGTTTTTGGTCTAACGTGAGTAAACGCGGCACCCAACGCGCCGACAGCTTTCTCATGCCTAAATGTTGTTTTAATATGTGACAAACACGTTCTCATGACCTCTGCTATCTCTCTCACTTTCATTCGGCGGTCGTATAGCACCATTTGGTGAACTTTGGCGATGTTTTCGTCGGTAGTTGCAGTTTTTGGACGTCCCCAACGTTCATCGTCTCCCGAGCACCTACGGCTACGTTTAAATTCAGCTGCCCAAAATTTCACTGTGGTAAATGATGGTGCAGTGTCCCCGTTCACAGAATCCAACTCATCTTTGATTTGTGTAGGCGTATTGCATTTCAAAAACAAATATTTAATAACAGCTCGATACTCGATTTTCACAAAAACACTCACATTAACTCACTCAAACGACTGTTACATAACAACTGCGCGTCAAAAATGGCTGAAACTTTGGTGAGTGACTGTCAACAGATGAACAACGAAATTCACTAGCTTTTATTTACTATTGCTGCCATCTTCACGTTGAGGTCGGAAACTTTTCAGACCACCCTCGTATAAACTGGCTGTACCTCTAAAAATACATCTATAACATAATACATCTACAACAAATAAATCTAAATATTAATAATTGTATCTGCTATTGTAACTGTGCTTCAAATCAAATGACTTTAGCAACTTGAACGGAGATCGAATGGACCAGAATAGAAAAATGTCTTACTTTCATTAGCAGGATTTAAATTGTAGGCAATGAAATATGTTATATTCCCCGCGAAGAGAATCTTTGGTATCATCTATTGAAACTTACGTTTTTGCACCAAATAAGAGTAAAGATGGAGAACTTTTACTTGTACACCGAACCTCATTCCCTAACACCCCCAAGGGTATCACTGAAATTCAACGGCAGACTGGTCTTTGCGCTTGCAACCAAACTCATGTAAACTGTCAGTGATCCTAATTTATATCGCAGATACTGTCTAATACTACAAAAATATTTAAGTAATGAAATGTTAACAATATAGGAATATTTTTCGAGGAATTCTCCAGTTGTAACGACCAATTTTTGATCTGAAGGAACTGGAGGACGTAAGTGACCCAAGGACAGTCAATAAAGTGTCATGGCCGTCACCCCAACAAGTCAATGGACGGGCCAACTGCGATTTGATGAAATGCGAGGCCTTCAACTCCCATCATACACACCCGGACGTCATATTGAACGACATGTCCGAAATATATGAGACACTCAGTAATTTGTCTGTAGTCTTCATGAATATTCTCCAAGCGAATCTTCCATCGTTGCTTCTCCACCTCTTTCCGGCTACGTATTAAACAAACTTCTCTTCTCCGTCCACATTCACAACACTCTGTTCCAAACTTATTTCCGAAAGACATTGTATAGAAAAGTTGAGAAAGTCGTAGTAAGAGAGTCAACACTGCTCCTGTTTGGTGCGTTTCAAGCAACCCTTGAACCAAACAGACAATGCTTGTCGTTCATTTGGATATCAATGTCGTTGGTTGAAATATTTAGGATTTCACTCGTTGATCAAAGATATTACCTCAGAAATCAACCTTCCGCAACATTTTGGTTCGAGTAGAACCTACACACAGAATGGAACTGCAGAGGACAAAGTGTTTAAACTGAAACGATATTATGCAAAAATTGCGTTCGTTCCCCCACAGAAATATAATTATATTTCTTATCGTACACACGTCGATATTTTCTTGCTAAAACGATTCGAAAGCAATATGCACAGTTTCAATATGATTTGTGAGTTTAAACGCCAACAAAATAAAGCTTTGTTTGTTTGAACCCATCATCTAGCTATATAAATAAACCGCTGTCGTGTTTTTTTTCGATCAACACATTTAAATATTTCTACATTCTCAAGGTACAACTGTAATATTTACTTTATAAAAATCTTCTAATAAATAAAACTGGATGTTTGTATGTATGTATGTGTATATGATAGATAGATTTATTCACAATTAGCCCTCTTAAGAGGAAATAGGATTCGTCACAAATGTACAGTAGATAAATTACATATAAACAGAATTAATATTAATAGGCACACACACACACACAAAAAAAAAAATTCATATCTGTTCACATCTAGTCACTACAATGATACACACAATCTTTAGGAAACACGCACACGGCACTAATCACTTCCTGGTAATCATCTCCTAACGCTAGGTACGGAGGGATGTCGTCATGGATATTTACTAAAACAGAAAGCAGAGGCAGGAAAAACAGAACCAAAAAGAGAAAACTGGACAAACTATTTACATATTTATAGCATATTCGGCAATTTTGTAGGCAAGGCAGTTCAAATAACGTGAGACCGATTCAAAAAATTCGTGTACGGAGTAATAAGTTCCATTTACAAGAAAAGTTTTACAAGGAGTGTATAAGAACATGATATCTAAGCTATATAAAGGAAAGTCCACTAATCCCAGATAGTGTAAAGAAGAGGAATACCTGAAGATGGAGGCTAGATTGTATTCGAAGGTAATGGTCTCGGAGCATAAACCGGATAAAATGCATGCCATAATTCTGGACGCTGTTCAAAGTTTAAATACAGATGAGTACCTAATAGGTTTAGCTAATATTATTGACCCCATCAGAATTAAGTATATCTCTAAAATAGCCAACATCTAAGGAGAATGTCGAAAACCTAATAAAAGTTCATAAATCCCAGTTATCCCTAACGAGATTATTGTGCTAGAACTAGAAAAGCTAAATATTATTTCAGACTCTAAAATATCGTATATTAGAATAAGTACTGGTGATCGAGATTTTCTCACATCCAAAGTTTCAGAAGACAATTCTTCATTAACCCAGATAAGCTAAATTACCTTCCGGATTCGCTAATGGTGCAATATGAAGACACTAGCTGTAGGATGTGTCTAGCAGCGGAGAACCATAACTGCTATCATTGTAAAAGTCCCGGCCATATCGCGATAAATTGTCCTAATAGAGATGCAATACTGAAGAACAACCTGACTGTAAATGAAAATTATGACTAAATTCGGTGTAATAACCCGGCACCCGCAATTCAAATAATTAACCCTCAAAAAACGGACATGGATAATTGACAACTAAATGCATCTACGAGCTCGACAAACAAAGCTGATAGGAAAGACGTCAGTAATCCTGAACACAAGACAAGCACTAATCCACCCAAGAAAAGAAAAGAAAACATTCAGGATCATAAATATAAGGCGCTTAGTCAATCATTAGGTCCACTAAAAATATTATATGAAGAAGAAACCAGTCCTCCAGCTATCCCTTTGGAACAGTTAAAGACTCTTATACTAAATACTACAGACTCAAAGAACCCAAGGACCATTATCAGAGATTACCAAATATCCTCTACATCATTCATAAATGTATTGGACTCTTTTTACCCACAGTTAAATGATAAAACGGCAAAAAATAGAATAAAAAGTCTCACAAATTTAGTTAAGAAACAAGAGAATGATACATATTCAGAAGCAGACGCCTCTTCCTAATAAAAACAGACTATGACCACAGTACAGTGGAAGTTGCTACAGTCGCAGCTTCAAATAAGTTAATATAATGAATTGTTATATTATTATGATAAATGAGTAACAAATGCGAATTGTAAAATGTAAATGTAAGAAACCCACCTTTGAAATGTATAATTATTCTTTCAAACTGTTCAATCGTATCTATATTATTGGAATCAATGTGAATCGCAGCATACTTACGTATATAAACAAGAACTATTTGTAATTTATTTATGGGTCGCCAATGACCAAGTTGTTAACGCGACCATTATAAACCTTTATTAAAAAAAACAACGAACCACGACTCGTTTTTAAAAAATAAAAGTGGAGAAATCCGTTTATCGTAGGCGAACTGGACGAAGTTCATGCAGAGTTCATGTGATGTTAGATTAACGAATTTACGGAGGCCGTAGTGAGTGAATACAAAGTACACTAGAAATATTTGTGCAGGATCGCCGAAAAATGTTCATGAAATATCTGATTTTTTTTGAGTTGGTGACATGCTGCAACGCTGCCTTACACCTTGATGAATGGTAATTTCTTGGGTCATCTGTTTTCCAGTATCTATCACAATCCTGGTGTTCCTGAGTAACTTCTATTAAATGTTTAGGAAATCCTCTTCTTTCCATAATTGACCACAACATATCTCTATTAACACGATCGAATGCATACATAGATGATCTGGTAAGGAAATGGAAGGAACATAATGTATTACCAGGCATAAAACTGGGACACTCTCAATATCACATTGCTATTCGGCGATGACCAGGTTATTATCCAAGATAATGAAGATAAACTACAAATGGCGGTTTATAAGTTACACCAACGGAGTAAAATATATAACCTTAATATTTGAATAAGTAAAAGAAATACCATGACGTTCTTAGGAAACGATCCAATAAGAACAAGCATTGTCATAGAAGGGAAAACAGTCGAACAGGTACATTTCCATATTTATGATGTGAAATAACATTTGAAGAGGATAAATATATCGCAAATGAAATATACAATTTTCAGAGGATATCTGGGACAATAAGAAGAACGTTAAAAGGTAAAACCAGAGAAGAGAAACAAATTAAATTTTATGAGGTGATGGCAGTTCCTACAATGTTGTATGGGTCAGAATGCTGGGTAACAACACATAAGGAGCATTTGAAATGTATAATTAATTTGTCCAACTGTTCAATTAAATGTATATTATTGGAATCAGTGTGAATCGCAGCATACTTACGTAAAAAAGCACTATTTGTAATTTATTTATGGGTCGCCAATGACCAAGTTGTTAACGCGGCCATTATAAAGTTTTAATAATAAAAAGTTTTACACTCCTTGACGAATGCGTTGTAGTTGTTGATGTTCTTTACGTCTTCAGAAAGGCTGTTAAATAATGCGATACCGGAATAATGAACGCTAGACACGTAGAGACTGATGCTGACAACTGAACGGTTCCTCCATGATTGTTCCCGTTACTTGCAGAAAGGTTCATGTTGCGTTTAACAAATTTTAGTACTTCTAATATGTAAGCGCTAGGCAGAGTCAGAATATGAAGTCTGCAGCTTTCTCTAGCATCTCAACCTGACATCATTCTAATGGCTCGTTTTTGCAGTTTGAAAACATCCACACTACGAGAACAATTGCCCCAGTTGGCAATACCGTAACACATATGTGAATGAAAGTAGGCAAAATAGACTAGTGAAGCAGTTTTGGTGTCAACTTGAAGCATCAATACTCTCGATGAGTAACAAACAGAACTAAGTTTGCGCACGAGGCGATCAATGTGCAAGGTCCATTTTAATTTTCTGTCGACCTGTGTGCATGTTCCACATACAAATTTAAACGCGAGGAGCTTTTCGACCAAAGTTTGTACACATGTTAACTCACGATCGACGAACAAGCACTGAATGCTGAATATTTTACTCACTTAGAGTACCGGGACTTTTTTTTTACTCTCTTAAGGTACCGTGAGTATTTTTGCCTGTCTTAACTGACCGATAGTATTCTTGCTTCTATTTGTGTACCTGAACAAGTTAGATTCTTTCAAGGTAGAGTGAGTAATTTCACCTGTCTTAAGGACCAGAAGTATTAAATTTACCGGGTATTAAAGATATTTTCTTAAGTTACCGTGTTTATATAAGATACCAATAGATTTCTTGACTTGATTAGTGTACAGTGAGTCACCTATCTATGACTGTAGCTGATTGCAACTCTTTTAAACCCTCCGAGATCCCAAGCCACTCCTCAAACCCCTCTCTCCCTTTGTTTGTTTCCCACCAATTGGAGTTTTCCGTTGGCCCCGGTTAGTCTACCCTCTCAGTCCCTCAAAGCAGTTACCATCCACTTTCCCACCGTTTTCTCTCCGGGTCGTCCTCGGTCACAAAGGGACCCCAGGAGACAGTGAAACATTTCCAAACGACGTTCCTGGAACCGTGTTGGTCTAGGCAACGAACGTGGCATCCATCGCACTAAGATATTTTTATACTTATAACTTCGCTCAGAAGATTCCTGCTATCTCACAAATCTCACGAATCTTAATAGCGACGGTCTTCTATTTTGAAATAATTACTAAGTTTAAGAAAAGTTACAAAATAAGCAGCCCCACCAAATTAGTTATTTCTTAAGGAACGTAGGTTTTCCCGGTGTAGTTGCTGGATGAAGTTTTCTAGGGATTCCAACCGGGTGGCGTAGTTTTGTAAACACAACGGTTCGATGGCTTGCACCGTCGTCTTCTTCAGGTGAAGTGCCGTTTGAAGCAACAAGCAATAAATGCATTTTATCCGGGAAGATTTCTCGGAGCCGTTATAGGGCGGATAGCCCTCTTCGGCAACAGTTAATTAAATTAATAATTTGGCTCGCACCGAGGCAGACCGCAGCAAACCCACCGGAAGCAGGCTGGGAAGGAAGGGGTTGTAGGAGTAGAGACGTCTAGGTAGGTAGGCAGGATGAAGGTGCCCTGGAGAAGGTATCAGCCACCGCACCGGCCTCCTGAGGAAGCGCCCACCGCTCGACCACACACCGAACTGGGGGAAGGAATGGTAGGAACGCAGCTTCGAGTTATTAGCTGCGATTTTATTGACCTACTCGGCATTCGCCTTTGATACAGGAAAACCCTAGAAAACCTGTATCGAGTAGGACGGATGTGTGGAGTGTTTGAGTAGATGTAAGAATCTGAAACTAATAAAAAGGATTATTTGTACATGCAGATAAAAATGATAAATTTGAGGCCCTCAGCCTTCTTTTCTGGTCGAATACCTAAAACATAAAGGGGATTTTATTAGATGATTGATTTTTTTTCCTTTGTCGAGTTTATTTACCTGAAAAGAAAAAGAAAAGATTAGACATAAATGTGGGTGTGAGTGCGTGGTGTAAGGGAGTGGATCCGGATCCTTGGCAGATGTCAGATGGTTAACAGCATATCGCGCTGAACAGGAAGGTATATGCTACCTCTTGAGTTACAGGGGTTAACCACTTCCGAAGACGAGAAATGGCCCCACGTTCCTGCATCATCCCCAGCGTTGACTTTTCACTGTCTGCCTTGTTCGACTTGGGCGCGCTGCACTTCTTTCCATGGAGTTACGGCTAATTGCCTTTTCTTGCCAGAGAACTCTACGTCCACAGTACGGAATTCACTAGGCAGAACCTCAAGGCTGGACCAGTGGTTAAGAGAAACAAAATTTCGGTTTTGTGCTTAAACTAGTAGTGATTTTTAATGATAAGTTTGATGAAGAAGAGTAGCTTAATTTAAATTATATCTAAGGTGGTCTGGGATAGGTTGGTTGAAGTCTGGTGGAAGGTTAGGTACGTTGACATCGGGGTTCAGTTCCTGCAAATTACGGCAATCGACATGTGGGGGGGTAGTGATACTTAAATTTTGGTTTTCTTCCTGCCTTGATGGCTTGGCTGAGGACAGGTAGTGAAGAGGATTCATTATGAATTGTTCGGGCTGTGAATTTGGCTCGATGAAGAGCCAATCTTTGGGCGATAAAGGTGAAATTTGGTAGAAGAGCTACCAATTGTTGAGATGGGCGGTCGTAGGCAGAAACGGAGAATCCGGCGTTCTTCGATTTTTGAGGGGGAAAGAAAAATGGATGCGATGGCGGCATAGTCAAAGATTGGGCGGATAAGTGTTTTATACGTGTGGAGTAATGTTTTTGATGGGGTGGACAAAGAGCGGGCCCGAAGGCATTTGAATTAAATTTAATCTCAGGACTATCCTTTTGCGGAAGGACTTCGCCAGGTTGGGTAGTCCTAGTGAGGCATTTAAGGGGATGCCTGAAATATTTGGAGGGGCTACTTTGGAGTCCCAGAATGTTATAGATGGGTGGTCGATGGATTTGTTTTTCCTGTCATACCTATGTGTAAAGTAGACAAGTTCGGTTTTGGAGGGATTTGGGGTTATACTCCACCAAGAAAACCAGTTTTCTAGAAATGGGAGATTGAACTTAAATTGTTGGTAGCAGGAGTAGAAATCTTGGTTTTGTCATAGTAATGGCGGTGTCGTCTGCATATTGTAGAAACAGGGAGTCTTTGGGATCAGGGGTTGGGATATCATGGCAGTAGATGTTGAAAAGGATTGGGGAGAAGATGGCCCCCTGTGGGCGGCCGGCTTCGATAGCAAATGATGAAGAAGAGGCATTATTGATGGATACGAAGGCAGTTCTGTCTTCTATAAAGGATCGTCTCAGTTTCTTCAAACGGCACTTCACCTGAAGAAGATGGCGGTGCAAGCCATCGAAACGTTGTGTTTACAAAACTACGCTACCCGGTTCGAATCCCGAGAAAACTTCATCTAGTTATTTCTTGTTTAACTGCTATATTTTCTGGAACCAGCAGTTTAGTTACGTCAAGTCCGTATGCTATGTAAATTCTACATAAATAAATTGTGGTTTTATTCAACACTTTCTCTAGTACAAATAATTATATACTCAGAATAACATTTAAACGTTGTAACGGCTGAATTATCCGACGGTTACTTCAGCTATTCATAACTTCTGTAACAAAAGTAAACATAATCGCAAACGATGGAACAGTAACGGTTAATTACTTAGAATGAGAATAATAAGACGCGCGTCATGTTTTGTTAGACAAGTCACTACTGCAAGCAGATAGTGCTCGAAAATATAAATACTCGTTTCACATTCGTAAATGTTTACGGAAATAGTGTTTGTTATTCAACTTCAACTGTCATATAAATTATTTTGATATTGACTTGGAAAACACGGCGGTTACTTAAACTGAAGCGTTTTGTCACTGAAAGGGATAAAGATATCTGTGCATATTAAGGGATATTATTTCAATAATCAGTGCATTATTCGTCAAGGTTATTCATGTTCTTACAGTCTCTGCGTAAACCTACGAGGGTTGGTCGATATGCACGTACAAAACTATAGAATAACACTTTGGTTTTTGCGACGTTTCATGTTCATTTATCAACGTAATATCGTTTCAAAAACATACACTTCACCCAGCGCGTCAATAACTTTTTCGAACCGTCCAAAATAGGCTTTTGTTTCATCATTGATCAAAGAGGACGGCCAAATATGGAAAATGGACTCTGTGAGGCAGCAACTCCAACTAAATTCGTCCATTTTTGACATAGAAACTGTACAGGTTTGCGCCTGCGGAACGTCGATATTGAAGACCACTTCATGTTGGCCAAATTTGATCGTTTTCTCTTCAGTTCTTGAATCAGGCGGTCCAAAAACAACGCATAAGAATCTCCTTTACCCGTTGGTTCGTTTTTAAAATGGTCGATGTCCATAATTCAGCTGCATCCCAATAAACTGGTGGGTATTCCGGGCGATTTCACTGTCTTCCCCTTTTTCCGAGCCGGTTCGCCTGTAGAAACCCACAGTTGTTCTTTCTCTGATATTCAGTGGTGGATCAGTTTCATCAAAAGTTATATATCGACTTGGAAGTTCGTTAGGATTGGACGAAAAAGTTCCAACCCGGTCTCAAAATCAACCCCATGATTGCGTTTATTCTCTGCTATGAGCAATCGCGGCACCCATCTTTCTGAATTCTTTTGAGACACATCTTTAATCCAAAATCGTAACCACTTGGTTATGCTTGTTGCAAATCGGTCCCTAAATTAACCCCAGAATTTAGTTTATTCTCTGCTATGAGCAATCGCGGCACTCATCTTTCTGAATTCTTTTGAGACACGTCTCTAATACAAAATCGTAACCACTTGGTTATGCTTGTTGCAAACCGGTCTCTAAATCAACCCCATGATTGTGTTTACTCTCTGCTATGAGCAATCGCGGCACCCATATTCTGTCTTCTTTTGAGGCACATTTTTAATACAAAATCGTAACCACTTGATTATGCTTGTTGCAAACCGGTCTCTAAATCAACCCCATTATTGTGTTTACTCTCTGCTATGAGCAATCGCGGCACCCATCTTTCTGAATTCTTTAGAGACACGTCTTTAATACAAAATCGTAACCACTTGGTTATGCTTGTTGCAAACCGGTCTCTATTGTTGCAAACCGGTCTCTAAATCAACCCCATGATTGTGTTTACTCTCTGCTATGAGCAATCGCGGCACCCATCTTTCTGAATTGTTTTGAGACACAACTTTAATACAAAATCGTAACCACTTGATTATGCTTGTTGCAAACCGGTCTCTAAATCAACCCCATGATTGTGTTTACTCTCTGCTATGAGCAATCGCGGCACCCATCTTTCTGAATTCTTTTGAGACACATCTTTAATCCAAAATCGTAACCACTTGGTTATGCTTGTTGAAAACCGGTCTCTAAATCAACCCCATGACTGCGTTTATTCTCTGCTATGAGCAATCGCGGCACCCATCTTTCTGAATTCTTTTGAGACACATCTTTAATCCAAAATCGTAACTACTGGGTTATGCTTGTTGTCATGACAGCTTCACGCAATTTTACTCTTCGATCACTCAAAATCATATCGTAGATTCTGTCGATTATATGATGCATAGTCACCTCCAGTTGACGTATTAAACGATTTCGTTTATACGCTTTGCCCAATTATAAACTGTTTTAGACGTTAGGGCACATTTATTATAAACTTAATCCGACTCGGTTTCGAATCCTTTAAGAAACAAATTTGTTTCAAGTTTACCTGCAGCAACTGTTAGTTATTCGGTCCTCGTAAATTAACTATAAATTCATGACGATGGTAGCATGAAACGTGTAAGTTAATAATTTGATCGTTAGTAGAGATTAAATCCCAAGATCTACTTATCCATATACACCGGGATTATCTCCGGATCACTGATAGCAAGGCTACAATCACGGCAACGGCCAGTTGGATGTTATGATAGTCAGTAAGACTGCTTTTCGATCAAATTATTTTTTGTATTTTTATCTGTACTGCATTATTTGTAAGGAATACATCAGCTGATGTTTTCCAGAGATAACCTACGTTTTGTTCCATTTTATGCTAATTTCATACCGTTGAAAAAGGTCCCGGAGGCCTAAAATCATAAGAGTGATCGAGGGGTAAAATTGCCTGAAGCTGTTATGGCAACAAGCATAACCCAGTGGTTACAATTTTGCATTAAATATGTGTCTCAAAAGATATCAGAACGATGGGTGCCGCGATTGCTCATAGCAGAGTAAAAAGTATATAAAAAGAATAACCGGCGCAGCAGCACTGATAAATTATTTATACATAGATACCACAGTCTTAGAGACAATCTTAAATCACGGAGTATATTTGGCAACGGCGTCTAAGGCCATTGCTGGGTCCCGAACAGTGAGAAAAATGTCCTCACGAGTCGGAAAATATCGATATTACCATTTTTGGGTATTATGGTGAAAATGTTTTTTCTTCCATTTCATAGTATGGGCCTAGTTAAAATATATATTCTAGATACAATCTTATGACCAGTAGAATAAAAATGAGTGTATTGAGTTGCATTCGATTATTTGCGTTCTGCAGTCTTGTTTCCTGGCGGATCAACTGGAACCAAGGCCAATCAGGTTTTATTTCGCAATTTATGTCGTGATAGCAAGAGGTTCATTAAAAGACAGCAACTTTGACATGAAACATTTTTTTTGTGTGATATTAATCATAAAATATATTGTAATATACATTTAGAGGTCGTTAATTTAAATTAATGAATTTAAAGAATTCGCCTCTCGTTGAAGCTATTAATGTAATAATTAAATGGAAGGCGTTAATTAAATAAAAGAATTAATAAAATTTACAAACAATATTTATTAATTTTCTGGCAATAATTTAAAAGAATTACAAATTTAAAATATTAGATCTCAGGGTCTTCACTGGGTTCGATAATGGACACATTAATTATGTTTAAAAATCTTACTAAAAAACAAATCTCAATTAAAATAAAAGAAATTTACTTGACAATTAAACTAGAACGAAATTTAAAATGAGAACGAAACCTGACTTCTATCTTTTAATTACGTTTACATAATTAATTAATTTGTAATTTGTTACTCACATCTGTCCAGTTGGTTCCAGCAAACCTTTCGTTATCGAAACACACTATATCGAGATTTTACACTGATTCTAAGATTCACAGATTTTACACTGATTCTAATCAAAATTGATAGGATGTCAGGAACTCGGATGATCCTCCCTTTTGTTGTCAGCTATCTGTTGACTGCTTGCCTTAGGTGAATTCTGCTTGCCTTAGGTGAATTCCGTGGTTTGTAGATTTGCCTGTCTTTACTGCTTTGGACTCAAACTGAAATTTTACTATTTCTAGCCGGCTATGGACACAAAACTGCTTTTACTTAGCAAGTTTCGACGTAATGCTTTCGTGAATGTTTTACTTTGTCCACAGAAATGTCCAGGCACCAACCAACTCTGTTAAATTCTAATCGCCAACTCTGTTGAATTCTCGTCACCAACTAACAGTTATACATCGAAGATGTCTTTCCGCGAACTGAACTCTCGTCTTGCGTTTTAGCGCGCAGACGCCATTTTCAGACCTTCCGACAAAGGAACAGAGCTGGACTACATTGTCGCTATAGAAGCTCCTGCCGCAATAATAGATTTCTCAAACAATTTAAATTTTTATGTTCAATCAATTAATGTCCTAATTAATTGGCATTACAATATGTTACACGTTCCATTTGGCGCTTTAAAACAATTTTCATGAGCTGAAACTGAAGACGTGTTCGTTTGAGAAAGTGTTGTAAATTACGTATAGCTTATGGGGAAACTTGTAATAACTGTTGCGTCGTCGGGGAGGCACGCGAGTTAATTTATGATGACCTGATGCGATGAGCAGGCAGCTGCCAAGTTTACGATTCCTAGAACTCAATTCCTAATTGCTAGGGGTTATTAAATCAATTTATCTTTGCGTAACCAAAAGAAAGGGTTCTCATGGCCATGGGAACGGACAAACGTGCAGTTTCCCCTCGAATAAATCGAAGGAAGCGAACTGAAACAGTATTGGATTCAAGCTTGGAACGCTCTCTGTGAAGGAGACTTAAGATTAACGTGAAGACCATTTGTCAATTCATGAGAGATAGCCTTAGTTATTTTTGAACACTCCACGAGGAAAACGAATCCAATTGCACTTCCCTGAGCACTCAGTGTGGCACGATAAGTCGCGGTGATCTGTTGACGGAGCAAAGTCTGGTCCGGCGATTACTTCTCTGACCATGGAGCACGAAACGGTAAGCCCGCTTCTGAATTGCCTGAATCCATATCAACCGTATCCAGATAGCATGCACCCAATAATATATATATATATATATATATACATATACATATATTTGCAGTGGTCAGTCATGTGATTCATATGAATCACTCAATCATCCAGATTCATTCAACGTCACCAATAGCATCATCCAACAATTTCGATAAATTGTCTCGATATTTTCCTTTACTTATCTAAATTTATCCTGCTTACATGCTTGTTCCAATAGCCCAAGTACAATTTTGGACAACAATTTCAAAATATCCAGCAACGTAGTCTCCAAACCTCCGAATAACACCGGGAACTACGACGTTTAATCATTGGGATGCCGTTTTAAATTCATAAAATTATAATAGTCACACCTGGACTATTATTACAGCTATTTTCTAAAAATAAGCCGCTGATAACTGAAAGTCCTTCTAAGGGAAGTTAGTAACTGAAAACAACTTCTGTCAGACATGTTACATAATGTTTCCCTTACAACCGCTTTCCAATTTTATTTATAAATTTCAATTAATAACAAAATTAAATTCAATCCATTTAATTTATAATTGTACTAGCTCGGTGTCCGGCGTTACCCGGGTTGCCATAATTAATCTCAGCGATATCCATATCACGGGTTTCGACTTAAATCGCAGTCCTTTAAGCGATATTTTTATGTAACGCCCTTCCACCCCATCCCTAAAGGTGCCACCCTCCCATGCCGAGAGGGGTTGAAATTATACACCAAAATATCTGGAGAAACGCAATCTAACTGATTGAACCAGAAAAAGTTACTTTCGGCGAATTTCCACCCCCGTCCACCCCCATATAAAACCGCCCACACCCGCGCGTTGACAGGATTGTCATCATGAAACTAAGCGACATCCATAACTCCAAATTCGACTCTAATCTTGGTGATTATTGCTTAATTTTTATGTAATGCCTCTCAACCCCCTATAACCTCCTATATCAAAAGGTTTTGGAATTATAGAGAATCAACATCAGGCGAAATACTATCTATCTCATTGACTCCGAAAATTAATTATTCGTCGCACATATCGCCCGTTTAACATGTTTGAAAAATTCCACCCTCGTCCACCCCAGACCCATAGGGTGTGCTGTTTTTTTTATTGTCAAGAAAATTCATGATATTTTAAGTGTATAAAAAATACTCCGTACATTTATGTATATAACCATTACCTTTATGAATATAACCATATATACTCCATATATACTGAAAGGAGTCAGAATACTCTTTGGTGGATTTACTGTCTGACGTTGGTAGCACCATCTCTTCATCTACCGAAGAAAAAGAGGACTTATATATATATATATATATATATATATATATATATATGTTTTTTATTGCTATACATTTTAATAGCTTTATTAATTACATTATTGAGTTATAAATCCTCACTAAATATTTTTGTAACTGTTACAAACCGATTGAGGATCATAATGATTGTATTCAATGTTGAGAACTTTTAGGTCTAATTATTATTACAGTATATACGTGTTAACGTATCATGTCACATTGGACGAAATTTTTGTTGCTGAAACGACATCAATAATTGAATTATCCTGAGTAAGGCGTAGTAAATTGTAAACAAAAAGTCGCCATATTGGGTGCCGCAAAGTTTAAGTATGAAACATAGTTCATTGTAAAAAATATATGCAAGAAATAATTAAATACGCCAACTCAACGATAGAAAAATATCAGTTTGCTGCAATGTCGATAATTCTCAACAGCTCTCACTTGAAATTATTCCGTTAGTCTTTCCACATTTACAATCAAATATGTGAAATAATAATATTATACACAACCAAATTATTCAAGTATCTCACTTGAAATAATTCGTCCGTTTTTGCACTATTAAAATCAAATATATTAAATTATAATGATAAAAACAAATATTGGGTATCGTTTTTACCCTCATTCAAGGGCTCCTCCAGTCCGTTTTGCAAGATATAAGTGGGAAAAATCTTCGCCTGTTGTCCCGCCATGTCAGCCATTTTAAAAGTCAAGTTATGTAAAAGAAAATTAGTTCCACGGATCTTAGAACCTTTCGTATTGATTTTTATTATCATTCAATGGAGTATTGGTAAATAATATAATACGTTTTATTCAAACAGAATATGTCCGCTTTATTTCATTACGAAAAACGTAACCATTTCCATCGTTGTGCAGTATCGTTGCGTAGTAATGTCTCTCTCGCGTATGCTTTAACGTCACGTTCTCTTGGCGCGCTGTAATAACATTTTTTATTATTCTTTCCACCTTTACGATAGGGGTTTCTGACCCTCCACAGTACCGTGTCTCGTGTTTTGAAGAATATGTGTACCAATATGTGTTGCAATCTGTCCACGCATCTAAATATGTATAGAAATTAACCTAAATACATACATACATACATACATACTGGATGCCCGGCGTTGTCCATGTATATTATTTATATAAACCCGAAAGAGAATTTAATTCTATATAAATCTAACTGTTCTTAGTTCCGTACATTCTTTAGACCGATAGTGCATTAATTGAACAGCTGTAAACTGCATTGAATTTTATTACATGAGTCCCAACAAACATTCTTCCGAATTTATTTACGAAGATAATACTTAAATATACCCCTTGAGTATTGCAGGATATAATTGTCCTTCAGTTTTAGACATTACGAAAGATTAAATTCATGAAATTGTTAGCTAGATTCACAATGTAAACAAATAGTCGCCATATTGGAGTCATTAATATAGCACTAAAATTAACTTACATTTTCCGCAAGGATCGTAAAGTACTTCGTGTTGTTTTCTATTATCATTCGATAGAGTATCACTGGACAAGATTATACTTTTTATTTAATGAAAATATTTATGCTTCATTTCATTACGGAAATAGGAACTATTTTCTCTGTTCGTCGCTTAGTAACGTCTCTCTCTCTCTCTCTCTCTCTCTCTCTCTGTCTCGGGACGTCGCGGTATTTTGGCGCGCAGTAATTTAACACGAAATATTCACGTTTTTTAATTACAATTTTTTCCTAGGGGTTACTGACCCCCACAGTACCGTTTCTCTTGTTTTGAAGAACAATTTCTGTTGAAATCTGTCCACGCGGTTAAATTTGTATAAATATTAACGTAAATACATACAAATATACATCCTTTTTTATTATATAGATAGATAGATACCTTTCTTGTATATTTTATACTAGCTGGGTGCCCGGCGTTGCTCGTGTACTTATTTATATAAACTCGAAAAAGTATTTAATTGAATACTTAAATATATTCCTTGAGTATTTCAGGATATAATCGTCACTCAGTCTTCATACATTACGAAATATTACATTGATGAAATTGTTAGCTAGACTCACAACTAATACAGCGCGAAAATTAACTTACATATTCCGCAAGGATGGTAAAGTAATTCGTATTCTTCTTTATTACCATTCGATGGAGTATTTCTGTATAAAATTATACTTTTTATTTAAAGAACATATTTCTGCTTTATTTCATTCCTAATAAAGGAAATATTTCCTTTGTTCGTTGCGTAGTAACGTCTCTCTCTCGCGTGACGTCATTGTCTCTTGGCGCGCAGTAATTTAATATTTAATGATCACGGTTTTTAATTATAATTCTTTCCACATGTATGCTAGGCGTTTCTCACCCTCACAGTACCGTTTCTCGTATTTTGAAGAATATGTGTACCAATTTTTGTTGCATTCTGTCCACGCGATAAAATTTGTATAAAGAACAACGTAAATACATACATACATACATACAAATATACATCCTTTTTTATTATATAGATATATATCTTATATACTTTAACATTTTTCCAATCAACGCAGTTCTGTGCCGTTGAATTGAGAAACTGAATGTTTGTATTGCAGAAGTTTTAAATGGTCACGTGTTCTCTAAAACTGATTTTAACGGATATTTTACTCCTTTAAATATTTAAAATTTTTGATAGCGACTGATAGGCCTATGTATAATTTCTATCAATTTAATGCCAACCCCAGATTTAAATCAGTTGCGTACTGAACAACTTTAATTCTCTTCTTGCGTTTATTTAAGTTTTAGACTCGGGACATACCTTTAATTTGACCACTGTGTTCCATACAAAGTTTTATATGTGATATTTCCAGTTAATACGATCCAGTTACCGTGGATATTATAATCTAAAAATGTACCGTAGTTGTGAGTGTTACGTTGTACATGATGGACCAAAAAGAAGATCGAGCTTGATCTAATTGTTTAAACACAACTATAAAGCTTATCTACTTTTTCTTCCATATTAGACATTCGGGAAAATCAGTTCTTGAAAATTATTTGACCTAGGTGAGCCGCGTCGTTGCCAACATTCCTGAAATATGGAATTCGAATTTCATTAAACTCGCTGACTCATTGCCTTTGGAATATTATCATTGAATTGGAGTTTAGTGGCCGTTTTTTTCTGTAACCTCGATACTTTAAGTATCTTCAGAAAAAATCAAGAGGCCGTTAAATATATTCTTCACACGAAATGAATCAGTAAAAATTGAGTTAAGTCAAAGATTCGTCACACATGTGGTGCCATATTAATTAAATCACGTCCTGTTAAACGAATTTTGAAGAAATTATATAAAAAATTTATGTAACACTCTTGGCCACTGGTAGGATTTTTAACTAACAGTCTCATAATATTTTATTTTCTAAAAAAAACAGGTCCTGGGCTGAACTGACTGTCCGTACTTTATGAGAATTTAAGAAACCTTAAATGTTTCATTTGAGGATTTTTCCTGGGGCCAATACCGAACATTTCGATTATCAACGTACATGAAAAATGAGCTTCTGAACAGAATATGTTTGTTCTTTTAATTGATTTATGGTCGCGTCAACCTGTTGGTTATTGGCGACCCTCTAAAAGTATTTACATAATACAAGATTCCGGCCGTTTCAGACGAATAGCTTCACGCAAACGACGCATAACGCTCAAATAATATTCTTTGTTGACAGTTTGGCCCGGCGGAAGGAATTCATAGTGCACCACACCACGATAATCAAAGAAAACTGTCAACATGACCTTGATTTTCGGTCTTGCTTCACCTTTTGCACGATATTCGCTGGATTGGTCGGTGGTTTCAGGGTCGTTTGCGTAAATCCAAGTCTCGTCTCCAGTAATGATGCATTTCAAGTGGTCCTGATAGTCAGACAGCAAAGTTTCACACACATCAACGCGACGCTTTTTTTCCAAAAAATTGAGCGATTTTGGCACCAATCGAGACTTGACGCGTTTGAGACACAAAACATTCTTCAAAATGGTTTGGGCTGAGCCAAATGATATTCCAACACTATCAGCGAGATATCTAATTGTCCACCGACGATTTCCAAGAACCAAATCTTTGATAATTTGGACGTGGCCGTCGTCGGTAGACGTTGATGGTCGTCCAGAGCGCGGTTCCTCTTCAACGCGTTCTCGGCCCTCTTTGAACTCGTTGTACCACTTATAAACGTATTTTTTGTGCCATAGTTTGATCACCAAGGGCCTTCCGTAACATTTTCAACGTGTCCGCACGAGAATATTCGTTCCGCAAACAAAATTTGATGCAAGTTCTTTGCTCAACAAAATCACCGATTGCAAAAATTGAAAAATTCACTTTTGGTTGTTTACAAAAACACGTGCTACTTGGAGGTAATGAAACCTTTTTAACAAACCGAAGCTTGGCAAATATTATAGACAGTCCTACCAACCCAGGAAAAAGAGTTTTAAATGACAATTTCACCTTACTTTTTGATCACAGTGCAACATCAGAGGTGGGCTGATCTGTTCTGGAAAAAAGATATTCGTTGGGTGTACAAAGATCTCATTCTGGAGACTATTATTTGTTGTTTTCTTGAGATGTTGTTGAGGTGGCACAGATCTGCTTATGTTTCCAGGTTCTGATGGAAGAAGCCGTTATTTCCTCCTCTCCTCGTGTCCTGCCAGCTACCCTCCACTTTTCCTGTACATTCATTTGGAATGTCCGAGGCTGTACAGTTTGGGGCTTCGAACGATAGTAGATCTCCTCCAACACGGTTTCGACAAAAGCACGGCATAAATTCAGATCATTCGATTACAAATCGTGTACCAACTGAATCATAAGGGCGCAATTTAAGGTATCAGGATACTCAACTGATCCTCTGCCAGTTGATCGCGGCTTCCTGTCGCACAGATGCTCCAACTTCACTCACAGTTTCCTCGGTCCTTATTTACCTCGGACGAGGCTTTTTCTTTTACCAGTGTCCTAATCGAACATTTACCGGAACACTGATTTAGGTCATGCAACCAAATCTCTGCCTGAAATAAACGTCTAAAAACAACGCACAAATCGCCATTTTTTTGAGACTGGACAAGCAAATCCTTCGTGACTGAATTTCCAATTATCTACCTACGATACCCACCATGTGCGTACCGTTTACAAGATATGGTGATTTTAAAACCGATCATGTTTATGGTCCCCCGGGTTGAGCTGAATGTTATCCGTCTAACAGAGATATATCTATTAATTGAATTATAATTGATTGAACTGAGAAACTAAAATACTTCGGTTTTTAATATGAATCTTGGTTTCTGAAAATTCTGTATTATCTCAGAAATATGTTTGATAACAAGAAACAGATTAAAATCATCCAGCTATAACCGTTACCTGGCAGCTGGTACAACTTTACAAATGCACGACATTTGTTGATACATCCTTGACTTCTATTTGAGCCCAGACGCAGTCCCAACTAATTTGATCAAAAAAAAAAGGTCACGAGAAATTGCGGAAATTAAAAAATATGGACCGCAACTCATAGTATAGTGGCAGATCAACGCCAACGTGATTACTTTTGTGTTACACGTGCAGTTTTCGTGACCTAAATCAAATGTTCCGGTGAATGCGAAATTAGCTCGTGGGTTAAAAATATAAGATCCAACCTCGTTCAGTCGCTGTTTTCAGAGATTACCCAAGAAGCTTTATAATCACAGAGAAAGCCTTCGATCTTTAATAATACATGATCGGAAACTAGTAATTACAGGCCGGTTAGCCTCACATCTGTGATATTCAAGCAATTTGAGAAATTTGGGACGAAAGGGAATGAATTCACAGCGGGTAACATGGCTTCAGACCTGGATTCAGGCCCTGTCACACCAGTGCGGGACTGCGGGAACGAGTGCGGGAATCCCGTTGCAGGTGCGGGACAGCGTACCTCCACATAATTGCGGGAACGGGAATTCATTCATCGCCTTCCAGCGAACACAGCAGTTTCACTTAAAATAATTAATTGTTTTTAATAATTTTGAATAAAGATTTTTAATTCAAGTTAAGACAGCGTGCTCAATAACGTCTTCAGATGAAGAAGAGGCTCTAATTTTACTAGCTCTATCCGAGGACGAAAAACGTGCTAAGTTATTAGAATAAT
This sequence comes from Zhengitettix transpicula, assembly GCA_037074705.1. NCBI lineage: Eukaryota > Metazoa > Arthropoda > Insecta > Orthoptera > Tetrigidae > Zhengitettix > Zhengitettix transpicula. Next base: position 14,418,132 of record CM073595.1, on the reverse strand, counting down.
AAGAAATAAGGCAATTATTTACCCAGCTGCACCCTGTTTAGGAAAAGAAGAATATTGATTCACGAAATTAATTCTAAACTTAAAACATCTGGTGAATATCACATCTTAATACCAGAGCTGCGTAGAGATGTTGCAAAAATTTACATTTATTTCAGAATGACACCTGATTGTATTGATGAAATTTGCAATTGAATTAAGGGCGCCGTATTTTGAGCGGCCGTGCCCTGAGCGGACAAACAGTCCCTTCCTCAATCCTGACCGCTGAGCGAGCAGGTATAAACTTTTCCGAAGAGTAACTTTATCAGTCTCTGCTTTAACATTAAGTGAATGTAATACAAATTTAACGTATAATATTTCTGAAACTTATCTGGATTTTTAATTTCTATCTCTATCCATAATATGGAAACTGTTCCAAGTGCTAGTGATTCGTTTACCAATTATTCTTAGAAATGAATAATTAAGATACAAATAATTTAAAAGTTATATTTATCTGACGTCCTTAAATGAATGAAAACATCAACCTGTATAGTTATAAATTTATTAAGAATTTAAATTTATAAACAGTATAATAGAAAAAACATTCTCGAAGTTCCATCCCTAATTTATTAGGATCTCTTCAGATATTAATAAGTCAATTAAATGATCTAACTTCAAAATCCGTGTTAAATGAAATGTAGTGGACATCAATTTCTTAGATGTGATTTGCCCACACATTGCAGGCGGAAATTCTGTTATGTATACAGCTGTTGAGAGTATTGTTAAGTTTAAAGAAACAATAGAAATAAAATTATTTTAAATACACTAAATGAATTAGAACAATAGGGAATGATAAATTCTATTTAAATTATTTGTGAAAACATCAACCTGTTAATATGTAAACTCTTCCATTTATTTTTAATTTTTAAATATTATCTCAGAAAAAATATTCTCAAAGTTTCATCTCTAAATTATTAAAACCGCTTCAGGAATTGTAAAGTCAATTAAATGACCTAATTTCAAAATGCGTGATAATTTATAATACAATTGATTAAAAATTTATTGAAAACTATTTACAATTAATTACATGAAATTTAGTGGACATAAATCTCTTAGATGCGATTTTCCCACACTACATTTAATGTAATTAAATAGTTGTAAATTAAATAGTTGTAAATAGTTTTCAATAAATTTTTAATCAATAGTATTATAAATTATCACGCATTTTGAAATTAGGTCATTAATTGACTTTACAATTCCTGAAGAGGTTTTATTAATATAGGGATGAAACGTTGAGATTGTTTTTCTATTATTGTGTTGAAAAATTTAAATTAATGATAAATTTATAACTAATTATAATTGCTCTAGCAACGTGTGAAATTTCATTTCATTTAACCCCCATACTTATTTTTTCCTGAACTTTTTTGGGACGCCCTGCATATTTGTACTCTTACCGTATTTTGGAAAAGACGTAAATTCGAATTACATAAGAACTGCACTAATTATTTAAAGGAGTCCGGTGCGGCATCAAACCAAAACGATTAATTCGAGACCATGCGTGCTGAGCCTTCTAGGTCCATAGTGGGGACAATCTGCGGTATTATTACAAGTAGAACAAGTGAAAGTTTTTTAAGATTTTCGAAATCTGTAACTTCGTGTTGCTTGATACCGATCGGGCTTACAACATTTTAATAGTTACATAATTAAAACACATGTTTGACACTCCGTGAAATCGACCAGACCAGGAAACGCATTTCGATCACAAACAAGGGAAAAGCACGAGGATCTCACATTCAGAACTTCGTGGACGAGTGTTTTAGAGTTGTGTGTTTCCCGTTTGTCAGAGACCGCTGCTGCGGAAGAGCGGCGCGATGACGGCGTCGGCGTCGACGTCGGGGTTGTTGACGAGCGTGCTGGTGTTCCTGCTGGTGGCCAGCGTGAAGATTCCCTCCGCGTGGCAGATGGCCAGCATCCTCTTCACGGCGCCAGACCCAGAGTCGTTCCTGTGCACGGGCCACGCCGCTCTAGCACACGTACGTACTTAAATCACTTTTGTAGACCTGAGTTTCCTATGAATTCTCTGAGAAGCGTTCTCCGAGATTACCTATTCCAAGTGACATATCGTTTAAAGATTGTCTCGCATCCCAAGCGACTTGGAACAACAACGAACCCATCTATTATCGTTTAAATGAGTGTATAAGTACATGATATCTAAGCAATATTAAGGAAAGTCCACTACTCCCAGAAAATGTAAAGAAGAGGAATACCTGAAGATGGAGGCTAGATTGTATTCGAAGGTGATGGCCACGGAGCATAAACCGGATAAAATGCATGCCATAATTCTGGACGCTGTTCAAAGTTTAAATACAGATGAGTACCTAAAAGGTTTAGCTAATATTATTGACCCCATCAGAATTAAGTACATCTCTAAAATAGCCAACATCTAAGGAGGATGTCGAAAACCTAATAAAAGTTCATAAATCAATAACAATAAAGGGTGAGATGGTAAATATAAGTACTTTAATGCAAAAATACTGCCGTGTAACCTTTTCAAATGTATGCCCAGTTATCCCTAACGAGATTATTGTGCTAGAACTAGAAAAGCTAAATATTATTCCAGACTCTAAAATATCGGATATTAGAATAAGTACTGGTGACCGAAGATTTTCTCACATTAAAAGTTTCAGAAGACAATTCTTCATTAACCCGGATAAGCTAAATTCCCTTCCTGATTTGATAATGGTGCAATATGAAGACACTAGCTGTAGGATGTGTCTAGCAGCGGAGAACCATAACTGCTATCATTGTAAAAGTCCCGGCCATATCGCGATAAATTGTCCTAATAGAGATGCAATACTGAAGAACAACCTGACTGTAAATGAAAATTATGACAAAATTCAGTGTAATAACCCGGCACCCACAATTCAAATAATTAACCCTCAAAAAACGTACATGGATAATTGACAACTAAATGCATCTACGAGCTCGACAAACAAAGCTGATAGGAAAGACGTCAGTAATCCTGAACACAAGACAAGCACTAATACACCCAAGAAAACAAAACAAAACATTCAGGATCATAAATATAAGGCGCTTAGTCAATCATTATATGAAGAAGAAACCAGTGCTCCAGCTATCCCTTTGGAACAGTTAAAGACTCTTATACTAAATACTACAGACTCAAAGAACCCAAGGACCGTTATCAGAGATTACCAAATATCCTCTACATCATTCATAAATGTATTGGACTCTTTTTACCCACACTTAAATGATAAAACGGCAAAAAGTAGAATAAAAAGTCTCCCAAATTTAGTTAAGAAACAAGAGAGTGATACATATTCAGAAGCAGACGCCTCTTCCTAATAAAAACAGACTATGACCACAGTACAGTGGAATTTGTAACAGTCGCAGTTAATATAATTAATTATCCTCTTATTGTGATAAATGAGTAACAAATGCGAATTGTAAAATGTAAATGTAAGAAACCCACATTTGAAATGTATAATTATTCTTTCAAACTGTTCAATTAAATGTATATTATTGGAATCAATGTGAATCGCAGCACTATATGTAATTTATTTATGGGTCGCCAATGACCAAGTTGTTAAAGCGACCATTATAAATCTTTATTTAAAAAAAACGAACCACGACTCTTTTTTAAAAAATATAATCGGAGAAATCCGTTTATCGTAGACGAACTGGACGAAGTTCATGCAGAGTTCATGTGATGTTAGATTAACGAATTTACGGAGGCCGCAATGAATCGAATATGAAGTACACTCGAAATATTTGTGCAGGATCGCCGAATTAATGTTCATGAAATATCTGATATTTTTTTTGAGTTGGTGACATGCTGCAACCCTGCCTTACACCTTGATGAATGGTAATTTCTTGGGTCATCTGTTTTCCAGTATTTATCACAATCCTGGTGTTCCTGAGTAACTTCTATTAAATGTTTAGGAAATCCTCTTCTTTCCATAATTGACAACAACATATCAACGATCGAATGCATACATAGATGATCTGGTAAGGAAATGGAAGGAAGATAATGTAGTACCAGGCATAAAACTGGGACACTCTCAATATCACATTGCTATTCGCCGATGACCAGGTTATTATCCAAGATAATGAAGATAAACTACAAATGGCGGTTTATAAATTACACCAACGGAGTAAAATATATAACCTGAAAATTTCAATAAGTAAAACAAAAACCATGGCGTTCTTAGGAAACGATCCAATAAGAACAAAAATTGCTCGAACAGGTACATTTCCAATATTTAGGATGTGAAATAACATTTGAAGAGGATAAAGATATCACAAATAAAATATACAATTTTCAGAGGATATCTGGGACAATAAGAAGAACGTTAAAAGGTAAAACCAGAGAAGAAACACAAATTTTATAAGGTGATGGCAGTTCCTACAATGTTTTATGGGTCAGAATTCTGGGCAACAAAACATAAACAGCTCAAACAAAAAGAGGCAGCTGAAATGAAATTTCTCAGAGCAGTGAAGGGGTGTACAAGGATAGATAAAATAAGGAGTACTTCCATAAGGGAAGATCTAAGTGTTCAGGCGTTCACAGATAAGTTAACAGAGTATAAAGAATACCTAGAGACAGATTTCCAAAACAAGTGCTGGAATATAAACCATTAGGCAAAAGGAATGTTGGAAGACCTAGGTTGAGATGGTGAGGTGAAGCCGGAACTGGCTAAAAGCCTAATCTTGGAAAGCAGAAGAAGAAATATCTGATAACGGAGTAATGCCAGTTAAAATCGTGAATTTTTTGTTGTTCTATACGGCACAACAGCTCTGGCCTCCTTTACGATCAGCCTCCATGCGTCTTTCAGCTTTATAACTCTCAAATCCTCCATTACACGGTCCATCTACCTCAGTCTTGGACTCCCTCTTTTCCTCGTCGAGAAGAGTCTTGCTTTGAGCATTTTTTTGAGGTATTCCGACTTGCATTCTTTCTACACGACCCCCACCATTGCAGCCTTTGGGATTTTATAAATCTCACCACATAATTATTTCATTAATCTTCAAACTCTGTGTTCCATTACAGGCCCATAGATTCTTCTCAATGCTTTACGTTCGAATATCCTTAAATTTTTCTGGTCTATGTTAGTCATTGTCCAGGTTTGAGCACCATATGTAATCACAGGCCTTATATCAGTGTTTTAAATTTTCTGGTAAGCAATTTACTTCTCATTAATTTCAGGTTTGCAAACTATGCTTTATGTCCTGCTTGAATCCTGTATCCATGCTACCCTCTTTACCTCTTATGTTTCCAAGGTATTTAAAATTAGATACACTCTCAAAGACCTTCTGTCCAATTTCTAAGGCCTGTGGCTTTCGTTTTGATTTTGTAGCCGATATAACCATATATTTAGTTTCCTAGTATTAACTACAAATCCAATTTCTTCAGCCTTTCGTTCTAAATAATTATAGACATCTATTATTTTATTTTAGACCTGGCTACTATGACAATGTCGTCTGCATATGCACATGTCTGACTATTGTTGTTCAATATTCTACCCCTTTGATCTAACTCTTTTATAACATAGTGCAGGACCAATAAAGGGGTCGACAGACCGTCTCCTTGTTTCACTCCTCTATTGAACCTAATGCTCGCACTTAATTTATTGTCAATTCTCACTTTAGCTGTTGTATTTCTCATTATTTTCTACTTAATTTTAATTTGATTCATGGCCTCAACTAGTTTTTTTTCAATTTACACTATCGAAGGCTTGCATGAAATCTATGAATAGCATATGCAAGTCTAGCCCATGTTCATAATGTTTTTTTCCACCAACTGTCTTATAGACAATAATTGATCTGTTGTGCCTCTATTAGGTCTGAATCCACGTTGATATTCCCCTATTATTGTTTCTGTTACACGTTTAAGTCTTCTATTAACCACTGTTGACAATATTTTATGCGCCACATTCAATAGAGTTACACCTCTATAATTACTACAATCCCCTTTTTAAAAAATTGGCTGTATTATCCCAGTATTCCACTTCGCCGGCATTAACTCCTTCTTCCATATTGAGACAATTTATGTAATGCTTGGTTTATTGGTTCACCTCCATACTTGATCAGCTCCGCCGTAAAGTTATCTTCTCCAGGCGCTTCATTTTCTTCATTTTCCCAAATATTTTGTAATAATCAACACAAAAAGGTTAATTAAATTAAAACATTATAAAAAATTAACAAACAAAATAATTATTTATTCATTTGTGGCTTCCAAAAGTAAAACAATTACAATCAAATTAACATCTCTTCTCTCAAGGTCTCCACTGGGTTTGATAATTAACAGAAAAGTGATTTAATAAACTGATTAACAATTCAGTTTAAAATTTACCTAAAAACAATATGTCGATAAATGAAAAAAAGCTAACTGTAAAGAAATTAAACTTGAACGAAATGAAAGATGAACGAAATCTGACTCTACCCTTTTAGTTATCGTTTACAAATATTATTATCAAAGTTTTGGTTACTCACATAATGTCCGACTGGTACCAGCATTCTTTTGTAGCTTCAACACTACACTTTAAATGTAAAATTTTACAGTGATTCTAATTTCCTCACAGATTTTACACATACGCTGTGAAAATGCACGTACTCAGCTCTCAGGAACCTTGGATGATCCTCTCCTAATTGTTCAGCTATCGGACGTTGGTTTCCCTCAATGCAAAATTGTTTAATTTTTATAATGAAGCAACCTTTGCTTCACCGTTGACTAGTTGTTAGAAAATCTCTCTGTCCACCTATCTGCTTGCTTACAGGAACTCACGATTTGCAGATTTTAGACTTTTACTGTTTTATTTATCTATTTGGATCGAACTGCTATGCATCTCGGTGAAGATTTATTTTAATGTCTCTCCTCTCGTGGCTGACCGTAGACTGAAGACTAACTTTACTTTTGCGCGCGCAATCGCCATTTCGGCTCTTCAACAAAGCAACAAGGCTCAGCGTTATTGTCCCTTTGTTATCTCATACCGCTATAATTCAAATTATTCACTACAATTCAAATTATAACCAAACAATTAATGGCCTAATTAACTATTGCTACAATATCTACCATTTCTTCCATCGTTGGTGAATCAATAACATTAACACCTATATTATCAACTTCTTCTCCGTTATTCTGTCTCTCTGTCAAGTCTTCTTCATTTTGTTCGATATCTTCTGTTTCATTTAGTAATTCTTTAAAGTATTCCGAACACCTTTCCATTACCTTTCTCTCTTCCCCTTACATTCTCCCGTCTTTGGGAGCACTCTAGGTTTAAAACCTCTTTTCATTCTATCTTCAGCTTTATCAAATTTCCTACTTTCGTTTTGTTTATTCAGTTGTTCAATTCCTTCTCTCTGGTGTTTCATCCACCTTTTTTTCTTTTTCTTTATTAAGTTGTTAGCTTTTCTTCTCAACTCTTGATACTAGTCACACCTTGCTCTCGTTTCTCTTTGTATCATTTTCTCTCTAGCTTTATTATTTTCTTGTATTATATCGACCCACTCTTTGTCAAACCAATCAGGGTTCATCATCATTTCCTTTTCTCCAATAATTAATTTAGCAGTTTCATTAACTGTCATTTCTATTACTTCTCATTGTTCCTCTGCTGCCTTACCTCTTGCGTTATATAGATTCTCCAATTTATCATTTAACATATTTTCATATTTCTTTATTTATTCCAAATTTTCATTTAGCTTAGAAGCATTCCAGCATCTCCCCTTAATTTTTGGGAGCTTTTGTACCATTGAAAATCATCGTTCTCTCACTTTTGTTCGTACAAGAAAATGATCTGTGTCACAGTTTGGGCCCATAGAACTTCTTACGTCAATTACGGTTGAGAAATGTCGAGTTGTTACCAAAATATGGTCGATATGGTTAACTTCCGTACTACCGGGTATTTTACAAGTTCCTAAATGAATATATTTATGGGAATCGGTCAAAAATAAGTGCGTAAAGGCAATTTAAAATTCTGCAAATATCGCTAATTAGGCGGAATCCACGAGATTTTTCGTGTCGAAAGTTTTGAAGATAATATAAACTTTTTATATTTTTTAATGTCTCATTCAGGTTTTCTTATAACATTTTTGCTTAAAATCGCACAAAAGTTCTTCAGTTTCCGGCACTTTTACAAATTTTAATGTTTACAGTCGGCTTCGCTTCTTACTTCTCGCCATCTTGTTTTCTACTCGCACGATGAAAAGTTGTTTTACATCGGAGTTGACTGACTGTCATTCCGTTACGCATTTGGCGATCTTTATCGCGAAGTTAAAGTATCGTCGATGTTCAAAGAAATCAGGAGCCTTACACACTCAGCGATTATTATCGCGGCCGTAAATTTTCATTCGTACGTTTCTCAGCTGAGAGTGCTGTGAACAGTGTAGTTCGAAATGAGCAGAGAGCAGATTCTAGCATTACTGTTATTTCATCGGCGAATGAAAATGGGAAGGAAAAAAATCAACTAATTTGGGTTCATCCAATTAATAAAAGATTGGAGCTTTTTACACGATTTTTGAAGAGGATGACGCAAAATATGTTAAAGCTTTTATCCCATAACACAGGTCATTAATTAATGGAATAAGTATTTCATTATCTATGATGCCTCCCAAATTATTCGTATTCGAAATATGAACAAAAAAAGAACACAAAAGATAGGATGCCAAAAAATAGTGCAAACATACATTGGGTTATGTAGGTCACTAGTTGCAAGTGGCGATAAATTTATCGCTGAATGCTAGAGGAATCGAGCGACTGCTCAAACTGGCAAGACGAGGTTACGACGGCAGCGATAAAGTAAATCGGGGATAATAATCGCCAAGTATGTAACGGGCCATATGCACGATATAATGTGTTTGTAACACATACTGAGTGCGACCAGTCAGCTGGCTTTGAGTGGAAATTTATTTAACTTTTGTTAATAACTGCTGTGAGAATGTTCGTACTGGACTTTTCAGGAAGCCTGGTTCAACCCTTGCAGCTCCTACCTGGACGACAATGGAACCTTCACCAACTCGTCGACAGCGTTGTGTCGCAATTTCGAATTCTCCCAGAACTACGACACTGTCGTCACGCAGGTAACGCATACAGCTTCCATCTTATATATATATATATATATATATATATATATATATATATTGTAATATTTTATAAACTAGCTTTTGTTATCTTTTGACAATAATTCATGATATGACTTATGTGGCGTTTTTAAATGAAAAGAGCTATTACGTGAAAACTATTAAACAAGATTTATTAACAATTTTAAAACAAGTATTCAAATTACAAAATATTTGGGATCTCAGGGTCTTGAACTGGGTTTGATAATGGCAGAATTTATATAAACAAAATCACAAAAATTACATTTACTTTATATGGGAATCAATGCGTCTGAACATAGACGAAATTTGTTGCTGAAGAAATAATACTAAAGATTGAATTTAAACAATTTCAATCTTTATCAAGAAATAAAGGATGATCTGAATAATTAAAGATCTCATTTTATCGATAATTAAAGAACGATCTGACGTTTATCTTTTAAACGTGGTTTACAATGATTTTAAAGTTTTCTTTCTACTTACGGCAGCCCAGGTCTCATTTTAACTTTTCGTGCACAATTTTGGGGATATCACTGATTCTAAGTTCTCACAGACTCTAAATGTTCACAGACTCTAATTAGCGTAGTTTGTTAGTTGGTTTAAAAATAAATTTGTCGATTCTCGATGATTTACTGCAAACTGGATTCGTAGATCTCGTGAGTCATGTTGAAAATGCCACTCACTGGTTTTGTCTGTTGACTGAAGATTGATTTAGTTTCTGCAATTTGATATAACAGCGTACATATTACTGGAACACATTCTCTCGTTCTTTAAATTAGACCTTTTTCATTCCCGCTGCTGACTGACTAAATTGTTCAACTTTTCGTGTATTAGAATTTTGTGGTCTTTACGCCTCGCCGTTCATTGCCTGACTGTCCTACTTTTGTAAAATAGACTTTGCTGGTCTTTATGCCTCGCCGTTCCTTGCCCGACTGTCCGTTCGTCTCGTAAATTTTGAGCGCGTAAAACCTTCTCGACCGATCAACAATACTTTCTTTGCATTGCCGGTTTGTTGCGGCGTTCGCTATATCCACCAATAATGAGTCCTCTACAATTCAACTTTCAATTAGAACAATGCCTTAATTACCAATTACTACAATATATATATATATATATATATATATATATATATATAACCATCCTGCATTTCCAGGTTTAACTATATTATTGTCATGTGATATAAAATTATTATAAGTCTTAAATGTTAAGTCAAACAAGACGACGAGCTTTTCGGGGACGTTTGAAGTAACCAACAATTCACATGTATCAAATTAATTTAATAAAAGTTGGAAATTACGAAGATTTTTAGGGTTAGTTTTATTTGTATCTTTCATTAGTCCTCGAAGGAGGAAATATAATGCGTCCATAACTGCATACAAAATTATATAATCTAAATTAAGACTAGGGTATGTTAATAAGAGCTTACAAGACAATACAAAAACACAGCACTTTATTTTTATATATTTTCTATAACTGTCAATTAAGAAGTATTTGTTGAAGTCTGCACATTATAACTTCTCAATAACGTTATAATTCATTGTAATAATAAAACTAATTGATGTAAGGAAATTTTCCCGATGGTGATGTGGACACAATCACTTTGGTGTTATCTAAGAATTATCTTCATTTCTTTTGGAGAACGATGTTGTTATTGTGACACGTCCCGCCTGTTAATTTGCAGTGGGGCCTGGTGTGCGGCCGCGGCGTGCTGGTGGCGGTGTCGCAGTTCTTCTACCTGCTGGGTGTGCTTGTGGGGGGCGTCGTCTGCACGGCGCTGCTGCAATGCTGCTCACCGCGGCGAGTGCTGGCGGCGGCGATCGTGGTGCAGCTGCTGGCCGGCGTCGGCGTCGCCTTTTCGCCGTTCTTCGCCCTCCACGTGGCCATGCGCTTCCTCACGGCCGCCGCCTGCACGCATATGTTCTCCAGCGGATACGTCATATGTAAGATTTTCCTCGATCCTGTTCCATATGTAAGATTTTCCTCGATCCTGTTCCTTTTGGCGGCAAACTTTGGAAACGATCGCTCCTCCTTTGAGGGTTACTAACGTGATCGCAGCTATTTGTTGCCTCACTGGTATTTTGAAGTGAAACTTCAGTCACTGTAGGATAAGTTTGCGAGTCTTTAAGATGTCTCATTTCAGCCGCAAGGCTTTGTGCATTGGAGATGGACTGTGAGCGATGAACCAATGTTTATAGAACAGACTCTCTGTTCTGGCGGGTGACAATTCATCAGTGAGGGTGAGTTTTCTATAAACCCCGTGTCCCATCGTGCTTCCTCCTGATCTAAATCTCAAGGAAGGCCACCATGGTGAATTTGATATTTGGATGGATTCCATTTATGTCAAGAAGAAAGGTCTGGAAATGGTAGCCATGCGGCCAAATCATGGGGGAATCGTCAACGTACTAGAAACAACTAGGTTTCCTCCTCAAAAAACTCCACAATAGTTTGCAATGTTTGAAGAAAAGGGAGAAACCAATGCGAAAGCATCCACTTGGTCGTATAATTGATCCTTATATTGAAAATATGTTGTGGTTATAACGTGCGAAATAGTTCCACTGATCTAGGTGGGAAATTTTTAGAAAGTAGACTCATTGAGTCAGCTAGTGGAAACCACTACTGCCAAGATATAATGGTTTCTCAATAGGATAGTGTTTGTGACCTTTTAACCTCCTCGAAAAGGGGAGATTCTTGCAACAAACCCAGTGGGTTGTGATGACATTTGAATGTTCATTGATAATTAATTGCATGTGCTCAAATGTAAAGAATGCCCAATTATTTGAAATCTAACAAGCCTTTTTTGAAGAATATAAAGTATCCCTTTACCTCAAAAATTGTGTCTAGAAACTATGTCATGTCGATAGCAAGTAAAAATTTGTAAATATTTTTATTGTTCTAATCGCTGCACTTTGAAGTTATTCTGTTATGTGTTCAGAAGTGTGTTAACATAAATCTTACAACTCAGAGCAGTTGTTACTATTGAGACTTGCCTTGTAAAGGAATAAGTATTTTATTACAAAACACCTTGTAGGTACAAATATGGCAGATGGTAAACTTAAGACTGTAGCTGGCTGTTGCTATGAACACTTGTGGTCAGCTGGTGTCATCACGCTTCCATGTATTTCACAGATGTTTTCTGACTGGAGGTACTTTCAACTAGCCATCACACTTCCAACTATTTTCATTTTGTTCTGTTTCAGGTGAGGAAATTTTTTTAAAAAAAATACAATTATATAAGATATTGGTAGAAACATTAAAATTTGTTTTCTTATATTTAATATATATCTTACTTTTGAAAGAAACTTAAATGTATGCTTTTAATTAAGTGTTACTAGTATTTAAAGATATAATGTTTGTTATTATAAATCAAAACTGTGATGAAAATAGGTGCATAATTTGAATAATTTATAGAATAACATTAGTATTAAAATGATACAGTCAAACTAAATTTGGAGATGCATCTATACTTTTAAATGTCCATATGATTCTAAAAAAACAATGAGAAATTTTGCATAATAATTATTCACCAGATGCCTAGATGTCATCTTTTACATGCTTACATTTTTTATGTTTTAATTTTAAATAAGAAATCATGAAACAATAGCTCTATAAAGTGTTGAAAATGAGTTTTATGTATTCATTATTTTCTAACTTAATTAATTAATACAAGAGAATGTAAATAGTAAGAGAGTGTCAAACCATTTCACATTTTTTATTAAAATATACCTCAAGGAAATTATTCTTATATAATCTTACAGATGGATTCCAGATTATACAACTTGGTCTCCAACAGTTACACCTAATATTGAAGTATGCAAGAATAAAGATACAACAGAAGGTAACAAATGCACCAGAATTTTCAACAAAGTTGTATGTTTTTTACAAAACAATTCAGTGGATTGCTACAGACTCAATTGTATGGAATCAATACAATGTGTTACTGTCTAAAATAATAAAATCAAATTTATGTTACTGCAAAATAAGTTTAATTTTCATTACGAAAATAAACAGGTTTTGTAGGATGTCTGGAGATCAATAATTTATAGATTCACAGAAAAGCAGATATAACACTAAATATATTATTTTTTAAATATGTTAGATCAACATTGAATCATTGAGAAAAGACCGTAATTTAAAATTCTTCCCTCATTCCCAAATGTAATTAAGTTATAATTAAAGATCAACTAATATATCTAATAACACATTTAGATAGGAATTAGAGACTTACCAGAAATCAATAGTTGGTCCAGTCGGGCTGAGTAATTTAAAACTTCTAAAGTTTTTGGGGGCCTGAGCCCCTTTTGTCAGGAGAGAAGGTGTGAACTGTGTTTTTAGACTCCTCAGCCCAAATGGATCTATTGATTTCTGGTAAGTCGACTTTGCTGTCTCTCTTTCCTATCTAAATGTATTATTTTATTTAACCTCATCATACGTTTCCTTATATATATATATATATATATATATATATATATATGATTTTGCACAAAAATTAATTTTTGTCATTGTTCATTAAGGAAGTAAACAACTAATGAATTCTGGGATGAGTTTGACCCTTAAAATTTCTATCCATATTGCATGGATATGTACTGTTGTTACATACTATGGTGGTTTGCTCAATGTCAAGAATTTGGGAGAAGATCTGTACTTAAACACAGCTATAGCAGGTATTAAGTTTTCATCAAATATTGTATATAGTATTCTAAGTACTGAAATGGTTTATTAATGGAGTGAGGAAAAATTCAAGAAACTTTAATACATCTGAATAGCATTTCAAATACACAGACAGACGTTGATACCCTAATATCACTAAAGCACTCAAGTAATAGTAAACTCACAAATCACATTGAGCCAATGAAGGCAACATTCTTAATTCCACGAATTACCAACACAATTTAAAAATCACTCTTATTCACATATTGTATTCATATAACAATAACAAAAATTAGGGTAAACTGTGTACTTGAATAACAGGGAACTGAACATGCAGAGAGCATGAAAAGAAAGTTCACTACACACAATTTATTATACAGAAAATGGGTATACATCTCAGTGGTAAATTAGTCCTTTTTATGTCTCCTAGATACCAAGCTGGAACATATAGTCAAATGCTCCCCATTTTATGTCAAAAACTCTTCTTAATTCGCAATCTCCATTGAAGTCGTCATTATTCATATTGGCACATTTGTTAGTTTTAATGTTGAATGCCTCTTAAAAAATAACCTATGGTAGACACCCTCAACCCAATTTTATTTTTATTACACAGTCTTATAAAGAGATCCTGTCTACTCCCCAACACTTGCAGGCATTTTCCTATAAAACATTTGAATGATAAGTATCAAAAGAATATAATAACTCCAAAATTTTACAGTTAATATATTCCTTATATATTCTCTATTAGAGAAAGTAAATGGTAATCACATTATTGTAGTTTTCTGAACACTTTCATAAGAAAAACTCTGAACCGCCATATACATAAGATATATCCATTCTAATCATTATTGGTACTTGTACACAACTTAATAAGATATATCCATTCTAATCATTATTGGTACTTGTACACAACTTTATTTTACATAGTCAATCAGTTTTGCAACAATTTTTCACATTTAACCTGAACCTATTTTAATCTGAAATATAAATGATTTAATTAACCTCTGACTCATAAAAAATATCACTTAATTCCAAACTATCACCATAACAATAATTTAATCAGCAAAAATATATGAGAAAATTTGTTGAATTTCAATCAATAAAACTTCATATAGTTCCTATATTTCATTACATTTAGAAAACCAGACCCTTTCCAAATTGTCCAATATAACTGGCTTTATGTACTAAATCCTAGTGAGCACAGAACAACAAGATGTAGGAGAAACAAATATAAAGGAAGCTGTTAGATTCAGCTAACTTCGAGCACAAAAGTGGAAACACAGAACAATCAAATATGTTGTGTAAGCAGAAGTGATTTCTATGCATTCCTTTCTAATGAATTTAAAAATTTAAAGCATATTGAAACTATCTGGGCCAATAACCTAAAATAAAAAAACATTTTCTTAACCTAGATTTAACATTTCAATATCCAGTGTGTAGACATTCAGAATTCTATCACTGAGCGGGAAGTCCAATGCAACTCAGTTACTTTGATAATTTCCAACCCTCAGACTCCACCAAAACGGAACTTCCAAAATAGGGGCAAATTAAATGCACATTAGTTAGCCTTTACAGAGAAATCACTGACTATGTCTACATCCCTTCAAACCACAAAATTTCTATAACAATTTATTGCTTATTGCATTTACATTTACATAATTTTATTATTGCAGGACTAGCTGAAATATCTGGTTGTTTAATTGGTCTGATTTTGTTGCTTTGGAGTCCAAATAAGTGGCTATCTCTTGGAATATTTAAGGTTGTTGGAGGTATATGCTGTTTGGTAAGCTGGACTCTTCCAAAGGGTATGCCATAATATTTTAATTTTTAATCAACAATTGTAATTTTATTTATTTTTATTGTTTCTGTGGTTAATTTGTAAAAACTTTAATTGACATCAACATCCTGGTGCATAAATTATTATTATTATTAAGGTGAAAAATATATTTTAAAATATATGCGACCTTAAAAAATTTAAACACAAGATTTTGCACATTATTTTAATGTTTGGTATTCTTGACATGGTGTACCATATAATTTGCACACTTATATGGATGAATAAAGCAATTAGCAAGTTATTGTTAAGTAATAATTTGTTTATTTTAAATATTATTAATCTTTAAACAATGATAACCAAAAATATTTTCAGATCTGTATAACTGGTATGGGCTGTTGTTAGCATTTGCCATGGGTGGACGAATTGCTATAGCAGCATCCCTTACTGTTCTGACAATAGCTTCAAATGAGTTATTTCCTCCAGCCATCAAAAAAACAGCACTGTTCACATGTGTCACCTTTGCTCGTTTGTTTTTAATGTCAGCACCATTTATTGGGACACTGGTTAGTCACTGTACTTCTATTTATGTGTATATATAGATTTCTTTAGAAGCTTAACACTGATATGTGAAGATAAATTTTAACATGAAAGACTTGATTGGATTCTCAAACATTTTTGCTAAACTTGATTTTATTTTTTGAAACTTAATGTTTTCAATTTAAAGAAATATTATTTCATTGAAACATCTACATTTTGTTAATAATACCAATTTCATAGATATGTCATTAAAATTAGACATAATTGTCAATTTAGGACTTGAACTTAAAATGGGTTCTTTTTATACAATGATATCAAACATTACATACTTGATTAAATTTCATTTATTGTCATGCTGTAAAAAATGACACTTATTCCAACATTAAAAATACCACTCAATAAGCCAGTTACAATCAAGTTCAACCTACTCAACATGGCATAGTTGAATCACATAATTTATCATGCTATTTAAATTGCAGTTAAGCCCCTAACAATATTGTGGCGCAAGGGATGAGAAGGGGTAAGTGGTCCAAAAATCCCATATTGTGTCAAATCCATAGTTTAGATTTTCATTCAGAGAAACAGTGATGCTCACAATGCAGATTAAGTCATGGGGAATTTATTCAATATCCAGTTTAATACTAACAAATACCACTAGTATTACAATAAAGTAAACATATTTATATATTGAATGGTAATTGATTTTTCTGGTTTTAGGCAGTTTATGGAAAATGTGTTCCATTAAGTGTATTTGGTAGTTTGACAGTATTAGGAGGTTTATCCTTAGTAATTCAACAACCACAAGACCAACATGTTGAAAATGTTTGTGAAAAAAACATAAGCTTAAAAAGGTATGTAAAAAATTCAATGGAGGTCACAATTGATGTCAAGAGAACAGTGTTACGTTTGTTTTAATTCTAACATTCAGTTTCAGTAGAAAGGTACCTAATGATGAAAATGTGAAAGGAAATTCAGAGGCAGAAATATAACTACAGAGATCACAGCATTTGTGAAACAAGAATATGATGTATGACTTCCCGTTCTTGCCAAATTAAATGTAATGAAATTTTACCTACAGAAACTATGTACTTAATCTACAGATGCAAGAACACAACTATGAACTACAAAACTTAATTTCTGTGCATCATAGTCCATCTCATAAACTGACCTTAATAATGAAAACTTAAGTTATTGGTTTGTAATATAAACACTTTCTCAGTTTAACACTGAAATTAAGTGCAAAACCTTGGTTCCTGACTTTTATAGTCAAATTTATTATTTTATTACATGAGTAATATAAAAAAATTACAAATCCATTCATTTGTATTTGTGTAAATATATTGATTAGAATAATAAATGAGATTTACTTTTTTATTATATAATTAATTTTTTTTCATTAACAAATATCCCATTCCAATAAAAAATAAACAATTCACATCTTTTTCTAAAAATGGAACAGATCACATTATAAAAAATGCAATGGTGCAAAATTAATTTGAATATTTTGCCAAAACATTTCCCAACCCTCACAATTGTAGTGTGATATTTTGTAAGTGTGACAATTTTAGATTAAATGATCAATTTGGCATGGCTTAATAAAGTAAAACTTGACTGGAAAGATTATTGTTAAATATTCCGTAAATTATAAACTTGGTAGTAGTGGTAAGCAGAAATTCTGACAATAAGATTAGGAAGCATTAAGTTTCATTATGGGAATACTAAAACACTTGTGAACTTTTATAAGTCTCTAGTTCAATATTGGGATTTATACATACAAAATAAACCACTGAAAACATCTCTCAAATTCTTAACTGTGTAACTGGTGATAAAAATAACTTGCTTGAAAACGTTTGTGACAAATTTTCTCACACAGTTTAAATAACTTTTTAGTATAACAGTATGCACATGTTTTATTATTACAAAAGTGCAGTGTTATTTTTTTATTCATTTAAGGTTTTCCAAAATTAATTATTCTTAATAATTTTTATTTTGTTTCTCTTTTAGTCTTTTTTTTAAAAAAAAAATAGATTGAAACTTATTCTGCAACTTGAGCTAAGCCATAAATAAAGACAAAATATTTATAACCCAATTTTACTAACATCTTATGTCACATTGTGGTGTAATTAAACTCTCAACAGTAACATATTAAATTCAGAAATAACACATAATATAAATTAAGGACTGTTTATTTATTTTACTATCCAGATTGATAAATGATATAGGTAATATATATATTATTAATCAATTTGGCAACTTTTGATAAAGAGTTAAGATAATGTAGACAGTTTTATGCTAATTAAATTACTTATTTGTAACATGCCAAAAGTAACTTTCAAGGATAATAAAATGTTAAAGTTAACATATAAAAAATAATTCAGTAGTCATTGTTTATCCATTCTTTAATTTTAACAATGAAATAAATAATCACAATTAAAAGATTCAGTAATAGCCTTTTAGTATTGACAATGCTAATACCACAAAACAAATTAAACTTGATACTAAATTTGAATACAGTATTTAATTGTTTAACAAAGTTCATTTTCATATGTTTCCTAATATTAATTTATTATAACTTGTTTTGAATGAATCTTTCAATGATTTGTGTTTGAAAGATTAATTTCAGTTTAATTTTCTTAGTTCAATGGGAAAAAAAGAACAATTATTAATGGAATGTACATTAGAAGATAGAACACTAAAATTATCATTACAATTTTCATACTGAATATGATTGTGTCAGTATTTTAGTTAAAAATCAATTTATTTCAAACAATAAGAATAAAACACATGTATTGTGCACACATTGAATATTATAAATCAAATTCAGAACCAATATAGCACTAATTCATCATAATTATAATTTATTATAAATGTTTCTAACTTTTCTAAACATCACATTGAAATTATCCAACACAGTAGATATTCCACTCAAATAATTTATCAAAAATTTATTAAATGCTATTAAAATCACGAAATTATGAAAATAATTTTCAATATAGGTCTAAATAAAATAATATGAAACTCAGAATATTCAAACAATTACTATTATTTATTTGGCTCCAAAAGTATAAAACTATTATTAATTTCCATGCTGTTAACTTTCTTGCAACACGTAACCACTTAAAAAACGAACAAGAAGTTGCCAGGCTACTGATTACAGGGGAATAATGTACCAAAACTTTGAAATAAATAAAGTTAAAAATGAATTCGTTTCTATTTCATCCCATCACAATTTTGTTGTGAAAGTGGAATACGCATATACTGTAGTAGTACACACGCAAAGAATAATAAAAGCAATCTTTCCAGGTGTTAGAAAATTGATTTTATAAATCATGGAGAGTATTAGAAATGCTACATTCACATAAAATTAAATGTGATTAATGGAAAGCAACATTGGAATAATTAATCAATTATTACTTTGAGGTATAATTTTCTTAGATTACCATTTGTTTTCCTGCTAAACACCCTTTTCTTGTAATTGATATCATTTGCAATTAGGAAGACATTTACTATCTAATATTAAGAAGATGAAATTATGTAAGCAAGGTGTCCCAAAAGTGTTATTATTATTATTATTATTCTGTTCTATGACATGATTATTATGTGTGAACAGAATTCTGTGATTAATGTAACTGCTTACATACAATGATAAATTCATTGATTTGAAACCATTGTACAACTGTTTCAATGATTATTGTGAGAACACATTACAGTGCTACCTTTATCTTCTTTCTTGTTGGCTCTACAGCCCATTGAGGGCCTTGGCCTACCGGGATGACTGAGACAGTCATCTTACATGACATATTTTGGATTTAGGAGTGGCACGTTGTCAGTGTACCAATTATCATTCAGTCTTAACCCCAGTTTTTGTCACTACTATCTAGAAACCCAAATTTTGTCGAGTAAGCAAAATTTTAAATGTTCTGGGTACTAACTCAAGTAAAGCTGAACTGAATTTATAAATTTAAAATTTACCTTTAAAATACAGGTGTTTTTAATAGAGATGATGTAAAGACAATAAAGTTTTGGCATTATTCTCTTGTATAACGGCACAGAAAATATTAACATGATGTAAAGTTCTAATATTTTTCATAAATAATAATTTGATCTCAAACAGATTCAAGTAAGATGAAACAGCTATTTATATATATTACCAGTCCAAAATAAAGTACATATATAACTGTCTGGTAAATAGAAAAATAAATGTAGGCCTACTTCTTCCCTGATTTCACATTATATTGCATTATCCTAAGACTAGACAAACTGCACAAAAAGTAATATTTTCATTTGCACTGCCCCTAATTTACAATAATATAATATACTTAGTTAAAATTTGATAGAAAGACTGTATTATTACAGCAATACAGACCTTGATTTATTTTACCAATACAAGTATATAAATCAAGTAGATGCAATAAAATATGGTTTTATAAAATGTACTAGATACAAATATTGGTTAATAAACATGCTCCACAAGAAATCTTTCCATATTTTCCAAGAACTAATTAAAATCAAATCCAATTTTGAAAACACAATACCAGGAAGAAATAAATTACAATTTTTTATAATACAATTAAAATCAAATAAAATATTTTGGTTAACAATTTTTGTAGACAAAAGATGTCCCCTAATAACATCATATTGCAAATATTAAGCACTAACTTCAAACCACTGATCTCAAAGTTGTATAAATAACAAATGATAGCAGATATTTTTATATAATACATAACACACTATATTTTAATATATGTAAGATTTAAAATTCAACTGTAATTAATAAACTATAAATAATTTAATTATTAACTATTTCAAGTAATCAGTACACCTGTGAAAATAATCTACATATAATAAAACACATTGAAATGAACTTTTGAATATCAACAACAAAAAATAATCCTACACTATCTATATTTTACAAGAAATATGAATAACTAATGAATAACTGTACAAATTTTTATTATCTACAAAAAACCCTTTTAACTTCTTTATTCAATTATCAGTTCTATTTCTTTAACAGCATGTATCAAATGCCAATTTTATATATAAACCAGTTTTAATTTTCATGGAAATCAGCCATATTCATATATTTTTCTTCATATGCATTAATTTCTTACTGAACAATATTGATCAAATTAGACTAAAACATTTTTCAATTTAATAAAAAACTTTTCAGGTTTCTGTCCATGTTAGATATAACAGAGACATTTTCACGCCTTTCACTTCCATCAGCACAAAGGAAGTGTATTGGCAGATGATTTTACACACGCCTTCACACTATTGTTACAGAACACGTTTTCTAAAAACTGGCTCGGTCATCCACCTTTGTGTATACAACAGAGATATTGCTAGTCTTACAGTGACTCACATATTTCAGTCTTGAAAATGATAGCTGTAAAATACATTGAAACGTCTCTTAGATTAACAATTTATGTGTAGACAAAAGCTTTGCATCAAAATACATTCACATAGAAAATTCAAAAACAACAAAAGTATAAAATGATAGAAAAAATTTCGTTCAGAAACAAGTTCCTTTTTGTTTTTTATCAGAATTTGATTCAAATTATGGTAAATTTTAGCTAGACCGATAAGATGTAAAAAAGGAAAAGAAAATGTAGTACATGTAATGAAACCAAAATGTTTCCAAACTTAACAGGGGAGAGGGTGTAATACATTGATTAAGCAAATACCCACATTTGAGGAAAACTACATTGTGAGCATTGGATTGTGTGCAAAGGTAGTTTTGTATGTAATTTAATATGTGCTTTACAAAATGCTGCTAACATTAAGATTATAGCTGGTTCAATGTTTCACAAGATCGTTCTATCTACAGAAGACATTATTTGCCACATTCAGTACTGTTCGGCTATGGAAACCATTAGTGACACAATTTACAAGAATTAAAAGTCTAACAAACTGTTAAATGTATTATGTCATATTTTATAAATTCAATACTCAGACAAATTCCTTACAATTTTATAAATAAATTTATTATAATCAGTTTTTGCTGGAAAAACATGTATTTAAGCAACTAAGGATGATCTGATGTCAAAATAATTAAAATAAGAGATGGGATATAGTATGTGGCTTCCCTGGAATTGAGGTCTTATATCAGACAGTTCACAGATTGTGTAGTCAGCCTGTACACAGGGAGCTCCTTAACTGAGCTTCTGGAAAATTTTAAGAATTCTCTCATAACATGGTAAAACTGGCACTCAGTATCAGCTAATACACATACTATCTCACTTTCCTTTCCATACAAATTATCACAATTACTTTGACAATGTCATATCCTTACTCATATATATAAAATTTATTAGTACAGGAAGAAAGAGATCGAGAAAATAGTTTACCTGATTTCCTGCCTGTTTCTATGAGGTCATTTGGAGAACAGTTTTGGATTGTTATCCTTATTAGTATATGATTCAACTGTATACTGAAGATAGCTAATCCAGGACTAGGCCACAACTCATGCTGAGTATTGCACCCAGATTTTTTCATGATGTAATATATTAACAAAAGGAAAGAAGAACAGAGGCTTTGAAAGGACTATAGAATATGTTGAACAGATAGTTCATACAAATTAAATTCAGCATCGGAGGAATTGTTTAAGAATTAGACTGTAATAATGGTCAGAGGTGTTGGAACCCTAGCCGAGTAAGCCACTGTAAACTGTCATTTTTTAGTTGATAGAACACTCATGGAAAGGTCTTTTGTTTAGAAGAAGGTAAAATACTTAACACATTTTATTTGCTATATGATGTGGATAGATTGAAGCATAAAGCATACACGTGGAATCGATTCCTGAAACATAGATGCCAACCAGGATTTGGTGCAGGAGTCTTTGGGTTATACATGGGTGCATACATTAGGTGGGTATCTGAAATTTACCCTTGAGCAGATTGGATGCATTACAGTATGGTTTTTTTAATAAATTATTTCTGGGTTTTATTTTAGTTCATGTTCTGGTTTTGTAATAATCATTATAGCTCATAAGATTTGCTTCAGGAGCAGGATTGGTGTTATTTTTTGAAATATTGAGTCTCAGAAATTGCTGAAAGCATTCAATATCAGAATACCAAGGAAAGTAACAAAGATGCCACTGACAAAATTCCAATGACTTGTAATTATGTTGTTTGAGCATTAGATACATAAGCCACTATTCATAAAAACAATGTCCTTGATGTGATTTTAAATCAATCATCACACTTTGAGTCAACAGGTGAGACAAATAAAATGCTAACCAATTATTTAACCATGAAAGTTTATTTGACTGTTGAGCAAGTAAACTAAAATGACATATTTTCCATTAATGAAACAGTAGATTTTTCTATTTCAATTAAAAGTTTTCAATATGATTTCCCCTCAGTCTGCTCAAAAGTGAGGTTTTACTGCAGTTGGTTTCATGTGCATGAAGTTCAAGGATTAATAATGATTTCAACGTCAAGGAGAAGTTAAAGATCAGATATATACAGTTGAAATTACAATTTGAGAGGACAGTGATTCTGGCCCAAGTAATAGTATTTATTATAAATTCAATCACATAAGATGTTTTAATTAAAAGAGTTGAAGTAAGTCTTGTTTTATCACACATGAAGAGATTTTGAAATCTGGGGTTAATTTGTTTGCTAAATCAAAAGTATTTTGTTGTAAGGCAAAATTGACTTTCAACACCCAAAATATTGTTGGAAAGGAAACTTTTGCAGTTCCAGCACAGTGGAACTAAATGCAGAAGATGTAGAAAAACTTTGAAAATTGATGCCAATTCTCCATTGTGTGGAATACATTTTAAATGCACAGGTAAGACACATTCTCTCCCTCTCTTTCACATCCTAATAAATTATTAGATTATATGTTACGAGTGAGACTGAAGTAATATTATAAACAAGAAAGTCTATTTTAAAATATAATTCAACTGCAAAGAACCAAACCATCTATCTTTCCTTTGCATACCAATGATAGAAGTTATTTTGACAATGTCGTATTATATATATATATTAATCACCTTGAAAGGTGTCACCCCAAGTATAAATTAAAAGCCATTATATATAATAATTATAACTTTTGGTTTCTGAAAATTCTTTGACGACAATTTTCATATGGCACACTAAAATGTACTACTATATCAACATTTTATTTGCATACAAAAGGGGCTTATGTATATTTTAAAATAACAACATTGAAACTAAGATTTAATTAAAATCTATCCTATTATTGTTAGAGGAATTCAATTAATTTAACTGAATACCAAGTTTATAAGCCTGGATAAAAACATGTAATGATAACATACTCATCATAGGCATTACATCACACATATAATAATTATGCAGAAGGAATACTGGAATTTTTAAATACTTTTTAAAAATTATTTCCACACTATAAATGTCTACGTGGAATTATAAAATCACAGTCAACTATGCAAACATAGCTTTGAGATACATAAATTGGAATAAATCCAATGCTACGAAATGACACTCCATAAACATTTCATATATTATATGACAGCAAATTCCCCTTTCAATCTCACATGATAGACACAGTAAGTACAAAACATATTAAACATATTTAACAAGTTGACATAATCAATTTAATTAATACTATAAAATCACTATAAATTTATTTGTACACAGCTATTTGTATAAATTAACTGTAACATAAAATAAGTTTTAATGTTTACAAAAATATTTATATTGTGGTTTTTTATATTCCCCTATATACATATGGACTGTACAAAATTGATTAACATAGGTTTGTACCACAAAATCAGAAATTCTATCAAGTACATTACCACTTATGCGAAGCATAAGTCACATGTTCATATACAATGTTGTTAAATATCTATATCACAATAATTTGGAACTTAGCCAATTTGTAAAATTTGTTTGGCTTGTTTACATATTAATAAATAATATGGAAGTAGTTTACACTATACATTGTAATAAAATTAATATTTAAAATATTTTTTTAAGTTTTTTAGTATTTGAAATAAACTCGGAATAAAAACTGTGCAAAAGTACAAGCTAGCTGTTTAGCACTCCCAAAACAATGATCTTGCCATCTTGCAATGGGACTAGAACATGTGTGTTTCCTGTAGTAACAGCAACAGCCTGGATTGGTACATGCAGAGGGACGTCATATACTGGACTCAACCTAGAGAGTAAAATCTCTTCACAGTACAACAAATTATTGTAATTACATAAAACAATTCAGTCAAGCGTATAATAATAAACATTTTTAAAAAAAATATATGTAATCAACATATTTTAGACACTTATTGGGGAAAGGGCAAAACTTATTATTAAATGATTTTCTTGCCTTTAATCCTGGTATTGAAATAATTAAATTTAAATATAATTATGTTTATTTCACGTTTGTAATTTTTATGAAAATAAAGTAAAAGTTATTATTATCACCAAATTGTAAGATCTAATATCAAAGAAGTGTACTGAAATAAGCTATTGCTCTTTATCAAGACTGTTCACTTATTCTTCATATCCAATAACTATATAATGAGGTACTTTTCTATTGTCAAATCCATTGAACTTCCAACCCTTCTCCTCAACCAATGGCCAGATTCAAATTTAATTATAATCAATGGGTTTTCTAATTTATCCTCTCACCTTTCCTTCGTATATTACTTCTCACTATAATTATTATTTTTCACCTTCTTCAGCACTAATTCTTTACCAATTCACTTTTTCTCAGCAATATTCCACAACAATCATATATATAAACCAAATTATTGAAATTGAATAATAATATTGAATCATATAATAATGTTATAAACATTTTGAAAAGGTTTCAAAATACAAATCCTTTATCTATTTTATATAGAGGATGGTTTGGACAGAAAATTTTGTTTATTTTAAACTGTTTTGAATGCTCCAATAAATGGTAACATAACTGTATCAAATAAGATGAATTCTTTTGCATCTATTGAAAATTATAGCAATTTGTGACAGTTGGATTATACAAGAGTAAGTAACACATGTTCAATTATAATTATGGATAATAATATGATTATTTTATGCTCACTTGAGAAGTCGGCTCATGGTGAGGTCTCCAGCATCATCACCTACAATGAGATATTCTCCTGCAATTGTGAGGCCAGTAACTTTTCCTGATACATATTTGGAACCCAAGTTTGTTCCATTGACTGAGTAGACATGCACTGAATGGCTCACCTAGTAAATATAACAATGAAGAAGAAGTACAGATGCATGATATTTAATAGTTTCTTTAGACATACTTTGGAAAACAATTTTCATATTTTAACAAAAGACAAAGGAATATATTAAGTTAAGTAACAATAAGTGATTGTTAAGATTACCAAGTTCAGTTTCCTGATACTATTACAAAACCTGCCTATGCTTACATTTGCAATCTGAAACAGATAACATATTTGGTTTACTGTATGTTGTTGACTTGCATTATGGTAAAATATATGGGAAGAAGTAAAGTTCTTATTTATATATTCATACATATAAAATCCACAAGAACCTCTCAATAATTATACTTGTCAAATGATAAAAAAAACTTTGCTCCCAATAATTTGTGCATACAGTTATTACACACCTGTATAGCATTATAGTTTAGAAATTCCTTAAGATATATTTTATTTTATTAGATATTTTAGTGGAAGTTAAAAACTTGACAAGTTTATGTATCTCAATGTGTGGGAGTTAATATCAGGATTTTGTGAATGAGAATGGACCACACAGATACCCAATTTTCTCCAAAGTATGAATTAGTACCTGGTGAAAGCTGCAGAGAGGGTGAGACACCACCAGAAAATTTAGGAATTTACCAAAATATGTGATTCCCTAGACCAATGAGATTACATGGTCCAAAAAAGTTGATAAATATCAGACTTAAAGCACAAATGTGGTGGGGAGCAGATAGATTCTTATTCCTCAAGTATTGGTACAGAGATAATAAGCCAAGTGATGTTAGAAAAGACTTGGCTGATCCTAAGATGAAGGCTGACATGGTGACAGCTGCACAAATGGGAACTGCCAAGCTTCTCAATCCTCAATTATTTGAGGTCATCTCTTCTTTTTTAACCTCCACAATAAGTGACATTTACTTTAATATACAAAACAGTGACCTGGATTTGAAAAATAAACTCTACAAGTTTACATACTATTGTTTCCCCATCCAAGTCTGTTGATAAGTAATTAATTTTATTGTGCCTATGAAAACTTATATATGTTAGTAACAATAACATAATAAATAAAATAATTACTTGCATATGTCAAAATGTAAACAAAAATAAAGTCATTGAAATAATTATGTAATTTTAAAAATGTACCTTATTACTTGCAGAAAATGCAATGTGTCCTTGTAATGATAATGTTATATAATGTACTTCTACATTAGGTCCATCAATTCCAATAGGGTACAATGTGCGAATATATTGCCCCTCTTGGATTGTATGTACATTTACTGTCCCATCCTAAAGGAAAAGGAGAATAATTAAAGAAAGAAAAAATATTTATATATTAATAAATTAATTATACTACCAGAGAGCCAGAAACTGCCATATCCAGTTCTGTAATAATTCCTACACAGGAGACTGACATATCATGCCCATAAAGAGTTTGCATCGGAATGGGTGTCAAGTTGCTTGAAGATCCACCAAGTCCAAACTGACTTATATCCCAAATGATGCATGTGGTGTCTCTAGAGCCACTTATGACAAATGAACCACACTGGTCCAATGCAATGCAAGTAACAAGATCTAAAAAAATAAAAACAATTCAATGTAAAAAATTGTTCAATAGTTTACTTTTGAAGTATTTTATTCCAGGAACTATTCACTCTTCACAAGTTCATGGTTTGACTGAACAACATCACAAGCATTATTTGGTGACTAACTCAATTTCAATGCCAATTTCAATTGTATACCTCATTCAAACCTTGTAAAAAACCAAACAGTTCTAGAAGTGACCGCAGGTTTATCATTACAGTATTCATAATTATATGAAGATATAAGATACAAACAGAAAAGTTTCTGTAAAATAATGATATTGCACAGTAATTATAAACTAATGAAAAAGAGTAAACAAACATAATTCATATTCCACAAAATAATTTGCACTTGATTTCTCTAATATATGTTAACCAAATGTATTCGTAGTTGTTTAAAAATAAAAATATTTACCTAAGTGTTTCTTTACTGATGAAACTGTTTTCCCTTTGGACACACTGTACACACGAAGACTGTTATCCCAACTACCTCCACTGAAAAGAAACTTTGCATCGTGTGAAATGACGAACAGGTTGCTGTGTAAGGCCAAACTAGGATGAAATGGTCCAGAAATCTTCCTCCTATGTCTGACAGAACATAATTTCTTACTTTCTTTAAAACTTATAAACATATTGATGACTTAATAATAAAACACAACTTCAAGTAAAATTATCTATAGTGTACAGTTTCATTCTTACTTGGCACTTTGTAAAGTAAGATCCACATCAAAGGTGAAGCCTTTGGTGCCATGGCGCTCGAAAGGTTGCCATGAGTGTACCCCAATAATTCCCGACTGAGATATAGTTACAAGTGTATCAGGTAATGTAGCTTGCAGGAAAGTTCGAGGAGGTGACCTTGGTATGCTTACAAATATCACAGGATCAATATCATTCGATACCTACAATAGAAATATTATAAACTATATATATATATTGTAATACACAAATTATAGATTTTTCAATTATTTAATTTGCCCACCTTGAGGAGCAATTTAGTGAAATATTCAAATTAGAAATATTTAAATAAATTTCCATTGTTTAAATTTTACAGTTTATGATCATTTAATGAAATATTCACTTTGAAAAATTTATTACATATTAATGAAATTTTGAAGTTATTAAAATTTTAAAGAATTCTTAACATTTAACGATAGGTTTGCAACGAAGAAACAGAAAATTTGATTAATGTTAGATTTAAAGAATTTATTTAAAACCTATTATGAATTTTGTATATAAATTTTACACAAATTTTCCACGGCTATTAACGTGAATTTTTACTTTTATCTCAAGGCATTTTATTGGGCCTTGTGAAAAGTGCAGAATTGCACTTTACAAAATGAAACATAAAATGAAAGAAAAAGTTTTAGGTTGAATTTACAGAAATATTAACTTTTAATATCCACCAAAATACAAACACAAAATGAAATTTGACAGTGCAACAATTATAGAAAGTTTACAATGTATTTTAATTTTCCTAAATTTAAGAATGATATTATTGATACCATTTCATCATTCCAAATTTTGCACAACACACTATCACCAATTATTTAAGAAAACTTTGAAATTTTGAATTATAGGCCATATGGCTTAATTAAAACAATTTGTATGGAAATGAACAAGACAAAGGGAGTGGCAATTCAGTACTTCAATTTTAGTTAAGCCACAACCTTTCTCTCTTTCCTTTACATGCTAATTATATATATATATATATATATATATATATATATATATATATATAAAGCATTTTTTACTTATTACAAGTGTGATACTTTAAAAGACCAACGTATTTCAATGATCTTGTATTCATGACTCATCTTGTCGTAATATTAATTTATGCAAGCAATATAGAATACAAAAGCATATGTACCTTTTTAATTGATTTCATTTTGTATTAGTATATGTATAAGTGAAATTGTTTTTTATTACATATAATAAGGGCATATTCCTGGAACACAGTTGCATATTATGTAATGTTAAAACTGGTTTACTTTTATTTTAGCACTAAACCAATAATTATAACATTATAACATGGTGGACTAAAAGTTATTTACCTCAATTGGAAATGGCTGTAAATTGTTTAAGAACAGTGTGAAATTAACTTTTTTCAATTCTGCCTTCAACATTTTTTGTACAGCTTCCTCAAGTGTTAATCTTTTTGGATGTGGTTCCTTCAAAAGTTGACTGGGAGTTTGTCCAAAGTTATTGATCATACCTTCAACAGCTTCCCTTTCTATGGAATCTGTTATAGCATCTAAGTCAACTGCACCTTCATAGCTGTTCAGTGCAAACAAAAATTGGTACTTCAAAATAATGTAATAATATAATAATAAAAAGTTAAAGCATTGCTGTTACCAAAAATGTATTTAAATGGAATTTATCAGATTAACAATATTTATTTACTTTAAGTAATTATTTCAAAAAATAAAATACTATAATTTTTGCAAACATTAGATTTCACAAAAATAAAACATTGCCACACCATATTTTAGAAAATTTATGATAAATATGTTTTGTCCTGATGGGTGTTTCAAATTTTACAATTATTCGAAATAGTTAGATAGAAGAAACTAGTTTTCTGTATCATAAAGAATGTTTAAAATATTTTATATTCTAAAAATATGAATATAATACGTGGAAGAGAAGAAAAAATGCATAATTATAGGAGAGTCTATTACTAGATATGTGGGAATAAATACAGAGGTAGTAAATGTAAAATATTTTCCAAAAGACTGATATCGTACTTATCAAAAAACAATCATGGTGTATTACCTAGGCTGTGACAATAATTGCAAAGAGGAAGATTTGTAAGGGAACCTATTTGGTAACCCTTGTCAATGTATTAGTTTCATGAAAAAGTAGTTTATTTATATAGTTGTTTGTCTGCCCTGGATGCTTGGTCAGGGTCTCACAGGTTTATTGTGTTAGCTGCCACACTCACAGAGTGACTTTTCCAAAGCTGTAGTTTGGAGTTGTGGAAGGATAGCAGAAGAGATAAGTGGGTGTGAGGAAGAGGCAGTAGGGTCAGTTGGGTTTAATCTGGGTAAGATAGAGAAGTTCTGGCCCATGTAGCAGGCGGAGGAAGTCAGAGATCCCACTCAGTGGACAGGTGCAGAATTATTAGAAAGTTGCAGATCAGTCAGAATGTAAGAACACCCTGCAATATAATTTTCTCAAGGTTTGAAAATATTCAAGAATATGAGTTACCTTGTTATCATTAAATCTAATTCAGCACCAAAGACTGTTTGATACGTCCATCACATTAACCTGTATTTTTGTTCTTTTAATACTAGCAATAAGAATTAGCCTTATAAACATTTGGAATCTTACGCAAAAAATTAAATCAATTTACAATGCCATAATTTGTTTAAGGTGTTACCTGCAATAAAAAAACACATTTAAGGCTTCTACAGCTTTAGGTCCTTTTTGTTTATATCCAAATACTAAGTCAATCCATTCATGAAGATGGGCTGATACATAATCCGATTCCTATAACAAAGGTATATAAGCATTAACAGTAAGTTCCATTAAAAGAATAAATTTTCAATTATCATATATATATATATATTTATCAAATAAAATTTTGTAATATGCTAAGACAATAAATGCTGAAAACCAATAAAAATATGTTTAATATTGGAAAACATTTCTGGTATATGCATGAGTTAACTAAAATAGTACACTGATACCTTACTGCAAATTAAAATGCTATTACTCTACTATTTCAATTGACTTTTCCAATAAAATGTTAACATATCATTTAATGCCAATTCTAAATACCAGTAATTATCTAAAATAGTACCTATTTATGGACATTATGGACATTTTAAATATTACTTGCAAGCATACAAGTAACAACAAAGCAATGATTACTTACTAAAGCTTTCCTATGTTTATAAATAAAGTCTTCAGGACTTTCTGCCCAATTAGGAAGGATAACATCATTTACCCGTTCCTTGGTTCCTTGGAGGAGACCTAAATCAAAACTGTAAGGCAATTTAAATAATTTGTTAATAGATATATTGTTATGTAGGTAAGTATGTAGATAAATAAATAAATTGTTTGTAGTTCTTACTTGTTCATGTTTTTCAAAAATTCTGGAAAATAAAAAAATTCTGGCGTTAACTCCTTTACATCATTAGGGTTGTCCATTAGAAGTTTCCATGTTTGGGGAATAGAATGAAACTGCCTGTCAGCAACATCAAATCTAAAAATGTGAGTAGAAAAAATATTACCCTATATAAAACAAACAAAAATAAATGACACTAAATATGAAATCTAATTTAATTATACCTCCCACTTTGAAGCTCAATGTGCAGTGATGTAAATGGCTCCACTCTAACTAAGTAATGTAGAACTCCGGCAGAATTGGAGTAATGAGTACCATAGTGAAATTTTGCGATTGTCCCTGGAAATACATTTGCTAAATATTTAGAAATAAAATGAAAATTAAACATTAATTTATCAAGGAATGAGAGTGCATAACTCACCAGTAGGGTCTTCAAAGTTATCATACTTCGATTTAACATCAGGTATATTTTTTGGGTTAACTACTCCTATTGGCTTTGATAGGTCTCTGAAAGTTGATGGATTTGACAAATCTAATTCCTCAGATGTGTAGTCAGCCAGTATCCAAGGAAACACAGGGTACTGAGACAAATCATTATAGGTTCTTCCTGCCATAGTATTTAGCTGAAATGAATTTAAATATGAATTAAATATGCAGTTCACTGCCTGATAATCTATCTATCTGATAGAATATAACAAGTTAGTCACTGTACAGTAAGCAGTTTTAATAGAGTACACCAACCAAATGTTAAAGAAGGGGATAATATCCTCTAGAAATGCTAACTGTATAAACAATTGTATTCTACCTTTAAAATGGAGGAACGTTAGATATTCTTCCCTTCTTACCCTAATCAATTATATTATATGAAAATGCACTTCACTGATATTTTTATGATTCAGTAAATTTTCAAATTTAGTTTCACAAAACTCTATTTTTTAAAAACAAAAAAAGGCTTAAATCTAACTTCAAATAACTGTGGAGTATGCTGCTACAGAAAGATCCTTTGGATCCTAATTAATGAATATAAAGAGACCAATGGAAATGGAAAAGGGATGAATTCTTTCATCCTTAAACATATGACAAGAAAATTAATATTTGACCATTTTAGAGAACTTAATTTCAATCAAAAGCAACACTAATTCAGAAAATTACCTCCTGAGAGTAATGAATCAGAAATAGGTCAATAGTACTAATTTCAGTAAGTATTACTGAGTAACATTTGTTTGCAAATTTACAGATAAAACATTACTCACTGCTAAAGAAATTCAATGTAACGCCATTTAAAATCTGCAGTTAAAATTATGTCCAGACACTAAAACTACTCATCAATACATAATCCATTCAGATATAAAAACATTTTGTCAGACATAGACTTTCAGCCAGTATATGTGTAATAAAATCAATAGCAAACTAGATTTTACCTGCATCAAATAATCAAAGTTGCTGATTTCCCTATTTACCCATTTGTGGGTGATCCCAGAGGAACGCAGGGATTCAACAGGAGGTCGACTTGTGTAGTGCAGTAGGTTTTGTGGACGTAGGCTTAAGATACATGAAAATACTTTATTGCGGCTCTGTAATTAAATAAAATATGTAATACATCCTAGCATGTGTCGATAATTTACTATAATGCAATCTTATAATAATTACCTTATTTGGAAAATTAAGGAAATAATTTGTCTGATCTGTAAGAAAGAATTCAAGAGCACTTCGACGTAAATTGTACCTCCTGAGATGAATTTCACGTAGCCTTGATAGAATCCACTGGAATAAAAAAATTACAATATGACTAATTTAATAAGTTAAGATGTAAATATAACTAGTACAAATTAACAATCACTAAATGAAATTTCAATACATAGAAGTTTAGAAAAAACCAACAGATACTGAGTATAAAATGTTACAACCACACAAGTAAAATGCAACGAATGTGGCTTCTGGTAAGAAAGGAATAAAATAGATGAAGGCATCAGCCAGCAAAACTGCAAGATCTATGTAATCCATGTTTTTTGCTTATTGCTGTATGCCTATACCTCAATTTTAAGCAGAACTTTCATATGGATAGTATCTGAGCTAGCACTCTACTTACAGGTTTTAAATGTAGATGGTATAATCAAGATATAATTGAAAATTGTTTCAAGTCTGAACTTAAAATCAATAAAACTTTAAATTTAAGGAACATCATAATTAATTGCATAATCAAAATAATGTCACTCATAATACAAACACTATTAAGTTACTTTGTGGTTTCAATTTGGAACACTAGTTTTAAAGCAGTTAAAATAATAATAATTATTTTAGTTAACTGTACTAAATAAATTACACCAGAAAATGTACCTTGAAGTCTTGTCGTTCCACATCTTCTTTTACGGGACTTAAATCACTGAAAGTAACCTGGGTAGTGGTGATATCTAGGCGGCCCTTCACTACATTCATCAGGGTTACTAGATCACAGTCTTGGGAAAGTATCAGTTTCTCTTTTCCTGTGTTCTCTGAATTTTCATTTCTAAAACATAAGAGTTATCTACAATTTTGTTTCGAAAGATAATTGTAAAACACAGAATTACATTTTACACACAAAAATAGACTTTTCAAATCATTACTTTTTATTTATATATGCAATTTGTGTGAGAAATTTTTATAAAAATTTCAAAAATATTAGAAAGAACATAGATCTTTTTTCATTGTACCAAAGAGGTATCAATTATAAAGGTTAGTGAACTTACTCTTTTTCACTGAACAAACGAATCTCTTCCTCTGGTAAGTTATCTTCCTCAGCTTCCATTCGACGAGCTTCACTTGAAATGTTTATAGACAGAGGATTATCATCTGGGCGCATTCTGCTTAGCCAACCTACAAAAGCAATAGAAGTGTTATTAATACTCATTAAAAATATATGCTTTTTAAATTAAGTAAAAATTATGGATATAGTAAGTGCAAAATTGACTTTCAACAAATTTTACTGTACATTCTCCCAAAGAAATAACAGAATGATCACACATATTAGCATACGTACCCACACTATTTCTTTTAAAGTTTGCTGCATTCAGACAAAAATGAGAGAAATATTAGATGTAAGAAACATACCATTGATAACTTTTAATATACATGTACACTATAATTTACAGCTGAGTTGCAATACAAGAATACAGATTATGCATTATAACAAACATGGAATAATATTAATAAAATAAAATTTTAACAATTAGTATAAGTTGGTTAGATAATGAAACATAGAAGCTTAAGTATTAGCTACAAACATGTTGCCAATAAAGAAAAACAAATGCCCAAGTTATTTCAGAACACAATCAGTAAATTTGGTTAAGATTAGACAAGAATGTTAGTTTGATTGCTGCACATTTAAGATAAGCATATCAGATTTAAAATAATGAAAATAGTAATATATATAAAATTGAATAGATTTAATATAAACTGAAAAAAAACAGAATTTGTATTTTGTGCAATGTTTGTAACAAAACAATGCAATACAGTACAGAAATTTTAATAATTTATCAGTAAATATTAGATAAATTTGGTAACCTGTGTTGTCTCGAAGGTTGCTGGCATCAGTGTGAGGATCAAAATTGAGGTGGGGGCAGAGTTTCAGACGCATCCTTGAAGAGTTCTCATGATGAGACAATTTCCAATGCCGTTCTGGTTGCTCCCTAAATGAAACAAACACCAAGTTTTATCATTCATAAGCTGTGTCAACTGTATGAGAAAATAAAACTTAGTATTATAAAAGTATTATAAAAATCAATTAATGCATTAATTTTTTTGCAATGTTTGTATCAAAACAAAGCAATACAGTACCAGAAACAAAAATATTTATTAATATTTAATAATTTGATGTTTATCACAAATAGATACTAATATAGAGTTAAATGTCATATTTATTCAAAACATTAAGTATTTCGGTTTTCTTACGAAAACCAGTTATATAATTATTAATAAGAAAAATATATTGAAGTCTAGATGTTCAATTAGATTTTAAGCTATCAGAATCTGATAGGAAATTTTATATAACAAAGTTATTAAGACAACCCATCTGACCACAAACACTGAAGACATTGAAATAAATGCTCAGAGCATTAAAAAAATATATATTATTAAAAACTCTCCTTTCAATTTATTTTGATGTGTTCAATACCTGCATTTAATACCTACATGTGTTGTAATATTTAATAAATAATCTATTTTACCTTATATGCCAATTCAAGCTTTGTATGCAAGTGACAACAAAAATCAGCTTTGAATTTACCAGGAAGTATTTGTTCTGAAATCTCTAAATACTGGTTAACATTACACACCCTGGATAACTTACCATCATAGTTATAACCATGTCACAGAGCCATACTCTGTAAGTCAGAACAAGCATAATAAAATAAACTTGTAAATAGTCTCCTAAATGAAATTAAAATGACTGGGTGGTTATGTAACTTGCAATAATATATCTGTTATCAGCTTTGTTGGGTGACTACAATAAATATATATGTGTGTGTTATTTTGGGCTAACACTGATTTATTTGCCTTCTTCGTTTGTTTCATGAGATGAGACAGACCCATCAGGAGGAAGAAGCTTTTACTGTTCAAAGTGTGTCTTTTTATACTTTACGTTTCATTGACTCCTATATCAAACTTCATTTTCCACATTCCGTTGTCCAGACCTCCTCATTCATTCACAATTTTTCATTTGAATTCTGTCAAAGAAAACCTTGATTAATAAGGTTTTGAGCCAATGTCCATAAACTCTGAATCTTCCTTGAACATAACTGTCACATAATGTTCAGAAACTGATTATATTTATTTTGATGATTTCGAGGGCAAATCTGAGATGCGGGTCTGAACCCTATGAACGTATGGAAGACCAAGAATTT
Organism: Zhengitettix transpicula; assembly: GCA_037074705.1. NCBI lineage: Eukaryota > Metazoa > Arthropoda > Insecta > Orthoptera > Tetrigidae > Zhengitettix > Zhengitettix transpicula. Next base: position 14,381,399 of record CM073595.1, on the reverse strand, counting down.
AAGAGGTGTCGAAAGCCGTTGGTGGACGAGCGGTAGTGAGGTTGGACGTGGTGTTGGGAATGCTGAGGAGCTTTCGTAACATGTTAAGCTTGCTCGTCCGCGCGGAGAAAGCTCTGCTCGTGCCAACTCATTCGCGAGACAGAATATCAATCGAGGCACGTGAAACGTCCATTGGGAAACTCCAAATGCAATCCAAACGACAGTCAATAAACTTGCACCACAATTGTCTTCCACAATTGATGTTAATTCCAGTAAAATCAGTCCACAATAAATTCTAAAATATTCCTTAGAGGCGAAAGAATTAAACTATTAAGGAGTAGGTAGCATACAGTGCTTTACATGTTTATAAATGAAGCTAACAACCGCAGAAATAAACAGCTTATGTTACGATCTATTTTGATGTCTAATAAAACCCTCTCAGGTTACTAATATGATGGTATAAGGCCTATAAAAACACATTTCGATAACCAGCTCTGCAGCCGGAATGAGGAGAAAGCTTCCAAACTATTAACAAGTTCCAACTTTAATTTGTATCATAGTAGTCTATATCTTCTTGTACAGGGTATGTTCGTCAATTACTAGTTCAAGGAATGTTTTGCTGGTCGAATTTGTCTTTAACTGCTCAGGGAGACTGTGGTGACACATCCAGCTTTCAATTCTATTCATGACAATCTATCACAAATTATATTTCAACTGAGACACCTTTACCTAACTGTGGTTAAAGAAACGTATTTTCAGATCATTTGTCATTAGCCGTGTGATCTACGAGAAAAAAAAATCACTTTTATCTGACGTTATAAAACAAATTTTATTCCATTGAACCGTCTATGCTATGGTATTTACTCATACACTACGAAGAATTTCAAACAGCGGCTTCAGGAAAATGTGTTCGTCCTTATTTAATAGCAAGTGCTCATGTGAGTAGTGTTTTGTTTGAAGGACGTGGATATTATCATTATATTAAGAATACATTTAGAAAATATGGCATATTAGCCAAAAGAAACATGACTTGGAGTAAAATATGTACCTGTGGTGGGCAGAAATTCCAACCCCAAAATTATTAAGTTTCAGAAAGTTATATAGCTCAATTTAAAATATTCATAAAAATCTTTCAAGTAACTACTTCTGCTATTATTATTACCCTAAAATAAGACAACATTTAAGAAGATTGAAATGTTTCTTTGCATAGCTATTTGGTTTAGTCGATATACATCAAACGAGTAGCTTTCTCACACGCTTCAGCCTATAATTTCTTCATTCCGAGAATAAAAAATTCTGTTAAAATTCAGAGATTATTATAGCAAATAGATAAACTTTTCATGGTCGAAATTGTATTTTCAAGTAAGCTTAATTAATAAAAAAAATTAAGAATTTGAACTCGAAATGCTTTAAGGGACATTTTCATATATATATATATATATATATATATATATTTATTTATATATATATATATATATATATGTATGTATTATATACTATTATATGAACTACGCATAATTCAATAATAATAATTGAATAAGCCAATCGACAATGTTTCATTTCATCAGAGTATTTATCCTTTAAATACCATCAATATTTTATATATATATATATATATATATATATATATATATATATATATATGTAGTATAAAAAAAAGTAGAATGAAATTTGTTCACCTAAAAGGGCAACATCCAAGGATACCAAACTCGACTTTTCTTAATTTTATTTTAATTGCAGATTTGGATTCTCCAGAAACAATTACGTTGACATGATCTACGATTGAACTAATTTCGTTCACAGATGACGTTGTAATCCACAAAAATCAATATAAGTAAATAAAAAATGTAGAACAATAGAGACATCTCCAGGAATACACACCAGGTCAACAAAATAAGAATACAGTTTCTTTGCAATTTGAGAGAGCGGCCTGCATTCTACACTGTGGCGATGGTATGTAATTTATAATTTTGCCATTTTTAGAGTTATTTTCAATGCCTTCTTCTTACTCAGAGAACAGGACGGTTGGGATAGACCACTGTAGCCCGTCGACAATGTTTCATTTCATTTGTACTATAAATACCTTCAATATTGTAATATGAACATGTATCCGGATTGTAGTCACATGAACATTGTTAAATTCGAGTAAAGGTTTTTGTAAGAAATATGTCTAAGAAATCCCATATATATACAGTATAAACATTCAAAATTTGAAGATGAAACGACTAGCTGATTATAAAATTTTCTTGAGCACTAATATGGCTAATACCGAACACATGCTTAAAATGGCGGACAGTACTTAAAATAAAATCGTTACATGATAAATGTGTCGTTTTCCTTTCAGTTGGCATGGAATGGCTCTTATAAGACGTTAAAAGCCAATGTTCTCCGGATCTGCGTGTTACAATTGTATCTTATTTGATTGAGAGTATTCATCTTCCCCAATACAGGAAGGGATCAGTGTCCACCACCATTGAATTCAATTCAAGCCGAGGAGTTTACAGTGCAACTCATCTGCGTCATTGGGGTGGAAATGTCCTCACCGTGATTTGTGGGGATGGGGTCGGAATTTGCCTGTGTAACTCTGGATTTTTAATTTATATATGGCTGCGAAACTTCGTTAGAATTTCGTTTAAACGTAAGAGTATTGGAGCAGGATGATAATTCTTGGAAAATATTCTTCTTCTATATTTGCCATGAAGATGAATTCGTTTGTTTTCGTAAATTCAGGTCTCGTCCCCACTAGAGAAAGGGATCATCAGTGTCCAACACCATCACATTCAGTTGAAGCCGCGGAGTTTATATTAGGTGCGTCAGTGGGGTGGAAATGTCCTCACTGTGTTTTGTGGGGATGGTGTCGGAATTTGCCTGTGTAACTCTGGATTTTTAATTTACATATGGCTGTGAAAATTCGTTAAAATTTAAACGTAAAAGCATTGGAGCTGGATGAAAATTCTTGGAAAATATTATTTCCCTGTATCTCCCACGTAGATGGTTTCGTTTCTTTTCGTAAATTCAGGTCTCAAGAGCCTTAGGACGATCAACATTATCGTCAACAGTATGGCACATTATATCTCTGGGACAACACACGTGCTGCAAAAATTTAGTTTAAGACTACAGTCAACATTTGTTTAACTAACTTCAACGTATTAGCATCTGGATACTTCTCTCTATATTAACAAAGCAAACGTTCGTATTGTTAATTTTTTTAAATTCTTTTACTATAATCATTGCTTTCAATGTTCAACAAAGCTCGTAAAATTGTTCAAGTAACAATGGCAGTGTAATCGAGAGTGTAACTACAAATAAATCTGCGTCAAATAATGTTCTTTAATCAACTTTAAACACAAAATTCATTTCATGCCTGCAGGGACAGAACTCAACAAACATTGAGTAATAAATATCTAACTCTTTTTCAACGACTCAATATATCGTGTAATCTTTCAATGTGAACTCCAGACGGTCAATATTAACGTGAACGTTTAGGAGCCGCTTAATATGTTGCATTGTAAATTAACTGAATGGCAATAGTTTTATCGACATTATTTGTGGGAGGTTCAGTGTAAATTATTTTGTCTTTCGGTGAATATTGTTTTAACATTTTCTGGATTCAAATAAGTTAATATTTACTGATAACTGATATACGGGAAATACGTAGGTTATCTTTCACAGCGTCTTTTGGTTAAATACGATACATATAAGTTATCATCACAATATTTCATCGGAACGGATGCAGATCGGTTCTTACTTTTGCAACGATTTTCTTCTCTATATACGGTAATGTGATGTACCAAAGGGGACTTTAGAAATTCGGGGAGAGTGGTGCTTGGCGTTGCGTCGGTGAGGGGAGGGGCGGCCGCTATATAAGCCCCGCGGCAACGCAGAGGACCATCAACCATGAAGATCCTGCTAGTAAGTGGTCGCTCCCGCGGTGGCCGTCGTGGTCCCGGCCTCGGGCCCTGTTAACAGCTTGTGCTTGTGTGTGTGCAGGTCGTAGCGTCTGTGGTGGTGGCGGCGGTGCTGGAGGCGAACGCAGCGCCGGGGGAGGCGGCCCTGGCGGACGCTTACCCGCAGTACCAGTTCGCGTACTCGGTGCAGGACACGCTGACGGGCGACGCCAAGGCGCAGGAGGAGAGTCGCGAGGGCGGCGTGGTGCGTGGCAGCTACAGCCTCCTGGAGCCCGACGGCGCTCGGCGGACCGTCAACTACTACGCGGACCCTGTCAACGGCTTCAACGCCGTCGTGCAGCGCGACCGCGTGCTCTAAAGTCTAGACCTTGCTTCTGTACACATACCCTGCCAATAAACTTGTATCACTGAGCGACGCTCATTTCATTTCACTTACCACAAAGACATATCAGTACACGTGGGCTCATTTCACACCGGGCGGTTGGACAAAGTAATTCTCATCTAGTGCAGACGATCCAATGGATCCAGTGCAATGTCCACTACAGCGAAACTCATGTTGCATGCCAAAATTCTGTCCCTCTAGCCTCTTCACGCTGACCATCCACGTGGATGAATCCAAAATTTTGTCACACATGAAGCATGAAGATCAAATTTCGTTGAAGGAAGGATTGCGCCATGGGACAAGTTTGAACTTGTATAAATATAATGCTTCCTTCGACGATGACGTAACGACGTCTTTTTGATTTGGTCTTTTATGGCTATACGCGACGTAAGCTGTTAAAAAAATTTATACCGCCCTGTGTGGAATAAGCTGGCCTTTGGACTAGGAAATGAGACGACTGACGATCCACCCTCCAAGTTGGAAAAACCGCCCCATTTGGGGCTTGACACGCCGGCTTATATAAAGCCTGGTCCAGACATGTCTATTTCCCGCGATGGCAACACTAAAAAATTTCGCAACCGTCTCCACTGTACTTGCAGTCAATACAGAAAGTGTGCGATGAACGATGAAGATGGTAGCTGCGGCTCCTGTACCTCAAGATTCGGGCACACGTTTCCGTAGGAAAGAGGTTTTGGTTCTGACCAATACGTAGCTTCTATTTTGAAACAGTTTGAGACTGGTTTCATTTTGAGGAGGGACATTTTATTCCGCTTCATTTGTTTGCTGCTTAAGTATAACATAATTCTCGCGAGAAATAGTTCAACGAAGTCGTTTATCTGTGCTTTGATAAGTTGTGCCCTTTCACGTTATAATCAACTCGACAGAATTTCTATTTTGATCTAATCAGGCTTATTATAACAAATGAGACGGAAACGAAAAAAAAAGTGTTAAACGGTAGGAACTGTCTGAAGAGATAAAACTGAAAAGTAAAAGCGAAACGTAAATCTAAGTTTACTGTATGGTATGTCTTGACGGTGCTTTCAGTATGATCAAAGAAGCGGATCAGTCAAGCTGTTTGACAAGTCGCCATGTCGGTGATGAAGCCACCACGGTTGCAACTGTACAAATATCTCAACGTATACCAGCAAAAGAAATACGAATATGTAAAGGAATGAAGACGTTAGATTAGTTGGCAACGTAAAAGTATATACTGCAAGAATACGTTGAAAAAAGATGAGAAACGAGGGAGTAAATAAATAACCATAGTAAACGAGATTGGTTCAGATATTTGAAAGAACGACGCTCATCTTGTTTTTTCCTCATAGGAGAAGTTGAATAGAAGGACGTTGAAAGGCTTCTTTCATTCAAAGCTTGAGTTCTACTCACTTTTACGCGTGAAAGCTACACTTCCATTGTTGACTGCAGATTTACTTTCACTGACGCGCGTAAGAAAATTGCCCAGAAAGAGTAGAAAATGGTTCTATGCGTTATCAGGCCCAGAACAAATTCATTAAAAATATACACTACGTTGAAGGGTTTAAGTTAGTCAAAATATTTGCACAACAGTCTGAGACATTTGGTACAGTTATCAAATGTTGTTAAATAAATTAGAATATTATGGCATTACGTATCTTACAAGCCTCGACGTCGACTGAACCACTTAAAAACCTCAATTTCTGTGACACACGGTAATTTTTATCGCGGCAATAATTTATCGCTGAAGCCATAACGACAGTAATCCATTGAAGTGAATGAGAGCTTGCACATTGAAAGGTAAATAATCGCGACTATAAAATTGAAGCGGGAGGCAGCTTCAGCAGTCAATCAGATAATGCGTCGAGTTTAAGTAATGAAAAATTATGAGTAACAAAATAAATAAATATGTAAGAAATTTCACAGCTACAAGAAAGTCGAAGTGCTGTGACAATCCAGTCAGAGACGTTTATGGTAGAAGCATACAGACGAAAGCTGAAGTTGATAAAGGTTTGAGTCGCTACATTCAATAATAAATTGCCTGAAGAAGAGATAATATTGACCACCAATACCATTAATAATAAAGAAAAACTGAATGGTGAGTATAGAACTGTATGTTGATTCGATATGAATGAATAATAAAAACTTCTAAAAGTTTTTCAATAATTTATTTGGCGTTCTTAATGAAACTGATAAAAATTCTTCTCACAATGATCGCACACCAGAACCTGAACATTGAAAAAAAATAACAGTATTTTGAGCAACATCATGAATTGGGAAATGTTGGATGTGCTTCCAAAGTTTTCAACGAATAAATAAATCCATCAGAAATCAAGGAGAAAGTTACATTTTTCGAAAAAGTTGGAATAAGAAGTATAAATCTCTTTTTAAAGGAATGGATTAAGCTGGCCTGGAAAGTTTAATATGTAAGTTAAAAATAATTTATTTGTTCACGCTTTTATCATTGCAAATAAATTTTATTTTTCTGTATTTATAACGTTTTGCAAATTATTAAAACAATATCAATAGTTTACTAAAGCAGCACTCCCGCTAAATTAAGACACGATCCGCCACCGGCACACGCAAAATAGGGCAGTCGTGTCCACAGTGATAATGACTCCGGTTGTACAACATGGTTGCTTCTCAACTGGCCGCAAGTGCATTACTCGAGAGCAACAGTAGAGCCTCGCTGCCGAAAACCATACGAAGAACCATATATTTGATGAGACGGAGGCTCGGCTCAGCTCGATGACACAAGTGTCCGCGGCGTTCGGTTCGTTCACCCTTTTCATAAACACATGACGAGCATATATACATTTTGCACGTTGCGTATCTAAACACAGGAGACTTGCTTGCACTTGGACCGTCGGCTGATGGCGTCGGGCGGAGCCGAGTTTCGTCGCTGTATATCGCGGGACATCGTGGAACCACGATCCACAACGAAAAGCCTGTACGTGAGAGTTTGAAGTTGTGTCTACGCTATATAAGAATTTTCTTTTATATTTATGAATAATGAACGACGAAGTGATTGTAAAATCATTAATGGAGATAATAAAACAAATAAGTACAGTGTTTTGACCATTTGAATGGTAACACTGAACAGAAATTGAGATCATAATCAAACACATAAAGCAGAATTTATATTCGGAGAAATCCAAATATCCTTTATCGACTATTAGGTGATGAAAACTGAATGTGGATGTCACACTTTTACGCTGAACGGAGGCAGCCGTGAATGTCTGATTGGGTTATGAAATTCCCACACTGATCTCTACAAAATCTAGAATCTGGATATATTTAGAAATTGAGATGAGTGTTGCAGAGGCATCTGGCTGATCCCCGTCAATTGGGCTACTTCAAGAGCTCTGCCCCTCCGAAACTCGTTCGAGGACCAGTTCCACAAGGGCGTGGCATTACGCAATGTTGAATCCCGGTCATTCAGGAACAGAAAACCAATTGGTAGGAAGTTCTGGTCGATTAAGAGCCTCGTAAAAAATTGCAATGACCTCAATAACAAACTAAAATTTCACCAATAGACAAACCAACGCCAATTCCCCCCACAAAAAATAATAAATCTGGGTTAATATTAGATGTGTTTGAGTTTTCGCGCGATTCTTTAGAGCAATTGCATCAGATGGGCTGTCGTTTTTTTTTTGCGTCACACAAACAGCCTTTAGGCTAAGTAAATTAAGTGCTAAATTATGACACTGTAGAATAAGAGTGCTGAATCTTCTAAACAGACCTTCTTTCTCACGAAGAATCAAATTTTTGCTGCCGACTACGACTCAATATTTTAAGCTTTTTCTGAGCAACCAAACAAAGTCGTTCTCTCTCGTTGGCACAAAGCTGTCATGAAACTCCACTCGCCTTCCTGGTTCAGTGCGGAAGAACGACGTGATGGGATAGTATGAATAAAATTTAGCAGAACAGCTAATTTGTTTTTCACAAAGCCTGTTTATAAAAGCTCTTGTTTCTATTGATCAACCCTTCATGTAACTTTCGACAGCTTGTAATATTAATCTGAACAATGATTTTCGTTTAATTTTTGTAGTTTATATGAGTAAATATTCCTATTGACCTTAATCACCATCATGACTGATGGAGAATATAGTGGTTATTGGCTTTGAAAATATTTTAAATAATTATTAGTGACTGAAGTCCTGATTTAATATTATATAATATGTGAAAATCGTCAACCTGGTAAGAAGTGACGAATGTCCTAATTAATACTTAGTGATTAGTATAGTGCATAAATATCAAATGGACATAAAGACAATAACAACATAGTTTAAAAAAATTAACAGTCCTGGGAAAATGGTCCTGATTTAGGATACTGAGTGTAAACAAGATACATTTACAAATAATACTTACAAACAAATGCTGAATTTTTTTTCATATCAAAAACACTTTTTGAAAAATATAATGTTGGCGTTCCCATACAGTAGTTGTACGGGGATTTTGAGGGTCGACGGCGATAATTATGGTGGTCCTCGACCTAAAAAGCGACGCTCTGAGCCCGAATGCATCACTACTGCAGCGAACAGGTGTTAGTAATTTGTAAAAAGAGTTTCCGATAAACAGATCTTTAACCATCGAGCTGGACGGTAGCAAAATAGTTAAAAAGAAACAGTATCACAGAATAAGTTATTTATTTGACAGTAGTACATATACGTAATGTTTCACAGCCGCCAGGAGAAGCTGCGTGGGCCGCTCACGCGTCGGAACGCCGTAGACGCCGTGACGAGGTCGCTTCCCGGAAGCACGACGCCGCCCACGGTGGGCCGCAGGAAGGTTGGTCGGTGACCCGCGTGCCGCACCACAGCTTCGAAGCCGGACCCCGGCCGCACAGAGTACTCGACGATACGGAGCAGGCCTCCGGGCTCGGGAACGCTGTAGCGACCCATCACCACGCCGCCCACGCGCGTCTCCCAGTGACTGGAGGCGCCGGCGCTGTAGCCGTAGTTGTAGCCCAGACTCGCGGACGCCGCGGCGCCGCCCAGGAGCAGCGCCACGATGACTGACCACAAGAGACTCATCACGCCGACGTCGGACACACGCCTTATATATAGTGGTCGGGTGCCGCCCAAATACCTGTTCTGGGACCAAGGTCGCCTACGCAACCGCCCGGTCCGCCCGAATTGTCGACAAGTAGCGTACCAAAGTCAAGGACTCTCATTGTTCTGCGAAAACGATTCGTGTAACAAGACGATTTTGTTCCAGTCAGTTAGCAAATTTAATCACGTTCTGAACGCACGATGTCATTTTACATCACGCAGACTCTTGAAGTCCTGCAAATTGTTCCGTGCTTGTAAAGAAATCCGTGAAGATCTGTCAACACTTCTCATACCCTAAAATCGTTTCATTCAACTTCAGCCACTTCTGCCAATTTTATTCCCAAATGGACTTATGGCATTTGACAATTACCAACAACAATAACTCGTGACATTCGTTGAATGACAGGAAACCCTGAATAATTGGGATGAACGTTCTCTATCATAATGTTCTGGATTATATTTTTTGGTCAAATTTTCAAAAAGATCGGTGAGGGAAGAAATCTTTGGGTCGAAAGAGTAGTTCTTAGATGGAGGAACTACGACTCCGGTAGAAGATAGACCTGGAGCTATAATACTAGGTCACGACTTTATATATGAAAAGAACAGAAGAAATGCTTTGGATCAAAGCTCAGCTCCAAAGGAATTAGAAAACCTCGACCTGTCCAGAAATGGAACTCGGGACATCCGCTACGTAAGCGATCGCTCTAACCACTCAGCTATTCTGGACGATCAATGGTTGCATGCGAGGTTTCTCTACTAACCAAGCTCACCAACAATTTATTAAATCACATTCTTCACGGCCTAATTTTAGGACTTCGTGTGTGCAAATTGATCATAGGTACAATGATTTCATTCAATAACAGAAGAGTTGCTTGGAATCAACGTTCATCTCTTTACAGAAACAATTTCGAAGTTAAGAAACAAAACAGCTCCCGGAAACGACCTAATCAACTCAAACCACCTCAAACATCTTCCCACAAAAGTCCTTGTCCTACTAACAAACTTATATAACCTCAAAAATTCCCAATAACTGGCAATTAGGAACAATAATAATGATAAACAAACCCAACAAGCTAAAATCCAATCCCACCAACTATAGACCAATCAGCCTTCTCCTTATACTTTCCAAAGTATTCGAAAAACTCCTCCTGCCCAGACTAAAAAACCAACTTTCCAACCTTATACCCAACAATTTCGCTTTGCGAACAATCACTCCTGTCCCCAACTGATCAACATTCTGACAGAAACGATCAACAACTCCTTCGAAGAAAAAGAGATATGTATAGCGACATTCCTAGATTCCGAAAAAGCCTTCGTTAAAGTTCACTTTCCTTCCCTCCTTTTTAAAATCAAACCCCACCTCTCCCAACACTACCTTCTCTATAATTACGTCACCAATCGATCCTACAGAGTTAAAATAGACAATCACTTCTCTCCACTACATCCTATTCTCTCAGGCGTCCCACAAGGAAGTGTAATTGGTCCGTTCCTCTACTCCATCTACACCCACGACATTCCTATTATCCCCTCCACCCCCTCAATATTCGCAGACGATATTGCTATCACTTCTCACGCACACGACTACCAAACCGCAACAAACCACCTTCAAACATCCTTAAACCTCATTTCAAGCTGGGCCGATGACTGGTGCATAGTCATCAATCCTTCCAAATCCGCAACCGTTCCCTTCTCCCTAAAAAGAAAGGGCTACGACCTATCAGTCACTATTAACAACTCCACTATCCCTACTAAATCTTCCCATAAATACCTCGGCCTAACCCTCGACTCCAAACTAACCTGGTCCCTTCACACTTCCCACATAAAAAAAAGGCAATACTCCACAGATTCCGCAAATTACAGCCATTGCAGAACCCAAAAACTCATTTATGCTTCACAACAAAAAAACTCCTTTACACATCCCTCATATATCCCCTCTGGTTTTATATCTCGGGTTCGGCCGCTACCACCCACATAAATAAAATTCAAATATCGCAAAATAAAATACTTCCCTTTATAACTAACTGTCCTTCGTACGTTACTAACTGTAGAATCCACAATGATCTGAATAGTCCCTCAACCCCCTAAAAAAACATAATTCAAACCACCCTAATCCAACGTAATAGAAATATCCACCACTTCAATCCTATTATCAAATACAGAATCCCATCCTACTCCACCTAAACCCCTCAGAAGACTGAAAAGAAAACGACAAATTGACCTGGCAACCACCGCAAATTAACATATGTATGTATATGTGTGTGTGTATTTGATATATATATGTATGTATATATGTGTGTGTATTTGAGATATATATATATATATATATATATATATATAGAGAGAGAGAGAGAGAGAGAGAGAGAGAGAGAGAGAGAAATAATTCATAGCTTCCTCTTCAACTACATTTCTTCAAGTTAATTTTAACATGTTAACGTCATCAATGTATCATAATTGTAAAATATTCCGATTAAAAAATTTTCTGTATATTACAAAAAAATTTCTACAGAAAATTGTACACATCCTGTGTTCAGGTCTATATATCGCATAGTGAAAAACCGGGAGTTCACAAGGATAGCTCAGTGATTCGAGAGAACAAGACCTGGATTCGATTCCTATCCCGCTCAAGATTTTTCTATCCTAATCCGTTAATTACACATGAATCCATTCACTTTTGTACACTTTTTGTATTAAGTATTTCTTTAGTAATAAATTTACTAACAAAAAATTGGGGCTTGCTTAATTTGATAAAGATCTAAAGCTAGAACCGAAACGTACAAACTGCCTTTTTATTTAAAGAAATTAGTATATTGTGTTTCTAGTCTGTAATTTCATGGCCGTTAATTTTCTTTTGCGTTTAGCTGTTTAATTTTAGTAGCCGACACAACTCACAGGGACCCGATGCCTTGACCGACTGACGTACATGCAATGCAAATGAATTATTAAATAAGTAGTCACGTCCTTAAAGAGAAAATCTCCCATTAGGACTGTCTGGCGATACACGAATCCACCGGAAACGAGTCCGTCGTTTTCCCTACCACACGACTTCATCGTAAGGATGCAGTTTTAGAAACAAGGACGACAAGCTATAGATTTTTCAAGAAGAAATACTTTCCCTATTGTTATGATTTGAGATTTAAAACACATATAGTCTGTATTACATACCCGACGCACGTAAGATAATTTTAAGCACATCGAACATGGACCCAAATTATAACATATATTTCTTGAACATTTAAGCAAGTAAGGATTGATTTTTTTAAAAAATAACGCTATTGGTCTGAACGCTACAGAATTTACAATATCAAGCAATATCGTGTCCCTATTTACATTCATATTCCTTATAAATATCAATAAATCAATATAACACTTATTTTTTATGTTTCCCAACAGAATTAATCGTTAATATGCTTTAGTTGTTTGCTAGTGTGCGTTTCGCTGTTCCTGTAACCTGAATATAGATTGTACAATTACACGACCCGAAAAATAAATTTATATCCAAGCAAATTAACCATATACCTCATAGGTGAGGTATATTTATATATAAATTAAGAATTAAAATTTGTAGTGTACTGCTTGTATGTTAAAAAGAAAAGTCGCTTATTTAATATTTACAACACTATAAAATATGAGTCGCTGATATGTGCGTACAACATTAAAGAAAAGATTTGTTGTAGCCCGACGTAGCTCGCAAGGCGGCCGTCTGCTTCTATTACACACACACAGAGAGAGAGAGAGAGAGAGCGAGAGCAGCGGGAGTACGACAATTAGCGACGTTGACACACAATTATTATAAAACGTTCGTTCGAAAATTGATAAATTAAATGTCGGAACAAATTAAAATATTGGGCTTGTAATCCTTGGTACAGTTTTTAATCCAACCATTATTTGGATGCGACAGCATCACTGTTCGACTTTCACCCGTTATATGATGTCTGCTGGTTCCCATTCTTAAACAATTATTCTACTAATTGCAAATCGTCTGGCATATTTGTTCTTCCGGCGGTTTGCATTGATCTTTGTATTCTGAAGTCACATAATTACTATTGACAGAAGCCACAATGAAAATAAATATATTTTTAGCCGATAAGTCAGGAAATGGATATTTAATGTATTGTTGTTCAACAATTACATTTACAATGAAAATATGTATACAAAATAGACGCACAACGTTTCTACTCCAAATTGCAAGGAGGTTGGTCGATACAATTTCTAATAATTTAAAAATTTCTTTATCATGGGAAATAAGTTTGATGTGAAATTACTTATTAGAATTCAAATAATACTATAACATCAAAGACACCAAGAATAAATTTTTATTTTGTATAGATTTATTAAATCAGGCTCCTTTCTTCCTTGTTTTGCATCACCTGATGAAATTCCAAAATCGGGACGAAACGTTGTGTTTCTTAATTTGCATACTATCATTGTAAATGTAATTAATGAACTTAATATGTTAAATATCTCTTTTCTGCCTTATTGGCAACTATATTTATTTTGTTATACTTAAATGTCAGACAAATATTCAAAAACCACAAATATTTATTTCCACGCGCATAAACTAACATTTTCAATGTTAAAGACTCCATTGGTCGAGAAATTGAGGGGATTTATATTACACAATCCACACAATCAATGCGTAACACAAGGTACGGGCCTGACTGTTAGTTTCTTGCAAACATGCTTAACGATGACGACTAAATAAATACCAACAATGTTATAAACCAAGCGAGAGTTATTATCCCATTAACATTGTCTTGAAATTTCCCATTCACGTTGACGGAACCAAAATTGCAGTGTCTTGCTTTGTTACCATTTAAAGATATGGTAACTCCTTCCCTTTTTAGTGCATGGCCCCAGAAAATGTCTTAGTCCTTGATATCACAGAAACTTTATATGCCAGATGTTACGTTAATCGGTTGTGTTCGGTCCTTCGTGATTCGTTCTGAGAGCACTTATTGCTTTCACCCACGGTCATATAGATCAAATTAAGAAAGAGCAGTTCTCCTTGTCTTAATCCGCGTACAACGTTTAACTCTTTAGCGATCTTTATAGCATTTTTTTTAAAAAAATATTTGGTATCAATTTTTTCCTGATGCCGCAACTTCGTGCCTTTTTTCGTACCTGACGATGGTCAGTATCATCACAACGTTCTGTGTAAGACTTTCTAGCAAAAATCAAAGCAGCAAAATTGTGCAGCTGAGGTGTCGGAATGCAATACACAGATCCAGAGTAAATAACCCCACGTCACGACAGGCAACACCTAATTGTCAGAAAAGAATTTACCGCCGACAGCACTTCAAAACCTGACCCACCAATCATACATATTTATTACACTCGGAAAATCCTCAAAACGGAAAAAAATAATCGACACTATAAAAACTACCTCTGCTATGTAACGATAAAAAATGGATAGAACGTTCGCTGATAAATGAATCCTTCTACAACGCCGACGGACGATTAATTCGGTTTTGCCAATGACACTACAACGCAGCAGACATGAGAATATTATGCAGAAAAATGCACATATCGCAAGGACCTGTCTTCCAGGACCGAACTCAGTCCCACAAAAAAATGAGGACGAGCGGAGTAATATAACAAAACAGACTTAATAAGACACATTTAATTAATTCATACTTGACTGACTGGTGAATTTTCCGTAACAATGGATGGCAAGGTCAGTGAAAGGCGACTTTAGTGCAGTTCCGCACCTGACCCTACATTTACATTAATGGCTGCCCAAATTATCCGAGAACTAGACTAGAACTTTACGCAGAACATGCAGAGAATATAGAATAATAGCCTGATTGTTGTTGTAGTAGTAATCAGTCAACAGTCTGGTTTGGTGCAGCTCACCATGCTAATCTATCCTGCGCTAATCTTTCATCTCTGCATACCTATTGGAACCCACATCGTCTCTTATTTGCCTAAAGATTCTAACCTCGGTCTGCTTCTTCTATTTCCCCCCACACTTTCCTCTAATTTGTCATTTATGTAATAACGGAATTTAATTTAAATTGTACACCTGAAGAGGTCCCAATTAGGGATGAAATGTTCTTTGTCAAATAAAGAGTTTAAATTTGATACTTTTTCTGACAATTAATCTGGAGTCTTTCACATTTATTTAAACGAGATCAGATTATTATAATTGTTAAAATTAGTAATCGTATAAATATATATATATATATATATATATATATATATACATTCAAACTTGGATAGTGAGGAAGGATAGAAATAAATAGGAGAAATAGGAGGCATCCTTCTCTCTGCTTTGAACATATGCTTTTTCTATGTGCGTAATTCTTCGCCCGAGCATATGAATTCAAATAAAGCGCAATCCTCCTATTTCTCCTATTTATTTCTATCCTTCCTCACTATCCAAGTTTGAATGTGAATTAATTCCTTAAATGGATTCTCCTAATATTGTATATATATATATATATATATATATATATATATATATACAATATTAGGAGAATCCATATATATATATATATATATATATATATATATATATATATATATATATTAAGTGAACCAGAATAGAACCATGGGAAATATTTGTTTGTCCCCAATAAGAATGAAAAGCTTTAAAACAATATGAATCCTTCAGTGTCAATATTTGTCTCCTGTTACTCAAGTAGAAGGGGAACCATTAAATTACTAAACATTTTGAGTCAATAATGTATATATGTATATATATATATATATATATACCAAAAAGATTAAGTGAACCAGAATAAAAACTTGGAAAATTTTTATTTGTCCTTAATAAGAATGTAAATTCTTACCAGAAAACAAATGTTTTAATGTCAATATTTGTGTTCCGTAACTCAAGTAGAACGAAAACTTGGAGGTTTAAGTAACTGCATATTATCTCAAATATTTTACAAACATACAAATATCTGCACAATAAATTGTTTTGGAAAGAACGCTGAAAATTTCTTAATTAATGTGCTTGATTTGAAGATTATGGTATTATATGAATAAGAAGAAAATGAATTTATTGTAAATTTTCACTCCTAAAATAAAAATGAAGATTATTATTGCATTTACTTACAGATTTAATGACCCTTTCATACACAACTTCCTCACAGATTTTAGAGAATACTGTCAAGTGTGAAAGTGGATAATTAGTTGCCTTTTTTGAATATGGATGCTACTGATGCATGTCTTATAATATTAAGGAGGTTTCAACAAAGTAGAAATTTCTTTAAATAATAACTTAATGCAGTGCTCATTAAATCTGAAATGTAACAAAACTATATTTGAGATCTCATCATTACCTGAAGAATATTTACTCATTAATGATTTTCTATATTCAACCCAGAAAAGTCAAATTAACTTTACTTACAATGTAGAAAGAAGTTTCAGTAAATTCATTATTTCTGTGATTGATTTACTCTTATACCAAGTTATTTTTCAGACACTGACAAAGAGTAATTGTTGAACTGATTAGTCTGTATAATCATAGAATGATTGACGATGCTAGTTCTGTTGAAATTTTGTTAGTTTCCCTTTAAATAAATTTCTATGCTTTTTTAACTTAGTCTGAATCGCCAATTACCTTGTTAAAATACTTGATATTGGTTGCTTTTATTAGTTTACTTAAGATTCTACAACATGTTTCTAATGATGTTTAGGTTATTACTGTTACTACTGTCTCCATGTGCTAAATACATGAACAAGCTTAAGTTTTCACAATATCCTTATTCCGTTTCTTATCACACAGAATTAATTTTGTTTATAGTAAGAAATTGTTATTCCAGGAAACCCACTTCATAATGGAAGCAAGAGAGTTATATGAAGCAATTAAACTTATTATTTATATTAGGCATGCAACATAGCTCTTGCTACAATTCTTCCATTATTTTAAATTGAGACAAATTGTTGCTGACTCATCTAATTTCTGTATATGAACTATTTATTTTGTGATGAGTGAATTACATAAATTTTATATAGCAATCATATTTGAGCACACCTGAAGTAATGAGTTTGTGTGTTATATATGTATGTTATAATTTTCATTTTGTGATTGTAACACTGTGAAAACAATTAATTTATTAACTGTAAATTCTAATAAAACAACACAAGATTCAAAATGCAGCTTTTGATAATATGTATTAAGAGGTGCTTTAAAAATGAATTTCACATTATTATCTGGTTAAGATTATGATAATGTGATAATAACCGATCAATTTTTTAGGTCAAAGTCATAATATTCTGTTGATGAAATGATGAACTGACATGATGCATTTGTAATGAGTTTATCTGTTATTTGAACAACGTGATTTATTTTATTATCCAAAGATTGCATTGCTTCCATAAAGACTAACCTAAAAGGGACTGGCAAACATTCCTTATATTCCTGGAACTGACTCAGCTATACAATGGGCACCTTTAACACCATTTGTGATCTACTTTGTAAGCAGCCATGTGTCGACAGTAATCAACTGGAGCCCACATTTTGTGAAACACTACCTACAAGTATGTCCAGCTCTGAAGCGGTCGTGTCATAAATATGGCAATATTTGGCACATGTCTCAGTTTTGCAAGGTCAGTTCAAATTGTTTTCTAAAACATAACGGACTTAGCTCCTTTTGTAATTAAACATATAGTCAATAGTCAACCTATACAGTTTCTTTTTGATACTGGTTCTATTTTTTCGATTATACCTTTGGATATCTATAAGCATAATTATTCTCATACTGTCTTGTCTAAGTCAAATGTTTTTACCTGTCTTAAGTAAACTGTATGTCAAAGTAAATCTCGAAAATAGTGTTTTTGCAAACCTACCAGTAGTAGTAGTTTTAACAAAAGGAATTACTCCACTGTTGGGCTGAGATAGGTTAAATTCCCTGTTCCCTGATTGGAAAAATAATTTGCAAAACCTGAGTACTGTAAGTCATGTCAATATATTTCATTCCAGAATGCAAAAAAAAATATAGTACACATGATTTTTAATGCATGTATCCATTTGCATTTTTTTTAACTTTATTTAGCAGGTTCCGCAAGTAAAATGCAATTTCACTGCTATGATATAATAAGAAATCATATCGCTAAGACTATTTGGAGAGAGGGTTATGTGAATATTTCACACCTCTGGCTGATTACATTGGGTTAAGGTATTTACAGATTGACAATTATTTGTGTAAGTTTTGTGGAAGCTTTCGTTTGAGCCTTTTATGAGTGTTTTTTTTGTCCTAGATTTAATTTCTTTGCACTTTTACACTTCACTATATTTTTGAAAAAGTTACTGCTTAGGCTGCAAATGTCGTTTGTTATAAGTGGAAACTTTAATTCATGGTGTATTTAGCTGTATCGTATGAACCACGGGCTGTTAATTACAATACAGAGCACTTTATTCTGCAGGGTTTGAAGTTTGAGTGAACTTGTAGGTGCGTTGCTCTAAGCTGGGCAGGCATATGTAAGAATGGGCCGAGGAATAGATTTATAAATTAGGAGCGAGGATTCAACTCGAAGATCAGTCTTGCTTATCACTCATTTAGTTTTTTATGGATGTGGTATTTCCAGGTGAGTTTTGCATCTAGGTGGACCCCTAGATACTTTATCGCTGCATTCTTTGTGTTCCATGTTATTTCACTATTGTGCAGTCGGAGTGTCGGTAGTTGAGTGTAGGACTTGATCGTGAACATCTTTGCTTGGCATTTCGTAGTGTTAATTTTTATATTCCATTTTTTATTAATTACACGTTACATTTACTGCATTTTGAAGGTGTTGAACTGTAGTTTATATTTTGGCGCTCTGAGCTAGTATCGCAGTGTCGTTCACTATGGGCACGTCGTGTACATAGAGGTTGAACAAGGTTGGTCCAAATACGCTCCCTTGGGGAACTCCTGCTTTTGTTGTTTTGATACTAGATAGTGATGCAGTGATTCTTACTCTGAACGTCCTGTCGGTTACGAAGGATTCTATAGTTTTTATTATGTAATCCGGAATGTTTAATTTTATCAATTTGCATTTTCTAAGCCTGGTAATAATTTACCCATATAGAATTTTAATGCAGATATTAATCTAACACATGATGTTATACCTATTTTTCATGAGGCGTATAATGTTCCATTTGTCTTGTGTACCGAAGTTCAAAATGAATTACAAAGATTAGAGTCGTGTGGTATAATTTCTAAAGTCAAACATAGTAATTGAGCAAGTCCTGTTGTTCGTGTACCCAAAACGTCAGGGTAGTTACATATTTGTGTTGACTTTAAAGTTACCATTAATAAGTTTATTGAAACATATTCATATCCATTGCTGAGAAAAAACTAATTTTTTCATCAGTTAACTGATTGTAATTTTTTTGTAGGATTGATCTAACTAATAATTATATACAATTGCAAATAAGTGATGTAAGCAAACCATTGTTAACTATTAATACTATTATATTGTTATAATAGGTTATGCTTTGAACAAAGATAGTAAAAAGGCTATCTCTGATAAATGTCTTTTGGTTTTGTTTGATCCAAAAAAACATTTGTAACCAACATGTGACAGTAGTTCCTAAGGTGTCGGTGCTGTATTCTCACGTAATTGATGATTTGGAACACCCAATACCTTTTGAATCAGCAACTTTATCAAAATCTCTGCATAATTATATTCAATTACAAAGAGAAGCTCTCAGAGTAATATTTGATGTCACAAAAATTCATAAATTTCTTATAGGCACACAGTTTACTATTATCACAGGTAACGAGCCGTTGAAGTCCATAATTTCTGAAAGAAGAAGAATTCCTCATATTGCATCTTCTAGCTTAATTAGATGGTCTTGTATTCTTTCTAATTATAATTATACTGTTAAATATTGTAAAGGCGTCAATATTTAATATGTGGATATGCTTTCACGATTGCCTAGTAATTCGTCGTTTGAGAAAGAAGAACCCGGTGAAGAAAATTACTTTGCATATTTCTCTACACCTTTAGTTTCTAGTAAAGAAGTTTCTAATATCACTAAAAATGTTGTGATTTTGTCTAAGGTTTTATGTTTTGTCTCTCTAGGTTGGCATACAGCCAAATCTAAAAGTCCACCATACACAAAATAGTTCAAGATCAAATAGATCTCTTTGTCTAGTCAGGATGGATTGCTTACTGTATGGAAACCGAGTAGTGATTTCTAGTTCTCTAAAACAAGCTGTTTTGAGTCTTCTGCATGTTGATCATGTAGGATCTATGAGAACAAATCTTCTAGCACGTTCGTATGTCTGGTGTTTTGGTATGGATTCTGATATTGAACGCCATATTTAATGTTGTAAGATTTGTTAAAGTACTCAAAATCGTCAGAAAATTAAATTTAATAGTTGGCCTAGTGCCAAGTGTCCGTGGGAGAGAACGCATTACGATCTGTTACATATTTTCGGGAAAAAATTGCTATTGATTGTTGATGATTGTTCCAAGTGGAATGTTTCGTATTGACATCAACAAATTCTAGGACTGTCTTGTTTCAAAATTGAGAGAATGTTTTTCTAGATTTTCAGTTCCGTCTACAGTAGTAACTGATAATGGTCCTCTGTTTAATTCTTCCAAATTTAAGCTATATTTCGGAAGGCGTGGTATCACATTATTATTACCCTCAAATATGACAACATTTAAGAAGATTGAAATGTTTCTTTGCAAAGCTATTTGGTTTAGTCAAATGAGTAGTTTTTTCACATGCTTCAGCCTATAATTTCTTCATTTCAAGAATACTAAATTCTGTTAAAATACAAAGATTATAATAGCAAATAGATAACTTTTCATGGTCGAATTGTATTTTCACGTAAGCTTAATTAATAATAATAAAAAAAAGAATTTGAACTCGAAATGCTTTAACGGACATTTTTATATATATATATATATATAAAATAACATATATATATATATATAGATATGTATACATTATATACTACATCCGTTCAAAGTTATTGTAAGATATCTTTGACTTTTAAGAGTCAGTATCTTTGCAATTTGAGGGAGCGGCCTGCATTCTACACTGTGACAATGGTATGTAATTTATAATTTTTAGAGTTATTTTCAATGCCTTCTTCCCACTCAGAAAACAGGACGGTTGGGATAGACCATTGTAGCCCGCCGACAATGTTTCATTTCATTTGTACTATAAATACCATCAATATTATAATATGAACATGTGTCCGGATTGTAGTCAGATTGACATTGTTAAATTCGAGTAAAGGTTTTTGTAAGAAATATGTCTAAGAAATCCCATATATATACAGATAAACATTCAAAATTTGAAGATGAAACGGCAAGCTGATTATAAAATTTTCTTGAGCACTAATATGGCTAATACCGAACACATGCTTAAAATGGCGGACAGTACTTGAAATAAAATCGTGACATGAAATGTGTCGTTTTTCTTTTCAGTTGGCATGGAATGGCTCTTATAAGACGTTACAAGCCAATGTTCTCCGTATCTGCGTGTTATAATTGTATCTGATTTGATTGAGAGTGTTCATCTTCCCCAATACAGGAAGGGATCAGTGTCCAATACCATTGCATTCAATTCAAGCCGAGGAGTTTACAATGCAACTTAGGTGCGTCAGTGGGGTGGAAATGTCCTCACCGTGTTTTGTGGGGATGGTGTCGGAATTTGCCTGTGTAACTCTGGATTTTTAATTTATATATGGCTGTGAAAATTCGTTAAAATTTAAACGTAAAAGTATTGGAGCTGGATGAAAATTCATGGAAAATATTATTTCCCTGTATTTCGCACGTAGATGGTTTCGTTTCTTTTTGTTAATTCAGGTCTCAAGAGTCTTAGGACCATCAACATTATCGTCAATAATACGGCACATTATATCTCTGGGACGACACACATGTTGCAATACTTTAGTTTAAGACTACAGTCAACATTTTTTAATAAATTTCAACTAATTAGCATCTGGATACTTCTCTCTATATTAACAAAGCAAACGTTTGTAATGTTAATATTTTTAAAATTATTTTTTTGTTATCATTGCTTTCAATCTTCAACAAAGCTCGAAAAATCTGATACAGCTCTGTACATTCTAAAATAATTTTCCTTTTGTTGTGTTTA
Organism: Zhengitettix transpicula; assembly: GCA_037074705.1. Classification (NCBI taxonomy): domain Eukaryota; kingdom Metazoa; phylum Arthropoda; class Insecta; order Orthoptera; family Tetrigidae; genus Zhengitettix; species Zhengitettix transpicula. The sequence goes on along the minus strand of CM073595.1, from coordinate 14,359,055 downwards.
TTCGTACCTATCTCGTTAAGTAAATTGTAAAATGTTTAATCAGTGCCTACTCACTATAGTTTGATGGTAATGTTACAGTAAAGTTTAATTGAAGTATTTAAATTTTAAATACTGTTCACCAAATAAGTTATATATTTCTAAGATGTCAAAAACAGTTGCGAATAAGACAGTTCAAGTAACAATGGCAGTGTAATCGAGAGTGTAACTACTAATAAATCTGCGTCAAATAAAGCTAATAAGTTCTTTAATCACAGTTAAACACAAAATTCATTTCATGCCTGCGGGGACAGAACTCAACCAACATTGCGTAATAAAAATATAACTCTTTTTCAACGACTCAATATATCGTGTAATCTTTCAATGTGAACTCCAGACGGTCAATATTAACGTGAATATATATTGAACGTCTACGAGCCGCTTAATATGTTGCATTGGAAATGAACTGAATGGCAATAGTTTTATCGACAGTATTTGTGGGAGGTTCAGTGTAAATTATTTTGTCTTTCGGTGAATATTGTTTTAACATTTTCTGGATTACAAATAAGTTAATATTTACTGATAACTGATATACAGGAAATACGTAGGTTAGCTTTCACAGCGTTTTTTGGTGAAATACGATACATATAAGTTATCCTCGGATGCAGATCGGTTCTTACTTGTGCAACGATTTTCTTCTCTATACACGGTAATGTGATGTACCAAAGGGGACTTAAGAAATTTGGTGAGAGTTGTGTTTGGCGCTGCGTCGGTGAGGGGAGGGGCGGCCGCTATATAAGCCCCCCGGCAACGCAGAGGACCATCAACCCTGAAGATCCTGCTAGTAAGTGGTCGGTCCCGCGGTGGCCGTCGTGGTCCCGGCCTCGGGCCCTGTTAACAGCTTGTGCTTGTGTGTGTGTGCAGGTCGTAGCGTCTCTGATGGCGGCGGCGGTGCTGGAGGCGGACAAAGCGCCGGGGGAGGCGGCCCTGCCAGACGAGATGCAGAACGCGCCGCTGGGAGACGCCCAGGCGCAGAACGCGCTGATGGGCGACGCCCAGGCGCAGGAGGAGAGTCGCGAGGGCGGTGCGTTGCAGCTACAGCCTCCTGGAGCCCGACGGCGCTCGGCGGACCGTCAACTACAACACGGACCCCGTCAACTCTATCGTGCAGCGGAACGCGTGCTCTAGAGTTTAGGCCTTGCTTCTGTACACAAATCCTGCCAATAAACTTGTATCACTGAGCGACGGTCATTTCATTTCACTTACCACCAAGACATATCAGTACACGTGGTCTCATTTCACACCGGGCGGTTAGACAAAGTAATTCTCATCTAGTGGAGCCGATCCACTGCAGCGAAACTCATGTTGCATGCCAAAATTCTGTCCCTCCAGCCTCTTCACGCTGACTATCCACGTGGATGTATAATTGCAAGCATACGTTGAAAAAAGGTGAGACAGGTGGGAGGAAAGAGATAACCTACAGTAAACGAGATCAGTTCAAGGAGTAGCATAGATATTTGAAAGAACGACGCCCATCTTGTTTTTTCCTCATAGGAGAAGTTGTGTAGAAGGACGTTGAAAGGCCTGATTCATTCAAAGCTTGAGTTCTACTCACTTTTACGCATGGAAGCTACACTTCCATTGTTGACTGCAGATTTACTTTCACTGACGCGCGTAAGAAAATTGCCCAGAAAGAGTAGAAAATGGTTCTATGCGTTATCAGGCCCAGAACGAATTCATTAAAAATATACACTACGTTGAAGGGTTGAAGTTAGTCAAAATATTTGCACATCATTTGGTACAGTAAGTTATCAAATGTTGTTAAATAAATTAGAATAGTATGGCATTACGTATCTTACAAGCCTCGACGTCGACTGCAACACTTAAAAACCTCAATTTCTGTGACACACGGTAATTTTTATCGCGGCAATAATTTATCGCTGAAGCCATAACGACAGTAGTCCATTGAAGTGAATGAGAGCTTGCACACTGAACGGTAAATAATCGCGACTATCAAATTGAAGCGGGAGACAGCTTGTGCAGTCACTCAGTGCCTCTATTGCTCAGCGATAAATTTATCGCAAATTGCAACTAGTGGCCTAAGTTACCAAATGCATGTTAACTACCGCAAGAGTTATTTTCATTCTTGATTTTAATTTTTGTATGGAAAGGTTGTTTTTATCCATCCTGTCTTTTTTTTCCATATTTCTAATATGAATAATTTGGGTGACATAATACATAATGAAATATTTATTTAATTAATTAAAGAAAGACCTGTGTTGTGGGATCAAACCCTGAACATATTTCGCGTCATCCTGCCTCAAATCATTAAACCTCCTCGCTTCTTTCATTAATTGGATGAACCCAAATTAGTCGATTTTTTCTTCTCATTTTCATTCGACGACGAAATAACAGTAATGCTAGAATCTGCTTTCTGTTCATTTCGACTACACTGTTCACAGCACTCTCAACTGAGTATCTTACAACGGAAAATTAAAGCCGAGATAATAATCGCTAAGTGTGTAAGTCTCCCCTTTTCTTTGACCGGCGCCGATAATTTTATCTCCGAGATAAAAAGCCGTCCGTAACGGGCCTGACAGTTTCAGGTGAGTGATGAGTAATCGCTCAAACGACGAAAAGCATTTGACACTATTGATGACAAATGAAATTATTATGATAAATTATTTTAAGTTATGAATAATCCAAGTCAGTTGACGGTGAATGAAAGGCTTTCCCGGTGAATGAGCAGTTATTAGGATACAAGGGCGAACGTCGCTGCATAATCTCTTCGACAGCTAGCTACGCAATCATTATCAAGTATTTATGCTGAGTTAGTCCTTCGCTATCTATCGCTCGCTGGTGACGCACTCTGACGTGAGCAAGCTGTTATTCATCAACCGTTTACTATTATGCTTTAATTTACGCCTCGTTACAGAGTTTCTGAAAAGTGTCAACCTTATAAAGCTGTCTTTCTGCAGATAAAACCCTTGCAAAAGCAACTGGAATTTTATAATACGTGGACAATAAAAAATTCACGTTTTGGTTGGTGCTTTTCAATCAGATGATGCGGCGTGTTTAAGTAATGAAAATTTATGAGTAACAAAATAAATAAATGTGTAAGAAATTTCACAGCTACAAGAAAGTCGAAGTACAGTGACAATCCCGTCAGAGTCGTTTATGGTAGATGCAAAGAAAATGTAAGACTGTATCTGTGTTAATACAGACGAAAGCTAAAGGTGTAGAGTCGCTAGATTTAATAATAAATTGCCTAAAGAAGAGATAATATTGACCTCCAATACCATTAATAATAAAGAAAAACTGAATGGTGAGAATTGAACTGTATGTGGATTCGATATGAATGAATAATAAAAACTTCTAAAAGTTTTTCAATAATTTATTTGGCGTTCTTAATGAAACTGATAAAAATTCTTCTCACAATGATCGCACACCAGAACCTGATCATTGAAAAAAATAACAGTATTTTGAGCAACATCATGAATTAGGAAATGTTGGAGGTGCTTCTAAAGTTTTCAACGGATAAATAATCCCATCAGAAATCAAGGAGAAAGTTACAAGTATAAATCTAATTTTAAAGGAATGGATCAAGCTGGACTGGAAATTTTAATATGTAAGTTAAAACTAATTTCTTTGCTCAGGCTTTTATCATTATAAATAAATGTTATTTTTCTGTATTTATAACGTTTTGCAAAATATTTAAACAAAATGAAAAGTTTACTAAAGCAGCACTCCCGCTAAATTAAGACACGATCCGCCACCGGAACACGCAAAATAGGGCAGTCGTGTCCACAGTGATAATGACTCCGGTTGTACAACATGGTTGCTTCGCAACTGGCCACAAGTGCATTGCTCGAGAGCAACAGTAGAGCCTCGCTGCCGAAAACCATACGAAGAACCATATATTTGATGAGACGGAGGCTCGGCTCAGCTCGATGACACAAGTGTCCGCGGCGTTCGGTTCGTTCACCCTTTTCATAAACACATGACGAGCATATATAAATTTTGGACGCTGCGTAACTAAACACAGGAGACTTGCTTGCACTTGGACCGTCGGCTGATGGCGTCGGACGGAGCCGAGTTTCGTCGCGGTATATCGCGGGACATCGTGGAACCACGATGCACAACGAAATGCCCGTACGTGAGAGTTTGAAGTTGTGTCTACGCTATATAAGAATTTTCTTTTATATTTATGAATAATGAACGATGAAGTGATTGTAAAATCATTAATGGAGAAAATAAATCAAATAAGTACAGTGTTTTGACCATTTGAATGGTAACACTGAACAGAAATTGAGATCATAATCAAAACATAAAGCAGAATTTATATTCGGAGAAATCCAAATATCCTTTATCGACTATTAGGTGATGAAAACTGAATGTGGATGTCACACTTTTACGCTGAACGGAGGCAGCCGTAAATGTCTGATTGTGTTATGAAATTCCCTCACTGTTCTCTACAAAATCTAGAATATGGATATATTTAGGAATTGAGATGAGTGGTGCAGAGGCATCTGGCTGATCCACGTCATTTGGGATACTTCAAGAGCTCTGCCCCTCCGAAACTCGTTCGAGGACCAGTTCCACAAGGGCGTGGCATTACGCAATGTTGAATCCCGGTCATTCAGGAACACAAAACCAATTGGTATGAAGTTCTGGTCGATTAAGAGCCTCGTAAAAAATTGCAATGATCTCAATAACAAATTAATATTTCACCAATAGACAAACCAACAAGCTTAAATACAATCCCACCAACTATAGACCAATCAGCCTTCTCCCTATACTTTCCAAAGTCTTCGAAAAACTCCTCCTGCCCAGACTTAAAAACCAACTTTGCAACCTTATACCCAACAATTTGGCTTTCGGAACAATTACTCCTGTCCCAAACTGATCAACATTCTGACAGAAACGATCAACAGCACCTTCGAAGAAAAAAAGATATGTATAGCGACATTCCTACATTCCGAAAAAGCCTACGATAAAGTTCACTTTCCTTCCCTCCTGTTTAAAATCAAACCCCACCTCTCCCAACACTACCTTCTCTCCAATTACGTCACCAGTCGATCCTACAGAGTTAAAATAGACAATCACTTCTCTCCACTACATCCTATTCTCTCAGGCGTCCCACAAGGAAGTGTAATTGGTCCGTTCCTCTACTCCAACTACACCCACGACATTCCTACTATCCCCTTCACCACCTCAATATTAACAAACGATATTGCTATCACTTCTCACGCACACGACTACCAAACCGCAACAAACCACCTTCAAACATCCTTAAACCTCTTTCAAACTAGGCCAACGACTGGCGCATAGTCATCAATACTTCCAAATCCGTAACCGTTCCCGTCTCCCGGAAAGAAAATTTCTTAATTAATGTGCTTGATTTGAAGATTATAGTATTATATGACTAAGAAGAAAATGTATTGCCTGTAAATTTTCAATCCTAAAATAAAAATGAAGATTAGTCAGTAACTTGCATTTGCTTACAGGTTTAATGATCCTTTCATACACAACTACTTCACAGATTTTAGAGAATACTGTCAAGTGTGAAAGTGGATAATTAGTTGCCTTTTTTGAATATGGATGCTACTGATGCATGTCTTATAATATTAAGGAGGTTTCAACAAAGCAGAAATTTCTTTAAATAATAACTTAATGCAGTGCTCATTAAATCTGAAATGTAACAAAACTATATTTGAGATCTCATCATTACCTGAAGAATATTTACTCATTAATGATTTTCTATATTCAACCCAGAAAAGTCAAATTAACTTTACTTACAATGTAGAAAGCAGTTTCTGTAAATCCATTATTTCTGTAATGGATTTGCTCTTATACCAAGTTATTTTTCTGACACTGACAAAGAGTAGATGTTGAACTGATTAGTCTGTATAATCATAGAATGATTGACGAAGCTAGTTCTGTTGAAATTTTGTTAGTTTCCCTTTAAATAAATTTCTATGCTTTTTTAACTTAGTCTGAATCGCCAATTACCTTGTTAAAATACTTGATATTGGTTGCTTTTATTACTTTATTTAAGATTCTACAACCTGTTTCTAATGATGTTTAGGTTATTACTGTTACTACTGTCTCCATGTGCTAAATACATGAACAAGCTTAAGTTTTCACAATACTTTTATTCCTTTTGTTATTACACAGAATTAATTTTGTTATTAGTAAGAAATTGATATTCCAGGAAACCCACTTCAAAATGGAAGCTACAGAGTTATATGAAACAATTAAACTTATTATTTATATAAGGCATGCAACATTGCTCTTTCTAGAATTCGTCCATTATTTTAAATTGAAACAAATTGTTGCTGACTCATCTAATTTCTGTATATGAACTATTTATTTTGTGATAAGTGTATTACAGAAATTTTATATAGCATATTTGAGCACTCCTGAAGTAATGAGTTTTGATAATATGTATTGAGAGGTGCTATACAAGACAAATTTTACATTATCATCTTGTTAAGTTTATTATAACATGATAATAACCGATCAATTTTGTAGGTCAAACTCGTTTTATTCTGTTGATGAAATGATGAGTGATTTACATAAATTTTATATAGCAATCATATTTGAGCACACCTGAAGTATTGAGTTTGTGTGTTATATATGTATGTTATAATTTTCATTTTGTGATTGTAACACTGTGAAAACAATTAATTTATTAACTGTAAATTCTAATAAAACAACACAAGATTCAAAATGCAGCTTTTGATAATATGTATTAAGAGGTGCTTTACAAAATGAATTTCACATTATTATCTGGTTAAGATTATGACAATGTGATAATAACCGATCAATTTTGTAGGTCAAAGTCATAATATTCTGTTGATGAATTGATGAACTGACATGATGCATTTGTAATGAGTTTATCTGTTATTTGAACAACTTGATTTATTTTATTATCCAAAGATTGGATTGCTTCCATAAAGACTAACCTAAAAAGGACTGGCAAACATTTCTTATATTCCTGGAACAGACTCAGCTATACATTGGGCACCTTTAACACCATTTGCGATCTACTTTGTAAACAGCCATGTGTCGACAGTAATCAACTGGAGCCCACATTTTGTGAAACACTACCTACAAGTATGTCCAGCTCTAAATAGGTCGTGTCATAAATATGGCAAATATTTGGTACACGTCTCAGTTTTGCAGAGTCAGTGCAAATTGTTTCGTTGAACATAACGGACTTAGCTCCTTTAGTAATTGAACTTATAGTCAATAGTCATCCTATAAAGTTTCTCCTTGATAATGGTTCTATTTCTTTTTCGATTATACCTTTGGATGTCTAGAAGCATAATTTGTCTAATATTGTTTTGTGTAAGATTCAGGGTAAATTATCAGCAGCAAACAAAATGCCTTTACCTGTCTTAAGTAAAATGTATATCAAAGTAAATCTCAAAAATAGTGTTTTTTCAAAACTACCACTAGTTATAGTTTTAACTAAAGGAATTACTCCACTGTTGGGCTGAGATAGGTTAAATTCCCTGTTCCCTGATTGGAAAAATAATTTGCAAAACCTGAGTACTGTAAGTCATGTCAATATAATTCAATCCGGATTGCAAAAAAAAATAGTACACATGATTTTTAATGCATGTATCCATTTGCATTTTTTTTTAACTTTATTTAGCAGGTTCGGCAAGTATAATGCAATTCACTGCTATGATATAAAAAGAAATCATATGGCCTCTGGCTGATTACATTGGGTTAAGGTATTTACAGGTTGACAATTATTTGTGTAAGTTTTGTGGAAGCTTTCGTTTGAGCCTTTTATGGGTGTTTTTTTGTCCTAATTTAATTTCTTTGCACTTTTACACTTCACAATATTTTTGAAACCGTTACTGCTTAGGCTGTAAATGTCGTTTGTTATAAGTGGAACCTTTAATTCATGGTGTATTTAGCTGTATCGTATGAACCACGAGCTGTTAATTGCAATACAGAGCACTTTATTCTGCAGGGTTTGAAGTTTCTTGAGTGAACTTGTAGGTGCGTTGCTCCAAGCTGGGCAGGCATATTTAAGAATGGGCCATGGAATTGATTTATAAATTAGGTGCGAGGATTCAATCTGAAGATGAGTCTTGCTTATCACTCATTTAGTTTTTTATGGATGTGGTATTTCCAGGTGAGTTTTGCATCTAGGTGGACCCCTAGATACTTTATCGCTGGGTACTTTGTGTTCCATGTTATTTAACTATTGTGCAGTCGGAGTGTCGGTAGTTGAGTGTGAACATCTTTGCTTGGCATTTCGTAGTGTTAATTTTTATTTTACATTTTTTATACCAATTACACGTTACAATTACTGCATTTGAAGGTGTTGAACTGTAGTTTCTATTTTGGCGCTCTGTGCTAGTATCGCAGTATCGCAGTGTCGTCGGCAAACATGGCTAGCATTGAGTCATTCACTATGGGCATGTCGTGTACATAGAGGTTGAACAAGGTTGGTCCCAATATGCTCCCTTGGGGAACTCCTGCTTTTGTTGTTTTGATGCTAGATAGTGATGCAGTGATTCTTACTCTGAACGTTCTGTCGGTCATGGATGATTCTATAGTTTTTATTATGTAATCCGGAATGTTTAATTTTATCAATTTGCATTTTCTAAGCCTGGTAATAATTTACCCATATAGAATTTTAATGCAGATATTAATCTAACACATGATGTTATACCTATTTTTCATGAGGCGTATAATGTTCCATTTGCCTTGTGTACCGAAGTTCAAAATGAATTACAAATATTAGAGTCGTGTGGTATAATTTCTGAAGTCAAACATAGTAATTGGGCAAGTCCTGTTGTTCGTGTACCCAAAACGTCAGGGTAGTTAGATATTTGTGTTGACTTTAAAGTTACCCTTAATAAGTTTATTGAAACATATCAATATCCATTGCTGAGAAAGGACTATTTTTTTCATCAGTTTACGGATTGTAATTTTTTTTTAGGATTGATCTAACTAATACTTATTTACAATTGCAAATAAGTGATGTAAGCAAACCATTGTTAACTATTAATACTATTATATTGTTATAATAGGTTATGCTTTGAACAAAGATAGTAAAAAGGCTATCTCTGATAAATGTCTATTGGTTTTGTTTGATCCAAAAAAACATTTGTAACCAACATATGACAGTAGTTCCTATGGTGTCTTTGCTGTATTCTCACGTAATTGATGGAACACCCAATAGCTTTTGAATCAGCAACTTTATCAAAATCTCTGCATAATTATATTCAATTACAAAGAGAAGCTCTCAGAGTAATATTTGATGTCACAAAAATTCATAAATTTCTTATAGGCACACAGTTTACTATTATCACAGGTAACGAGCCGTTGAAGTCCATAATTTCTGAAAGAAGAAGAATTCCTCATATTGCATCTTCTAGCTTAATTAGATGGTCTTGTATTCTTTCTAATTATAATTATACTGTTAAATATTGTAAAGGCGTCAATATTCAATATGTGGATATGCTTTCACGATTGCCTAGTAATTCGTCGCTTGAGAATGAAGAAACCGGTGAAGAAAATTACTTTGTATATTTATCTACACCTTTAGTTTCTAGTAAAGAAGTTTCGAATCACACTAAAAATGTTGTGATTTTGTCTAAGGTTTTATTTTTTCTCTCTCTAGGTTGGCATACAGTCAAATCTAAAAGTCCACCATACACAAAATCGTTCAAGATCAGATAGATCTCTTTGTCTAGTCAGGATGGATTGCTTACTGTATGGAAACAGAGTAGTGATTTCTAATTCTCTAAAACAAACTGTGTTGAGTCTTCTACTTGTTGATCATGTAGGATCTATGAGAACAAATCTTCTAGCACATTCGTATGTCTGGTGTTTTGGTATGGATTCTGATATTGAACGCCATATTCAATGTTGTAAGATTTGTTAAAGTACTCAAAATCATCAGAAAATTAAATTTAGCAGTTGGCCTAGTGCAATATGTCCGTGGGAGAGAATGCATTTAGATCTGTTACATATTTGTGGGAAAAAATTGCTATTGATTGTTTATGATTATTCCAAGTGGGTGGAATGTTTTGTAATGACATCAACAAATTCTAGAACTGTTTTGTTTCGAAATTGAGTGAATGTTTTTCTAGATTTTCAGTTCTGTCTACAGTAGTAACTGATAATGGTCCTCTGTTTAATTCTTCCAAATTTAAGCTATATTTGGGAAGCTGTGGTATCACATTTTTAACAACTCCACCATATAATCTCAGGTCAAATGGTCTAGCCGAAAGGCATGTACAGTCAATAAAGAGAAACTTGTTTAAATCTCTTATGTCTCAATCAAATGTTTATTTCAAGGATAGGTTAGAACGTTTGTTTTCAATTCGTTCTACCCCATCATCTGTGTTTGGTGTATCCCCAATGTATCAAATGTTGAATTTTGAAGCGAGAGTACCAATTTCCTTCGCAAATCCTGCAAATAGTATGTTTAAAAATAAACATGTATGTAAAAAGTCTAAAAAGAAAGTTACTTTTAGTCAACCAAAGTGTTACAAGTATTTTAGTGTCAATGAAAATGTACTAGTTAATTTACATTTTATAAACAGTCATTTAAAATGGTTTCCAGCAAAAGTAGTTTGTAAATTAGGAATTGTTGTGTATAAATTTAAATTTGAAAAATGGTGATATAAAAAAGGTACATATGACTCAGTTAAAAAAAATGTCAAGCCACCAGTGATGACAATATTTATGATATTGTGTTTCCTTGTAATGTGTTACTGTAACAGCGAAATACATCGAATGTTACTAACAGTGCTGAATCGTTTCATCTGAGGCGGTCTGAAAGAGTACGGAAACCTCTGGATAGATTTTCGCCGAGTAACTACGAATTATGTCTATTTTTAACTATGATTACAAGTACTTCTTTTGACAGACCTTTTCTCAGACATTTAGAGTCACTGACCACATTATAAAGCCTAGCACTCAAATATAATGGTTGCATAATAATTAGTAATTAGAGTGGTCCTCAACAGATCACCCAATTATCACCAATGACTTGATTGAGCAATAGGACTATTACTCCACTTATTTTTTTTTTATTTCCAAGAGAAAATCATTTCTAAAGGCATGAATGGTAGGCTAACAGGCCAACTCAAGGGACTATATGTGTCTCAGTAATGAAACTAAAACTAAGAGGTGGCCACATATTTTTCTTTAGAGAAAATAGAATCAACGCTAACACAATAGTGCAAAAAAATATTGTCAATTGCTTTAAACTAAATTTATATGAGTAAATAAATCTACCAACTACATGAATTGAAATTGGTAAGGTTGGATTTAGGTAACACAATATATTATGTTTATTTAGCCAAAGTATCATCACAGATCACATTACATGTCAGCTGCCTTTATCACACAGAATACCATTATTACACAGATAGTTGAAGTGCACCATAAGTGATGCAAAGATGAATTTGCATGCAGTTACAAAGGCATATTAGATATTAGATTGCTGATACTAATACACACATTACAATAACCCTTCACATCTAAATGTACTAAGAAAATTAAGAGTTATGTACTTACAAGGAAGATACCAGCTACATAAATCAGGAAGTTCACCTACCTAAAACAAAAGACACCACAATTACAATTTGCAACTTAGTTACCTGCCATTCATTGGCAAAGCATTGTAAGTCTTACACATAATTAGCAACAATTATATTCACTGTCTAAAGTAGTGTATTTTTGTAAAGTAATGACATGTTAATTTTAGGTCTGAATTTAGATAGATGCATTTATCAGGTTAACATGGAAACAACATGTAGTTTAAAAATGTAAGCAGATAGATATAAAAGTCGATGAATGCAATGGTTACTTGAAAATGGTCCAAACTACCACCTGAAGGTAAACTCCTAATTTATGAAACGTTACTTAAATCAACATTGGTATATGGTACTGTACTTTGGAGTGCACCAGCAAGTATCTAATGTGGCACTAAAACAGTGAAGCCGATCAAAAATATTATGTATGATCTGCAATGCCCCATGACATGTCTTTAATGAGACACTTCATTGAAGATCTGAAAGTACTATATGTCATAACTGAAACAGTATTAATCATCACTTAAAACTACAAAACCACATTAACATACTCTTAAATCCTCAACTGGAAGTACAAAATGCAATAAGGTTTAAATTAAAATGGCCAAGTGATCCAAATAATATGAAGGGACGACTTGTCACTGGAGAATATTAGCTTATAGAATTCAATTGTAATATCCTGATTATTAATACAATAATAAGATTTAAAAAAGGTCTGAGAATAATGAATATTCCATCCATAAACGTTTACCTGGATGCTTAAATTAGCAAACTATGGACTAATGAGAAATTCAGTAGGCATTGAAAAAGCTAAAATATTTCCTTACATTCACATATTTTAGTAACGAAACATTTATAATAAAATAGTATTTATGAAATTTTGGAGATGACTACTTATACAGGTTCTTAGATAATCAGTAAAGTTTTAAATTTATTATGTTAATTATGTTAATTCATAAACATAATTTGTTGACTGTTCCATTGTCTCAGACATCACTAAGGTTCATATAGAGCTGGGCCCAACCTCATAGGTCCATCGAGACAAACAAGAAACTTAAATGTGAATTTGACCAGGAACACTAGCAATGGAAACGTTGCAACAAGAAACAACAGTATCACATTCAACATAATGTCAATCTATTAAGTGACATGAAACCATTTTTCAGATAAGACAGGCATAATATGCTAGTTAAATATATTTGTTATTTGCATATATCATGAGCGAATTGTAGAGGAAGGGAACTAGTTGCCGAAAGGATTAAATCTATCAAATAATTAAACACATGCCTACAAAAATGAAAAACAAAAACTAGTATTTTTAGTAATACACTGAATTAACGAACATGTAAAATGGAAGTATATAATTAGAATTTGTATTTTCATATAACATGAAGCAGCATCGGAGGGAATACTTGTAGGATCAAGTACTATTCACCAATATCAAAATGTGGAAGGGCATATTGCAGAAGCTTTTTATAATACAACACTGATTAAATAGGAGATGTTGAGCAGTCAGTAGGTACAGTGATAAACAATGGTTTTATTATGATTTATCAAAACAAACTACAAAACTGACTGTTACAGTTAACCACGCATACTCGTAACTGAAGTGTTAGGGAGGCATCATTCTGGGCAGCCAGCGTGGTCAGACTCCGGGACCATATGAATATTGAAATTTCCAGGAATCTCATAAACGGGTCGAGGTTCCAGAAACTAGCCAACCTTATTTTTCAAAAGGGAATCCTGTTACAAGGGGTTTTCCGAAAGAACCGTCGACGCCATATTTCAGCAAGGGGGTTCCCAAGGGCTGTAGATATACAAAAATTTCTCAGGCAGCCAGAGGGTTACTTAGTGCTCCTGACACGGAGGCTGCTGCTTGCTGAGATAGCTAGTGTGTTTCTGCGTTGAAGCAGTTGAGCGGATCTGCAGGGAATCTATAGCTTTCCTGGACAACGCTTCTTGACGTCTCCGGTTCTAGGATTCGAGTCGTAGTCAGAGTAGCCGAGTCCTCGCAGGTTTCCGGCGATGGCGGCGCTCACTAGGGCCGTCAGGAGCAGTACCAGTGGGCACAACACTTCAGCTATGGTTTACAGGTGATATAGTCTCACGGAAAGAGTTCGTCTACGTGCCTTCGACGCCATGGCACGAAATTGTTCGTTATTCTGTGTGCGTGCTTAGACTTTATATGACGGAGGCAATGTTCCCCTCCTCATGCCCTGATATTTAAGCATACGGCTTTTTTTTTTGCACTATGCGCATCGATGAAGGTGATGTAATGAAAAGGAAAGGAACATGGCCGGAGCATCTGCCCCACCTGCAAATCGAGAATTTGGAGTGAAGGTATATTGCAGCAATGCTCTTCAATTAAGTAGCGGAACATTAAGCATAATCGTTCTGAATACTAGTAAGAAGTTTTACGCTCCGGATGAGTTTGGGACATGTCATAATTATTTTTAGACATTTATTTATAGACATTTTAAAATATTTTATTCAATATCAAAACGACGTTAAAGTACCTTTTTAACTTGAATCAGGTCATTATATTTCAATGGTAATGCTTTTTTGGTTAAAGACGGTGAAAATAAATCACAAATTTACTACATGGATTTATTCTTATTCTTCTATCTTAAAATAATTAAAATCAAATAAAAATTTATCAACATTCTTGCATTTTAATAATAAATATGAACCTGTATGAAGTGTTCTCGCCATTCCAACCGGGCGTCACCTGAAGAAGATGGCGGTGACAGCTATCGAAACGTGTCAAAATAACGACGACACCCGGTTGGAATCCCGAGAACACTTCATGCAACAGTTACACCGGGAAAACCTACGTACTCTATTTAAATATGAACCTAATTTTTTTTTCAAATTAAAATTACAAATTGATATCTAATTCGACTGTTTATAATATGAATTATTCGTTGTTTGAATAAAGCTCGTTCATTTTACCGTATTCAATTTAAAAACAATTTTTTTATTTAATTTTATTTATAGTCGCATAAACAACAACGCATTAGCGATTCATAGATATTTTAATTCGCATTTCAGTGTAAAGAATTGTTTTACAATACAATAATTCGTCGGCAGTGATTATATCAATCATTCAACAGTTTTATCATTAAAAGAAGTAATTGATGTGCATTGCGATGGTAATTATATATGTAAATAGATACATGCCGAAATTAGGTCTTGGTAAGGTTCGAGCTGCTATATGATGATTCGATTTTGGTTATAATATGCACAAATTGTTTACAATTATATAATGATTGATTGTGTTACTCGAGATGAAGGCGACCCTAAAGCGCCTATTGCTTCAGAATAATTATACTTAGTTGTAAACCATATTGGTTTTATAATAAATACTGTAAAATAAACGGTTTTATTCAAATAACAAAGGATTACAGATATGTGTGAGATGACAAGAAGAAAAGCAAACTTATGGAATTGTCGTTTTAAAACTTTGATACGAATAAGATATTCATAAAAACCTGAAACTAAAACAAATTCATCTGTCGTAAAAAGAGAAGGTCGATTTCGTAACGCAACGCATAGCAGCTGGCGCGGAACAGATGCAAGTTCATCATAGTGTAATACATCGATCCCCTTGGAGAGATAAACTGTCTAAAGTTGTGCTTAAACTGCATGTCGACAATATACAAACGATGAGTTGTCTGACGTCGTGTTGAAGGTTCTTAGAGACAGTAATTAATTACTAATTACTGTCATATTGATGTCTTTAACGTAGTTTTAAATTATATATTTTTTTGAAAAGTATAAACTTCGTATTTGTAATAATTAATCTTTTCGTGTAATCTTATATTATGTCGTATCCTATTTCCTCGCCCGAGGTCTAATGGAATGAATAATAAATCTAAATTCACTTTGCTCCTAGCATGTTCAGAGTTATTAAGAAATAGATAATGTAATGGTCAATAAACACACAAAATTAAGTGATAGAAACCATCAAGGTGACGCCCTTATTTTTCTTAAGGATCTTATGACTTTTTACACCTGACGACAGCAACAAGGTTTGCAGAAACGGTGTGTGGTATTTGTCACTTAATTTTGCCTCTTTACTGGCACCGGTTCCATTTCATAACCCTTTAACTAAGTAAACGTTACTTTACACTATATTATAAATTTACAAATTCTTGTGTGAAATACACGAAACAGATAAACAAAATTTTGGTTCGTTCCTTTTTTCGTAATTCCTTGTATGATGTTATGTGAAAGTATTCTTTAGATAGTTATGAATGTATAATGTATTTCTTGTTCTAGAATTGACTGACATTTAGTGCGAAACAGAAAATAAATTAGATCTGGTGTAATTTATGACTGACTAATGGTTATGTACATTGGAATGTAGCACATGGACGAATAAACGCGTGAGTCCGAAAGTAAAGAGGAAATCGTGACGAGACAACCAATCCAGTTATTACGATGAAGAATAATCAGGGAACAAGCACATAATAGGAAAGGCGTTTTATTATGGAAGCCTGCTATTAACCGGAAAAGGGAAGATTAAGGCGGCTGTTGGAAGTCACGATTTTCAATTGCTGTTTTTCGGTTTTTAACGAATGTTGCACCATTGATTATCTACATGAACTAGTCTTGAATGTTCAATATACATGATTTTGGAGGACTTGGAGAAAACTCTGTGTATTAAAGTAAACGCTCAATTACTGAAAATAAAAATCTTGAAATGACAGTTCTTCCTTGGAGCAGTAACACCACACTTGCCTCACCTCTGAGGATGATTAATTAGTACTACAAGGTACTTCCAGGAAAATTATACATACAACCTGGCCATAATTTGCCCTATACATAAGAAGTATGATAAGGCAAAATGTGAAAACTACCGAGGCATAGCCTTACTTAGTGTAGTGTATAAAGTCTTAACAAATATCATTGCCAAGAGACCAACCCCACTGGTAGAACCGCTTCTTGGAGATTATCAGAGTGGCTTCCGAAAGGATAGATCAACAACAGATCATATATTCACTATAATATGGAGGAGTGCTATGAATATACACCAGCTCTTTGTGGACTTCAAACAAGCTTATGATAGCGTGAAGAGGAAACAACTGTATCGGACTTTGATGGACATGGAGTGTCCATATAAAATGATAAGACTTATAAAAATGACTCTTGACAGCACAAAATGTCAAGTGAAAGTTGAAGGAAAACTTACCAAGGAGTTTGAAGTCAACCAAGGCCTATGACAGGGAGATGTATTGTCCACACCACTTTTCAACATAGCACTGGAAAGAGTGATGAGAAAAGTGGAAATCAATAATTCAGGAGGCACTCTGTTCAGAATCTTAAATGCGGATGACGTATGCATGCTGCCCGGAAAACTGAAAGAGCTAGAGGAAGGTCTGGACAGGCTAGAAAAGGAGGCAGAAGAATTAGGGCTGAGAGTAAATAATACCAAAACAAAATATCTCTTTTCTTCAAGGAGAAACAGTGCAATGGAAAACAAAGTCATCAAGCTAAATGGAGTTAACTGTGAGAGCTGCGAGAATTTTAAATACTTGGAAGTACTGGTAACGAAGGACAACAGAATAAATAAAGAAATAAAAGCAAGGATTGCAGCAGGAAATGGAGCTTACTGGGCCCTAATTAAGACTCTCAAGACACGTGGTCTGAACAGGAAACTGAAAGTGACTGTTTATAGAACAATGATAAGACCGGTGGTCGTAAATGGCTCGGAAACATGGACAATGACCGTGGCAGAATAAGAGTGTTTGAGAAGATGGGAAAGGAAAATATTAAGAAGGATTTTTGGAGCTGTAAACGAAGCAGGGAAATGGAGAATACGAAGAAATAGGGAGCTGGAGGAACAGTATGGGTATGGAAACATTGTATTGGAAATAAAGGGGAACAGACTGAGATGGTTGGGCCATGTAGAGCGAATGTCAGAAGACAGTGTTGTCAAAAAGATCTACGAAGGAAATCCAGGTGGCAGAAGGTGCAAAGGGAGACCACGGAAACGATGGTTAGACAATGTGAAGGACGACTTACGAAAGATGGGTGTTAGAAGATGGAGGAAACTAGCAGAGGACTGGCAAGATTGGGCTATGATCGTTAGAGAGGCCAAAGTCCTACATGGACTGTAACGCCGAGGAGTAGAGAAGGCAAGAAAAGAACTCCGATGAACAGCTGACCAGAATCCAACGACGAGAAATGTTTCTTCCATACGTTGCCAAAGACTTAGCAAGATTCGTCGTCGTATTGAGGGAATTTATCAGATGCCGTGCCAGTGTGATCTTGAATATATCGGTAGACTGGACGAAGTCGTAGAGGAGACCATCGTCTTAATCAACCTCTATAGTTCGCCGTAACAAAATATGTCCGAATAACCGGGCATAAAATGGACACCCTGGACACTACAGACGAACTAGTACAGCTTTCTCAAGAAAGCCGTGACCATAGGATTGCAACGCCGAGGAGTAGAGTAGAGTAACATATAGGCCTACTAGTTTATTTACATATGTACAGAGTACGGATTCAGAAATATAAGTCGACAATATATATAATACCTCTCGCTCATCCAACCTATTTCGACCTACTCCTGCCCCATTGTGAAAACGCACTCCCAGAAAATCAAAATCCATCAAAAATAAATACTCTGCATAATCACCAACTTCACTTCCCCTGGTTCCTTCGCAACTCTGTCATCCGTCAAGACATTAAAATCCCCACCATCGCTACAAAAATAAACAAACCTACCTCTCCCCTGATCAAATCGTCCATCAATGACCCCAATCCCACAATAGAACAATTCTACACCAATGCCTCCAGCCCGACTCCTGAAACGCAAATTCTCCATAGATAACATCCTCCCCCGTGAGCACTCAGGCACCTCCTGACAGCTACCTTTATCATATACTCCACAATCACCTTCATTCGATAACATCTGCAATCTTACCCAAACATTCCCCTACAACTCTACAGCCAACCAAAACACATCCCAACTCCCTCAAAACGACACCAACGAGGAACATAAAGGCAGGACTTCAATGGACCTTCCACCTGTTCCAAGTAACCAAGTTATATTTTTACTCGTATTAGTTAACTCAAATATAAAATCTGCGGATTAATTTTTTACAAATAAAAACCACAATATATAAATACATTGAAGCTGCTCCAAGAAAGATGTGTTGAGTCAGTAGATAATTAGGGCTGCAATGATTTCAAACCCAAAATCGTATTTGAGACAACCGTTTACAATTCAAAAGGTGTCGTGCTATGAGCGACCGTGCACGTAGCGACCAGAGAATCCTTAATTACCCCCGTCCCTAACCTTTCACGAGCACTGAGCGACCAGGTGGATAGGAATTCCCCTTTCACGTATTTCATGCTCGTAGTATTCTAGCAAAGAGCGAGTCCAATAAGCTAAGTATGTGAATTGCATAAATTATAAATTTTTTATTATGCGATTAGTACATTCACTTTTGAAAGAGTAACATTTTCTTACATGTCGAAATAGTTAAGAAATTAAATTAAATTGAAGAAATCGACAGCCAAAAAAACAGGCAAATATTTAAATAAACTTATAGATATAAGAATACAAATTGTCGTAGATTGTAATAAGATAACATTAAATGTAACAAATAATCCTTTCAGACAAAAAGACTTTTAAGATTAATATTTAAAATCAGAGGTTCATGAATTCTGTATTTAAAAATGATTGTAAATTTTTTTTTAAAGAAACTGGATTGGTTTTAACATTAAGTGGCCGTAGAACAGCGCGAGAATTACTTAATCACAACATTCTTCAACGCTTGGCCAAATGAGCATCGGAATTGGGAACTTCAGCATAAATCATCTCGTTCCTCCGACCTCGTAGTATTTGATTTCTTTTGGTGGGGCCTCATACAACATTTGGTTTACGTGCAGGGAAATCTGTAGCGCGTAAGATGTTACGTAACGTCTGGGATTAAAAACACCTGTTAAATTTCCGCCGTTATCATTTTATTGTAATCCGTGTATTATCTGAATTATATATATATATATATATATATATATATATATATATATATATATATTATATCTTGCCTAGTTGGAGCGTTACAGTTCCTTGGCGGAAATGTCGAAAACACAAAATTGGTTGTTTCTGTTCGATAATTTACATATAATAAAAAAAGGCTGCTGGATCGTAAGGAACACACTAAGCGGGAAAAAATATTTATGATCCGTGTGTCCAGAAACTTACAATATTATATATGGAACGAATCACTATAAAATATATTAAGAGTATTGTTGCTCGGGTTTTCCATTATCTTAGAGGAAAAAAGTGTCTGACATTAAGAACAGTGAAAAACTGTTGGTTTCCAGTGAAGAAAAATAGCATTAGGAGTCTGATCAATTCGAAGAAAATAACTTAATAAATTCAGTCTATCCCAGAGAGTCGCATCTGACAGTGAAAACACAAACCAAAAAATATATACTACACAGACAAATATATAAGCCGGCTGACTATCTTGGTTACAATTAATCGTCTTGTGATACGCGGATACTGTATGGGACGAAGATACGCGGTGATAAGTTAGAAGTGGGATCCGAAAAGTAACCAGGAATAAAAATAAGGTTTCCAGTAAAACTTAAAAGTCGAATTTATGAACAGCTCAGTTTTTTTAAGTGTTGTTACAGCTGATTAACCGTGGATATGTAAGTAGACAGACAAGACTGCCGGATTACTACCCCGTCAAATGTAAGAAACGTTAATGCATAGGTTTCAAACTATCCAACAGATACGTAATGAATAAAATATTTATTTCACCTATAAAATACAAAGTCAGTAATTTGCATATGATGACGGCATTGAAGACGTTAAGACGTCCGTAATCTTTACCAAGCATGCTTCGTGTATGGAGCACCGTACAATCCTGAGGGTCTACGAACAGGTAATCCAGAAACACCTCCAAAAGGAGTTACGGGGCCTCCAGGCACACCGTATTTAGCAGAAAGAACAGCGGCATCTGTATGACTTCCAAGAGCTCCAGCGACACCGTAAGTCCTAGACAGGGCTGCTGCACCAGGTAAAGCTGAGGCAGCCAGAGAATGTCCAAAGGCTCCGGGGACGCCATATTTCCCAGACAGAGCGGTAGCAGCGAAAGGGTTTCCAATGGCTCCGTGGACGCCACCATATTTGCCTGCTAGAGCAGAGGCAGCTAGAGGATTCCCAATGGCTCCGGGAACACCATATTGTCCAGACAAAGCTGCGGCAGCTAGAGGATTTCCAAGGGCTCCGGGAACGCCATATTGTCCAGAGAAAGCTGCAGGATTTCCAAATGCTCCGGGAACGCCATATTGTCCAGAGAAAGCAGCAGGGTTTCCAAATGCTCCGGGGACGCCATATTTTCCAGATAGAGCTGCGGCAGCTAGAGGATTTCCAAGGGCTCCGGGGACGCCATATTTCCCTGACAAAGCTGAAGCAGCTAGAGGATTTCTGAGGGCTCCGGGGACGCCATAATTGCCGGACAGAGCTGAGGCAGCTAGAGGGTTTCCAACGGCGCCTTCCTTTCGCACGACAGCGTTGAAGCCGCTGAGCGGATCTGCGCTGTAATCCACGACGCGCACAGAGCCATCAGGTTCCACGAGGCTGTAGCTTCCCTGGACCACGTCGCCTTCGCGGCTCTCCTGCTGCGACTTGGCGTCTCCGGTCAGAGCGTCGTTTACGCTGTAGCTGAAGCTGTACCGGGGATTGGGGTCGTAGTCGGCGTCGCCATTGCCGTCGGCGAGTCCTCGCAGATAGCCGGCGTGGGCGGCGCTCACTAGGGCCGCAAGAAGCAGCAACTGTGGGCACAACACTGTCAGCACCGGCATACAGCTGATGGTGATTCGCGGATGGAGCTCAGCTACTTACCTTGCAAACCATGGTTTCGAATGATGCTCTGATGTGGATTCTGGGCGCTTATATATCCGTGCAAAGGGGCCCCTCCCCGTGATCTTTAAGCACATCCTTCGAAGCTTCCAGCTTAATTCCAGAGCAGTGACGCAATACACTTCACCCAAGCGTCGTACTGGCAATTACAGGGCAAGGTTTTCCCTTTCATTTTTGTTGTTAATAGCGGGAGCGGTTTCTCTAATTTAGAGGTTGTATACGATGTGTTACTGTTGATTTGTTCCCTTCCAAAAGATGTTTCCGGTAATGAAACGAACAGTGTAAAATGATTGATGTTTAGGAATATGCTGAAGAAATGCAGCCATACGCATTTAGGATCGGAGATGTGGAAATAGTTGTTGAAATGAACATATTTTAGATATATAATTGGGTCGAAATGAAAACTGTTTTGTCTATATTTACCACCTTCGCGCTGGTCTGTGACTGACTATCTTTAAAAATGATGAATAAACTTCTTAGGTAAGATACGTCCTGAGATGATAAACGATGAAAAGATGGCTTCGGAATGCCAAGAACTAATTAAACATATAATTGTTGACGAATTGTAATCTGAGATTCAATTCTAATCTTATTACTTTCCGTTATTAAAATACCGATCCCTGAAAAAGTATTTGTTAACAACCAAATCTCTATAGACATGAAAACTACTTGGCATGTGCTAATCCTGTGTTAAAGAAACGAGATACTAGTGGAACGACCACAGTTTCACGGCATCAAATCATATTTCTAAAAGAAATCGGAGAACAACTTCCATTATCTGAAATGCTTTAAAGCGTTACACGAAGAAAGTGCGAGATTTTACAAACAATGCGGGAACATTTGTTGTTAGACGCTAAAGTAATGCATTATTTTCCATCTGAATTTAAACCTCCACGTTCAATGTTATGCACCACAATGCATATACATTAAACAAATTGGGCACAATCGGATCGTGTCTGAAATTATACGCTATTCTATTAAATTCATCTTCGTACACAAGAGTGTAGTACAAAGAAATACCAATAAATGGAATTATAATGTATTCCATGTTCTGAAGTTTATTATTTGTTATATTGTATTAATAAAATTATTTACATATAAAATATAAATTCCTCTTTTAAGTGCTTATTGTAGTACACAGTCGCGGTTCGTGCGTGTGTGCTCATGTACTACGGCACATAATTAAATTTAAGAACAAGAAGCCTTCTTGTAAAAGACATAACCGAATATTGACCTGTATTTGTAATAAATAATGCAGTTTGCAGACCAATACCAGCCAATATATTTTTTATTTATTTACGACAAACTGGTATTGGTCAGAAAACTGCATTAATTATTACAAATTCAGATTGTAGTTTTACGTCTGTTTATATGAAATAATTAATGCAGTTTTCTGACCAATACCAGCCAATATTTTCATATATTTACGACAAACTGGTACTGGTCAGAAAACTGCATTATTTATTACAAATACAGATAGTAGTTTTACGTCTGTATATATGAAATAATTAATGCAGTTTTCTCACCAATACCAGCCAATATTTTCAGATATTTACGACAAATCTGGTATTGGTCAGAAAACTGCATTATTTATTTCATATAAACAGACGTAAAAATACAATCTGTATTTGTAATATATATATATATATATATATATATATATATATATATATATATATATTGTAGTAATTGGTAATTAAGACATTGTTCTAATTGAAAAGTTGAATTGTAGAGGACTCATTATTAGTGGATATAGAGCGGACGCCGCAACAAACCGGCAAGGCAAAGAAAACATTGTTGATGAGTCGAAAAGGTTCTGCGCACTCAAAAACTTGCGAGACGAACGAACAGTCAGGAAATGTGCAGTCGGGCAGTAAGCAGCAAGGAGGAAAGACCAAAATTCCAAGTCATGAAAATTTGAACGGTACAGTCGGGCAGCAGACAGCGAATAGACCAGACGAAAAGTTTTACAGTCGGCAGTCAGAACGAAAGAATGTGGTCCAGTCACAAACATGCTTTCAAATATTAAAAAGTAAAGCAATATTCAGTCGGGAAGGAGACAGAGCAACTAGTTGCAGTAAAGCATCGAGAACCAACCAATTTGTGTTAAACCAACTAACAAACAACGCCTATTAGAGCCTGTGAACATTTAGAGTCTGTGAGAACTTAGAATCAGTGATGTCCCCAAAATTGTACACGAAAAACTAAAAATGAGACCTGGGCGGCCGTAAGTAGAGAAAAACTTTAAAATCATTTGTAAACCGTGTTTAAAAGATAAAAGTCAGATCGTCCTTTAATTATTTAATTATCGATAAAATGAGATCGTTAATTCTTGATAAAATTAAAATTGTTTAAATTCAATCTTTAGTATTATTTCTTCCGCAACAAATTTCGTCTATGTTCAGACGCATTGATTTCCATAAAAAGTAAATGTAATTTTGATTATATAAATTCTGCCATTTATCAAACCCAGTTCAAGACCCTGAGATCCCAAATATTTTGTGTATTTTATACTTGTTTTAAAATTGATAATAAATCTTGTTTAATAACTTTCACTTAAGTTCTTTCATTTAGAAACGCCACAATCACATATATTTAATTATTACAATATATATACATATATATATAATTTTTATATATTACGGAATATACAGAAGACGCCAGAGTGAATGTGAGATCTACATACAACGTTTTACTCATTCAACTACTCTGGTAAAACAATGCTGGTATTTGATACCCAGAATGCTAAGATTTTCAAACACTACAAAAATTGTTGAGCTGTATCTATTTAGTTACATTTTATAAACTTAGCTATGCAGTGTTACTGAGATTTTCCCCAACAACAAAGTGTCTATTTTTCGAGGGGATACAAAACAGTAACAAATCAAATACTAGCCCTGAAACAACATTCTTACCTACGAACACAACGGTACGACGGTAAAATTCGAAATCTATTTTGAAGGCGGTTGAAGCAATTTAAAATGTTTGGGTTAAAAAACCAAGATGTATATGGAAACAATTCGAACCTCAGGCAGCAACACTCCAAATGTATTAAGCTAAGAGTAAAATAAATACAAGTCCCACTTCCTTCACATGAGTTGAAGATTAACTGAAGTCTCAAAATACAACTTAATGTAATTATTCCAAATATTCCCACAAAGTTCCACATCAGTTACATGCCTCACTTGAATACTGCATATTTAAATTTTCAAACTCACTTGCAATTTGTGTAACGGAAGGTCTGTATCTTTTTACGTTAAATTAGTTAAGTCGCGAAAGGGTAAATATTGGGAAACAGGAGTATAAAGAAAATTACAACTTTCAGAAATAAGGAGAGAAGGGGACGTCATTCTTCTTGCAGGAAGCTCAGTGTGCGTAAATATTACTTACACTCTCACTTTAAGGCAAGAAACTATTCTATTTCATTTTTGTTGTACATTAGTGTATTTCATCATCAACTAAATTAATCGTATAATTTAGTACTGATAAAATTTATATAAATATTACTGACAGTGATCAAAAATGTCAGGCCCTATTATTTTATTGCATAAAAATAAAATTGAGACGATCATTTCATGGTTCTCGAACCACGTAACCTTTTAAATAAACAAAAAGAAGTATGAAAACGTAAGAAACAGAATACATAATTGATAAGACAAACATCAAAGAACAATTCAGTCGTACGTACATAAACAGGAGAATGCACAAGGTCACGAAAACGCATAACTTATTAACGCTCATTCACTTTCCGTATACTATTCATATACAGGAATTACGAAAAAATACCAAGCATAATTTTTTCTTCCAAAAAATTTTAAAAAATTATAAAAATGGATTTTTAAATAGGTATAGGAAACGACGATGGCGTCAAGTTCGGTAAAACAACGAAGCTAAACGAGTAATGATTATATTCTAAATATGATCAAAAATCTATACACCACTCCAAGTAATATGTCAAACAGTAATTCATCTAGAGTTTAGTGATTCAGGGATGACTCAGAACAGATAAATAATTAATAAAATATTTATTATAGTAGTAAAATACAAAGTGGCAAATTCATACACACTCGTGGTATTGACGGCATTATAATACGTATTTAATCACTACCAAGCATTTTTAGGGTAAGGAGCACCATATAATCCAGAGGGTCTCGGAACAGGCAATCCAGAGAAAGCACCAGGGGCTCCAGGTACACCGTATTTCCCAGAGATGACACCCGAAGCTAGAGAATTACCCAGGTGTCCAGGGACGCCATATTTCCCTGATAAAGCTGCGGCCTCATAAGGACTCCCAAGAGTTTCAGGGACGCCATACTGACCACTTAGACCTGCATAATTATTGCCAAAAACTCCAGCAGCGCCATATTTTCGGGACAAAGCTGCAGCAGCTACGGGATTACCAAGGGCTCCAGGAACGCCATATTTCCCACTTAAAGTAGCTGCAGCTAAAGGATTTCCAAATGCACCGGGAACGCCATATTTCTGTGATAGAGATGCAGCAGCTAGCGGATTTCCAAAGGCTCCGGGAACACCATATTGCCTAGGCAAAGCTCCAGCAGCTAGGGGATTTCCAAACCCTCCGGGGACTCCATATTTCCCTGACAGAGCAGAGGCAGTTAGAGGATTTCCAAAGGCTCCGGGGACGCCATATTTTCCTGTCAGAGCAGAGGCAGCAAGAGGATTTCCAAGGGCTCCGGGAACGCCATATTGTCCAGAGAAAGCTGCAGGATTTCCAAATGCTCCGGGAACGCCATATTGTCCAGAGAAAGCTGCAGGATTTCCAAATGCTCCGGGGACGCCATATTTTCCAGATAGAGCTGCGGCAGCTATAGGATTTCCAAAGGCTCCGGGGACGCCATATTTCCCTGACAAAGCTGAAGCAGCTAGAGGATTTCTGAGGGCTCCGGGGACGCCATAATTGCCGGACAGAGCTGAGCCAGCTAGAGGGTTTCCAACGGCGCCTTCCTTGCGTACGATAGCGTTGAAGCCTCTGAGCGGATCTGCGCTGTAATCCACGACGCGCACGGAGCCATCAGGTTCCACGAGGCTGTAGCTTCCCTGGACCACGTCGCCTTCGCGGCTCTCCTGCTGCGACTTGGCGTCTCCGGTCAGGGCGTCGTTTACGCTGTAGCTGAAGCTGTACCGAGGATTGGGGTCGTAGTCGGCGTCGCCATTGCCGTCGGCGTGTCCTCGCAGGTAGCCGGCGTGGGCGGCGCTCACTAGGGCCGCAAGAAGCAG
The DNA here is from genome assembly GCA_037074705.1 of Zhengitettix transpicula. Classification (NCBI taxonomy): domain Eukaryota; kingdom Metazoa; phylum Arthropoda; class Insecta; order Orthoptera; family Tetrigidae; genus Zhengitettix; species Zhengitettix transpicula. The sequence goes on along the minus strand of CM073595.1, from coordinate 14,332,373 downwards.
CAACTGTGGGCACAACACTGTCAGCACCGGCATACAGCTGATGTAGATTCGCGGATGGAGCTCGGCTACTTACCTTGCAAACCATGGTTTCGAATGATGCTCTGGAGTGGGTTCTGGGCGCTTATATATCCGTAGAAAGGGGCCCCTCCCCGTGATCTTTAAGCACATCCTTCGAAGCTTCGGGTTTAATTCCAGAGCAGTGACGCAAGCGTTAGGCTGAAGCGCTTCTAGCAATTACAGAGCAAGGTTTGCCTTTCATTTTGTTAGTTAATTGCGGAAAACTTTAAAACAGGGTACAGACTTCTGTACTGACGTTAACTGATTCTTTGTTATTGTATGTTGTTCCTTTTTTCCAACGGTACCTCCATGGAGGAGTAAATCCTTTTAGAATCGGAATTTTTGTCAAGTATGTTTAATAGTGTGGAATCTTGGTTTGGTATAATGCCATTAATTTCTGAAATGTTGTTATTTTAAGCCAACTCGGTATTGTATTATAATGAGAAAATTTACGTCTGATTGAAAATAATGAATAAGAAAGATAACCACTTATGACAAAAAAGTGCTAATATAAATATCACACAACGTTTCTGGGATACTTGTGCCTTTCGTCAGGTGCGAAGAAGAGCCTCAGGCGACCAAGTGTGCAGTTGTGTCGGTCTAGGCTCTTCTTCGCAACTTACGGAAGGGACAAACCTACCAGAAACGTTGTGTGGTATTTATATTTTTGTCTGAATTGGCTATCTTTCTTATTCATTATTCGGTATTGTCTTAGTTTTTAAATTATGTCAAATTATTAATACATAATTTGTTTATAATTACTGAATATAATCTATTAATTTTCAATAAGACACAGAAATAACTATTAAAAATAATCTCGCCAACAATCTTATATACGAAACAAATGCGTACGAGGATATAGAAAAAAAAAGTGAAAGCTCTAGCATTCTGATTTTTATAATGGTTCTATTTTATGTCCTGAATTGGCATCATAAAATAATTCGGTCCTCATGACTTCTACGTTATAAAATGGCGATTTATGCGCGTAAAACTGTCCACGAGAGGTATGTCTTTAGGAATTAATTCGGAAAGGAGTTTTATCGTTATTACACAATAAAGATTTGAGTGCTGATTATGTTTGCATAGGCTCGTCAGTAAAAAGGTCTGATCTCGAAAGTGCGCCTGCAGAGAGTTGCTTAACGCTAAACTACAGTTGTTTTTTGGAGGTTAGTTGCGGCAAAAACAGTTGATGTGGTAGGTCAGAGGGATGATCTCTTTCATAAACAATGCAAATCAACCCGATCACCTTGAGAATAAAGATGTACGCTTCTCTGCCGAAATCCCACGGATTCAATGAGATTCGAGCACACGCAGCTGTTAGGTTGTACAGATTAAATGACTATAATAACTCTGAGGAACAAGAAGGTTACGAAGAAGCAGACGTACAATCAATTAATAGTCCATATTAACGTATATCGAAACGAATTTAGTTAGTCCTTTCTCGGTTGCTATTAAAAGTACGTTATATAGATAGGGATATATACGTATTGTGTTTTGGTTTCAAGCGTAGATTTCCAAGCGAGGTAGGATATGAATGTATTCTTTTAGTGTGACTACAAGTTCTTCAATTATACCGCGCGATATTTACTTTCATATTAAAAACATTTCAAATACAGTAAAATTCGATTTAATGAACCTCATAAACGACATCCAAACTTTTTCCTGGTGTAATTCACTGCAGAAAACGGCGCCCAAGGCCAACCTATAACCATTCCAGCATTCTACGATGGCATAAATTTGAATATTAATAGCAATTGTATGGCCATTATTTGAATGTGTTAATAGGTCTGGTATAATACGAGGGTGAAATGGTAGAGGACTGCAAGTTAAAAAAAAGGAATCGAGTTCGTAGCATAAGGGAGCATAATAAAAGAGTTGAGGAGTAACAAACAGAATCATAAAAAATATTTTAAAAAATTGTTAAAGAACACGCGATTATTTCAAAATGAACTAAGTGGAATATGATTTTCTGGTTTCCTCGAAACATTCAAAATTTTATGATAGTGTCGAGCGCCTACAATATATTTTATGCGTACTGTCAGTGGTTAATTTATTTTCATATCAAATTACCCAACATTTATTATTATTTATTGAACGATCGGTTTAGAACACATTTTTAAAAAATATTTTTACAGAGTCAGAAAGATTTTCATTGCAATAATATGAGTGAATTTAAACAAGAGAATATTCTAAGTTTTTTTCTCATAATTATCAATATTTTATATCTGATATGTTCAATTATTAACCAAATTTAGAATAGTAAACTTTTTGCCTTGTCCAGGATTTCCACGGAATGGGAAATATTCCAACTTTTTAAAATTGTGAGAACCCTTCCAATTAAATTAAAAATAATTTATATTTGTATGCTTGCATAATATAAAATTTAGAACATTTTTCGAATTTCTTTTAAATTTTATATAATTTCACGTCGAAAAGTACATAGGCCTATATATTATATATATGAAATATATTATAGGCGCCACGTGTTTTTATTTTTAGTCAAAAGAAATTTCAAAGTTCTCAAGAAGTGAAAAATTTTTTATTCTCTTTGAGTTAATATCTAAATTAAAGCGCGTTTATTCTACTCATTTTTGTTTGTGGGAAATCTTCTATATATATAAAAATGAACTGCTGTTCGTTAGTCTCACTAAAACTCGAGAACGGCTGAACGGATTTATCTTATCTTAGTCTTGAAATGTTCGTGGAGGTCTAGGGAAGGTTTAAAAGGCGAGAAAAAATCGAGTAATTTCCGGGAAAACCCTAAAAACAGCCCTTTTCTATTTCCCATACAAACGTTTTCGAAATAAAATACAAATCTACACCAGTCGAGCAATTTTCACCAAATTTCGTACACGTGTTCTTTGCGACCAGGAAAAAAACACTGTCGGGGTGAGACGCGTCTTCCACCCCCAGAAGCGGGGGTGGAAATATTTAAACATACTAAAACAGCCGATATTTGAGTCGGATAAATATTTTTAGGGGTCAAAGATATTGATAGTGTTTCTACCAATGTTATCTGAATACAATTTTCATCCCCTACGCCCTGTGAAAAGGACACCCTTCGGGTTTGGGGTGGAGATGCTTTACAGTAAAATAACGCGAATACAACCGAGATTGGAGTCAAATCAAACGTTATGGAAGTCACTGTGTTTAGTTATGACATTCAAATTGGCATTTACCCCTCAGATGCAGAGGTAGCGGGGTGCAAATTTTGGAACATGCAAACACGGCAGATATTTGCGTTGAAGAAATATGTTTCAGAGTTAATTATAATGATTAGGGTTCGAGTAGCGTTACATAAAAATTGCGCAAAAGCAGCCGAAATTGGAGTCATATCGGGGGTTATAGATAAATGACATCTCGGGCAACGCCGGGCACCCAGCTAGTCATTAATGAAAGTTTCAACACCATGCTGCATAAGAGGAATAATTTTAAATTAGAACGTCAAATTTTTTAAGTCTTTTTTAATAATAAATACGTTCCACTTTTGTTGATTATTTTCTTTATAACTCCTCAGCATGTAGAGGTATATTTATGGTTCTCATATACTTTTAAAAAGCATTAAAATTGCAATGTTTCGTATGCTTCATGTCCCATTCAATCTGGTATACTATAGAGATATGTTAATCCAAAGCTTCAAAGTGGTGATTTTCGTTTTCGAGTTAAATTATTTAGAAACCTTTAAAAGACTAAATGTTATTTAAGCGGACGAAATATCGCAAATTTAAAGGATTGTAATATGGTATGCAAACGATTGCGTTAGATGCATAAGCCGCTCTAAAAATCAACACTAAAAAAATTAAGACACAAAATTACTTAAATTTTCACGGTTTTTAAATTCCACCGCAACAGTCATTTTAAATGTATGGAGTTTATACTATTCAAAATTTTTCTCCTAAATAAGAACAATACAGGATATCTATATCCGTATCCTGGAGTGTAAATCTGAAATAATAGGCGCCATTTATTGGTATTTTCGAAGGCAGAGGTACTTAACTCAGGGTATTCACATTACGATGTGGTATTCAATCCAATACTGAAGCATGAATTATTATAGACTATTGGATATCAGACACACATATTGATGGCGGGGTGCATAATCTGGCACCACAGTTGGACGAAGGGAAAGCTGCGAGGTAGTTATGTACTTGACCTTGATATTACATTTTCGTGGCGCCCACTGTAGAAATATTATTTTGTCGAACTCTGATCAATTGAATTGTTTGAATAAAATCACAACCGAGCAGAATTAACAATAATTGAGAAATAAATTAATAAACCAGCCAAATTTGTCATAAATATATTTTAACAAAATAAAAATTAGAACATTAATAAATTAAAAACTGGCACGACGTATCGTGCCTTTTAGGAACCTCTTCAGGTGCAAATATAAAAATTTTATAAGTCATAATATAATTTCTTTCTTGAAATATTCATTAAAATTTGGTGTTGAAAAATTCCAAAAGTTTGTGCTTTAGCCACGCAGTGAAACCGTAAAAAAATTGGCTGAGTTATCCATTTATAATTCGATGAAGTCAGATAAATATAACTATTAATAATTGGGAAAGTACATTTCTTTTCCAAAATTGATACCTTCCTAAATTGTGAAGCAGCGTTACACTACCACACAGCAAAAAGTTCGTTCCCTATTCACCTGATTCTAGTGCAGTCATAAAAGATTATTTTTAAGTGGAGAACTTTGAAGGATATGTGAAACTTATATTTAAAAAAATACGCAATTTCTGTACAATAGTTCATCGCGACATTTCCGTCTTCAAGTTGTGCATTTTCATTTCACGTTTAAATTTATTGTAGTACGCTTTGGTAACCGTTAAATTAACGCAATTACATTGGTTTCAGTATTATGTCCCTTTCACATCTTGTGCGAAACGTCCACAAAGTCTTATCGATTTCTGGTCGTCCTCACTCTTCTTCATACAATAATAGCTGTACAATTTTCTAATCCAACGTATTTCTCTGAATGGATGATTCATTAGTCTTTATAAGATGACGTGCTTATATCAATATTTTAAATAGTAACACAATAAATGTAATTGTTGCGTCTGGACTAGTGCGCCACTGCAATATGAAATTGAATGTTTTCTTAGCCTATAACGTCCTGCAGAATCGTTAAAATAACATATTATGAATAACGAAATACATTCATAACCATTCACTGGTGTGAGAGGGAGACCCGAAGAAAATGTTTTAAGTAAACTTTGATCCAATTCACTGGTATTAGATACGTGTGCAATTTCGTAGGTTTAGCACGCGTACGGTAAATTGCGTCAAATGCTATATTGGAGAAAATACATTTGAGCGGGTGTAACTGAATCGTTTTAGTCCTAATAAAATAACAATAATGAAAATTACATCAATAGGAGTGCTTTTTATATATAAGTATATAAATGACAGTTCCTCGTCTACTGCCTAGATCTTGACGACTCTGATGGACAATTTGCCATAAGCCGAAGGGTTTTCTATCTAAAATCAAATGATTTTCAACTTTTTTCTTTCTATACTGAATTCAATGTTTAATTAGGCGTTCTATGTGTTCTGGGGGCAGAGCACCTTTCGTTGTGTAAGACATCTTCCTGTAATGGAAACAACAGTTTGGGAGCGAGGGCCGGTACTTTCTCTTGGCTGTGTGCCAGTAAAGCCAACTATACGCTGTATTTAATAATCTATATAACCTTATACACAATTAGACACATCTTAACAAACAAGTGAAGGCAGGTAAGTTTTCCAAGCCATTTCTTCAAAGAAGGAAATATCGGCCAAGTTGGAGCGCTTTGTACCAATTTATTGCAAACGGAATATAATACTGGATATAGTTTACTATTACCAGCTGATAAACGTAGTCTCTTACTTCTTCCGAGTTACGTAGTTGGTTCATAACAACCTCGAGCTAAGATCCGCCGACAAGGAATACATAGACAATCCTTTCACTGAGATAAGCAATGAACAGCTACAGAAAATTCACCTCAAAAATATTTGTCCAAACGGATGGAAAATATTAAGTATAACATCAATTTGATGAATGTAAAATTAAATTATTTGTAGGAAAACTCCATTACTTCCTCAACTTCTTCAATATCTACTAATTTGAAGTCAAAAATCGTCACCAATAACATTACAATAGTAACACATCCTCTTACCTTTTCATCTCATTTCCACCTGTTTCAGTTTTAACTTTTCCATCTGACTCAGACAATGGAACAGCAAACAATATGCCTTAATTATGAATGCCAGAATTCCCTGAGCAGAAAGATCACCCCACAAGCTATATGCACTTACCTGAAAAGAAAAAGAGAAAAGCCTCATCACAATGCTGTAATTAGCAACAATTGTCAGTATTATGTAAAAAGTATTTACATACAATATCTAATTTTACACTCATCATTTAGTGAACCTAAAATAAATTCACCATAAAAGGAAAGATGGCATATATTGTGATGGAAATGCAACAAATAATAGATTGATACGTAATTGATTAGTGACAAAATAAGCTATAATATTTTGTTCACACACTAACAAAGGTAAATAAAATGAATCAAACCACGATATTACAATAATATTTACAGTTTGGGTCAGTAAATACAGACAGCTTTAAACTGAACGCCAAAATTATGAACAGTGGTTTTACTTTGCAGATAGACAGATATGAAAATTCCAATACAAGCTTTCTGACTGTATAAATAACCAGGAATGTGTAAATATCGATAAAAAAATTATTTTTGAGTGATCAGTCATTTGACATTGTTCTACTTATTTTTATCTCCTGTGCCAAACTCTTTATAACTATATACTAATTACATCCACACTTTTATCATTATCCAACCCTTGAACTGTGACCAACTATCAATCCTGCCTTCCATATTGCCAGACTCCCTCAATTTACGGAGATTCCTCTTTCCTAGTAATGTGCAAAACGCTCCAAAATAGTTTCTACAAAAACACGGACTAAAATTAGATCATTGTCTTTCAATTCCCAACATTATAGAAACATATATGCGTGTAATTTTGGGTTCACTTATTATAAGACACCAAAAGATGTTCTTGAAATTCCAATCTCGGCTTATTTCCAGCAAATTAGACAGAAGATCATACTTCACTAACTGTATCCTCAGTCCTTTTGATCATGCACGTCCCATAGGTACTTTATTGATGGTAGATCCTATAGCTTCCCATTTTCGGACCCACTACCTTATCCCACATTCAGCGAGAAACTGATTTAGGACATTCACTACAAACTCTGTGTCAAATGAGCATCTTACAACACTAATAATCTCCTCTGTTTATCATCAGAATCTGGTTCACTGCTCCAAAGTTTCTAATCTACTATTTTAGCATTTTCTGTCTATTCAGAATTTACTTCCATATAACCCAGTAACCTTTTCTCCAACAATAATTGGAATCTGTAGTATTTTTTTCTTTAAGGTTGTACTCTCAGATTATGCAATCCCATGTTCTAGTCTCCTTTTTAGCGGCCTTCGTTAGCAATCGTACTCCCTTAACCTACCAAACCTATCTCCTTTGTAAAAAAAAACCAAAGATAAATCTACACTCTGTACAAAATTATAAGCACACAATTTCATGTTACTTTTTCGTGTTATGATTTCATGTCCTGCTTATTGATACATTCAATTATCCAGCTTTAAGGACATTATCACACTAATTTTGTGTTTCAAAATTATTCATTTAAATTCGTAGGATGAGTAGACTAGGCAGCTTTTTTACCCCTGTCTAACAGGTAATTAGTTCAAAGATTGAATATTTTCCCAGTGAAATTGTTGCATAAAAAGTTCTTGGTTTTAATTTTAATTTAATTAGTTTTACTGAAACTTGTATAGTGTCTTTACCAATGTTATTCTTGTCAAGTAATTACAGATACAGTACACATTAAACATTTTATAATTATTGTATGAGGAACTTCGGTGAGGTTGGGAAGGGGCGCAGAAGTGTCAGTACCGAGGATATTTCGTACCAAAGGAAATAAATTTTGTCTTACTTTAAGTCACATATTTATCCTGCCCTATTCTGAGCCAACGTTTCTATTTAAAAATCCATATAAAATTACCTCAGACGCCAAGCTCCCCGAGGGCCGAGCAGGAACTCCTTCATAAGCCTCCACTTTCGCTCGTCTTCCAAGTCCCTGTTCTTCATCTGGTTCAACTGATTGTTGTACCGAGCGATGTCTTCGTTCTTCCTCAGGCGATACGGTACGATGACCTGGCTCTGTAAACAATAAGCATAATGAGTTTCCACTTCAAGAACCGAAAATTAACCTGGAAGGGTTAGAATGTGAAAGCCAACGACGGCGATAATGTAAAATGTTAATGCAAATAGTTTTAAAACAATAAATGTTTTTAACGTTACATAGCCTTAATGTACATAATACAACCACGGAATATCATTTGTCTCTAAAATAAGTTAATAACAGAAAATTTTCCAACGGATTGACCGTCCGGAATCTCAACTTCAACAGGTAGGTTACTCAAAGGTAACAATAATTTACAGGCAGCCACTATGACGTTTAATAATTGAATAACGAGGTTGATGGTGATGAGAAACCAGAGAGATTATACTACGGTGGAAGATGGAAGAGGATGTAATAAGAAAGATAGAACGACTAAGAGAAGCGCGTGTAAGTAATATAAAGGCGTAAAAGTTGATGGAGGATCATACGTCGATATCAGTCAACCGATTGATGTTGAATTTTATGGACCGGGTTCTAGATTAACGACAAAGAGGAAACGATACTGCTATTAATCTCGACTTTATCGCTGCATCTCAAAAAAGATTAACAATAGCTATGGTTAGCGTGATCCTAGTGTTATGCAAAACGTACGATCGCATAGGTCAAACAGTCTTCGACTTTGCCAATTCACCATCGTATGTATTTCATTTATAAAAGCTGTTCCGATTCGGCATTCACCGTAAACGATGAAAACTTTGAATTATAATTATTTGTAGTTTCCTTTAATTTGAGTCAAATAAATTGAATATTTAAAATTGAATTCATTCGATTTCACTAAGCTTTCGTAAGATTAAGCATTCTTGTTCATATAATATTTAAAATTGTTTAACTATCAACATTCTTTAAATATTTTTATATTACGGGAAATAAATTGTAATAATGTTACAAATCAGATGCTTCATTGGTTTAACAATTAATTTTATCTGTTCACCAGTTTAGTTTCAATATTTTTATATTATGAGAAATTAATTGTAATAATGTTACAAATCAGATGCTTCATTGGTTTAACAATTACGTTTATCTGTTGAACTTATTTGCCACAGCAGACGGAGATCTGTGAAGAGTGCAGCCATCTAGAGGCATGCCTAAGAACCTCCAACACTTTTCTTCACTACCACAACAATTCGAACTAACATCACGACTAAAATCAGGTTTCATGAGATCCTTCATCTTGTCCTACTTTATATCAATACATTTGTCCCCAAAACTAACATTTGTAACATATTCGGCAAATCATACTCCATTTTATCAGTCATACGACATCCACGATGCAGTTCAACTCTGTGTCAACTGTCTGGTTTAAGTACTTTCCCTTCAGAATTCTTACAATTCGTGTTCTATATACAAACCACAAACTATTATCGGCTTCTTTTCTCTAAGTTTCAAGGGCCCATTCCCTCACCGACATTTGCTGAAACATTCTCGTTTCTCTTTTTTTTGCGTCCATTTCATTTTTAACAGCCTTCTACCATGTCCCATTTAGAAACACTTCACTCCTCTTCTTTCGCGCTTTCCAACTGTCTAGGTCTGTGTTCCGCTCAATCCTGTAGTCCACACATGGATTTCTAAGAAACCTCAAAGCTGGAAATTAGCAGGTCTCACTCCTAACAAATCGCTTTCTAAACTTGTTCAACTTTGGTTCTCTTCTTTGCTGCGACCGTTACTGAGAATCTCGCTTCTTAAATTAAGTTATTTCACTTTTTTTCACGGCATCTAAATCACAAACGATATTTAGAGGGTCATCCTTTTCAATTTTCTTTCAAGTCATAGCTTTGGTGTATTCTTTATTCATTTTTAATCCCTCCATTTTACCATATTTTCCAACTTTTCTTTCTCAGACTCAGCAATATTCCACACGACAGACCTCAGCATAGGTATTTGATCTAAAAAATCAAAAATAGTATTCATTTTAATAATTGTAAGTCAGGGAATATATATTATAACGATCAAGTCAATATCGTGTGGGAATTTCAAATTCAAACGAACACCATTTGGAGCACAACACCCAGGACATCTCCGTTGTCAAGAAAAAAATATGTCTGGACTATTGATATAGCAGTGCCAAATGACAGTCGGCTCCAAGAAAATAAAAGTAAACGCCACACAAAGACCTTCAAGTTGAAATTGCACGGATATAGGAAAAGAAGACCAAGAATTGGAGATTTCGAACAATTAAGTTGTGTTGATGGAACTTGGAGTTAGAAAGTAAAATAGCTCCGTCTACAAGATTGTATACCATAGCTCTCTTTTGGTTTGGAGGATGATCAGAAAGATAATTGAGAACACGTCCATAGTATGTAGGTTTTCTGAACCAATTGGTGAGGATGGAAGTATTGTGAATGGTTACGGTGACATCAAGGAAATTAAGAGAATGGCTAGATTCAAGTTAATGGGTGAATTGTAAGTTGGGACATTAATCTCCAATTTAAATTTTATTATTAAACACATAAACAGAAGACCCATAATTGTTGGCGCTCTGGGAGAAATACCACCAAGCCTTCAAACATACATGGATTCTATTGATCTAGAGATGAAACCAACTGCACAACTACAAAAAGTAGCGCTGCTTGGAACAGCACACATTCTACGAAGACATCTTTGCCATTCATTGTACCTTGGATTGGAACCGAACTGCGAAGAACCAACACCGGTCAAGGCAGGGCCATGGCGATTAATTAGTACATTAATAATACAAACGGTTCCGATTCAATAACCGCCAAGAATACTCATAATACATCGTAAACAACAATAGCAGACACAACAACCGGAATATGGAAATTCAATGTGATTCAAGAAAGAAGCATTAGATAACAATTGAACCGGGTGAGATTCAGCATAGAGTCGATCTTTATATTTATACATCAGCTCCTTTAAGACATATTTGCCTAAAATTATTTTAATTGCAATCCAACTTAGGTCACTGAGACAGTCAAGGGAGAATGGCTGACGGAACACTGTGCTAAAATATAACCATCGGAATTAATTTTGGAGCTACGTATTTTCAACACGAGGTTTTGGTATCACAGTCATCTGAACCACATGGAAAGTGTGTAATGAGCCTAAATTGTTGGCGGCATAATCTCAAAGATAGGAAGAGGTCCCCGGCAATTGTTGGCTTGGCGCGAGAATGTTCCAGAAGTTGACCATGTGGTGATAAAAAGATATTAATAAAAAGGAAATTTTGGCGAATAAGCAATCTTCGGCAAAGAGGTGTGTTCATGTTAGACAGTCTTTGTCAGGGACGTGCATCATGTTGAAAGGAGACACATATATTTCGTTGTTTATCAGCTAAACAGTGATTGATTTGTAGCACGTGAGGCTGTCCTGTTTTTTTATGTGCAGCCCAGGAGTTGTTGAAATTAAGGTTTAGGTGCAGCCCAAATAAGGCTGAATTAAAATGTGTTTTCAGCGCGTGAGAGGTTGATCAAGGAGATTGTCCATGGTTAGTTTCGTAGAGCGCAGATAAATTCGGTCGTTGGTTCGGAGGGAAAAAAGTAGTAGTGTTTAGCCACTAATCTGAACGGTATAGATTAACTGGCATTCATGATTGTGAAAACTGCATCATTTTAGTTCCAATTCTCGAGCTTTCCAACAAATAGTAAGTTTGTTTTGTTTGTATCTTTATATTGATGCAATTGAAAAGGTCCACGAATTGGTGGAGGAACGTAGTGTTTTGGTGTTTTTAATCGTCAACTGTCTGTTAAAAATGGCCATTTTAGATTCATTCTACTAAAAAACAAAGCCTCTCCAGGACATGACCACCTACAACCCAACCAAATGGAAACATGCCACCATAATCATGTTACCGATACCAAACAAACCATAATCCCACCATGAAAATTACCGACCAATAAGTCTCCTTCCTACAATTTCCAAACTATTCGAAAAATTACTTCTCCCTCATTTAATCAACCAACTCTCCTTCCTAGTTCCCGACACACAATACTGTTTTCGCCCAAAACATTCCTTCTGCCATCAACTATACTCCCTCTCCAACCTCATAATCAACTCCTTCGAACAACGCAAATCCTGCACCATATAGACATTGAAAAAGCCTTCGACAAAATTCATCACCCTTCCCTTCTCTCAAAAATCAAAGATTACCTAAATGACACCCACTATAAAATACTCCTCAACTACCTCTCCAACAGAACCTTCTCCATCAAAATAAATAATCACATCTTCCAACCCCACCCCATCGCTGCAGGTGTCCCCCAAGGAAGCGTCATTGCCCCCTTCCTATACAACATCTTCTCCCACGATATGCCACAACATCCCGCCACTAGCACAATCTTCTTCGCAGACGACATTGCCATCTCCTACCAAACCTCATCTCTCACCTCCAATATCCAGCTTCTTCAAACAGCACTCACGTACCTAGAGTATTGGTCCAAACAATGCCCAATCAACATAAATCCCACCAAGTCAGTAACCGTCCCATTCACACGGACCGAAAATCTGACCGCACATCCCCCTCTATCTAAACAACGCAGAAATACTCACAAAAACAGGAATCACCTACCTAGGACTCCTCTTCGATTCAAAGCTCTCTTGGAATCCGCACATTAAACACCTCCTCTAAAAAATCAACCTTAAATTCAGAACTCTATATCCTCTCCTAAACAGAAAATTCCCACTCACCCTCAGCAGAAACGCCTAGTATATCTCTCCATAATACAACACACCTGGTCCTACGCCTCATCCATATGGGGAGCAACAGCACATTCAGCCAAAATCGAAACAAAACAAAACATAATCCTTCGCACCATTACTAAATCTCCCTGGAACCTCAGGAATTCCATCATCCACCACGACATTAAACTTCCCAAAGTAAACTCCATAATCACCACATCCGCAACCTCACTAATAAAAAGCACCTTCAACCATCCTAACACCACGATCCAGCAATTCCATAGCAGCCCTCCCTCACATTTACACTCACGTCGCCTAAAAAACACGCCCTATCGACATTATCCTTCCTCCAGAACAATCTGGCACCTCCTAACCCGCCCCATCTTCACACCCGCAGACACCACCCACACATCCCATCAAACCCATCAAATTCAACCAGTGAACCCTCATAGCCAAACAATGTAGCCCCTCAGACGCACAAATTAGGATACAAGAATAAATTTTTTGCAAAATTTAGGTTAATTGCTGGACTAACCGAATTACCATGCTTCCATGTAAATTATGTACATATTTTAAATGTGTATATACTGTATAATTTGTATAATCTTAAGATAAATGTTTTATAAAATAATTTTTTTTAAAAAAAAAAGATTCATTCTTAATTAAATAATATTTTGATTATTGTCAGTGCTTCCAGTCAATTATAAATCCAAGTAATTCACTCGTATGTATCATGGCGTATACTGCGAATGAGTAAATCTGGCAAAAAAAATCAAGTCATAAATCACACTATTGTGATATGTTACACAATGGCAACGTTTCTGTCTACAGCTTCCTTTTCAGATAAGATCGCCGCTCCTTTCCCACGCAGCGTCTCTGCTTCCTACACACGGTATTAAAGAAGAATAGGGACGCGTCTTTCCCGGAACTGACAATGTGGTGATTAATCCTACTTCTTCACCGAAACGTTACATAGTCGCACGGTATGTTTATCTTTCAAACCATGCTTCACGTCTTTCAAGTCCTGCACTGCGAAGTCGCCTTTTATAACGTTCAACCATAAGGAGAAAAATAATATTGGAAGGAGGGATATTCGTATTTTTTTCAGCTTGAGCATCATAATTTCTAGTTCATTAATTTTTTACATTACTGAGAAAATAGAATATTAGTAATAATTATGATAACAAATGCACACACCTCGGCACAAAAAAAAGTGTATTCCTCCCGAAATGCAACCTGCGTGACACTTGTGCTATCCACGGCGTGGACGTGTTTGACAGCCTGGAAGCACGCACATATAATAATGATCCCAAACCCAAATCCTGCCCCAATACTCATAGACCCATCAGTCTCCTCCCCTCTTTATCCAAATTGTTCGAAAAACTCCTTCTTCCCGTCCTTGGCAAAGAATTAACCCACCTCATTCCTCCTGCTCAATAATGGCTTGTACACATCAACTCTACTCAGTGACATTCTCCATCAACAATTCCTTCGACACCAACAACTCGTGCATTGCTGCCTTCCTAGATGCAGAAAATGCTTTTGAAAAAGTACACCACCACTCACTACTTTCCAAAATCAAAGAACCACTCACTGACTCCCTCTTCAGAATCCTTACTAACTATCTTACTACCCGCTACTTCTCTGTCAAATTTAACAATACCATTTTAAATTCCTTCCTTATTTCCTCTGGCGTCCCCCAAGGCAGCATCCTAGGCCCTTTCCTCTTCAACCTCTATTTTCACGACATACCTCAAAACCTTTCTACCAAAACAGTACTTTTTGCAGATGACCTCTTGCCATACTCCTCCAAACATCCTCTCTAGACTCGGGCTCCAGAAAACTACAAATCGCCCTCAATCATATTGAAATCTGGGCTAAAATATGGAGAATCAGCATAAACCCTACCAAATCCACAATCATTCCCTTCACCCTTAAAACCAAACATTCCCTCAACCACGCCTTCTTTCTGAACGGCACGAAAATACCTATCCAACAAACTACTCCATACCTAGGCCTTATCCTCGACTCCAAATTATCATGGAAGCCTCACATAGCCCACATTACCTCCAGAATCAACAACAAAATAAAACAACTCTTCCCTCTTAACAACAGAAAATCTCCCATATCCCTTAGCACTAAAATACTTCTCTCTCTATCCTTAGTTAACACCATATGGTCGTACTCATGTGCCGTATGGGGAAGCACTGCCTATTCCCACTCCAACAAAAAACAAACAAAACAAATTTTTCCGTTTAATCTCAAATTCCCCCTGGTACCTTCACAACTCAGTTATGCACAAATACCTTGAAATTCCCCTAATTCCTGCCATAATTCATAAATCTACCAAGTCCCTAATAAATAACTCCATCAACCATCCAAGTCCAACCATTGAGCTCTTCTACAGTAATCCGCCCCCTCCTTCACAAATCGCAGACAAAAACGTAAACTCCCAATTGACATCATCCTCCCCCTAAATCACTCCGGAATTGCCTAACAATAACCCCCACCTACCAACTGGCACCACATACTCCCTAAACATCCGTTCTCCCCATCTACCCCATAATCTCTTAACACTTTTCATAACAGGAAGTTTCCACGACGATCAGATCAATCCCAAACATCATGGCTGGAAATCTTCTTTAATATGTTGTAAACAAGTTAGTCGGTTTCTCTCGTCTCTAACTTGAAAATGACCAGGGTCACATCCAAGACCCCAACTTTACATGTTAAATATTTACAAATTGTAAACACCTTTATCATGTTTTATTTTGTTAAATATTTACAATTGTAAACACTTTTATTTTGTTAAATTATCACAACTGTAAAGTCTCCGGACTAAGAGTTAATTTTAATAATAAAAAAAGACGTGTTTGGTTGAACGTCAAAGGGAAAAGCAACGTTTACTTTTAATAAATAAATACGCAATACACCCAATATGACAGAAAAATTATTAATTAATTAAACCAAAAACTCTTTTGAATACAAAGTTTCGTCCACAAGTTTGGGACTTTTTCATGTAATCAGCTAAAATACAGTGTTGAATTGTCACAGGACTCAGATAGTGGCTCATCCCACCTCCAAGATAGTTGAAAAATATTCCTAAATACTTGCAGTTCGGCATCCTTCAAGATAATTCTCCACTATTAACTATAATACGCTTTATTTGTCAAAATTTATTTGGTAAAAGAGATTGAATTATTTTCCTTACAATTATTTTCCATTTAATTTTGCTAAACCCAAACACTGACCTTGTCGAGGTTGATTATGTAGTCATCCGCGAAACGTCTGACTCCCGATTGGGCGAAAAATCGTTTACAAACATTGGAAACGGTAATCGTCTAATTAATGAGAATTGAGAATCTCCCGACGTTACTGTGCCTCGATCCGCGATATCTCAGAAATATTTCACATTTTGTGATCTCACGTAGACTGCTGTTGTATCCTCCATAATCCAAAATGCTACTTTAACATCTCTTCTGTCCTCCGATTTGTAAATTGAAACTACATTTCACGTTTCCCATCAGCCGGAAACGCCGAATTATTAATTGATATGTTAAAAATTATGAACATCTTCTCGGGTTTTCACCCAGATTATCTCCGTAGACAGCGGCTAGCACGTCAATCTTCATCCAGAGTGATGAAGATGGCAATCCTAGCCGTCGAAACGTCGCCGTTTAAGGAGATAACCCGGGTGGAAACACCGAGAAAATGTTCTTAATTCTATTCACCGAAAAAACCTTCGATCTTTAATGTTAAAATTCGTATTATTATGTAATTACGCCCCCGGATACATCCTCCGGACCACGTGACATGTTCACTATTTACGTAACGTACTGCATGAAGATGTGAGAGCACTTACCACGAAGCGAGCTTTGCTGTCAGCCACTTCTTTATGTCGCTTGTGGGCAGCGGACTTCGACGCCTCGTAACATTCGGCCCAGAAGATATTCATCACCTCTGACAGCTGAGAATTTAACGTATCTTCGTAAGAATCGTGCAGCGGCTTAATCTGTAATTAAAAACTCCTATTATCAATAGTGCAAATATAGAACAACAAGAACTAGACATAAGTTTCGAGCAGTAAAATCTCCGTTCACCTTCCAACGAATAGAGGAAGGGTTCAGAACGACGACGATCCAAACTGAATGAGGAGAGTTTGCATTCGTGTGTATGAATAATGCTTTCCTGGACAAGGGCAAGTTTCAATTTGCCTGAATGCCAATACTTGAAAGATCTTTGTTCTAAATGAAATTAATTGCGTCTTTCGATTTCCATTTAAAGTTATTGGGCACTGCGCTGGTTGACTCCATTGCGGCCGCAAGCATGCGCGAAATGCCTGGCATTTTTTGAACTACCAAGCATGTATCACTGTTGGTGGTCGCAATTTTGAGCATTTATTGTAAACATGACTGGATGGAAGCACTTTGCGATGACGTTCAAAATAAACAATGTTTTTCTATTCAAAAAAATTTATGATTTAGTAAACTTTACCACCCCTCAAATCTTGTCCCATGACCGTATAATCACCATTACCTGTCCATTAGTACCCACCCATCTGGACCTGGTTGCACTTGTGTTCAGGTGTAACCCACCTTCTACCTTGATGGATCACTTTGCCACTTTAGCTGTTGTCGCAACGTCAACCATATTGTCTGATCTGTTGCATTAGTTGAAATCTAATTAAAACAGTTTCTGCGGCGAAAATTGTGTATTTGATTTAATTAAACTGTTTTAAAATTAGATGCTTGGGATTCAATAAAACTACATAAATCAAAACGGAAACCTACGCCTACGTGTGTTTTCACATTAAAACATGCTGTGAACACGTCTTACAAACATGAAGACGGTTTTAGATAGTAATCACTGTGTATATATATTTTTTAATGGATTTTAACGATATTAATGTATGAAGGCATAAGAAACAAATGAGATATGTCGCTTTATGAATGATATAGCGCAACAAATGTTTTTCCCCGGTCACTATAAATATAAATAAAATATAAGAACCTGTAATATATACAGACAAACGCAGCCATGAATGCATTTGAAGATACGTCAATCAGAACTTTAGAGTAACTAATATTACACTAACACAAACAAACAAAATTATGTCTTTCCTATCTTGGCAATACACACACACATACATATTAATGGATTTTAATAATATTAATATCATATATATAATATTATTCGAGGGTAATTATCAGAAGGAGACCTCACTGTAGTTCATTGGTCGCTGCATCTCCATAATCAGGTATTGAATTCTACGATTGCATTACATTATTTGAACATTAGCCATTTAGTCACTAATTTGATATTTAATCAATATGCATTTATTTTAATAATAGTAACTGTTCATATTTCATATTTCAGGAGTAAAATGCGGATGGTTCAATAAAATATTGCTCTTGAGAATTGTTTTTTTTATTTACTCCTTATTCATCAGCTCAGCCAACATTTCCAGACCTTATGCCCTTCCTAAAATACACAAACCTGACCTATCTTTTAGAATTATTATTGCTTCTACTGGCAGTGCCTTACACAAGATTTCCTCCTACAAACATATCATGTTTCCTAAAGCCCTCAATGAAGAAAACCATTACTCAGATAAAAATTCTTAATAATTTATTGATAAAATCAAGCACCTCACCGTCCCTCACGACCACTCTTTAATTTCTCTGGATGCCGTTTCCTTATTCATCTCTATTCCCAATGATTTAGTCATTAACAGTTTCAAAAACAGATGGCTCATTTTCAGTCAATATACTAAATTTCCACTTCATGAAATTTTATGCATTATAAATCTAATCCTCAATTCCACTTATTTCAAGTTTAATCAGGTTCACTATCATCAGATCAAAGGTTCTGCCGTGGGAAGTTCCCTTAGTCCTTTTTTTGCTGAGATAGTCATGAGAGATTTAGAAAACTCTTGTATTTCTCTACTGCCTGTCCAACCTCTTTGCTACATCAGATATGCAGATGACATTTTTTGTATTGTTAATACCTCTCAAATCAACCTTATAGTCAATACTTTCAATAATTATCATCCCAACTTGCAATTCACCCATGAGCTTGAATTTAACCATTCTCTTAATTTCCTTGATGTCACTGTATCCATTCACAATACTTCCATTATCACCAATTGGTTCAGAAAACCTACATACTCGGACGTGTTCTCAATTATCTTTCTGATCATCCTCCAAACCAAAAGAGAGCTATGGTATACAATCTTGTAGACGGAGCTATTTTACTTTCTAACTCCAAGTTCCATCAACACAACTTAAATATTGTTCGAAATCTCCAATTATAATCTCCGGTGAGTAGACTTTAAATTTTATTATTGAACACAAACAGCAGACTGATGAAAATCCAATATCCTACTGACAATCTTTTCTCGTACTCACTTATTACAAATTTCTACATCACAAATTTATCCAAATATTTAAAGAATATCAAATATCCATCATTTAGATATCCACTAATTGACTAAAATCCACAAGGACCCACTTGACACCTACAGCAAACATTGTGTTGTTAACAAAATCTCTTTCTCTAATTGTAATTCCTGCTACATAGGGCCAACAAAACGTTCCCTTAATACACGTATCAAGGAACATATGTCTAATATCAAACTTTCCATTGATAAACAATCTGTAGCACCCAAACATATCATTAATTCTAAACATACATTTGATTGGCAAAATTCTATCATTTTAGACATTGACACCAGGTACAATTCCAGAGATGCTTCACATTAAATCAAACATCACAGCTATTAATGTACAAACAGACGCTGTCAAACTCAACAATTGCTATGATCCCTTATTATTACGCTGAACCTTGTTTTCCTATTGTCGTTCCTCTGTTATTATTACGCAAACCCTTCGGCTCTCCCATTGTCGTTGCGTTTTCATCGCTTCTGAGTTTTGTCAACTGACAAGTGCAGTTGTGTGATTTTTATAATGGTTCTATTTTATGTCCGGAATTGGCATCATTGGTCGTCTGTTGACAAAACAAAGGCCTTTGCAGTTGTGTCGCTCTAGGCTTTTCTTAGCACGTGACGAAGGGGACAAGGATCCCAGAAACGTTGTGTGGTATTTACATTATCACTGATTTGTCCGTATTGCCTATCTTTCTTATCCATTATTTTCAATCAGACGTAAATTTTTAATTGTAAATTGTAATATTGTTATAAATTCTATTGACGAATTTATCAATTATTGCTCGTCAAACCATTATAATATAATAATAATGTTGACCCTGAATCATATCCTACACAACAGCATGGCTAAAGTGCATTTAAGCTAATAATGGTCACCTTTCTACAGTTCCTAAGTTCTTTCACCGTTATGGCTCTCCCACCAGTGTCTAATGTGCTACTTTCGCTATTCTCCGCGTGACCTGCTCTTGTAGGAGATTCCGACGTTACTGACCATTTCTTTTCAACGGTGTTCATTTCTCCAGCACGTACCGACGTATCTGCAACTACTCTGAATGACCAGTGCTTTCCACAAGTCATTTTCCCTATACTGGATTTGAAATAATATATCACCCGAAAGTATAAGTAAAAGGACTTGTCTACTACCATATAAGATTCGAGGGTTAGGAGGGGAACTGAAAGGAACCAGAATTAAGGATACTATTTAGTGTTTCCATATACTTCCAATTCCTTCGCATCACAAGTCATCTTTATATGCCTGTTTATTCGAATATTGATTAAAGTAAAGCCTCTAATACTTATTACTGGAACGGACTATCGCAGAGGACAACATAAACGTTTAATTTACAACTGATAGTGTTTCCTGCTCGAAGCTGTTGTGACTAATTAAGAGTAATACATTTTGTATTCCTTTTCCGCTTTAGGTTGCCTTATAAGAATGTACAGATTATTTCCGAAAACTATTAAATCTTCTCCTTCATGTGATAATTTTTTGACTGTGGTTTAACTTTCTCTCTCTGACGACATAATCACTTTAATAAAAAAAAATAAACACTGTGCCTCGTAATAAGTAGCCAATGCTGCATTTAAACGTTTATATTTGTTTCAATAATTTCAATAATCAGTTAATTGTGAGAAAAGACTCTTTTTGCAATTTGAAACAAATAACGTGGCACTGTATTTTGTACCAAAATGATCTAAAAATGAAAAAAAAAATGTGAACTTCAAAATTCTTAAAAACATCTACCGACAATAAAGCAAATGGGAAAATCCACATTAATAGACACACACTTAGAGTTAAATTTCAGGGATATTTACATTAGAAAATTAGTTAAGAAATTCTTCCGATAAGTTCAAATTATTGTCATTTTAAATACGGTTGTGGGTCTTTACAAGTATTGCCAAGAAAATACAGGACTTTCCCCAAAAATAGGGCATTATTACTACAAGCCAGTGCACACAATTACTAATGCACGAGTCAGCAAAGAAGGCGGGTGGCTCAGATTGAAGGAGTGGACGTTGCCACATTGCGCGCGGAATAAACACACACAACACCGATCTAAGGAAGTCAACCTCCAGACGCTTACTGAAACTGATTGACTGCGCACGGGACCCTAAACCGGGCCGTCATAAAACATGCCACTGAATATAATACTATATTTTTCGCCATAGAAATATAATACAAAGGCCACGGGCTGTTCTGGCTTATTTTGTCAAAGATTGTGTCCAATAACAGACATCCGCTGTGGGTATGCGTTAACAGGGAATCTGACGAGGTTTGAGAATCACGGCGGTGAGATACTTGACCTTGATATTACATTTTCGTGACGCCGACTATAACTGTGTTAAATAATAGTCGTGTATTTACAAATAATTCATATGCGCACAATTTTGAAACACGAAAACAATTGTTAAAACAAACAACCCAAAACAATGTCAATTACACAGATTTTCATTATTATATTTATAAACACTAACACACATTAGGCAACAAAAATAAAATTAAATTAAAAAAGAAGTAAACAAATATTTCCTTTGCCATTTTTTCTTTTCAATTAAAGAATTTATATGATTACATTTCAATTAAAATAAACCTATTGTAAATACTAGTATGGAACATGGAAATTTTGTCATTTTATTTATATCGTATAATTAATAAATATAGTGAATTTTGTTTGTACAAAACACGCCTCATTCAACAACCTTCAAGGCTATTATCTCCATAGGCCAATAATGGATTACTAATTTAAAACTTTCTCATTCATATTTATATACATTATTATATAAACTTCGTCATTTATGAACTAAACTAATTCATTATGTTAGATTATCGCTAATTAATTTATTAAAGTTTTCTAGCATTTATATTAATAATCTTTTTGTATTTATCAATTATTCTCTATACTTTTCTTGTATTTAATATTCTCGTTTGTATATTAATTTTTATATTTTTTTATACCATTAAATTTTTTAATTATGTTTATAAGGGTGTTGCTGACTTGTCCTATTTCGTCAGTTCGGGACGATTGAAATGTATAAAAATAAATATATTGTTCTCGGAGTTCAACCGGTTGAACTCCGAGAACAATATATCGGACAACTGCACCGGGAAAGGCTTCAATCTTTGATTATAAAAATAAATTTTATTCTCAGGATACGACATATTAGTACAATTTATTAAATAATTCACATACGAGTCACTTCCCAAAAACTTTATAATGATTGGAGAAAACAAGGAAGGAACATAGGATAAAATATACAACTAGTGATTGTTTTCGTGGCCATATTGGTGTCAGTATTTTTTTACCAACTTTTGGGTTTTTAAGTCGCGTTTTGTTCTGGCGTCAGAACATAAGGTAAATTATTGTTATTAACTTTTAGTTTTAAGGAAATATACTTCTGCTAACAATAAAATGAATGGCAATATAAAAATTTCACGACAAATCTAAGAATAGGACGAGTAGAATACTGAGAGAGGTCTGAATAGGTTACTGGTATGTGTAACGTGAACTAAAATAATGGATTCTGTTTAATTATGAAGTCCCTAAAGCGTTGACGATAACAGGCGTACATAAATGAGAGTCTTAAAAATAATTACAGAGGACGAACGGCCGATAGCTTAGCACCAGGAAAGAAGCTATCAAGTTCGGAAAAGTTTTAAAATGGAAACGAAATTATCATATACAAGCCTCTAATTAAAACATTTCTGCATATTTTCCTAGCGCATAAATAATTTAAAACCCGTCGTCGAAGTAAAGAAATATAAATGTCTACCGTCGAAAGAGATTTGATGCATCCATACGCACATCGTACTTTCACTATCTTCTTAGGACCTTGCAAAAACCTAATTCACGGTATTATTTAAAGCTTTCCATTCAAGTCTTTAAATGGTTGTTACTTACAAAACACAAGGTTGAAATCCAAATTAAAGATACATGATTCGGGAGAAATAAGTTTAAGGTCGCTATTGGAAAAATTTCGGATTAAATCCGTTCTACCCATATTTTCCTTCAGAATTTAATAGGTTTATTCTTTAAAGAGTGACAGGACCCCTACGCCAAGCTCTCAATTTTAATCTTCTTCCCTGAGCACAGATTATTTACTGACAGAAAAGTTGGATTCTTTCTAGACGCTGTAAAACACGTTCAATAACATTTCAAATATTTCCAAACCACTGTCAAATTTCAAATCTAAAGTTTCCTTTCGAAGAAATATTGACACTGGCTTGCATGGTAAACGTCGAATAATTGGAGTTGCCGGTTAATTCGAAATAAAAATTGCACCAATAATCATATACATCAAACTTTTACTCTTCGTTTAATTTCTCATAAGTAAACGCAGTTTTCTGACCAAATTACTGACAATATTTTTATTGGTTTAAGACAGCTTTTAGGTACATGTTTGTACCTTCATCAGGTCTTTCCTTGTGGAAAAATTGTACAAAATAAATTTGTCGTTAGCCAAAAGCTAATGAATTTACAAAAGTGGTTAAACGAAATATATTATTCTATTAACATAATGAAACTGAGAAACACGCCTAAATATGATAAATGTTAAAAACTATTTTCACATCATATTAAAAAACAACACAAACTTTAGTCTAAAAAATTGTTAACAAAATGATAATGAATTTATAAAAGTGGTTGAACAAAATATATTATAGTATGATCATAATGAGATTGAGAAACACACACCTAAATATGCTATATATTGTAGTAATTGGTAATTAAGACATTGTTCTAATTGAAAAGTTGAATTGTAGAGGACGCATTATTAGTGGACGCCGCAACAAACCAGGAAGGCAAAGAAAACATTGTTGATGAGTCGAGAAGGTTCTACGCGCTCAAAACTTGCGAGACGAACGAACAGTCAGGAAATGTGCAGTCGGGCAGCAAACAGCGAATAGAACGGACGAAAAGAACTCATTGAAAGTTTGACAGTCGGCAGTCAGAACGAAAGAATGTGGTCCAGTCACAAACATGCTTTCAAATATTAAAAAGTAAAGCAATATTCAGTCGGGAAGGAGACAGAGCAACTAGTTGCAGTAAAGCATCGAAAACCAACCAATTTGTGTTAAACCAACTAACAAACAACACCAATTAGAGCCTGTGAACATTTAGAGACTGTGAGAACTTAGAATCAGTGATGTCCCCAAAATTGTGCACGAAAAACTAAAAATGAGACCTGGGCGGCCGTAAGTAGAGAAAAACTTTAAAATCATTTGTAAACAGTGTTTAAAAGATAAAAGTCAGATCGTTTTTTAATTATTTAATTGTCGATAAAATGAGATCGTTAATTCTTGATAAAATTGAAATTGTTAAATTCAATCTTCAGCATTATTTCTTCCGCAACAAATTTCGTCTATGTTCAGACGCATTGATTTCCATACAAAGTAAATGTAATTTTTGATTATATAAATTCTGCCATTTATCAAACCCAGTTCAAGACCCTTAGATCCCAAATATTTTGTGTATTTTATACTTGTTTTAAAAAATTGATAATAAATCTTGTTTAATAGTTTTCATTTAAGTTCTTTCATTTAGAAACGCCACATTCTTATTATATTTAATTATTACAATATATATTAAAACTTTAGACTAAAGTTTGTGTTGTTTTTTAATATTATGAGAAAATAGTTTTTAACATTTAGCATATTTAGGTGTATGTTTCTCAGTTTCATTATGTTAATAATATAATATATTTTGTTCAACCACTTTTGTAAATTCATTGGAATTTTCATTATTTAGACTAAGAATTGTTGTTTTTTAATATGATGTGAAAATAGTTTTTAACATTTAGCATATTTAGGTGTTTCCCAGTTTTATTATGTTAATAGTGAAATATATTTTGTTACACAACTTTTGTAAAATCATTAGCATTTTTATACCAAACATTTTTTTTAGACTGAAGTATGTTGTTTTTTTAATATCATGTGAAAATAGTTTTTAACATTTAACATATTTTCAGTCTAAAGTTTGCGTTGTTTTTTAATATTATCTGAAAATAGTTTTTGGAATTTAGCATATTTATATAACTTTAGACTAAAGTTTGCGTTGTTTCTTAATGCAAAGTGAAAATGGTTTTTAAAATTTAGCATATTTAGATGTTTTTCAGCTTCTTGTGTTGATAGTATAATATATTTTGTTCAACGACTTTTGTAAAATCATTAACATTTTGATAACAACAAATTTTTTTAGACTAAAGTTTGTGTTGTCTTTTAATATCATGTGGAAATAGTTTTTAAGATTTAGCATATTTAGGTGTGTGTTTCTCAGTTTCATTATGTTAATAGTATAATATATTTTGTTCAACCAGTTTTGTAAATTCATTAGCTTTTGGCTAACAACAAATTTATTTTGTACAATTTCTCCGCAGGAAAGACCTGAGGAAGGTGCAAACACGTACCGAAAAGTTGTCTATAATTGGTCAGAAAAATGTATTACCTATTTCAATTAAGTAAATTTCAAGTTTTCCATAAATAATCATTTTTGATTTTAAAAGAACTAAAGCGTTCGTTCCAGCTTACATGACGGCTTATGTGAGTCATTTCTAAGAAAAATAATAAAATTTAAGTAAACATAAAACTTAAAATTCTTTCAGAAGATAAATTTCATTGTACTTGGTTAAGTTTCTACACAGACGTGGAGAGACGCTGAATGTAATCACCTTCAAACCACTTTTGTGGGTTATTGGCTCGTAGGCAGGGATACCACACACTCGAGATAAGACACAACAAGACGGGCGTTCTTAGGAAGGAATTAAGAATGCCGTTACGAGGAACACTTTCTAGGATAAAGCATGAGCAGGTGCGGATTCGGCCTCGTTTTCTGTGAGGCAGACAATAACACTCAACAAAGCACGACCTCCTTCGAAACTTGCCCTACAAAGCTGTCGGTCGAGTCATCACACAACTTGTTTACACTGCGACGAGAACTACTGACGATTCGAACCAACCCTGAAGGATTCTGTTCTATGATTATATATATATATATATATATATATATATATATATATATATATATATATATATACACTAGCTGGGTGCCCGGCGTTTCCCGGGTAGTCGTATATCTATAACCCCCAATTTGACTCCAATCTCGATTGTGTTTGCGTTATTTTTATATAAATTAGTTAAATGTCATAATTAAACACAGTGACAAATATAACTTCGGATTCGACTCGAAACTTGAATGTTTGCGTAATTTCATGTAATGCCACTCTACCCCTAACCCTTAAGGCTGCACCACTCCCATTCCTAAATTAAGTTGAAATTATACACAGATAACATGTAGTGAAATTTTATAAATGCTATTGATCCAGAATTATATTGATTCGACGCAAAAATCGGCCGGGTAGCATGTTTGAAATTTTCTCTCCCCGCCCTCCCCCTCTCATCAACGCCAATTCCCACCGTCGGCTGTTTTAGCAAGTTTAAATATTTCCATACCGACCAACCCGTCTTCTGGGGGTGGTAGACGCGTATCACCCCGACAAGGTTTGTTTCCTGGTCGCAAAGAACACGTGTACTAAATTTGATGAAATTTTATCCATCGGTGTAGATTTGTATTCTACACCCCAAACCCTAAGGGTGCTCTTTCCCAAGGGTGTAGAGGATGAAAATTATATTCAGATAACATCGGTAGAAACACTATCAATATCTTTGACCCCTAAAAATATTTATCCGACTGAAATATCGACTGGTTTAGCATGTTGAAATATTTCCACCCCCGCTTCAGGGGTGGTAGACGCCTCTCACCCCGACAGTGTTTGTTTCCTGGTCGTAAAGAACACGTGTACGAAATTTGTTGAAATTTGCTCCACCGGTGTAGATTTGTATAAGGAACATACAAATATATATATATACATACATACATACATACTTACACTCATTTTTATTTATAAGATATATATATATATATATATATATATGATTAGGGGCGGCGTGATTTAACCATCCTGCCGTTAGTAAGCAGGAAGGGAAGGAGGCACGTCGAGTTAGACACGAAGTTTAGTTATACGGTTAGTAAAAGGTTTTGGTAAGATGAGCAGATTGTGATAGTTTTGGAAATTTAGGCAAACTTAAAGAAGTATTTTTTTGGAGGGAGATTTATAGATTACTGTTACAATTCAGAAAGACATCTCTCGTCTCCCGTATATACCTGGCCTTTGCTTTCACCAGCCAGCAGACACTTCAACTCCGAAAAACGTTCAATAATTACTGGTAAAACAAATATAACGCCATGAGAACCTGAAAATTGTTTTTATGACCATTGATTTTGAGTCTACTGTTCCTCGAGAAAGTATGTTTTCATAATTAGTTACCTAATTATTATTTCTTTTGTTATTAAAATAAATTCAGTAAAATACTGAAAGACCGTTTCAATGTTTAATATAAAAATCTGAAGCCAACAGGAATACATAAAAAATATAGACGTTGTTTTCAAAATTGTATTACGTTTATAGCAGAAGCTTCTAAAATTATACATTTTGAGTGTGATTAAGCAAATGTAAAATCGGGATACTTGTAAATACAAAAAAAAATTGTTGAGAGGAAAGGTTTTAAAATAGAAGAATTCAGTGGCTAAAACTGACAACTTAAGTAATAAATTTTTTAATAAGAAAGATAGCGAATTCAGAGCAAAAAAAGTGATAATATAAATACCACACAACGTTTCTGGGATACTTGTGCCTTTCGTCAGGTGCGAAGAAGAGCCTAAGGCGACACAAGTGTGCAGTTGTGTCGCTCTAGGCTCTTCTTCGCACCTTACGGAAGGGGCAAATATACCAGAAACGTTGTGTGGTATTTATATTTTTGTCTGAATTCGCTATCTTTCTTATTCATTATTCTGTATTGTCTTAGTTTTTAAATGTCAAAGTATTAATACATAATTTGTAAATAATTCCGGAATATAATCTACTAATTTTCAATACGACACAGAAATAACTTTTAAAAATAATTTCGCCACCAATCTTATATACGAAACAAATGCGTACGAGAATATAGAAAAATAAAACTGAAAACTCTAGCTTTCTGATTTTTATAATGGTTCTATTTTATGTCCTGAATTGGCATCATTGCTCGTCAGTTGACAAAACAAAGGCTTTTGTAGTTGTGTCGCTCTAGGATCTTCTTCGCATCTGAGGAAAGGCACAAGGATCACAGAAACGTTGTGTGGTATTTATATTCTCAGTTATTTGTCTGAATTGGCAATCTTTCTTATTCATTATTTTTTCATTTTAAAAAAGTTTTTATAAATATTGGTGTAAGGAGAAAACGAGACCAATTTTTTGTTATAAATATTTTCCCCCATAGTTGCTAATCCCCATTCGGAGTTTATTAAATACATACATGCGTGTCTTCAAGAAAAGGAGAGAACGAATATGGGAAAGTTGTTATGAGAAAGGCTGTAAAGCACACCTATTGTTATTTCTTCTGATAATGACGTCACATTTTCTGGAAAAATGCCAAATGTTTTTGCACACAAGGTGTTCCAATGCCTTCTTACTCCATACAGTAAACGGGCACTTCTGGCTTCTGTTGTAATTGAGGTAACTCCTTACAAACCCGGGGCTCCAAGGGACGACTCGACGTGGTGACCGAATATACTCGTGTGGGACATTACAAGCACACAAACTACTGATACAACAAATACCTGGGAGTTTGAATGTTATGATCTGAGAAGGATTTGGAATACCCTGAGCAACGACGAACTCTTCGAACTGTTGAAATTTAAGTGCAATGTGATAGGAAAAGATGAAAGAAGACAACCTCATATATCTGAAATTAACAAATCTACTACAACGCTAAGGGACTAGAATTACTAATAAGTATGACACTGAAATATAAAAAATTATATTTAATAGAATTTTAATCATGACATAACGATATAAACTGCTCACAAGAAGACGTAGTCAAAGAGTTCTATAAAACTTTAATTTATTTGCCGGAGACAAAGAAATAATATCGCTACATATTAATTATAATAGACTAAGAGGCAGACACAATTCCCTATATTATTTTATCTGACATCGAGTTAATAGATCAACGAGGTTTGCGAATTATATATATACAGAAAGAGTTTCAGATCGAATCAAGAGAATCACGCACGATTCAACGAATCTTCTGACACTTGTCAAGACGGCTGTTTCGAAGCATAAAAATATAACTGCTGTAGCCTACGGAATAGAGGAACTGAAGAATATTAAAAACACACGTACTGAACATAATTATTTTTGCAACGTGAGGTGGCAAAATCAATACATTAAAATAGTTAAAAGATAAATAAATACAGTTTTTAATCCAAATATATTATAAAATAAAACAAAGTAAAATAAAAACTTTCAAAATCTTAAGTTAGTGAAACAGAAGTGGCTGAGCCTTGGTTAGGGACCAACGCCCAATGTCTCGCCATCATTCGATTTAACTCAGCAAACTTCGCAAAAAGTAGTCCTTTCGCCACTAGAGGATTATTAAGGATTCCCAAGTTTGAAAAGATATAGGGTTTCAACCCGGACAGTCAAATAAACGCGCAACGTTTCGACGATTAGCTCCTCTATCGTCATCAGGTACGATAAAATTATTGCCATATACAGTATTTAGTAAGATATCCAATTCAGACAAAAAAGGGTAATATAAATACCACACAACGTTTATGGGATCCTTGTCCCTTTCGTCAGGTGCTAAGAAGAGCCTAGAGAAACACAACTGCACTTGTCAGTTGACAAAATTCAAAAGCGACGAAAATGCAACGACAATGGGAAAGCCGACGGGTTAGCGTAACAATAAGGGAACAACGACAATGGGAAAACAAAAGGTTTAGCGTAATAATAAGGGATCATAGCGATTATTGAGTTTCATAGTGTCTGTTTGTACTTTAATAGCTGTGATGTTTGATTTAATGTGAAGCATCTATAAAATGAGTCTGGAATTGTACCTGGTGTCAATGTCTAAAATCTTAGGATTTTGCCAATCAAATGTATGTTTAGAATTGATGATATGTTTGGATACTACAGATTTTTTATCAATGGGAAGTTTGATATTAGACATATGTTCCTTGATACGTGTATTAAGGGAACGTTTTGTTGGCCCTATGTAGCAGGAATTACAATCACATTTTGTAAATCTTTGCTGTAGGTGTCAAGTGGGTCCTTGTGGTTTTTAATCAAGTAGGAAATCAACCATTTTAATTACGATAGCAATCTTAACGCAGAAAGAACAGAAGAAGCTTTAATCAAGGTTCAGCCACAAAGGTCATGAAATTGAATTAAAGTAACAGAATGGAAAAAATCTCGACAGGACCGAGAATCGAACCCGGGTCTGGAGTCGACTCGGATGGCTTAGCTGGCTAAAGCACCCGCGTACTAAGCAGGAGACCCGGGTTCGATTCGCGGTCCGGTCTAGAATATTCCAACCTGTTAATTTTAGGCAATCTGAAAAAGCAGTAAAAGTTGGAACATCCACGCGTACCATCTTACTTAAAAACGATGCAACAACTCGTTTAACAGCGTTTATAACCAAGAAGGCACGAGTGCGATATTTACAGTCGGGATGAAATGAGAGACCTGTTTATTCATTTGTCCCCTTGTGCTCCGTTAGAGAATTCGCCAATGTTCAGGGTCGTTTCACACTTACCCGACAATCGGCTAAACGACATCAGATTGACTACAGAAAGGTATAAAAACTTCTGAGACGTTTCCCACTAGGTGTCCAGGGGCCAGGTTCTCCTACAGCAGAGTCGTCCAGGTGCGTCAGCCTGGAGGGTGATTAAGTTATGGAGCGTTTCACATCTACCCGGCCCGATTCGTCTAGTCTACATTTATCCTCGTTCATCATACACGTTCTTTAGGTAATATTTTTGTACTTATATTTTTTCCATTATCGTCACGGAGGATGTACAACTACTTAGAAATTTAATTCAAGATCGACTCGTTTTGGGCGACAAAAGTAGAGAAATACATAAATACTTATTACAGAATAGAAATTCTTGGGAAGAAGTTTTCAGAGAATTAAGAAATGGATGTGAAAATATGGATGATAAAGAAAGATCGGAATATGGACAGTATATTGATTTTGTTAAAACTAATTTTAACGGCTTTGAAATTCTGGTAGTTCCAAAAAATATATTTATTAAGCACACATTTTGCAGCTTTTGTTTTCCCATATATTAAATCTAAGACAAATGCCATTTTACCGAGCGCGTATGAGTTAAAAAGAAATCAGCTTCATGTTTCTTACGTTATTTTCTGAAATTCCTCCGCATACTCATCCACTTCTCGTACTTCTAAACCCAGTTACAGGCAAAGTATCCGTCCCTTTCAACAACAAAATTATGTAAAGCTTTACAATATCAATTAAGGATGTAAGTTTATAATTCTGTGAAAAATCCTCCACTTTTTTACACATTCTACAAACTTTAGAGCTCTCGAGACGCGACAAAACTCTGTCTGTCATTGACCATTGAGCGTCCACTTAACAGTCGGATCTTGTTATTTATTCGTCTTAAAATTTTAGAATCCATCTGAAAAGTCCGAAAGTAGGGGTGAAATGAATAGTGGTGGTTGAATTTTTATTGTATGTTTTATTTTACGTCTGACGTTTTGCAAATATATTTTATTATAATAAATAAACATCAGATAAATATAAC
This sequence comes from Zhengitettix transpicula, assembly GCA_037074705.1. Taxonomy (NCBI): domain Eukaryota; kingdom Metazoa; phylum Arthropoda; class Insecta; order Orthoptera; family Tetrigidae; genus Zhengitettix; species Zhengitettix transpicula. Next base: position 14,300,338 of record CM073595.1, on the reverse strand, counting down.
TTACGATTTTTTTGCGATTGTGATTTGCAACATTTGTATATTCTACGAATATGGAGCGTGATAAGTTATTTCATTGCACAGTCTGATATAGATGTTCATAAAAACGAAAAAAAATTAATGATGCAATGGGTTTGTCCAACGCTTATGAAAAGAGACATGTTGGGGCATTCTATGTTCACTTTGAGGAGTTGAGAAAATTTGAACTCAATTTTTTTAATATTTTCGTATGGGTATTGAAAATTTCGACGATCTTCTTACACGGATAGAAAAATCCATTCAAAGTCACAACACATGATTCAGGGAATGTTGCAAATCACAAAATCACAAAAAAAGTATGTCATATTTATCTGATATTTATTTTTATTATCATATATATTTGCAAAACGTCAGACGTAAAAGAAAACATTCAATAAAAATTCAACCACCACTATTCATTTCATCCCTACTTTCGGAATTTTCAGATGCATTCTAAAATTTGAAGACAAATAAATAACAAGATCAGACTGTTTAGTGGACGTTAAATAACAATTCCAGACAGAGTTTTAATTGTCGCGTCTCGAGAGCTCTAAAGTTTGTAGAATGTGTAAAAAAGTGGAGGATTTTTCACAGAATTATAAACTTACATCCTTAATTGATATTGCAAAGGCTTGTAAAGCTTTACATAATTTTGTTGTTGAAAGCGACGGATACTTTGCCTGTAACTGGGTTTAGAAGTAGCAGAAGTGGATGAGTATGTGGAGGAATTTCAGAACATAACGTAAGAAGCACGAAGATGATTACTTTTTAACTCACACGGACTCAGTAAAATTGGCATTTGTCTTACATTTAATATATACGAAAACAAATGTGGCAAAATGTGTGATGAATAAATATATTTTTTGGAACAACCAGAATTTCCAAGCTGTTAAAATTAGTTTTAACAAAATCAATATAGGTATTGTACTCTGCATATTCCGATCTTTCTTTATCATCCATATTTTCATATTCATTTCTTAATTCCCTGCAAACTTCTTCCCAAGAATTTCTATTCTGTAATTTGCATTTATGTATTTCTCTACTTTTGTCCCCCAAAACGATTCGATCATTAATTAATTTAAGTAGTTGTACATCCTCCGTGATGATAATGGGAAAAATATAAGTACAAAAATATTTTACTTAAAGAACGCGTATGATGAATGAGGATAAATGTAGACTAGACGAATCGGGCCGGGTAGATGTGAAACGCTCCATAACTTAATCACCCTCCAGGCTGACGCACCTGGACGAGTCTGCTGTAGAAGAACCTGGCCCCTAGACACCTAGTGGGAAACGTCTCAGAAGTTTTTAAATCTTTCTGTAGTGAATGTGATGTCGTTTAGCCGATTGTCGGGTCAGTGTGAAACGATCCTTAACCGGCAGATACCGAATGGTTGCAGTTCCGTTTCGAAACATCTCCAAACACGAACCCGGACTGTCGGGTGCCTGCGTGGATGTCTGAACGATTTCCAGAAGTTCGTAAAACAAATGTGGCCGGGTTGGCGTTGAGCCCGAGCCCAGGATTTACCGGTTGGGTCACGGAGGAGACGGAAGAACGGAAGAATAAAGTTTAACATACCAGAGGGTACATTCCGAAACAGGTCAGTGGTTCGTATGGGAGCTAGAGACAGTGACTTTCTCCTCGGCAGGCTGTATAAAGGACAGCGTCTCCGGGAAGGCTCAAGTCTGTCCTGTGATCCCAGCATGCGCGCCATCCACGCAGCGGTAAGTGAGCAAGTAGCGTTCTTCTCACGACTATTTACCTAATACTCCCGAAACATTCTTAAATAAATCCTCCACTTTGCAATATTATTCCGTCGACCATGTATTATAGGGTTAGTCCGTCTATCTGCGGGTGTTTATATATATATATATATATATATATATATATATATAATCCGAATATTTTACAATTGTGATATAGTCTATCTGTGGGTGTGTTTACACATAACTTCAACAATTACAAGATGTTTTTTCAAAGCTGAGACTAGTTTTTTTTAATATATTTGACAAAACTTTTATCATAAGATTATTTGTTGGTTAAATATAGTTATTAATGACAATAGTGAAACAGCTTCTGTTTATTATTGTTGACACGATACCCCATTTTTTAAAAAAATTTATTTGAAAAACTTTTATCCTAAAATTATTTGTTTGTTCCATATAGTTACAGTATATACAGATTTAAAATATGTACATAATTTACGTGGGTACATGGTAATTCGGTTAATCCATCAATTAACCTAAATTTTTGCAATTTTTTTTGTATCTTAATTTGAGTGTCTGAGGGGCATACATTGTTGGGCTATGAGGGTTCACTGTCTTTTCCCCATGATTACGGGCGAAACGGCTACAAATTAAAAACGTCCTGAACTAAACACAAAGTGACCCGACGACACAACTGAGGTGAGTCTTTCGTTTTCAATCTTATTACGCGGCGCAGGTTCCTGACGCTGCAATTAAGATGGTACGTTTAGATGTTCCAATCTTAAATACTTTTTGTACTTTTACCCCTAAAACCGTCTTCAACTGTCACAATTAGAATTGGCTTTGTCACAGTCGTACTTGATTTAACCGAGATCACGCGCTCCGTTACGAGATATCAAGAAACCCACATCTTCATAACTCGGAAAATACTTCCAGTCCCGAGTTATCAACTTCTACGCCGCTTGGTAGATGATCCAGTCCACTTAACTCATTTTGGTAATTTTTCGAATTAACAACTTATTCCCTGTGTCCACATGCCTGCTCTTCTAATTATCTCACAATTGTGTCCCCAAACAACTATTCTAGAGCTTAAAAACTCTTTCTGCAAGGACATCACCGTTTACGGTTAACCATTTTATTTGACTTAGGTAAAAATGTACGTCGACGACATATTTTATTCGCCACCTGTAATGCAAAGAAACTCTCGCGACACTGGAAGTCCAAACTTTTTCTAGTCCATGATTTGAAGGTTTTTAGTGTGGGAAATCTGGATCTAAATACCATTCTGCAGAACCTCCTATATTAGTTTTTTAAAAAAAACTTATTAATATTGAACACTCGTGAAAAACCTTTGGACGAGACTCAACATTCCGAATGACAGTAACTCGTAATTCTTCCGATACTAATATTACGATACAGACAACACTGACTTGTCATTTTCCAATATATTTAAATACATTTTAAATTTTCTTATAAATAGATATAATCGGTATATCACTTACTATTACTGCCCTTTGTGATACTTAGAATCAACCGCCAGATCTTCGTACAGAATAAATAAAAAAAATCTGACGATAATTCAGCTCTAACCAACTCACTGTGATTTCGTCCAGGATATGGTCAAAGAAAAAATATAACACTAAATTTTAAAGCTAACCAAATTCTTCATTTTCCGACAAATGACGAAATAATATTTATCCCGAAGTGTAGCTCAGGATGCTGATACAATTACTCGCTATAGTAGCGAGAAATCTTTTAAGTTGTTTACTCTCATTTTGTGATGTCTTGTTCAGCGAGAAAAAAAGCTAATGTTAATTACTAAAATTATACGCCTCTCGTCGTCAAATCGTAATTAAAGGTTTTCTGCCACGACAAAGAAAATAGTGTGGATAAGACAAATTTCTCGGTTGTAACAAATCTGTGCCGACATAAATATCTGTCGTCCTTTAAGGAATATTTAAATAGGTCAATTAAGGTCAATCTTGATCTGGATACGGGAATGTTGAGGAAATATCAATGTTCCAGACGCAGAAGACCTGTCTGACGGCATTCCGGAGAAGCTTCTCTGTAAATGGAGAGTTCCGGAATGTTTAGAATTAATCACGGTCTACATTGTCATTCATTGCCTTACTTTATCAATGAATATTGTTTCTCTCTCACGATCCACAGCACTATAGAACAACATTCGACCTCACCCGAATCATACAGAAACGACAATTGTTTAAACTAGACAGTAATAGAGAGAAGTGGGTATATGTCAGTATTTCAATATTCGATAAAATCGACTGCTAGTTCAGGTTTGAGGTACCTTGGATCAGTGCTTCATTGAAAAAGCTCCAATGCTCATAGTTATTTTAGTATTATTATTACGGCTACGAAAATACTATGTTATATGATAGGTCGACCAGCCAAGCAATGGGAAACGTACACTTATGAACATAGTTAAATTTAAGGAAATAGGCATTACTTGAATTGTAAGTTTATAAACTTTCTTGATTGTATATAGTTAAACTATTTTTTATTACTGCATCCTGTACTAGCATTAAATTTCGTATCCCATTTTCTCGAATGACAACTAACGGAGATACTAAATAAAATAAATCTACCCCGAAAGTACCTCACAATTTATGTTGGTTGCCGGTGTCAATGCACCAGACTTTTGACACTCAATTCTTATCTTTTCCAGGTATTTTTGCTCCTATCCTGCGTGATCAGTTCACGCTACTGCGAACCACCCAGCAGGTACGGCCCGCCGAAATCCAGTTACAACAGTCACAGAATAAGTTATGGACCACCGAAGCCAGTTTACGGACCACCGAAAGGTTCCCACAGACCACACAAGCCAGTACACAGACCGCCACCGAAAGTGAGCTATGGACCACCCTCTCTAGGCAGTTACGGTCCCCTGAAAGGAGTTCACAGGCCTCCAAAAGGATCTTACGGACCTCCGAAGGGGAGCTACGGCCCACCGAAGGGAAGCTACGGTCCACCAAAAGTAAGCTACGGCCCACCGAAAGGAAGCTACGGCCCACCTAAAGTAAGCTATGGGCCTCCGAAAGGAAGCTACGGCCCACCGAAAGCAAGTTACGGCCCACCGAAAGCAAGTTACGGCCCACCAGAAAGTAGTTACGGTCCACCGAAAGCAAGCTACAGCCCACCAGATAGTAGTTACGGTCCACCCAAAGGGAGCTACGATCCTCCTCAAGTAAATTACCCCCCATCGCTGGGAAGCTACAGTTCTCCCCAGGAATCCTATAGTCGCCCCCTGAAGACCAGCTACGGTACGCCCCTGGTGATCGAGCAGCCGACGTCCGCAGTGTCTTTCTCCATGGCAGACTCTTACGGCTCCTCCAGCGAAACACACGCCGTGTCCGTGGCACACGGCTTTCAGCCTTACGAAGTCCCCAGTTCCGCGACGCTCTCGCCAAATTACTACGAGCACGACTCCGGCGCCACGGGACCCAAAATCAGCGCCAAGTCGGACTCCAACTCTGATGCCGACCACAAAAGAATCAGGTTTCCTCAGTGAGTTTCGCTTCTAGCGTGTGCAACCGATAAGAAAAAATGGTGACACACATGCCTATCTAAAGCTCCGCTTCACCGGTCACAGATTGGCACATTTTTCAGTCTACGCACCATTCTGGTTTCTAACGTTATAAAGATATTTGGTAGGTGGGGAAGTGCCACTCAATCCCCACTACTTTCATTTCGTTTGGAGCAATACATTTCCGGACAAATAGTTACTACCGAGGCAAAGGATACATGAAAAATATGCTCCTGACTGTAAAATTTGATGAAGAAGCATGCATACTAGAATTAAAAATCATTACCCTTCCTTGGAGGGAAAAACAAGTCAGCTATAAGTGGAATACATGTATCTTTTGTATAGTCGATTTACACTGTTCCATTTTTTTCGAGTACCATGTCGTCAATTTATATATAGTAACTGGAGTGCTATTTTTCTGTCTGGTTCCACGGCCACTAAAAGGCTTATATTACCATTGTGTGCATCTTAAAACACTTATTCTTTCAAATTTACTTTTTATTTATTACTCTATTGGAAACTAGATGGTCTGCATCTCTAAAATTTCAAGATAATTGGTGAGATTGTGTTGTATTAATTATGTGAGTGAAAGAAGACTATTATTTTTTCTAGTTCTTGTGACATGATGATTACAAGGTGTATCTTCACCTAGTAATAATTAATACCTGGTATTTTATTATTTTTTCATTAAATGTACAATGTGAATGCAAATGTGCGACCACACAGTAAAGTGTTCTATTCCTGTATGTGTGACCACACAAAAAGATAACTCGATTTATCTTTCTTTCCTTCTGTTTCAAATAATGTGTTGTACATTAATTGGGGGTAAAAAAGAGGAATGAGAATTGTTTTGGAATATTTTGAAGAACTCTGACACGAAGGTGAGATTTGTTATACTTCATAGAAAAAATAAAAAAGCAAATAAATTATGCACATTACTCAATATTTGAAGTTATAGACATCCTTATCCACTTACTATTACCTTAATTACTGTCAATTATTCAAGGCTGAGCTGACACTGAAGCATTTACTCCCTTAGTAGCTTCTAGATATTTATATGAACAAATTTTTAATGAGAGGCAACACATGTTTAAGGTTAGAGCAAGTAATGCATAGTGTCCTTATTCAAGTTCACATCTCCTTTTAAATTTAGATAGCCATAATAAAAAACTTAGATATTTCCACGAGTAAAATTTAAATCAATATGCTGTTCATACTTTCTTATAAGTAGGATTATCAGTTTGATAAAAATTGAGCTTTTATGCCATGCTAGTTCGAATAACAATTCACTTTGTAACCCATCATAAAGTACAATAACTGTTTGGATCTCTAATTGACGTTTAATACAAGTTTAATTTTTTTTAAAATATCATGCAGTTTGCAGTACCATATATGATCTCATAGTTTACTTGATTTGAATCCCTCAATTTGAACTCCAATATTATATACTGAAGTAGATTGTTTCTGTAGATCAACACAGTTAAATCAAAAGAATTCTCTATCATAAATTACATTATGTATAATTAATTAGTATTTAAAAATATTTTTAGAATACCCTCATGAGGTATATTTAATTACATGGTACAAAAATTACCTTAAGGTATTTTCAATCATATATGAACAGCACATTGAATATCACAGTTACTCTTAGACCTGGGTCCAATTCAACCAATTTACAATATTTACTGATTTCCTAGAATGAAAATAAATATCTTGTGTAATGGATGGCTCTCGGGCATTATGAAGTGACAATAATTGGATTATAAACCAAATTAATTAAGCTGTACAATAATTCATATCTTATTTAATAACAAGAAACAGAAGAAATATCAGGGGTACTGTATACCATCAACTATCCAGCATAATGTGGCAGGAGGGCAGGCCAGAAAACAAAAATGACTTCAAAAAAATGACCTAAGTTCTACACAAATACTCACTTCCTGTCTCACTCACTCCATTATAAACACACTTTTCATACTAAAAATAAACATATTTTATGACCTTTTAGCACTCTATAGTTGTTTCTTATACTGTATTCAGCAGTACAGCCCAAAAATTATTACTCACATGCTGAATCCAACACACATCTGGCAAAGTAAAGAACAGATAGGAAAATCTGCACTTTGTGTGTCTCAACATTTAAGCTGGTGACTCTGAGGAAGATTGAACCAGACACCCATTTGCAAATCCTTGGAAAAGTAAATTTCAGTAATCCATATTTTATTACACAGAATTATTTATTAATCTACACAACGTAGTACAGACAGCAAATAGTCACATATGCTGGATAGTTGAGTGTATACTGTTCTTAATATTTATATTTGACCTAATTAACAAGTATATTAAAATATATACATATACTGACAAAATTACATTCATAGACTTACCTTTTTATCTATAAAAGTCTTCCACACCTCACTTTGGCAAAAAATTTGGAAATCTTCAAAGAATGCTGGACCCGTTTTAGCCTGAGGAAATCCTGGCAAGTGGGAACCCAATGAAAATGTGGAACCTAACTTCTCCAGTAATGCTTTGACCACAGGAATTAAAAAAGAGTAGTGCTCTTGGTTGTTGGCTGAAATTAATGTCTCAGAATAGAATGTGTAAACTATACTATTCTCATTACAAATTAAACACAAACACCACCAACCTTCAATAGTTTTTTGTACTATTTTGTTTAAAAAAAACAGCAAGTACCCTCCTTCATTCAAATCTCTCATCATACGTGTTTGTATCAAAGTGTGTAGTTTGGCAGTGGCGATGGCACACAATTCCAGGTTGTCATATGCAGCACAGCTTAACAGAATATCTGTAACATTCAGTTATTTTTCAAGTAAGATGATCATCAGAAAACTCTTAAAATTGGAAATTATATATCTGTCTAATTACCAAAAACTAATTTAGCCATTTCTGACCATTCGTCTATGGGACCATCCTGGAACACAATGAGTGTATCTACTAGTCCCAACACTCCATCCAAAAGCTGCAATGCAAAACAAATATTTAATAGTTCATAATTTAATTTCAACTACATGTGAAGAATATTTAATATTGACATTACTGTGGCAAAAATGGAAAACAATAAAACTGTGGTCTCAAGTATTGTGATGCTCTTGTTTTAATTTTGGGTGTTGGTTTTACATTTTATGGAGGTTTAGATATGAAAGGATACTAAAAGCTGAATTGTAAAGTAGAGATATATTGTACAATTAAAGAATTCTGTTCTGATTCAGAGTGAAAGTCAATTTACAGCATTAATTTGAGTGTATGAATATTCCTATAGACATGGTCTTACTTTAGTAAACATTCCTTTTATTATTTTACATGGAAAAGTTTAAAATACAAAAGTGTACATTGGAATATACAGTTTATACAAAACTTATTTGTTAAAATGTGGGACTGAAGTATATACCAAAATTAAACATGCTATCAGCAGATATACACATGTGATATATAGAAATTTCAAGTGATATCTGTAAGTGACAAAGTGCAGCATTGATTACCTTAGTGCAAGTTGCATTTTACTTAGGTGGCATTTAATTCCATATTTTACTATTTTATGCCACTCAAATTACGGTCCTGATGAAGAATTAAGTTACTGAGCTTGTTAACATCTTAGTATCTCTGTTTCCTAACAAATCAAAAAGCTCTTTCTCCTATTAATTTCTTAAGTGCTATGACAATCCCAAAAAATATATGAAAGACAATAGAATTCCCAAACATATTATCATAAATCAATCTGGCTGATCAAAAATTAATAAATGAAAGCTGTTAATAATTTTTTCGGATTTGATCACCAGATTAATATTTCTCAACGTTGACGTTTCTGCGGTCATAGTCTGATGACAGCGGTAGAGAATGACGCAGAAATGTCAACGTCGAGAAATCTGAACCCGATACTCAAGAACGGAAAATTTATTAACAATTTACACAGGGAAAGCTTACATTCATGAAAGCTGTGTTCCACAATATGATGTTTATAAAGAATTTGAGTCAGTAGAAGTTTTGCATAACTGAATAATAGTACACAAAAGAAGTATAGCAGTAACAAAATTAGCAGTATTGGCGTCACATCATGTGGCTGAGGACCTCAATTGAATTTTTGCAGATCAATATTGACAGGTAATGTTTTGAATCGCCATTCTAAATTGGCATAATAAATTTCAGCATTCATATTAATTTTATTTTTCAAACTAGTTTAATATTGTTCAATATTTTGACTAAAGAACTTACTTTTGTTGATGTTTTCTTTGATAAATCAGGACTAGGGTCTAGTACAACAAGATCATACACCCATCGGAGTAGCTGAGCTGCATTTTCTGCATGTGAAACATTTATTCCTGGCTCGTGAAGCTCACAAAGGGAAGCACGCACTCCCATTTCCAATAAGTGCAACTTTAGCTGTAGGTGTGAGCAATATAATTCATTGTTCAATCCTAAAAGGTTTATGCAGGCCATGACTTGTCCACGTTCCTGACGAAATTCAAAACATTTAATTTACAATTGCCTCTAAAAAGATAATATTTTCTATTAAATTGTCTTTAAAACAAAGCCTGAATAAAATCTATTCTGCAACAACTATTTTCCTTAATCCATACTAAAAGCAAATAAGTAAAGTGGAACCACAAAGTATCAGAACCCAATGTACAGACAGCATGCCTTAAAAAAGTGGGCAAATTTTAATTATATTCTATATACATATATAAGTATGTAATGAATATACCTTCCATGACTCTTTGCCTGTTCCTTCAACACCTTTCCACATAATATAAAATAATATATTTTCAACAAGGTAACATAACTCTTCTTCTTGATCAGCAAGCTTCTCTGGATCCAAATCACTCCACTGCCTTTTAAAGAAAAAAAGAAGATAAAAAACACAGTTGGATCACCATGTATATGTCTTAATAAAAGTTGTTGATCATAACTACTTGTGCAATGGTATCAGTGTTTAATCAGTTAATATTAAATGAACACATTTCTAGTGTTTTAAAAAAATAGATACCTCAACAACACCCAATAAAAGTGAGAATCCCATTCAAGAAGATTTTGAAAGTATTTCCACGGTAAAAAATACTGCAAGAAATTATACATCAACCAACTATTTCAATGTGTTTATTCTTTATTATTATGTATCTGAGATTATTATTTTGAAAAAAGTACAAAGGATATCCTAGAGGGCTATTGGTTGATTCAGTGAGACACAGTATCACTGCTCTCTAAAAAATTTGTACAATACATTTCTGCAAATATAACACCTTTCTTAAGATCACAACTATTATTAATTAGAAGTTCCTTCAGATTTAGGTTTAAACAATGACTGACATAAACACCTTGCTAGTCTACTGTTGATTGAATGTAGTTCTCTGACTTCTGCCTTTCCAAAAGTCTGTAAAACTTGCTGTATGTACTTAACTGTTCCTGTTACAGCGGCCAAATTTGTACGATAATTTTTAAATTAAAACTTACAATGTTACTATTTTAACTTTCTTAGCATCAGATATATATATATATATATACACATTAATACTAAAGATGACTCTTAAACATATTTTATGACGTTTTAGCACTCTATAGTTGTTTTTTATACTGTATTCAACAGTACAGCCCAAAAATTATTACTCACATGCTGAATCCAACATTTTACCTGGTCACATGTTGGCATCATCATACATTGCACAAACCGGCACAATATATATATATATATAAATCTTGATAATGTCATTTAAATTATTCACCAGTTATTGCTACTGAAATGCACAAAATACCCAGGTCCTCCTACATAGTATTCATCAAGTATGCTCAACAACAAAATTTTCACATTACTTCAATATATGTCTACTTACTTTATTGCTTCAGGCATGTGTGTACATATTTCTTCTACTGGATGGTTACTAGCATTAGAAACACTATTTATGGAAGCAATGCTGATAGAATCTTTGCTGCAGTTTTGTGTTTCCTTCTCACTTGGATTGGGTGATGATAAATCTTCAGTACTACTACTAGAGGTAGATCTAAAATAGAAAGTACATTTCAATTAATAGTTTACTTAACACAATATAAAATAATATTGTGAAATAATCTCCAAATACACTTTTACCATTTGAAATAATTACACATCACTGAACAATAGGGCCCCAGACATTTAATATATTAAATAGTTTAATTTTGAAAATAATTCAATAAACTGAACCATTACTTCATTAAATATGGAATTGTCAAATAGTACACAGGATTAAATAAATACAAAACAAACCATGTTCAGACCTACTGTCTGCGGAAGGGGGTTTAGGCCATTGAAAATTTGACATGTTCATTACTACCTACCCTGGTGACACCAACTATCAATTTAAGGTAAGTCAACTACTCTATCTCCCTCTCAGGTCAAGATGACAGAAAGTTTCTGATTTCCCTTATCCAGTTTGTCCGCACCAGGAATTACTCCTCTTTCCAAGACAATACCTACTATAAACAAGTGGCACAGTTCATGGGTACCTCCTTCCACAGGACTGCACAGTCAAGATTTTTCTATCCAAATCCATTAACTGAAGTTTCTTTTAACAATCATTTCAATAACAAAAACACAATTTAATACTGCCTAATGTACTACTGTCAGTTCATAATAAAAGTAGCTGTGAAATAGAATGGCTTCAAATTTATTTTCACATAGCCTTCTGGCATAATCAGCTCTTTTGCATGATTTTTGACAAAAACTTTCACAAGTATCATCAAGATCTTAATACTCAAGAACTGCAATGACATTCTGACAGGATTTAATTTTCCTATATTATGAACCCCTAATTAATTTATTCAACTCCTTATATTTTATTAATTGAAACAATTCATTTAAGGAATTCAGAAAAATCAAATGAAACAAGAAAAGGATTTTAAACTCACCTAACACAATTCAAAGAACAAAATACACATAAATGCCATTTCTTAGACACCATATGAAGTGTTTAGTACACAAATATTTTTTCTCATTTAGTAGCTAAAAAGCTTCTTTTCAAATTTGAAACTCACCTATTATCTAAACTATGTGGTTCACGTTCGAGCCTGAGAGAAGCCAACAATTGCACATTTCCCTCTAGTTGTGGAGAAGAAAGTTCTTTCTCTGGTTGTGTTTCATAGAGTGAAAGCAAACTACGACGCTTTTTTAGACGAGAGACAGCTGATTCACCCAATTCTTCCAAACTCTCCTGTGAAATAACATGAAATTTAACACTTTTGCAAAGCAATGGATGGGTAACTAGGTAAATAAATGGAAATGGTACATTACTCATTAGTCAATTACCACAATTCTTAAATTTCTGAGAGAAATGTGAATGTTGGAAAATGTTACTTAAACTGCAAACAATATATGCAATATGTGAAATCAATTTAGCTGATACCTAGTTCTTTACTAATTTCAATTGTGAAAATTCATAACCATTCAAACATACTGCTTTGAACTTAAAGATTAACTTTACTCATCAAAATAAATTGGTGTGAGAAAAATTACTATACTGAATATTGGTTAAAAACAAACTAATTATTTGTACCAGTTTAAATGGTGGTAACAATTCTAATGGTAGTAAGCATTAAAAAATAAAATATCAGTTAAGGGTTGTCCCTAAGGCATTATTTATTTCATTGAATAAAACAAAATTAAACAATCCAAAGCAAAGAACAAAATCAATATTTAAAGCTGAGTAATATAAAAAAAAGATATTATATATGCATTAACGCAAAACAATTTTTGAAAATTACTCTCTGTAGATTGTTACTTAGTATATAATCTTAACATGTAATACAATATATTCTCTAGTATCTACTCTAATGAGTCAGAAGGGCATGCCAGGAAATAAAAATGGCAAAAGTACTGAAAATTCTTCCTGCTACACCCATACCATCATAAATACAATTTTTGTACAAAAACAGTCTCTACCCCTGCTTGCAACACATTTGCAAAGTAAAATACAATACTTCTTATTTTATAATGGAGAATTATTTTTTCTTAACTGGGCTGAATAGTGTGGAGACCAGATAATTGCAAGTAAATAGTTTATTGTAAATGAACTTTGTCAGATGTTATAATGGCAATTACAAGTTCAATTTAAACAAGTTTAGAACAATTTCTCAAATTGAAGAACACTGAAATATAATTTATAAAGAAATAAAATGTGAGAAAATATTAAGAAAAATTTTCATACCTGCATTTCAACTGTTTTTTGGCGAAATACAGAATATGCAGAAGCAACAACTGAGCTGATGTTGTCAGCTGCATAGTGAATGTTATCAGCCACTGCATTTGTCATACTCTCAGCAACTTCTATATATGAAAGAAAAACAAACTATACAAGACAGTCATATGCAGCAAATGTGTAAAGAGCTGAAATGTAATTAAAAACTTTTAAAGATTTTAAAAAATTGTCTATAAAGTAAATGACAAATGAAAAAATTTATGTCTGATTGAAAATTAATAATAAGAAAGACAGCCAAATATGATATTTATATTATCACTATTTTGTCTGTATATGACTATCTTTCTTATTAGTAAGTGACAAATATTAGTTGTTTGTGTGTTTTTTAAAAAACCAAAATTATTAAGTAGAAACAACAGTTGAAATGAAATTTTTAATAGGAAAATACTCATTCCATCCTCGAGGCAGTTCAAGGATTCAGGGCAACATAATAAAGTTTTATAAGCAAATCATTGCATTATTGGACAGGAACTTGCTCATTCACATGCCTATTAATTTAGCTTGTGTCTGTGTGCTGTTAAATTATAAGCAATAAATTTCCAGTTCAATACTACAATTAATATATTTATGAATTAGTATTCCCCAATACACAATATAAAGCAGCAAACAACTTTTTATTAATTCTTAATAACTCTAACATGAACTGCAAACTGTTATCTGGAAACATTTGCTCAAAAAATATTAAATGTTAATTATATACAGAATATAATTCAAATACCTTTAATTTCATTTTCAAGAACAAGGGCAGCATCAGTGACTTGACTAGATATCTTAGAAATTGATGAAGGAGTGGAGCCTTCTAAATCCAAGGACTCTTCATCAAAAGTCATTAAGTCTGGTAAACTATCAACTTGATCCAAGGTCTTTATGGGATTCTTGATTAATAACTTTGTAATACAGTCTTGCCAACCAGTCTAAAATAAATAAATTGTTTATTTTTTAATAAAAGGAAATTTCAACTAATAATAATGTGCAAGAGTAAAATTTATATTTACAAAAATTTTGAACAAGTATTTTAATTTTAATTATTTAATACTGATTTTGTGTTGTTAAACCGCAGCCATTCTGAAAAAAAAATTCAATTTCTTCTTTGGCACAATTTTCAATAAGGTATTTTATCATTTCATGGAATACTTGAAATGGGTTAGTGGAACACACAACAGTAATCGAGGCATTAAATTGGGGCATTACTTGGGCACAATTATCAAATAAATGCTTGTAGATTATTGGACAATGCTTTGGGGATGCGGAGACATAAAGAACCAAATCAAAATTTAAGCATTAACAAGCTATATTTCACATCTAAATTAATGGACTCCTCAATGGTTCCAGAAGTCAAACATTACTTGATGATTGACCTCACAAGACTGCCCTCTCTTTCAATCTGTGTCCACACCAGCCTAGATGGCTCTCCCTGGTCACATGTTGGCATCATTTTACATTGCACAAAATGGTCCCACACCTAACTATTCTGACTTGAATATATTTTTGTTCCTTGGTCATAGAAAGTCATCAAAAAACATTTGGTATAACCATCTGTCTGTGAAGCATATGTCACTGCAAAATATGCCAGGCTGTTCAAATGATCTACATTTGTGCTGGCTCCTGTATAAAGTATTGTGGCTTATTTATTTTTTTATTTAAATTTGCTCATTTTGAAGTGAAAAAATGCAGTGACTTCCTTAATTTATTTCCTTCAATCCTGTGCTCAACATAGTGTGTTGATATTTAGACCTACCCTACTTTTAGAAGCAAGAGAAATTTTCCTGTGCACTCCAGCTAGAATTCAGCATTATTTTGGTTACTGGATCAGCAGGGAATTATTGTACATGAAATGGATTATTATATGATGTTTTGTAAATGTTTTCTATTCAAGAGCAAAGATAATACAGTATTCAGGTGCAACTTATTAAGAAAGCTGTCTCTCAAGAGCTGAGCCTAAAAGAGTCTATGTATATTGTAATGCATTTAATATAATGCATTGGATTAAAAACAGCGCACAGGTCGTAAAGGGAATGCGAGGGAAAAGGAACCGCGGGTCCTGTCACGAGGTGACAAGACGGAGCGGTAAGACATTTATCTGGGATGAGTGCTGGTGAGCGGCAGAGAGGAAGCCGTAATTTGTAGACAGAGTGTGACGATGTGACAATTAGGTCTAAAGAGTGATTGGGGGTCCAGTAGCTTATTGATTTGGGAAACGGCGTGAAGAATTCGTAAGGCAGAACGTGGGCGAGCAGATGTTCCCAAAGTGGCTATGTTAGAGCAGGCTATTGTCTCTGACGAATGACCTGACAAGTGCTTGGGACTTGCAAGAAAAGATTTTGTGCGAGTCGGACAAAAGAGAGCAGCCGACAAGTCATGAGTAATTTCGGGACGAAATACTACAGCTGCGAGCGTGTCGAATGGCGCAATTGCTTGGGATGATGAGGGTCCAGGCACTTGTTGACTTGGAATCTGGAGAAATTAGTATCGCGCACTTGTGAGCGGAGAGGTCCAAAGACAAATTGGATCTGTCGCGAGTGTCGGGTTTCGTGCAGTCGGCGGAAAGACTCCAGTGGCCGGAACGTAAATTAGAGTAATGGGATTCTGTCACCGCGCCGTTGCGACGTAATTTTGCAGCAAGAGAAAAACAAGGAGGCTAGGGGTATATATAGGGGAAATCACCTATTGTACAGACAGTTGGCAGTTAGCACGGGAGAGAGACGGAGGACGCAGCGAAGAGACAGTTAGTGAGTCAGCGTAGGGGAAGGGTTCTGTGAACATCGATGGTTAGCGTGGGAGAGGAGACAGAGACAATTAGCGTGGGAGAGGAGATAGAGACAGTCAGCAAAACTAAAACAGCTATGAACATTTTTAACATACAGAACCTCCATCTGTATGAGTACGAGAATTTGACCTGTCTTCGATGGTAGGCGACCTGCATGCAGCAAACGACGTCAAGGAGTGGCACAACGAACACCTGGAATATTTCACTGGATATGGAGAACCAGATATCGGCGAACCAGTGATATTGTGTTAGAGTCAGTGAGTGAATGTCAAGGCTATAAAGTGTGTGTCTAAAGAACGAGTCGAAGTAAACCTGAGAAACCGTAAGTTGGAATGTACAATATTAACAGATGTAAACGTTATTAAAGGATAACAGTCAGATCTTGTTCTCTTCTTTTGATAATAAAGTTAGAAGCAAGCTATAGGTTAAGTTTATAAATAAATTTAGTAGGTACTTTGTTTAATTTAAAAACATAAATGTTGGGTCTTTTTAATAGTTCGATTCTGTCCGTTGTCAAACCCAGTAGAGACCCATGAGAGCAAGAGTTTCCTATTATAATAGTAGAATATTAAAATCAATTGTAAATTCTTCTTGTGTTAATAAATTTGTTTGTTAAAATCAAAGCTTATATATTTTTTTTATTTTACGACCCTGTGTGGTTATTACAATATATAGGAGTTCAGACTCATAAAATAGCACTGAATATTCCTCTTCCCTGAAGACTAACAATAGTTTTCCTTACTGTTCAAAATGTTGGAGTATATTTAATTTCACTTTATACAAAAGTTTCCTTCTCTCCTCAGCATTGATCGCTTCCTCTCTGTTGATCAAAGCAATTTTGTATTCTTCATCTTGTCATTGTCTCTTTGCTGCTATCCTACTGTCTCATTAACAATTTTCTGTTGTTGAATTTTTTTGCTTCACTTCTTCTTTATATATATATATATATATATATATATATATATATATATATATATATATATATATATAAAGACATTGGATTTAACTCTCCCAATAATGTTCAATAATTCCAAACTAGATTAAACCTACATGTTGCACAGAAATTTGACTGATAATATTGAGAACAAGAAATATTCTCGATTAAAACTAACGTGGAAATATTAATTAATGTTCAAAAATTTTATGCAAATTTTATGTAAACTAACCTGCTTTGCAAACATCTGAACAGAATGAACTCTTATGCATATTACTGTTAATATCTTCTTGGCTGCTAATAATTTCAGTTCTAAATCCCCAGCAGATAACACATTTAACATTGCAAGAGCACCTGCATAGCTCCCACTGCAGTCTGCAATTAATTAAATTGATTATTACTGTACTGTAAATAAATAACCTAAAATATAAATACTGCCTGCACCTGTCAGAAGAATTTGGTCCAAAAGCAATGAGGCAACAGTTGTGGGAAGGTGTTGATCACATAAAAATGTAAGAAGACCAGGATACATTCCAAATGGTGAAGTTGATATAAGTGATGAATCCTGCAACCGCAATCGTGCTTTGCTACGTTCATACACTCTGTCTGTATTCAAGAGCAATGACAGCAACTAAAATACATACAAAGTATACATTAAAATTCAATACAAATAGGAATTATTTTTGACATTTCAAGAGAGGGAGAGGAAAGAGATTGAGGAAAAAGGAAATGGGAAAGGATAAAAAGAGGAGGTATGGGGGAAAAGAGATTGGTGGGAAGTGGAAAAAGGATAATGAAAAGGGAGATATTTAGGGGGAAGGGGAGAGAAAAGTCAGATTGTTTGAGTTATAAAGATAGAGATCAAGAGAGAAAGATCAGAGGAAGAGAAAAATGACGAGAGGTGGAGGAAGATTAAGATATTGACAAATGGAGAGATAGAGAGACGGAAGAGGAAAGGAGGAAGTGGGAATGAAACTTTTTCTAAATAGTGATTTTAATATCATGAACATTATGACATTAGTAAAAATAATGGGCATCCATGTTTTTGAATTTATGCATAGGTGGCAAGATATACAGTCATTTACATACAAAATACATCTGAGTAAAATAAGAATTAGTAAGATTTATTCAATTGAATAAATCTTTTATAACTTAAACTTTACAGAGATATGTTCAGAAAAAGAGAATGATAAAAAAGAAAATTATAGAATAGTATATTGAAAAGTCATACCATCAGAACCCTCTTCTTTAACTCCAAACCAAATGCCTTCTTAATTAATAAACAATATAACAATTCTCCTGCATGTGGTTCAAGGAACAAAATGAATAGTTGATCTTTGCAATTTTTACTCTCCATGTGGGTAATTAATAAGTCCAATAGTTCAACCAACTACAAATAGAAAAAAGTTTTTCAACACAATAAATTAAATTTGAAGCACAATATAAAACCAATATGATAGCAAAACAATATTTAAAACAAAAGTCTAGTAAGATTGAAATTAATACATCTGTGTTAAAAGTATACAAATTATTTAGATAAATAGCCAAATAAAAGGCAAAAATAAATGCTAAATAAATACCACATGTTTGTGCAATCCTTGTTGCTTTTGCCAGATGCTTCAAAATGCAAGAGCCGTAAGAACAACATTTGAGTTAGTCACCTGGTTTAATAAGAATAATAATACTTTATTTGCCCAAGGCCTAAAAAAACAGGATGGGGCATTGTCAATAAGTGTAGGTGTTACATCAGATGTACAATTTTATGCTTATTAACATACTTAAATTACAAAAAATGATTATAATTTACACTCCAAAATTTCACTAATAGTAATAAGGCCTCCTAAGAAGCCATCTTTGTATTTTACTTTTACATGTCTCTAGTGGGAGGTTTCTTACATCTTCTGGTGGTTTGTTTAATGCCCTAACAACATTCTCAAATGATAATATGTTGTTTTTTTACAATATATTCAATGGCTTGAATGGATGACTTTCCCTGACAGAAACTATATTGCTTAGGGTATATAACACAACTTAGGTATTTCTTAAACTGTTTAAATATCACTGATTCAATGATTTTATAAAAATAGGAACTAGGCTAATGGGTTGATAACTGTCTGATAGATGTATATCACCTATCTTATATATGGGTGTTACTCTTTAAAGTTTTGAGACACACAGGAAATGTACTGCATCCAATATATTCATTAATAAGATAAGTCTGGGGAACCAAGATTGGCCTTAAGATCTGTTTTATAAAAAAGTTATATAAACAGAAAATGTCAACACTTTTAGAATTTGATAATTTCATTGTATACATCAACCAGAGATATTTTTTCATTAAAAATTACTATTGTTTTGGCAGCATTAACACAAAACTCCATAGCTTTCAAATGGTCTCCCATAATTTTGTTCATTATAAAATCTACAGAAGAGGTACAATATACATTGAATTCATCTGCACTGATATTTACAGTTTGAGGTCTTGTTAGCTTTGCTTCTGTTTCAACTAATTTCCAGGCTGTTTGACATTTATTGTGTTCAATTCACCTTTTAGGCTGTTTATTTTCTGAGTCAGATTGGAAATCGTTCCAATAAACTAATTTTTAATAGCAACAAAACGCTGTAAAGAAATGTTGTACAGTACCATTTTGTGCCAGAAGTCTTACTAGCATTATTTAGCAAATGAGAGTCACAGTCTTTCAAGTTGGTAGATTCACTGTGAAAGTATTTTGCACATATGTCACTGCAAAAAAATTTTATTTCCTTACTTTTTATGGATTTTTCACAGCTTCCACACACAAACAAATATATATATATATATATATATATATATATATATATATATATATATATATATATAATATATATATATATATATATAATATTAGGAGAATCCATTAAGGAACTAATTCACATTCAAACTTGGATAGTGAGGAAGGATAGAAATAAATAGGAGAAATAGGAGGATTGCGCTTTATGTGAATTCATATGCTCGGGCGAAGAATTACGCACATAGAAAAGCATATGTTCAAAGCAGAGAGAAGGATGGAAGAAGAAGGAAAGACTGTAAATATTTGACCCAGACGGGACTTGAACCCACGTATTCTGCTTAGTACACAGACGCCTTAACCATCTCGGCCACCGGGTCAAGTTCCTGACCAGGCAAATATAGACAGTCTTATTGTGGACAATTAATAGTTTTTTAGTGGAGGAATGGATAGAGTAGAGGGAATGAAGTATTAGGAGCTTCCATTGAGGAAGAAATACAATATTAGGAGAATCCATTAAGGAACTAATTCACATTCAAACTTGGATAGTGTGATGTTATTCTCATGGCTCTTGCATTTTTTGAATCACCTGACAAAAGCAACAAGGATTGTGGAAACAATGTGTGGTATTTATTTAGCACAAATTTTTTCTGTTATTTGGCTACTTATTTAATTAAAAGTCTACCTTATTTAACTAAAAGTCTAGTCACTTAAAAGAACAAATCAAAAAAAGAATAAATATATACCACCTACAAAACTGAATAAAAATTATACTCCTGTTTGTAAATAATTTCAATATGAAAAAATTTTTTACATGAGTGAAAGTTATAGTAATTATTAAACAAGGCATAAAAAAATATAAAAATTTCAAAGTGGTTTTCAATTACAAGGCCCATCAATATGCTGTAGACTGTCATGTTATGCCCAAAACATGTCTGGAGCAGTCTGACAAGCAGTATATTGCATTCAACTGTCAATATACTGATGAATTAATGTGGATTGGTCTGAAACATTTTCATTTTATGATATATAACATCAGTCACAAATGGGAAACTGGTCAAATAATTCTCCTCGGCTTACCAAACTTGTAGATAGGATCTTTCAATTTCACAGTGTATGCATGATTAAGTAAATGCTTATTGTGCAAACTTCCAGCCAACTAGTAAAAATATTTCTCTTTTTTATTTTCATGTTAACCACTATGGTGAATGTCACTATCCAACTAGATGAATCCAAAAAATCCCATTTTGACATCAGTCCCAATACTCTCATTGTGAATGTCCAGTATTCAACAAAAATCTTCCCAAAACTGTGAATTTGTCACTGATTATGTGTTTAAGAGTGTATGCAGAACACACACACAAACATGCATCCATTTATATTTATAAAATTATATTGAATATTTTGTTAGTTAAAAGAACCCTTTAAGAGAATGTTATATTTATGAAAGATGTATGGATATTGTGTATGTGGGAATCAATAAATAAAATAATAATTCTATTACAGTTATAGCAAATTACCAGAACTTC
The DNA here is from genome assembly GCA_037074705.1 of Zhengitettix transpicula. Taxonomy (NCBI): domain Eukaryota; kingdom Metazoa; phylum Arthropoda; class Insecta; order Orthoptera; family Tetrigidae; genus Zhengitettix; species Zhengitettix transpicula. The sequence goes on along the minus strand of CM073595.1, from coordinate 14,278,831 downwards.
CTCTTCAACTGATGCAACAAAGCCTAGTATGGATGACAATTCTTTAACATTAAGTTCTTTTTGAATGTAAAATTTGACAAGGCCCAATAGAGAAATGCGTATAGTTTTACTGTCTTCAGCACTTAGAACTTTACAACTGGAGTAATACTGCCTGATAACATCCAACAAAAATTGAATTCCATACTTCTTCCTGTAATACTTTCGGTCATCTTTAAGAACACTGGAAATATACTGCACATGACCTACAACAAACAATAAGAATATATTGGCAAAATAACAATATAAATAAAGATTACATAATGAAATGTATATCATACCTATTCTGATATGGAATTGAGTGTGTGACCATATTTTAAAATTAAATAGTATGTGTTGATGCAGTTGTCTCAGTAACTGAACATTTGGAATATCACGTGCCATTTCTATTAATAATTGAACAGCCATAAGCACATTAACATCAATCAGAGGTGATTTCGTCTGAAATATAAAATTAGTAAAATAAAATATTATTTGGATAAAGTATATCACGTAAATATGTTGATCAGCACAGTACCTTGGACAGTAAACTTCCAATAATTGGAAGAATATTATTTTTTAGAAGGACTTCTTGGTTTCCTGGACTTCCAGAAATAACATTTTTCAGTAAACTTAAAAATCCAGATACTGGATTTTGTTCCAATTTCCAATCTGAAAGTTATGAAAATGTTCATGTATTTGTTATACACAATTGAAAAAATTAAAATGTGAAAACTTAAGGATAGAAGTGAACCACAAACAATACAAAACTTTATTAACAAGATGTGTAATGTGGGCAGAAAATGGCAATGCTCTTCAAACATTACAAAATACATTGTCCAACAGAAATGTTGATATTTTTGTGTCCTTATGAGCATGACAAATCTTTAATAATAAATGCCCATATCCATATGGCTGCTTCCAACTTCATCAGTAGTGATTTGATCTTCCAGTGACAACTTCAGAATTTTTTTAAAAGGATCTTGACTCCCATGATGGGCTTTACTCAGTCAGATACAATGATAACTCCTGCTATAGAATGGTAGATCAAATGGGTGTTCGTCAGCTTTGATATTGTTTAACACACAAACAGTGAAAGTTTTCAATACCATTTAACATGGTTTCTAACACGAAAATCTTTGTAACAGTTGAAATCACTGACACATAACTTTTGAGGCAATTGTCATGGTCTTCTGACATGAGATGCTGTCTTGCTTAGTTGTCACAGAAGTGGTCTTGGACTTTGGAGTGAAACAAACTAATATACAACTCTTTAAAATATAAGAAGAAGCTGCAGGTTTATTCCCACCCTTTGAGATGTGTGAACTATTCTGTTGAGGAGCTCACTGCAGGATGTTATGACACTAACTTCAGAGAAAAAATCATCCAATCATTCACCATTTTTCTTTGAAAAAGCTCATAAAAAATTCTGATATTCTTTCATGCCTGTCACAAAATTGTTGGCACTAGGCAATTATCTTTAATATAAACAACTTGTCATATATCTATGTACAAATGAATGACCAGCCGGCTGTGGACTGGTGCACAAAATGTAACATTCCTTCCTGAAGAAGACAACCACCACATCCTTCCGTCCTGATTGGTTACACCAAGCTTTAATATATAAATAAATAAATATATATATATATATATATATATATATATGTTTCTATATATATATTCCTGAAGAAGGGGGCTCAGGCCCTCAAAAATTTGAAGTTCCACCTTTGCCAGATTGGACCAACTACTGATTTCAGGTAAGTTGGCATCGCTGTGTATCTTTCCTATCCTAATGTGTTATTAGATGGTTAAGGCGTCTGTGTACTGTGCAGAAAACACAGATTCAAGTCCTGCCTGGGTCAAATATTTTCAGTCTTCCCTTCTTCTTCCATCCTTCTCCCTGCTTCGAACATATGCTTTTCTCTGTGCATGATTCTACACCTGAGCATGTGAATTCACATGAAGCGTAATCCTCCTATTTATTTCTATCCTTCCTCAGTATCCAAATTTGAATTCGTGCCTAGCCGGTATGCAGTTCAGATCTTCCTTCCTGACAAAGGAGACTCTGACCCAAAAAAATTTGGAACTTTCATCTAAGTTCTAAAGCGTCTAATTGGAATCATTCACACATAGCATTATATATATATATATATATATGGTATATGAGGTATATATTCATTAAAATACTAACTTGAGGCTTCCAATTAATTTTACAAGTTGCACTGTATTCAAACAAAAAGATACTCTAGACAAAAAGATCCTTTGAATATTTTAAGCCAGTTAAATTCTAAAAAGATGCTCTTGTTTGGAAAATATGCATAAAGATATGAATGAATAACAAAATCACATGCACACAATAAACTGGCAGAGAATAAAAGCAATTTACAGTTCAATTATTACCAGAATAGGAGCTAGATGGTAATATTTCCCATTCGTCAGAATCTACAGAACTTTCATGATCCTCCAATAATCTAAATTCTTTCTCCACTGATGGAGATATGAAACTTAAATCTGGACCATCCTCCGTCTTTGATGCATTTTCAAGGAGTGGAAACAGAACAGGTATACCCCCAATACCATTTATTATGTTCTGTAAAAGAAAAGGCATTAACTAGGCAGATGTAATTAAAGTTTTACTTAAAGAAGTAATTATTTAAAACAAAAAGCTTTCCTTGCTTGTATAAAATTTGTGATTTTCCTCAATGGTTGTACGGAAATAATACCTTAGTCACATTCATAAAATAAACTTTCTTTAAAAAAAATTATTGTGGTATTATTGCCATCTAATGGCTTATGTGCCAGGGTTTGAATTTGACACCAAGCACAATGTTCAGACCTACTATCCTGACAAAGTAGGTTCAGGCCCTAGAAAAATTTTCATGCTACTGGTTTCCAACCTGGTGACTCCCACCTTCAATTTAAGGTAAGTTAGCTGCTCTCTATCCCTCTTTCCTATTCAATTTAATTAATTAGACTACATCACATTGCCTTCACATTGGATAATTCGATAGTGAGAAAATGTAAACATGTGGGAGAATGGTGGAAATATGCTCTAAAGAAAGCATATGCTCAGGCATATGTATGTATTAATACATGGATGTAATAACTTTTTCCCTCAAGATAAAATTGTGAAGCAGGTTTTATTCATTATCTAAAAACAGTTATATGCTATAAAGAAAATTCACAAATTTACCACGTTTTGATGTCAACAAAATTTATATTGGCATTTATGCTCAACAACTAATATATTTATTTTGCAAATCATGATTCACAATATTCAATAAATAATGTTTCTATACAATGAATATGATAACTACCTTTAATGTGTATGTCTGGCACTGGGCAGCCACAATATGACCATTGTATTTGTTGGATGGTGCCAAGTCAACACACAAGTTATTCCAGCAAGCAGCAGGTGAGTAACAGAATACAAGTTTGCTGGTTAAATCAGCATAAACAGATACATCATCCACAGCAAGCAAAGAAAGGCAATTAGGACCTGTAACCCAGAATTATGAACTCAATTTTTATAAAACAAAAGTGGTTTGATAAAATAAATGAAAATGCTTCATATTACTAGAAGTGTTTTCCAAGTAAGTAAACATGTATGTATGTTGAAAGAAAGCAATGATTATCCATAAATTGCTTATTTTCTGATGATAAAGCAATTAATGGAGAATCATCTCAATCAAAGGTGGTACATGTTAATAAAGCATCCAGATGCAGTGCAATGTCAGATATTTATTTCTATCAGAAGCAACTAAATATTTCAGTTCCACAATATAATATATGAAAAATAGTAAATAATAAACTTTAGTACAAACTTAATCAATTTTATTTAAAAAAGTAAGAAATAACCTCCTTCATAAAGTGAACGAACTTGCTGCTGTGTCAATGCTTCCTGGAAGAGACATGCCAGCCCAATCTGACCATGAAGGCACGTAGGAGTGCCCAAAACTGCATCTTGCATTCCAGCTGGTAAACTCTTAACACTTGGATCCAAAGGTGTTGATGAACGTAATGGAAGTGAAAAGTAGTTAGGCATCTGAGTGATGATGGATGGTAACATAGTTTTGTCCAAAATACCACGATCACCTGAACCAGTGTTTCGGTCTGAAGGTATGGGTGGAACACGTTGCATTGCAGACCCAATGGTGCAGAAACTGAAAGGCTGAAAGAACACAATAATATAGCAGGGAAAATACATTAAAACAGTAATTCATTCTCATAAAGTTCAATGCAAATTGACATTCTTAGCTGCACTTTCAATGACAATCACAATATGCAATTCAATTATTTTATTGTAATACTTGTATGGTATGTGTATAAATCTTAAGCATTTAAGTGTGTTATTGTCCACATGGTAATAGAGGAACATTTGGAAAAAAATTTAAACTTAGAATAGTTTAACTGAATGAACACTTGCATACAGTTACAAGTTAGTTTTGTTTGTTCTTTAATATCAAAGTCTGTATTTCTTGTTAATATAATAGTCAAAACAATGTACAAATATATGTATAAAATATAATAAAATAAAATAAATATAATGTTGGATTAAACAATCCAATCATCCTGTAAATGTAGATAAGAAATGATAGTTTTGTTTTTTAATTTTCATGGTACAAAATGTTGTTATAATTTGGTAAAAATGCAGAAAAGTTTTATACTTCTGTTATTTAGCAATAAAAAGTGTTTAACTGACAGAAAAAGATCTCTAAAATTCTACAACCATCTTAACAGGAAGTTACAGTAAAAGTACCACAAGTAAAATATTACCATTCCTGATTACTAAGAAGAATTCTCTTTATAAATCCTACTTTAATTACACCTATAAATACAAATATAATAGATAATATAAATAATAAAATGAACTGAATTTTGCAAAGAACTTAACATAATAAAAATGTGATATAATAATTAATATAGTAACTCACATCAGTCATGGAGAATGACCTTATACTTGCAGTCATTCTTTGTGTTCCATCAATGTAGACTGACAGTTGATTTTGACCAAATGGTCTCCTGAAAATAACAGCTTTTACTGTTCTGTCATTAAATTCTGTAACTATGTAAGAAATTATTATACTACAATTTAATACACTTACAATTTTTGGCTGAAAACCCATCATTAATAACTCCAATATGAAATATAAAATATAAAGAAAGTTTGAAGCACTATTAAATACTTATTATAATTACATTCTTTTGCTCTCATCTTCTTGAAAGTATTCTCATCAGAACAATATAAAGTTTTAACACTCTGAAAATAAAAAGTACTAGACTGCTTAACAATTCTTATGTCTTACCTTGCAGGCAAATAACAGATATCAAGGCAATGCCAAAGCCCATCTAAGAGTGGAACATCTGAGACACAAGCTGTTAGAAATTCTTTCTTGGTATTAACACCCACTATTAGACAGCCGTCAGAGCGAAAGAATGCTTCCAGCCCAGTACTCAGATTTGTCATCAAGCTAAAAGAAAAATTATTTCATGAACACAACCTAAGCTCATGTGTGTATTTTATTAAACAGCTACTACCACCATGATATAATTAAATATTCAAAATAACAGGATTCATACTTGAAAAGTTGTCTTCTGTAATTAACAGAAGTTTCAGATATATGTTCTTCTATTTTATCAAGCCGCACCCAACAATGGAAACTAAAACCATAGCTAGCACCAAGCCATTTTCTGATGTCTGGTACATTAATTCCTTCTGAAAAATATTGCCCATTTTATATAACCATGAAATAACTGTACATACAGATATTTATGAGGGCTATTGAATCATGAATTTCTTTAACAACATATCTTTACACATCCTCCACATTTTGATGGTCCCCCATTACAAACAACTTGTCACACAGTTTCTCCAGTCTTCTAAGATATTCTGAAAGCCATTTTTTAATAGGTTCTTCAAATAACATCCACAGACTGCAATAATGTATATGACAATGAAAAACACATGAAGGAGTTTCTTCACATGGGAAAAATAAAATTTACATTAGTCTTAATATAGACTGTACAGACAAGTTTAAGGAATCACACTATTGTTTTGAAAAGTAGCAATTCGTGTGGCCTTGGAGAACTTTTAGTACATGCCTGCATTTAAAATACAAGTACTTACTACCTGAAGATGAATAGTTTTATAGTGTTTGAAATATAAGTAAATCACTCAGTTCTCTCCCTGCATCAGCTTTCCGCTTTGCCACTATTATTTCACAGATTTCTTCTCCAAATCAGACAATTGAACATTCAATCAATAATAATTCCAATTATGCCATGTGTATAAGAAAAGATCAATCATTTACGTCAAAAAATTTCACTTTGTAACATAAAAACTGTAAAATATCTTTCTGGACAAATTTAACATTATTCCCAACAAATAATATTTAAATGGACAAACTAATGTTATAGTACAATTGTCAAGGGATTCCTAAGCAAACAATTTCATTAAACTCACCACAGTCATGTTGGATGTCAAAATAGTTATTGCAGTGAAACTGGTCACCTTTACGAGCCACCGAAGAAACAGCGTGCAACAACTGCATTCGAAATGGAAACTAAACAGATATTATATTTATATTACATGATAAAAATGGATTCATAAGGATTACCAAGTTTATCATGGATGTTACTTACTTTATCTGGCCCATCTTCTCGTAACAAAAGAAATATTTGTTTCAGTTCATAGGATGTAATTGAGTGAGTTGCCAGTGCTTCCAATAATTTTATAAGTTCATTGGCTGTGTTATTTGAAAGTCTTGTATGTTCTGACAAGGCTTGGCAAATATGAAAAATTAATCCATTCTGGCAGGCCAACATTTTGCTGTAAAAAAAAACAAACAACATAACATAAGCTGATCTGAATCTAATATCTGTCAGTCAACATAATTAAAAATTTACCTTGGCAAATTAACAGTACACAATTGGTAGATTGACGTTGCCAACCATTGCTGGTCCTCAAAAGAGACGTTTGTTATCCACTTTATTAACATTAATAGTCCTTGATGATCCTGAAATATATATAATTCCTTTGAAATTTAACATTTAACTCACACTGCAGATAAACCAGAAAAATTTTGGGTTATTAATGCAGGGAGCACTTTAATATACTCTCTCACAATATACAAAACACACATCTTTTTTATACAACAGAGTTGATAATGGGAATATTAATGTTGACTTTAAACTTACAAGTGATACTCAGGGCCAACTTGCAGTAGGTTGTGTAACAAAAGAAATCAATCCAAATAAATGAATAAGAAATAAAGTAGATTGTAAAAAGAATATATACTTTGTAAATACATTATATATATATATATATATATATATATATATATATATATATATATATATATATTATTTAGCAAATTTTTATAAAAAAAAAAAAAGAATATCCATTGCCTACCTTCAGCTTCATTTCACCCTCCACTGATAAACTTAGTACAGCCTGGAGTAAGTTTTTCGAAAGCTGACCGAGTCCTTCCAAAACTGTTTTGAGTCTCTCATAACCATCAATTTTTGCCATTCTCTCCTAGAGCCATACAATTAAAACATAATAATAATAATTTTTGTATATATATATATATATATATATATATATATATATATATATAATTGTGATATTGGTATGGAAAGGAAAGAGGGACAGCTTGTGGCTTACCTGAAATTGAAGTACAGTGTAACCACAGGGAACCGAAGGAAGTTTTTCAAATTTTCGGAGGCTCTTCAGAAAGGAGGCTGAGAGCCAAATATTTTTAACGTATTAAGATAGGAAAGGATGATAGAGAATGAGCTTCTCTACGTGGTAAAGATCAATTCCATAAGGTTGCAAAATCTGGGCAATTTACAGGAGTACATATTGGAATATGACATTGACAAAGCAATTTCTCCAACTGAAAAATGTTTTTCCGTCCCTGTTTTTAATTGCATGAAGTGCTCATTAATTTGTTATGGAAGTAGTATCAGATTTTAATCACCTCCAAGAAAAAATCTACAGGTAGCCAAAGAAAGTTATTTTTTCAGATTCACCTTCGACACCTTCCTGCCAAGATGTCTCACATTCCAGACAAGTCCAGATGTCAATAATATTCTCCAGTTTTAATAGTCTCTTCTTCATTTGTTTTCTCAATTTCTTTTGTCATTTTCTATGTCCAAACCTGAGAAATACGAGATGGGCACGGTAGCATGATAGGGAGATGGAAAAGGAGACAGAGAGGAAATTGAAGGAGAGGAATGGCGTGAAAGGGAAACACGGATAATGACCAGGGTGTGGAGGGCATCATGGCTGTTCATCCCTGCATTGGCCTATAGCCAGCACTATCCATTTTACATCAAAATGGAGCAGCAATTGGAATCAGATGCAGCAGACCTACTAAATGCTGAGCAAGGGAGTTTGCAACAGCAAAAATGTCAATTCCACAAAACAATCTTATGGAATTCATCTTCAACACAAAGTAAGCAAACATATACATCTCAGTCACAACCTAACTTATTATATATAAAATTTTAAATACATATTCTGATCAACATGCCGACCAATCTCTATTCTACGGTAATCTAACTTTTTCTCCACCTCTCTTTACTATCAATATTATTTTGACTATGTCGCATTATCTATAATTTCTTTCTATTGTTAACAATCTAGATGAAAATTTACACAATTTTATTTTATTAAAAAAATTATAACCAGAATTTTTTCTTCGATAATAATGTATTATTTTTCTCCTTGGCTCTACAGCCCATTGAGGGCCTTGGTCTACTAGGACAGCTGCCAGAATATCATCTTCCATGACACATTCCATATTTTTTAAAGTGACACATGGTCAGTATTTAAATTCTATTTCACTCCTAACCCCAGTTCTCATGACCTTGTCGAACACAGACATTCATGTTGATGCCATGATTCAAACCCGGAACCTCTGTGATTCAAGGTTATGAGGCTGACCCCTACACCACAGAAGATTGACAATAACAATATGTAACAATATTTTTTATTTCCAAATGTTACTCTATTATCTGAGTAAGTTGCACTCATGCTTATATAATAGCAAAGCTACATATTTATAAAATATGAAAGAATATTCGAAACTTAAATTAACTAATCCAAAGTTGAATTCATTAATTGGTGTCAATGATAAAATGAGAATATTTTTAAAAAAACTATAAAGTAAAGATTTTTTTGTGTGTAATTGTTAAATTGATGAAAATTATTAGCATATTGTGTAAGTTATTTGATATGTCTGAATGAAGTCTGTTTTTAATAAGTAGTTTCCTTTTAATCAGATAGTAACATCATAAGTAAAGGTAATAATGTGACTCCCTTAAAAAATTTTCAATCAGAGAAGAAAGAAATGTTTACAGAATGAAAAAAAGGAAAGAATAACTATACTCATATGTTGCATTGCAGGAAATCACCAGATTTCTTTTATTATAATAGGCAAGTCTGTGAACTTTAAAGAGATTGAGCTTAAATGCTATATATTACAGGGGTAAAATGCCATCATGTGTGATTGTTTGTTAGTTTAATCAAAATTCCCACAAAATCACTCGATCTTGTTAGGAGCACACAAAATCCTTAATGAAAGAAATCTTACATTAAAGCACCTTCAGAACTTGCAAGTAACTCATTTTTTGTAATTATTGTTCACTTTCATATTTAATTTATATGCTATTAAAGAAATTATTCAAAAATTAATATTTTGTTTCATTATTAGAATGAATTTATTAATTTAAATAAATAATTTGCTACATTGAATACACATTTAATACAAGTGATCAGAGAAGCTTTTTGTAGTTTCAATTACATCTCTCAGATCCATAATATTTTGCATATAATATCTCAACTTTGGCACACTTGAACTATTCCCAAATTGTAACTATGCTGCCTTTGAGTTTTTCTACTTATTTCAACTTAGGAACAATTTAACTCTTTTGATATTTAACATAGATAAAGTTTGGTTGTTACCTTTCCAAAAGTAGGACCATTTAATAAAGCAGCAATTGTTTCCACACAAACAACAGCTAATGGCTGAGCAGGAAATGGAAGAATCTAAAAAATATATATATAATTCATAAATAAGCATAACTGTTTATATAGGAAAAATAAATTAAGCTTATGTGGTCTGCTTTTACTAAAAGTTACCTTCAAATAAAGTATTTAAAATTATAAACAATAAGTCTAATTTGATGAAAATGTCAGTGTACACAAATTTATAAAACAATTTGACATCTAAATTTAAAACACTTCCAAATGATAGATTAAATACATACCAAAACCTCTTCTAGAATATAAATCATTGTTTCAAGTATATTGTTGTCGACCATAACCAGCTGCAACTGTTGAAAAATCGTATGGTCGGACAAAAGAATGTGTAAGGGCCTAACAAGTTCACATAAGCTGTCACAGCTTTTTTCTTTCCATTCAGCTTGTATTAATGACATCAATGAATCTTGATACAACTGAATTACAGTGCAAATTTCAATTTGCCTCTGCAATAAAATGCATACAGCATATCAAATTTTATTCTATGTAATCACAGGTTAATTTAAAATATACAAACAATATTTAGGATATTCATCAATTTCTGCTTTATTTTATCAGAAGGTTTTCACTCTTTTGCAAAAAAAATATCATAGGTGATTAAAATGTGATATGAAAATAATTTAATAAACAGTATTACTGTCTGTTAGGTAATACAGTATTTACAAGAGATAATGACCAATTACAGACAAAAATTTGAAAGGAAAACATTAAATAAGTTATACAAAGATGTTGAGGACTTGTTATTCAAGGCTACAAATATAGTAACAGGAGAATAGTGGAAGAAATATGTAGACAGCATTGAAAAAATATTGGATAATTACTGGAAAGTGGAAGGATGTGACTAATATTAAGTGCAACTGTTTATTATAAACTTATTTCCATGAGAAAGTAGCCAGAAGTGAGACAAAGAATGCTAAAATTGACTAGAGTGTCACTCCTAGTTTTATGTAATTCTGTATATAGAATTGATATATATTAAACATTTATCACATTATGAGGGTAGTCCCAGATGTACCTGCTCTAACAAAAAAGTATACAAATTTTCAATTAAGAACATATAAAAAATTATTAATAAATTAAATAATATTCAAAAACAGGCAATTTAACTATGTTTAACCTCTCTTATTCTACTTAATTTCATTAATCTTATTTCTGATCATATACCCATCAAATTTTATTATGTTTGTATTAACGGTCAGATAATTTTTATAAAACATATAAAATTTGGGCAAAAAAATTTTTATTTCTCAAAATAATCTCCTTATAGCTCAATACACTTTTCCAAACAATGTTCAATAGCTTTGACACCCTATTTAAAGTAAGAACCATCAAGTTCCTCAAAATAGTCAACTGCAGACTTCACTTCTTCGTTGTTGGCAAATCTTTTACCACGGAACCATTGGCACTATAACCCAATGTGAGTTTTGGCCTTATTAACAATTTTCTTCCATTCCGCCCTCTCCTGTGTCAGTCTCCACCATTCTCTTACTTTCATGGTTTGTATATCCTTCTCGATGTCATCTACCCATCTTGTCAGGGGTCTCCCTCTTTTCCTCCTCCCAATTGGCTTCCAGTCCATAATCCATCTAGGTGTTCTGCTTTCATCCATCCTAAGTATGTGTCCCATCCAGGCCAACCTTCTGCTCTTGATAAACCTAACATTGTCCTCGTTATTCATGAGCTGCTCTAGTTCTCTGTTTGTTCTAATTCTCCATTCTCCATTTGTACGTACAGGTCTGTATATCCTTCTCAGTATCTTGCATTCAAATATTCTGAGTAAGTGCTTATCATTATTATTAAGAGTCCACGTTTCACAACCGTATATCACTATAGGTCTTATAAGTATTTTGTAAATTTTTAACTTCAATTCCCTATTTAACATCTTGGATTTCATTAATTTTCCATACATGTAGTAAGTTCTGTTACCATTGATTATATGTTGTTTTATTTCACTTCCCACATTATTTTCACTGTTAAGTATTGAGCCTAAATATGTGAAATCCTGTACTCCTTCAAAGGTATAATCATTTAATTTAATATTATTTGTACTAGATTCTTTATTTCAAATGAATATATATCACATACTGATGATCAATTTTTTCCATGTCTACAAATTCACTGAGAGCATTCACTCTTGACGGCTGTCAAACTAGTACTAAACAATGTACCATCTTCAAGCTTCAAAATCAAGCTTGGTACTTAAGACCACTTTCGTATTTCAAACAACCACACAAAAGGTTGGACACTTCTGGGACTACCCTTTAGTCTTTTTAGATATATTACTTGTAAACACAAATTTAATGTAATTAACTATACTACCATAATTAATTATATTATAAAAGGCTACTGTTGATTGAACTATTAATTACAGTATATTAAGACTACAGAATGTGAATTTTGATTAGGTTTTTACCCTACATTGGCTATTTCATTAAAGTTAAGATTGTTAAGTATAATTTTTCTTGTAGTACTATGTAGAATTGATATAAATTATATATTTTAAAATATAATGTCAAAATAAATCAAAGTTTGATCAACAAAAGTCCACTAACTGAGTAAAGAGGTGTGAACACAGTGTTTCCTAATTCTCTGATCAAGATAGGTGCTGGATATTAGAGTCTCAGATATTCCAGCCACAATCTGTAGTCGATAATACTATACCATTAATTATTTTATACGAGTATCTTATATGTTACTCATAAAACTGCCAATCACAATTTTTATTTCTAGACATTTTGTACCTGATCTGGAGATGATCTGATCAAGACATGAACAGTCATTACAAAACACTGGACAGCTGCTTGCCGAACATTTCTCATTATCCTAGTGTTAGCCACAAGACTTGTTATAATATTCACTGTAGCTGGACAGATAGCTCGCAGTGCATTATGCTGAAATTTAATTATAAAGATAATTAATGATAACTAACTCTCAAATATTTTTCAGATAAAAATCATGCTGCATGCTTAAAGTAAAACCATACTATGATTTATTGTACTCCTCTTTTCTTTAATATTAAAATACATGGCACAGCACTATTCAAAACAAACTACCAATAAATAATAAGCTATTTGGAACATATAGTGCATTAACTAAAAGAAATAATTTCTAGCATGTGGCAGAATTATTTTGCAAAATAATATTGATTCAAGAAAAATATAGGAAATGTTTTAATAATTTCAATTGTACTTGTGTCTATGAATACATGTATATAATGGCAAGGTGAAATGCAATTAATGTGTTCCTCCATCCCATCCTCTCTTCCATTTAATTCTTACTTTTCGTCTGTCAGATAACTTTTAAAACTAACGTTTTAAAATAATTTAAACCGTGTGAAGCATTAGATTTCTTTAGTATCATCCATGGTTCTCCATACTTTAAATTCAGATCATACAAACCAATTTAACATTTGGCTTAGATGCAACTCTGTCTGTACCTTCTCAAATTAACAAGACCATATCAGATTTTTATCATTAGTATTTAATTGTTTTGAAATGGTTCCTCATTCTGCAATGGGTTCATAACACAATACAGTACTGACATATCTGATGTTCTTGATTATTTGTTTCATATACTCAGAGCTTTAACCTATTCTTAAGTATGCACATAATTTTACAAATTTCAGGTAATTATTTGTATCTTTACTACCCATTCATTTTCACTTTCGTTTTATCAAGAGGTAATCTTAGATAAGGAATAACAGGATGGGTTTCCACATACAAGTTGAAGTGCAACCTTTACTCAAAACAGAAAATAATATTTACATAACTCTACATTCAATAAGGCTTATGCACATAAATAATATGTAATACAGATCAGAGCAAGAGACATAAGTGATTTAATCATCTATGGATTTAATAAGTATTAAATCACAAACATGTTTCATTTACGTTTAAAATTGTTTCCTCGTACCTTCACATTGTTTCCAGAAATTTAAAAGAAAACAACATCTGAAAAAAGTTAAGTTGTCTTTTTCTGTGTATAATTCTTTTTTGGTCACCTCTCACATAATGCAAAGGAAATAAATGTGTTAAATGTGGACTTACAGCCACTTCTTTCCTGAGTTTAACATATGTCAATACTGGAAACACATGAACATTTCAAATGGACAATAAAGCTTTACTGTAGGCAAAACATTCATAATTGCATGTCTGGCTGGCTATATTAATTCATGAGCGGTGCCAGTTGAGCAGTATAAACATAGTGACCAGAGAGATTTCTTGCTTGAGGTAAAAGCACACAGAAAACCATTGCCATGCCATCAGGAGGAAGAAGGCAATAACTGCTAGTGTTGGTTTTGGTATGCAGAAAATACATCAATCCCATCAACCCAGAAATCACCACGTGGTAAGCAGAGACATGGTAGACATACTCAAAAGGACATGGGTGCTACAAAATGTACCTACACAACTTCTGGTAGGGAGACACTATAAAAGATGAAATAGAACATTAATATTTTCAGAGCCGCCAGTTCACCGAACAATAGGTTGTGCTTCAGAGAATCCTACTACAAATTCTTTCACCATATCAGCTTGATGTGCTCTCTGGAAAATTGAATTGTGGCTACCAACTTCAACACACAATTATCAACAAGTTCTAATCTGAACAGCATACCAATAGATTAATAGTTATGCAGGATGTGCAATAAACTAACATGACATGTCATTTCTCAATATGGTGATTGGAAAAGAAAGTAGTAAGCAGTCTTTCCACTTTAATTCGTATTTAGTATGGAAGAAAGTATAAAATAAAGAATGTAGTCTTCTCAGGCTTGTAACCGAGTAAACAATTGGATTCGCGACGTTTCGATGACATTCACTGCTATCTTCTAGCTTATATAGTGTATATAATACTTTCTCTAATTCAGTTTGGAGATTTCTGTGATGGATGTATAGGGTTTAGATATCATCTTTATTCCAGCCGATGGTTAACAAATTTTTGGAGGATTGTGTTGTTGGGGTTTACAGAGGTTTGCCCAAAATATGAAAACTACACTCAGGCCAATATCAAAGTTTTCATTTCAGGATTGGATTGCAGCCACGAGTAATATAAACAGAAAAATGTTACAATAGTTTTTTATGTTTCTAAAATGCATTATGATTATTGGTATACTCGATCATTTAACATTATCAATGATTTGGTTGGGTTGATGGTCAGTAAGAAATCCTGTTTGTGATGTACAAGGCCATTGAATATTTGGGTGATATAGCTAGCCATAATAAAAACGAATGTTGAAAATTCCATTTATGTATGTGGTTCTAGATGAACAGAAACTATAGGAAACAGCAGTTCCTAATTATACCACACAGTGAGCCATTTTAATCTAGGCACAGGGCAGACAAAAATGTTCATTCTCCAAACAATGCTGCGCTACTTACACAACACATAGTAACCAATTAGAATTCATGCTCTTAGCCATAGTTCCAACAATTTCAGAACTTCAACATAGGAACTAACCAGAGCTGACAATATAACATATTGTAGATATAAATTTGAAACTTTCATTTATTGTTTAAACTGCCAAACTTTTATCATATTAGTAATACTGCATTATATTTATTAATATCCATGCTCTATACAATCCATAGTCTTTTTAGCTTGTGAGACCACTTTCAGGCTGACATGACACATTCTAGAACTGGATAGGCTCGCCAGTATGTTGATTTTCCGTGGTCTTATACAAGGTTTTCTTTGGTCATATAGGGATTTTGAGATAATTTATTCCATTTTTGTTTATTAAAGATTTCTGGAGCCTCTGCTACTGTGTGATGCAATATAACAGTCATACTGTTAATAAGATTGATGGACTAGTCTGCATGAATGAAAATCAGACCTACTGATTGAAAAAACTTCAAAATATCTGAGTTCTCTCTATTAATATTACTGGATTATGGACAAGCAACTAAGAATTATGGTAATAAAAATTAATTTGTTACATTTTCTGTCAGCAAATAAAACATCAACAGTTTTATTTAATTTAGAAATATTATTTTAGAAGCCTAAATAACCTTTCATATGTGAATCCAACAGTACTTGGATCATAACTTCTATGTAAATCAAGGTCAATTCATAATCTGTTTTAGAAGTTTATATCTTTAAAGTTTAAAATGTTACTGTAAGAATATTATAATTTGCCAAAATATAATTTGTTATGTGATCACTTGAAAAACAAAGCATTTTATTACTGTCTAGATTCAATAAATATATTCCAGAATATTCCTACAATATTCACAATACTTTTAATTGCTTTAAATAACACCCACTAATTTTATTACTTAAAAATTTTGTTTTCATTTAGATGTTCTCAAAACATACTGTTAAAATAGCATGCTTAGTAATAAGAAAAAAAATGCATACAAACAGGTCTAGCCACAGGTTTAAGGAACTACGCTGAAAAGTTTAGATAATCCAATGGTAATACTTTTGTAAATTATAAACTTGTGCAACAGTAACACAGATAGCGTAACTTTTCATGCCATGCCGTGACATTGTTAACATGACTCACCCCTTCATTTAAAAGCTGTGAATGATTTTCTATACTGGTTCTTCTTTCATTTACATCAAGTGGTATCAAGTTAATATTACTCTGAAAACGTCAAATCAGCAATAAGCCATAATAATTTCATTATTATGGATATAACTCAGACTATTTTGCAAGTCTGTTTTTGGGACATTAATATAGTTATTACAAAATGAAATTTTAATTTACAGTTATCTTACCAATTTACTAATTTCTTGATTGTGTTTTCCATTGTCTTAGAGGTAGAAAAATAAGACAAAATTATGGAGAATTACATAATTAAATAACAAAAATGTAAAATATGGCAAACTTCAAAATCCAATTTAGGTGACTACACTTACACACAAGCCACTGCTTTTCTTTCCAAGATTAACTTTGCATTTTCCTAAATGAATACTTTAAGAATTGTAATGCATAAAAATCTCTCATACTATTTTCCACCATAATATTTATAATTCCATATTATTTGTGAAAATAATCTACAATATCTACAAAATCACATTTCAATCCTGGAATCCTTAAAACTTTTTCATCTACTCCTCAACTACTGCTGATTCTGGCATTTTCCAAATTCCAGCTATTTTTCATACTATGATTTCAAAATAATACGAAGAAGTTTATCCAAATATTCAATGGCAAGAACTAAGACGTCTCAGGCTCATTTACACACAACTTAACTCAAGGAGTTCCTTTTCCTTCTCTTCTCTTCTTTTATTGATTTGTTATTTTTCATTTACAATATTTTGCCATCCTTTCTCATTTTTTTGTTTTTATTCTACGTATTTCTGCATTGCTGTACAAGATTGCCTTCTAGCTATACCACTTGGATAATGAACCAACCAAAATATATAAACCTGTCATTAAAAACCAAATAATAAATAAACAAATGTGAATCCATTCTTAGTCAATATGAATTTTTAAAGAAACAATTCCTCGTACTTATCTTTCACATGAAATGTACTAGAAACAAATTTAAATTTTTGTCTTACACATATACATAAACACACAATATTTGTGGCACTCATTTCATTATAGTTCAATATCCTTTCATAAACCAATATTTATTCTAATTATTATTATTTATTCCAATTTACTTAATTCCCAACTAAATTCATCTTTTGCAGTTGATGAATCAAGCCATCCTCAGACATACAACAGCAAAATTGCTTTAAAATGTTTTATTAAAAAAACAGCTGAAAGTATCAAAAAAAGAAATCCAGTTTCCATTTTTACATTCAAATGTTTTCCCCAAATTAAAAAAGTTTTAGTTACATTTAACATTATAAATGCAAACTTGTATGGGCATAATAAAACAGTGGCTTAATATGAAGTTGAACATATACATACTGTAAATAATATGTAACCAACCGAAAATCTTAGGATAAAAGTTTTATAATTAATAAATATAAAAAAACTGAATTCAAACATAAATACTGTGGCAATGTTTGTCAACTTTCAGCTAATAAAAAAGATAAAAAATATTACTTACAGCATAAGCATCATATATTTCAGATCAAAACTAGAAATCACCAATTCCAGACAATAACCAACATTATCAATTTTTCTCTCTATATTTTGTAATTAATCAAGTTCCCAATTACTTTATTAGAAAACACTGTCAACATATCAAATGTTATCAGTATTTATAGACCTTCAAGATACTGAATTATACTAATGAAATATATAAAAAAAAGTGAGACATAATAATTACAAAATTGTGTAAGTAGCCAATTTTCAACCTATAAGTCTTAGTAAATATGTAATTCTGCTACACACTCCACTTAAATGGATTTTTGACTTTTCATGCTATTTTTAAATAACTTAATGCCTGTCATATATTGTAATGTTTTTAGTATTGTTCCTTTCAAAAACAAGAATGGGAAAATAATCATAAAATTTTAAAACTTTACCATATTCAACTCTGAACACCATACATTTAAAAGAAAATTTAAAGAAACCATAGCATCAAACAAAACTGAAGCACAATATATTTCTTAATAAAATTCCAACAAAACAAAAAAACTTTTCCTGAACAAATAATGCCAGTAATTCTCTCACACACACTCACAAACACTTTCACTTGAATACTATAAATTTAGTTCCCCAGATGATGCAAAAGTCTCAATAGTCTACTCTCTGGAATAGACTGAATTTAAAAAGTTTATTTCTATACGACTTTTGAGACTCTATTCCATATCTGTGATTTCTACTATTTTAATATTTGAAGATTATGTTATTATTCAATTATATCATAGCTATTATTTTTAACACCATTGGTAACAAATTTCAAAACCAAAAAGAGCAAATTATACTATTTTTATAATTTCTATACTTTCATAACTGTTTACAATACATTATTTTATTACGCTACTTCATTATTTGTGGATTTAAATTTATCATAGAACAGAAAAACTTACTCTTGCTCCAGAAATTGCAGAACCTAACACATGAAGTAATTCTACGCCAAGCTCAGGAAAAATCTCTGCCAATGGAGTCTCAAAGCAATCTGATAAAACAAGAAGTTAATGTTTGTCTCAAAGAAAACATTTGAATAAGCTTTATCTGTAAACAATAAAGTGACTTACCATAAACAAATGGTATAACTTCCACGTGTAGTAAAGCAGGTTGAAGAGAGAAAGTCCCAAAATCAACTTGCATTTGTCTAAGAAAATTTCGCCATGAAAAATAAGGATCATATAGGCATTCCAAGAGATGACAAAAATTGAGAAAGAAAGATACTCCAGTACTCTCCACTTCATTTCCACTGACCAACTTAAAAAATATAAGAAAAATTGTTGTCAATAGGAAGTAATAACATGTCATATTGCATATTTTATAAAATAATATTGCTCTCAAAATAGTTTTGTAAATGTATACACAAAAGTAAACTTTCCCTAGAGCATAAAACAAAATTCTGATATCTGATCTGCTAGTTACCCAATAACAGAGAAAATAAATAAATATGATACATATACTTTTTCAGTTATATAATCAATAAACTTACTAAGTTCAAAGCATTTAAGTAACGCTGTCTTCAGACATTTGAGCACATAAATGTGTATGAGTTTTTAACTCCCCAGCAATATTCTATCAAAATATATCTTACGCTACACCAGTGGCCATCAACAAACAGGGTATTGAGTAGCTTTTGGTGTCATGCAAACACATACTAATTTTACCTAAAAGTAAAATAAAATTATTTTGAATTGTGGGTTTTCTCACTGCTCAAAACGCCAAATTCACCAGACATTAGTAATAATAAGAAAAACTGAAGGTTTCAAGAAGTTACAAGGAAGTTGGAAAATAGGCAAGCAGAAAGTGAATCTTAAATAAAGAACAACCTTTAGAAAGGCTTCAAAACATGAAACTGAACATTATGAAATACTGGTGTCTTTTAAACTTTTCTTTTACACTTGGGCCTTCTAATAAATTTAATTCTTTATAAATCAGTAAGTTAAGCCAATTCTTGTAGAAGAACGGGCTAATATAAAATGTAACATACCTTCTGGACAACAATTGATGCAATATCAACTGTTAAGCTGATATAATCACAAGAGGCAATAAATGGAACATTGTCAAAATTTCGACAAATTACAATCAAACACTTCACAAGAAGTTCAGCCTTTATTAGTGTATCTGAGTCCTGGACATTCTACAACAAAAATATGAAAGAAACAAAGAAAGTGTTTTATTTTAACCAAAATTAAATATTTTTAATAAGCCATTACTTTTGACAGATTCATAACAACAGCTTTCCTTACTGACAATAGTATTTTTTGCAGCCAACTATTAACTGGTTGTTGTATTGCATAGAAAAACAATAGTCATTCACTAATTAACATAGTAGGCAACAGTTTAAATAACTACATTTTATTAAAAATTCATCCATCCGCAACCGGCCGATGCACAGAGCCTCCGAAAATTTGAAGAACAACCTTCAGTTCCTTATGGCGACACCACACTTCACTTTCAGGTAAGCCACAACCTATCTCTCTTTCCTTTCCATACCAATATTGCAATTATATTTATAAATATATGGAACAAATTGGGTGACAAAGTCACATTCAAACTTGGATAGTGAGGAAGGATAGGAATAAATAGGAGAAATAGGAGGATTACGCTTTATGTGAATTACGCACATAGAAAAGCATATGTTCAAAGCAGAGAGAAGGATGGAAGAAGAAGGAAAGACTGAAAATATTTGACCCAGGCAGGATTTGAACCCACGTATTCTGCTTAGTACACAGACGCCTTAACCATCTCGGCCACCGGGTCAAGTTCCTGACCAGGCAAATATAGACAGTCTTATTATTGTGGACAATTAGTTGTTTAGTGGAGGAATGGATAGAGTAGATGGAATGAAGTATTAGGAGCATCCATTAAGAAATAAATACAATATTAGGAGAATCCATTAAGGAATTGGAACTAATTTGGTAATGGATGAGATATAGCTTGTGGCTCACCAGAAAATGAAGTATGGTGTAGCCATACAGAACCTAAGGTAGTTCTTCAAATTTTTGGAGTCTCACAGCCTCTTCCTTCAAGGAGTGGCTACACCAAGCTTCAATTTCATGGTGCAAGCCAGGTACGCAGTTCAGACCCTCTCTTCTAACGAATGGGCCTCAAAAATTTGTAATATTATTTCACCTCAGCCCGACTGGACTATTGATTTCAAGGTAAGTCGACTTTTCTGTCTTTCTTTCCTATCTAAACAAGTACTATTATTGACCTTGTCACTTTTCCTTTATATATATATATATATATATATATATATATATATATATATATATATATATATATATAGCAATTAGTGATGTGACATTGTCAAAATATTTGGTATAGAAAGGAGTGTTCCATACTGTGCAGTTGGCCTGGAGAAGATGCCAAAATTTTGTATGTGCACTTGCATAAATATAACAGTTTCCGTAAACCAAAATAATTTCATTTTTTGAAAATACGAGTAACTCAAAAAAATTCAGGAATCTAAAAGAAATTTAGATTTGTAAAAAAAGAAAGAGGTGTTGTAATTACTGTAATGAAGACAATATAATACACCTAGAAACTCTGTACTTTTTAACAGGATATCACATATTTCTTCATCAATATTATTTTAGTATATTGATGAAAAAAGTTTCAGAAACATAAATATATGATAGTTTATATTCCAAATGTGTTCACATTAACTTAGTTAACAGTGCGTGAAACTTTGATTTGTGCTCAAATGAATACCATACAATTAGAAATTACCTTATCTAGATCATCTTTTGCCACATACATAAATTTGGTAATAGCCGGTAACAATTCTTCAGGCAATCTAGATAGATGGGGACCACTATCATGATTTAATGAAGATGAATCTGGAAAATCATCCCATGACAAGTTCAGTTGTTGCTCCCAAATATCCACAAACCCTTTAATAAATGACCGAAAATATTCTTCATCATTCTGAAAATATAATATATTATAAATTAATTTAATAAACAAAGTTTCTGGAAGACATGTTCAGTTAAATTTAAAAATCAGTATTTCATTAATTTTCAATTTCATAATATGCTTAAATTACTTATACAATCCAATAAACATTAGCATAGAAAACATCCATTAAAAAAATGTAGAACAAACAAATATATAATAAAGGCTTTAAAAATATAGTGAAAGAAATATTAATATAATAAATTAATAACAGATCATAATTTAAAATATTGGAAATATATCTGAACTTAAGGTTCAATAATAAGAACCCTAAGAAAGAAAGAAGAAAAAGGAAAGATAAGTTAAATAATAAATTACATGTTTGACTACAGAAGACACAGCTTACACCATCCAAAAATTCTAATTGTTTCTAGTTCAACATAGTGACATCATCCTTCAATCTCATGATAAGCTCATACTCTCTTTCTTAACATTATCAATTATTTTTTTATTCATAGGAAGGAGATACAGTGAGAGTGGCAGAGCTGTCCTGCAAATGAAGTTTGTTTACCTTGTTAAACAAACCGACCGGCATACAGTTTAGACCTATTATCCTGAAGAATAGGTATCAGACCCTTGAAAATTTGAAATTTTATCTTGTTCTAGGTAAGTCAACTATTTTCTATCCAAATGAGTTTACCATTTGACCATATCACATTTCTTTATTTGATGTATATATATATATATATATATATATATATATATATATATATAATTATATAATTATATCCGGCAATATTTGGGGCAGAAGAAAAAATGGGCCCACATATGACAGAAGAAAGTGTTACTTAGAAATTATTTAAAATCTAACATAAATGTCATTAAGTAGATACAATTGTGTAAGAAACTTTTATGGGAAATATCATTACATATATGATATATTTATTGATTCTATTAGTTCTCTATTGATGATATAAAATGACTAATGAATCCACAAAGAGAGAAATACATGGTAAACAGATGAACAGAAAAAACACTCATCTAGGAGTAAATTTAATTAATTTTACTTTACATACTTGTGTTTCCTATGCTTATCTCTATATCAGCTCAAAGAATTTTGTATGCAATTTTCAAGAATTGAAATTAGTAGCAATTGAAGTTCGAGTACAAACATAAAGCAATAAATAGCACATTCAGATTAGTAGTACAAAATATTTCGCATGAGTGTTTTTTATCATCTTTATAATACAATTATCTTTAGATCTTTATAATACATGTATTGGCTTCAACACTAAGAAGTATAAACTTGTTTCACTTTTATTTAATAGGTATATCATGAACATTACAATAATATCTAACAAAAAGTGGTTAATCCTAATTTTAATAGCATGTTTGAATGAGCATGGTTTCCAGTGAATTGGGCTGATTCTTAAATTATTTTGAAAGTGGTTATATTTTAGCACAGCATGTTATTGAACCTCACAATAAAAATACAGAAAATTCCATTAAAATATTATTTTTCGTGGCTGCAAGACTTACTAGATATTAAGTACAAAAAATCTACAGTCATGATTTGTAAGTAAAAACAACACACATAAATCGAATGTCAAAAAAAGTAAGGTTATGTCGGATAAAAAAATTTAAAGGGTGTACACAAAACAAATTATTAAAATTGAATAAATAAATATTATTTCAATACATCGAATTTATGGAATCCTTACTTTTGTAGTGTACTGCACCCACAACTGATAAATATCTTTCCTTCCTTCCATATCATTTGTCACTTCATAGCGAAAATGTCTATGCCAACACACGACTTGGGCGTAGAACTGCAAAATTCTACATAACGGAGTTCAATGCAATAACCAAAAGTATGTTCACGATAACACAACGTTCATTATTAAAATTTACTTGCATCTCTATTTTGGTTGTTCATTGTATCGTGTTCTTTGGCAACAATGTTACTTAAAGATATTACCGAACATTACCAATATTTACAACAATTGGCGATCTGTCAAACAGTTTCAAATTAATCATTTTAGCAAACCGATGCGCTTTATAACAATTGTTAAAATAGGTTGTTGAGATCACTAGAATCAAATAAGGTTATACGAATGGCTGAAAGATAACAATTTGGAACCAGGTTTAAGTAAATGAGGAAAGAGAACATCGTCTTTCAGAACGATGAATGCATTATTTTCGTCTCCATATTAAGGAATATAAATATTAACCAGATCGAGAAAATCGATGATCAAGATCGGATGAAACGGAGAGGAAGTTCCGCGTTTAGTTCCTCTTTAGAAATTTGTTTATTGTAAGTTTGACAACTGCGTTATAATTACAGCATACAATTCAACAGCAACGCAGCGACTGTCAACGATCTGATATAGATTACAGAAAACAAAATAGATTAACTATTAACATTTCCAAAACATATATTTCCAATTTCCAGGATAGGTAGGAACACACCGTACTACAAACTGGCCAATTCACGCAATAAGGCATAGGGATACTGGAATATACGATGGAAAATGGCGTAATTCTGGACCCCACGAGGGCTGGTCTATACTCAAGTACCGAGCTATAGCTCATGCCTTTGTTGAATGTTATGCTTCTTAAAATCGTTTGCCTAATTGTGTTCATCAGGCCCAGCCGTGTCCTAAGATTAACCTAACAAATACATTAATCCTATATCTTATTGGTCCTAAACTATCTAACTGAATTATCTAAGCCTAGTTGTCCTATCTCTAAGTGCACTTGTTCTATTTCATAATAATAACCTAATATTTTCAAAATTAGACATATTTTCCCTGTCATAAAATTGGTTGTTCCAATCTGCTAAATATACCCTAATTGTTTCTAATCCTAGTGTGTTATGTATATCTATCATCCTAGTATTCCCCGGTGCACCAGTTGTTATCCTGATGCACCGGTTTTGTACTGCCTAAGCCTGATCGATGTTGGAATTGGCTGCTACACCCGAGACCTCACAACCATACGAAGTACAGTACGTACCATTGTCTTGCAAAGCATGAGCTTAGCTTTTAGGCTAAGACCGAGGCTTTTAAACATCGGGAACAAGTTTTTATTGCTAAACAGCATTTCGCTTTGGTCTCTTTGATGTGCTCTCCAAAGGTTAGTTGCTTGCCCAGCCTTAGTCCTAAGTACTTAACAGACTTAGTCCATGGGACTTTAGTTACCCCTGCCTTATATCTACAGTGGGGAGTTGTCTCCGTCTAGTGAACATTATGGCCTGGGTCTTTTCCCCATTGATTCGCATTCTCCAGCGGTTCGCCCAGGATTGAAAGCTTTACACAGACATCTGGAGCTTCATGGCTACGTAATTTTGATTATGTGCGGAGGCGATATAAGCTGCATCATCCGCATATAACGCTAATTCGGTTTACGAACTCTTTGGGACGTCATTAATATAGATATTCAACACAGAAGGGCCAAGGTAGCTGTCTTGTGGGACCCCGCTCCGTATGTTCCTAGTAGGACTGGCCTGTCCGTCCCAGTAGACATAGAATTGTCTGCTACTCAAATAAGAGTGTAACAAATGTGTCATGTAGCCCGGACACCCTAACTGGCCTAGCTTGTAGAGCAATCCATCATGCCATAACCTATCAAACTGTTTGATGGGTTGTGCTATGACCATGCCTGAAGCCAAACTGTTCTGTGATAAGAACATAGCTTTGCTCATGAAAGTAATTCAGGCGCGATAATATTATCTTCTCAAATGTCTTTGACAGTGTCGAAAGAAGCGATATGGGACGCTAGTTTGGGTGGAAGAGAGGATTCTTTCAGTTTTTTTAAAATACAATGACTTTTGCTGTTTTCCAGGACGTGGGGAAATAATTTAGATTCAGGCTGCTATGAAATATTTGTGTGATGTACGAGATCCCAGAAGGGGGGGAGGTGTTTCAGAGACTTTATCATGGCCCGGTGCCTTTTTTGACTTCGTACACTTGACCTTGCTCGCCACCTTTTGTTCGGTTCAAAGAGGCGCTTCTGTGAAGGGAGCTCGTGCCATCAAAGATTCAACATGTTGTTCTACTTCATCGTAGAACACATCAAGGTCATCAGCATTTTCGTCATCTAATGGGTCTATTGGCTGAAACTGGCGCCCAAGGGTGTCTGCCATTGTATATGCCTTGTCTTCAGCGTCATACACTATCCCATTGGGACCGTGTATTGGCTGGATGAGAGCGTGGCAAACCTTATATAGGAGAAACTGGCTGTCCGTAAGAACACGTATTAAGGGGCACGATAGATACAATCGATTTGAAGCAGAATCATGCTTCCTTCTCCGCCACCGAGTTTTCCGCAGTCCTTGCCGATCGTCAGTTTTATTTCATCAGCTTGAGTTCAGCAACAAGAAGGCGTCACAGTTACTTCAGAATATTCTGTCGTTAGCTAACAAAATCTTACATTACGTATTGTGTATTATACGCATATGACTGCAACTGGTGACTTGAAAATATTCGAAGGTCCTCATCTTGAGGAACTAGTACCTGGAACGGATGGGTACGTGAGGCTAGGCCCCTCGTTGGTACTTCAGTGTAGCCAACGTTCACATGACGGTCCTCGGAGCAGACTTCTTGACTAACTTCTTCAGGCATCGTGTAATCTTCAAGTAAGATGAATAGTCGAACCTCGCTGTTCGCATATGGTGTTTACCACAATTGTTTATCAACAGTCCGACGTCTTGACATTCCGAAAACATCGACCAAACTGCTGACAATGCTTTGCCATCCACTTCCAGGGTCATCTTTAAAGAATCACCGGTACAGCACAATATTCATATTATACCAGTCTTCGTGCGACCTCATCGACTCTGTGAGAAATAAATTTGATATTTTAATTCAGCGCTAGTTTTAAGGCCATTATCCAGCCACTGGACCAGTTCTTTGGGTCCCCTGTAAAAATCGTCACGAAGCTGGCGTGTCATAGAATAAATATAGTTATGAAACTGAAGAGCTTAAGTCTCAAATATAGGAATCTGCAGAAAACACCAATTGAGTAATGTTTCTTCACATGCAGCCCATGAATTTTTGGCAGATTAAGTTTAATAGACACGTTATTCCACTTTAGTGACATTTTTTATGTATTCCGTTACCCGTAACATTAAGAACTTTAAAGTAGGCGCAGGTGAAGAGAATAATATGACAGGAATGGAACAAAAATGAAGGTTTGGAAGAAAGATCAAAGTGAAAGAAGGACAATTCAACGTTTCTAACAATGAAATTGTGTACGTGCTCGGTGAAAGAAGAATTCAGAGATAATATATTATTTAAGTAATCTGATGTGACTGTCTCAGCTTTTCACAACCTAATGAAATAACTTGGTCTTCTGAGCATTTTGTCCTTCTTCGAGGAATTTCTCTTTGCGGTATCACCTCCAACAGATGTTCCCGAAACAAAATTTACTATAGTATTCAACCGAATCCTTAGGGTTGCTGTATTGCTAAAATTAGTTCCCTTATGCCCATGTTCCTTTTAAATGTAAATTGATGTTCTTACAACTTTTTAAAATTAATTTTCAGTTGTTCTGTGAACACACGCCTCGAAGCAAACTTGAAAATAGTGATCCAACACCACTCTCTTAGGTATGCCTTATCTGCTATCATCGTGACTACTCAAGATGCACTCTCTATTGTCGGTTTTCCGATTCGTCTGAGACATGCCGAAGGAAAAGTTTACCGAAAATTGTCGGCGAAGGAATGGCCGCAATAAAGAAAAAACAACTATTGAAATAATTTAGTTTCATGCTAAAAATTGTTATGAGGAATGTTCAGAAAATGGTAATAGTAGAGCATGGTAACAAATAAAGGGAACAATTAGGTCGGAAGTTATCCCAAAGGAGTGAGAGAGCGAGACTATATAAAGCTTATTGGGGCAAGAATTATGGATTTGAATCAGCTCGAAAATCCCAGTTGTATCTGCAGGTGGGACAATCCTTTTAAAATAAAATGCCGGAAACAAAAAAAAAGATCTGAGAAAATTTTCATTCCTAAATAGGACGATTAACATCTGTAATCATTTATATGTCCTCCTCAATAAAGAAAATTAAGGTTGAAGATTAAAAAACGTAGGATGTGAAGTGTTTCCCACCACTAATTAAAATCGTAATCCAATTTAAAGTGACGTATTGTGTTAAACCGTGATTATTCCAGGCAGTGTTTCTTTTCTTTTTTCAGGGGATACATATTCTGACGACAATGGTTCATTATTGTTAGTCTAAGCTAGATTATAAGTAATGTTATCATATATCTGCCATCGGGCTATTGTAGATTATTAAAAAAATACACACATACATGAATGAGAAAACTTCCCTGAGTCATTTGTCGTTAATGACGCCTAGAATTGAAAAAAAAATTCATGTCATGAAATTAACGTTGAGATTTCTAACTATCGGATTTTTAAAGTTGTATCACAGATATAAAAATTCATAAATATAATTCAGAACACTGAAACTCCGGCCAACAGTTATGATGGTGAGGTTTGATGAAAAACATTTTCGTTCATCAGAGTATCCGACACAGTTGAACTGCTACAAGACACTTTCGACCTGCGATCGTTAACTTATTCAGAGACGGACTGACCCAGTGTTTCCCAACATTTTTCTTACCACACCCCACCTAAGTCTTACTAATGCCCCCTATGTAATATCCTTTTTTTTCATATTCATACATTGAATTATTCTCTAAAGAAGCCTTATTACAACTTGTGTGTCACGCTTCTTCAATAATAATAGTGCAAAACTTACCAAATGCGAATTTCAAATGAAGATACCAACAATTTTTCATTTGTACAAGTTAAATCATAGCTGGAAATTTTTAAACTCTAGTCGAGCTCATTTTCGAAATCCTCTCCTGATCAATCAAATTGCCTCCAGATGTGGAGTGGGACCCACGTTGGGAAACACCGTCCTGACCACTACGTATGTAACAATACAATAGTTAGTACTGTAAACAATCGCCACTTTCACCTGCAATTGCTAACTTCTTCATGGAGCATTCTTAAGGTAAAGAACTAGACAGCGCCCCCCTGAAATAAAACTTTTTTTAACCGCTATGTTGACAACATCTTTGACATTTCGAAACAACGAATCCGATATTTTATGACCTTCATCCGTCATCTGAATATCGTACACGAGTTCGCGATGGAGATAGAGCACGAGGGGACTACCGTTCCTGAACATACTTATTTTTCTCAAGGAAGTCGGAAGTTTGGAGCACGGGATCTACAGGTACCCTGTACCTCAATGTCTAGCTTTCATCACCATTCACAGAAGGAAACCGTAGTTAAAACGTTAATTCAGAATGCCCGAACAATCACAGACACGGAAAACCTGCTAGCTGAACCAAAGCACCTACAGAAAACCTTCGACAAGAATGAACGTCAAATTAAAACTGCTCTAGGTAAGAAAAGCCTCCCCACGGACTGTCGCCTTAACGTGGCGGGGAGGTTTGCGGGCTTCGATGACCCGGAGATCTATGTTGGCGGTAGTTTTACTCCTGGCAGGGCCACCCAAGCCAGACAGATCGAAGGGTAGGAGATAGACAAAGAACAGTCAACGGGTCCTCCAGTTTGGGGGTTGATCATGGGGCTAACAACCCATTTCGAAAAAAACTTTATCGTTACGAAACTCAAAAATAATAGCCGGATTGATGATACCGAGGAACGAACCATGCAAGTAAAAGGTAAATGCAAACGAAAAAAATGATATGTACATTGCAACCTGGAATGTCAGAACATTAAACAAACCTGGAGCTCTATATGGACTCAATCAAGAGATGAGTACATACAGCGTAGGAATGGCGGCAATTCAAGAGATCAAATGGAAGGGATGTGGTACCTTCGGAAGCGATAAATACACAATTCTTTATAGTGGAAGAGAGAGTTGCGCAATAGGGGGTACAGGTTTTCTTGTAAACAATAAATATAAAGCAGCAATCCTGAACTGCAATCCAGTAAATGAAAGAATGCACGTTGCGAATGAAAGCCCGTTTTTTCAATACCACGCTTGTATGAGTCTATGCACCTACAGAAGATGAAATGAAAAACGAATTCTATGAACAACTAGAACAGGTAGTAGAAGGCATCCCAACGCAAGATGTGAAAATAGTGCTGGGAACTACAATACAAAGGCGGGGAAAGAGGAAATATACCAAGAAACTGTAGGAAAGGAAAGTCTGCGTGACATGTCTAGCAATAATGGACAAAGACATTGATTTTGCCATGGGCAATGCATAGGTAGTGAAAAGTACATGGCTCTAGAGAAGGAACATAAGGAAAGCCACATGGAGATCGCCAGGAGGAATCACTTTCAACCAAATTGATCATGTAGTAATTGACAGGAGACACGCATCTAACATCCTTGAAGTGGATAGCTGTAGAGGAGCAGACTGCGACTCAGATCATTATGTGATTAGAATAAAATATAGACAATGCATTGCTGTATATAGATCTGGAAGAAAGAGGAAAATCCCAAGAAGATATGACATTACAAAATTAAAGGATAAGGAAACATCTCAACTGTATGAAAAAAGAATTGCAAAAGAAGTTCAAAACAAAACAAAACTGGGGAACAGAAAGTATGGCAGAGAAATGGAGAACAATACGGAATACCCTACAAGAAACTGCAGATTGTAAAAAGGCACTGATAGAGAGAAACAAGGCGAGGAAGAAAATGATAAATAGAACAACAAGATATAACGTTGAAGATTTCAAGAGTAAACGAAAAGAGGTAAACAGAATCTGTAGAAGAAAGAAACGAGAAGCAGAGAAAAAATGGATTACTGAACTGGAAGAGGAACATAATACCCAGGAAGTAAGAAAATTCAACAAGAGAATCCAGGAGGTGAAGAAAGGTTTTAAGCCACACAGTGTGTTCTGCAGAGATAAAGAAGGAAATTTTATAGAAGGAGAACAGATCTTAGATCGGTGGAAGGAATATTTCAGCGAATTGCTGAATGTAACAACCGAGACTGCAATACCAGAACAAAATGGAACTAATAACGACCAACTATGGCATATGGGTAGTTAGGATGAAGAGAGAGTACCTGCACCTAGAAGAGAGGAAATTAAACAGGCAATTGAAAACTTGAAGAATGATAAAGCGCCAGGAAGACAACATCTCAGCAGAGATGATAAAGGGAGGAGGTGATCTTCTGACACGGCACGTCCATCAATTGATTACAGAAGTATGGGAAAAAGAAGGGATGCCAGAGGAATGTAACCTGACCATAATTTGACCTATACATAAGAAGTATGATAAGGCAAAATGTGAAAACTACCGAGGCATAGCCTTACTTAGTGTAGTGTATAAAGTCTTAACAAATATCATTGCCAAGAGACCAACCCCACTGGTAGAACCGCTTCTCGGAGATTATCAGAGTGGCTTCCGAAAGGATAGATCAACGACAGATCATATATTCACTATAATATGGAGAAGTGCTATGAATATACACCAGCTCTTTGTGGACTTCAAACAAGCTTATAATAGCGTGAAGAGGAAACAACTGTATCGGACTTTGATGGACATGGAGTGTCCATATAAAATGATAAGACTTATAAAAATGACTCTTGACAGCACAAAATGTCAAGTGAAAGTGGAAGGAAAACTTACCAAGGAGTTTGAAGTCAACCAAGGCCTATGACAGGGAGATGTATTGTCCACACTACTTTTCAACATAGCACTGGAAAGAGAGATGAGAAAAGTGGAAATCAATAATCCAGGAGGCACTCTGTTCACCCGTATGAATCAGAATCTGGCATATGTGGACGACGTATGAATGCTGTCCAAAAAACTGAAAGAGCTAGAGGAAGGTCTGGACAGGCTGGAAAAGGAGGCAGAAGAATTAGGGCTGAGAGTAAATTAGACCAAAACAAAATATCTCTTTTCTTCAAGGAGAAACAGTGCTATGGAAAACAAAGTCATCAAGCTAAATGGAGTTAACTATGAGAGCTGCGAGAATTTTAAGTACTTGGGAGTACTGGTAATGAAGGATAACAGTATAAATGAAGAAATAAAAGCAAGGATTGCAGCAGGGAATAGAACTGGGCCCTAATTAAGACTCTCAAGTCACGTAGTCTGAAATGGAAACTGAAAGTGACTGTTTATAGAATAATGATAAGACCGGTCGTCATATATGACTCGGAAACATGGACAATGACCGTGGCAGAAGAAGATGGGAAAGGAAAATATTAAGAAGGATTTTTGGAGCGGTAAATGAAGAATACAAAGAAATAGGGAACTAGAGGAACAGTATGGGTATGCAGAAATAAAGGGAACAGACTGAGATGGTTGGGCCATGTAGAGTGAATGTCAGAAGGCAAAGGAAATCCAGGTGGCAGAAGGTTGAAAGGGAGACCACAAAAACGATGGTTAGACAATGTGGAGGACGACTTATGAAAGATGTGTGTTAGATGATGGAGGAAACGAGCAGAGGACCGGCAAGATTGGGCTATGATCGTTAGAGAGGCAAAAGTCCTACATGGACTGTAACTCCGAGGAGTAAAGTCAGCAAGAAAAAAACTCCGCTGAACAGCTGGCCAGACTCCAATGGAGAGAAATGTGTTTCTTCCATTCGTTGCCAAAGATTTATCATATTGAGGGAATGTATCAGACACTGTGCCAGAGTTATCTTGAATATTTCTGTAGACTGAACACAGTCGAAGAGAAGATCATCGCCTTAATCAGCCGCTATTGTTTTCTGTCGCAAAATATGTCGGAATAACCTGTGCATAAAATGGACACACTGACACTGCACAGACGTACTAGTACAGCTTTCTCAATCAGCAATCAACTGAGTAAAGCCTGGGAACCTGTTCTAAATAAACTATGGCTACAAATCTGACCATGAAATGTACAGATGAACAAACAGGACGGTCGCTCTGTGGGACATAACCGAGGTACTGGGATATGGCAAGTCCTACTAAGAAAATGTGCCAGCAACTTGCACGACATGCTTAGGACAGTGTAAAAGGAACAGTTGTAGGAGGTTGGCACTAAATTCTTCTTCTATAATATTTTCTTCATTTAATTACAGGTGTAACAGACATAACAAACTCTTATTTCTACATACTATCTAATAAATTAGTGAATTTTAGTCATGCATTTCAGCCTAGCCCAGTTTTTTCTTTACTAAAGGTATGGTCCAGGTTCTGGTAGTGGTTGTTGTCTATTAATGATAAGAAACTACATATTTTCTTTCATTTTCATTTCCTTTAACATACTTCAATGTGAAAGTTTCTATCACAAGAAAATGAGTTCTTTGATTCATTCATCAATTATTAATGCTTCATTATTGCCAACCAGAGTAGGCATATATACTTGCACATTGGTTGTCAGCATTGGATAATTCCAATTTCTGACAAGAACTACATATTGCATAATCGACACTATAATCATTTCATATGCACAACAAAATTATATATATAAATATATAATTGCAATATTGGTATGGAAAGGAAAAAGAGATAGATTGTAGCTTACCTGAAATTGAAGTGCGGTGTAGCCATAAGAAACTGAAGGTTGTTCTTCAAATTTTCGGAGGAAGGAGTGTTACACCATCCCATGCACCGGCCGGCTGCGGACTATATATATATATAATTTGCTGATTTGGAGTCACATTTGATCTTGGATAGTGAGGAAGGATAAAAATAAATAGAATTATGCTTTTATGTGAATTCATATGCCCTAAGTCTGAGCAGTCCTAAAGGAGGAGGCTGAGAGCCATCTAGGTGGCTATAGCTGTGCCACTTATTTGATGGTAGATGGCCCCCCTCCTACGCCAACCTGTTCATGGGACACCTAGAACAGGCCCACCTAAAATCCTCCCCAGTAAAACCCCTGGCCTGGTTCAGGTTCATAGATGACTTCTTCATGCTATGGACCCACAGACCAGACTCCCTATCCAAATTTCTCCACACCTTGAACTCCAAACACCCCTTTAAGTTCACTTGGAACCACTCCCCAACCAAGGCACTTTCCTAGATGTTGACGTACACCTGAGTTCTGGCACAATCAATTCATTTGTCCACATAAAACCCACAAACACACAATACCTGCACTTCACACCACATAAAATGCTCCCTCCCATACAGTCTAGCCCTCAGGGGAGCATGTATTTACACCACCTGGAATAGTCTGGCCTCTTACACCAACCGGATTCTCAACGCCTTCATCAATAGAAACTATCCCAGCGATCTCTTCCAAAAACAGATAACCTGTGCCCTATCAAATCTCCAAACACCCATACCCACTCTGGACCAAAACAAGAAAAGTAGCCCATCCCTCACAACAACCTACTTCCCTGGACTATGAAAAATCAATTCCATTATCCCCCTAGTGTACACTGGACTGCAATCCAACCCTGACCTAAAAACCATCCTCCCCACCTGCCCAATTGTTGCCTTCAAATGCCCACCCAACCTCTGCAAGTTACTTGTCCACCCCAGCAAAACCCACACCCCCACCTATCCAGGGTTGCAAACCTTGTGGTAGGAACAGATGCCATGTCTGCACTATCTTACAGCCCACCACAACCTTTCAGAACCACGCAAAATCAAACAAAACTTCACCTGCCTCTCCTCCAACACCATCTACCAAATTAACTGTAGACTCTGCACTGCATTCTATATAGGCCAGACAAAAAGACCCCTCCCTGAAAGAATAGCCAACCCCCACAGCACCGTTAAACTTTCCAAAATTAAATTCCCAGTAGCTGCTCACGCACAAAGCCACAATATAAACAATTTCGACCAATGCTTCACACTCTCAATCCTTAAAGCTCTACCCCCCCCCCCCCGATTCATGAGAGGTAGAACTCCATCTGTGAGAACTCTCCTTCCAACATGTCTTACAGTCCAGGCAAAGTCCTGGACTCAACATCCTTAAAATAGTGTACTTCTTACCTGCCATCCCCACTTTCACGAGACCATGTGAGTACGTATGTGTATGATACAAATGTGTGTATGTCTGTGCATGTTTAAGCATATATGTATATATACAGTGCTTTGTATGAATGATCACTATCAGAACCTTTCCTATGCTATGGCCTCCCCTTGAGAGAGAAAGTTAGTAGCATGGTAGGGTGTTAATTGTTTACGCCATGCGATGGTCAAAACTCCACAGTCTACAGCCGGCTGGTGCACGGAATAGTGTAACAGTTGAACAACCTTCGGTTCCCAATGGCTACACCACACTTCACTTTCAAGCAAGCCACAACCTATATCTCTTTCCTTTCCATACCAATATTGCAATTATATATATATATAGATTAAACTTGGTTATTTCAAATTCTCATGCAAACATCTGACTATCAAGTATACAATTCAAAGTAACGTTCTCTTCCGTTTTTAATTCTCCTTTAAGACAGACCAGTAGAACTTGATAGAAGTAAACTACATACCTTATGAACCACCAGCACCTCATTTGCAGAAACTGGAGTGTGAATAGGGCATTTGGAGATGAGTCAAAACTCTGTCCCACTTGAAAATTGCTATTCTTATGTTTAAAAAAACTCAATCATTAATGTATCCTAAATATTCAAGTAAAAGCAAAGAAAAATCAACAAATGCATTTATCCAAGAACTTGAATAGAATATTTTTAGGATTTTACTATTAATTCCAATATTAATTATGTATTTATTAGCTTCCATTTACAACAAAACCAATTAATGGACTAGAATCACTTTTCTTTCATTCAACTTATCACCTCTAAGAAATTTTGTATATCAAATTAATTTTTTGTAATAATTTTTTTTAGCTGATGGGAATTATATTACTCACTCCTTTGAATATTGCACAACTTTTGTGGAAGGCTTGAATTTTGACAAAATCAAATATGGCTATGTAATTCTTCTGAAATTTTGTACAGACTTAGTACTTTATGAATATTTTTAAAACATTCAGCACTACAAATAATTTTTTTAACTTGATATTACGTCAATTTATTTTATTTTCTATTAGCAGCATTTTACATGCTTGTACACAAATTAGTATCTCCCTGTCAATGCTATATGAATTAAGTGAAATAATAATTATACAGCAAGGTGTACTGCTTATTACTTTTGTATTTTCAGACTAGTTTCAAATCTTATAATTCTATACTTATGTTTTCATTCATAAATGTTTCATAATAAGATTTGTACATCAACTTGAGTAGAATTCAAAATTATAAATAATGAAGATATTTCACTAGTATGTGAATCTAATATAAATTTAGATTTATTAATTTAAGGAAACTTTTAATGCAAGAATATAACAACAGATGTTACAAAAGTTCAGTAATGTGTATTTAATTACTGTATTTACTCATGTGTGCCACACCATTGTGTAAGACACGTGCCACTATCTTGTTTACAGGGAAAAAAATATTTTGCAAAAATAAATTATTTTTTCATACAAAAATGTACACTTTTTCTCAATCCTTATATTTGCTTAATGATGTTAATGATACAAGCAATTGTGCAAGATTTTCATGCACTTGGTTTTCAGAATCTACAGTCTATAATTTGCATATTACACACACTCCATCTTTTCATTAGAATTTTGGGTAAAAAAGGTGCACAGCATACACAAGTAAATACGGTACATGCTGTAACATAACAAAGTTTTGTTTTAGATGAGAGTAATATGAATAGTCAAAAAACAATCACTCATTTTCAAAATTCGATGAATGATCTGTTTAACAATACAGCTAATACATAAATTCACAACAATGACAAAATAGTATCAGTCTGTACACTGCTTACTACAAAGGCACCTTACAAATTCAACATGATTTTGGTCAATAAGAACAGACCATTTATACAATTTATGTCTCTGATGTAATGCAGAAATTATTCTCAACAATGGTAATCATATTAGATTAAAATCGAAGTTGGTAACTAACACAATAATTCCACAACATTATTTTCTATTTTAAATGAATTGGCAATTGTTAATAAAACAATGTATGAATCAATTTTTGATTTCTTACACAATA
Organism: Zhengitettix transpicula; assembly: GCA_037074705.1. Classification (NCBI taxonomy): domain Eukaryota; kingdom Metazoa; phylum Arthropoda; class Insecta; order Orthoptera; family Tetrigidae; genus Zhengitettix; species Zhengitettix transpicula. Next base: position 14,241,838 of record CM073595.1, on the reverse strand, counting down.
ATTGAATCTTCTGTAAATTGCCAAATATGTCAATAACATTTTTTGAAAACATAAGACACTGTGAATTACATACAATGGATGTTGGGTCCAAGAATGTCACGATTCAAAATGGCATAAATCTCCATCACAGATACCAGCTTAAAGGTGAATAAGTAAATCATCTACATGCCACTAAAGAAAGAGATCTCTGACAGATTTTTAATGTAATCTTTTTGTTAATAATTTAAAATTTGTACAACCAAAATATGTGGTTAGCTATACATGACTACTTTAGACATGTGGCTATTCCGTAATCTGTAGTCTTATTTGCGATTCATTCCAAACGTGTTTTTACTGTATTTATAAAGGGTACAAACAATTGTGTGCAATAATAATTAACTAAATTATTAAAGATTGAAGTCTTTCCCACTGTAGTTGTTTAATAAATACTTCTCGGTATTCACACTGGGATTGACTGATGCTTACATGGCTGAGGTGGACTGTTGTCGCCTATAAGATTACGCCAGGGCTTTCAGTCTTCGAAATGTTGTGTGTAAATATAAATATGCAAAACCAGTGTTAATAGCGAGAACTATTTATTGAACTAAACTATTGTAAATATTATACACTGCAGTAGAGTATATTTCATCAGTAAGGGTTCGCAGGATATTTCATAAACTTCAATGATTAAGAGAAAAATAAATATGCATAAGTTTCACATCACACGGCTGCACACACACATTCATACACACAAAGGTTGCTCAGAACAAATATTTACAAAGATGATATTTAATCTAAAAGGGCTTAGTTTTCTGAGCATACCAACCAGGTACATTATAAATTTAAGTCTTGGAAAAATAGTGGCCGATTCCGAGTTTTGCAAAGAAATTTGAATAGAGATTCCACATGAATTGTAGAACAATACAATGTCCAATTCGCCTTTCCTAAATAATATTAAATATGTCTACTATGGCTATATAAACAATGTTGCATTGGTATGCCTGTGTGTGTGTGTGTGAGATAGATATTGTGTTCATATACTTGTACATATATTTACTTACACCTGAAAGTAATTGTAAATGCAAAATAATTTTAAGAAATAGCTTCAATTAGTCTGATTCACAAAAATAATGATCACTTTAAAACTAAACCAGTCGGTGCCTGATGAGAGGAACCCTGTGATATTGTCAGCAAATATATAGTTAAATATACCCTACATTTATTTTATAGTACACATTCTTTAAATTAAAGTTAAACCAAAAAGTCAGTTTTCTAAACTTAAACATTGATGAATACCTTGTCCTGCACATATGCATGGAAACCAAGTGCCTGTTGATACAGACAGAATGAAAAATTTGTGAATTTCCACAATTTCTTATGTGTTAACACTGTAGTGCACAAACAAGGCTTTCAACTTAAAACATGGTTCACCAGATGATATCAAGATTAAATCAGTATTTCTTAATTGTTTTACGTATGAGGGCAAGTCTCTGTTTGTGAGCTTCAGACACTGGAGTCCTTTTATAAGTCCGCAATTCATCCATTCCAAAGCCAGGTTGCCAGAGGTTCCAATATTTCTCTGCAACACAAGATAACTTTTACAATCTAAAAATAAAAAAAACCTATTTTTTCAGAACATTTTTAAAAGAAATAATTTAAACAGAATAATTGTATTTCAAAATAATAATGCAATCATATTTCTAGTCAATGTCATGCACTTTTGTAATCATTACACATATTTCACATACTAAATATTGCAAAGTAAAGAGAATAATATATATACTATTTTAAATGTATCCAATAACTTTAGAATGCTTAAGTCATTTCATCAAATTGACAGGTTGAAAAAATGTTGTTTACTGCATGTTTAAAATAGGTTTCTTATTTAGTATTTTATAATTCTTTCTTCTAAGAAAAAACCCCATCTGTATACATATTTACAAAATAAAAGAGCTATTCCATTCCACACACTTTCTTTAGCTAAATCTGAATTTCTACATATATTTTTTCCATACTTTTCCAGAAATAATAACTTTAAAATCAAAAGTTCTTAGTCAACAGATCTTTGGCCAATATTTGAGAGGGGGGAGGGGGAACCACCAAAAGCAAGAAATTAGAGAGAAGACTTGTCCCTTCATACTATAATTTATGGAATTTGTGTTTCAATACAAAGGGAGTGAATAAAAACATGAGATTACAAAATAATACAGATTATACAGAGAAGAATATAAGACCAGGGAAAATCCCAGTCTAAATTAAAAATCAAATGATCAGATTTCCACCTAGGTTACATATTTATTAATATTAAATGTTTCCATGCCATGATCTTCTACCATCTTCAAATATTAAATATACTTTTGAGCCAAATGTTTTGATGTTAGTACACAGACAATAAGATTTCAATTCAACTATTACTCTTATTGATTTCTACACTCATAAATGACATATTTAATACATTTTTGTTCTGGTGAAGAATGGATGCTGTTCTTTCAAATTATATTGACACCACAATATGAGGTGTGGGGCGGTTTAGATTAGTATGTCACAAATTTATGTTTTTATTCTTACACATTATTGAGTTTGAATCATACATTATTTTTCACTGATACTATAATTATAATTCAGTTTCTAAAATATAAGAATGGATATTTACTAATAAGGCTAATCATAATGAACCAAGCACTCCAGTAAACAGAACTAAATAACTTACCTAGGTGAAGCTGGACATCTTTAACCTCAACTGTATTTGATTTTCGATGCTTGGCTAGCAGGCAAGCAGCTGTGACAGTTGACTCCACAAAATCATCAGCCAGCTGCAACAATACATCTTCCACATCATCATCCAATTGTTCAGTTGGATCAATTTCTCGAACCAGATCCTGAAGTCTCTGCTTAGTGATTACCTAAGAAGAAGAAAATATAATTTATTAGAGTTAATAATACAGTAAAATAACTACATGGAAACAATTAAAATTGGACATGTGGCAAAGTGATTTTAGTGTCACTGACAAACAAATGTAATGACGTACAATCCAAAGTATTTTATACTACGAGTACATCATGCATATCTTGATGGAACAGAACTGATAAATATGAAAAGATAGCACTTGTATGGAGTTACAATAACAAATAAGGCAAAAAGAAAAAAATGTTACCACAAAATTGTAATTAACATGAAATTCAACACCAGCATATAAATATATATATATATATATATATATATATATATATATATATATATGGTTGACTCTGCAATAAGAATATAAAGCTTTCTATATGAAAAGGATAATTTCCAATTAACTACTTTTTGTTGTTATAAATAGCCATTTTTAGTATCCACACATGACTAAAATTTTTCTGTTATTGTATTCTTAAGAGAATGAGTAAATTATAAAACATGTTTAAGATTACAGCACTTTGGTTCAAGGATGCATATTGTCAAATGTAATTTAGGACAATAAACCAATGTGTTCTACTGAGCATTGTTGTTTAAACGATACAGTTTTGTATTCTGCATTCATTACATCAAGGATAAAAAAATTAATAACACTAAAGGATATATAAGAAAAGTAATTTTTCAGTGTAAATCAACAAGGATAGAAGAAAATTTCAAATAAAAAAATATTTTATTAAACCTAAACACCAATAAATGTTTACCTCAATAATTTTTATACATATGTGAAATATTTTGAAACTGAATAACACTAAAATTTTATTTTGATAAAATGTACTGAAAGACTTTTACCTGAATATCTGAATCAGGAACTGAATTGGCCTGCATATTTTTCTGTTGAGTTGATGTTAAAGACATATGATTTGCTGACACAGACACATTAGTTGTCATTGAAGAACCAAATGAACCAGCTGCAGGTTGTAACTTTATCAGTCCAGCGGCTGGCAAAGATATCAGCTTACCACTAGTTTGCTGAAGAAAAGGTAAACAATTGTTATAGGATGACTAACATTTTATACAGGTATAACCTACAATTTTTCAATTAATTCACTATTCAAGTTAACATTTATGTGTAACTTTTATAAATTTTACATTTTTCCTTATTTTCGAGAAAATGCTACATGGAGCTAAATAACAAAAAATTACTTAAACGTCTGTGAAAATGACTAATGAACTGAGCAAATGTAGCTACACCATAAATTAAAGATTCATTTATATAAGAACACACATGCATAATTGAAACACAAAAACAGTCAAGATTGAATCTTATGTATACATTGTATACAGACTTTTCTTCAATGTCAATGAACAATACTTATTGTATACAAAGGCAAGGGAAGGGTTTGTAGTAGAAAGTTAATAACAAGAATTTATCAAAACTTAAGTCAAAAAATGCCAAGATCTGAAAGAAATGGTCGGTAACAGGATATCAGTATCGTAACACAGTATTCAACCATAAAAGGAAATAAAAACTAAATGCGAGATTTGAGGCAAAACATACATACAAACACTAGTCAGGCCATGTCTCTGTAATAATGTAAGGTACTTCTGTTGTTATTTATGCCTCCGGGTTGCGTAAATTATAAATTTGTCCATCAATTGTGAATGCACACATCATCCATTACACGACACTTCTAATGTAATTAGACACTTTAAACCTATAGCAAATGAGATTAATCCTTAGTGTAATTAGCAATGAAGGCAGTCATAATTGAAACTTAATATTATTGTAATACTTACAGTTTGCAGGGATCCTTCAAACTCCATTCCTCAAGAATTCTTACGCTTCAACACAAAAATATGGAAAGACTATTTTAACTTAGTCATACATGCTAATCGTCATAAAATAACAATTTTTTAGGAGTACAATAAATTTTTTCGGATAGCCGTGTCGTAACACTATGACATTCTGGAACAAAATATATTTTAAATTACTATAATATTACATGCAGATCACGACCGATATATTAAACGCAGTTCCATACTTGACACTACTGTTTTTACCATAGATTCTATAACATCTGCTCAAAGTATATATTGCAACTGAAACGAACTGGATTAAGGGACAATGATACAATAATACGCCAACGTTTCAAACATCCGAAAAAAAAACTCATCGTCTAAAAAAGATATTTATTACCATAAAATCGCCAAACATTGAGAAAACTTTACTCAAAATTGTTCCTTAACTACAATTATAGAATAGTTCTCAACTAAAAACTACTCGAAGAAAATGCAAAACTGGGAGAATCAATCAAATAAACATCAGTTAAATATCCGCAAATCTAAATACAGATTTATATTCAGCAATTAAAAGCCTATAATTAAATATCAGTTTTTTAAAAAATAAAATCCTCTTTCAAAGAACGAAGGCTTTCCCGGTGTATTTGTTGAAGAAAAAGTTCTCGGGTTTCCACCTGGAACTTTTTCTTCAAAATCCTCTTTGATTGAGAATATCTACACAACAGCCATGAGGAACTTAATTGTGAAATTAAGTTATCTACATTCATTAATCCTACTTTTCCCTAAGTCTCAATATATATTTGCAAGCAACAGTTGCTGACTATCGTGACCAGAAGATGAAAACTTTCATTACCGGAAAGAAGTACACTAAAATCTTTTAGATCTACTTAAGCTAGAAGACGACTTGAGGCTTAAAACTTTCTTGAGAATGTACATGATTGATTTAGAAAATCTCTTGAAATAACTAAATATTCAAAGGCATATAGCAGACATTTGCCAGTCAAAATTTCAAGGGGTCCGTGTACGATGCAACTGGAACAGTTTACATACATATATTGTAGAAAGAGCAATTTGTTATCGTTCATTCTGTTTAAGGACAGAATAAATGCTCTAAACGTTATGAAATTGAAATAATGGATTAGAATAGAAAACTCACAATTCGACCAAGAATCAAGCCCAGGCCCTCCTTTAAGGTTTGAGGTCACTCTAATCATTGCGTTATTCTTGACGACTCCAATTCGTACGCCATCTTCCACTATCCGTTGTATATACCTGAACGCAAGCTTTCGAAGACTCAAAATATTTTACTAATTGTGAATGTATAATGGTTAGGGCTTGTACAATCGGAAGATTGTTATATCCTGGAGTTTTGTCATGAAGATTCTTAATTTGCACCTGTTTTAGAAAAAAAATGTGTTTTGAATTTATTAGCGACGACTCGTTGCTCTTGTATATGATGTATTAGAAACTTTAGCAGTTCCGTGAAGAATGAAGAAGAAAATTTAAAAAACATATAATCATTTCTACTGTAATTATAGGAAAAACATTTGGTATTTAAGCCAATCGAATTCGTATTTATCTTGTAAATTTAGCCCTGTAAAATATCGTAATAATTGTCTTAACAAATGCTTCTTATAAATTTTCATTATCAAAAACAAACATCTTATTGGAAATTATGCTAAAAAAAATTCAATTCTTGAGGACTTGTTTCTTAGAATGGAAAGTAATGTGTCAGACAGATTACCTACTCCCGGGTCAAATAAAATTTTAAATACCCACGAAAAAATTGCAGGTAAAAACTTTATTATATTATGAATAAATAATTTAAATGTATTTCCGTAAAAAAATTTATAACAAAAATACACTGGATATATAACTGGATACTTGTTCCAACTTAGAATAAACAAATTAATACAAATTACTTATTGATGCATGTATTATTATTGTTTCCGTTGCATAAACCCATAGCTGAATTGTGTTAGGTGTCTTAATAATATTCGGAGTTGTTAAAAATAGAGAAGGGAAAGATGAATATTTTTTTATGGAGAGTACTCGAGCATTTTTGTAGTTTTTCTCCTATTCAACTTTGTTTAAGGTATTTTTGCATATTATCCTAGGTTGAAGTTTTATGTACTACCCCTTAATTTTGGTATTATTATTTTTTATAAACGTGGAGTTTTGTTTTGCACAACTCATCCACAGAATTCTGTTAGGTACAATTTAGTATTAATTGGTAAATACCAATGAATATAACCAGTAACAATACTAATGAAGTGAACTGTGAACCTTCCAAAAATGTTTATAAAGTTGGAATATAACATTAAGGACCGACCACGAATACATACTTTGTTTTGATTCCATCCATCACTGTTATTCTACAAATAATTGGTCTGGTGCCCTACCCATCTTCAACTTCAACTATACCCCAACCAAGTTGTATAACATGTTGCTCGGTGTCTCGTCCCTTTTGTAAACGGTAGTGGACAAGTTTACACATGTTCCTGAAGCCCGACATTGCATTTCTCATTTTGGAGGAAAACCAGAAACACGCCTCGGAAATATTAAAAAACTTTCCCAATACACGGCAACTTTCTGTTGGGACTGCTTTTGAATAATTGACAAACAGTTTTGAACAGTGTATCCTAGGATTTAGGGTAATCATTTGAAGTCCGTGACTAAAGTCAAAACTAAGTATTTTATCACCCTTGAAAACAAACGTCAAAACTAAGTATTTTATCACCCTTGAAAACAAACTTCAAAACCAGAGTGTATATGAAGTACCACTAGAACGTTTTTGCAGATATTTAGGGACCGATATTTGAGCATTCAATATTTAATGCATCAAAGGAAAGTTTGTCGGCTGTTTTTCATACAAACACCTTTACAAAATATTCCGTCTCGCATACAGTGTATGGACACCCCTTGCTTCGGAGTTTAAACAAAAATGTCACAAAACTGAACACTCCAAACAAAAGTAGTTCTATGACGGATATAATTTATCCCATTAATGGATTTTATTATGATATATTTATTAATGCACAGCGGTTGAAGATACTTAGGACTTGTTTGCGCAGTCTCTATGGTGCGAATCAAATATTCGCACGCGAAAGAAATACTTGCACTTGCATTGTCATTTACTGACTAGTGCTTAGTATCTACAAGGAGTACTGATAAGGATGCTCGGTGTGGATATAGCTTATTGAATAAAATAGGTATATTAGGTATTTTAACTTACAAAGTCAGACATTTACGAGAGTGGTTTAAGCTGTGTTATGTTGAACAGTGATTGTTAAATACAAGAAGTAACTATGTAATTTTTGTTTCTTGTGAATTATTTCAATTTCTTCCATCATGAACGAGACTGAAACCCGCTTTTCCGCTGCTACATTAATGTACGTATTATCTGCATAAGTTATATTGATTTTTTTGAATAAAATACAAAGTAGATAGCAATCCAAAGCACGAAATTTAAATCTTAATTTTACCTACACTTACTTTTTAAGTTTGCTTGCGCTTCTTTTCCGATTAAACAATGTTAAGTATGACTGTTCTTCATCTCGAGAGACGAAGTGGCAAAGACGAGAAGATGTTTTACGTTAGGAATTCAGGATAGAAGTTTATTTTGAGCTCAGGTTAATTGTGTTAAGGAATAACCTTTAAGAAGCTGAGAGTATTTATTTTGCTGTATATTAAAACATTAAATTTTTTGTTTCCAAAGTTTTGAGAGGGAGCAGCTTAAAGAAGAACGATCCACACAAGAATCATCAGAGTCAAGGTATTGACATTACTTATAGTATGTGTGTATTTTGAGTTTAGACAATATACATTTACTTCATGTGAGGATTGGGCAGGATGAGGGTTCATCTGGAGCTTGTTAACTTGCACGAATTTTAAAAAAATGTATTGGTTATTGTAGTTTACAGAGTAACTAATATACGTTTCTGTAAGTAGCATTATAAATTCTGAATTAAATACTTTATGTACATTTGGCTAAATTTCTGACTGTAGAGAAGATAATATTACCAATATATTTTCATTTTGTTTTGAGAAATAGGAGAAAATGAATTTATTTTGCTGAATTATCCAATTTACTCTACAGTTTTGCACGGCAACTGAAAAAAGTTTCTGTTCTCAACATTAGTTTACATTATATCCTCAAAAACAAATCATCTTTTGAAATAATCACAACAAAATGTGATAACACTCCATAATGTGAGTATGCCAAGATGTCTTGACATGACTCACAGTTTGATACCAGTTTTATGTTTTTGGAGAGATCCAAATAAATTAAGATTCATTTGTTGCACTTGCATCTTTTATTAAGATCGTTCACTGTGCATTACTCTTAAGATTCCCAGAATGCAACTATAAAAATTTGTTTAAAAACTTTCCAGTATTAGTTTTCTCTCAAAATGTTAAATTAGAAAAGATTTTATTTCAGATGAGAATTAGTACAAGAACACCATAAGTTTATAGCTCTGTTTAGTTCAGGGCATTTTATTATGTCAAAAATACTGCTTCCACACCTTATTGACTATGCTTACAAAGGTGAAAGTTTCCTGTATATTTATGTGATTATAGTATAATAAAAGATTTGAGGCCCTTGTGTGTTTTTTTCGAATATATACATATATAAAAATATAAAAGCAAAAGTAATTGGGTTTGATTCCCAGCCCTTCCGAATATTTTCAGTAATTGGAGTAAAGATATAAATATAGGAGAAAGGTTGGGAATATGCTCTGAAGAAAGCATATGCTTAAAGGAATCATATGTACAAGGCATAGAGAGGAAAGGATGAAGAAGAAACGACTGAAAATATTCGGCAGGGCTGGAAATCTTTCATTGAAATCAAGCTTATGAAATATTATTATTTTACTTCTGGCTATTTCTATTGTCACCATCAATTTGTAGATCTTTTACTCAATTTCTTGCTGCTTGGAAGGAAGGTCGCATCTTATTCCGAATCTTCCTGGGCACAGGTTCCGGAGACTTCATCCGTTACAGCATTAGAAGCCAAGGCTGTTGAAAATAATTTTTTTTTAAATATTTCTGGATTTCTTCAGCATCTAACAACCAGTCTTATATGCCTATTTCTGAATTTTCTATTGGTCAATCTCTTGCAGGTCTTAATACTTTTATATTTGCTCTTTTCATCCTTGTTTTTGTTTCTGGAGGTGATTTCACTTTTTCTTTTTAAAAGAGACTTGGCTGTTTCCTATTATTTATAGCACAGATCCATTTGTATTACTTTTGTTAATGTTATATATTTTAGAGTTTTATAACAATTCATTACTGAGCTGAACTACTCCGCCTATATCTTATCCCTCTGAAAGAATTTTTTGGCGTCCTCTGTGCCTTCATCTGTTGACTGTTAATGTACTAATACTCTTTCCTTCTTGATTAAAAACCACAAGGATCCACTTGACACCTACAGCAAACTTTGTGTAGTTCACAAATTCTCTTGCTCTAATTGTAATTCCTGCTACATAAGGCAAAAAAAATGTTCTCTTAATATCCGTATCGAGAAACATATGTCTAATATCCAAATCCCAATGATAAAACAATCTGTACTCTCCAAATATATAATCAATTTTAAACATTCATTTGAATGGCAAAATGCTAAGATTTAAGACATTGACACCGAGTATAATTCCAGACTTATATCGACAATGGTTCACATTAAATAAAAAATCACAGAAATTAATGTACAGACACTATGAATCTCAACAATATGATCCCATATTTTTATGCTCTACCTTGTGATTTTGCATTGTTGTTTCTCCCTTATTTTTACCTAATCCTTCTGCATTCCCATTGTCATTGCATTTTCTAGGCTGTTGAGTTTTGTCAAATGACTAGTGCAGTTGTATCTCTAGGCTGTTGCATTTTTTCTGCACCTGAAGAAAGGAACAAGGCTTCCAGAAACGTTGTGTGGTATTTGTATTATTACTTCTTTTGTCTGTAATTGGCTATCTTTCTTATTATTAATTTTCAATCAGATTTAAATTTTTCATTTGTATACTACATTTATACAGCCAGCTCCACTGTGCAATGCTCATAGCCTGCTGAGTCATATTGTGCTTATAGTAGCCAGGTAGAGACGGCCCATAATTCCCCTATCCCTTCCTGCTGGTGACCAGGTAGAGAGAACTTTCCTTCTCATCCTTTCTCTGAGGCATGAAGTGACGTGCAGATACAATTACCTAAGTATGTGAATTATATACATGATATGACATTAGAAAATGCAATTACTACATTCATTTTTGAAAGAGTAATTTTTACCTAAAAGCTGAAGTAGTTAAGAAATTAAGAGAAATTGACAGCCTGAAAACAGCAAATATTTAAATAAATTTCTATTACAAATTAAACTTGTTTCAGTCCTGATGTTGACCCTCATCAGGCATATAATGACGAAACTATTAATTTATATTATTACTTAGATTATTCGGGTATTCCATTGTCTGGACATTCTTGTATGAAAAGACGGAGCTGAATTAGTTGCACAAAAATAATCTAAATAATAATGTTACCTCACCATTGTCTACAAATTTCAAATCCAGATTATTAACTTATAGATATAAAATTATAAAAATAAGCCATTTGCACAAAAATACTTGAATTTTAATTTTTTTACAATTTGAGGTGTATGATTTTGGATTATAAGATTGCAAATATTGTTTAAAGAATCTGTCTGTTTTAGCATTAAGTAAATGCTTAATGTATAACAGTTCAGAAACTAATATGAATTTACAATTACTATCTATATTATATATTAAGTAAATGCTTAATGTATAACAGTTCAGAAACTAATATGAATTTACAATTACTATCTATATTATATATATGAAAATAGCTCCAATTGATTGTGTGATTGGTGTCACAATATGTTTAGAAATGATAAATTGAGAATATTTTATGGTAAAGTGATGTGTAATAACTATGCTATGTTAATTAACTAGTGCATTTTATTTTTTACTAGCTGGGTGCCCAGTATTGCCTGGGTATTTATTTTCATAAGCCTGAAAAAATAATTAATTATTAGAAATCACACTTTTACCTCATTCTTGGGACTGTGCAATGAATAATTCAGCATTGGTGGTTTAAAAATTGGAGGTGGTTTTCACTTGTGGTAATTTCACACACTTACTATATTTCACTTTTGTTGATTTTATTCAATTTTTCTTCAAAAACACAGTTATTAAATTAAATTTCTATCCAGTTGGTTATTAAACACCTTTTAAAATAATTTGTTGTTACAAAGAAGACATTGGTATTAATTACAAAGAGATATAGACTTATGTTAATTGTCAATGAATATATGTAGAACAACGGCTGCAGTCATAACTTCACATATGTCTAAAACACAAACAAACCACAATAATATTGGTGAGGATAATAAATTAATAATAATAAAGTAATATGTTAAAATTGAATAATATTAAATTCAGTTCACTATTTACGTAACATAGTTTTTCCAAATAGTACCTAACTATAAGATATTCTTAACTTAATTAATAATTTATAAGCATATTTTAACACGAACAGTACTATCAATTGGGAAAATTCCATATTTTCTATTTAGATAGTCATTATAAATCCAGGTTCGTTTTGGAAAATTTTATTCATTAAGCATATTATAAATTATATATTCTTTTCATGTTAAAACTGATACAGATTCTTTAAGTAAAATTCACAGTGCATAATCAAGGATTCAAAAATCCTCTAATTTGAAAATTAAGTATTTTTGTCCAACTGTCTTATTTTTGTATTTAATTATTTAATTTTCATTCTTACATCTATATATTTATAGTTTTGTCTATTCCTGATTAGGGACTGAAACATGTTATATTTTTAATTAAAGTTTATTTTTTGATTGTCTGTTATTTGCCAGTTCATTTCTCCAACTTAACTTAATTTCTTAGTTCTTTTTTGCACTGTGCTGCAAGACTAGGAGCAAGGAAGACTTTGTCACTCATCACAAGGTCACAAGCAGTAAAGGATAGAAGAGAGAGGGGGGGGTATATATTAGGGGTCCTCTCTACCTGGTCACTATAAGCACAATATGACAGGTTGCTTTGAGCATGACACAGATTCACCATAGTCATCAGATATGCCTTTTTAAAATGATTGTGATGCTAGCTGTCAAAGTATATTTCGTATCTCACATAGCCCAGGTTGAAACAGAAAATGCTGGGTGTATTTGGTGATGGTATTACTGAATAATTATTAGCATTACCCATTTGCATGGTTACTTAATTAAGAGACTATTGGTTTAACTCCATGATGTCATTCTTTTAATCTCACTAGTATAATCTATAAAATAATTTGAAGAAAGTGGCTGGTAGGTATGATCATCCAATGGTTTGTTATTTTCATACTTATTTTTGTATGCTTTCCATGTAAATATGAGGTATTAATTTTACACGCTTTACAAGCATGCTTTGTGAAATTATAATTTTTTAATATCTATGTCCTCTCTTTCATTATCTGTTAATGTCAGTATGTATCTTATTTCTCAATACAGCACATATTTTCTGTATTTCCAAGTTTTAAGAAGTTTTTTTGAAGAATTAACAGTTCTCTGGTTTCTGTGTAGGAACACTTATTCCAAGAAAGCTTCAATAGGCTTTTCTTTAATACTGTTAAAATTTTGAAAAAAAAAATCTTGAAACTTCAGTATAAAATAGTTATATGTATGTTAATTCATGTAGATTGAAAGATTGCTTAATGAATCTCTGATTATGTACAGAATTTATTTACTTGGAATGTGCATTGTGTCATGCAAAATTTGGTTAAGAATGTTCCTTTATTTTAATATTGCTAACAAGAGTGATGCCAAATATTCTAACCCAGGTACAATTGTGACTCATAATATTGTTATTCGTTCGATAAGATTAGTTATTGAAATTAACCACTTGATTTAATCCATAATTTTGACCTTACCTTCTAAAAATAGAGTTACCATTTAATGGTATTTTATGGATCTACTAGCTGGGTGCCCAGGTTGTCATAATGAAACTAAACAACATCCATAACCTTGGATTTGACACAAATCTCAATTGTTTTTGCATTTTTTTTATGTAACGTGCATCCCTAAAGGTGCTTCGCTCCTGTGCCAAATGGGGTTTAAATTATACACAAAAATATTGAAAAGATAGGTTGTAGGATGTTTCTCGTATTAGTTACAACATACAAGTGCATTTCATATCTTCTGGATTGCTCTTAACATTTGTTTTATAGTGATGTTTATACAGTTCATTATTTAATGCATTTATATATTTTCAGTTTAGTTTTTCAAAAGGTGATTACTACATCAGTTTCTGTTTATTTATATGTTTGAGTTCACTCTTAAATACTTGAAGAAAGGTGGCAAATGCTTCTGCTATACCCCCCCCCCCCCTCAAAAAAAAAACTCATCAGTTGATATTTTTCAAACGCCAACTAAATAAACGTTAGGTTTCCATTATTTTGTTATCTGTTTCTAGAAAAACCATTGTATTCTGCTTCATGCACAATATGTATTGTGCTACACTGATATACATTGTTTAGTAATAGATAACTGGTCATTTGATGTCAACCATGTGAGAAGTATTCTATTATCTTGATTACACTACATTGTTACAGGCTGCTTTCATTTTGATGCAGTATCATTGTTTGAATAGCATTTTTTATGCAAAATTAAGTAGCTTGTGGCGTATTCAATTCATCTTGACAATTTGTTTTAAAGGACTCATTCATATATTAATGTGGAAAGTATCTATGTTGTAACACTTGTTACTGGGTCTGCTAGTGTGCACGTACTTCTACAAGCATTTGTCCGTTGATATATTGGCTGTTGTACCAAAAAAAACATATTGATTTTAGTTTTTTTAAATAATATAATTGACCGGTAAGGACATGAGTTATGACAATATTTTATTATATTACCCTAATGTCTTACTGGTATTTTATACATGACACTGATATTGATTAAATTATTGTCTTCACATTTTTTTGCTTATGTATTCTTCATAACATTTCAGGCGTAAGTCTGTGGAGAACCTGCTAATGTCAAGTCATGATGTAATTGGGAGTAGCATCAGTTCATCCTTGACGTTCAGCGCTATGACTTTACCCACTACCTCTAATATTGCAAATCCCAACGGCTCCCTGGATCCACGGTAAACTTGGCTAAAAGTATTGTCACAAATTGTGTTTTAACAGCATTGCATTTTTGAGTTTCTTTGTTTTTTTTTAGACATTATTTGTAACAGAAAATGTGATACCCTTAATGTGTTGTGAGAATATTCCAAGTTGTGTATTGTTTCTGAATCATTTCTAAATATGAATCTAATTGTTTTAGTCATAATATTCATTTTTAAGTTGGTTTCTTCTAATTAGCATGTATCGTGTACAATTACCTCTAACAGATACATTCATTAAAATAAAAATCTCACTTGCATACTTTGAACAATTTGTCTAAAGTCTAGGAATTTCTGTCCTCTCAAGAATCTGATTTGGGATTATACACAATTATTGTCATCTATATTGATAAGCCCTTAGCATATTTTTGTGAATTTAATATTTTGTTGTGTGTTATTTGCTGGAAACCTAATTGTTAGGTAAGTGATAAATATTTCTTTCCCTCAGTTTGTGGTGGAGGCATGTGGTGTGTTATGACATGTATTAGTGTGTGTTCCAATTAGGTCTGCAAGTCCAAGCTCCAGCCCACAGTCAAGTCCACGTCCATCCCCTCGCCAACATCATAAGCCAGACAGTTGTAAAGCTGATAACGTGACCAGTATCGGCATCCCACCGGATAAGCCTGATGCCACGGAGGTCAGTTGTTTGGTAATTGTCTTACAGTGTGTATTTGTGTATGGTAAAATTAGTTTTCTGTTTGTATTCGTTAAGCTTTCACTTCATGTGTAAATAAGTTCATAATGTAAAATCCATAGTTTTCTAAACATTATATGTCTATCAACAGAAACAATAAGATAATAAAGTAGAATGTGATGCTTTGGAACTGTGTTCAGATAGCTCACTGTAAGTAGTTATTTTATGAAATTTAAATTTCAAAATCAACCTCCTGCTAAAAATTAAGAGTATAAAATTAAGTTAAATAATTGGGAATTATATCAAGCTCTCTTACAACATCAGTAACATATAGCGAAAAAGGTGCTAACATTTAAGGTACAGAATTAATTACCATTGAAAGTACAAAAATTATACAGGAATGCAAAAAATATTTAATTTTTTTCTGCAAAGCTTTAGTTTTGTAATGTTTTTGGGTGTGCCAAGTTAAGAAACAAGGTTAACCTTTTATAATGTAAGGATAAGAATCTAGGAGATTGTCTGTCCAAATCAACTGAGTATTATGTACATAAATTTAAAAATATATTCCTATTTTAGTTTTTACTAATTATATTTAAATTGCTGTAATGAGTCTTCTTCCTCTTTATTCACATTTTGAAAGTTTTCCTCTGCAATAAAAAATGGTGATTCCTGTAAGATGTGGTGGTGTGGATTCAAGTATCATTGGAAAATGAAGAAAATTGTAGAAAATTTCATTATTCACCTTTTTTATTCACACAGTCTGGTACACAGAATGACATTCCTTCCTGAAGAAGCGGGCCGAAAACCTCCAAAAATTTCTTCCCCAAATGACTATGCCGAACTTTAATTTCAGGTGGGCCACAAACTATCTCTCTCTAGAGAGAAAGTGGGTTGTTTACCTGAAATTTTTACTCTTTCCTTTCCATACCAATATTTTAATAATATGTACATACATTCATTATATATAATGCATAGGAAAATGTGATGAGATCAAATTAAATAACACATTTAGATTGGAAAGAGAGACACCCTGCAATCAATAGTTGTCCAGTCAAGCTGAGGTGAGAGAATGTTCCAATTTTTCGAGGGCCTGAGCCCCCCATGTCATGAAAGAGGGTCTGAACTGTGTGTTGGAAGGGCAATTGTAATATATACATTATGTGTGTGTATATATATATATATATATATATATATATATATATATATGTGTGTATATATATCTATCTATCTATATAATAAAAAAGGATGTATATTTGTATGTATGTATGTATGTATGTATGTATGTATGTATTTACATTGTTCTTTATACAAATTTTATCGCGTGGACAGAATGCAACAAAAATTGGTACACATATTCTTCAAAATACGAGAAACGGTACTGTGAGGGTGAGAAACACCTAGCATACATGTGGAAAGAATTATAATTAAAAACCGTGATCATTAAATATTAAATTACTGCGCGCCAAGAGACAATGACGTCACGCGAGAGAGAGACGTTACTACGCAACGAACAAAGGAAATATTTTCTTTATTAGGAATGAAATAAAGCAGAAATATGTTCTTTAAATAAAAAGTATAATTTTATACAGCAATACTCCATCGAATGGTAATAAAGAAGAATACGAATTACTTTACCATCCTTGCGGAAAATGTAAGTTAATCTTCGCACTATATTAGTTGTGAGTCTAGCTAACAATTTCATCAATGTAATATTTCGTAATGTATGAAGACTGAGTGACAATTGACAATTATATCCTGAAATACTCAAGGAATATATATAAGTATTCAATTAAATACTTTTTCGAGTTTATATAAATAAGTACACGAGCAACGCCGGGCACCCAGCTAGTATATATATATATATATAATTGCAATATTGGTATGGAAAGGAACGAGAGATTGGTTGTGGCTTACCTGAAAGTGAAGTGGGGTGTCGCCATAAGGAACTGAAGGTTGTTCTTCAAATTTTCGGAGGCTCTCAGCCTCCTTCTTCAGGAAGGAGTGTTACACCATTCCATGCACCGGCCGGCTGTGGACTGCCGGTGCCCGGAATGGTGTAGCACTCCTTCCTGAAGGAGGAGGCTGAGAGCCTCCGAAAATTTTAAGAAAAACTTTCATTTCCTTATGGCGACACCACACTTCACTTTCAGGTAAGCCACAACCAGTCTCTCTTTCCTTTCCATACCAATATTGCAATTATTTTTGACAATGTCATATCTTTACTAATATCATATATATGATATTAGTAAGGATATGACCATGGCAATGCCAACTTCCAATAAATGGATATACATACATACACGTTTGTATATACATTTGAACATAGATGAGATAAATCATGACAAGTGACCACCAAAAGATTGAATGCCACCTAGTGGCATTGTGGGCAAGAAATTATATAAACTTAACAAATGTCTTCCCTGATATGAATAGGAATTATTCTAACAATTGTGTGCGATGAAAATGGGAAAATACTCTGTGATAAGTGACTTTACCAAAGGGCAGATGGAACTGGGAATAGGCATTTTGGAAATGGTGAAGGTGGTTGTTTGTTTGTATGCTATTGCCATGAGTATCTATGGAAAGTGCTTAAAGGACAGTGAAACCATGAATAGGTGACAGAATGTTAGGTGTCCACCAAAGAACATAGAGGTCAGAGGATTGCCTGTTCTGTAAAGCAGCATAGGCTGCTTATGCGCTGCAGATCTGACGGATGATACAATACTGATGCAAGCACCAGTGTTTCAGAGCACATGTTCAATGCATATTATTAAACATTCCTTCATGCTTGATGTCTTCCCTGACAGCAATGACATCTTCCAGCAGCATAATTTTCCATCTTACAAGGCCACAATTGTTCTATAGTTGTTTGAGGAACATGAAAGTGAAGCCATGTTGATTTCTTGACCACTAAATTCTTCTGATCTCAACCCAACGGAACACATCTGGGATGCCTTTCATCACCCTCAAATCATTGGCTCATAATTTAAGGGAATTGTGTGACTTGTGTTTATACATTTCGTGCCAATTACATTCAGAAACCAACCCAGGATTTGTCAAGTCCGTGACACACCAAATTGCTGCTGTATTTTGTTACAAAGGTCTACCGACACACCTCAGCAGTTAGTCATAATGTTTTGGTTCATCAGTGTGTGCATAATTTCTTTTACTAGTTGTAAAAAGTATGTGGCTAACTGGAAGAAGGGTAATAGTTAAAAATGATTAGTACCTTGATTCTAGTACATGTTAGAAAGTAAGTTCCCACAATTCAGTTCAGCAATATATATATATATATATATATAATCTTGAAGAGCACTTAGAGGGCATCACCTGTTTATTTACTTTGAGTGAGGGGCTACACAAGGTCCATCTATGTGGTGGCCTGTTTCATTTTATAACATGGGATGGAAAGAGGGGATGTGGCAGGACGAATAAGGTAGCCAAGACAAAACTTGACTCCATTGTTTGTTTAAGGATCCTACACAGCATTCGCCTAATTTTGATGCAGGAGAAACCCTAGATAAAAAGCATCAGGTAGGTTTAGCTCCCTGTACTTCCCAAGCCCTTCCAATGACTAAAGTTTGGTGTTTTCTGTGGGGACACAGTGTTCCCGACCCCTTTTGGAGGCAGCTATCTGACTGTTCCTTTGAGAACAACGAACTAACAACTTTTACCATATGCCAAACGTCTGGAACTCCGGAACGTACTCCCGTCAAACTGGACCTAGGTATCGCGGCCTATGGGAATCTTGATTCAAATCAAAATCCCTGGTTTGAAACCAGAGACAGGGAAACCCACCCTTTTCCTTCGTTTCTTCAAGTTCCTCCCCTTATCTACATATATACAGAAAGATCGACGAACCAGAGAGGGGCGCGGAAAGCACGAAAAGGTATTATCCCTGATGGACATCAGTTTGGCAGGGGTTTTCTATAGTTTTGTCGCCATAACTGAACTCTTGTATATAGAGCTTGTTATACTTCAATTTCCTCGTTTTCAAGAAGAGTTTCATAAAACGATACTTATTCCGTGGAGCAGTTTTTATTCTGTTTTTTTAAACATGTATAATAGAAATTAATTCAAAGATACAGTTGTTTTTACGTCATTTCAAATTATTACGTCTGTCAGGACTTAAAAATCGGGTGGGTAAATAAACTTCTCAATTTTCTATTTGATTATCGTAACTTACTGGCCTTCGACTTGAAAAAGACACAACAATGCACAGAATTCGGAAGGAGATGGTAAGTTCCTCCAGGTTAAAACTGAAGCTGGGTTGACCGTTACAGGGCAACAAACCACTTTTGAATTATCTGTCTTCCCTAACATAAAAATGATTATATATATATATATATATATATATTTATGTGTGTGTGTGTGTTAATCACATGACATTTCATATAATGGTTATTCATAGTTTTAACGTAGTGGAATTTACAATCTCCTTCCGAATTTTGTGCATCGTCGAGTCTGGCACGTATAATGAAACAGTTTACTTCCGTTCAAGATGTTTCCAGTCGTAGTAAATTACGATAATCAAATAGAAAATTGAGAAGCTTATTTATCCACCCGATTTATTACGCATATATATATAGTATGTGTTAATTTAGATTTGAATAGAAAGTAAGTCTTCTGAATTTTTAACATTCACCCTCGTTCTCTGCTCCCTGAATCTACATATTAAAAATTCATGGGGATAATATATGTTGGGATGCCGTGCGGCAACCGCTTGAGCTGTTAAGGAAAAACTAGACTTTGTAGCATTTATACACGTCATAGAATGGGAGGGGAAGAAACCTCTGACTAATAGTGGCTTCACATTACAGCTTATTTACTAGTATACATTGGTGAGTCCCAGAATCTATTTGTCTTTCTTTAGTCTCTAAAGCTCTCGTGTAATTCGTTTTGTTATTTGTTCATAATAAATCGAAATTAGTGACATTTGTGAAGTACTTACATCAACGATTGAGGAAAAACCGCAGTTATACGGGAAGCGTCTCAAAGACATGGATGTATATATTCTCCGTTCGTTGGGAAAAAAAAGAAAAACCAGCAGTTTTTTTTGTTAAGGTCAAGTTGAAATCGCCAGCGGAAAACCGCGCGGTGAGGAGGACACAGCATTGTTGTCTGGAGAATAAAGTATCTTCACTGCATACTGTGTAGTAAGCTATGCCGTCGTTAAAAAGGAAAATTAAAAACCTGGTAATACCTCTCTACTAAATTTGTATTATTATTAAACTATATCGGTATTGAAACGGAAATATCTTGTCCGCAGTGATTGTAGTTATATTACTGTTAATAGTATTTTGGAGAAGGCATTCTATTGCACTGAATACAGGTGGGTTTTATTCACAGAATAGTTTACAGGTGTTAAATTGTCTGATTTGTGTCAGAAATTTTTTAAATAAGTGTGGTAAAGAGAGAAGTTATATCTGGATAGTGAGAAAAGGTAATTCAAAGAGACGAAGGACCTATATGATGCCATTTCTAATTGTAAACTACTGTGTTTGTCTTAAGGGAAGAGTGAGACATGTCCATTCAGAGAATAGACGTACGAGTTAGCAACCCTTTCACACTGGAACTTACTTGGCTCAGCCCAGGGAGACTTACCTAAGGCGTTCTCAGAAACTATGCTGTATCGTTCTTTCCTATCTTTGAATTAGCTTCCCTCCCTACATAAATCCGATGTTGTGTTTTTACCACTCTTATCTCACACACATCTTCCCCAAATTTGACAATTAAACACCCAAAACTCGGGAGTTAAATCCACTGTTGTCATTAAATTTTGAATTTCAAGTTGTTAAATTGGGTAATAAATAATTTGAGCTACTCTATTAATATATTTTTGTTGTTATTAATAATTGACTTTTAAGTACAAGGGTAGTCCCATAAATTTTTTGTGTGTTTACAAATTCACTGAGAGCGTTCACTATTGATGGCTGTCAAACAAACCTTAACAATGTAGTGTCTTCAAACTGAGCTTCATAAGGTTGCACCTTAAACCACTTTTCTTTTTTAAATATAAAAACCGTCTGTCTACATGTCAGGTTAATGTTGTATTAATTGACTTAATTACTGTAGTATTTTCTTAAATAAATAATATGTTAATAGTATTTTTTAACTAGCCTTAGATAAACTATTTTGAACTTTACACTATATTTCTTTAATTTATTCACAATTCAGAGCTTAATTTGTTAACTGATAATTTCTCTAATTATATCATTAGTTTTTTTGTAATTTTATTGTAAATATATTCACACAATTATCCTTGCTGCATATTTTTGTTAAATATAAGTAGCAAGGCCCTATAAATGTTACTCATACTTAGCAGTGTTGTACACAACTGTTTGATGTGCTTGTCATTTGTTGTTTTCTGTGGGTCAAAGTTTTCTGACAACTCCTGTGTTCCTTAATGTAGCTTTGTCTTTTGTGACATCACTTCACCAAAGCATTTTCTTTTAGTTTGTATTGGATGATAGTCTTCATAAACAAAAAATTCAATTATTATAGATATAAATAAACATTTTAAAATCTCGATGACTCAAAAGTTGTCAAATGTTATTAGGCATATTATATTTTCAAGTAAGATGGTTTCTTCTCCCAAACGACTAGTGTGTGCATATTTGTACATATTTGAAATAGTATTCACTATTTTTTTATTCTTACAAAAAATAACTTAGATGATTGAACCATTGTTGATAATTAATTTTTTGCATAATATTTGATTAGGTTGCATTTAGTTTCCTCCAGCTTATTTTCCTGCTTCTATTGTGCTTGAGCAATATTTTTTCTATGTTGTGTATTATTGAAGTAACCAATTGCTAGATTCACTTGTTTTTCATATATCGTATGTGATTTTCATTCTCTATTTGAAGAGTCTTACTAAATCATTGCATCTATTTTTGAAAAAATATAAAACATCTGTGTTAATAATATACTAATAAAATAAATGGCCAAATAACACACAATTAAGTAGTAATATAAATAGCACTCAATGTTTCTGCAATCCTTGTTGCTTTTGTCAGGTGATTCAATACATTTAAGAGCTGCAAGAACAACAGGTGATGAATTCAAAAGCCACAATTTATTTTATCACCTAATTTTTTCTGTTATTTGGCTATTGATTTATATACATCATATTTTTGCCAGCCTTTGTTGTTAGTTTATCTTGTTTATCTGGTAATTTATAGTTGTAAAGAATATGCAGTTGTATACCAATTTACATTAACATAAATAAAAAATTAAAGCAATTCTTTATGTAATCATAATTGATAGAAGCCTTGGATTCTTATCTGCCAGGTGTATTTGCAAATTGTGTTAATATCTTATCAGTCAGCAGATAAATTTGTGTTGGAAACAGATATTAGTAATGTGTAAAGGCCTTTTCATATTACTTCATCTTAATATTCTTATTGAAAGCAAATTATTAATATTTTAAAATGTATTGTAGTTATTGAAATTCTTTTGGTTCTTTGGATCATAAAGATTTACTGAAAATATTATTAGCCTTAAAGCTTCAGCTCCGGCTCCTTTTTAAAATGAGTTTTAACATTTCTAATTGTTGGTAGTTAATTTTACGGTACCAATTTAATGATTGTGGGGTTATGAAATGAAAGAACAGTGTTGACAATTTTTATTTGCAGACTGAAAGCTTAAGCCGTTCTTCTGATCATGGTCAAGTGGTAGAGAGAAATTCTAGTGCAAATGATGGTTGTAAAGAAAGAAAGGAGTCAAGAGGAACAGATCGTGCTAAAAAGAAACACGCTTGGTATCATGCATTGTACCCTACTTACAAGTCTAGGAATGAAGATTTCAAAAGACTTTTTAGAGGAGTTCCACCAGAAGAACGTCTCATAGTGGGTTAGTAAATAGAATTGTATTGCATTTAATTGTAAGGGGAGCATTCATGTATAAGAGACTTCTTTTTTTTATGAATGTTGTCAGGGTAACCTTTCCTTTAAACCTAATATTCTTTCCTTAATGGTTATGTCTGTGCAAACAATGTTTTGGGTGGGATTATATTTTCATAGTTCATGTAGTATAGTTTCACATAATTTATTAACAACTAATCCTACCAGTCTTTATATTATTTTATTTTAACTTCAAAAGTAATTTTTATCATTTAACATTCAATTAAGCTTATATAGTATATTGTTATTTTAAATAATTTGTTTAGATGATGAATAAGTTTAAAAGTTCTCAACAGCTTTTAAATATCAAGTAATCAATATAGATTATCTGGAGACTTCTTTGATCACAGTTCTTCATTACTTCATTTAAATAATTTGCTTCTTTCTCTTTCAGATTATTCATGTGCTTTACAAAAAGAAATAATTGTGCATGGAAGACTCTATGCATCCCAAAATAATCTCTGTTTCTATTCCAACATATTTGGTTGGGAAACACAGGTGAGTGTGACAAGTTATATTTAAGAATATGCTTCTCCAGTTTTAAGATTTCTGTAAGTAGCATAAGACAACACATTAGATTATTACAACAAAGTGGATTTGTCATTAATGTAAAATGTTATCTTTATTTTCTTGTGCTGCACCAATCAAATTTAGAATTATTTGTGTAATAATATTCTTACAATACAGAAAAAAAAACCTGAAGTCTTAAAATTTGATGCATTTATCTTATTGGTTCATAAATGACTGCTTATTCAGAAAATAAACTACACTGTTACAGTTTTGGAGAAGCTTGCACATAGTCCAAGCTTTTCTGTCAAGATATTTTATATTACAGTATGCACATTGTATGCAACCAAATAATGTAAGCTTTCTTGACAAATCTGCTGTATAATATTTTCTTCAGTTTCAAACCAGGTTCAGGATTTATTACACAACGTTTCTATGGGTGCCACCGCCATTGTCGTCAGGTGAAGACGCATACCATTGAAACGTGTAAAAAATCCTGAACCTGGTTGAAAACCTAAGAGAATAGTAAGTGCATTGTGTGCACATTGAAATGATATGAAGTAGTTGCACATTTGAGGAAAACAAAATTTGTACATATATTGTGAGGTTATACTTGGAAAGTCATTTGTAGGTTATTTCATTATATGTAAGATATACATTCTTATATGTTAAGAAATTTTAAGGTAGGCATAGCTAAAGAGAATAGTAAATCATGATTTGAGCAAAATCGGAAAGCAATAAACAGCACAGAAGAAAGGAAGAGAGATCATACGAAGTTGAAGAACTAAACTTCGATAGCAGTAAAAAATAAATAAAAGAATGTAGTCTTTCTTGGTGTAGAGAATTAATAGTCTTTTTGGGCTTCTAACCAAGTAAACAATTTTATTTACAACGTTTCGATGATGTTTACTATATTATTCCAGCAATTAGAAGCCCGAGAAGACTTTATTAAAAATTTTATATTGGGGAGGGGTAAATTCAGGCATATAGCACAAGAGTCTTAACTTTAATCTAAACATTTTGGTTAATTTGGCTTATTAGTACCATTGAGCTCGTATATCAACTGCCATTCAAAGACTTGCAGATTTAGCATGATAATAAATGGTTAGGGAATTGAATGGTTTATAATACTAATAAATGCCTGGAAATCAGTTTGTCTCCACCATTGGTTCATTTCATAATTTAAGGGTAACTCAAGGTAATTATTTTGTGTTATAATTAATGTTGTTATTAGTAATATACGAAGTGTGTAATAAATATCAACAATTTGTTTCCCACATATTCTTTTGTATAATTACTTCATTTCCAGCTTTCAATACGATGGAAAGATGTAACTGCACTAACAAAGGAAAAAACTGCACTGGTTATACCAAATGCAATTTTAGTGTGTACAGTTACAGAAAAGTATTTCCTCACATCATTTGTTGCCAGGGACAAGACATTTCTTATGCTCTTTCGAGTATGGCAGAATGCGTTGATGGATCAGGTGAATTGAATTTATATCTATGATAAGTATACTAGTAATAATTATATGTATGTATAATATTGTTCCCTGTTGGGTATGTCTGTCATCACATCCTTCTCAAGTCATTATTAGCAAAACATCCAGCTTTATGAATGGGAAAATGTTACTGGGGTAATGTGATGGCATTCAACTCGGTATTTGGTTATGTTAAATTTCTTAAGTTGCACAGCATTGCTCTGTTTTCTCAAACAATGAGGAATGTTATCGCAGAGTAGCTTTTTGTTGTGGCAGTTGTAATTGTATGTGTACACAATTAGCCAATGATGAGAGTTCTCCACTAAGAACAACTTTCACTTTTAATATCCTGTGTTCCACCTCCTACACTAAACTGTCTCATTCCACATCTCAGCTAACTTTTTGGACCAGTTTTTGGGTCTCAGCCACATACTCTCACTTTCGCTTCCATCGTTCTCTACCCAAATATTTTGGTTCTAATACATCTTTATTCACAATGAATTGTGCAAAATAGGCTATAACTTTTTGACATTTATAAGTCAGATCAGTGCTAACAAATAAATTGACCACTTTAAAAACTTTCATGTGTCGAGACATTGTTGATGGTTAGGAACATCTTCCTGGCATACACAGCTCCTCCCTCGAATATGTGTTTTAAGGGCTAGAACATGAATTTAACTATTACGCCATTGATGTAAATATAGTTGCATATTTTAAATTCATTTCGTATCAAATGTGCAGAATGGTAGAGAACCAAGTGTATATTATATTTAACATACATTCTGATTGAAAAGACAAGATATAATAGAATTTTCTAGTACAAATTTGGGTGTGTGTATTTGAGCTTTCATCCTACTTTGTGTTTAGTTTATCAGTAAGAGTTGTAAGAAGCAAACCTGTGAAAATGTTATGTTTAATATGAGTTGTATCTGTGTCTGTTCAGTAAAAATATATTTCTTGAAATGCCTAATACTTTCAATGTGTACAGTATGTCTTTTCTTACCAGTGTAATATTTTTAGTAAAGCTGAAATAATTCTTTTCCTCCCTCAGCAATTTTCGATTCAAGAGATATGGCGATGGGTTCATAGGTGCTATGGTGACGAGTTAGGATTGACGAGTGACGACGAAGATTATATACCTCCCGGTGAAGAAAAGCTAGCTGCTGCTAGATTGTCTTTGGATTCCCTTGATGTAAGCCTTTGGTTGTGTATATATATTATATTTGAGCCTTAAGAATAATTATTACTAGTGTGGAATTATAGTTATTTATCATAACAGTTATTCCCATTTGTATACATTCATGTGAATTGTGTTCAATTTTTTTTTGTTGGGCTAAAATATTCAGGTGTATTCCAGGAGTGTTATGCTGCAAGTGAAGCTCCAATGGATCAATTAGATGACACACAAGAAGAAATGGAACGAGAGAGTATTTCATTGACCCATTTTCCTGCTTCAGCCAACAGTAGCTTATTAGAAAAACAATCTCCTGGAGCTGGCATAGTGTCAACAGAGCTTCCAACAGATATGAGTGATACAACTGAATCAGATGTAGAGAAAGCTGTTGGTACGACATCATACTTAGCTAGAGAGCAAACTTCCTTCTGACATTTTTGTGTACATTAAGTAAACACCATGTGCTAAGCCTTACTTTATTCAATACACATGCAATGCAGAACCCTCATAAATATATTTAACCATAATGTTCATCAAAGTCTTTAACATAACTGACTTTAAAATGTTCAATACAAGTTTTTCATGCTTTTATCAACTTATGTAATTTGCATATTTTATAAATTTTCACAGTTATAATATTTTTTTTCAATTAAGAAATGTTGAAATATTCTTCATATTCATTACTAATTCTTTGTAAGATAAATTACCTATTTATTTTTTAGAGGTAGAACCAATCTTGAAAATGTATTTAGATTTATTTTCATTATACCTGATAATTATCTTGATTTTGTTTAGATAAGAAGGCTGCAGCAATTTGCAATTCACCTCATGAGGGCCGGAAATTGGTGAGAGTGATTTTGCCTATTCATGTTGACCAATTGTTTACTCTCTTGTTTACGGGTTCCAAGTTTCTATTGGATTTTCACGCACATCGGAAAACCACTGGTGAGTAAAATTTTAATAAGTTAATAATTTTACTAAGAATCATATTTATCTGTAACAATATACATTTTACATATATGTATAAATTTGTAATTGAAATAAGTCTACTTACTTTATTAATGTTGGAATGGCCAGATACAGACAAACAAATCTTAGGTACCATAAACATGCAAACTAACACTAACTTATTAAATAATATCTATGATGCAAGTTTGTATATGTGACTTATTTGAAACTTTCAAAAAATATTTGGAGAAGTTGTGTGTTAGCCTTAAGTAATTTTTGCACCTGAATAGTTCTACAAACAGTAGAGGAAACTTTGTACCGCAATTTTTGTCTGTATCTGACCATTTTGTCATTAGTCATGTTCATAGGCATATAAATTTCATTTAATAATTGCTTTTTTCTTCATTTTGTATGTCTTGTATTCATTTTTATCGTAGATATGGAATTGGCCCCATGGACACCTAATACAGAAACATCTATGCAACATAGGACGATCACAATGACTTTGGCTCTGAGTCATGCGATGGGACCAAAAACTGCCCAAGTCAGTGAACATCAGGTATGTGTTTAAAACTGAACTTCAGAGATATATATGGTTCGAACATTTTTAGAGAGTATATACTATGCTGTAATAGATCATGTCCAAATCTCAAATTCAGTAATATTAACTAAATAATTGCACTTTCTATGGTTTTCTGCTACCTACGTGGAATGTATGGAAGAATTTAAAAAGCAGTTGAAGTGTTGAAATATCAAATTTGATTTAGAAGTAACATGGGCATTTGGGAAGCAATATAGCCCCCCTTCCCCCCTCGTAACTTATAATAAAAGAATGAATTAACTATGCATAACATATTTGGACCTGTAAATTGTATTAACATTTTTGTTCCCTAAAGAAGGATTTAAAGTACAGGAATAAAAGAATGGTATATAGTCTATGTCAACACTAAGCGACATTAGTAAAAGGTCGGAACTGGTATTAGAAATAATCTAATGAATGATATGACTTATCTCTGCTGTTTAATTTATATGTTGTAGAAACAATTAAATAATTTATCTGAAACATGAATTAAATTACTGTGAGAATTAATACCACTGTTTATATTAACAGATGTTATAATTTTGTTGTTAAAAAAGTATCTGAAAAATATCTTAAAAGGAATGAACAGTTTATTATAGGAGAAGTTCAGAATAAAATAAAATCAGGAGAAAACTTAAGTAATGATAGTAGCAAACAGATAAGAATGAAACAACAATTTAAAAATAAAATATGTACAGTAAGAACTGAAAGGAGAAACCTTTTGATATTTGGTAGTACTAATTAAGTAAAACATGAATAATTTTGAGAATTTATAGGCAACATAAGAATTCTTTTTGAGTATACTAACAAAACTTGTTGGTGAAACATATATCGACATCTGTTAACGTAACTCAGTGGTGAAAGGTACATAGAAGGCCAGAAATAGTTGGGAAAGGCAATGATAATAGTACTTACATCATATAATTAGGAATGTAAGATGTAGAAGAGTCTCGCAGAGTACAGAGCAACTGTAACAAATCAGTAAATGCACTGAAGTGTTGTCAGTTTTCCACATAGGCTACTCTGGACACGGTAACATGTCATATTGAATTTAATTCCCTGTCAATTGTTTCATTACTTGACTGATCATTTTGCCAATGATGACTGTCCTACTTTTGTAACATGGTGCAGTTGTAGAATTTGGAAACAAATTTGTAACCCTATAAACAATTGGAAAATATCATTATTTGAGGCATATTTAACAGATGATTTGTCCGATACATCTAATGTAAGTAGAGCTAACACAAAAAATAATTGTTGGCTGTAACTCACATAAGCCCTCATATTCTAGTCATAGTTTTAAGCAAACAATTTCAAATGGACACTATATTGCCACATATTTTTAGTTTTGTGTGTGTACTCATAACATGTGCCATTAGTACTAATGAAATTTAATGATATCCTTTTACTGTTCCCTAGATGATGAGAAAGTGCAGTAAGCCTGGAGAGCTATATTCTATAGATGTTGAGACAGCCAATTCTGGCATTCCTTACGCTGAATCATTTGGTGTGAATACACATTACTGTCTGTCTCGCACAGGTGAAAATGAATCGTGCCTTGCAGTTTATGGTCAAATCAAGTATAAAAAAACTGTTTGGGGTTTTGTAAAAGGTTAGTTCAAAATATTCAATAGAATAAACTTATAAGACCAATAACATAATTATGCTTTTAATAAAATAATTATGCTTTTAATAAAATAATTATGCTTTTTTGTGAAGGTTTTATTGAAAAGAATACATGGGCTGGACTGGAAGACCACTTTGGATCTTTGGTGAAGTCTCTGCAGCTAGAATGTGACCATGATAGCATAGCAAAGAAAAAAGTGCCCAGAAGACGCAGGAGGGGTACTTCAGTTCCTCCTACCAATTCAGAGGAAGTGACTAGCATATTGGGCAATACTTTGAAAAGTACATACTATTATTGTTTTGTACAGAAATATTTATTTAGTATTAATGATTTATTTCATTTTTAATTTACATGATGTTAATATTGTTTTTGTCACTTATGATTCCATATTTGTTTGTAATACTTTCATGTTGTATACAATTTATTTGATACATTTACCTAATTTTTTAGGGAAAAATGTCAGTGATGTCCGTAATAATGGTCATGATAGACTTACATGGACTGTGTTGACTGTGCTAATTCTACTAGTTATTGTAAATGCAGTATTTTATTATAAGTTGTGGGTTTTAGAGAAATGGACTCAACGTAATGATCAAAAATTCTCATGGATCGATCTTCAGGACATCAGGTAATCTTAATTACATCTAACATATTTAATAATCCTTTTGTTCAATGTATGGCATGCAATTGTGTAGACAACTGACTAAATTGTTTTCTAATTGTCTTCAGACTGATATGTTTTCATCCATCATCTTATTAATATGATTAATGTCTCACCTGGTAAATCATTATTAACATGCTTATTTAAAGATCTTGTTAGTTTAAGTTGTGAGCTCACTTTATGCATTAGCCATCTACTCCCCTCACAATGTGCCCTGTCCGGCACCATTATGATACAGTATTATAACTTGTCATATTTCATGGATCCCTTATAGAAGTCAAGCTTCACAGATTTGGAATGTTTAGTTTATATGGAAAGAATAGGATGGTAATGTTTTTGTATTAATTGTTTGACAAAACATACTACTGCATATTTAACATAATTTATGTTATTAATAGTGCATGCTGGCTCTTTACAATAATTTATTTTTCTCATTCACTTCTTAAGATATCTTCTAGTCATTCCCAATTTTGATTGTTCCACATATTTTTTATACTACTTGTATTTATGTGTGCAATTTATTATGCATGTTTTCTAAACCTGTCATTCTGTTGCTTTAGTTCATATGGAATATTTTAATATTGTTTAAATTATTCCAACATTTTTTTTCTTTTGAAGTCTGGTATGTGGGAAATTTTTATCTATTACCTACAATAGGTACACTTATTTATCTACATTTTCAAGTGTGGTGCCTGATGTATCCAATTATTGTATATACTTGTTGAACATTACCATGCTTTTCACTACCCCTACTAACTTGTTTATAAAATTCAATTAATGTAATAATTTCTAATCACTGCTCAGTTTATGAACAATTTAGGTAATGTTTACTATTGTCTGATGCCTATAGGAATCTTGAACACTTGTCTGTTTCACTATCATTGTTTCTGCCTCAGTGTCATTTTGTATGACTTTTCGACACTTTAGATTCTGTGAGATCATCACTGTGGTTGGTCAAATGAGCATCTCAATTTGACAGTGAAATCCTCAGGCAGTTCTTATCCAGGTGGTGTACATTTGGAGAATGTTAAGCAATAAATTTCACTTTTCATCTGTTTTATGCCTCATCAACAAATCATCCCTGAGATCAACTACTTTCATTGCTTAAGTATACAGTTTCTACTGTACCAATTATTGTTTATTGGTCAGAGGAATGTTGTTTGCAGGGAGGCCTGCATTTTATGCTTTATAGGAGCATTTATATCTTAAACAAAAATGCTAGTTTCTCAGGCATCATTTGTTGATAAGGCATAAAATGGACAAGTGAAATTTATTGTTTAACACCCCCCAAATGTACATCATAATGAAAATTAACATTTGTGATGGGTTTGACAAGATATAGATTTGGAGACTTTTTTGTTATAACCTCTCAAGTATTAAAACAAACTAAGGTTTTTACAAAAATTCTGGAACTAATATGAATGTGTTACCAAATTATGAATTTCAATTACAATGCATATTTTAACTCTGTTGACCGAGTTAATTGTTTCTGACGATATTAGTTAATTGTTCACAGACACGCACCGAAATCTCAAGAAGAATGGCTACAACTGTTTCAACAACAAGAAGTTCTTCATAACATTGAAATGCAAAAGTGGCAAGAGATCTTACAAGGTGCTATTCAGTTGCTACAAAAGGTATTCATGAACAAAATAAAAATTAGTTATTAATTTATTACATTTTCAATAGAAAAATTTCCATGTGCAGACAGAAGCGTCACTCAACGAGCTCCAAGTAAGCATCAATCCGAAATTAAAGCAAAATATTTTATCTTCTCTGAAGACTGCTAATGAGGAGGAAGGAAGTGTGACAAGTATAAGTTGGGCAGCAGACTCTGATGAGGCTCCACCTGCTTCCGCTGAGAATAAAGGAATGAAGGAACTCTGAAAATCCTATTTTCCTCGCTTCCAAGAGTTATAGCAGATTCCACTTTGATCTTGGTGATATTCACTGTCAATATGTGGAAAGGATTTACGGGTGTGTTATGTTGTTAAACTTAGAAAAATTCAATAAGGATAATTTGAAGAAATGTTGAATTTTTAGTAGTTTGCAAAATGTGAATGATAACAGAGAAAGTGGTCAGGTTTCGTGCATTACTGTTGAAAGATATTTTTAAAATTTGTGATATGTAAATATGTTGCAGTGTTCCCCCAAGTGTTAGACAAGCTACATTTGTTAAATCAGTAAAATTATATTACTTATTTGTATATAACAATCCTTATATATAGCTAGTCTTTGTTACACAAATGTAAATATATAATGTTAAATACTGTAGTTATTTCACATTTATTATTTTTTTATTGTGCAACATTGTCTATTTTTACGATGACAAACACCGAAGACATGTGAGTAGTTTCTGTAGATCATTTGTAGAAATGTTAACTACTTGGGAAATTTCTAATTTTTGTTAGAATTAATAGTAGTAGTGGTGTCCTAGTGGTGCTATTCTATCTTTGTTTGCACTGGATAGTAAACCAGTGAAGTTTTTGTTGCAGTAACACACATTTGTAACTTTGTTTTAGAATTAGACATTTAACATTGTTTAGTGAATATTGGATATTTCTCAGGAAATTGTGAATGCAATTAGGTCTATTATCAAAGTGTGACTATTTGTATTTTGAAAATATGTTTTACACATGTTTAATCAAATTCATTGAAACCTATATCTCTCAGAGCATTGTTAGTTATTCTGAATTTTCTTCATATTGTCAGTTTTAAAAGTGTTTATATTTACAGAGAAGTAAAGTTTAGCTATTATGGCTGTGTAAAGGTTAAAAAAAACTATTAGGTATATTAAAATCTTCATTTTTTTGCTTTTATTTAAGCTGAAATAACATGTGGCCCATATTAGAAATTTTGAAAATGCAATATTTTTGTTGTGTTTGAGATAATACTGGTGCGGCATGTAGTACATTAACAAGTTTGTGTGCTTGTTACCAAAGTTTAATTTTGTAGTTTTATAATGAGAAAATGTATTGTAAATGCAATATTTATATTAGAAAATATTTTACAGTTAATTTAATTATATATAGTTGTATGCAGTATTCACTTATATACTTTGATACCAAGAGCACAAAATACGTAAAGTATTTATATAGATGCCAACAACCAAATGAATTCTATATATTTAACGCGCTTACATCAATTTACCAAAGCTTAAAAAAAGTAGGACTGTAGCTACTCCACCGATTTAACTAAAAGTTTGGTTCGTTTCCTTTAGGCTCTGTACTTAGAGGTGAAGTTTCTGAGGAAGGTTCACACTCTTCACAATCTAGTCCTCGAACCATTTCTTTTACTGTATGTGAAGTGATCCTCATTTCGAATATTGTTTTCGTATATACTGTGATTTGAATTATATAGTTGACTTGATTCAACATTTTATTGTGACAGATGATGCTTTGAAATAATGAAACAAAAATTTTACTCTTATTTACAATATTCTTGTTTTATAAAAATTGCATCTAATCTCTTTCAAATTGTGATACTATATAAGTACAAATATATTACTATTTTTAGAGGACTGTGTTGTATTATTACATATTTACCTTGTGTGAACCCTACTTGCTACGGTGGAAAGAATGAAGTAGGAATATGCTCTTAGCTTGTGATAGATTTTTCTACTGGAGCTTGTTACAGCATACTAGAAATATGATAAATCATAGAGTAATGTTTATATAAAGTGTATTAAGGTAAAGTAGCCAAGGTTTTTATTTTGACAGCACTGAACCAAATAAATCATCATCTACAAAATGTGACTCATAAGATTTTTATTATACTTCTGTCCTGTAAAGTGTGTCGGCAAATATTTGTAAATTTAAGAGGTAGTAATGTAATTGCTCTGTCACGAAAGACACAACATAAAAATGTTCTTATATATTTAATTTATACTTGTAACTTGTACGTGTGTCTACTAACACTTCACAACTGGCCAGCACACAAAATCTCTCTCCTGAAGGAGGCAGCTAATACCTCAACTTTCTCCAGTCGTGCATGGTGACACCAACTTTCTTTCATTTCTAATTATTAATTATTCTGGAAATGCCACATCCTTGTATATATATATATACACATAACAATGTTAGGAACTAATTTGGTGATGAAGTCACATTGGATCTTTGATAGTGAGGAAGGATAGAAATAAATACGAGGAATACGCTTTCACGTATTTCTCCTATTTATTTGAATTCTTCCTCACTATATATATATAAATCAAATAAGGAAATGTGACAGGCAAAGTGTTTACATTATTTGGATAGGAAAGAGAACAGGACAGTTGATTTAAATCAACAGGTGGTGAAGTCAGCAGGGACTAAATAAAATTATAAATACTTTGAGGGACTGAGCCCCCTTCTTCAGGAAAGTAGCTCTGAACTGTGTACTGCCTGGATTTCTTGGATAGGAAAGGGAGACAGCATATCCGACTTACCTGAAATCAACAGTTGGTCCAGATAAGTTATAAGGCACAATGCAGTTCAGAGTATAAACACCTTTTACCAGTTGTGTACAAGAAAATTTAATTTAAATGACACTATAATCACAATAGGCAGGATTTTGAAGTGGATTTAGTGCAGACCACATCTAGGTAGTGTACCAAGTAATGAATGAGAAACTAATATCAATTGCCCATGGGAATAGGTTTTCACATCATAATTAATAATCTGCAGTAATACAAGCATTACAATACTAAAGAGTAGAATGGCAATACATAGAATGTATACTTGGAAACGCACAAAATAATTTAATGGCCAATATAAAAATTGGCAGTGATCAGAATCTGCACATAAAACACTAGATGACGACTTAAGAGGACTAGACTGGGACAAAGAAATAAGATGAATAAACGTGGATGGAGAATATTTTCAATTTTACAATAACATTGTTCTATCCTGAAAAGTGTAACAGAAATGAAGAAACCTAATGAACTCGGCAAATCAGTAGGATTCAAAATTAACTTGCAGGAAAAATGTGAAACATTCGACGAATTTGTCGAAAGTGTAAACAACATTTGAATGAATTAACTAGGACCAGGTAGACTTTTGTATATAAGGTGCTCGAAAATTTTCGTCATCAACTTTTAGGACTTGTAGAGGGGACTGAGTAGATCCTCTTTCAATGGGAACCTATGTCCCCGTGCTACAACCATTCAAAACTCTGAAATTGGGCCATATCATCTTCTTCCCAAACTAACAGGTCCAGAGTCCTATACATATTGGACATGTTGGATGCTGTTGAACTTCCATCAAGACATATGGCTTCATTATGATTGCACACCCACTGTTGTTGGGGAACAATTGGGACAAAGATGTCACCTCAACTCCACTAGATTCTACTGTGGGGTCATATGAAAAATTATGACCCGGCTCTTGAAAAAAACTAGTATGAGTTGTCGTTGCTGCACAACAGATTGAAGAGGCTAGGCGCTGATTAGCTAGTTTACAAGATCGTTCAAAGGTACAATATATATATATATAAATATACTTTAAAAAAATTTTTAATGCTTAAGTAATAATAAATATACTTTAAAATTTTTTTTTAATGCTTAAGTAACAAATTACACATTAGTAGCTACAAATTTGTACTGGAATCAAGCCAGATCAGAAAAAAACACTTTAAACATTTATCTCACTGTCTCTTCCATTCTGGTAGCGCGTTTCGACCATGCACATTGGGGACATCTTGCCAACTTTATACTGGCGAATCTGTGACAAAAAGCATCAGTTTCAGACATTGGTGGATTGATTAATATGTCCACCTAACATATTTCATTACAATAATAATAAAAATAAAATATATAT
Organism: Zhengitettix transpicula; assembly: GCA_037074705.1. Lineage (NCBI taxonomy): Eukaryota > Metazoa > Arthropoda > Insecta > Orthoptera > Tetrigidae > Zhengitettix > Zhengitettix transpicula. The sequence goes on along the minus strand of CM073595.1, from coordinate 14,205,672 downwards.
TGTGATATGTGAGAAGAAAGTGTTTTCTGGAATGTTTGTGCAAAGCTATTACAACGTTGCTTTCTTTATCACATGATTAATACATGAAAATGAAATGCCAAGAACAGTTTATTGCATATATTGTGTATTTAAAATACCAAAATTGTGGCACAATTATATTCCATTAATTGAATTTATTGCTGTTTTCCTCCCACCTTATCTGGTTTTTTTTCTGAAGCCATGTTGTGGCTTCAATTGTACAAATTATGTGGCTCTTTTCTGAATGGATTCTAACATGCTGCTCCATATTACACAACTTAAGTGATAAGTGATCTGTTGTCACCTTTCTTGAGATGTAATTGATTATTATAACTTTATCTTGGCATCCCAATAATTAAGATTATATCATCAAACAAAAATTACATTGAATAAATACAACTAAATATATTTGTGAATCAAATAATGAATAAATATTAAATTCCACGATCTCAGGTTAATTATTAAGATGAAATATTGCAATTAATATTAAATTAGATTAGATACAAAAAGTAAACAAGAATTTTGCAGCTGAAGGTAATTTGACAAGTTACAAAGATTTCTCTAAATTAAGCCTCTGTCCGGGTCTAAACATATAGTTTGTAATTGCTTTCTACAATTTTGAAAATTCTAATTTGGTTGACTATATTAACATCACTGGTGTCCAGACTTGTCACCATCCACTTTCAACCTTTTATTTCTATGTCTTTTAAATTTGCCACCCCACCAATCTTTTGGCCTCCTCCCTGACATCATCAAAATAGCACTTGGACCTTAGCAGACATATCACCGAGTCAGTCTGCCCTTACAATTATATTTAATTAAAATTGTCAATTTTTCATACTACAATATTGAATGCAGCCTGGTGGTGACATTGCACGTACCAAATGGTAAACAGATCTGAGACAAATTAGGAATCATTCTAGCAGTAATTTGTGCTGAAAATGGGGAATCCACTGACTTGACAATGAGCAGATTGGTATGGCCTGGCTCCTGAGAACAGGCACCTTGAAAACAGTGAAGCTGGTTGGCGGTTCATGTGTGTGCTACTGTTGTTAGCATCTATAGAATGTGGTTGAAGTTCAGTGAAGTGACAAGGCAATTGCACATCCACGTCTCGTCAAAGAACATGGAGGTTGAAGGCTTGGCTACACTGTAAAGCAGGATTGGCTGCGATCTGTGGCAGATCTGACAACAGAATATAATGCTGGTGCAGGTACAAGCGTTTATGAGCTCACAGTTTAGCATTCATTATTGAAAATGGGGCATTACGATTGCAATGGGCACAGGGTCATTGATATTGAATGGTCCATAAATGGAAACATGATGCCTGGTCGGGTAAGTCTAGTTTCTTGTTACATTAGGTTACATCTGGATATGCTGTATCCCAGGCAAATAGCTGGCCACAGACACAGGCAGTAATTTAAGGGAATTGCATGACCTGTGCATAGACATCTGGTGCTACATACCTGGATAAACCTACCAAGGACTTTCCAAATCCATACCATACCAAATCACTGACATATTGTGTCCCAAATGTGTATCAACACATTTTTAAGTAGGTGATCATAACATTTTGGCTCATCAGTGTATATTTATATGACAATTCCCTAATTATAATTTCCCATGTCCCAGCACGTCTAACATGATAGGTTGGAGCTGCTTCTTGAAATTACAGAAAAAGTGGGATGTATTTCATGAATTTGGATAAGGCATTCACTACCATACATACAATAATGTCACATTCAAATCAACATAAGTGTGGAAGGATGATATTCAATGATCAATTACTATTATAATATTAACATAACCTCACAATATCAAGTCAGCTTCTGAAATTATCAATGAGATAAATGTTTCAGATAAAGTAATTAACCTAGATAATTTAAAATCATGACTATATATTTGGTGTTCATAGACTACAAATAAATTTAGATAGTGCTCCAAGTTTTGTAGCAAAGCTTTGTTGTCAATGAATAATTCTTTTGCATCTAAGTTACAATATACTATTAAGACTTGGTTCGGTCACCTTTTTCACTTTAAACATATATGGGAACTCTTAATATAATTATTTTTTGTAAAATCTTAAAATAACATCACATACAAATATGTACTCATATCAATCCAGTGTCTGAAATCAACACTCCAAATTTATTTTTAACACGACGTCTTCCATTCCAGTAGCGAGTTTCCACTATGCCATTTGGATATCTTACAGATGCTGTACCATCTGGATACTGGCGAACCTAAGGCAATAAGCATCAGTTTCAGACAGTCCGCATAGTATATATCAATACTGAAAATATTAAAAATAAACCTTATATTTTACTGTAAGATTGAAGACTTTAGTGATGAATTTGAATGAAGATGTAGAACATTTTCCAGACCACATAGTGAGCATCATTTGACTCCTGTTCATTAATATATAATAGTTACTTTATATACAGAAGTTTTGCAATACTTCTGCTGCTCAATACAATTCTAATTCCTAACTATGTAATATTTTTAAATCATTGGATGAAATGTGAGCCTCTTTGTAATATTTTGACTGATGCATTCAAAATACTTCAAAACTATTCTGAAATTGTTAAAAATAATTGTTTTAAGAGGGCAAAAGGAAGTTTCTTATTCTGTTGCACATTTCAAAATCATGTTCTAGTAAGAATTTTTATACTTGATTCTAATTACACTTTTCAGTCTCAATCTTTTGGGCTTTAAGGACAACAGAGAAATTAGAAAGCAATGTGTAAATCTCATTGTCTGATCAAAACACTTGAAATGGAAGGCCTGTGTTGCCATATCAGACAGGAAACTGTTCAAACGATAACTTGATTATCTATCTATCCATATCAATTTTTTATGTATACACACAAAAAGAAAGAGAAAGTGGGTGGCTTTCCTGAAATTGAAGCTTGGCATTGTCACTCAAGACAGAAGTACGGTCTTCAAATTTTCAGAGGTGTAAGCCTCCTACTTGAGGAAGAACCAAGCCCATGTGGCAGCTGGCAGAATTCATTAGAAAATTAAAAATTGGTGCCAAAAATATGTTGGTAAATGTGTTGTTATAATCATCATTGGCTTGTACAGCAATCTAAATAAGCTTTTAATCACGATTTGGAAGATGATTACAATCCACGGCCGGACGAGGAGTGTAGCCAGACCACATCAAGTGTAACTCTTTTCTCCTAAAGGAAGCTACTGCTTCCGAAAATTTGAAGAACTTGCTTATGTCCCGAGTGCAGATGTCTAGCTTCAATTTCAGGTAAACCACCACCTTTCTCTTTTTCCTTTCCATACAAATTGTTTTATTATTTTGACAATGTCACATTACCTTTACTTGCTTTACTAATATATATATATATATATATATATATATATATATATATATATAATTCGTTCCACCAGCTAGTGCACAGTTTAGATCTACCTTCCTGACAAAGGGGGCTCAGGCCCCGGAAAATTTGTAGTTTCACCTATGTCAGACCGGACCAACTACTGATTTCAGGTAAGTCGGCATCACTCTCTCTCTATCATAATGTGTTATATATACACACATACATATAATGTAAGAAACTTTAATTTGGTGACGAAGTCTCACGGGATCATGGATAGTAGGAAAGATAGAAATAAAGAAGAGAAAGGTTGGAATATGCTGTATGTGAAAGCATATGCTCAGAATTACGCACTTAGAAAAGCATATGTTCTAAGCAAGTAGAAGGAAGGAAGGAAGAAGAAGAAGGAAAGACTGAAAATATTCGGCTAGAGTGGGGCTTGAACTCACTGCTCAGTAAGCAGATGCCTTAACCATCTCAGCCACCGGGCCTAGTCCCAGACTATATGGTATATTTGACCTCGTCACATTTTCTGTAAGTGTTTTATATATACATATATAAAATTGAAATCTCACTGTTATCATCTTTAAGTGTAGCTCCTTCTGTCCATTCTTAAACAAACTCAGTCGTTTTCCATCCACAGTGTGCAAGTGTGTTGTACCATCTGGCAGAACCCACTTCATAATGCCACTTTTGAATAATGTGAATTCTGTTCCATCTGGTAATTCAATCACTTTGGTACCATTTGGGTAGTAGGTTTCAGTTTGCCCACTGGAACAGAATAATTGTCATATAATGTGAAGCAGTAGAATACTAGAAGGTGCTGAAAATGACGTTAACTTATATTTAGATGGAACTTTATTTTGTTTGAATATTATACAGTGTAGCAATCAAATGGCCTAAGGAATAACCAACATTCATTCTCAATCTATGGTTAGCAGGAGACCAAATATAGAATTACTAAACAGTAAAAATATTAGTGAAGAAATTAAATGATCAAAAGAATTTCGTTATCAATATTTTGTTTTTATGATAAAATACTGCAGGAATATACACTAAATCATGCATAATGATAAAAAACAAAATATGTACATACTTTGGAAATTCTAAAGTCTTCCTTCCATCACAATGTTTTGTCTGCCAAGAATTATGGCTTGCAAAATAATAGGATTCAGTTCTTGAAATGTAATCTTTCTTTAAAATATCACCATTTACATAAAGAACCTTCACCTGTTTTCCATTAGCAGATGAAAATTTCTTTGTTCCATTCAGAAAAACTGTCACTTTCCTGCCATCACTCATTTCCTTGCAGCATGAAATTAAATTATTTAAAAATTGCTTATCCTTTACTTTAAATTTGTTGGTTTTTCCTCTTACATAAGTATATGAGTTTTCTGATGAACTTTCCTCTTGAATTTTTTTTTCTAAGGTAGGAACAGATTTAGCAAAATTACTTGATTCTTTATAATTTTCAGAATTGGCATCAACATCAGATTTCTCATCCTTCATGTTGTCTAGAGTGGAACTTATTACAGGATCAATTCTCGAGTTATCTGAGGATGAAATGACAACAGGGCTAATATTCACGTTACCCTTGGTATGATTTGTGACAGTTCTAATTGTCAAGTTACCATCTGCACAATTTTTAACAGGGCTAATTCTCAAGTTACCATCTGTACAATTTTTAACAGGGCTAATTCTCAAGTTACCATCTGTACAATTTTTAACAGGGCTAATTCTCAAGTTACCATCTGCACCATTTTTAACCGTATTAATTCTTGTGTTACCATCTGCACAATTTTTAATGGGATTAATTCTCGTGTTACCATCTGCACAATTTTTAATGGGATGAATTCTCATGTTATCATCTGCACAATTTTTAATGGGGTTAATTCTTGAGTTACCTTGTTTAATTTGTAATGTAGCATCATTAAATTTTTCATCTCCCTGTAAAAATTTTCAAACAAAACAATCAATATATATCGTAATTAGTATTCACCCAAAAACAAACATTTATATTCAACAGACCTTTGTTATGTTGCACGCCATTGGACATATTTCATCATTTTCTAGAAATACCTGGGTTCCTACACTATGCATTAAATAATTGGGTATAGATTTTTTTGGAACTACGTCTCGTATAGTCAATGCGTCAACCAAATTCTGTTCCCTTAATTCTTTATTCAGTTTATACATATCCCTTGTAGATGTTGTTTTATCTGCTTTGTTGTATGACTGTAATTATAACAACAAAATTATTAAGTTACCTGTATTTTGACAAACATTATTCAATTTAAGTAGCATAAATAATTGAAGTGAAAACATAATGTACATGATAATTAGAAGATAAAAAATGCAGAAAAGTTATGTATCATATCTGGACACAAGTTTGTTTCCTCACTACGGTAACTTTGAAATAAGTATCAAAATATTTTCCTTGATATTTATCCATTTAAGAATGAGAACAGGTAACAGCACAATTTAATTTTTAATAGTAGCAAACCTACAACCTAAATTTTCTCAATTTCTGTAACTGGAGCCAAATTTAATTAGATAATCAGATTTTTCTTTGAAATAAAAAGTGAAAACCTGCACATACCTAAAATTTACACTATGATTTTTTAGTGCTAAATATCTTTGCAAAACTGATTACATGTTTGAATTTCTCAAGTTCAGACCCCACCCCTGAACACAATAAACCACCTTTGGAATTTTAGTTGCCCCTAAAACAGAAGTGACTCATTTACAATGTAATGGATAACCATTACAAGATTCAGCTAATAGTTGAGAGCCTATGTACTAGTATAAATACTGTACAAACTAATCGATCAAACATGCTGTTAATTATTCCAGGTGCCTAAAATAACCAACAGTAATGGTGGACATATTATAATAAAGTATTTACAATAAGGTTTAAATTTATTATGTATCTTGTGCTCCTCGACCACAAATAAATCAAATCAAATCTAAGCAATTCAACACTACATATTGTATTAATTGGTGTATCTTCACACAGTATTTTTCACTAAATTCAAATGTAAAAAATATAGAGTAAATAATAAACTAATGGACACTTACAACCATATTTGTTACCTCTGAATATTTCTAGAGCACTTGCAACAATAACATTTTCTAGTTTGCCAGCTAGACAAGACAGAGAGATCAATGCTCCTGACTTATAAGACCCTTATGAATGCTGTCTTGTTAGTCTTTGGTAGTCATTTGAATGGTTGATGTTGTGTATGAAAAAAATGTTTGCATCAAGAAACATATATGGGTCAATCCAAATCTACATTTAGAGAATTAGAAATAGGCATTCATTAATTTTTATATAATCAGTTTTTTAGCTGATGTTTTGTGAAGGTGCGTGAGTGTATTTTGAACTTTGTAGAGGTTTGCATTAACTTTGTAGCTTCATTGTTTTCAAAGATTTTTAATTCAAACAAAATCCATATGAAAGGGAATGAAATGTACAGTATTTTATGTTCAGTATATACAGAATTGCATATTATATACAAATAGAAACCTCTAAATTAAAAAGCAAAGAAATTATTTCCGAAACAGGCATATAAATTCCAATTCAGAAATCCACCTCCCCATACACAAATTTAGAAAATGTTTGTACACATGGACTCACACTCTTCTTACTGCTCAATCAAAAGGCAAAATGTAACTGAGAAAAAATACAAGAATGCCAAAAATGACAGGGAATGGAGGGGAAAGGTACTGCAGGCATCAGAAGCATGGTGCCATTTCTCAGATTACCGTAGGAATACATGGACTGTGAATCAGAGGCATGTGCACTCCTGAAGCAATTGAAATTGCAAAGTAATTAGGAACCGACTGAAAATATGTCAATATACCAGAAGATGGATAATTTTATTTTACTCCCTCTATGGGGTAACTTTACTCAAAGCCTATGTAGATCAAACAGTGATGTGTTTTATACATTGTTCATTTAATGTACACTGAACTGATTATGAAAAAATATTTTATTTTCGTACAATATTGGGTTTTCCATATAAGTAAGGTGTGAAAAATTCTGTGTGTGGCTTAGAAGATAGCATGGGACATATGTAATATACAGTTTACCATAAGCCTTTATTAGCATCGACATTCAGTTATCCTCAGTTTGAACAAATATAGATGACATTAATTAATAGCTCTTAATTAAACCAATAAAGGCTTATTTGGTGACTGACTTAATTAAAATGATTGAAATTTTGCTACTATACAGCAAATTAAATTATCAAAATTCACTTATAATCAGAGTCCTGTCATCACTTACCTTAACAGATATTTGCTTCTTCATATACTCTATCTTTTTCTTGAGGGATGAAACTTCTTCCACGAGTTTCTTGTTTTTATTTTCTAAAGCTTTGTATAGATTCTCCTTTTCTACAAGATTGTCCTTGATGTTTTGTATCTGAAACAATGTCATTGGCCAATACAGCAGAAATATATGTCCAGATGAGTTATATATATAATATTAGTAAGGAAAAGTCATAGTCAAAAATAATTGCGAAAGAGAGATAGGTTGTGGCTTACTTGAAAGTGAAGTGCGGTGTAGCCATAAGGAACTGAAAGTTGTTCTTCAAATTTTCGGATTTCACTTTCAAGTAAGGCACAAGCTATCTCTCTTTCCTTTCCATACCAATATCATCGCAATGTCATATCCTTACTAATATCATATATATATGTATATATATATATATATATATAATATCATATATATATATTGTAATAGTAAGGATGTGACATTGTCAAAAATAATTGCAATATTGGTATGGAAAGGACAGAGAGATAAGTTGTGGCTTACCTGAAAGTAAAGTGCGGTGTCACCATGAGGAACTGAAGGTTGTTCTTCAAATTTTCGGAGGCTCTCAGCCTCCTTCTTCAGGAATGGTGTAACACTCCTTCCTGAAGGAGGAGGCTGAGAGCCTCCGAAAATCTGAAGAACAACCTTCAGTTCCTCATGGCGACACCGCACTTCACTTTCAGGTAAGCCACAACCTATCTCTCTGTCCTTTCCATACCAATATTGCAATTATATATATATATATATATATATATATATATATATATATATATATATATATAACACATTTAGATATGAAAGAGAGGCAGCTTTATATATATAAATAAAAATGGCTGAGTCAAATTGAAAGTTTAGCAAAATATGTCTAACACATAAGAATGAGTAACAAAATTAAATTAATGTAAAACCAAATAAAATATCAACCCACTTGTTTCTTTAAAATAAGGCATTCTTCAACTTTCTTATTTACCAGTTTTTTATCATTTTCATGTAAATGATTTAATTTAACCTTACGTTGCCCAATCTCTTGTACTTTTCTCTTTAGTTGAGACTCTGTAAGAACCAAGCGATCCAACTCTTTTTTCAATTTTTCTTTCTCTACATCTCCGACTTTTATCTGCTTGTTAAGATCTGTGCATTTTGTTTTGTACATATGAATTTCAGCTTCTATCTTTTCCAACTTCTTCTGGAGTTCATTAAAAGATGGGTTGCTTTCATCTGAAACTTGTACCCCAGTCTCTTGCTTGGATTCTGAACAATGATTAGACACTGATTTATCATCATTTTGGGGTGTACAGCTTGGGGGATTTATGTCAGCGTTACAATTACTTTGTTGAGACAAACTTGTAGTAATTCCTATTGATGTATTATATATATCACGTGTCATCTCCATTAATTTTCTCCATGCTTCTTGATCATTATAATTTTCTGGAGTTTGGCATTTATCATGAGAGACAGTATTGTTTGTTATATGCAAAGCCTCCAATATTTCTCGTATTTCCTCATCAGCATTTGCAACATCCCCAGGTTGGTTAGAAAGAATTTCACATTTACTTGCATTTTCCATGGGTTCAATTGGAACATTGTATATTTGGCACACAGGAAACTCTGGGCAACAATCTGAAACTAATTCCATTACAAATAACATTATACCTTTATTTAAATACTGCAGAAAACTTCTGATCCATAATGTAATTACCATTCGATGAACAATCTAGTTGACCAGGCCAATGCTTTTCTGAACATTCCGATTCATGGGAAGAGCACATACTACAATTTGCAGTTTCTTTTTCTAAGCGCTCAAAGATTAACAACTCTCGTCTTTCGTCCTGGATAAAGAAATTATACATACTTTATGAAAACATTTTTTAAATGACACATTAAGAATATAAAATAGGGTGGATTGAGTTATAGAGATCTTTTATTAATTAAATACCCACCAAAAGTTGCGTTCTGAAATGTTATTAAAAAAAATTAAGGTGCCACAAGCTACCACTATAGCTTCATATTAAAGATTAAAGTCTTTCCCAGTGTAGTTGTTCAATAAATAGTTCTTGGTATTCACACGGGTTTTTCATATTTATATTTAAATATAAATATGCAAAACCCGTGTGAATACCGAGAACTATTTATCATACTAATTTGGAGAAAAGAACAGCTTCATCCTTAACAGCTTGAAACTATTGGGAGCAATTCAATGTTTGTCAAAGACTGTGCAAAATCATAAATAGCAATGCTTATTACAGTATAAACAATAAAATAAATTTTAAAGAAGTGGAAAGTATGTATGAATTTGAACAAAATGATTAAGAATTTTTTTACTTCAAAGGTGACATTCATTTGTAGGCTTTAAGCAGAGTTTTAAACAATCTGCCTTGACAACTATTTCTTCTGACTGTATGTACTGCCTCCTTGACAAGCTTTTGTCCACCTTTTGAACCAATATTAAAGGAAAAATAATTTAGCTGGATCATTTACATAATACAATTAGTTGTACCAATCTGTGTTGTTTTATATCTTAACAAGGAGGCTCTGTAATTCATTTCTTTGCTAGAAAATGAGGTTTATTATATGATGTCTAAGAACTGTATAGAGAGTACCACACAAATTTCACCATTGTACACTGGTAACAGTTTCCAAGAGTGCTAAATTGTTTCAATTGAAGGTACCTGGCCAATTTTCTACAAGCAGGCAGGAAACTCTTTGCATGTTTATAGGCATTTTCCTATTTCCCTCAAATACATTGGTGGGTCTGTAGAATTACCATCTAAATTCTAAATACTATTGACACAAAGGAAGTTAATTGTAATGAAAATGGCATTTTTCATTCAGAAAAACCAAAATAAGTCCCTTGACTTCTTAGCTCCTGATGTCTCCAAATATCATTTAGCACTGTTTTACAAACTTAAAATAAAATCAATAACCAAAAATGATACAAAGAAATTTGAAAATACATTACCTATGTTTTTGCTGTTTACTATGACTGATTTTCTTGTAATGTGGAACGTATAATTAATGCTATTTAAATAATTACTGTCAGATGTGGCATTGAAAATTGTTAGATTTATATTCTTATACACTTTATAAAAGAATTTTAGATTGAAATGAAAATAAGACCACACTTCTGACTCCAATTTCTCCCAATATTTATTGTTTCCTAATATAATTTCCCCTTTCCATTCTTTGTTTAATCAAACTACAGCTGGTAGTACATTATTAGCACTTGGTAATTTTCATTTTTTGGTGTCCCATCATTTTCAAGCTAGTCGTAAAAGAGTTTCTTGTGTTTCCTTTAAACTAACATTTTTTAGATTCAATCTTTGGAGTACCTTTTATGTCAGATCTTCAAATTAACCTATACTGATAAATATAATATTATCAATTGTGATATTCAAATGCAAGATATGACAGACTCAAACTCAATATTAGGGCTTTAGAACCTGCTTTGTCTGAGGGTAACATATCATATCATCCTCGTGAGAATGTTATTTCTTTACAAAATCAGGCCCATGGGAATACCAAATATTCGACTATTTTTCTCTTTTCTATTTAGCCACTCTTGGAAAACCCATTTAGACATAAAATTAATTTCAATGAAATAATTGTCAAAAAAGCCGATAATAGTGCTGATGCAGTCTAAGACAACACACACATGCAAGTACTGTTATAAATGTACTTCCCCAATATACTTATATACCAAAAATGGAATAATTTTATTGGTAAAAACTATACATTTTCATCTCTTCCTCTGCACCCAAAATATTATTACTGAATTCCCTCAAAGACAATGTAAAAACATAAAAAATATCAACTGATTGATTGCACACTGGTGAACACAAAAATAGTAATTTCATTTTTATTTTGAGTAATTAACTAATTTACATTAACATAAAAAATAAACAGAACAAATTGTTTCCTCTCCCAATACAGATGGGAAACAAAAACTTGGAAAACAGGAAGTTTTTACAAGCAACATATACAATAATAAAATAACTTACAACAGAATCATTCAAAGTGGAGAGATTAGAAGGATTGTCAATGCCAATCTCCCAGTCATCGTGTGGTCGTTTCAAAGCTCGTTTAGCCTTAATCCCATCTTCAGATTTGTTTATATCAGGAAGAAGCTTTCTGTCACTTTTGTCATTTGGTATTTCACTGCTTTCCATTATTTGCTTACTGGTATTCTGTTTAGGCTTCATTCGATATCTCAAGAGTCCTGTTCCTTTTCTTAGGTAGTTTTTTTTGGGCTTTGTATGGATTCCTGTAATGTATTCAGGTACTGGAATTGACTTGTCTGCTAAAAATTCCAAAAATTGATCCTGACATCTTAGGAAAGGAATATTATCATTCTCCTTAGAAGCCATCTAAAAATCAGAAAGTACAGCTCTTAGACTATCAAGAAATTGTATGAATTTTATTGACATACTGAATTCAGGTGTATGATCATTTGAGGAGCTGTTTGTTATTTTATTTCACTTATGTATATTACAATCTATGTGAAACAGTTCATGGAGATTATTCAGATCTACACATTAAATATAATGCGGAATTCATTAATTTCCTAGGGGACATTAAGAACAATTGCTGTATTATACTGAATAAACTACAATTAAGATGGATTTATTGACGATTCCATTAGTCCTCTATTGAGGAAATAGAACAAGTCAAAGAATTATAACATGCATAGATCACAAACAACACTGACATGACATAACATGACAATACATAAATGACAAACACTAACAAGTAAAAACACCACACAAAAAATAAAATACAAAAGAGACAGATTTAAAATGAGAAAACAAATTAAATGAACAAAGCACAATTAAAATTAATGAGAACTTCAATAAAAAACAAAGCAAGTTTCTTAAATAATGCTTGGTGAACTTCTTGCATATCAAATCGTACTGTAAAATTTAAACATTTCAATTTACATATAACTCAATCATTTAGAAACCCGTTAGGAAATATTTAAAATGTACATTGAATGATTTTAAAATAAAACAAAAACCTTAAAACCAATCATCAGCTTTTATTTAATGTAAAGCACTAGAATATGTCAACAATTAAATTACTCAGGAGCCAGTGTTCTTTCGAACATATTCATCTAAGTGTTATTACATAAAAGCACTTTATTTAAACTTTTATTTAATGAAAGGAACTTTCATATGTTAACAAAATAAAATTAGTCAGGAGCTACATATATTCAATAATATGTTCAAGAGAACGAAAGATCCTGATACTTTTATGGTGTTGATATGTGAAAGTTGACGAATGATTTTTAGGCACTTGTTTTATTTTAAGAACTGTTTTTACTAATCTGCCATCCAATAAAATTGGTACATTGAATATATAAATTTTCGAAACATAACACAGCATCTAGTTAAAATCTTGATTTTGTTACATTTAGTCAGTTTTGATTTTTTTTATTGTGATTGTGTTTTTGTAAATAATTGACTCAAAGACACTAGTTTATACTTGCTAACAATTTGTTTTCTTACGTTAACAGTTAAATTAAGGCTTACCAGACTGCAATGAAATATGAATTTTGGTTTTCATGAACATCACAGATTTCATGTGATCATTAACAATTTCAAAAACCATTTCACTTTGAATTTCTGATTACAATGTTTTCGTTACTAATTCATTTCCTAGGTTACACCCACTCCAATTATTAAACCATTGAGTTCTAAAATCAATAATATTTGGAATATTACCATTTCTTGTATGATTATTTTTTGGGTTTGGCTAAAGTTTGAGTAAACGGATCGCCGAGCAAAACGTGATGACGGCACATTGATACAGAAAACACGCACTACTCACAGGTTGTTTCCTTCATTCAACACTTAAGAACCTCGTATCAACTCCAAGAAGATTTTATGCAAGATGATTTTTCACGGTTTTGAAATGTCAAATGAGAGAAACATCGTTACTTTTTTGAGGACGCAGTTTATTTGGTCCCATAGGAACAGTTTGCCAATATCTCTGTATTTAAGAGATCTGTTAGTCTTTCTAACGTTGTCTTAGAATCACGGATATTATCCATAAATGAAGGAATTTTGTTTTATTCAGCCTTAATGAGTGTAGAAAGTCACGTACAAACTAGTACAACTTTTTCTATCACAAGCTATGTTTTCAGGCCTAGTGACTTATGGCATTCGTCAGAAAAATTCATATTCATTAAAAACAGAAAATGTTAACATCATAGTTGAAAACGTTTGAAATAAACATGTTATCATACCTTTCTTTTTAAACAGTTATTATAATAGACTGTAAACTGTCAATACGGAACAATCAGCGAACAGTAGATTACTTCTCACACAATTTGCACGGCTAATGTTTTGATATCAACTTAATTGCCGCCAGATTCAAATAATCAAACCATCTTGATTACAAAGATGAAACGCTACATCGTATCAAATTAACATTGAATTTAACTTAATTTAATTTCTTTTTTTTTTGTCAACACATATATTTCACAACTATTATTAGTATTTTTACATTACATATTAATTTAATTAAATATAACATAAAAGGCCATATGTCCTAAGAAATGTTTCGTTTAAAACTTATTGATTAAATTGAATATGAAAGCATACATTTTGTTTTATGGAGCTTGTTTTAAAAATATAATACCAGTTGACCGTGTGACAATTATCTACTTTCTTGTTGGGGGTAATATTGTTCATGTTAAATAAACTTTACGACGCCATTAACTTCTAATCAAATAATATTACCAATTCTAGTACTTGCCTTTCAGTGTTAAATCTGTTCTCACATACTTGAAGATTTTCATAATTCTATATCGCACAGTAGAGGATACGAAACTTGACGTTTTTAATGCGGATTTTTCGAGATAAAGTATAGTTGTCTTATCAAATATTAACTTGAGCTTTTCGTATACGTATTGAAGATACATTTTTCGTTTATTTGGATACAGCCATTTATATTTAATACACATAATTTTCTAAAATGATAAGATACTACTAAAAGGCACTAAATAGATACATCCCACAAACCGATCGCTACATGAATTTGTCTGCCAGTTCCACTTCTTCTCTTATTTCTTGATACTCTATAACTTTTCTACTTTTTACGTATTTGAAGCCACAAAGTTATAAATCGGTGGATAACATTCAAGTGATCATTTTCTTCTTGATGTGGACCTTTATAGGTTATTTAGGAAATAGACACAATTATAGGCCCTGGCAGATTATGATCGGTTCGTAAATTATCTACGATCGATCAGAAACTTAAACCATATCAACAGACAGCAAAATTCTTCCTACGTTATTGTTCTTCTCGTGTTCAGGTTTCGTCCTATGAGCATTGCTCAACTCCTCAGTTAATGAACAAAAACTTCTGTCAAATAATTGTTCCACTCTACGGCTCCGGCTTTCATTCATTGGGATCTACTAAATATACACACGATCACCATTACTTATCCGGATTGGTAGCATAGTAAATATATAATGAAAATTTAAAAATATAAAGGGAAGAGTGTTTAAATATTCGTCTTAATTCATTGCAATCGAATCGGCCTGCATTTAATCGTCGTTAGGATACAAGATCTGAAGCTGTTTATGGTAAAATAATAAATACAACAACAATCAACGGTTATGAGAACGATGGTTGCCTAAACTACAAAATAATGAAAATTCCAATACATTTAGATTTGAAGTCTACAATTCACTGAGGTGGCATATTTGGAGAGTTGGAAAATTTATTTAATAAAGGATCGATAGACGGACCATATACGGTTAATCTTGCATCAGTTCAGTCCATGAGATTGATGATGAATGGATTGACGGACGGTGTTAGACGACCAATACCAACTGACATCAGGCCGTCAGCCTCCGCGTGAGGATAGAACGATAATGGATTATAATCAAAAGGTATTATTGAAATATTGCGAACACCAACAACTAAAAAACTGGTCAAAAAAAGAAAACTATGGAAGAAAGTGGCTGAAGAAAAGAGATTAGTACACCCATAGAAGTGTATGTAAACTATTGTGGAATGAAATAAGCCAGTTTTGTTCAATATGGTTAACATGATATAAGGGGTTTTCAGGGTAGGTAATACTGAGAAATAATTGTTAAGGAAAAAATGGATAAATTGTGTCGTTTCCGACTTAATTAGCCTTGACGGTTGTTGCAAGCACAATTTCAAGCAGCGCACCAGCGGCAATTGCACACGTTGAAGTCGGTGGCGCCCAGACATCTGTCGGCCCGTACGTTATCTTATGTTCAAACGCTCATTACCAGTTAAAATGTGCCGTTTTAGGTATGTTTATCTCGAAATTAGGCTAAATTGCTCACCTACCTTCAGAAAACTTTATGGATAAAAATATTTTTTTGAAAATGTAAGGGAATCTCCATGAGGCCACTTTTTCTCTCATAGATATAATTCCAGATGACAGCTACAGATAAAATGTTAATTTTTGTTTTAAAAAAACATGAAATTTAATTCGACCGAAAAACGACAGCAAAAGTTAATAAAAAAACTACAGAACAATAAAGTAAATTATAATCAAATCCAGTCATAATTAAAATAATAAATAATTTAGATTTCAAAAATAACATTGATACAATCTGTATACATTGTAAATTAAACAATTTGTCATAATTTTATCCATGAAATATGGACAAAGTAAAGAATATTCCTGAATAAGAAAACTTACTTTTATTTAACAGACTATAATAAATATAATAAAAATAAATAATGCCACTTTTTCTCTCATAGATATAATTCCAGATGACAGATACAGATAAAATGTTAATTTTATTTTTTAAAAAACATGAAATTTAATTCGACCGAAAAACGACAGCAAAAGTTAATAAAAAAAACTACAGAACAATAAAGTAAATTATAATCAAATCCAGTCATAATTAAAATAATAAATAATTTAGATTTAAAAAATAACATTGATTCAATCTGTATAAATTGTAAATTAAACAATTTGTCATAATTTTATCCATGAAATATGGACAAAGTAAAGAATATTCCTTAATAAGAAAACTTACTTTTATTTAACAGACTATAATAAAAATAAATAATGCCATAAATAAATATAATAATAAAAAATTCCATTAAAACCGATTTGGTTACTGTTGGAAACATGAATTTGTAGCTCAATTTTATTTATTAACATCAATAACGTATTTTAATGAGGATAGCATTTGAATTTAAAAAAGATAGACTTCACAGTTGTGTCTTTAATTAAATTTTGATGTCTGTTTGACAGTTAAATTTTTACATCCATGAATTTTTATCATTACAACTTACTTGCATTACATATTTTCACAACTATATACAGTAAAACATCGATATGACGGACTAAAACATTTGTTTTCGTATTAGACATTAAAGGTATTAGGCATAATATCATAAAGTAAAAGATAAATTGTTTATTCGTCGTCAGACGATATGTCAGTATACATAACGTTATTTATTCGTTCAACTAGTTTTTCCCGGAAAGGTTCAATCGCTTCGTTAGGTGCGCCGTAAATTCGTCTACGCCTTTTGCGAAAACGCCAGAGCCATCCATCACTTGCTTGAATTTATCTTACGCACATGATGCGCCTTCCACATCTACCATCCATCGAATCAGCACTTAGTAATTCTCTCTCCTAAGTCTAGCCCGTTTCGAAATTTCGCTTGTAAGACAGAAGAGGTGAAATGCATCAAATTATATTACGAAGTCTATTGTCATGGAATTTAAGTACAAATAAATAAATGCAAAGTTATCAGAGAAGAAATAAACATGATTATTATTTAACGTTCAACCAAAGTCAGAGAATAACAATTCAACTTTCAATAAATAATTGGAACAATATACTGAATTACGTGATACAACCGAATTAGAGGAAAAATTGAATTATGTAAAAATTCTAGTATTGGTGAAAGATAGCTGTAACATTAAATAGTATATGCCCATTTGCATCAATCCAATTACAGCAACGAAATAAATCAATCAAGAATTTCCTAATTTTGTAACTATAATAATCGTAATCGTAAATGATTTCCGGTCAATTAATGACTTAAAAATTTATCAATTTTCACTAACTTGGTACAACATAACAAACTTTAAATTTGGTAATTAAAAATTACTATTAATTGGGAAATAACTGGGTAAACGACAAATTTGCGATGTTAGTAACTTTCAATTGACCCCTGCCACAAGACTGATCATATGATTCTAGTCTTGTGCTTGTCTGTAAGGAGGGCGTGAATTCGTGGCTGTTCAACCTTTCATCTGAAATTAAAAAGTATTTTAATATAGTCAGTTTCAAGCTAACTACGCAAAATGGCTCTTAGCGATGCAGATGTACAGAAACAGGTAATTAGATACGTTATTCTTTAAAAAGTCTATACTTAGTCGAACATATTTTGCATAAATCGTTCATGTTATTCGTCCTGTACTTTTTACTGATAACCTAAATATGAACGCTCAATAACGTTTACAACATATTAAATGCGCAATTCATAGAAATATCTTATATTATTGATGAAACTATTCGTATGTAGTAATCGTAATATGTAATATATTCTCACATCAATGGGTGTTATATGTAAATTTTATAAAAGGTTTACATTTCACAATTACATTCCTATATGTTTAATGCACTTTTTCGAATTTTTCAAATCTTCCAATTTTGTACCATTAATGAAACATTGCCATGTTTCAGATTAATCACATGATGGCATTTATTGAACAAGAAGCAAATGAAAAGGCAGAAGAAATAGATGCTAAAGCCGAGGAAGAATTCAATATTGAAAAAGGACGACTTGTGCAGCATCAAAGATTGAAGATAATGGAATACTACGAGAGGAAAGAGAAACAAGTTGAGCTCCAAAAGAAAATGTATGTTATTGACACACACACATTGAATTATTAAATTAATGTCCCTTCAGCATGTTAATGATCAGAGAATCTCCTGGTGTAGTTTTATAGAAACTTTTCGGGGAAATCAACTGGATTGTATTGTTAATATGCAACGATTTATAAAGCAACTGGCAACGATACCAGTTGCTGAAATGTCGTGTGTGTGTATATATATCTGTCTCTGTCTGTGTGTGTGTATATATATATATACATATATATATGCTGAAATGTCGTGTGTGTGTTTGTATATATATATATACACACACACACACAGACATACATACACCCATCATGTCAGACTGAAAGAAATATTTTCAGAGCTGTAGTTAGTAGAATTAGGCTAACGCCTACAAAAGTTTCTTAGTCTGATATGGTGTAATATCCTCCATTTGAGGTAAGTCACATATAATCTCTTTCTTTCCTGCCAATATCAATTATTTTAGTGATGCCACACAAACATTATTCAAATTTTCGGAATTACCAATTTGTTCAATATATACCATTCATTTTTAGAAGCAATGTAAATTGTTACTACTTAATAAAAGTGGAATGTAAGCGTACAGCAAATATTGAAATAATAAAAATATTAAAGAAATAATGTGGCACTGTAAAGTGAATTCAAGTAACATTAGGAACAAACCTGTATAACTTTTGCTGGGTTATATTTAAATATAATGTAAAAAAATAAATGCATATGGGGCTAAAGTTTTTTAAATGAAAATGCAGGACTGAGGAACTTTCAAGCACATGAATATGTCTAGTGACCTAGTTATGGATAACTTTGTCACTGATAAATGTTCATTGGTAATTTGTTTGCATAATATTGACACTTTTAAATAATGATTAATTTATATTAACATAATCTTATAAAATATTTGTAAATATAAAAACTTAATAATTCAATATAACAAATTTCACAGCCAAGCATCAAATATGCTTAATCAGGCTCGACTGAAAGCATTAAAAGTTAGAGAAGACCATGTGCGCAGTGTTCTTGAAGATGCTAGAAGATTGTTAGGAGAAATAACAAAAAGCCCTTCACGCTATGCCCAAGTTCTTCAGCAGCTCATTGTTCAAGGGCTCTTGCAGGTATATTTCCATCTTATTTGTGATTCTGTATGTAATCTATTATATGTCTTAGTATTAATGGTATGTATATAATATAAATGTATATATATATATATATATATATATATATCACACATACAACTATGTATATAAAAAATACTACATGTATATAAACTTACATTCTCTACTGTGTAATTATTGGAAAATATAAAGGGCGTCACACATAATAGCTCATTTTAATACTGAAATTCAGTCAGACCACTTATTAATTACAGTAAAACCTTGATATAATGGACAGTTGGTGTTTGTGATTGTTGGCTTTGGGAGCAGATTTGTCCCCACATCAAAGAGCAACAATGGTGCGCAGTGGCGAGGTTATGCCCGTCTTCAATGACCATATTGTAAAGGAGGCGCAATACAGCTGCCTAATGGTTAAATTTGTTTACTGGAAGTGAATTAAAGTATTTAGTTGATTCAATCTATATAAATTGTAAATTAAACAATTTGTCATAACTTTATCCATGAAATAGGGACAAAGTAAAGAATATTACTTATTAAGGAAACTTACTTTTATTTAACAGACTTTTGGCTCCATTGGACATCCCTTCATTTGTTAGTCTGTTGTTCAAGGTTTTACTGTAATTCATTTCATAGCTTTATCAATTTACTTTAATTTGTTACATAACTTTTTACAATTTAATTTCTTTCTTAATTAAAAATTCAGCACACACAATTTGTGAGTTAAATATATGAATACAAAGTGCATAAAATGTTATTAGCTGCAATGTCCGTATAATATGAATATTGAAAAAATATATTATTTAACCTGAAGAAATATTTTATGGTCTCCAGGTTTCACATTGGCCTCAGTGGTGCTCTGAGAAAATGTTAAACTTTTGTTATTTATGCAGTACATTTTAAAATATAGCATAGCTTATATTTTACTAAATTGTTTATAGGAAAATTTTTATACTACGACAGTGGTTTTGATAACTTCATTTCATGCTATTCTCAAGTGTAAATGTGTAGCTTATTAATTTTTTTGAAGCTGCAAACTTCAGGAATAGACTTTTTTTAATCATTTGGAACACATTATCTATTGTGCTTTTTATGGGTCAAAATGAAAATTTTGTGTTCTGTTGGAAAATGTGCATATTTTATTTTACACAAATATTTACTTCCTTTTACAGCTTCTGGAGCCTAATGTTGTAATCAGAACCCGAGAAGTTGATCAATCTCTTGCCGAAAGTGTTTTATCACCGGCAAGCTCCAAATATAAAGAATTAACAGGAAAAGATATTGCTTTGAAAGTAGATACAGAATCCTACTTGCCTGCAGATGTTACTGGTGGTATTGAACTTCAGGCACACAAGGGCCGCATTAAGATAACTAACACACTTGAAGCTCGACTTGAGCTTATTGCTCAACAGCTCATTCCAGAAATTCGTTCTGCATTGTTTGGGAAGAACGTAAATCGAAAATTTGCTGATTAAATGTCTCCTATATATAAAAGTATTCAATTACACAGAGAATTATTAAATACAGTATTGAATCATCAGTTTGTGTCTTATACACTTGCAAGTAGTTATATGTAGAAGTTACACAGTTAAATATAACTTTGTAGAATTTTATAAGTTTAAATAAAATGAAATGTTAATGAGGTAAAATGTACACTAGTTTACATTATATTAGTTGTCTTTATATTAAAGTTTGTGGGTAAAATATTGAAGCATAATAATTCCATAACAATCTTTATTGTTAAAGTTTATTTCTCTCAAATTAGTAACACTAATGCTGTTCTGAGCTTTGTATTTATCAATTTATTCAAATGTTACTCACATTTTGAGCAATCAGGTACTGTTACTTTTCTTTTTATATATATTTTCTGTGGACAAGCATTTACATATTGTTACATGCTGTTATTCTGTGACTATCATTCTGCATATAAGCAAAAGAAA
Source organism: Zhengitettix transpicula (assembly GCA_037074705.1). Taxonomy (NCBI): domain Eukaryota; kingdom Metazoa; phylum Arthropoda; class Insecta; order Orthoptera; family Tetrigidae; genus Zhengitettix; species Zhengitettix transpicula. The sequence continues at coordinate 14,184,093 of CM073595.1, read as the reverse complement.
ATTTGTATAGTAATGACATTTGTATAATGTACATATTTTAATATTCTGTATCTGTGTGTGTTATAGTCTATCAGAATAATTCCAGTTCTACTTCCATTCCATTGTCTTTGTGAGATTCATTTCTGACTTTGTAAATATAAATATGTAGGTATGTTAAATTATTGTAAATTGCTAAAGGTGTTGGATATTAAAGTTTCAGCTTGATTATAGCCTTATTATTTCATATACATATGCTTCCCTGGTAAGATATTTTAAGTACTTCACTTACTTTTGACCTTCCTGCACAACTGTCAAGTTTGTAATTAATTCCAGACAAAAAAGGTTAAAAATGCCCTCCTTGGCAGACCTAACAAACAAAAGTCCATTCATATCTCCCCAATCTTATAAATTCAAGGTCCAGTCAGTTGCTAAGACCCTTGATGGCTGACTGAATTAAGCAGAATTTAATAGGTTTATTTTGTTACACACTCTGGTGTGTCTGCTCTGATTTGTAAACCTCTTTTTCCTGCCAACTATCTGGTTTTTACTGTTTGAAATTTTGGAATTTCCATCACTCCTTGCAGCACTTTTATTTCACATCTATACTTTGTCATTTTCTAATATATGCAATGGAATACTTGAATCATGTGTCTACCGGTTTCGGCACCAAACCATAAATAAATACTAGATTGTTCTTGAGATATGAGAGAATATTCCAATTGTGGTGTTTGTTTTACTTAAAATTGCATTATATAAGTTTTCAACATACTGAATCTTCAAAATAGTATCATTATATGTTATAATGTTGTAGCAAACTGTCTGTGGGAGCCCCCAAGTAGGTTTATGATCATCTGATATGTAACTATTAGTTTGAAACCTAACTTGTTACAAAAGTTCCTCGGTCTACATAAGTGAGCCATTGTGTATGGTTCCTCCTTCACCATTTATTTAGGAAGTACGTTTAGGAGTGCCATCGGTATGAAAAACATTGAAATAAGTGAATGCAGAATCCTTTATATTTGAAACGTAATGCTTTAACATAATACAATTGGCTTCAGATGTTTTGAAAGTTTCAAAAAACTGTGTGGCATGATTGGAATGTGTTCATATTCATAAAAATGTAAATTTAGTGCTATGACCATACTTTCCCCTCCCTTCTTGTAATCAATCCAATTCAAATGTGAATGTTTCACTACTCACATACTCAATATTATGAGTGGACTATTAAATATACACCCCTGAATTAGTGATATTTCTATAGTCTTTCTCCTTTTGTTGGAAGCTCAATTATTTTGAGGACTGTAAGTTACACGACACTTAATCTCTGGTACAAATATGTCCTGCACAGTCCAGTTAGTCTAAGAGTGGATTTCATTTGAATCTTCTAAAGAATGGGCATAATTACCTCAAAAATATTTTATTCCCAAGTGGACACATTATTTGTTATTCAAGTATGTTGAATATTTTCTACATAAAGAAAGTTTTCTTTGAGTGTTTGGGAAGTTGTACTTTGTTGGCCCACTATAGGTTAGCAACTGTGATCTTGGGTCCCCACCAAGATTTGAATACAGGTCATTTGGTCTAGTAAATTAAGGGAACTACAGTCTGAAATATGGGTTGAAATACCAAAATCAAAACTGTGACATTCATATTTTATAAGTACGAAGAAGAGTATGAACACAGTTTACAAACTGATCTATTCAAATTGATGAAATGTAAGATTCACAAATGCATAGCATATGATTGATGAAAATAAATACAAAGTTATGCCATTAGTCAATTCATTACTTTATTCTGAGAGCCATTCAAATGGATTTATTAACACTTATTTATAATTTATCAAACTACTTACATGAATTTAACAATTTTTTTGGCTATGAATACAAGTTAAAACCATGTTACATGTAGTTTTTCTTTTTCTTGACCATGGATGGAACTTTTGCTCATATGGATCAAAGCAAACACAAACCTTTTTGAGCTTTTATTTACTTTCTTGAGCACTTAAAAGCACAGTGCCACTATATGATGTACAATATTCTCACTATCTTAAATATTAATTTTGAATTTTTTTCATTGACTTTTTATATCTTCTAGCTCAAATTTATTTTGTGAATAATATAAAAATTACAAATACTTTTATAGTTTTGTTTCATATAATAATTTTTATCCTTTTATCTGTTTCAAAATAATAAGGCTTTTCAGGAGTTATTTGATCACATGTGACAGCAGGGTACTTTCAGAACAGTGGCACTGTCTCAGCTGTATGACCAAGTTGTTACTTAATAAAATAATATGTATGTCAACAGAGTATGATGACTATCATAAGCCCAGTTACAGAAAAGTGTAAAATTTGGGCTGGTAAACAAAAAGAGGAACTAAAAATGTCTAGACAATTCATCTGACAATGAAATATTTTCAATAACTTGTGAAATTAACGAAAAGAACAAACTCTTCATACAATCTAAAGTGGAAGATCTTTCTCATTTATGTTAAGACATATTACAGAACAGACTATCCAGATTTCACATACTGCTGGCCTTATTGGATAAAATGACACTAGCAATTTTAATTGTAATCTACAATCTTCAATGAATTGTGAAGTAATTATACAGAATATAATGTGCAAAATGTAATATTAAGTATATTTTTATAATTCGTAACTGGTAATAAAATACAGTAACTTAAAAAAACTAATTTTGTTTTCATCACACAATTTAAAATTACACTATAAAATTTATTGACTAAATTTAATCAACATGTATGCAATTCTTTATTAATAAATTAGTATTATGTAGCACAGTATTAAAGTAGAGTGTTTTTTTTTAAAAAAAATAGTGGAATTAAAATGTTACATTAAACATGGAGCACTCACTAAGTTCACACAACATTAATCTGTTATATAGACAGATGAAATATTGAAAATAATGTTAATTTTATGTTGTCCTGTATGTAGAGTAATAGTTACAGGAGCCAGGAAGAACATTAAAGAACACAAGTCAACAGCAGGTGTAGCTTGGTCATCTAATATGAAACTTTAAGAATCCTTAGTCATATTAATCTAAAAGTTAAGCATTTCAAACCAGATCCGCCCCATGTTGGATAGAGTTGGGAAGCTACAAGTATTACAATATTCTATTTACACATAGGAACACATCTAGGATATAAATAAATGCAAATAAATAAATTTTGTTCAACAAGTACTTACACTAGAATGAAAATGAATAATGATTAATAGCTGCACATGGAAACAAGTCTCTTTACTAAGACTGCAGAAAGAATTACTGCAATTGTATCAGGTATATTAACATTGTTATGATCTGAAAAGAAATCAATAAATTGTCCTGTAATCTCTTTTATGTTTTTTTTTCAATGATCAAGAATGTTGAACCATTTCCACTAACTCCATATACTTATAAAATTAAATTGAGAAAGTGATAGTACTGATGAGCCAAAGATAATACAAAATGTAGCCTGTGATTCAAACGGAGCTCATATTGTGGTGAAGTAGACGGTAAGCAAAATATTTTAGTTTCTATGACACTTCTTTTTCTATGTTATTTTACAAGCTGGGATAATTTGTTTCATTTTACTCATTTCAAATACAGCAAATTTCTAAATATAATTTTACATCCCATTATAACACAATATAAGAATCCTTAATTTGCCTTATCTGATGAAGAGGATAAGAAAAACAACCTTCCAAAATTCATCTCCAAAGATAATTACAAATGTAATATGTTTAATGAAAATTTAATCAATGTTTTTTCCTTACTTGGAAGTTTTTCATATAGCTTGAATCAGTAGCCGGAATCTCTACATTCAAGAAATTTTCAAGCTCTGTGTTTCGTATAAAGTTTAGCTAATACAACTGTTATATACTTAAAAACCCATGAGTGACCTTACAATTTTTTTATTCAAACCAAGTTAAATCTGAATGAGAATACTATTTTATTTCAGCAATTCTTCTATTATATCAGTAAAGGTTTGTTTTCCAATTAATTACATTATGATTATAACAAATACTTAATATTCTCTCACTATATGTTTACAGAAGTCAAAAATTTTTGGAACAGTAAATGTGATCTATTCTTTCATTGAACTAATTATACTAGCCTACTAATATATCTCAATTTCCTTAAAATACATGGAATGTAAAGAGCGCTACTCTGCTTTATTGTCATATACTCTGAAAACACCCGAATTCAGAATCAATTTGCTATTTTAATAGGAAAAAGTCACAACATTTTTCACACAGTATATGAACACTATCATATAGGATCATATTTGGAACACAAAAGGTATGTTTAGGCTTATTGTGGTAAGCTTAAAAGTGGATAAGAAAATAAATCAATATTGTAAAACACAACATGCTAGCTCATCTTAGATTTTCTTACAAGTTACACTTTACCATACCACATATCTGAATCAATTGTTCCTTGTGCTTGAAGTTACATTTTAATGTCAACTCATTCTTTACACTAAAATTTACACTGTACCTAATTAAAAGTTAGCACCATGAAACAAATAATCATTAGCTTATGTACAACAACAAATATATCAAAGAAAAAAAAACAATGTAATCAAATTTCATTAACTATAGTTCAATTATTGTCAGTTGTCAGTTATAAGGAGACAGATGTTTATTCCATTCCCATAATTCGTTCAGCAACTCCCAAATAGTACACCATTTGAGCTATTCCAAACAAAGGTGCAATTACAATCATTCGACAGGCGCCACCTTTAAAAAATGCCAGTGGACCTTCATTTCTCAAAATTTTTCTGAAACATAAAATAAATTTAAGACAAATTTATAGTTCATAAAATAAATCACAGCATATTTTATAAACTTACTTAGTTTAAAAGTATACTTCCTATGTGCATTGTGTGGAAATCCATAACCTCAAGAAAAATCTCATATGTGATAAATAGTTTAATTTTGTTATAAGAAAACTACTATGATTTTAATATAAAACAAGTTAGCCTTCAGTTAGCTCAAAGTGAAAGGCTGAAGTTGGCCATGAACAAAAGTTTTGGAAATGAGTACTACAACAGAAATTACTTTCATATTTTGCTACATTTGTTTACGAGTGCTATATAGTGTACAGAATTATAATTCATAACTACATGAAAATGAATATTATGATTAGGATAGTCAACACAATATTTCATGGTGTAAAACAGCTGCAAGAATAACAAATTTCAGTGTGTATGTAAATAGTTGAACAAATATACAAAAATAGAATTAAAAAAATCAACACGATTGAAACAACATACATATATTGTGCCAATATCCAATTTTTATGAATTTTAAGATCTATTTCATGAATCTTTGAATTAAGAAATTTTAAATAAATAATTTGTACTCAATAAAACTTTGATGTTTTACAGGGGACGTATTTAATTGTGGAGGAAAGAACAAATTGAATCATAACCGTGATACTTTAATTAAAAATATTTCATGGGCTATATGGTTGAGCTTCAAATGTAAGCTGCTTCTGTTTCTTTTAAATTATCATTTATGAATATCTGTTCTTACCTTTTATATTTTGAATGAGAAAGTAATTATTTTTCTGAAAGCCATATAGCCCATGAAAGGCTGGTTGTTCAGCATAACATTTATAATCACGAGTCCTTTATGTTTTGCACAATTTTCTTTCCACAAGGTCTAATATTAAGTCTTTAAGATCATTGTTTGTTTTAGTTTAACAGTAATTACAGTTTTGATTATATATTTTAATTTTGTTCTTAGCAAATAAAGTAAAACACAAGTTACAGATTCTTTTGAATCATTAAAATCTTAGGGTATATGAATTTTATATTTACATTACTGCATCAGGTACACCTGAGTAAGCCATCTCTCCCTCTGCTTTCTTTAGTAGCTGAAGCCTTGTTTTCACAACATCAAAAGGATTAACTGCAAGTGCAGAAAGTGAACCAGATGCACATCCAGCTAGAAATGAACACCAAAAAACAGCTTCGCCTGAAACAATAATATGATAGTCACGTAAATTATATTATAAAATAAGAAAAAATTGAATATATATATATGATATTAGTAAGGATATGACATTGTCAAAAATACTTGCAATATTGGTATGTAAAGGAAAGAGAGATAGGTTGTGGCTTACCTGAATGTGAAGTGCGGTGTCGCCATAAGGAACTTAAGGTTGTTCTTCAAATTTTTGGAAGCTATCAGCCTCCTTCTTCAGGAAAGAGAGTCACATTCTGTGTGCCTGCCAGCTGTGAACTGTGACACTTTTTCCTGAAGAAGGCTGAAAGTCTCCAAAAATTTGAAGAACATCATCCTGTTCCAAGTGGCTACACCAGGTTTCAGTAACAGGTAAGTCACCATCTTTCTCTTTTCCCTTTCCATACCAATTATCTCAAAAACAACAAATATATATATATATATAGAGTAGAGGGAATGAAGTATTAGGAGCTTCCATTAAGGAATAAATACAATATTAGGAGAATCCATTTAAGGAATTAATTCACATTCAAACTTGGATAGTGAGGAAGGATAGAAATCATTCCCTCTACTCTATCCATTCCTCAACTAAAAACTATTAATTGTCCACAATAAGACTGTCTATATTTGCCTGGTCGGGAACTTGACCCGGTGGCCGAGATGGTTAAGGCGTCTGTGTACTAAGCAGAATACGTGGGTTCAAGTCCCGCCTGGGTCAAATATTTTCAGTCTTTCCTTCTTCTTCCATCCTTCTCTCTGCTTTGAACATATGCTTTTCTATGTGCGTAATTCTTCCCCCGAGCATATGAATTCAAATAAAGCGCAATCCTCCTATTTCTCCTATTTATTTCTATCCTTCCTCACTATCCAAGTTTGAATGTATATATATATATATATATATATATATATATATATATATATATAATTAAAACATACAACAAGTATTAAATTATAATTTATTACATATCAGATTATATTCATATTTGTGAAAAGAATATAACTTTACCTGAACCGTCAGATTTTCTAGGACCAAGAGCATTCAGATGAGCAAATAATGGAAAATATATTACAGAAAATGATACATCACGTAGCATAGTTGCACCTATTCCCTTGTAGAGGCCAAAAATTCCTTTGGTTTTCAAAAGTTCCATTGTAATGGCTGTGGCAGAGACTTTTGGCACAGTCTTTCCACCTGGAAAGTATCAGATAAACATGTGTTATGTTAACAGTAAAATCTTCAGAACTAAATATATGTGTCCAGTAACAAATAAAATATTTTCAAAGAATTTTTGTAGTTCTATACAGTGAGTGCGATTGAGGAAATGAAATAAAGTGCAATTCAGATTGTAGTAAGCTTTCCTCAATGCCACACAAGTACAACAATGACTAAACTGTGATGTTTCAATGACTAACAGTTCCGTCAGCACCTGCCACTTTGCCAGGAAGATGATGACAGAACTGTTGGTTGTCAAGACACGGTTTAACCATCATCGTACCTATGTGGATACTCAATAATTACAACTATGCCAGCCAAAACCTTGATCTCTCTAATGGAAATTGTTTAATTGTTTTGAACATTAGAAACATGCAGAGAGATGAACTGTGTACATATTTGGGAATAAGCTTCATTTTTTTCCCTGTCAGGTACTTTTGCTGAAGGTCTTTTTTAACACAATGTTTCTACTCTCAAATTGGTTTACATTAGGTGTTTCTGATAACATTTAAAGTTACAGCAGACTTACCTTTAATCTCTATCAGGCTACACCTGATGAAAACCACAATAATGGTACAAACATTGTTATAAACTTATGATATTATCTACTTGTCATTTTATTTGGTGTATTCCATTTTCTTCAAATATCTAAAAATAAAAAAAAATTCTAATATTTAAATAAAAAAATTGATTGCACCACTGGGATTTTCCAACATTGCAAATTATAACAAGTAAAACAAATATATTAAATACATATGATACATAAGATGAAATATATTAGTATAAAATACTAACTTTCTTTAGCTTGAGCTGTGATTCTCCCAGCATCCTGGAGTTGAATTTTCAGCAGTTCCATAGGTGTTGTAATAATTATCTGACAGAGTCCTGCTAGGCCTCCAGCCAACATTTCTCGTTGAATTGGCAACTTTCCTCTAAAGAAAAGGGTCATTTATAAAATTTATCATTATCACATTAAAAAAAACACTTTTGCAAGTAATGGATTTTTAGCAAATAAGAGACTATGAGCACAAGTTATGAAAATAAGTATGTAGTCAAACATAAGAACTCGATCTTAAACATTGCTTTCTTTGAACCAAATACTGAAGTCTATTATGGGTAGATGTTAACAATAATAATTAATAATAGTAGTAAAAGTACAAAATAATAACTTCAATAACACTAACTTTTTGCTTATTTTGAATAAGTGTACAATTCTCTTCCTGAAGAGACAGATATTTTATTATGCAAACTGTTGCTAAATGATCAACTGTCTTTTTCTACATTTAAATGATGTATTACATTCTTATATAAAGTTACATTAAATGAACATCATGGGCAACATCAGTAATCAGCTAACATTCACAAGTATCCCTTAACTCTATTATTGATATTTAGTGGTGGAAGCATTCTACATGTTTGTCTGTTAACCAACCAACATTGATAGAGCAAAAATCAATTTTAAAAAAAGACAAGCAAGTATCCCATATCTTTCAAGATATTTCCAGGGACTTAGGTACAAGAAGAACCATAGTTTTATGAAGCAAACTTGAGTTGACTATTTAAATCAGAAATAATATTTGAAATGTGTTTCACTGCCTCATTTGGAAAAGAAGTAGGCACTGTTGAAGAGGGTAATAATTTAGACAAATTGATATAAGTTAGAAAAACAAGCCTGTTCAGGGAACGGGATACACAACTATTTTTTTTGTGTGATTTCTTCACAATTGCAATATAATGAATGGCGACAAATAAATTTTTTTGAAGAATTGTGCCACATCATAATGAAAGGACAAAGCTTTTGTTGTATCAGATGATATATCGTCAGGAAGAAGGAGCCTGAGAGCCTCCGAAAATTTGAAGAACTTTCTTCGGTTCCCTATGGCTACACTGTACTTTATTTTCAGGTTAAGTTTGATGTTTACTGTAGTAACGTATTTGACCAAGTAGTCTGAAATATGACTAATTATTAAATCAAATGTTAACATTTAGAAAGTATTATTATTGAATCAATGCAATAATGTTGTGGCAATCTTAATTTTTTCATAATCTGAGGTACCTGTAAATATACTTAAACAAAATATCTTAATATTAAATCTTAACATAACAAAGTATAATAAATTCAGTTCGTCCTCCATCAAAACAACATTCAAATGTGACATACATATGACAGAATATGGATGAAAAGTATCAAAATATTGTTTTGTAAAAATATTGTGAAACAAAACTCCAGTTATTTTTTCATGTTTTGTGCATAGACAGAGACAGACTAGTTTTGATGAACCCATTACTTTATGAAATTCAAACAAGAATTTGCTAAAAGAGTAAAATCCTATCTTAAGGCAATAAAATTGTATTTAATTAATTTTCTTTACAGATTAATAAGCATTATTACAATGACTTACCCTCCTTTAGGTGATAAATGGTGTCTAAAAAAATCATTTGCAGTTAATTTGATTGCTTTTTCAGGGGTAATCAGCAAAATATTAACACCAGATCCTGGAAAACAAATTGTCTCATATTTTTGATAAGACTATACATGTAATAAAATTATTTGTCTATAGTAAACTGTTATTAAACATTTATACTTTAATTTTATTTATATAAAGGGTAAAAAAATGATAAATTAAAAAATAAAGAAAAAATGGTGAAAACATATTGGTTTGAAAACTTATTTGAAATAATTCAGGAACAGAATATACACTTTCAATCAAAGGCCAGCTCAAAGGCTATGAAAGTGTATTATCAGATTAGGATAGAAAAATCTCAACAGGCCCGGGAATTAACCCTGGAGCACACCTTCCTGGTCCCATGCGAGATTTCTCTATCAGTTGTTTGAAATAATTTATGAAATATAAACTTGAAAATTTTTTAATTACTTATAGGAGGAAGGAAGCCTGCAAGAGAATTCTCTTGCAGGTGAACCTTCCCAGGGAGCTCTGGCAGAGGCTACCTGTGGGGATGCCTTCACATCTCTCTGCTTTTTTGAGCTAAGGTTCTCACATGCCAAGGCACCTTGGCCTGTTTTGTGAGGTGTATGTTCCGGGGTCGCAGACCTTGGGCATATGGTAAGAGTTGTCAGCTATTCCTATTGGAATAGTTGGCCAGCTGCCTCCTAAACCGGTCAAGGCACAGAGAGGGGAAAGGTGCGACCCCACAGCTAACGCTTCTCTCACCATCGGAAGGGTGTGGGACAAGTATCAAATGCCCGACCTACCTGATGCAGGTTTTTCTAGGGTTTTCCCTGCATCACTTTTGGGCAAATTGCCAGGTAGGATCCTTAAACGATAGCCTGGGGGCCCTAGTTAACCCTTGGCTACCTTCCTCTACCCTTCCGCTTCCCCCCTTCCAAATCCCTTCCTATGCTATTAAAGGGGAGTTGCCACCATGTGGATTACACTCGTGTAGCCTGTTACCTTAAAAAAAAAAATTACTTATCAAACCAATAAAACTTTCAGTATACGTGTCCTGCATTGGTGTAATTGTCTTTAACAATTCTCAAACATTACCTGTATCTTCATAAACTTTTCTGCAGCTAATCCCAACTAATAAAAACTATATGAACAAAATGCGAACAATCTTTCTTCAAATGCCTGTTTATATCCAATTTCACTAAATATCAAAACAAAATAGACAATATAAGTCACACATAGTAGTTGATGATGAAACTTATTATCGCACAGCTATTGATGGACACAAACCTTGTTTGGTTGTTAGATATATTGGAAGGAGAATTCCCACAAATTAAGTTTAATAACAGAGAAATTAAGGGTTAGTCATTAATAGTTTAGTTTGTAGCAATGTTAAATTGTTGAAATCATGACCTTAGGGGTTTGAAATGTTGTTTAGAAATGCATCTTCTTTTACTTGACTGTTGTTATACTGGATAGCAACATGCTAGTTTGATTTGTCCAATATAAATGCATACGGTACTCTTACAGACCTAACGAAGAAGTGACAAATCAAACTAAAATTTAAAAAAAATTTACTTACAGATAAGATGCACCAAATATTATGATGCAATTAAAAGTCAAGAGCTCTTTTCCAGCCATCCAGAGTTAACTGAGAAAATAGACCCAAGAACAAAGTTCACTTAGTTCCTGTACCAAATAATGACCAAGGAAAACCAAGAATAAGACTGAGGGGTACCTGCACCATATTCATTAACAAAATTGTGAATGTGTTTTAAAGCTGACAGTGTCGCAGTTGCCTGCATGCCATAACCTGTGTACAGAAAAATGTTGCAGATGGTAGAAATTTTGGAGGATATAAAATTACTTTGTTCTGGTCTCCATATAACAAATTGGTATAATAACAAACTAAAGTGCATTTTATTTTATTGATAAGTGAAGGGTTGGGGTTTACTTTATACTGAAATCTGAGTTAGTATTTCAATCTTCTGAGTAATCATGAGAAATAGATGTACAGGTATTTGCTGGGTTATTTCACTACTGACAAAAAATAGTATTATTTCTCATGACAAGTCTGCTGGAGGATTCTAACAGAATTATTATTAAGGAACGTAGGTTTTCCCGGTGTAGTTGCTGAATGAAGTTCTCTCGGGATTCCAACCGGGTAGCGTAGTTATGTAAACACAACGTTTCGATGGCTTGCACCGCCATCTTCTTCACCTGAAGAAGATGGCGGTGCAAGCCATCGAAACGTTGTGTTTACATAACTACGCTACCCGGTTGGAATCCCGAGAGAACTTCATTCAGAATTATTATTGTCTGGATATCCTGGAAGATTTCTAAGTAACCGATGACCCACCTATGAGAGAGTGGTAACCCAGGAAACAAATTAGCAGACGATAATAACTATGTCATATTGTTCTGCTGGACTTGTGCTTAGTCAAACAATTCAAGAGAAATGCTTATGGGGTAAGAGAAGGAGACAGAATTCTCCAGAGCTTAAAGACTGCAGCTCTGGAACCATTAAGATATATGATTGAAAATTATTACCTCCTCCATTACCAAGCAGCTTGAACCTGAGACTTCCAAACAGCAAAAATGAAGATTGCTGCTAGAAACGTCACTTAGCAGCTTCAGAGTAACCATAGTCATGATAATCCAACCTAGTCATGTCTCATGGCTGTGTAGACAAATTTAGTTTCGATTTCCTCCTATGACACATAATTTGGGCCCAAATTTTCATGCCTGGTTAGCCAGCAGAATCAAAAGAAAAACATTATTATACTGAGAAGGGATCAGGTCAATTTCCATTTTCGATTATATAAAAAAATTATTGAATGATATTATTAAACCAGGTAAAGCCTTTATAAAATGAAGATAGACATAAATATTATAGCACTTCTTGAAGATCTTAAAAATGTTATAATTTCATAAATACAATCCCATAAAATAGCCAATGTGACACTTTCAAAAAATTACTTTTTGGGACATGCTTTGAAATCAATTTAAGAAAGCAATTCAATATAAATGTAACTGAAATAAACAATATACAACACTATAAAATGGGAATATCGGAAAATAAATCAAAACATGATGCAGGCAAGCAGTCAAACAGTTGTAAATAATGGTTGCAGAGTTAATGGTATACAAACAAATATTTTAAATTTAATGTTTATGCTTTATAAAAATGACACTCCTGAAGAAGAAGATGAATGCCTCCAAACATTTGAAGAACTTACTGCTGTCCTGCATAGTGGTGCTAAACCTCAATTACCTTTCCTTACCAATTACTTTCACAATATCACACCCTTATAAATATATAATTGTGATATTTGTATGGAAAGGAAAGAGAGCTTGTGGCTTACCTGAAAGTGAAGTATGGTGTAGCCATAGGGAATTGAAGGTAGTTCTTCAAATTTCTTCGGTTCCCTGTGGCTACACCATACTTCACTTTCAGGTAAGCCACACGCTATCTCTCTTTCCTTTCCATACCAATATCACAATTATTTTTGACAATGTCCTTACTAATATTATTAATATAGAAAAGCTAGAGATAAGTGGAAGAAATAGTGTTTAAAAGAATAAATCGTGACTTCCATACAGAGAGAGAAAAGGAAAAGTTGGGAGGTTGTATATAGCAGAAGACAAATGGGTAAATTGATAGGTGCATTGTCGGAAGGTGGGAGTATATGGGATTTCCTTTAAATCTAAAGTAGGAATCAGTAACATAGTGACGCCAACTTTTGAATTAAGGTAAGTCAGCTGCTGTCTGTCCATCTTTACTATAATATTGAGGAATGGTGTAACACTCCTTCCTGAAGAAGAAGGTTGAGAGCCTACAAAAATTTGAAGAACTTCCTTTGGTTCCATGTGACTACATCATGTTTCAATTTCAGGTAAGCCACAAATTATATCTCTTTCCTTTCCATACCAATGTTCGCAATTATGCAGTGTATTGAATGAATTAAAGACAAGAGTATGTAAATATTGAGAAGCTTTTTTTAACTGTGACCCATTAATATAAATTTTGATCCCACCTTTCTCCAGTATGACTAAGAATGTTTCATTAATGAGTATTACATTACACCATGCAATAATAATCATGAACTATTGAATAATGTCTCCTATACTCTTTAACAGATAGAATACATTAGCATGTGTATTTATTCTTCAATCTTCCATCTAAAATATCATTTTTGTAATTTATTATTACAAACTATTTTTTAAAAATACACAGCACGTTTAGTTTAATCTAGTTTTCATATTGAAAATGACATAATGATAAGGAAATGGTTTGCATTAATAAAAATATACTTGTTATATTTTATCAAAAACTTAAGCTTCAGGACAAACAAATTAGTTGGAAATGATAAATAAGGATTTAAGAAGAGCATAAATAAAATTTATTACCCACATTGGCACAATCTATTAGGTTTAGCCAAGTCAATCCACATTAAAGTCAGCACACAACAATAGCATACAAAACAAATTCTTTGTCCTTCAACAACATGCATAAGCCAAACTAAATCTGCTTACATAGGTACAGGTACACATAGAAACTATGCTACAGGTGAAGTGTAGAGAGTAGAACACACATCCTTCTGAAATGAAAGTAGAAAATCTAGATAATTCTAATTTACATAAAAGCAGGGTATAGGCTTCTACATGTAAAACTAAGCATTAATAATCTAATTTCATTAGGACTGTATTAGTGATAAACTTGTGGTATTATTACATGTACGAATATGATAGGAAATTGTTAGAGAAACATTTAATTTGAAAAATAAGCTATATCATATACATGTTCCCCTGGAATGGAACTGCACCAAGAGACTCAGAAAATTGTTACTATTTATTCTTGAACATAAAATGACAAGTGTTGCAATTATACATTGCCATATATTTTACATGGGATGGACTACTGAAAATAAAAACATATTCTTCTGCACCAGAGTTCCAAAGAATATTCTGAATTATGAGTTCAATATTATTTTACGTGTAATGGTAAATTTGGCATCACAGTTATGACACCAAAATATCAAAAGGGCAAATATCTGTGTGTGTTTAAGTTAATAAATTTATTGTTTACAGAGTTCAAGTTATAAGTACTTGAAGTTAAAGACTAATTCAATTTTGAAAAGGAACATTTGATTTTGCACAACTTTATCACATACAGAATTTATAAGACAACGTAGTAAATGGCCCCTTCAATTTTCCTATGTGTGTATCAATGCATCATATAATTACATAATTGCATTTTTAGCTACTGCTTCATGTTTTACGCAAGTGTGATATGTATATAAACAATACATCAATAGTCTTTAATTTTAAAATAAACATCCGGACTGTGTTAGAGCATACCTAAATCTTAACTTACCCCTATACATTCCAAAATAACCTTCAGCCCTGTAAGTTTTACGGAAACAGTCCAGCCTGTAAAAAGAAAAATGTGGAAAAAAGATTAAAATTTCAAGACACTACCGATTATAATTTAATTGTCCACAGAAAAAAATCCTCAAAACAAACACGCATCTCTATTGAAAACAAAGCAAGTTTTTTTATTACATTATTATCTTCTGACAGTTACATATTGTTACGTACTGACTTGTCATTCAAAACTTACTTTTTATAAGCTTCATTAGATATGCTCCATTAATAATAAAAAATTTACCACCAACTTGTATGTACTATTCATGGTTCTAATTTTATTTATATTTGTTTCAAATAAGTAAATGAATTTAATACTACTGGGATTATTTTTGGCTCAGAATGATTTGTGTCGAGATAAGGTATATTTTTATTGTACATATTTGATTGAAACAAATAAACACACAAAATATGCTACATACATTGAGTTGTACTGTCTTTCCCCATTGGGTCCAATTTGTTGATTTTGAAGTCTTGTTTTTACCAGGTCAAGAGGAAAGACACAGGAAACTCCAATGATACCTGCAATGCCCCCATTGATAATTTTCGGGATTAACCTGAAACATAAAAATGATAATTATTAGAAAAATTCATAAAAACATTCATAATTAACTTGGCAACAAAAATTTTGAGACACATAACAAGCATTTGGAAGTTATTCTTTATTTTAATTGTAATTGAATTCCATTTATTCTTATTGTCCTTAGCTTCTGAAATGATGCATCCTCCCTCATTAATCTAAGGAAATAAATCTAAATACAAGTCAAAAAATGATTTACTACGCTATGAACCATATATCAAATGAACATCTATTCTTTACTCAAAGCAGGTCTCTCCAACTGTGGCTGGAGCTGTCACAGTTGCAAAAACTTTCTCGCTGTCCATGAGCAACCAAAATAACCTGTTGTAGAAAGTAACATTTCCCAGAATACACAGTTCCTCTAAAATAATATGCAATTGTGGTTAAAAAAGGGTAATAGCTGATAACAATAATGACAGACTATTCACTCTTGATCTGTTTGTCAAATAACTACTTACCTAATTAAATGTGTACATACAGAAACAAATCTACACTGACTGGCCAGAATATTACAACCTCCCCATCATCACTTCCTTCGGTCTTTTGCCTTCAATACTGTGGCAATTATTCTTGGCTATAATCCATGAGGTGTTGAAAGGCCATGCAAAGAATCTGACACCTTATGAATTGGACTGTACAGTTGTATAAGATTTTATGGTTGTGCATCCAGCTGCTGGGTGGCTCTTTCAACTCCGTCCCACAAATGTTCAATTGGATTGAGGACAAGTTGGAAGTAGGCATCTCCGTTGGGATATGCAATCAATATGATAGGATGAACATGATAAGCAATGATACTTAGATATGTTGTGTTACTCAAATATTATTTCATGCAAATTAAAGGGCCAAAATCAAAACAGGAAAGCGTAACACTAGTCCCACAAGTGTCCGTGCTTTCGTGCTGCTTCCGTCAAATTCTAACTCTGTCATCTACACGATTCAACCGGAAACATGATTCATTGGACCACATGACTTGTTGCCAATGCTTGACTGTCCAATACTTGTTGAATTGGAAAATATTCTCTCTTGTTAACTGGTGACAACAAACATGTTGAACCAGACCTTCATATGATGCAGTGTACAGTTCATTCAGAGATCATTAGAGGCAATCCCTGATAAAGATCTGCAGAAATTTGATGCACTGCTGCCCTTCTGTTGTCCTGTACCAGTGTTAAAACTCTCTGTAGTCGACGACGGCAGCAACTCGCACATTCAGACACAGTCTTTAAACACTTAAAGCTCTCTCACACCAGTACGGAACTGCGGGAATGGGAATGGTGCATGACGTGCTTTAATTGATGGGCTATGGACATATTCAGACCTGCACAAACTTTCCAGCTGCCTGCTGCGTCCCAGTGATCACAGTAAATCCCACGTCCCGTTTCATATCACAAAACGAGGAGAAGCTCATCACTATATGATTTTATCATTATTGCATTAAGTAAATGACACACACACACAACTTTATATATATATATATAAACACATCAAAGAAATTAGCAAGACATTCTTTGGTTCACGGTAGTTGGTGTGTTGCTTATAATGTTATTCTTAATTAAATTTCAAATTTCATCAAAACAGTAAGGTGTCATTCTGAAGTAAATATATAATCTTGTAAGATCTCTAGGTTTTCCCGGTGAATAAGCTGTTGGAATTGTTCTCCGGTTTCCAACCGGGTGGCGTTTATTAATGATTACTAGGTGCAGATGTCGACGGTGCTAGTCAACGAAACGTCGTGCTTAGTAAACGCCTCCCGGTTGTAAATCCAAGAACAATTCCAGCATCTCTACGTAGCTCTGACATCGAGGCGTGATATTAACCAAAAGTTGTACGTTTCGTATTAATTTTATGAATCCGTATTCTTCGTTTCCTAAAAATATATACTAATAATTACGAAATAGGATACATCCGGATAAATAATTCTTTTGTTGCTTATTATTATAATAACACGATTTTCCTCTTTGGCTAGAGGTAGTAGCAAAAGTGCCTCTTCTTCATCTGAAGACATTATTGTATATTTATTTAAAACTATTAAAAATGTTTAATAATCTATATAATAAAAAAGGATGTATATTTGTATGTATGTATGTATGTATTTACGTTGTTCTTTATATAAATTTTATCGCGTGGACAGAATGCAACAAAAATTGGTATACGTATTCTGCCAAAATCGAGAACCGGTACTGTGGGGGTGGCAAACCACTAGCATAAATGTGAAAAGAATTATAATTTTAAAAAGTGATCATTAAGTGATAAATTACTGCGCGCCAATATATCATGACATCACGCGACAGAGAGAGACGTTACTACGCGACGAACAAAGGAAATAGTTCGATTTTTCCGTAATGAAATGAAGCAGAAATATTTTCATTGAATAAAAGTATAATTCTATCCAGTAATACTCCATCGAGTGATAATAAAATACAATACAAAATACTTTACAATCGTTGCGGAAAATGTTAGTTAATTTAGTGAGTGCAATATGGCCACCATTTCTTTACATTTGGAATGTAGCTATCAATTTGATCACTTCAATCCTTCGTAATGTGCGAATACTGATGGACAATTATATCCTGCAATACTCAAGAAGTACTGTCTGAAGACTTACTGACAATTATTTGTTCGCGGAGAATTATATTTCTAAAGAATAACGATGGTATGTTTGTTGCTATTATGCAATTAAATTCTATGTATCTTATAGCTATTAAATTAATGCAGTATATTTATGTATTGGTAAAGAAATTCGGAGGTATGTTTGTTGAGATTGATGCAATAAAATTCAATGTATTTTATAGTTGTTCAATTAAAGCACTATTGGTCGAAATTGTGTACGAAACTAGGAATAGTTAGATTTAGGTTGTGTCTTCTTGACTAAAGATTAATATAGAATTAAATTCTTTTTCGGGTTTATATAAATAAGACACGGGCAACGCCGGGCACTCAGGTAGTGTTAAATAAAAATAACGCAAAAACAACCGAGATTCGAATCAATTCAGAGACTATGAATGTCGCTGAGTCTAATTGTGACAACCTGGG
Organism: Zhengitettix transpicula; assembly: GCA_037074705.1. Taxonomy (NCBI): domain Eukaryota; kingdom Metazoa; phylum Arthropoda; class Insecta; order Orthoptera; family Tetrigidae; genus Zhengitettix; species Zhengitettix transpicula. The sequence goes on along the minus strand of CM073595.1, from coordinate 14,165,485 downwards.
TTTTGGAGGTGGTGGGCGGGGGTACAATTTTTCAGACAATTTAATTGGCGGATTTTTGTGTGGAATAAATACTTTTTGATTATCGCACATTTGTGCGGTTGGTCATCTACTAACATGTAAAAACGGCCAATATATTTGGTCAATGACTAAAACCCCCTTCGGCATGGAAGGTGAGCACATTTAGGGATAGGGTTCGAGGAGCTTTACATAAAAATAGCGCAAAAGTAACCAAAATTGGAGTCTTATCGATGGTTATAGATAAATGACATCTCGGGCAACGCCGGGCACCCAGCTAGTTTTAAATAAATATGCTGGAAGAAGTCAATAAAATGAATCCCCGTTCCCGCAAAGGCGTGGAGGGCCGTGCGATTCGCTGTCCCGCACGTGAAGCGGGATTCCCGTTCCCGGTCTGGTGTGAGAGGGCAAACCGGTACTCATCGACATTTAACGAAAGTAGCTGTTTCGCTGATACTCGCTCCATGGCTCCGAGCGGCAACAATCATCCCACGTTGTAAGGCGGCTATATCGAGACTTTTACCCATGTCTTCAGAAACAATTTACTTCCACTGTCGACTTCGGCGCTATATGGTAGTTAATTTGTCTAAAAACATCATAATAATTTGGCCAGTCATTGTATAGCGATCTTGATATGCTCAATTTGATACAGAATGAATACATATCTGGAACGTAATCTGTTTTTTGTAACTTCCGCGACTAAATAAAGCAAAAATCGGCGAAGAGAGGAATTAATGCTAAGTGATTACATATTCATTGGTCTGCCGGCCTCGAAGACGTGTAAATGTGTTAGTGTGATGTTTGTTTGCTCAGCATTTGAGCGCCTCGTCAACACATTATCCCGAGAAAAAGATTTTTCCTTAGTGTTCGACTTATATAAATGATCCGTTTCAAGTATGAATCTTAAAAAACATGATCGGCAAAGTCAAAAAAAGACATCAGAAAATTAATATTTTAGTTTTACGATTCGTTACAGTATATAAAAACAAAACAATTAATTACATTATTAGCCATCCTAATGCTGCATTATTTCTGAATATATTTAAGCAAAATCTGTAAGCCAGACTTGGCGAATGGCCAAGTTGAATGAGGTAAAGTAATGACAATAAGAATGTAGTTATAACAGTGTTTGTGCCAACTGCGACAAGTCAATAAATAGTTGTGGAATCTTGGTATTATGCCCGTATTTTTGTCCATTTTTTTATACCGATTCCTGCATTACATAAGTGACCTTTTTATAGTAATAAAATATGCAACGAATAGGACAGAAATAAATTAACAGACTGTGGTAGGCCCTAATTTTGATTTCAGTGAACCTGTGACAGGATGCTATCGATTTATAAAAAAAGAGGGAAAAAAAATTTCAGTCGCCATTAAAGACTATTAGTTTCCTGTCCTATTAATGAGTTTCCAACATTAACCCACTTTTTTTAACATTTTTCTTTTGCATGTACTTAGAACATATGAAAGACAAAAATAACACCATCAGTCAACGACTTTCAAATTCATACAGATTTTTTCGATCTTCGATTTTTTTTACCGTTTACTCATGTTAAACTTACCAGAAAAGTATTTATCTATTAATAAAATTTACTCTTTATGAGCAGTCTTGCACTCTCATTTTAATCTTGAAAAATGTTTTGTCTTCTAAAATTAATCGACATATAGATATTCATTTCCTATATATATACAATTTTTTTTCTACACCGATTATCTTTATTCATGTATACTTCAACCTGTACCGTCTATTATACACGTCCCACACATTTCAATTTTTTATCACCCGAAAGGATTTTGTAACTAATCCGTGCGCCTTTATTAAGAAATGCTTAACATGAAAACAGTTAGCTTCTAATCATTGATCAGGTAAAGAACCGTAACCATAACGAGCTCAACGTTCCAGATGTAATACTTTACCGCAGAGGTAGAAAAGAACTACAAACGAAAACGATTATGGTTTATATTTTCATTTTCCTTAATTACCGTAGGTTTTTTTTATACATAGCGGTAGATGAAATCTCGCCCACCGCACAATTATTTATATAAATAATGTTGCCTGACGATGTGCATTTTCAACGAATTCCATTATCGGACTGTTGAAGAATATTTGGTATATACAACTGTGATCAAAAAGTAAGGTGAAATTGCCATTTAAAACTCCCGGGTATTAGGAAGGCAGGTAAATTCCCCCCCCCCCCCCCCTAGGCTGGTAGGACTGTCTATAATATTTGCCAAGCGTCTGTTTGTTAAAAGGTTTAATTATCTCCGAGTTACACGTGTTTTTGTAAACAACCAAAAGTGAATTTTTCGATTTTTGCAATGGGTGATTTTGTTGAGCAAAGAACTTGCATTAAATTTTGTTTGAGGAACGAATATTCTTGTTCGGAGACGTTGAAAATGTTGCCGAAGGCCTTTGGTGATCAAACTATGGCACAAAAAACGTTTATAAGTGGTACAACGAGTTCAAAGAGGGCCGAGAACGCGTTGAAGACGAACAGCGCTCTGGACGACCATCAACGTCTACCGACGAGGGCCACGTCCAAAAAATCAAAGATTTCGTGCTTGAAAATCGTCGATGGACAATTAGAGATCTCGCTGATAGCGTTGGAATATCATTTGGCTCAGCTCAAACCATTTTGAAGAATGTTTTGTGTCTCAAACGCGTCAAGTCTCGATTGGTACCAAAATCGCTCAAAACGTCGCGTTGATGTGTGTGAATCTTTGCTGTCTGACTATCAGGACCACTTGAAATGCATCATTACTGGAGACGAGACTTGGATTTACGCATACGACCCTGAAACCACCGACCAATCCAGCGAATATCGTGCAAAAGGTAAAGCAAGACCGAAAAGACCACGGCAAAGTCGATCGAAAATCAAGGTCATGTTGACAGTTTTCTTTGATTATCGTGGTGTGGTGCACTATGAATTACTTCCGCCGGGCCAAACTGCCAACAAAGAATATTATCTGAGCGTTATGCGTCGTTTGCGTGAAGCTATTCGTCTGAAACGGCCGGAATCTTGGTTCCTTCATCACGATAATGTACCATGTCATACTGCATTGGTTCTTCGCGACTTTTTTGCCAAAAACTCGACTCATATCGTTCCGCAACCACCGTATTCGCTTGATTTGGCTCCGTGCGACTTCTGGCTATTCAGCAAACTCAAAAGGCCAATGCGGGGACGCCGTTTTGACACGATTGAGGATATAAAAACCGAATCGAAGAAGGTCTTGAAGGCTATACCGGAAAAAGACTATTCCGACTGTTTCGAGGACTGGAAAAAGCGTTGGAAAAAGTGCGTTTTATCGAACGGGGATTACTTTGAAGGGGATGAAATTGATTTGGAAGAATAAATAAAGAATTTATATTTTATAAATAAATTCACCTTACTTTTTGTTCACAGTGGTATTTTGGATAAGAAGAAAAAACTGTCGGAAATATAGGCTATTTCTTTAAACGTAAGATCAATGGGACTGAAGCTCGAGTGGGAGTGAAAGTTCGTAATTTAAGATTCCAATCAGAATTATAGAATTTCTGTAAAAATAAGACAGAAAAAGCAGATAGCGAACGTAGGGCAGATTTCATTCGTAAATTCAGCAGTATGGGAAATGCACATTTCAAAGAGCTACAAAAGTTTCGAAAACTCACTGTCCATAAAATTGAAGGTGTTAAGTATATTTTGAAGAGCACGACAATCTTCGGTAGTTTGTAGATTAGACCAATCCTATTAATCGGAAAGAACCAACAAATTTGTGCCGAGTTAAGAAATATATTCGCTTCAAGTTTTTAGCAAGAAACTTCGTCAGAGTTCAGTGATCTGAAACGTTGGAATTAAAAAAATAACGTTAAATAATTCCTTAAGTAGCGTGAGCTACAGAACGGTCGGTGACGTCATATTCGCCAGTATGACGTAATCGCGAGGCTGAGGTGCGGCATTCCTGCCGAGCAGGCATCGCCCAATGCTACTAGACATCCAGGGACAAATTTTTATAAAGAAATCAAAATATTAGAAGGAATAATTTGTTTTCGTGTTTCATACTGGCTCAGCACATCGTGAGAAGCTTAGGGGGATTCCATTTTCCCTACAGTTTTCAAAGGTAAACCCTGTTCAACAGCGGATCGATCCACTATACAAGACGAGGAACAGCACATCCATGAAGAAAATAAATCGTTTTTAAATTATGAGTGTGTGGAATTGCTTTATCTGGACAAACTGGGGCGTGAGGAGTTGGATGTATAAAACACAACTATATAAAATACATTCCTCTACAATTGAACATTAGTGGGACGAAGTTTAAAGAGCCACCCAGCAGCTGGATCCACAACCATTAAATCTTATACAACTGGACAGTCAGATTCCTTGCATGACATATCCAAATCATTTCTAATATGCTTGGGGAGGGGGGGGGGGGCGGTTGATGTCGGTCGCGGTTCCATTCTGTTCATTAACACAGAGCAGGCGAAGCATCCAATAATTCTAATTTCTGAAGTTAAATTATAAGCTTTTAATTGTGATACTGGAAAAGGATGGAACTTGACAGACTGGGTAACAAAATGAGAGGTACTAAGACGCCTGTCGAGAAGAAAGTGAATTGCATCCGACACATTATGTTGCGATGTTTCATACATGGCGTTATTGAAGGACAAATAAATGTGAAGAATAAAATAGTATCTAAAGTGGGAGGATTCGGCATATAAAATTTGAAGGAAAAAAAAGAAGAAATATTGGATTTTTAAAAAAAGCTGAAGACAGCATGAATCCGAGAAAAGTTCTTTGACCTGTCTTAAGACAGAAGACCCTTTTTTTTCTCTATTCAATGTCGGTCTCTACTACTGTTTTGGGAATGCTTGTTGAGGCATTTGGTGAAGATATTGTTGGATATGCCATTAGTTTATAATAGAGGAAATTATCGAGTGACAGGGGCAGCGAAAAAAAATCCAGGGTCTGAAATGAAAAAAAAATTGTTCGTCTTCAGGATTAACAGGTTCAGAATCCGAGCTGGGAACACGAGCCCGAGCACTCCAACTCCATCTACGACTATCGAGGCCTTCGCACCTGACAGGAAGATGTTTGAGACTTGCCGCTAATTTCATGCGGTTCAGAGAGAACGTGACAAGCAGTTTATTCAGTTGCTGGGGCACTTACCTTTTGTCGGAACGAATTTAGAACTTCCACTTATCCGGAATGTTGACACTATATTGCCAGACAATTTTGTTTGATGACAACATCTCTAAATTTCATTTTAAAGATATGGGGTTTATTTCTTCACGAGTTCGGGGGACACGAAGACAACCAATTTCTTATAGCTTGAAACGTTTGATTTTTCCCTCCTCTTTTAACTCTTTTGTAACTTCCTCTATTACAGGCAATGGAATACTCGATAACATATTTATCAAATATATATATATATATATATAAGAAATAAGCAATATGCTGTCCCTGATTTACAGTAGGCGTCAGATAACAACTCTCTTCGTTGCTAAGAGAATCGTATGGAAACAACCGAGAAACTTTTTCGGAGTTTCATTCGAAAAGGTTTAACCAGAGAAACATTTCTCGAAGAAATTTTGGCTGTTCGTTTGATTCAGGAAGGTATAAATCTTCATTGTTGATAGGAAAATTTTTTTAGAAATGTGTATATTAGTTATCCCTTTGAAAGTAAGGGTTTAGGAGCGGGTGAGAATAAGGAGAAGGGGGGGGGGATAAATACGAAATTTATTAGAATATATATCGTCTCCGATACATCAAAACGCAATGTTCACCTACAGTCGAAGGGCAACACTCCCCCGCTCACACCCCAAAATATTAAGTCTATCAGGTGAAGACTGAACGTAGACATATATATATATATATATATATATATATATATATATATATATATTGTAATAATTAAAAATAAAATAATAATGGCTGAATTTAACAAATGAAAAAAAAACACAAATTTACTTTATATGAGAATCAATAATGGTGTCTAAATAAAAAGATTATTAAGGGAAAACTACAAACAATATTTATTAACAAAGTTAAAACAAGTATAAAATTACAAAATATTTGGGATCTCAGGGTCTTGAACTGGGTTTGATAAATGGCAGAATTTATATCATCAAAATTACATTTACTTTTTATGGAAATCAATGCGTCTGAACATAGACGAAATTTGTTGTGGAAGAAATAATACTACAGATTGAATTTAACAATTTCAATTTTATCAAGAATTAACGATCTCATTTCATCGATAATTAAATAATTAAAGTTAAAGAACGATCTGACTTATCTTTTAAACACGGTTTACAAATTATTTTATAAAGTTTTCTAAATTACGGCCGCCCAGGTCTCTTTTTTAGTTTTTCGTGCACAATTTTGGGGACATCACTGATTCTAAGTTCTCACAGACTCTAATTGGCGTTGTTTGTTAGTTGGTTTAACACAAATTGGTTGGTTCTCGATGCTTTACTGCAACCTGGATTTGTAGATCTCGTGGCTTTAGTTGACAATGGACTTAATTGGTTTGTCTGAATATTGCTTTACTTTTTAATAATTGAAAGCATGTTTGTGACTGGGCCACAATCTTTCGTTTTGACTGCCGACTGTAAAACTTTCAATGAGTTCTTTTCGTCCGTTCTATTCGCTGTCTGCTCACCCACTGTACTGTTCAAATTTTTATGACTTGGAATTTTGCTCTTTTCTCCTCGCTGCTTACTGCCCGACTGTCCTCTTCGTCTCGTAGATTTTGAGCGCGTCTACTCTCTCAACTGATCAACAATGTTTTTTTTTTGCCTCGCCGGATTGTTGCGGTGTCCGCTCTATATCCACTAATAATGAGTCCTCTACAATCCAACTTTCCAATTAGAACAATGTCTTAATTACCAATTACTACAATATATTGTGGTATTAAAAGGAAATAATTCATTAATGAACAAAAATTGGACTCGTATTGTTGGCGGCGTAAAAACACACGAGTTGTATACAAGAATATGTGGCGTTAATGCATGCTTTATGGGATTGTCGAAGTTCGTTTAGCTAGACGCAGAGCTGCAGTTTGTGGGGAGCAGTGCTCCAGAGTGTATGGTAGGAGACGGTAGAGAAACGAGATAAATTCAGAAAGTGTGTGGCTGTATATAGTCTAACAGCTATAATATCCAGAACTATCTACGGTTTTCGAGTCTATGAGAGAATAACTGCAACGATACAACGCCGACTATTATTTTCCCTGAGGAGGAATAGTTCGGAGTCTAGTTTACATTATGAGTTAGACATTTTTCTTCAATTATTGGGAGCCCCAGGCTATTGCATCCACCAGATAACAAACTTTTGAGTGTGGTAGTAGGATTTTGATAGAAGGAACAGCGAAGCCAATTAAATTCAGTGTATAATGGCCTGTCTATAAAGTGTTGATAATTGTGTGTGTGAACGAGCCCATGTCCTTGGTACAAGAAAACATTAAGATAAAACTGCACAACTTACTATCTGTAAACCTGCAAGTAAATGATATTATCGTCAGATTTCAGAGTTCAGATTTTAAATTTCATATCTCATATTTTGTATTGTAATGTTCTATTGATTGTTTCAATTAATGATTAATGCCTTGATAGCTTTGTGAATTTGATTGTTTAATAAGTATTCTTTATTGAAGGCCCGGTGATCGGCCCTGAGAAATAGCCGTGGTGTTATTGTAAAGTATTAATAAGTATTGTGATTTAAATAATTTGCTTTAATAAACTAATTTGTTTGAATATTTTAAATCTTGATTTTTTTAATTAAAACATCCGATCATTTTAATTGTTTTACTACAAAATTGGCGTTGTCAACGTGTGGTTTTTCTTAGTAAAATTGTTTTGGTAATTATTTTATTGGACGCCCGATTTTGCATTGTAATTGTAAAAAGTAGTAATACTACAAATTGACGGCTCAACGTTTTTTTAATTAAATTGTTTATACATTGAATTATTACAATATATATACACACAAAACATGCTTACAGATAACCAATGTGTATATATATAAAAATAAAAGGCATTCAGTCTTTAAATGTAATACACCTCATTAATATTTAGTTACAGACCTGTCCAGAATAATATTTTATCTAAGAAAAATGAATCTACTGAATAATTTTACAATTTCTTTATTTAAATGGTTTCAAATGTAGATTGGCCAATAATGTATTTCGTTTTTCCACTGAAGAGCAGTACAGTTACAAAGAGAAATAAGTTGGCGCAAATGTCAAGGTGAGAAAATAATGAAAATGAAAGCTGTGCCCGTACTCAGGACAGATCCATCGGATGAAGAACTGTCTCACAAAAGGGGACCTAGACGGTTCAGTTTTAAGCCCTAGTTAGAATGCTTTCTCAGCTTCGTCAGTCCAATGTCCGAATAAGCACTCTGTCCTGTTTCAGCACTAATCTGCCATCTCACGTTCCAAGTATCACGTCAAAGGAATTGTTGAGCGGGAACCACAACATCGATCGATCTCGGTGCCCTGTATATAATTTTCAATTTACGCCCCCCCCCCTTTTTTACTCTTCATACATGTCGGCTCTTCTAAACTGCCATGCAAAATTTAAATTAACTACATATTACTCATTACCGTGTGCTCAAAAGAAAATAATTTCTTTACAGGGTTAAATATCAGTGAGAGCAAATAACTCATTTAGGTTTTTTTTACGCTTCAGTAAATTAACGTGCATTTGGGTGGGATTGAACGAAGCAGCGAGATTAACTCTTACGGACATCTTAACATTAAATCGCGAACCTCAACGCACTTACAGAAACGGAGATAAAGAGGGAGCTGGTTATCAGTGGAAGGGCAGAAATGACAACAAAGCGCAAAAGACAATAAATTTGTCTTCAAAATAGGACATCGGTTCGGAATAGTGATAACACAAAATTCTAAGTTCATCAATTGGTCCTTTAAACACTTTCACATCCCAATAAATAAGTTTAACCTTAAATTACCCCTATAGATAGATAGTTAAAAGTGTGAAGAAGGGAGTGATGTTGCAGATGGTCACACTCTCGTCCCCTGTCGGCGGTTTGCAGAACTTACGTTGGCAAGAACCAAGGAGAAAGGGAAAATTAAACGGTTCAACCGATTCATGCAATTTTTCCTAATTTCTTCTACAATTATTTGCTATTGTGCGCAGCATTAATGGTGGGGCGAACCAGTTATCTTTGGAGTCCTTAAGATTATAATTAATAAATTTAGACTCGCCGCACATACGTGACTACTTGTGTCTAAATTTGACGTTACAATGAACCTAAAAAAAGAATCAGAAGCGGAGGAAATATCGAGGAGAGCAGAAACGCCGACGTTCCTTTGTGCATGAAACTTTTGGCGTCTTCAGAGAATTTAGTTCAACTTTATTTAACGCGGGTAGCCCGATTCAGGTTTGTGCAATTCTACCGTCGTTTTAATAAAGGAATGAAATCTGAATTTCAATTCTAATAACTTATTCACTCGAGGGAAAAATTTAAATCGAAACGTTTGAAACGTTAAATTCTGCGACTTCACAGTGCAGATGTGTGGAATAATCACCAAGGCCTGTGGATCGGGATCAGCTAGGGTACTTACTGTAGAGAGACCTAATAGTGGCGAGACAGCAAAGTATAGGAAGACAGTGTCGCTGTAGTTAGGCAGGAATAACACAAAAGAGAGAATTTCAGCCAAACTAGAAAGAACAAAACAGCTTATCTTTTTGGACAATTTAATAAAGTCAGCTTCGAAACGAACGCCCAAAATTCCAAGAAGACCAATCATGGATAGAGCCAAGAATTTAAAATGTACTCCTCTGGAGACCTCTACTAGAGTTATTATGATTACTAATGGCCGTAAACAAACTTTCACAATGAATAATTAGATTGCAGCTCTCTTGTTTTCGCCTTGTGAAGTCTCCAATGAAAAGGTGCTCGCTTTTAAAATGTGTGACAGGAATAACTCCGTCACGAACAATTTGCGAAACCGGGAACATCATCATTACGCGTCTTGCAACTAGTCTCAGCGGTAAGTTAATCAAGCTACCAAGGAAGAAATTAAGTTTCAGGAAGATTTTCTTTTCAACAGCGAAGCGAATAATGTTACGTGGGTTCACGTACCCGAAACCGTCGAAGAATTAAAGGGGTTAAACCATTCTAAAATAACCGAGATGAACCACGCCAAAATAAATTTCAAACTTTCACATAATACGTCACGCAATTTTTTTTAAATGTGAAAATGGGTAAGATTTGATAAAATACGTAAGGCAGAGGGAGGTTTATGAGCTATGGCATGGAAAACCCAACATTTCCATAGATGCATAAGTAAGTTATATGAAATCCGACATTTGACATGTTAATCCGCTCTACTCGTAACCTGAGACTGCGAAAAGTTGGGGGAGAGACCAGGAAAAATATAAATTAGAATGGAATCGAGGAACTCGAACATCGGACTTCCTTATGAAAATATAGAGTCCCACAATGCTAAATATTTAGAAACAGAACATTAAACTCTATAAACTGGCATTTAACATCCATAAGAACGGATGATGAATCAGGTCTCGGCTTCGTGGGAATTTCTGGACTGAAAACAGGCGTAGTACGAGAATTTGCCTGGACAATTTTGAGTACCAGTAAAGCCAAATCACGAGTATCACAGGCTACAAGTAGGTACGTTATCTATGACGGAAATTATTCGTTTTAATGTTTGATAAAATCCTAAACTATTGCAAATTATTTTTAAGACAAAAATTAAAACTGTTATTTCATCGGGAATTATTTTTGTCCATTTCTCTGAGAATATCGCTGCCTCCAATTAATGTTAAGGCACGCGAGATTGCAGCAACTTTTAATTTTAACTTTCGGTATCAAACAGGCCGAGCCACAAAGAGTCGCCAAGTCTGGGAGAGATAATATAAATAGCTGTGCCAATAGTCGTGGAAACTAGACCGGCTTTTCCGATTCATAACTATGGAATCACGGTAAACAAGACGGGCATTACATTATATGAAGATAAAAAATTCAGTGGTCTCCTTAGATAATATAAGGAAACGAAAGAAAATTGTAGGATAATTCCCTCCCAAGTTACTTGCTACTAAAACAAATACAATTGCATACAAAGTCATTTTAAGCTAAACTTTTCCTGAAGTGATAGGTGTATCTGGACGAAGCAACAACTGAACGTACCCTTTTCCTACAATCAAGGAAGAGCCTGACTAGACCCTGTCAAAAAGTGAAGTCTGCTCCAGAGTAGACAGTTATTGGCCGAATGGTCAGATGGAACCCAAAACCCTCTGGCCTCCGAATATTAAACTCGGTCTTTCGTACTTCGCGTACGAGTTCAAGAGCTGAATGAGGTGAAGTGCAGATTAACTTGACCCGTCACGGAATCGGAAGACCCTTGACCCATGTTACGCATGCAAATTATCGGTTCTGTAACATCTTTCCAATGAGACCTTAAAACACGTGTACCATGTGGTAACACAACATATAACTTATTCTGACAAGTCCCAATGGCGACTTAATACCCGGACTGTGTGAGAGGCCGCAGAGCAGTCAGTCCAGATTAAGTCGTACTGCAACCAGGCCTTGGAAAAATTAATATTGGCAGCGGCACACATATTACAACCCAACACTACTTATCATGAGACTAGCATATTAGCACAATAAACAAATTCTGTCACCTTATATTGTAAACTTTTGGTTTGTCTTGAAATTATTTTGAATCAGGTAATATGTACAATTTACCATATAAAGAATTGACAATAATTACCAGAAAAATGCCAACCATATTCTATAGTTGACTTTATAAAACGGAGGGAGTATTACTACTGCTATAAACCAAAGTATCCTCTTTAAATTTTATGTAAGATTTTATCTTGCATTTGCTGTTCAAAGTGTTTTTAGATTTCCAACAGTCCCACCTTCCCCCCTCCAAATAGGAAACTCAAAAACTCTTTTTGTTTTATGTGTAATGAAAGAAGGACTTGTAAGTACAGGCTATCATTTTGAATTTAAGAGTGTATTTATTAAGTGTGCTAGAATTTTATGAAAATACATTTGCCATGTAAATATTACCAAGTTGTGTCTCTCCAATATTCAATACATCTAAACTTCAGTTTCTTTTATGTCATCTAGGGCTATGAGATCCATATATAGTAGGTGGGAAAGGGTGGGGGTAACTCTTAATCCAAAGCCAGGGACAGAACACAGCCTCCTCAATTGATGTTAATGGCCTTAGAGGCCAGTCTGCTCTATTCATCCCATATGTATACACTCAGTCACAAACTGACATATATTGAACTTGTGAATAGCTTCAAATATTTACAGATTTTAGTCATCATTATGTTCATTAATACCTCATGAGTTCATGCTCAATATGCTCTAGTAAAATATGAAATTTGAATGTGAATCAAATTAAAAAAAAAAGGTAAAATCAAATACTTGCCTACAAATACTTTATTTTAACTATACAGATTGCTGAACAATTTTAGTTTACAATTCTGAATATCTAAGTAACCTGCCAAAATTCAGGAACATTCATAAACATATATTAATAATTTATTTCTTAATAAGTAAATAATTGAACCAGGTATTTACAATTACGTAAATAACAAAACCAAACAAGGCCTCATAAAATCATGTTTTATTTCTGGATAATTGTGCATATCGATGTGTCGATAAATTAGACGAAATATTACAATTTCGATAGATGATTATGACAATTAATTGTCGAAAGCTTCTGTTAAAAATTGACATATGTTTCCGGAAATAACAAATGATTTTATGAGGACTTGTTTGACTTTGTTGTTGACATCATGGATAATAATTTTATTTAAAAAATCATTACAAGCTTCACTTCAGTAGTTTTTGTGCAGAACAGGAATCCTACAACAGGTTTTGTGCTAACACATTCACATATCTGCAGTAAAACCTCGCACACCATTGGTAATTACTAGTTTCACTCAAATAAATAAAAAACACTCAACATAACTGAACCTGTACTATTTAATGTTAACGTGTATTTCAACAAAATCACAATCTGTTGGCAAACAATTCATACATGTACAAAAATAATATAATTTTTTGAGAAACAACAGGTTTTTATCATCAAATAATTTAATGAAAGCAAATTGCAGAACAGCCAATGTTTTATCAAAATGATTTCTATAAGATAAGTGCAGAAATATGCATATTTTGTTAATCACAGAAAATTTTCTTTAAAGAAATTATTATAGGTATGGGTTTAGGTTAAATAAATCCAGTTATCAAATATATGTGTGAGACATTGCTCAAGACAATATTTATTCAATGGGCAAAAAATATAAAGAATGGACCAACTTATGGAAGGTTTAAATTATCCCACATTGGTGAAATTATAAATTTAAATGACAGCAACCAAACCATAAAATTGGACAAAAATTAAAGTTCAGTTGGTGCGGTACCATCAACAGTTACAAGATATGCAGCTAATAAGTATGCCAACAATTTAGAAATAATATTCAGCATGTGGATAGTTACCAAAAAAAATTACCAAATTTACAGAATTTTTTTTAAAGACAGACAGCCCAAAAAGAAGCAGAAAATTAAAAATGACCACAGTAAAATCACAGAATTAATAAAGTGTAAAGAATTAATAAAATTTTCTTGGGCTTCTAACCTAGTGAAAAGATGTATACGCAATGTTTTGATGATGTCTGGACAAACATTTTGCTAGAAGACGATAACAGTGAACATCATCGGAACATTGTGCATACATCTTTTCACTTAGTTAGAAGTCCGAGAGTATTTTATTCATCATAGAATTATACAGCAATCAGGAGAAACAACTGATAAAAAAATGAATAGAAGATTATATCAGCATCAGCTAAAATAAGATAGGTTTGTTAGTACTGTGCAGAAGAGGTGAAACTTATAAAATAAAGCTTTTAAAACTGTCATTCTTCACTTTTTATTGTTTTATTTACACATGTAATTAATTTTGTAGATTTATAAATATATTTGTTTCCGATAAATTTGGAAGAAACTATCCTTTAAATGAGTGTTATATCTTTACTCTAGGTCTGATCGAAGAGTTTCACACAATGCAGAATTTTATATGAGGATCACCTGTACATAGTTTAAACTGAGACTATATCGTACACTGACAGTCTTTATCATAATATCATTTAAGATTATTTCATTACTTTACCAGATACAACACAACATACCACTTAATTAATTTACTAAGAACTGTTTATCGGTCACATTTAATCTTTTGTATGCAACATAAAAAATGTGCAAATCAATTTGTACATTTATGGAGCATACTCATTGGAAAATTCATAAAATCTGATATTAGCTTGTAGGAAAATAAATATATAACAGACTTAATTTGGAAATTCAAAAGCTTTCTTCTTAGTTACAGCATCTAGATGTTTATAGTTTAAATATGTTTCGCACATATAATTTTAAGTACAAGAATATTTTGTCATACACAAAACACAACACTATATGAAACTTTAGAGTTGTGAAGTACAAACATGATACTCACGGAAACTTGGCCTGCTGATTAACATGTGGAATAACCTGAGGAGTATCATTCAGTTGTTGAGCAGGATCTGTTTTTGGGGACGCCATTATATTTTACACGCAACTGTGAACAAAACATTTTAGTAGAATAAATATATAATGAAATGCAATTACACATAACTAAGTTAAATAATTTCATATTATATATTTAGAATTCACAAGATTTGACAGAAAATTTGAGTACGATCTTTAAAAATGTGATCGTAAATATCCGTGTATTACAACTTCGTCACAAAAGGCAATTCCAAGTGCAAAAGAAACACCTCAGCACACAGAAAAAAATTGCGCGCCTCAACATATATCAAGGATTCTACACTTTCCACGTGTTTTGATAAACAGTTGAATAACTTTCAATTGTTGAGATATTTATATATAACGTCAATCTTAGTCATGTGGTGTTCATTTAGGCAATAACGAAACTACGTACTCTTCTGATGAGTATGACAATTTTATTTTTCAATAAAGTCGGATAGTGCTTATCCTAATACAACTTTAAATCCCATTTTCTCAATGTTATTACAATCGGCCCTGCCGTAGAGAAAAGACCCCTCGCTACCTACCGGGCAACGATGTTAAACCAGAGGCCTTGTATGATGTCGTCACTGAAACCATATCCTGTTCTTCAGTCTGACGATGGTAATGACCACGAAATAAGAAAATTGGGGCGTTATGTTGCTTTCTTCTTCAACAGGCGCTACAACATTATTGTTTAATTGTCTTGGCTTTACAAGGATAAAATATTATCTTCGCTAGAAATATCACACCTATATTTCCAATAATAAAGACCCAAGGATTGCGAAAGTAGATTGTAAAAATAATAATGTTATACTTTTCATAATCGGCAAAGACGTTAACCATAAGGTCTTAAGCGATATCACTAAAACAGCATAGATTCAATTCACTGACTTGATCGGTACGGAACCTCTCGTTTTACTGGCTATTGGCGCTTCAAGACGGGGGATGAAAGGATATTAATTTATCAATACTAGGCTTAATTTAAACCTTCTTCCTCTCAAACGAGTCTTGGTGAAAACTAATAGTTGAGATGCGGCAAATAAGAAATAAAAACAAATGTAGACAAGCAAGGCCCACATTTAATATATTTTTTATCTATTTAGCTAATTAAAAATCTCACTATTTTATCATTACACATACAATTAAAAGGTCGAAAAATGTGTGACTGTACCTTGATATTGATATATATATACAGTCTAGCTTTTGTTATGTAGGTCAATGATTGCTACTTATTTTTTGCAATAAATTCAAGATAAATGTCATTCGTTTGACAACACAATCTTTACCTCCTTTGGTTTGTACGAACGCCATTCATTTTGAAAAACTTCATTTGTCAAATGAACCAATTGTATTAAAAACGACATATTGTGCTTATGTCTAGTTACAATTAACACTTTTGACTTAATTTTCACTTGAAACTTACCTCTTGATTTATTAGTTTTCAAATATCCCTCTCACCGAAGTTTCAATTTAGCGTCACGCCTATTTTATAGGTAAAATATAAAATAACGGCACCAATATCTTACATTCAATAGCTCGGTGAATTTATGGAAAGTAAGGTGGAAGAAAATATAAAACCTTTTATATGTATAGTAGCCAAGAACTTACCTTGCAGGTTGCTAGCTACGATGTGAGTGCAGCCAGCTGTTCGCTTCGCTGATAGTCGACTGTCGCGGCAACAGTGCCATCTAGGGCGCGGTGCTGAAAGTTCGCACAGAAGCGAGGCGAAGGCGACGGTGATCAGGACAACTCTGGCCTAGCTCCGTCAGATCAATAAGCCACTCTCACCATGTTTTTCAAGTAGTTTGTTGTCGTGTGAAGTTTACGCCCCCTCGTGTTTTTGTGCTTTTTTATATTAATACGTTTACAAGCTGATTTTTCGACGATGTCAAGACAAACGGAGCGACAGAGCTACGCACAGACTTACAAATTGGTTGTAGTGGGAGGTGGAGGTGTTGGAAAATCTGCTATTACGATCCAGTTCATACAAGTAAGTTTTATTCCTAGAGCTTTTAACTTAAAAAAGTTTCAAATTTAGGCTTACTGTTGATAATTACCCTCCTTAGTTATTTATATTTAATAGGTTCTTGAGAATCTTTTTTTTTTGCTCCTGTTTCTTGGTCCACCATAGCACTGAAAAATAGTGAACACTTTATATGTATATATATATATATATAAAATGTGTTTCTGTAACTTAAGCTAATTGAGAAACAAAATTCAGATTTGTTAATAAACAACTTCATAAATTTTCTTAGGCATCTGTCAATAATTATTTAGAATTTTCAGTGTTCTGTTTTGAATTATATATACAAAACTCATATCTGTCCCTTAACGACAATCTGAGAAACTATAATTTATTGTTTGATTTTTGTCAATAGTTGCGTTCTAAATAGGCGTCGTTTTCAGATACTATAATTTGAAATAATAAATTTACCTTTGTTGCAATTGTACTCATAAGAAGAATTGCTATTAGGACATCGGGAAACTAAAATTGATCGAATTTATAAATCTTTTTTACCGCTAATTATTGTTCTATTTTGCTGGTTTATGTTTTTAAACCGATTTCCACACAATACATTTTAGGCGTTTCAACGTGTGGGAGATATATTTACAAGTAGAAATATAAGTACAGGATTAATGTTAAAACTATAAGATAATATCAGTGATCGTGTCTGGGAATTTTTTTTATTGTAAAAATACTAATGAATGGGCAGTAGTGACATTAACTTAAGTTCGGGCGGGCGGGCATCCTTGCACTCTTGCTTCAGATCCCACTGGATCACGTTCTCCGTCCTTATAAGGCCACACGAAAACTTTCAAGTTCCATGTCCCTAGCCGACATTCTTTTATGTTGGCATTAATCGCGCATTTTCTGGCTTCGACATGCTCTTTATCGAAACGTCAAGTATTTAAGGTAGAATTAAATGTTTTGCTTGCATTCATCTTTACAAATGTGCAATGAGAAGCAATAGTTGCGATATTATTGTTTCTCTTTGCACATTTCGGAGTCTTACCTAGTCTTTCCCACTACTTTTTCGTCAGAGAACTAAGATAAGAGCCCTAATTCTAAAAATAAGCTTTTAGTTTTCCTAGGTTTTGATGTGGCCACAGCAAAGTGGGCGTCTCTTCTGCTCGATGTGGGATATTCTTTCGTGAACATAAAATTTATAAAAGTAAATGACTATTTTTCCATTGGTTATTTTATTGTCATAGTTTGCCTCCAAATACGAATGCCCTTTAGGGCTTAACTGTAACGTTAAAACAAAGTGCTAAATCGATTTACTGAAGGTCAATAGAACTTCAGTTACCTATTTCAAGTTATAGCTTGGATTGATGTTTTTATACAAGTTTTTATGTTCGTCCACTTCCCTAGCGTGTTTCCCGTGAATTATAAATTACAATTAGAAATTAACGGTGCCTAACAGATCGATTGGAAATCAATGAACTGAATTTTATTCCAGGAAGATGTGTGCATACCCTCTCTACAATTTTTTATTCTTGAACCGGTGTTTATTTACGAAATCTTCTTTGGAGAGGCTATCTTTTGAAATGTCGTAGCCATATGTTCTTTAATAGATCTTAAAAAGAAAATGGCCAAAGTTGTTGCGTCTTTATCTGGTTTCGATACCTAATTTCGGGTGGAAGTGTTACGGCCTTGATTTCACTTACGGAAAACACCTGTTTCGTGTTGCTAAATTTACTCGTTTTATAAATGTGTTAAAAGTCCGAACGCCTTAAAGTCTAGTCATTACGTGTACTTAACTCAAACATTATTATGCACGTACACAACAAAAGACATTCACATGTTATTTACTATCAGTCATTAGGGTAAGTAGGTTGGGTTTTGGTACAACAATTATTGCATGTTTCAGTACCACGCAACGATGAATTACAAGGGTAAAACAAGTGAAAATGTCAGTACATAAAAATGAAACAATGGTGAATTTTGAAAATAATTAGCACGTCTCCGTTGGCCGTACGCAATTACGGATTATTTCCAGTTATCATTAGGCGAATTAAAATTCTACTGCACTTGTGTGTTGTTCCCTTTTTGGTAGATTCCATTGTATGATTTTTTTTGCGAGGTTATTTATTTTTCCTTCTGGAGCATTAAAAGCTTCTCCTAGTTCTTTCAGTAGCCAACATATTTCTGATTTCTCTTATATAATCTAGTTGCTGTCTTACCTAATTGTTTTTACCTTCGTTTTAGGTTTTATTATGGCGTTTTTTTAACACAGGCTTCGCTAACTTAAACAAATTCCTTCCTTGGCAGATTCGTTTCAGAAACTCCTCTTTCCGTGGTTTGGTATAATAATCGATGGTCGTAATTGATGCTTTTTATTTTAAGTTATTTAAAAACTGCCTTTCCTTGTGCTGTGAAATTTTTAATTCTTCTTGAACACGTTCATCGTTACTTATCTTGCTTTTACATAGAAGATAACTTTTTGCGTTGAATATACATTAAATACTGAATATATTTAATTCAACAATTGTTGCAGATAAAACTTCACTTTAAGCTGACTTAAAAAATGTAACTAAAGCCTAGTTTGCACATAAAAATAACTAATAAGATAGTAACAAAAGTTATTATCAAACATTTAATAACAATGATATTATTCTAGCGAATTTTTTTAACAAACCGTTTGTTGCCTTGGCAGTTAATAATTGATCTGCAGGACTATGTTGATAACATGTTTGTAACATTTGCCAATAACTTTGTTAAGACTTATTCTACCTAACATTGTTAAAATATGTTATTTTCGATTTTAATTGTTCCTTCTAGTTTGTTTTATTTTACTATGCAGAT
Source organism: Zhengitettix transpicula (assembly GCA_037074705.1). Classification (NCBI taxonomy): domain Eukaryota; kingdom Metazoa; phylum Arthropoda; class Insecta; order Orthoptera; family Tetrigidae; genus Zhengitettix; species Zhengitettix transpicula. Next base: position 14,146,108 of record CM073595.1, on the reverse strand, counting down.
ATTTCACAGTTAAATGCAGGTCCTACTTCCTTCCAGTTGTCCAATTTCTTTTCTTATTTATATTATTTTCACATCGCAGATATGGAGTTCTTCAATTAAACTTATTATTTATTATCCTCACAGCCCTATTTTAAAAAAACAGGCTGAATAAAATAATCGAAAGAACAGCATATCAAATAACCTGATAATGTTACTATCATCAAGTTAGTTAGCAACGAATAAGAAAGACAGCCAATACAGACAAAAAAGGTAATATAAATACCACACAACGTTTCTGGGATCCTTGTACCTTTCGTCAGAGCCTAGAGAAACACACCTGCACTTTTATATTACCTTTTTGTCTGAATTGGCTGCTATCTTTCTTTTTCATTATTTTTAATCAGACGTAATTTTTTTTTCATTTTAGTTAGCAAGTTTGTTTCTAACAACCATTTGATGTAAAGTGACAAGAAATGGAATATTAAAAAAAAGTATCAGCATTCTCGGAGAAAAAATATAATTTATATTTAGCTATACAGCTGTTTAATTTGCATAGAAAATGTCTCTTTAATCCCGACATTTATATTGAAGTTCGCATGTTTCATGCTGTTTCCTAAAGTTTTTTTCTTTGTCGAGCACTTTGGCAAGTTAAAGCGAAGGATAGGTATCGACGTTCTAATCCGGGGGGGTGTGCAGTTTTCTGTAATGGATTGGAGAGGAAATGGCTGCTGTAGGGTTCGAACTCGAAACTCCCACGATGACCTTGATGGGCGTGGCCCTAAGAAGCCGTGTAAAATTCAAGACAACGTTAACGAGGCGTCGCCTTGAAGCATTCCAGGCTGATTTTGGAATTTGTAATTGAAGTTTATAGCAACTTGGTGCAAGACTGTGTGTCCGTTACGTTCTTATTTGTAAATTTATTTCTTACTTGAAAGCATACTGTGTGTGCAGGCAAGACTGCTATCGCCTTTAATAAGCTTCGGTTTATCTCGTTTGTTGTTGAATCCTCCGAGTAGGCGGAAGCCTGCTTCCTGAATCGGTCGGCGGCCTTCTTACAGCACAGGTAGCTCCGGAAATTCCCGCACTACTCACTTCTGTGTGAATCACAGAGATTCCAGGGGCTCACAATTGAACAAGTACTTGCATCTGGAAACGAAATTTCTAAGTAATATTATACAATTTAATAAAATTATCCGTAACGTCGGATTCGGGTGAGCGATGAAGGAAACAAGAATTAGGGGGGACTCGAATTCGTTTTCCACGTTTAAATCTTCTCCCGATACAGGGAATTTTAAATTATTCAAATGCGTCCATTAATCCGCTTCCGCGATGACCCCGTAGCTTAAACGTTGAAATATCAATCCAAATCGCGCACAATCTCTACGATAATATTGTTCAGTTGTATTGATTTGGAAAAAGAGGTTGGTGAACTAAGAGCCCAATTCTGACAAATTCGTGTAGGCAGAGGGGTAATGAGAATTAGTGTGACATGGTTGGGTGGAATCAACTCCACCTTCTATCTTCTATATAATAAAAGAGGATGAATGTATGTATTTACGTTAATTTCTATATAAATTTTAACGCGAGGACAGATTACAACAAAAATTGGTATGTGGGGCTGAGAAACCCCTGGCAATTAGGTAGAAAGAATTATAATTGAAAAATGTGATCATTTTTGTGTTAAATTACTGCGCGCCAAAAGACCATGACGTCACGCGATAGAGAGTCGTTACCGCGCGACGAACAAAGGAAATAGTTCATTTTTCCGTAATGAAATAAAGCAGAAATATTTTCTTGGAATAAAAAGTATAATTTTATCCAGTGATACTCCGGCGAATGATAATAAAAAACAATACGAAATACTTTACGATCCTTGCGGAAAATTTAAGTTAATTTCCGCGCCATATTAGTGACTCCACTATGGCGACCATTTGTTAACATTGTGAATTTAGCTAAGAATTTCAACAATTTAATATTTCATGACGTCTGAAGACCGAGGGACAATTATATCCTACAATATTCAAGGAGTATATTTAAGAATAAATTCGAAGGTAAGTTTGTTGAGATTGATGCAATAAAATTGAATGTATTTTATAGCTGTTCAGTTAATGCAGTATCGGTCCAAATGTACGGAACTAGGAGCATTTGGATTTATGTTAAATATCTTCTTGACTACAGAATAATATAGAATTAAGTACTTTTTGAGGTTTATATAAATAATTAGACGGGCAATGCCGGGAACCAGCTAGTTAATCATAAATTTTATTTAAATTTTTAACATTAAATCTAATATGCAACACTTTACTCATAAATCTGAAATATTATATATCTTTAAAAATCTTTACAATGTGCGAATCGAAATTATGTTTCTTGTTAAGTTGGAACACAACTGAATATTTTCGGACGTCCAATTTCAAAATATTTTTATGACCATAGATCCTATTTTTTAAACACCGTTTCGTTCGCCCAATATAACAAGAACTACAATCTAAAAAAAATTTTTTGCAAAAGTCATAATTTTGTGCTTAATATTTTTAACTAAATTTTATTTTTTGGAAGTTTTAAAAATAATCCCCATGCCATTGAACAAGTTAATAATATAAACAATTGTTCTTAGGCTTATTTTAAAATAGAAATTCAACCAGTTTTCAGTTTGTTATTAAGAGGAAGAAAACATTTTTTTTTTATAATAACATCCATTCGTGAAATAATCCATACAGGATTTTTTTTCGTTCTCTAGGCAATTTTTCCGCTGTGTGACACGTGCCACCATCCTGTATAACTAAAAACTTAAAATTCATACTGGCCAACGTTTATTTTCTTTTTACGAAGCAGGTGAACAAAACGAGGAGGCGAGAAGTATAGTTAGAATTATTATAGACTCAGAGAAGAAGTAAATAAAAGCATAAAGTATTAAAACTTGTTAAGGGAACAATGAGTTATAAGTAAACTGTTAAATAAAATGAATTGACCAAATAATTATCTTGTAGACAAATCCTTGCGCCGAAAACTAATCCTGGCTCTAAGATCCGCACAATGTTTTTCTCGCTGTAGCTAGTGTTCATTAAATTTAAAATGCATTATATTTTCCGAAAATTGCAAAGTTATGAAATTTAATTTTACCTTCCGCAGCACATTTTCGGAGGTAAATGAATCAGGGTATGATTTTTAGAAATAACGGAGTTGTCTTTACTATTCGAAATGTTTGTTTCACCATCTCAGTTTATTACTTCTGAGACCACGGAGAAGTCGTTCGATCCTGTTCGAAATATTATCATCAAAGCTTGAAACTAAGTTCAAAATTGTGATTGTTAATCGCGGTGTATGGGATGTAGTTTAAGTACAGTCTCCGTTGATTGAAAATTATCTGACATTCTTGAAATTATCACATACATATTAATAGCCAAATGAGAATGAAATATTTAATAAAGATATAAAAAAAAATCTTACGTTGAGACCTCTTCAGGTAGACATCAGTCGCACAGAGATTAATATTTTTCTTCAGTAATGTTATGTGTAATTATATACGGAAATATCTTTGTTAGCTAAACGATATATATATATATTACAAGTAATGTGGAGAAGAATATTTAGTTGCTTGTGATCCAGATAAAAGGGAACTCTGATCTTCGTACATACAATGGGAGAAATGGTCACAGAAGATAATCAATGACTCGGCTATCGAACAGCCTCGCAGATATTTACGAAAAGCTCGTGATTGTGTATCCTGCAGACGGACTTTCGCATTAAAGTCTTTCACAGAGATAAGCCACGGCGTTATGTTAGCATTAAAAATGGAATTTGGTTTGTGAACAGCAAACTCGCATAATTTTTTTTTCTTTTCTTTTGTGAACTCCATACCTACTGTGCCTCGCGTGATTTAATTATGACCTTTTGAGCATTCCTTATTGCAACATTAGAAACTGGATTTCACATCGTGTAAGTTGTGTGACTACCTATAACATTTATCTCTATTTTAAAATTCATCCCACGCGGGAAGAATCCGGAACGGTTTTCGTTTACTATGTGGAAAAAGTATATTATGTAGAGTCTCACATGGATTGCACCTTATAATTGTATTATATTCCATAGAACTTACCGAGATGCTGTGCTTTTATGGTTTGGAACGAATCATTATTTGTGCACCAATTCTAATGATGCTCTATTAAGCTATTATGACATGTGTCATAATGTTGTTACAATCAGAAATACACTATTTTAATACATATATGTTATAAAACAAGGTATTTGTCCTGGTACTGTGTAACATAGTCAAATTAATTAACTCATTTTGATTGGAAAGAGGGACAGAGGGCAGTTGACTTACCTTTAATCAACAGTGGGTCCAGTCAGTATGGGAAGAAATAGTATTCAGGACAGTAGGTTTGAACGTCGTTCCGTCGCAACCATACGGCTTTAGTAAGCGCCTAGAGCTTGACCTCGTTAAATCGTTATTATGTGTGAGTTTACGCCGCGCCCATCGTGGTAACACCGGACTTGTCTACCCTTCGTCAATATGCGCACCCTGCCTTCCTTGTTGATGCCTGCTTTAGTACGCCGTACTTGGTCTGCGAATTTCATCACGGAATTATACAAAATACTACGGAGTTCCCGAGATACTCGTGTTTTCCTTCTAAAACTCTCGCTCTGACGCAGTGTTTCCGTACTTGGCCCGGTCGCGGGGTGTCCTCCGCAGAAGGCACGTCGCTTCCACACCAGTCGTACAGTTTCTTCAGGGACACAGCAGTTGCACGATGCATTGCGTTTTCACCTGAGACGTATTTATCTCCATTTTTATGTCCTGAAAATTACTGATTCTCTACAACCACGTCTATAAATCCTACCTACTGCACCTTTTTAGGATTATTACGTTAAGGATATATGAATAACGTAATGCATGGAAACGTAATTATCCAAACTGTGGTTCTGATGTGCACCGTTCATGGATTCCAACACATCACAGAAATCTGTCGGCCAACTGATGATGGAAGCCATCGAGTTCTTTCTCTCTTTAATCGTAATATAATGACCGTGGTTTTAAAAAACCTTATACAAGTTTGCTTGATAAAATGGGGAAGATGACTTGAAAAGTGTGACAGTGGAAGTGGGTCTCAGTAAAGTGAACGAACTTTGCCGTCAGCTTTCCAACTCCCACACGTCTCTGTATAAGGCGCTCTGCTCCTCAAAACCCACACACATCTCTGACGACTTACTTCGCAATTCCGCTATATAAAACTCTCCTCTTTCTGATATTACCTCGACTGCAATTGCTGTAAATCTGCTTTTCTACGTATACGGAAACTATTTCGATTTATCTGCAATCTCGTGCTCGTGACGCCAGACCTGTTTTGCAGTCAGGCGTTCTTTATCTTCGTAGCTTTACGGAGATTAGAATTTTACTTGCAACAATTGTCGTCATGCGGAATTCTTTCTTTGTTTCAGCTTTTAATATTTTGCTATGTCCCACAACAGTTCCCAAATTATGCGCGTCTAATTCTTAACGTCCATAATCCTAACATATTTTTGGAAATTTCATTTCGACCGATTTTTGTTATCGTTTCAGATGAAAATTATCGCCTTTCGTACGGCAATCAATTTACCCATGTAGCATACCTAAAAATTTAATAAGATTATAATGTTTTGAGCAAGCAAAGCTCTCGCAAGCCTGACGGGTCCCTCCCTGTATTATCTTTCCCTCGGACAACATTTACCTTTAAGCCCCAAAATTTTAGACGAGCACGTTTCTGTAATCTCGTGTAACTAGCCAGTGTTTGTGGTGTTCCAGTTCCAGTTTCATCTATCCTTCGTTTATCTTATCTCGATTAAGACAAATACATAGATAGAGACCTTGCTTCTACATTTTTCTGACCTTTGTCACGCGTTTCCTCGTGATTTTTCATATCTGCCTGTTTATAGAAACGTGCGTGCTTAGCTTTTGTTTAATTATTAACATTTTGTTATGAGTAAGGGCTGGGTTCCGAGTTTCTATGTCCTCTTATAGACATGCCAAATTGTAAACGGTTTCAGTCGCAGTGGAAAATGTACCATGAAACTCGAGTTTGATTCCTTTCACGAGGAATCCGTTTCCCGTGATTTGAAATGATCCCAAACTGACCGATAGCAAAAATTAAGCCATGTAGCTGATAATTTGATAACAGAATATTGAATATTGTTAGATCTCATTGGTATAACCTCGCGTGTCTCATTTTTGACTGTATAAAAACTTCGTGCCGCTTAATTGTCAACGGGGCCGATTTTGTATGATGGCATTTACCACGTCGGGAATTTTTGCCTGACTCATTGTGAATTTAAATCATTTCTGCGGTAGCTCTGGGAGACATGACATCATGGTCTCCATTTGAGAAACTTACTTCCGAAATGACAAAAAAAAGTTACATTAATTTGCGATTTAAACTAAAATAAAGTATTAATAAAATAATTGCTGACCTTGTATACCGGCAGAAAAGAAACGCATTTGCGCTGAACTAAAACTCACGGGGTGATTGTTTGGAAGTTGTAGAAATAACACTGAAACGTTCCCAAGTGCTCCCTTAAATTCTGTAATTATTTTTACATTTGTGGACGTGATGGTGACGGTGTAGCTTGCCGCGTTTATCCATAGACTCTTTCGATTCAACTATTTATTCAACTTTCTTTAATTTTCTAATGTCCTATGTAGTTCATTACATGATCAGTATTTTCACTAGTCCTGAATTCTAACAGGAAGATTTTTTTCCCTTTAGAAGTAGGAAATTAAAACAAGAATATGGACTAACGCTTGTTGCAAGGTGGAAGTGACGCATTTCCGTGATCATGACTCAACGTTGCGTGAACTCATAATTATGGACTAAAAACCTTCGAAGAAAAATCCACCAAATGGGATTTTCGTTGCAATTTCACATGCAATACGAGGCGTTGGAGTAAGTGAAATTTCTTGGAACGGCGTTTAGTACAGCGAGTACGATGTCATTATTATACAAGTACCAGCTGAGTCTAGGGCCAGAGGAACTGAAGTCTTTAGTTGGGCAAAATTCTTAATCAGAGAACAAGGAAGAGAATTTCTGGTGAAGTTTTCAGGAGCACGTAATCAAGCGGAAATCTATATGTTTGCGTGAGAACCTGTAGGGCGAAGTACATAACAACAGAGCCTAGATAAGAGTGCGGGCAATTCTATGCGTCAGATATTCAGTAAACGGGATAGATTTTGCGTTGCAAACGTGCCATTGTTTGGGATTCGCACAGAGATGCAATCAAACGTACGTCTATGCAGGCAGCTTGTTCGTCCCAGTTTTTGCTCACGGACATGCATGACTTAGTCTCGTCAGTCTAAATACGCAGTGAACATCCACTGAAATATGGTATCATAAAGGGGCTCGTAAACGAGCACGTTGCCGCAACATATTAAGAAACTATGGCCCGGCAACATTGCCGGCAAGTATGGCCCAAGCATTTTCCGCGTACACGTACAGTTATAATGGCCGAAAATGAAGTACTTATTACCGCAGCATTAATTTTGATAAAAAAATTTCAAGCAATTAAAGAAAAGAAGAACCTGGATTCTACATTCTTTAAACGAACGAGAAACACTTTAAGCGACGAATTAATTTTTGACAATTACTTAAAAACTTCTCCAGAATGTCGAAGGGTGACTTTGAATATTTTCTTAAAAATTGGGCCCATAATTGAGAGAAAAAGCCCCTCGATTCTTGGCGACAGGGAGACTCCTAGAAATCCTTATTTAATGAGAGTATCCGATTGTTCAAGTTCGCACATCGTTCGAGAAGTATGCGTGGATTTAATGGAAGGATTAAATGAATTTATTATAGTATGTAAAGGCTAGGCCTCATTATTTGTCGAATATTTGTTTTAAAAAATAGAAATTAAATTTTCTTCTCATTTTCATTTTTCGCGTACGTCATAACTGATGCCAAATTTGTTGGCTATTCCTCGCCAACAATCTTTCTTCACTTGGAGATCTCCATCTATACTCCATCGACTTCTGAGCGAACTTCATCTATAAATTCAATAGTTCTCTCGTTTGACCAATTCAAAAGTGGAATACTGAATAATTTTACCCAGAAAAACAAAGTGTAATGTTAATTGCAAACACAACTAGATTGACTACAGAGACCTCTAGGTGAGGTCTGGGAACTATTGTGGCCTGGCAATATTTCCGTATTTTCGACACAGGACCGATACCACGGGCAACACGCCGGCCTGTATTTAAAATGCTGGCAACATTGCCCGGCAATACTGAAATATTACCGGGCCATACGTATATATTGCCGAAAATGTTGGATTTAGAGCAATATTTCCGTAAAAAGTTGCTCGTTTACAAACCCCTTAAAAACTTATCCATAGGCCGTCACTATGGAACGAAAATCGAGGTTGTTATACAAATAAAAACGTCACAAATAAGAAATATCGGGAAATTGTAGATTCATTTCGGGATGAATACCCGGAAATTATTATTGATTCTATAAAAAGGATATTACAGAAATAAAATAGCAACCTTTTACTCAGAAAATATTTAATTAATTAAAAGCATAATACGCTTAAATTTTTGGATGTTTTGGTCATAGTTTAAAATAACCAATTCGTGTCAAAAATCCACATATTGTGGAATGCAAATATTATGCCAAATTGATGAGTGAAATGTTACATGTTAGATCTAATATTTCGGCCATTCATGTTAAAAATGACATATAAAATTAATGATTATTTATTTTTGTGATCTATCTGCATGTTACAAATTTTCTCAACTTAAATTAATTTTTATAATAAATTGTAAGTCTAAAAATTATATTTATATATAATTGTACTTTTAAATTATCATGTGTGTAAGACTTTTGTTTCTGAATTTATTTGTTTAGATAGCATAATGTAACACATGATGAGGTCCCAATCAGAAACGAAACGTCGTGTTTCACATTTCTTATGTTTTAAATTGAATAATGTAATTTTTTCTGACTAATAGGCTTCTACTTTAATTTAATTATGAAGTCAGACTGTTATAATTGCGAAATTGCAGAACCCAAGGTCTAGTTACCGGAAGGAAATGGAAAAGGTGGAGGCTTCTGAAATAATAAGTGGTACAGGAGTTGAACTTACAGTGATAACAAAAATATTTTTTACCTACCGGCACAGTACTTCTCTACACCAGATTACGTTTATATAATAATTAAGCTTCCATTCACAAGCTCTTATAACGAATTATTTAGTCTACATTGAACAATGAAGGCTTCCCAGCGAATATGTCGTAAAAGTATGATGCCAGTAGCGTTGTGAGTTATTCCAACGACTGCCGGGTTGAAACCAGAGAACTATTTATAGTACAATGAATAAGGTGCATTGTCATACGTACGATACCTCAAAAATATAATATATTACGTATAATATACAATACACATACCGTTCATGAGACATATCAAGTGTAGTACGTACTAAATAACTGATATTTCAATATATGTACTCCCTGGCGTTTTTTGATGAATCCAAGGAATTCTCGTCCACTTGGTCGCTTCTGGTCTGGTGCGTACCAGTTGGTTACTATTTCACACGCATTTTTTGTTCCACAATGTCAATAACATTGTCTCCAATATTCACAAAGTTAGTGAGCGTTCAGTTGAAATTTTCAGTTATCTCTCAAATTGTCTGCGATGAAAATACGAAGGAGACTGGCGTGGAAATTATTTAGAATGTAGTGTTTTGTTTCGTACGAGTATTATGTGTGGATGTGTGTGTTCGTTTGAATGATTTGAATCACCGCGGGCGTCCCGCAAGGAAGCATCTTCTCTCACCTCCTGTTCAACGTATATATCCATGACTTACCTCAATATCCCTCAACGAAAACTGTATTATTTGCTGACGACATCACCACCCTCTTCCCTCACCACAGGACTCCAACCCCTCCAAAGCGCCCTCAATTCCCTAGATGTATGGGCCAAACAATGGAGAGTCAACATGCACCCCTCCAAATCCTCTATCGTACCATTCACCCTGAAAAGAAACCAACCCACTCAAATCCCTCTCACCCTCAATGGAACCCTTATTCCCACAAAAATAAAAGTAACATAGGACTCACCCTAGACCCAAGACGATCCTAGCAAGCTCATATTAATACCCTTATCCACAAAATTAACAATAAATTCAAAACAAAAACTCCCCAGTCTCAATCAGTACTAAACGCCTAATCTATCTCTCCCTCATCCAACCCATCTGGTCTTACCCCTATCTGGGGCTCCACCGCCAAAAGCTCCAAATTACCCAAAACAAAGTCCTTCGCTCCATTACCAATGCTCCATGGTTCCTAAGAAACTCCACGGTCCACAAAGACATCCAAATCCCTACCATCAACACAATCCATATCCTCCCTAATCAAAAGCACGAAAAATCACCCAAATCCGCCCATAGAATACATACATAGTCAACGCCCTCAAACCGCCGCGAACTCCCAATAGACGTCATACTTTCCCGTCAACACTGAGGCACATCCTGACAAATCCTCTTTCCATCAACCCCAATAAAACTTCCCTGGCCGATAACCCACCTATTCCACTCTCTACTCAACACACCGAAGTTTCGCAGTAATAAACAAAACACCCATCTCATCCTCCACCTCAAACCCTTCAAACTACAAACGATGATGAGCTCAAGGGCTGGAAAGTCACTGGTCCCTCCACCTACACAACTTAACACGTAAATTATTCACAATAATTCTTGTAAATATCTTAACTTAACTGTATAATCGAAGGATAAAAGTTTTTGAGAATAATAAACAATAAAAATAAAATGATTTTATTCTTCCTGATTTATTTGACGATAGTGAATTCTGTGTACTTTTGAACGTTTGGACGCCATGTTCTCGAGTCGTGACAATTGTCCGTTCACGGAATTAGCGTACGAAAGCTGTATTTTTTCGCAATACTGCAATAGAGACGTCCATTGGAATTGCAGAATTTGGCACAGCAAAATTGCGCTCTCGCGACTTCAGTAAGTTTTTAACATTTAGTTAGTTTATTTTCAGCAAGAATTGAAACCTCATTACAATGTTCCGTTCACATATGCATCCAAAAAATTTACTATACAGCTTCCTTTTAAACAAAATTGCTCCCTGACAACATCAATTTCATACTTTTCTTCGGGTCTGTTTACCTTCACTGTTTCCAATTGTCGATGAATGGTGCTTCTTAAGCTGACTAATTACATGATATTTGGTTTTCCCTGAGCTGCGTCACAATACTGTCAGGCTGTTGTAGGGCGGTTTTATAAAAGACTGCGGTATCAAGTAGTCAGCGTGGTAATCAAGCAGATGGAAAGAAGGTTTTAAATAAAACAATAGACTACTATAACGTTCCCCCTTGGTTATGGGACACACCTGAAAAGGTCTAACGAGGCCATGGAAATGGTGCAAAAAGTATGAAATGCTGTAGATGTGTTTTTTTTTCTGTGTTGATCTCAGATTTGCAGCTCTAGTGCTTGTAATACAGCTTGATTACTCAAAGCTCCCTTTCACGGTCAGGGTAAAACACTAATTAAGAAGCGATGGCTGATGAGAGAAACTCTCGCTATTGCAAGGAGAAACGCCGTAAAGAGGAACCACTCGTTGACTCGGAGAAGGTTTCACCATTTCATATCAAGCTCGGTTTGAACTATAATTTCGTGTACGAGGCAAATATTTCCACCACTTGATTTACTTATTTCAAGAATAAGAGAATAAACAAATATTTGTACTGACATGGCGATTATTAGGTTCCTGCATTGAGGGACAGTTTGAATGAAGCTGAAACAAACTGATCTACATGCTATTATTTTTAAAAAAATTCACATGGTTATACGAAAGCAGATTCTTTGGGAGAACTTTTTCATGAAATAGGTTGTACTATGTCTTTATAAATAAACATCTTAAATTCACTTTATTACATTAGCCATGCGGAAGATAATCAATACCAGGATGAAAATGCTGTATGATTTATCTCAAAGATAATTATTCACAATAATTATTGTAAATGCTTGTAAATATATTAACTTATCTGTATAATTATTGTATATTGCTTAATTGCAGAACCTAAGGTCTAGTTACCGAAAGGAAATGGAAAATGTGGAGTCTTCTGAAATAAGTGGTACAGGAGTTGAACTTACAGTGATAAAAAAAATTATTTTTTACCTACCGGCACAGTACTTCTCTACACCAGATTACGTTTATATAATAATTAAGCTCCCATTCACAAGCTCTTATAAATAATTATTTAGTATACAGTGAACAATGATTATTTTGACATTCTTGATGAATGTCAACTTTAGGATCGAAACATTAGCTTGATTAATTAAATTATAATTTTCAAAGTTTGTTTTCGGTTATTTTATTTATTCCTCCAATAGTTTTCGAGATATTAAAAAATATTTTTTACTTACCGGCACAGTAATTCTCTACACCAGATTACGTTTATATAATAATTAAGCTCCCATTCACAAGCTCTTATAAAGAATTATTTAGTATACAGTGAACAATGATTATTTTGACATTCCTGATGAATGTCAACTTTAGGATCGAAACATTAGCTTGAATAATTAAATTAAAATTTTCAAAGTTTGTTTTTGGTTATTTTATTTATTCCTCCAATAGTTTTCGAGATTTTTAAATAATTTAAAATACACATTCGTTGAAATTGATAAAAAAGGGTCGTGTTCATACGAATACGTGGGCATGGAAACTGTAAATGATGATTTAATACGATATCTTAATCGGTTTCCGTTGTATTTCGAGTTTTTGCACAAAAGTATTCGTTAAGGTGGTTGAAATGAGCCTTATACGTATAAAATCAATTCATGGAACAATATGGTAAAAGTTTCAGTTATTAGTTACGAGTTTTAAAATATTTGGAATTTTTGCAAAAACAACTCGTAAAAGGTGCGTAAAATAAGTAACGTCGTTATGGAAACATGATCGTAGAACACGATGAACGCTGTTTGAATTCGTTTACTTTATCGGTTCTCGAGATATAGGGAATTTTTGCAAAAATAAACATTCGTAGAAGTAGTTAAAAAGATCAGAATCATCGTTTAAAATTTAGCGTTGAATAAAATAGCCGACGTTTAAATTAAATATCTTTATTGGTTGACGATATATTGCGAAATTTTGAATAAAACATAAGTAAAGGGGTTAAAAGAAATCGTATCCCAATGTAACCGGAGAGACAGAACATGATAAGTTGCATTTAAAGATACGTAATTATGAAATTGGGAAATAGGTCGAAACAAAGGGTGTTTAAAACCTTCGCAATAGTGTTGTGGCAGGTTCTTTCTGACTTTGCTACTGAGCGGAATGAAGTAGACTAAGATTAAGTACAGTTCTCTGGTATTTGCGGCACTCACTTCTTTTTTTGTTAATTTCCCCCCCCCCCCACTTTTGCACAGTTCTTATTTCGTTCATCTTCGTCCGCGTTGGTCTTCTTCGTGCCTCAGACAATGGAATAACCGAATATCATCTGTACAAGTCAGATTAAATGCGGAAAATCTGTGCCCGATAGTAGAAAATTCTGCTAAGATTTATTATAATATTTTATCAACGGTGAGCCTTTATTTCACGCTGTCAATGAACGAATAACTATTTATTTCTTGTATTCGTTTTAATCTGGATGACATTTGCGAAACGATAAACGTACAATTTTAACATTGCATTCAAGTGGTAAGGAAATATCGAGACCTCTATATTAAAAGAATAAATCTCGTGACTAACAATTGTGCTTTTTTGAAGTTTTGAGATTCCCCCTGTGTAGCCAATTTCTTTGATGGCCGTAAATGGCCATTTCAGCAGACGGATGCAGACCAGACATTTATTGTGTAGAAGTGGCTACTGCAGAGACAGACACAAAAATAGTGCTCAACGTGAGCGACGTAAGAGACACACAAGAAATGCAAACACATCTGCCACTTTGTTTTTGTGTATTTAGAATTGATATTCGGCGCTGGCATGGCTCATTGCGCTGCTGATAACGTTACGACATAAGAATAATATTTTAATTTATTAGATGAAATCAGATCCATTGCAGAAGCAATCATTCGGCGTGGAAAGAGGCAATGAATTTTTGCATCAATAATGTAACGTGAAATACTAAGATATTAATATATAATACTAACATGTGCATAAATAGTTATTTATTTACATGCAATACTTAACTTTTGTTAACAGTGTAATAAATAATTCTTTATGCGGAAAATCTGTGCCCGATAGTAGAAAATTCTGCTAAGATTTATTATAATATTTTATCAACGGTGAGCCTTTATTTCACGCTGTCAATGAACGAATAACTATTTGTGCATTAAAATAATGTGTAATATCATCAATAAGTATGACAACTTTATTTATTTATAGTTAACAGTTCACAATGGTGTATTATATTAACTCGTTTCCAGACTAGGGGAGTGACATAGAAGAACTTAATTAAACCTCTTTTGAATTTAAACGGACTACTTCTTAATTTTTTAATAAAAAATTAATTTGATATTGTTACTCTTTCTGTAACAGACAATAATTGCACAAAAAATTTGCATTAGTTGTGTTAATTACAAGTAGCACCAATGATTACATATAGTAAGCATGTATCATTTCTTGAACGGCCAAGATTAAACCTGTTAATTTTGAGTTAGTTGCAGATTTAAATGATCAGTAATCTCTTTAAATGTGTCTAATTTAAATTTCATAAATAGGATATTTGAAAACAAACTTTAAATGTTATAATTTAATCAATTAAGCTATATGATTCGATCTAAGAAATAAATTACTCCTGTTCTCCAGAGTAAAGTCGCGGCAAATAATGTTCCGTTCAATTGATATCACTTTAAAATTTAATTTGATATACATAACCAACAATTCATGATGCTCTTTAATTTCTTTGTATTATTTAAACTTATAAATATATTCAACCTATTTATTAAAAATATTATTTATTATAAAAAAAATCGCTCTATAAGATAAGGTGGGCCGAACTACCACCACAGTGTGTGCGCCCAAAGCGTGGGCTGCTGTAGTGAGCGTCAGGAACGAAGACGGGTCGCGCAGATTGTGAGAGGGGAGGGGGAAGAGACAAGTTCGACGTGTCACACACACGACGATCTAACGAGGTCAATCTCTAGGCGCTTACTGAAGCTTTTTGCTCGCAGATAGGGGTTTGATACCTCCGCAGAAAAAGGCGTTATGTCTAACAGCATAATAGCATTATGTTGGGCCCTCGTCAGGCTAATCTTTATTTTCAGATTCCTGAATGAATGTCAACTTTAGGATCGAAACATGTAGCTTGATTAATTAAATTATAATTTTCAAACTTTGTTTTCGGGGGGGATTTCTTTATGATATAAAACTGTGATTGTTTCTGTGGCGTGGGTTCGGTTGCGCTTTAGCGTTATTTGTCTTTTGAACTCGGAGAAGCTCACGATCATTAATACTTTTATACGTACTCAGACGTATATAAATTTTATCTTGTGAAATTATACATAAAATTGCACCAAATTTCACTGCAGGGAATGACGTCTGCAAAACATTTTCAGCGCATTGAATTTGAAAGTTGCATTTATTGTTTACCATCGCATAAGCTAATTTATTTATTCGATTTAAGCAAACAGTACAGTTTCCTCATTTTATGTAATACAAAAGAGCGTCTTCTTAGACCCAGTACACATTAATTCCAATTAATCAATAATTATGAGCACAGTACATTTCTTTCTTGTTTTTTCACTAATCTATCCACACGTAGTAATTTATTGGTTTGCTACTATTTAATCGATTGCAGTTTCCTCTGCTTTTCAGAGCTATTATGCTGTTAAGATTTAACGCCTTCTTCTGCGGAGGTATCAAACACCTGTCTGAGAACAATCAGCTTCAGTAAGTGCCTAGAGATTGACCTCGTTAGATAGTCGTGTGTGTGCAACGTCGGACTTGTCCCTTTCCCCTCCCCTCTCACAATCTGCGCGACCCGTCTTCGTTCCTGACGCTCACTACAGCAGCCCACGCTTTGCGCGCGCGCGCGCACACACACACACTGACGTGGTATGTCGGGCCACCTTAACTTATGGTGCGATTTTTTTAATAATTGATAAGTTTTTACGAAATAGGTTGCATATATTTATAAATTTAATATAATAAAGAAATTGAAGAGCATCATTAATTGTTGGTTATATATCTCAAATTAAATTTTGAACTGATATCAATTGAACGGAAAATTATTTGCCGCAACTTTTCTCTGGAGAACACGAGGAATTTATTTCTTAGCGTCTGAATGGTTATTCTTAGGGATCGTGGACGGGAATATAAACCATGAAAATTTGAATGCAAAAAAAATACGATTTGACGAGAATTCGTAATGGGTTCGGGGAGTCTTGCTAGATGACAAGCCCCGAGATATTTATTTTGCTGATATCTCACAGGAACTTGTACGGATCCGATCTCGTGGACGCCTTCGTCTCTGCAGAATTTTATATTGTTGGAGCGCAAGGTGTGGGCTGAATTCTCCCTTTGGTTGGCTTTTAATTAATGATGAAATATATGGCTTTAAAATATTTTTGTAGCAACAAGTAACTTCTTCCGCAGATAGCATTTATGTTTGGATCTGAGAGCCACCTCTCTCTATCCAAGGCTTCTGCAAGGCTGACTTCTTTCGCAGGTAGTATTTAAATATCCTGCGGGCTACACGCCTCCACTTAAGCCTTGCTTCCTCTCTGGTGGTTTTTTTTTTCAAAAAAACAAAGCCTTACTCAGTAATTGGGTCCATCCCCTGATAATGGCACTGCTTTGAAACCATTCCCAATCCGCTATCTTGCCTGCGCTCGTCACGAACAAAAAAATATGGCCAGAAATTATGTTTACTCGCCAGAGATCATCATAACTTAACATATATAATTATTCAACATTAAACAAAATTTATGTCACCGCAATACGGTTTATGTATGTGTAACAAGTTTGCGTCGCGCGGTCTGTCATTTCGTGCTTATTATAATTACAGCTTTTATTGGCATTACAATTATAAATCGTATTATTTTTATGATACAAATATGAATAATTGCGTTTATTGTATTCAGGTTTTGTTACTTTTCTGCTAAAGGAAGGTACATGCTCCACTCCAAAGCATTTGATCTCATTGCTCCTCCGTCGTTCAAAGATATTCCCGGAAAATAATACTTTTATCAGTAGAGATTTTATCCCCTTCGATAATACAACGAAGATTCGTTTTCAGGTACGACGAGATTCAGCAAATCATATTACAGAAACAATGATTAACCGCTGTTGGAAGTTGAGTCAAGAGAATTCGTTCCCAAAGGGTTCCCCGGATAGAAAATACGGGATGCGTCTGGCACTGAGTCACGAAGTTGGGTCGCACTATTTTAGAGATGCGTGGGCGGGCCGCGTAGACTCATTTCGATTACAATTTCACACGAAATTGTCATTTTACTATTCGCTGTCGTTTGTTCCCGAAACGCGAGAGTGAAAGACGGCTCCACGTTCTGTTCGATTTCCCCCTTGTTTACGGACTTTCTCTGTCTGGTTTCATTATTAGTAACCAAGATTGTAATTATTTTAAAAACATTAAGTCATCGACGGAGAAAAGCAACTCAAGACAGTGTAAAGCATTCATTAACGTAGCAGAAGCGAGTTAAACCACACCTAGGAAAATGCAAGCGAGACGTCTTTTTGAACGCTATCGAACAATGTGCCACTGTCTGCCTCATAGTGCTGGTAGCAACATTAATAAACGGTTTGAAATAACCTCAAAATACGTATTTGACTAATATTTAAAAAGAATAGAAAGGAAAGCAACATCCGCTAATTATGTTCCTTAAAATTAAATATATTTTGAAAGAATAAAATGAAATATATTACATTTTTTACGGTTTCAAATTATTTACAGAAAATACGGCATTAATTTTAAATTAAACAATTGATATGATACAATTTAATTAACGCATTCTGAGGGATGTTGGTGGGTAGTTAATCTAAATGGTTTCTTTTATTAATGACAATAAATAACAAGTACATAGATTAAGTAGAAAAATCGTTGAGTTGTATTACGCTATCGTATATTTTAACTCACACTGCATCCACGATGATCGTTAATCTGGATACGATGTGTCCTCGAACCTGGACCTTCAAGTTGGACTTCAGTCGTTTGACTGATATCAATTTATATCGTTATGTAAATGCCCAATAGTAGCTAAATAATAATCTTAATAAAAAACCTGTCTCTTACTCCTGTATCACTGTCTCGTTTCTTCAAACATGTTATACTGTTATTTAACTTCACAGTGGTCTTCTAAACTTACAAGGGGAGTCAATTTACTTCTCGAATATTCACATTGTATTCTCTATAATTTAGTTTCTCTTGGTCGCTGCACCTCTTACTTCGTCCAGCTGACTGCATTTGAGGGGAGTAGATTATCTCGTAGTGGTTGGTTACTCCGTCTTCCTGCTCTCCTGTCGTTCTTAGATTATAAATAAACTTAAATATAATCACATATAATAGATTACACCAATCACAAGCTACACAAAGACGGCCTGCATTACCCGATATGGAAAGCATTTGAATTATCTGTGCGAACAAGCAGGTCCAAAATAAATGAAAAAAAGTTATGTAGTCTCAGGAATTAATTATTTCGGTAGTGGAATTATACATTATAGTATATAGTTTTGAAAACAGAATAAACTTCTTAAAATTGTATAGTTTACACCGGTTACAGCAATGTTGGTTAATTTTAGCCAGAATTTTGCTTGAGTAGCATGTGTATTCTCTCTGAATATTTTCCAAATGTTGGATGGTTTCCAAGAGGAGGGCATTCCATCAGCGAGTCTTAACTTCCTGTAGTCGTTCTCCGTTTATTTTTATTTATATTATGTGTATGGTTACTGTTAACATTAATATTGATTTTCGTAATATTTAAAATTGGCCCAATCCAGTGAAAAAAACTGAAAAACTTTGCTGTTTGGCTAGACGAGCTCTGGTGTTTCTGACCTTTCTGAGATGGCATTTGTACTGTGTCGCTGTTTGACCCTTCATTTTTTTGTCTCAACAGCCACTGTAATTTCTGCATGAACAATCGCAATGCCAGGCCCGAAGTGTATGCGTTGAAGTGTGGACTGGGTGGAGTTTGCTGTATCTTTTTTCTCTCTCCTGCTCTATCGCCGTCTGTCTCTCTTGTATTTGAGACACGCACTCATTCACTATATATTACCTTTCGTTCCGCTGTGTCATGAGGTACTAAATATAATCCACCTGCATGTGTCTGTGAACGTTTAGATCACTTACTTGCAGAGAAAAATAACGATTCCTGGATTCACGTCTTTTGTTAGTATTTCAGTGTTTCAATACCGTTCTGAGTTGATTTGTTTCATGGGTCGTGCATCGATCTGTACGGTAATCAGGGACCTCCCACGCATTACAAAGCAGACTTTAATATCGCAAAATGAAGTGAACTCGTGGAGCCTTGCTGAAGTTGCCTGGACACTTTAGAAGTAATCTTCATTGCGTTGGCCACTTCCTGGAGGCTCTGAAAGTCCTTGACATAGCCAGGTCTGGACCGTAGGCGGATAGCTTAACTACTTCCTAAACCATGTTGTCAATTTTCCACAGGACCTTCAACTTTTGTGCTGCAAGAATACGTTTCTGAATTATTATACGCTTTGTTCTCTCAAGTTCCACCACTAATTGAAGTTTAATTATGTGGCTATATCACTAGTGCGAGCCTGTGACTTTAGAGCATGGTTTCAGTTCCATTCACACAATGCATGATATATTTAGTAATAATTATTCATGGCAGTTAAGTGAGGTAGAATTTTTATATAGCACTGTTTATATCCTAGAATTCAAAATTATTTACAGAAATTACACAGTTAAAACAATTAAAGAAATGAGTTATATTGACAAGAAATTAAAGTAAAAATGCAATTAAATTGTAGTACAAAATATGAAAGCTCTTTTTTGATAGTTTATCGGAATGGTTTCTATTATTAATAATAAATGAAGAACATATTATTAAATGTGGATTGAATTGCAAAATCCAAAATGATTTATGTAACTAACAAACACTCGAACCATGGAGATGGTTAAGCAGTAATCAAGATATTCAGCGTTGAGCTCCAGATGAAAAGCACTGATGTGTACTCGAACCAGGACCTTCAAGTTTCACTTCTGTTTGCTGGCTGATATCAACTAATTTTTTTTAGGGTAACAGGCTACATGAGGGTAATCCACATGGTGGCAACTCCCCTTTAATAGCATAGGAAGGGATTGAAAGGGGGGATGTGGAAGGTTAGAGGAAGGTAGCCAAGGGTTAACTAGGGCCCCCGGGCTATATTTTAAGGATCCTACCCGGCATTCGCCTAAAGAAATGCAGGACAAACCCTAGAAAAACCTGCATCAGGTAGGTCGGGCATTGGGTACTTGTCCCACGGCCTTCCGATAGCGGGAGAGGAATTTGCTGTGGGGACGCAGCATTCCCTTCTCCGTGCCTCGACCAGTTTAGGAGGCAGCTGGCCGACTATTCCAATGGGAATAGCGGACAACTCTTACCGTATGCCCAAGGTCTGTGACCCCGGAACATACACCTCTGAGAACAGGCCGAGGTGCCTCGGCTTGTGGGAACCTTAGTTCAAAAACGGAGAGGAAAAGGCATCCCCAAAGGTAGGCCCTTCGTATCTCTCCTGCTAGAGAATAGCCCTCGCAGACCTGCCATTGATATCAACTAATATTTTTATATGCCATATATTGTTTCTCCAAAATATATTAACTCCGAGTACTATATGTATATATATATATATATATATATATATGTGTGTGTAACAACAGAAGTACTATTAAACTTTAATAAAGGTAATTACTGTCAACAATGACTGAAATCATAGTCACATGAAAATATTAATTTGATCGGTGCAGTGGAAGTTTATTAAAGAGTGATGAAGATTAATTTTGTATTTACAAGCAAGGATATAAGCAATTTTTGATTTTGCGTTTACTATTGAAAACATTTGTCGGCATTACGATGTTTGCGACTTGCAGGAAATTATATAGTTACAAACAAAATGGACAAAAAAGCATCATATCTTATCTTCTGTTCTCCATTAAGATTTAAAAAAATCCTAGCAGCTGTCTCTCTAGGGCTAGGGTGAATTAAGTTAGTCTATGTCTCGTGAGTGTTCAGACTGACAAAATTAGAAGATCTGTGGCGTAATTTGAAATCGACTCAAATTGCAGACAGTAACAATTTTGTCGTCTAGCAGCTTGCTTTCGCACAGTCGGTCATCAACTCCTAGGTTTATCGTCGTATTTTTCATACGGAGTGTCTGTCTGTCTTTCGACAATGTCTGGAGCTTAAGGATCCTACTTTGTGGTGCCTCCGAAAACAAGACGATCTTTACCAAGCTCCCAAACCATTCTAATATTCACTAGTAATATGAAATATATTATCTCTATCACGCTTGAGGAGTTATTTAAATTTTAAAACTAGACATAAAACAGAATAGAATTTTTGATTTTGCGTTTACTATTGAAAACATTTGTCGGCATTACGATGTTTGCGACTTGCAGGAAATTATATAGTTACAAACAAAATGGACAAAAAAGCATCATATCTTATCTTCTGTTCTCCATTAAGATTTAAAAAAATCCTAGCAGCTGTCTCTCTAGGGCTAGGGTGAATTAAGTTAGTCTATGTCTCGTGAGTGTTCAGACTGACAAAATTAGAAGATCTGTGGCGTAATTTGAAATCGACTCAAATTGCAGACAGTAACAATTTTGTCGTCTAGCAGCTTGCTTTCGCACAGTCGGTCATCAACTCGATGATGTTGTGTCCTTCAATTGCAAATATTCTTGTCTCAGGCACAATATTAGAAAGTTGAATTCCTACATCTGGTGTGGCGTCGAACCTTTCCGGAACTTTGTCTTCATTGCCAATTAGAAGAAGAAAATTCTTCTTCACATAAATATGTAGCAGTAAAAATACTTTGTAGGCTAGAGTAATTTTCCAGTATTTCACGAAACACCTATTAATATAGTTTGGGTAACCTTAGTTTAAATACAAGTCTTAAAGGGATCGTTCCTGAAGACAAATCACTTTATTCAATAAGGGTTTTTAAGAAATATATATTTTTTTAATTATGAGAATGTATTTTGTAAATCAGCCGGCTTAAATATTTTAAGCCTCCTGATTTTATTTTCATTACTAACTGGGTACTCGGCGTTGCCCGAGTTGGCATAATTAAACTCAGCGACATCCTTAAGCCCGGATTTGACTCCAATTTCGTCATTTTCTGCGTTATTTTTATGTAACGCTCCTCCACTCCCATGCCTAAAGGTGTTCCCTTTCCATGCCGAAAGGGGTAGAAATTATGCCCAAAAATCATCGGGAAAACTCTATGAATCTCATTGACCCCGAAAAATTTTCCTTCTAGGAAAATAACTGCCGTTTTAACATGATTGAAATTTTCCACTTCCGTACTGCCCCGCCCCTGGGGATTAAACGGCAAGTTTAATGTCATAATTAAACTCAGCGACAATGATAATCCCGGATTTAACTTCAATCTTTGTTTTGGCGTTATTTTTAACGCCCCTCCATCCCAACACCTAAGGGTGCTTCCTTCTCATGCCAAAAGAGGTTGAAATTGCACACAAAAATAATCGGGCAAAACACTATGAATCTCATTGACTCAGAAAAATATTTATCCGACACAATTATCGGCCGTTGAAGCATGCTGGAAAATTATATTCCCGTCCACCCCCGCCCTTGCGGCATCTTACCCCCACGGTGTTTGTTTTTGGATTGAAAGGAACGCGTGTACGAAATTTGGTCAAATTTTCTCCACGAGTGTAGATTTGTATGCAGAACATGCATACACACAAACGCACGTAGACATACAATCTATTTTATTTATTAGAAGATTTAAGAGATCGATAGCCACGGATTATTTAGTTTTGAAACCGCTTTAATATTTTAATATTTGAGTTTCTTGCTGTTACCCACAAATTTAAGTCCAATGAGTTTCATTTCTCACTGGAGCCCACGTCGCCAAGAGCCCTACGATCGACTTCGTCAGCATGATACACATTTCTCTGAATAGGACTGTCGTGTGCGTGTAACAGATCATTGGGAAATTATTCAGGCGGGCGGATGTCTGCCCGAGAGAGAGAGCATTATCGAAGCCCGTAAAAGTAGCGAAAGCCTTGGCCCACTGCGGGACACGCACAATAATCACTCTCGTGTCCATTCTCCGTCTGACCCTTCTGCTTCAAGGCAATGACCAATACCAAGAGCTTTGCATATCACTCGGATATTTCGAAAAGAAACGAAACTGTCACATTTCAGAGGAAATAAAAAACGGATGTATGTCTCATAAAACCACTATACTCGTACTTATTGTGGGAGAACTTTGTCCTGAGATGCAGGAAAGAACACACTTTCTCCAAAACAATAAACTTTATTTTATATGTACAATAAATCTAAATGAGAGAACATTTTTCCGTCCGTCGCCAGAGAAGATACACGCAAAACTAAACATTAACTGACAAACAATAATCCACCTGCAAAACAACAATCGCTGCACTCCGATGTTAATTTTATTCGCTCTCTCAAAGATCGCACTACATACCAACACCACACTTCCAAACGTGATTTAGATTTCAAATATAGAGGCAATTTGAAATCTTCCGACTAAATGTGTTCAAAAGTAATCCGACTATGTGCGAGTGTGGTACAAACGAGCATTAAGATAATCTAATACATTGTCCAAAGAAATGTGAAGTTTCCGCATCATACATGATGAATAGAATATTTTGGAGAAATAAATCAACAGGGTGGCAGAAGAAAAAATAATGCGTTCAGCTTATCTACATTCCATCTCTGCCTTACTTATGCTTTTAACTTTCAATCTGCATTTGATCATAACTAAGTTTTAGTTAAACCTCATGTCTGCTTTGGTGTTATTTACTGGCTTTTCTGTTGTTGTTTTTTTACTTTTTCTTGGCCAGGATATAATCTTATATGTATATTTCACTATTTCTTGTATGGATGCTTCTCTTCAGACTTTGAATGAGTTTTCTATTTTTACATTTCGTTTCTCTACTTCTTTGTCTTCTGCCAGAGAAGAAGACATGCATACTTGTACTGTGGTTGTTCGTGGCTTTGCTTTAATAACGTTGAAAATTATCCTATCACTATATTACTCATAGTAGCCAACTGTCTTACTCTTGTATTCATAATAAAATGTATACCTGCAATACCTATTACGGGTTATTTTATTATGAACCTATAATAACCTGACAAAAAGTCTCGTTCTACCTTTCACTTTACCTCACTCAGCCAAACTACATCTAGTTTCAGCTTAGTGATTTCAAATTCTGAAGTTTCACCAGCTTCAAACCTCAAACATTCCATTCTCATTACTAGAAGAATGTCACTTCCTTTTCTGATGATTTTACCCTGAGCAGTCCCCACCTAGAGATGTTAACAGAAGACTTTTTTAGCTCTTGATTATAATAATATGAAGCTAACATACAGGATAGAGAAGACCACATACTCTTGTGACACCCTAACAGTTTTTAATGCAGTTGTTTCCACTTTGCCTCCTGTTTCCTCATGCTGCTGATCATACATATTCACCCATCTTTAGAGGCAGCTTTCCATTTAATATGCAAGAGGGTACCCATGAGTACCGACTCATCCACTTTATTGACTTTTGAAAAGAAGACATGCCTTCCGATACCTGAACGATATAATTGTATTAAGGCAGATGGTAATTTTGAAATCAGTTTTAGGATACTAAAGATATAGGCTAGACTTTGATATCTGATTTGTTAATCAATGACAGGGCTAGCTTGAATAAAAGATTCTCAGTTTATCAACTGGGACAATTGTTTATTAAACCATAAAATTTCAGTGAAATTCATCTTCGTCATCGTCAGGTGACTGGCAGCAACCCAGATGAAGATTGGTGAAACATTGTGGTTTAATAAACAATTGACCAGGGTGATAAACCAAGAAACTTTTATTCAATCATTACACAGGGAAAGTCTATATTATTTAAGGATTAACTCCATTGGAAACATGCTACAGGTGTTTCTGGTGCTAATGTTTCCCCTGATTATTTTATTGTCTCATAATTGATTAATGAAATTAAGCTATTTGTTAAATAACTCTAAAGTTAGTGTAATCCACCATTTGAACAGAAAATCTTTATACATCAATGTGACTGTTAATTAAAATACTATTGGTCTTACTTGTTTCCAATTTAATTATGATTCTTCACCGTGTATGTAAGTAATTGTGAAGGTTTTGTGAATTTGTACTTTCTTTCTTACAGAGCTACTTTGTGACTGATTATGATCCAACCATAGAAGACTCATATACTAAGCAGTGTGTAATAGATGATGTCCCTGCCAAACTTGACAGTAAGTTTTTAAAAATGATTTTTCTTTTAAAATAATTAGTAGAATATCACAGATTTTAATTTTTTGGGTTTGTAACTTTAGTTTTCAATTTCTGAATATTTCTTGTTTCATCCCCCTTTATTGTCAGCTTCTGTTTATAATTAAAACTAGTTCTAAAATTCTATATTGTTCCATATTTTTAATGTCAAGTATCCACAATATGCATTATACAGTTAAAATCACTATTAGAAAAGTAGAATAAAAGAAAGCAGGAATCCAACTAGGATTAATTGTATTTGTAAATTTGTGTTCATAGCTACAGTAATTTATCATAAAGTATCCTTTACACAATAATTGTGTATACTTTATGATTGCCTCTACTGAACAAAGTCTTAATTAATTGTTGTAAAAGTTTTTAATTTATTAAATTATACAAGGTTTAACTTTTGACATCATACAGAATACATATAAACTTGTTCTATTATTCCTGTTAATATAGAAATGATTTCTAGTTTTGGATACGGCTGGTCAAGAGGAATTTAGTGCTATGCGTGAGCAGTATATGAGATCTGGGGAAGGATTTCTTCTTGTTTTTGCTGTGACTGACAAAGCAAGCTTTGATGAAATTTATAAATTTCATCGCCAAATACTTCGCGTAAAAGACCGAGAAGAGTTCCCCATGCTCATGGTTGGAAACAAGGCAGATTTGGAACATCAGCGTGTGGTTTGTAATCTTAATATAATATTCATTTCCAAAAGAAACAATGTCTTTAATCTTATTTATTTGCATTAGGAGAGATATTAACTTATGTATGGCTTAAATATTAATTTTGTGGAATGTAAAATGTCGAGAATTGATAGGGATTCCAGGGTTGTATCAACAATTTTCACTTGAATTTTTTACATTTCTATTCTGATATGCTGTAATTTGGAGAGAGTGAATTCCAGAATTTGTAACTAAATCCAGAAATAATTGTTTCAAAATTTTAAGTTTGAAAGACATTCATATAGTAAAATATTATATCTTACAAGATCTTTTTAACAGTTGTAAACACAACAGTTAACTTAACATTCAGTCTGATTCTAAGGAAAACTTGTATCAAGTATTAATCCTTTTAAATAGGCAGAGAAAGATTTTCCAAATAGAGCAATTAAGAACAATATACTAATTAGATAGATACCAATTCATAGTTAACCCATGAAACAGTTCAAAGGATCCTTTCTGAATTGCTTATAATTATAAAGATATATGAGACCTGCTTTACATAATTTTTATCAATTGATTTTCATTTTGTTCTAGGTCAGTGTGGCTGAAGTTCACAACTTATCAAGTCAACTGAAAATACCATACATTGAATGCAGTGCGAAACTGCGCACCAATGTAGATCAAGCATTTCATGAGCTTGTGAGAATAGTTCGCAAATTCCAACTTTCAGAACGACCACCATTAAAAACAAATTATAAGAAGAACAAGAAGAAATGCTGCATTTTGTAACCTCTCAAAAGAAATAATTTTTGTTTTATATTTTCTTTCATAAAATATTGAGAATTTAATCAGAATCTTGTAAATCACATGGTCTCTTCAAGAATATAAACTTTATTGGTTGAAAATGAAGACACATTACTCAAGTTTCCAACTCTCTTGTGGCAGTTAACTCCCATAAGCTGTCACAGTTTTCAGCAGAATCCACTTAATTTTTGGGAATTAAATTGGTACTGCTCTTATGGTAAACCTGGGAAAAGTATCTTGACAGCATTAACTGTGCTATTTCCATGTATTAAAATAATAACATTAATTATTATAAAATAATTCTATCATAATAAGTTTAGGTGTTCCATTGTCTGATTTGCAGAAGATGAGGGAGATGGTGACAGTGAGAATTAGTGAGAAGGAAGTGTGAACAGTAAAGAGGTATGTTCATCTTCAGGAAGGAGGTGTCAGCTTAGAGCATAAGCAGGAGTGTTTGTAACCTTTTCAGTTCAGCCCCAAAGAGTTTCCTACATCAGAAATGTGAATGAAAGGAAGGGTGCAGTGGTTAGTGGGAAGTCCCAGGAGGTGGGGTTTTTCTTGCACATTTTAGAATGTCGTTCCATTAAGTCGAGAATATTTTATGGCCATGTGGTGTGTATGGATGAAACTGACCTTTTAGGGATGGAAAAAACTATTTACAAAATACTGGGTTTGTTAAAGCTCAGTTGTGAAATGGTGTTATTAGATTTAATGTGAACAAATTCTTAATTTTCTTTTTATGCTGTTGCTGTCCTTACAGATAAGTGAAACTTTTTGACAAGAAATGGCCCAAGCAAGCTCTATTACTGCTAACTTCGAACTGAGTTATTTGTATTCTCCCTGCACCTATATTACGTTATTTAAATTCTCACTCTCTCTATCTTTACCCGTCTCAAAATTCATTCACTTTTTTTTCAAATAAGACAATGGTTCAACCAAAAATTATCTGTGTTAAACTAGTTATTGTAATTAATTTCAATTCCAAATTATTTCAGAATAATAAAGAAAAGATTTGACCAGACCACAAAAGTAACAAGGAAAAAGAAAAATTCTGCGCTCCCATTACTTTTGAATATCTGATGCGGCTTTGCCATAGTATTAATAGAACAGTGTTTTACAGGTCAACTATTACTTACATGATCATATTTCAATGTGTCTGAAGAGAACATCACATGAGAGAGTAGAATCATTTTGTTTCCTGTTGTAGTTCCATATCATGGCCTGTTCTTTATCTTTTCTTTCTGTTTATCAGTATGAATTATACCAACAATCATTCACAAAGAGTCCTATATTTTCAAAAAGTATGTTGTATATATAAAGCTGTAAGTATAAATTTACAGACTATAAACATAACAGTATATTCATAAACTGTACTTAATGTGATTCCTTCTTCTTTTTTGTATAATGTGACCATTGGTGATTACAATTCTGTTAAAGTACTCTGTCATTTAAAAATGATTTGATCTATTTTGGAACTATAAATAACCGTTTTATAATGTCTATAATAGATGTGATTTCATAATAAGACATCACATACTACATACAATTTTCATTCAAATATAAGTTGCATTTGTAACATGTCTATTATACCAAAATGGCTTTGATCTAATATATATATATATATATATATATATATATATATATATATATATATATTACATGTTACAAAAGAGTACATAAGAGCCAACCATATTTTAAAAATA
The DNA here is from genome assembly GCA_037074705.1 of Zhengitettix transpicula. Classification (NCBI taxonomy): domain Eukaryota; kingdom Metazoa; phylum Arthropoda; class Insecta; order Orthoptera; family Tetrigidae; genus Zhengitettix; species Zhengitettix transpicula. The sequence continues at coordinate 14,117,513 of CM073595.1, read as the reverse complement.
GTAAGAGATTAATGTTTATAAAAATAATTGTTTTGTCAAGGTGCTAAATACCAAATATGATGATGTAGGTTGAGTAATACATACCTTTTTTAAAATGAGACTTTTTTACTGTTACATAGGCAAGGAAGGAAAGTGTTTATAGGCCTAATGAGGACAATTGTCTGTTATGTTAGTAGTGTTGAACTATGCTGCCTATGTACATTAAGGACAGGGAAGTCAGTGCCTTGAAACAGATATTGGTATAAAATTGAAATTGATTAACTGTTAATAGATCTGTTTCATGGTGGTATAATTACTCTAGCTATAAATAAATTATTTTTAACTATCAATTTGCAAATTGTTTTGAGGGCATTTTTATGAGAGTTTCTATAATGGGAAATATTTGATCTGTGTTAAATGCTTTGGCTCTTATTGTTTATAAATATATATTTTTTCACATGTTTGTATGGAGGATTCCATTTATTTTGCTATAATATTGAAAATAATGTTTTTATTGATTGTATCTAGTTAAAATTGTATTATGTGTGGAATGTAAATTTTATTAGACCTAAATTTATACATCTCATTGTATATGTGCACAAATGCTAACTGGTGTTGTGTAGTTTAAAGTGAAAAATTATGAGCACATTAATGTCAAATTGAAAATAATTTATAGACTTTGTGTCACACACTAATATAATTTAATGTTAACAACTATTACAAGAATATTTGTCACATATTTTGTCAATTCTTTCACGGCAGTATTAAAATTAAACCCATATTAATTAAAATGCAGAAGTACGATATTTATTTATCGGACATCCAAAAGGTTAAAAAATGTGTTTCAACTTAAAATTATATATAACATATTTACAATGATAGCATTTATTTTGAGAACTTCTTTTCTATGCCCTATATCATGGTATAGCATGAAAGCAGAATTTTAATTATAATCCAGTTCCAAAAGACTGTGTCAAAATTGTAAGTCAGTTTATGTTCTAATAATTTTTATGTTGATTGCACAAAATATATATTTTTTTGTACTGTAGTTTTTTTCTTTTCTAAAATTTTTGATTTTGATTTGAAAGTTGTTTAATTTACCATTATGACAGAATTTGAAATTTATATTAAATTTCTGCCTTTTATATTACCTGTCAAAAAATATTCTTAATATGTCAATTTTTACCTCTAATCTCAACTGATTTTGTTTATTATTTATAATAATCAACTAAAATTCCAAACATTATTTTACACATTTAAATCCTGACTTGTATGTTTAATTTTTATTAATTTCAAAACAATGAGAAGCACAAAATACAAATTAGGATTATCTGTATTGATATATTTTCTTTCCAACATCCATTTTAAAATAGTTACCAGTGTATAATTTTATTAAATGCTCTCATGAAAGTTTTAATCTTATATATAGATGATATAAGCTTTTATGATTTATTAATTTGAAACCTAGATGTATACTATCTCAATTTATGAATGAATTTCCTTTAATATTTACATTTAAATCCAAAATCAAATGAAATTTTAATAAGTGATATACAAAATTCCAGAATGAAATATAAATATTATGGGGATCATAGATCAGTAATGGTGAACAAAAATGTTGATATGAACATATGGTCTATATAATTATATAGATATAAGGTTAAGAAAAGCTTCTTGGGTTTCCACCTGGATAAAACCAGTAAATAGTGATGTTTATAATGTGTTTAAATGTTAGAGTTAAAAAATCTTTTTGTTTGATTTGATTTTAATTTGTTTGGTGATATTTATTTCACCACAGTTTCTCCAGAACTCTACCATTCAATACATTTTGCAACTTGGAGAAGATAATGTATTGCTTGTTGAACATCCTTCATATAGCCTCATAAACAAGAATCTCAGTATTTGAAGTCTGGAAATCTTGTTGCCAGTGAGTTACAGCCACAATCAATCAGAAGCATGTGAGAATGTGTCAAAGATCACTTAGCAAGCAATACACCATCTACTCCAATGAGTTGAAATGTATTCAGTTGTTTTGTAGAATTTTTGAGAATGTTTTGCAAATTCTCTATAATAATTTTTACATTAAACCAGTGAATCTGTCAATAAGGATGTTATGACTTTTAAGCTCATCATTATTGATATTATGGTATTCCAGAGTATGTTTCATCCTGTGACACACAAGTATATTTAAATATAACATGCAAAATATTGTTATGAACATACAAAATAAGATATTATTATCTCTTTAAAAAAATAATTGTTAATAGCATATTAATATTTAGCAACATTATTTATATTTAATTAATTTGGGATATGCACGTATGTGTATTTATTATAGTAAAGTTGATGGGAATATTTCAGGATATATAATTCATAACTGGGTTAACTAATATAACTTTCATTTGCTTAAGTACCATGAATTATATTTGATACAATTGGGAAAACATGTTGAAAAATGGGTCAAGCTCATGATATAAACTGTGGGAAATGCTGTTACAGTTTTGGAAAGTTGTGAAAGCTGTAGCTTTATGTGCCTTCCATTTTTTACTTTAGTTTTGTACATTAGAGATACATTTCTTAAGAAGTAAAAGTGTAAAGAAGGTTTCTCTTAACTAATTCAAGACAGTTTACTCTTATCTAATAAAATGTTTGAAAATGAAAAATTTCACATTTACTGAAACTTCGGAGCTCAATTTCTAAAATAACAAAATGACAGTATGTAGAAAATGTCTTAAGACAATGAAAAGTAGTGTATTGCACTACGTGTTCATTTTGAAGGGGTTTATCCAAACAAGAAAGTGGTAGAAACTTCATTGATCATGCCATCTATATAAGAAAGAATTTTTTCATTTGTATTTGTTCTACCAAATAAAAGGAAATAAGGATGCTAATTTATTAGATCTGTACACTGGCAGGAAAATGTCTGCATATATTTCAGAGTGAGTATTGAAACAGTATTTTCACCATACCACAATAGATTGAGTAAAACAAGAGATTAAAAGGTACAACAGTTTACCGTATGTCATACCCAAAAATTCTAGATCTTGTACCTTTCTTTTATCAAATATCTCAATCATAATGATTTTAAAATATGTGGAAATGTTTTATGAATATTTTGCTTATTATTATTGTTACTTTCTGTTGAAATATTTAAAATGGTACTACTAACATCAGCATGCCACAATTTTATTAGTACATTATATATAGTTTTTTCTTTTATAGTCTCCCCAAAATATTTATTGAAATTTTTGTAAAAGTCTAGTCAGTTTTGTTATTTCTTATACACTCATCAGTAGTAATACAGTCCAAATTACACAAAAGCATTCCAAGATGATGACATTAATAAATGTGAAAAGTGGATAATATGTTCTATGACATGGTTATTAGTCTATAAGTGACTCATGAAACCAAATTTAATGTAATTCATGATTATTGCTTTCAGTTAATATTGAAATGCATGATAGATCGAGATCTGAGCATGGTACTAAGCTATAGATTGTTGATTTGACCAATCATAATTTATTTTTTCTAAAATAATTTTTTCTCACTACAAATTAGTGTCTGAACTGTTAACCATTCCATGTATACAATTCAAAACATTTATCTGTGTATCCACAGTAAATTTTGCTTTTGACACTCCTTTATTTCTGTAATTGGTGAGTTCTACCTTGTCAATATATTTATTAATAAAAGTCAATTGTTTGCTTACCAAATTTCTCAACAAGTGTTTTTGAAAGTGGATTTTTATTTGTATCTCAGATTCTAAGTAATATATTTCAATTTACCTGTATTAATAGATATTTAATGAACTAAGAAATAGTCATGCTTGATTTTAGTTTGCTATTATACTTTTCTTTATAGAGCACACAGCTTCAAATTGAAACTGGTTCAATTTTATCAAACTTTTTTTTACTATTTTAGGCTTGATTTATTTTTTAATTTTTACAATTCTTCAAATGTTATATAAAATTCATATTTTAGACATTTGTATTGATCTACTAAACATAATTGCAAGTATTCTTCAAATGTACTGAGAAGTTACTTCATCCAGTTAGTCAATTTATTTTTTACATGAGAGAAAAGCACATTTTTTTTTTAAAAAAAAGTGTCCATTATTGGTATACAAGATGGAAAAATTTGTCACAAACTGGTTCCATTGAAAACTACCTCGTTTCTTTATTAACATATTTGTTCTCCCTCACTTGAACAGTACTATTTGAAAATTTGCTTCTATTGTGGCTTATTTAATTTTAAAAATAACAAAAATATAGTTGTGTAATATGCATACTTACATCATAAAAGATATTAATAATTAATGTTTTCAATGTTATTTTAAACTAATATTCTCATTTGAGTTTAGATAACCACAATACTTTAAATTGCTAATTATTTTTACAGACTAGAATGCACAGTTTAAATTAATTTTAATTTTCAATTTGGAGGACTACATCATTAAGTGCAAATAATTGGGCCCATACACAATTTTACAGAATATGGCTGTCAAAAGTATACATTTCATAAATGACATATTTTTGTTTCTATAATTGTAATCAGTTTCTGTGGAAAGCTAACAATTGGTTAAATGTTATATGCTGATTTAATATAGTATACATTATTTTGTAATATAATTAGTGGTTCACAATATGTTTGTGATTGACATTCAGGTGGATTTTTTTAAAAGAAAACAGTGATTCAGTTTATTATAATTTGAAGAGCATGTAATAAAATATTTTTATCACAATACTTCATAGCTGCCTTGGTATACATATACAGGATATGAATATCTTGAAGCGAGGGAAGTTCCTCAAACGCAATTCAACGATTTCCTGCAAACGTATGTCATCTAAACAATTATTTGAAATGTGTACTTTAGAATAATAATGTTAGTAAATATAATCAGATAGTTAACAGAATATAAATAAATTTGTATACTTGTATGCTGAAAATAAAATTTATATTTTGTGACTAGTTTGTAGGTGTATTATTCAATTTTTTTCTACTTTCAAAGGCAGCAAGGCATATATTAATTTTAATGCCACAGATATTGTTCACCTTGCAAGTAAAATGTAAGTAATTATTTTGTCAAAACCGTAACTAATGTATTATGCACAATAATTTTAAATGTTTTGACTGCTACAATGTAAATAACTGTGATTATCATGAAATGAGTGTTATTATCTCATGAAGTAATGAAAAGTAACTAGATTTAATATGTTGAATTATTTAATGTTCTGTTATAACAAAATAAATGTAGCTTTTACAAATATTTAGTTATCTTTAACAAACACCACAATGAATATGACAATTTCATGTACTAAAATAAAGTAAAAAAATTAAAGACAATTGTATGACATACTAGTGTTTATAGTTTGTTTTTCCCTTACATTACAGGATTGAATTAACAAAGTAATTAATATATAAATGAAATTAATTTGTAATATCCTGATAATCGATAATGTGACCTTTAATATACTGTTTAATCCTTTCATAATAAGATGAAAGATAACTAGGTACTTGAAATAAAATGTTTATAGAATGTGACAGAAACGTAAGTTGACTCCTTATATTAATTAATTTATTGTTTGAATAGAATCCATCTCAAAAGACTTAAACATGTCTGGAGAATTGATATGTAATTTTTCATTTAAACTAGACACCATAATAATGTTTCATTAAGATTTAAAATGGATTTCAAGTAATTGTTTTATATGGTGTTATATTATAGCCAAAGTGGACTGACTCATTCTTCATGGACAATTTGTGTATAGTTAACATATTCATATGAACAAAAGGCATGATACACATAGTTCAATTATCTCTACAACCAAATGGTCTTTATACAATTTTTCATCTGTTCTAGTTATTCATATTTTTAAGAAAAATCGATGTCTATTCCTTCCGTGGGAAATAAAGGAACTTCTGTTCTAAAGAAGACAGTTTTGTTTACTGCAGTTACGTTACTGTCTTGTGAGGAAAATTGAAATATATTTGAGTCATATCAATGGACTTCATTATAGATTTTTTCAAAACATCTTGCTGCTTGATTAAAATAAATTCTCATCACTCCCTGTCAGATACTCAATTCATTTGGAGGAAAGTTATAAAGATGTGGTTGTTATTCTTGAAAAAAAAAAAGTATAAATATCGTCTGTGAATAGTTTGTGGAGACATAAATATACTAGTTATGTTGTGTCAATGGTCAGGTTAACAATATTCTTTTTACAGTAAAAACCACTAACTGTCTGCTACTAGATGCCTTTGTTCTTGGTGAAATACAATAATAGCCTGATTCTACATGAAAAAGTTCACTTACCACAAGTGGCATGAGTTTTCAATTTATGTGCTACATCACCCCAAACAACAATATTTATGAGGATACCTATGTAAAATAATTATACAACAGCGATAGTGTTAACAATACTCTGCGGCAAATAACCCAACCCATAATATGCTACATTTATAATTTTGTCTACATAGTTAACAATACTGTCTAATTATTAAAAGCGGATTAATTGCACACCATGTTGAAATTCATTTCTAACACAAAAGTATGTTTCCTTTGTACAAATTTAAAATAAAGTTAATTTCTCGATGGTAGTATCATATTTAGGGCTGTGCAATATATTTTCTCAGTGTGATGCAATTCATCAAACTGCCGACCCTTATATGTATTTTTCTTTAAAATAGCCTTTGACTGTATTATAGCATGACAAGGATCTGACTGTATGTGCTTAGCTGAATTGAGCACGGTGAGGAGTCAGCTTTACGAGTTGCGTGCGGAAATTGGGGGGGGGGGGGGAGAAATACTGCGCATGCGCATTTCTCAATGTAAATGAGGTCGTGAATTACAGCCGTGGGTAGCTCAGAGACAGCAGGCTGGCTCCATTAGCCAGTGCGCGCAAGAAGAGCACTTTAAAGTCTTCGAAATCGAAGCAGAAATTCACACAATTTGAAGAGGTTCTTCAAATTACGGAAAAAATCATTCTTTCTCAATTTAATTACGTGTTGTAGCACATATGCACGAGCCGCCACTGCTTACCACGCTTTTCCATAAAACTGGAACTTATTTTATTAAATTTCTCAAAAATGATTTTAAAAAATGTATTTAATGTCTATACTAGGTTTTCCCAAGATTATCTGAGCAGGAAAATGAACTTTTTCTCCCTTGATGTAATTTATCATTAATAAAATTGAACCATAAGTGTGGATTTCATTGAAAGACGTGGTGCTTAAATGTTTTGGAGAGTACAAGTTTCAGGTAACAAAACAATTCGCATGGCAATTGCATTCAAAGAACAATATCATTGTAAAATTATAAATTTTAATTACCTTTCAATAATTACAAAATAATGAATATCTTCACTATTACAATGCTTCTTGAAAAATTTTGAATCAGTTACAAGATTTGGTGCAATCCAAAATACTGGAATACTAGTAAATTTAAGATAATATTGAATTTTGATCATTTTTACAATTTGACGTAACTCTTTCTCCATTATCTATTTATTTATTTTATTTCATGCCATGGACTTATTACATAAAGGTTTCAATATAATTTGTAGAATGTTTATGATCGTATAGCCTTACTTTGTATCTAGTTCCACAATAACATTGGATCGCGTCAGGACACATTTACTTGCACATCTTAATTTGTATTTATTACGCTTTTATTATTTTGTTATAACCATCTCACCCAACATCTATACATGATTATTGTTATTTAATTAGAAAAATGCCAAAACAGATATTTAAACTATATAATTGGACATCGATACAATAAAGTAATCGACTTTGTTCCCGAAGTTGAAACATCGTCACAGCAATTGTCGATATGAACACCTGTAATCTAAGGAACATTATTTGTTATCTAAAATGAAAGGGGGGAGGGGATTTGAATGTCAAATTTTACGGTGACATGTAGTAATTATGGCCTACGCAGTCGTGTTGCTGAAAATATTAGAAAACTGCCTTGCATTATGTTAATGACACTATAAGCAGTGCAAACTGCATTCTGTCATAATTTTTGTTTTCGAAGAAAATGAGTATTTCTAAAGCATTTGAATGTGTTCCTGTTTTAGAATCCTTGCAGAATGAAATCTCAGGAAGTAAGGTAACTTGATTCTTTGAAAGAAAATTTCAAATATATGTTAACAGTGAGTGAATTAATTACAAAGTTTAGTATTTGTATGAAAATTCTGTACATAATTAACATGTACAATTTACCAGTGCTTTGTGAAAATTTCTAGAATACTATAGTTTTACAGAATCAACTTTTGCTGGGATTTAATATCTACAACAGTAGAAGACAATAATTATTGAACTTCCTGTACATATTTTACAGGATGGAATGTGTTCCAAAAAATTAGAAACATTTCAATAAGTTTAACAGTAGTCAAATTTAAAATAATTTCATAAAACAGTGCTGTATTTAGAAACTAATGTTACATACTTAAAAAATTGTGGAGCTGGTATTACTCTCAGCGCAACCTTTTTTGAACATATAAATTTGAATTTTGTGAAGTTAAGTTAAAAATAATATTTATTTGATGTATTGACAATTATCCTTACATTCCTTTAATAATTACTGTGGTGAACACAAAGGTTTCCTCAACCCACATTAATTTTGAACATAAAAAGGAAAAGTTTTGCAGACTGACATCATTGATCTGTCAATGTGATTCATATTTTGCTAGGCTGTGAGTTTTGTTTTTTAATTTTAATTTTATACTCTGTCATTCTGAGGGGCAGTATGCAGGTTTCACTATTTTCTCAGTTCATGCTATGCCAGGCATACATGTAAAAGTCAGTACTTGTTAAATGTATATTGTTAATGATATTATAAAGTGTTCGTGTAATACCTACATTAAATTTATTCATTATCTAGCTCATATTTAGCATATTATTAAAGTTGCTCTTCCCATGCACATTCAGACGCAACTGACTTCTTCTGTGAATTAATAAGTTATGTTATACTTCTTTGAAGGTGTGTATATTATAGGCAGTCACTAATTTATTCTAGTAGTTGTGAATTATGTTTTGAAATCAACAATTCTTATCAATCTGAAAATATGACTTATTGCACTACAGTGATTTCATTATGTGTTTAATTTACACATAAATATAATGTGTGAATACTTTAATTATATTGTGTTATTTACTCTTTCAGATTGATTGTATGGAATGTTGTGGAAAAGAGCTGTATTTGGGGACATGTGATAGGTATGAATTTAACATGAATATCATTTCAGTAATATTTTTCTCTATTTTAGGAGTAGTGTAATAATTGACTAAACAGTTATTAGGTTACAATCTGGACAGTTGTAGGATAAACATATCTGACAGTGACCAGAGTTGGCTATGGAAATGATATGCATTTAACTAATGACTGTTGTAATCCACAAACTTTTAATTCAACAGGAAAGCCTGTATATTCAAATAGTATAATAGTTTACATAAAATTTTGTAACAAAATCTGTATAATTTTATATTTCATTAACCTGCAGATTTACATTTATGTATACTTCATTTAATGTTCTATCGCTCTATTCATATGGTTTCAAAAGTCAAGTAGTTTTCATTGAAATGAAAATAATGTATTTACTGAAATAAAACTTTCCTCACAAGTGACAAATTGCTTTTGATACCTGCCATGCAGCATTTCTTGGTGTTGCTAGTTTGTGGGTCAATCTTTTTATTTGTCACATCTTTTGTCAGTTTTTAATTAATTGTTCCATAAATTATTCCATATCTTTATTACTTTCTAATTTTTGATCAGTTACTGCTTTAATATAATATATAATAATTTGCCCCTCGTTTTCATAAGTTTTTGATACCCAAATCTATGGTTAAAAGTTCACTTGCAATTAATGAATCTGCTTCAGTTCCATAAAACACCCTTTTTCATATCATCTGAATGATGTATACTACTCTGTTCTTATCGAAAATATATTGTATTTCTTATCATTAGAAGATTCTTTGTTGATATTATCCTTCAAATTTAAAAGAAAAATTTCATTGTAGTTTTGTTATATTTTAGAACAATAACTTCTATTTACAATATGCTTTAGCCCCTTTATCCCCACTATTAAATTTACATATTAAGGCTCAAAAAGTTTTTTTTTGTCATAGAGTTAGTATTTATCAATGGGTACAGGCATTCATGTTGTTAGTCATACTGTCGTAAGTAGAGCAAAGTCAAGTTCCGCAGTACTGGAGTTAATGTTAAATTTATGAAGTGCAGATATTTTAGATAAATGAGTTTGATTTGAACCAAACTGGAAACTAAACATTCATTTAGAGTGATTTCCAGAAAGGATATGCTGGGTGTAGAGTAGTTTTAAATGAAAATTACTGGTACTTAAGGTATTGAGAAATAGTAACCTGAACCAGTTTGATGATGTTAAAGGTTGAAGATGGAAGGAAGTGGACTACAAGGTGTTCCCTGAAGAGGTTGGCATAGGTGGGAGGAATTTGTGTACCTGTAGTAATGACAGTAATTTTTTGGTTAACTTGTTTCTTAGAGTTAAGAATTTTTTAAGAAACCAGAAAGTGAATCACGGGAAAAATGTTGGGCAGCTAGACGTTTTGAGCAGAGAATGTTGTTTTGTAGGAGAACATCATTCATGTAACAAGCAATGTGTAAGGTGGGAGTAGTTTCAGGAAATTCTAGACACATTTGAGGAGATTGTTTGTGTCCCTTGAAGAAAGAAAGTTGACTTTCAGCTAGGTATTCATCCAATAGAGAGGCAAAGATTGTCTCTCTGGGAGAGCTGTAGTCAGCTACTCATAAATACATATATTATCTTTTACAGCTCCATAGTAAGCTTCACATTAGTGGAAAAATCCCAAGAGGATGGAAATGTTGTCTACAACTGCACAAAAGTGAACCAAACATTCATAGAACAGGTTTGTTCACTATATTTTTTAAAAGTTAGTTACATGAATGAAATTATTTTCTCTTATCAATCAGTTCTAGTTTACAATTAATATAAACATGTTGACTGGTTATTACACAAGTTCTTCAAGAAGTACATATTATTATTATTATTATTATTATTATTCATAATTTTTCTGTGGAGAAAGCACACTAATTGTTAGTAACTGAAATGAGTAAATTACTAAAAATATGAATGTACATAACAATTTTTTTTTTAGAAGAAGTCAATCAAATGTATGAAAGCTCTAACTGCAATTAACAGGCTGCTTGTGTTATGTGAATCAAACTTGCTGTTCCTGAGTCTACCAGATTTTGAAGTTATTGGAGGTGGTCCAAAGAAGCGTGAAGTTTTCACGTTTTGTGTTAATCCAAATCCAAATGTTGTAACATTTCCTTCTGTTCAGGTATGCTTTATACTTATGAGAAAATGAATCAGTAAAATGTTTTAAAATTTTATATACGGCATCATGGTCTTGAAGATAATGTGAAACTAAGATAGTGTCAACACTCGAAAATAGGCAAATTGTTTGATGAATGTAGCATTTGAATGTCAAGAGCTTCAGTACCATATCTTGTACAACTGTTACCTTTAAAGAAATACATATACCTCTGTTTTTAAATATATTAATATACCATGCAAGTCTTCTCTAGAATTATTTTTCCACTGTAATTAATTTGAGATATAGGGATTTGTTGCTGCCATCTGTGTGCAAATAATAATTTCTCATTATTTTGTTATTAAACACTTAATCTAATAAAAAGTTCTGCATTACTTGGAAAATATATGTTGGATTCATCATACTATTAACTAAAAATAATTTTTGGATAGCATGGTACACTAATACTTATCACAAGTAAATTACAAGTTCCATGTTGTTTGGTAACCTTTAAATGTATAAACAAGTTCTATGAGGCTGTGATGATGTACCTCAGTTTTAATCGAGGTGTAAATTTGGTAATCAATTAAGATTTAATAAGTATAATTTTGTATTAGTGTTATGATTATTTCACAGATTCTTCAAATTTTTATGTTCCAATACAAAATTTTTCATGTGTACATACTGAAAGTTTTAATAATGTAGAAATGTTTTTTTCAGGGTATTGAGTTGTATTTCAAATTTCTTATAATATTGTTGATTAACCGAATTTCAAAATATTCAGAGACTTTTATGAATTAACTGAATACACATTCTTTCTTAAAAATGTTATTGTATTTGTAAAATGTTACCTTAATGTTCCAGATCTGTGTTGCTCAAATGAAACGACGGCTTCAAATTTTTAATATAATTGAAGATAAGTTGGTGCATGTTAATGATGTAAATTTACCTGAACGAGCACAGGAGATAGCAATGACAGGACAACACATTTGTGCAGCTTTGATGACTCAGTATAATATTTATAATTTTGAATCAAATTATTGTCAACCACTTTTTACGTATGTGTTTGACAGTTTTAGTCCAGTTATTTGCAGCATTTCTCAGGTAAATTTGTTATTTCCAGCAGCTACGAAATAATTTGATAATTTTTCCCTAAAATTACTTTCTGTAAGCCTTAATTATTCTCAAATATGAGTTGCCAATAACTGTTATTATGAAGATATTCTCCACAATAGTAATATTGTGAATTATATAGTTAATTAAATTTAAGAATTTAATGCCAAACAATCACAAATTACTAATAAGCAAAATAATGTTATTTCTCTTTGGTTATTGTTAATATAGCAGGTAAATATTCTATTATTAATTCTTGAAATATATCTACAATTTACAGTACCAAATTCATAATTTTTCATCAAACCGTGTTCTAAATACTCGGATTTAGATGTGCAGTATTAAGAGTTCATTCAGTTCTCAACAAATAGTTCTGAAACAAAAAATTTATGCTGAGAATTGGACCTCTCTGTCATTACTTTAACTTCTTTTTGGTAAAATGTAGAAAATATATGTATCCTACTTTTTTAATTTATAAAATCTAATGCTGTAGTTGTTGTCTAAATAATTTGTATAAAATTTTGTTTAACTTTTAACTGATTTAAATGTACTTATTACTGGTGAAACATCTCATCACTTGCTGATATGAACATAATTTTATTTACAACTTTAATTTCATTTGTATCTGATATAGTATTAACATGCAGTTAATTCAAACACTGGAATACGAAAGTTTATTATGTTTTAATGTTAGATTCATTTGTAGGGTGTTTTGATTCTTTCTTCTTTATATATTTTTAAAATTGTTGATATTTGACATATTTGAAGCAATTAAACAGTGACTGTTCAAAGTAATATATTCCAAAGGGAATATTATAATCTAGTAATTGTTAATGCAATATCATAGTTTGGTTACTTTTGGTTTTGTTAACAAATGGCTGTCTGCAGTTTGCATGGCTAAGGAATTTGAGAACAGGAAAATGTTGGGCCATAAATTATAAGTGACCAGATGGTGGCAGTCACTAGATTTTGGGGATTGGACCCAATTGGAAAATATGAGAGTGACCGCCACCATCTGGTCACTTATGATTTATGACCCAAAATCAGCTCTCTTCCAAGCCTCGAATTCCTTAGCCACACAAACTGCAGACAGCAAATTTGTTGACAAAAACAAAAGCAACCTGTCTATGATATTGAATTAACAATTACTCCTTTACATTATTTATATAGCAATATGTTTCATAATGAAAAGAACTTCTTAAAAAAGCAGCACTCAAAGTTGTTCTCAAACAGAAAGAACCAATGTTTAAATTTAACTAAAAGTACTTTTTTATATATAAATAGAACTGTTACAGCTCTTTCTAATTATGATTTGGGAATATCAATTAGAGAAGTACTATTTAATACTAAATTATATTAATTTCTTTCATCTGACATACTATTAACATACAGTTATCACACAACTTACTGGAGAAGAAGAGTCAAAGTGTAAATGAAATAAACTAACATTGAAAGGGAAATTTAAACATTTTTTTTAAAAAAAATAACCTGATTTACTCTTAAACTTTCTTCTTTATATTTGTCTGTCCATTTATTTTTCAACATCTTTCTAATAGCACCACATTTACAAAGTATATAGCCTTAAAATGTTGTCTCAGTATATGAAGAATTTCAGCCCCCACTTTTGCATTATTGGTGCAACTAGTCAGTTGCGCAGATCTTAATTTCCTGATAAGATGACAGTGTTATTGTCAATAATTATCATTTATATTATTTTTATTCTATTATTCTATTCCATTTGGAAATTTGTCTTATTGTATCAACTTACAAGTTTAATAATGGTGGCAGATTTTGGCCAATGGGGATGACCATTTATGTAGGGAACACTGAATAATATATTAGTTTTGCCACCAACACTAAACTTTGCTCATAATCAGTTGGCTACTTTTGTAAAATAATTCCATCAACTCAAATAAACAATATTTAAACTTTTAACACTTTTCTTTACTAATATCTGTATATCATGGTATGACAACTATAATACTAATATATTAACAAAAATATTTAAATAATAATTTTAATTTCTAGGATGAATTTCTTGTTAGTGCAAGTGAGGACCTGGGAATGTTTGTAACCACAGCTGGCATGTCTAATCGTCCACCTGTTCAGTGGTCTTGCCCACCAATTTCATTGGCATATTACCATCCATATATACTTGGTCTCAGTGAAGAAGTCATAATGATTTACAGGTAAATTATTATTAATTTGATTTATTAATATAATGATTTATAAATTTCAATTAATAATCCTTAATGGATGCTACAAACTCTTCACTTCCTCTTCTCTATCCATTCCACCCTATACCCCTGTAATAAGACTTACTATATTTGCCAGGGTTGTCGATTGGCAGGGTACTTCATTCGGTAGAGTGGTTTGCATACAGAACAAATGAACCCCTGTTCAATTCCCAGCCTTGTCAAATATTTTCAGTCTTTTTTTATTCTTCCTTTTCTCTCCACACCTTGATTATATGCTTTCCTTTAAGCGTATTTCTACGCCCTAGCATATGCTTTCTTTAGAGCGTATTCCCACCTTTCTCACTATCCAACTTCATCACCTATATATATATATATATATATGATATTAGTAAGGATATGACATTGTCAAGAATAATTGCAATATTGGTATAGAAAGGAAAGAGAGATAGCAGGGGTCAAATGGTTCTTTTATTTCTGGACAGTCTGACTGACCAAGTGTTGATTTCAGGTGAGTCGACTACCATGTCTCTCTTTCCTATCCAAATGTATTATATATATTTAAAAGAAAATATGGCTAATGTAACATTATCACAATAATTTATTTGAATAGGATAGAGACGGAGGGATTAGCATGGATATATGATAATGAAAAGTGTCTCCATGTATTAAATATTTTGTATTCTATATAAATTATCATCTTGACCTCTTTTAAATCTGTTTCAGTATTCTGGATCAACAGCAGAAGCAAGTGATTCCATATGTTGGAGGGCATGCTATTGGAAACTATGATGGCCGAATTTATGTTTGTTCAGGGTCAACTGTTTACAATTTGAATCCTATATCTTGGGAGAAACAAGTTGAAGTAAGGTTTCAATTATCATACATACAATTATTGATTTCAAAATGGACATAATTTTAATATTTTACAGTTTGTTTTCTAACAACTCATATCAACCGTTTGATTAGAATCTTTGATGCATGTTAACATAATTTTTTTATATCAGTTTTTATTAATAAGGGACATATTAATGTTTTAATGATTAATTTACCTTGTTTACCATGTTTGTTTTAATTATATATATAGATTCTTATAATCTATAATTTTTGTCTGTGAAGATAGGCTTATTTTATTTATTGGATAAGCATATTATATTTAATTTTTTGAAACAGTACATTTTCAATATAGGAATTATTAAATTCCTTTGAGATTATATTGTATTAATATTTAAATATTATCTGTATTCTTAAAATTTATTTGATGTTCGCGGACCTTTTATATATATATAATTGCAATATTGATATGGAAAGGAAAGAGAGATAGGTTGTGGCTTACCTAAAAGTGAAGTGCGGTGTCGCCATAAGGAAGTAAAGGTTGTTCTTCAAATTTTCTGAGGCTCTCAGCCTCATTCTGTGCACTGGCCAGCTGCAGAGTCTGCATATATATGTATATATATAAACTTGGATAGTGAGGAAGGATAGAAATAAATAGGAGAAATAGGAGGATTGCGCTTTATGTGAATTGATATGCTCAGGCGAAGAATTACGCACATAGAAAAGCATATGTTCAAAGCAGAGAGAAGGATGGAAGAAGAAGGAAAGACTGAGAATATTTGACCCAGGCAGGACTTGAACCCACGTATTCTGAACAGTACACAGACGCATTAAACCATCTCGGCCACTGGGCAAATATAGACAGTCTTATTGTGGACAATTAGTAGTTTTAGTGGAGGAATGGATAGAGTACAGGTAATGAAGTATTAGGAGTTTCCATTAAGGAAATAAATACAATATTAGGAGAATCCATTAAGGAATTGGAACCAATTTGGTGACAAAGTCACACTCAAATTTGGATAGTGAGGAAGGATAGAAATAAATAGGAGAAATAGGATTATTAGATCATGCAGGTTATGTCCTGCCTGGGTCAAACATTTTCAGTCTTTCCTTCTTCTTTCCTGCTCCCTGCTTTGAACATATGGTTTTCTGTGTGTGTGATTCTACACCTGAGCTATATGAATTCACATAAAGTGTTATCCTCATATTTCTCCTATTTATTTCTATCCCTTCTCACTATCCAAGTTCGAATGTTACTTTGTCAGCAAATTAATATATATATATATATATGAAATCAATAGTTGGTCCAGTCAAGCAGAGGTGATGGAAAAATACAAATTTTCCTAGGGTCTGAGCCCACTTCGTCAGGAAGAAAGGGTCGGAACTGTGTGCCGGCTGGGCATGAATTGACAATTTTCAAACTAAGGTGCACCCACCCATTAGACAGCAACAATATAGAGTTGAATATTGTTTCTTTCTATGTCTTTCAGTTCCTCTATTTTTCATTATCCTTTCTTTTAGGTTTTGTTACTTGATTCAAGAGCAAGTGAAGCTTTACAACTAGCACAAAACTCTAGCATTTCTGGAATGACAAAAGAAACCTTTCAAATGAAATTGAAAAAGATTCAACAGAGAGCAGGCTTCATATACTTTGCTAATGGGGAATTTGAAAAAGCCCATGAAATGTTAGAAGCCGGTAATGTGGATGTTAGAGAAGTTATAGCACTGTTTCCTGGATATCTCTCACTTTCTTCATCATTTGTCAGAGCTGTTCCTGCTCTACATGGAATAGCAAATGTTGTGCAACTTTTCCATGGAGATGAGCAAAAACTGAAAGAAGCTAAAATATTTTTGATCCAGTTCTTAAAAGTTCTTCGTGAATCGTACACTAACTATACATCGGTATGTTATATTTTTATGAGTTAGTTGTATTTATGCATTATAGATATATTAAATTGTAACAAAAATATATTTATGTATTGTGGCAATTGTAAATATGTATTGGTATGCAATTACCTTTATTGGCGGCTGTTATATTTAATTGATATGCTTTGTCTAACATTTCACATTCTTCAAAACTTCTAATTAGGGATACATAAACCTCAATCTCTGCTAGTCATTCAGAATTCTTTTTTTATACATTTGTGTTTTAATATCAGCATTTTTACTTTTTTCCCCCACTTGTATATTTGTTTCACAATTCTAAAATTTTCATATATGCCACAAATTTTTAAACAGTTATCTAATGCAGTTAATTAGGTTTAGTAAGGAACACTAATGTCTGTTGTATTTCAATATAATGAGTATTTATATCAGTATACTTGTAATCTATTCACCCAATTGCATAGTACTCATTTTCATAAATATTTATTTCAAAATGTACACATTTTTTATTCTATATAGGTTAAGAATACGGTGTACTTACCTTCTATGCAATTTCATATAATACACTCAAAATATATAAATTTGTTTTGAGGTAGTTAGCAATATCTAATTTTGAATTTGCACATTATTGAACTTCTAATATTTACTTTTTTAAAGTTTCATTTCCAGAGCAGATGATTCTAATATATTTGATTTTGCACTGTTCAATAGATAGAATTAAAATAACAATATAAATTAAACAGATTTAAAGGTTGTTAACCTTGTTATAGTTATATGTTGTATAAATGATTATTTTTTAAAATTATTCTAGGAAATAGATACAGCTCTTCTTAAGCTGTATTCAGAACTGAATCCAGCAGAATTGGAGCCTTTTATTGTTGCGGGAGAAATAATGTGTGATATACGTGATTGTTGCTTGTGGCTGGAGAGACGTGGCTGTTATCATGCTCTTGCTCTACTCCACAGACAAGCACAAGATCATGACAGTGCACTTAATGTTTGGTCAAAGATAATAACAGGAGAATATAAGGATGATCATTTTCAAGGGTTAAGCTTTTTTGTTGAATGCCTAGCAAAGTAAGTAATCAAATACTGTCACTTATTTTAATCAGCTATAACAGAAATTTACTGTAGAACATTGATGACAATTAATGTAACATTTTTAACATTTACCAGAATTTCAAATTTGGTGGTAGTAATAGATATAAGGAACACGTAAAATTATAACTACAGTTATAAATACTAATGCAATTCAATAACTTATCAAACAGTATGATATAACACTTTTTTTTGTTGCTAGATTTAAGATTTAAGTTTTTGGTTTGCCCAGTTCAGATTGAAATACAACTATATCAATATATTATATTTTCTAATGCAGTGGAACCGGAAGAATGAGGTACACAATTACAGGGTAGACGTACATTAAAACTAAGCAAATTATTGTTTATATTCTGTTTTGTTGGTTATTTTCAATCTTGCTTAAAATATGGTATTGAATTACAGTGAATTAATTATATGTACCAAAAAAACTGAAGTTTTCTTCACATGATCAAAACTAATAACTTAAAATAATTATGTTTTCAGAAGGACAAATGATGATGAATGTTTTTTTTTATCAGTTTAAAGGAATTTGAGCTGGTTTGGAGGTATGCTGACTTTGTTTTGAGCAGGGATGAAGAAATTGGTGTCAGGATATTTATGTCACATTCTGACAACATTATTAATGAAGAGTCAATGAAACCAGATGTCATAGTAGATTTTCTTTATCGTTACCCAAAAGCTGTAGTTATGTACCTGGAGTACCTTGTTTTAACTAGAAATATTCAGGTAAATGGAAAATATTTACCGGTACCATTTATAAATGGTGTTAAAAATTCCCTATGTAAATTTAATTAATTTAATTGCTATCATATTAAATTATTTAGTTTTCTGTATTTGCATTGATTAAGCCATTAATTTTTCAGATAGAAAAATTTCATACCCATTTGGCTGTCTTATATTTAGAAAATATATCTAAATTAAAGAAGGAAGGTAATGACTCGGCTGCTGCAGGTCTCAGACAGAAATTACAAACATTGCTTCAGACTTCAAATTTATGTCGTACTCAGCTCTTGCTTGGAAAAATGCAAGTTGGTAATTTTCATCAAGAGTGTGCCATACTGTATGGGAAGGTACCATATTGTATTTAATAATGCTAAGCACAACTATGCAATAAATATTATTGAATATATTTTAAGCATTAGTAAGATGACTTTAAACGTTTGTTCCTACTTTAGAGAGAAGAACATGGAAGGGCCTTAGATATACTGGTCAATCAACTAAAGGATTTCAAAGCTGCTGAAATGTATTGTGTAAATAATACAATGGGAAGAGAACTGAAATATAGACATAATGTTTTTAATACATTGCTACAGATTTATTTAGACCCTAAGCTGGAGTAAGTAGTCTGTATACATAATTCATATGGGGTTTATAGGGAGGGAGGTAATTTTGGAATCTCTGGCCAGTGGGAGGAATTTTCAGAACACTGTAGTTAACTTATTTTAATCTTTAAATGTTTCAAAGAGAACTGAAAATTTTCCTTTAACAAGATTGGTATTGCAATGATATATTAATCCAGAAATCCTAGTTTTTATTGATTCTTATCATTTCAAATTTATCCAATAATATGTAATTAGAAATTAATTTAAATTGCATTCAGAATGAATTTCATTGACTTTTACCATACCAATTGCATGAAATATTTTAACCATGTGTTGTAGGTCTCCTATGAAAGAAGAATTTGCTATTCCAGCGATTGATTTACTGACTGCAAGAGCAGCTGATTTTGATGCTGTTAAAGTAATAAAAATATTACCGTCTAGTTGGTCTATATCTGTCATTGAGAAATTCATCAGGGCAAGTTTGAGAATGTCCCTTCACAAGGTATTTCATTTTAGCTACAACAATTAAAGAGTAAGAGTAATAATATGAATTATATTAAGGTTGAGAATATTGTGATTTCATATCATTAAAATTCCAACTATTCCCCCAATTTTTTCAGTTAAATGTAATAAATAAATATTAAAATAAAACAAATATTTCACATTAAGTCTAGATTAATAAGACATGGAATATATGTTGTTAGTGTATTCACCTCTTATTTATCTTCCAAATTTCTTACAATATTTTACTAATGTTTGTATATACACATATATTCATGGTTCTTATTTTATGTTTCAGTTCAGAATGAGCAAGGTAGAATCTGCTCTTGCACGTGTTGAGAACTTGCAGAAAAAATTTGCTCTGTATGACACTGAACGAAACTGCTCTATTTTACAAGATATGAGGTATTACCAGTACTTGGATGTACTATATTTTTTCTTGTCAAATTAGTTTCTCTATTTGAAGTTAATTAATTTTTACCACACTCCAATAGTATTTGGTTAGTGAAACTTAATGCAAACATTCATTCTTTTATCATACTATTCAGTAGTATTTTATTTTATTGTTAGATATTGGGAATTTCAGATAACTATTTATCTGTATTAGGTCATCAATGTCAAAAATTTGTATTCATTTAATTCCAACCTTGTTTGAACAGTAGTGCATTTCTGCAGAAACTAAAATCATAAAATGTTAAATATACTCACATCCCCTTAAAATTTTAAGTTTTTTTGCCTATGCTCATACCATTCCTACAATGTGGGTTTATATCCGTCTATAACCGTATATTTGAAATTTACAATATAAATGATCCAATTAATTATTTGATGATTACCTCCCATAGTAACAGCAGTGGTGTTAATGTTTACTTGTGCAATGATTGGAGCTCCAGCCCATCCTATAAAATTATTGTCCCCCTCCCATGTCCTCTATATAAATACGAGTAAGGATGTGACATTGAGACAATTGGTATGGAAAGAAAAGAGAGAGAGTTGGTGATGTACCTGACATTGAAGCTCAGTGTAGCCACTTGGGACAGAAAGATGTTTTTCAAATTTTCAGAGGCTCTCAGCTCCCTTTTTCAGGAAGGAATGTCACAGTCCGCAGCCGGCCGGTGCACAGAATGAGACACTCCTTCTCGGAAGGAGGAGGCTGAGGGCCTCTGAAAATTTGACCAGAGTGACTATGCTGAGCTTCAATTTTAGCTACCAAATATCCCTATTTCCTTTCCATGCATACATAAATTTCCATAAATATGAGAAAATATATCAGTTATATTGAGAATAATATAAGCCTAACATAGCATTATATTTTGGCTTACAATATTTTATTATAAAGCTAAATTCCATTGAAGTTTAAACTGAGTAGTGGAGCCAAATAAATAAAACTTGTGCCACACACAGTGAGATAAAATTAATTTTTTTGCATCTTGCATAAAAATATATGATCATTCTTTTACAGCCTTTACAGTATGTGTGTTATTTTGTAGCTTATTTAACTAAAGTAATCTCTTTTCAGTAATTGCTGTGTATGTAAGAAGCCACTATCAGATGGTACATTTGCTCGTTATCCCAATAATGTAATTACACACATTCTGTGCGCTCGACAACGCAGTGTGTGCCCCGTAACGGGCAGAAACTTTGGAGTCATTCAAGATGTGTATTCCTGTCGGTAACAGTTTGTGTGTCAGCAAAGAAAGAAAAATATCTACACACTTATCTTATGATACAGTCCAAGATCAATATAAAATTTCAGACTAAATAAGACATGGAAAACTGCATTATATAGGAATGTAGATATTAAAAGATGTAATTATTACACTTTGTATACCAAAGAATGACATTAACTAATTTATGTATTAGGATATAAAATGTGCAACCCGGTTAGCAATATGTCAAGTATACAACATACTGCACTATAATTTGCCTTTATTTAAAATGAAATTATACAATGTTTTTGATTATATTTTTTTAAATTGCTGTTATTTTTTTAGAGTATTTCAATTTTTGGTTTTTTACAATGTAGGGAAGTGTAACTTGTTATAAAGAGATTGTTATTTTGCTATAAATACAAAATAATTAGCAAGTGTAAAGTAATTTACTTACTTTTGTGTAAATTTACATCACATATACTGAGAATATAATGTTTTGATTATATTTTTTAAATTGCTGTTATTTTTTTTAGAATACTTCAATTATTATTAAAATAATACAATGCAGGAAGGTGTAACTTGCTATAAAGGGATCATGAGGTTTTTCCTATAAATATAAAAGAATTAGAAACTATAAAGTAATTTAATTGCTTTTGTGTAAATTTACTTCACATATACTGAGAACTGTTTTGTGTTTTCATAATTGATCTGTTGCTTTTATAAATATGTATTATTTGATTACTAAATTTGTATCATATTTATTTTGTTTTATAATGTTGTGAAATATGACATATTCTAAGCAAAGCTTTTATTTTTACATTCAAAATGGTAGAAAAAACAAATTTGGTAGACAATGTTAAAATGTAATCCATTTGTAATGTTACAAATTGTGTGAACATTGTTGACTTCCATTGTGATTTTGGAAGCACTATTTTCTGCTGCACTTCCTCTACACTCATGATAATCCAGCCAGTACTGACATTCTTATCTACCAAATTTCTAATTTTACTTTGTACTTCTAATAATTACTATTCTTAATACTAATAGTCTCTCAGGAGACAAGTTTCTGTATTATATTAATTAGACTTCTGCTTCTCTCTTTAGGTGTGAAGCAGATGTGTTAATAACAATTATTATTAGTGCAATTTCCTATTGTATGGCTGCTGGGCATATTAATTTACAATACTTATAACAAATTATATCTCCTGCCCAATTATATAGGGAACCTAAACAAAATATGTTATGTTTCAAAAATAGAACAAAAAGCCAAAACTTGTAATACTGAATTTCACTATTCCTCACTATATATAATATGGATAATTGATATGGTTTAGCTTAGCATGAAAGATAGGCACAATGATGCCCAGAAAACATAATTAAAATTTTGGGGATCTCATTGTCCTTGTCTGATTTTGTATGTGGCTTTATATGAAGTTAGTGAGTTAGAAAACAAAGTTGGACAGGGCAAATAAATTAGTAAAGTAAATTACTGGGACATGTATTATTATTTGGATAGTGAGGAAATATTAAATAGGAGAAAGGTTGGAATACACTTTTATGTGTATATGTACACATATATTGTAATAGTAAGAATGTGACATTGTCAAAAATAATTGCAATATTGGTATGGAAAGGACAGAGAGATAGGTTGTGAATTACCTGAAAGTGAAGTGCGGTGTCGCCTTCTTCAGGAAGGAGGCTGAGAGCCTTCGAAAATTTGAAGAACAACCTTCAGTTCCTCTTGGCAACACCGCACTTCACTTTCAGGTAAGCCACAACTATCTCTCTTTCCTTTCTATACAAATTATATATGTATATTGAAGCTTGATGTTGCAACTTGGGAAAGGAGGCGGCTCTTGGCCCCCTTCTTCTATATTGTGCCCAGCCAATACGTAGTTCATACCTACTATCCCAAAGATAGGGGATCGGGCTCAGTAAGTTAATCAATTTGACCTTGTCACTTTCCTCTATTTTATTTGTATAGGAAAGGGAGCAGTTGACTTACATTAATCAGGTGGCACAATCAGCCGAGACAGAATAAAAATTCAAATTTTCGATGGACTGAGCTTCTTCAGGATAGTATATCTTAACTGTGGGCCATCCAGCCACAAATTCAGTATTATGATTATTATACAGACACACACACACATAATGGTATCGTTATACCAGGCTTCGAATCAAAGTTACACAATTATAAATTTACTTGGGGTTCATACACTATGTGATATAGACGAAAAAATCTCATGGTCGTAATAATTAGGGTCTCGACATAGAGCAGAAACCTAACCACAGATAACTAAGAAAAAATGGTCCACATAATAAACAAATTTTATTGGACATATACCATAAATAGAATTGGCAGCAGTAATGTGATGTAATAATTTTTCATACAAGAGTAAATGGCATGAGTATTATGATGCAGTACTTTTCTCCTTCCAGAATCTCGCCTATTTAATGAAATTGGGCTTTCCCATATTTTTAAAAGTGGGACTGGTGTTATATGCTACACATTACTGACACATGGATGGCAATCCAGTTAAGGTGGGGAGTATGCTTTTTTTAAATTTGTGTTGGAATGATGTCCAGTGGGGGAGAGAATGGAGTTTTTGTAAGCCAGGAAACGGGTGTATACTTGTTCAGTGGTGGGAGCTGCTTACCTGTTAGTAGATGTTATTACTGAAGTAAATTTTGGCATAAGGACAAACTAGAAGTGTGTAGTGGGACAGGAATTTGATGGTCTACAGGATAAAAACTGTTCTAGTGCAGTCTGAAATTTTTTAATGATATATTCTATGTGATGTGACAACCATTTTCCACGCTAAGTCCATCTCTCATGTATGTTATCTACGCTTCCTGCACAGTGAGGCAATAATATCTCGAGCAAAATTGGGCAATGTGCTTATTTTTTGCTTTGCAAATTTACAGTTCTTAATGAATAGGAAGTATAAATGTATACACACAACCTTCAGTATTTACATGAAACTAGGAAATAAATATGATAGAACTGGTCTGAAGTATTCCATTATACCAATAATTTATTTTTTGTAATTGTTGAATGGAAGCTGCAATGTACAGTAGGAAAATAAGACAATAGTAGTGGGGGATTAGCAGTCAAACAACTTTCTTCCTTTTAGCCTGAAAACTTCTACTTTCTTCACTAGAATTGGCTCTACCCACACACGCTTGCACACACATACATTTGATAAAGATTTCATCAATGTACCATTCTAAATAATAGCATTATTATGACAGTGGTAGAAGGAAAAAAAAGAATCTAACTCGGAACAGTATTTAGAGAAAATCTATTAAGAATGAAAATATTTCTTAAAGAAATGAACCTATTAAATTCAGTTTATTTCATAGAATCAGTTTGATTGTTTGAGCATGATTGATGAACCTGGGGGCTTGCCACTAAATTTATAGTGTTTAGGGTGAAAGTGACACTACATTTGTTTATTTGCAGGGGCAGTTTTCACCAACACCTACCTCGTTCCTTACAATTCCCTTATTTTATGTTCAATCTTATTTTGGCATTGTACAGTTTTTCACGCTAGCAAGTAATGGAATTAATTATGTCTGATCTTTGGTGAGCTTGATAATGGAAATTGTGTATTAGGTTTATTTATTTCAAACGTTCAAAGCAGTTACCGGGAGAAAATAAAATACAACTATCGGGAATTAAACAATCAAAATCATAAGAACAGATAATTTATCAAACTTTTATAATAAAATGTAAAGCCAAAGCAGAGAGGAAATTAACACAGGAAGACGACAATGGTCAAAGGCGATAAACATAGTAGCCTGAGGGGGAACCCATCCTTTCTCAGAGCTGAATGAGTATAGAGTGGTGGGGGCTGCTTATTTCTTAATTCTGAGTAATTATAAAATTCTCTTGCTTGAAAAATCTAAAATATATTAATAATCAGTAACACATATTTTTTTAAACTCGTGTTTTTCTTTAATTTTGTTCATGCTATGGCTTGGTATGATCAATTATTAATAGGCTTTGGACTGAATATGGTTCTTGTAACAATTCTTTGTATCTGAAGGTGTAGTTGACCATTACTTACCTGACACTTCATAAATAGGTTTCTGTGGTAAGTATGCATTTCATTTTTATAACACACACAAAGCAAAGTCATTTAATATTTTATTGTAAGAATATGCTCATATATACACAAACAAACATCCGTTAAAATTATATTTGCTAAAACATAGTCACTTTGTTGTACATTTACGAACAAATAGCCTTTCCAACTGAAAAGGCAACAAAAATGCATATAACACACCTTGAGCTCAAGATATATTAATACTGCTGGTGATGAGGAATCGACAACCTGTCTGGCCTTGCCTCTAATACTACAAAATAATGCCTGTATCTTTAAAAGTTTATATAGGCACTGTGATTTTAAATTGGGTTTCCTAATGGTAAAAATCATAGCTCAATGATGTGGAATTGGCAGTGAAAATTCCAAAACTTGATGAGAACATACACAACTTGTTGAAGACCTTTATGGGTTGCATCAATAAAAATGGAGGAAAACCTATACATTTTCTTCTTCATTTTGAATAATATGCATAGAAATGAAATGTGATTGTAAATGTTATTTTACAATGATTGTACTTCCTCATTCATTAAAGGAGCATGTTGCAAGCTTAATTTCTAATGGACAGTACAAACCGTCGAATACTGTTGCTCACAAAATACAAATAAAATTGGGATATTTGGTTACATATCAAATTTTATGTATTCTTCTGCTTAGGTAGCTAAAGAACAATAGCAATACTTTTCACTCAACAAGCTGCTGCTGAATGTGGACATTAACATGGGAAATCTAAAATAAAAGATCTTGTACATTATTTCTGGAATTAAAAATTTTTGTGGGTCACCATCGAAATGAAAATTTTAATAAAATTTATAATTACTATTTATATGAAGGGTGCCGATTCCTGCAGTCATTTCTTTAATCTTTCTTTGGCTTGATAGAGTTGTACAGTCTTCCAATGACTTCAGTAAAAATCATTGTCCCTAAAAATACCAGAGTGGTGCCAATCCAATGATAAATGGTAAATTCATTCTTGAAATAGGCAATTGAAAAAAGGAGGCTGATAAATTTCCTGAGTGTTACAACCAATGTCACAGTTAAAGATGAGCATTCTGTAGTCAAGACATAGACAGAACTGATACACATATATCTGAAAATTTGTTAAGAAACAAAACATGATGAAAAATCAATCAATTGAAGATAAAAATGATATGATTTAAATAAAATTATAATAATTAAACACACAACGTTCCGAATAGAGGTATTTATGAAACGGTTTGCTATTCTCATCTGTTGACTAATAAGGCTTCATGAATTGTTAGCATGTGACCTCAAATGTAACATCGGTCTAGTTGTTTATGCTTTTAAGTGAAACTCCATCTCACAGACAGAAAACCTCAAGATAAATGAATATTTGTATTACTGTGAATGAAAACCATGATTATGCTGAGCTTAATTTAAAAAATGAAAGAGCTGTCCAGTTATTTTCTTAATAAGACATATTCTTACTAACAGATTTATAGTGACATATTTTAAAAATAATTAAGGGACGGGAGACAACAAATAAAATAGC